>CM075780.1:7831759-9192384 GCA_037974665.1 Ehretia macrophylla
AAGATTGCACAAAAGACACTTACATTCTCAAGGCACACGAAGCACACACCTAATCAAGATACATTTCACAAGCATGCACTCGAGGTTCACTACCCAGCAGTCCGAGGACCCTATCCCGGCTGAGAGCATCTAAGCTCTAATACCACCTGTAACGCCCCGATCCCTCAAGAGACCGGAGGCCCTAGTAACCAAGCTATTCTCAACCCAATCGCAACCCGGTCTCAAAATTTTTGGGAAAAACGGACAGAGTCTCATCTGTACCGCGGACATTTCTCAAACCTGTAAATGCTCAAAATAGCCACAATATACTAAAACAAGCTTTTATAATTAAAATTCAAGGTTCTAGGCCATCCAAGCCAGGAGACAAACAACAGCTCCAAATCACACATGCATGCACCCAACTTAACTTTTCATTAAACCTTTTTAACATGCCATTCTATGATAACATTAGAGCAATTTTAGAAGTTGAAATCAACACCTCTAAACATACACACCCAAGGATGCAAGAACTAAAAGGAGAATTAAAAGTTATTACAAGCCATAATATCTCAAAGCTAACATTACAACTAACAACTTTCAACTTGCAACTACAAGAATATACATAGCCTTAAGGCCACAAAATAGATCAAGCTATAGCAATACAAGTACACCATGTAACAACAAGAAGACAAATCCACCTTAGACAACAAACACATAACAACTAGGGCAAAGGCTCAGCCTGAACTTCTTCCTCTTCCACTAGCACCTCAATTAGCTGGGGATCACCCTCAGCACTTCCTGAAACATATATCGAGGTATGAGCAACCACTGTTGCCCAGTGAAGGATATAGTCTCCCGGGGCGTGCAATGCAACAGGTAATACAGTTAAACAACAATAACAATTAGGCAATTAAAGAAACAATGATAGCTTAAATAACCACACATTTAAAAGGATACATTTCACATAACCCCTATACACCAATCTTCGCTGGTCTTCATTCACGATCCACGAACCACGATCACGATCACGATAAGCCGGCATCCCAAACACCAAAGGGTACTCCGGATGTACCCAATCCTACGACCCAATACCCCCTAGCGATCTCCGGACCAGGCGAGTGAGGGAATAGGGTACGGAGCTAGAGCAACCAACCCTGGCAAGCCCGATGCCGCCCAGAGAGGCCCATCGCATCCGCCCCGTCGATAAGGTTGCGCAACCATTGACTCGATAACACAGGAAACAATAATAATAACAATATAACAAAAGAAGCCGATATACAAACAAGGAGGACAACAAAAGAGGTTGTCCTCGAGCACACACATCATCAATCACGCCATACGATGAAATATGATACATTTATTAGTCTATAATTGCTAAACTAATCCAACTAAAACACTTAAATCACTTAGTATCGAATATTTAGCATACAACAAGATAAGACACATAGAATGCACATAGAAATAATCCCTCACCTTTTAGGAAGCCAAACCTGGGCGAATTAAGCCAAGATTCCCTCAATATTCTCCAAAAAGCATCAATTCTCTTCAATTATCACTACCTAATACAATCAACTATATGCATAAGAAGTGATTTCTTATTTTCAACTAAAGCTAGTTCATAAAGCCATTAATTTATCCAACTCTATTTGATTCCCTTTAATTCACATAACTAACAATATATTTCATGGTTTAACAATCATTCTAATCAATATTTGAACAATATATAAACTCAAGTGATCACATATGCAACATTCTTTAATTTCCAAGTATTAGACAAAGACAATAGCATAATAAATAACATATACATAGCCATTCATATAAGTAGAAACACTATATAACATCTAACCAATAAGTTATATAAGCGTATCTTTACACATATAATGCAATTAATAAGCAATATAAACATGTTTACTCAATCTTTAACTAGTATCGATATAACTTAACTCACAACTTCTCCGAATAGATGAACTTGTTACATAAGTACATTTAAACATTTATCCAATCAATCAAGAATCAACTAACAACAATTATTATCATGGTTCATTACTAGTTCCTTTAGTCCATTCTAAATTCATACTCAACCAAATCCATGTAAACCAAGCAACTTATTTCACGAGACTTCACTACTATAATACGTACTCTACACAAAGGCATATAAACATTTAATTACTCAATTATAAAGCAATTATCATGAGATTAACTATGCGAACACAAATGGGTCAATATTATACTTTTCACAAAACTTAACCAAAAGCTCACACATACCTTAGAATAGCATTTAGACTGGCTAGGAGCAACTACAAAGCAATACAAGTACTAAAGCAATTAATTCATTCATTTTCCCTTTGTTCAACTAGGCTATTTAGCTTCCTATCAGAATTCAATGATCAAGTTAAGCTAGCTAACCATCCTACCAATCTAAGGATACCTAAATACCTCATTTAAAACCTCCAAATCATAACCTAGAGCAGAAGTACACGAAAACACCAAAAATGCCTCTTTGTGGGTTTACACTACAAGTACTAATTTCGGAACCCAAACAAGCGAAACGAAAGCACTTCTAAGGTTTCAATACTTAATAAAGACTAGCCATAACCTCGAAACGTGCCCGGATTCAAGTTAAACCCGAAACTCCTTATTAAAGTAGCCTATTTTGATCAAATTTCTCAAATTTTGAACATAGCAAGTGCAATTAACATTTTTCCCAAGCTATGGACCTAACTAGAAACTACTAGAAGCCTCGAATCGAATTAAATTGTAACTTTTTTCGGAAACCCTAGTTTAGCACTATTCATCATCTTCCCCAAGTGCCATTTTCATTTTCAAGCATTCAACAAGTATTTTAAACCATCAAACATATTCTATGAATTCATTAGAGCATATAAGAATCAACGGAACAAGAATTAAACCACTACAATATTAGATCACAAAAATAATAATACAAACTTTAATTGAATTTAATACAAAAATATAATGCACCCTCACCTCTTTTGAAGATCAAAGAATGGTCTTAAGGTCCTAAGGATGAAGCACAACCAATTTGGGAAGCAATGGAAGCAAGAATGAAGCAAGGAGTAATTTTTTTTTTGAGAAGTTACTATTCCCGTAACTCTTTTTTGGCCATTTTTTTGACCCTTTTTTTTGTTTCTTGGCTTTTAATATTCTCATAAGATGGTCAAAGGGTAGGTCAAGAAAATAGGGTATTTTAGTAAGGGTAAATGGGTCATTTGGGTGATTAAATTTCAGCAAAATAAAATGCCAAAAATCTGAAAAATCTGGAAAAATTCCGCTGGTAGTATTCATCAGACATTTCGTGAATTTTTTCCCGTTGATCCCGATATGCAATGCACGCACAGTCAAGGGCTATAGTCCCCTAAAAATATGTAGTATTTTATAAAAATATAAAATGCATGAAAAGAAATATTTGAATTTATAGAAATATAAAAAAAATAAAGTAATTAGCTAAATTACATCTAAGTTAACCATTTAATGAATGCAATTAGTGAAGTGCTGGGTTCGGGGTGTCACAGTCCCAACTTAGAGAGATGGCCCATTCAAAAGGCCCAATTGGCTTAACGACAGCCCATCCGCTTTAACAACGCAGCATGCTTGCAAGACGTGATATCAGCACATTGTAGGGCCCTCTGATGTCCCGCGACTCAGGTAGTCATCCTTTTAATAGTTCACGACGTACGATCCGGGACAGAAAAACACAGCATAAGATGAAAAGTGGCCTGAAATTGATGAAAACGTTCGATTTTGGGCTCCAAAAATGGGCACAGCGAGCAAGCTGGCTGCCCCCGTCGTAGAGCTTTCAGAGAGCTTTGTAACGGTATGCTGTGCGCCGCGTAACTCCTTACGGATCAAAAGTTGTGGGCACCGGAGCGACGGAGACCTGGTCACAAACCCTACGCCCTCGGTTTGCTGGCCCAGCCTCTACATGAAACGAAGTTGTCTTGCCCAATGTTCCGTGGGATTCAGTAATAGAGATTTGGTGGATAAAGTATCTTGGCAACCCTAACCAGGGCAAACAAAATTGAAAAGGGGGTGCAACACGAGGACTTCCAAGGGGATCACCCATCCTAGTACTACTCTCGCCCAAGCACGCTTAACTTCAGAGTTCTGATGGGATCCGGTGCATTAGTGCTGGTATGATCGCACCCGTCATGTTGAGGGCACAATTCCTATATGTGTTAACGGTTCACAGTCCCAGCCTAGAGAGATGGCCCATTCAAAAGGCCCAATGGGCTTAACGACAACCCATCCGCTTCAACAACGCAGCATCCTCGCAAGACGTGATATCAACACGTTGTAGGGCCCTCTAATGTCCCGCGAGTCAGGTTGTCGTCCTTTTAACAGTTCACGACGTACGATTCGGGACGGAAAAACAGAGCAAAAGAAGAAAAGTGGCTTGAAACTGATGAAAACATTCGATTTTGGGCTCAAAAAATGGGCACAGCAGCAAGATGGATGCCCCCGTCGTAGAGCTCTCAAAGAGCTTTGCAATGGTATGTTGTGCGCCGCGTAACTCCTTACGGATCAAAAGTTATGGGCACCGGAACGACGGAGACCTGGTCAAAAACCCTACGCCCTCAGTTTGCGGGCCCAGCCTCTACGTGAAGCGAAGTTGTCTTGCCCAATGTTTCGCGGGATTCAGTAATAGAGATTTGGTGGATAAAGTATCTTGGCAACCCTAACCATAGCAAAAAAACTTGAAAAGGGGGTGCAACACGAGGACTTCCCAGGAGGTCACCCATCCTAGTACTACTCTCGCCCAAGCACGCTTAACTTCGGAGTTCTGATGGGATCCGGGGCAATAGTGCAGGTATGATCGCACCCGTCATGTTGAGTGCACAATTCCTTTATGTGTTAACTGTTCACAGTCTCAGCCTAGAGAGATGGCCTATTCAAAAGTGCCAATGGGCTTAACGACAACCCATCCGCTTCAACAACGCAGCATGCTTGCAAAACGTGATATCGACACGTACTATGGCCCTCTGATGTCGCGCGAGTCAGGTTGTCGTCCTTTTAACTGTTCACGACGTACGATCCGGGATGGAAAAACATAGCAAAAGATGAAAAGTGTCCTGAAACTGATGAAAATGTTCGATTTTGGGCTCCAAAAATGGGCACAGCGAGATGCTAGCTGCCCCCGTTGTAGAGCTCTCAGAGAGCTTTGCAACGGTATGCTGTGTGCCGCATAACTCCTTATGGATCAAAAGTTATGGGCACCGGAGCGACGGAGACCTGGTCACAAATCCTACGCCCTCGGTTTGCGGGCTCAGTCTCTACGTGAAGCGAAGTTATCATGCCCAATGTTTCGTGGGATTCAGTAATAGAGATTTGGTGGATAAAGTATCTTGGCAACCCTAACCAGGGCAAAAGAAATTGAAAAGGGGGTGCAACACGAGGACTTCCCAGGGGGTCACCCATCCTAGTACTACTCTTGCCCAAGCACGCTTAACTTCTGAGTTCTGTTGGGATCCAGTGCATTAGTGCTGGTATGATAGCACCCGTGATGTTGAGGGCACAATTCCTTTATGTGTTAACGGTTCACAGTCCCAGCCTAGAGAGATGGCCCATTCAAGAGGCCTAATTCGTTTAACGACAGCCCATCCGCTTTAAAAATGCAGCATGCTTGCAAGACGTGATATCGATACGTTGTAGGGCCCTCTGATGTCCCGCGAGTCAAGTTGTCATCCTTTTAACAATTCACGACGTACGATCCGGGATGGAAAAACAGAGCAAAAGAAGAAAAGTGGCCCGAAATTGATGAAAACGTTCAATTTTGGCCTCCAAAAACGGGTTTAGTGAGCAAGCTTGCTACCCCCGTCGTAGAGCTCTCAGAGTGCTTTGCAACGGTATGCTGTGCGCTGCGTAACTCCTTACGGATCAAAAGTTATGGGCACCGGAGCGACGGAGACCTGGTCACAAACCCTACGCCCTCGGTTTGCAGGCCCAGCCTCTACGTGAAGCGAAGTTGTCTTGCCCAATGTTCCGTGGGATTCAGTAATAGAGATTTGGTAGATAAAGTATCTTGGCAACCCTAACCAGGGCAAAAAAAATTGAAAAGGGGGTGCAACACGAGGACTTCCCAGGGGGTCACTAATCCTAGTACTACTCTCGCCCAAGCACGTTTAACTTCGGAGTTCTGATGGGATCCGGTTCATTAGTGCTGGTATGATCGCACCTGTGATGTTGAGGGCACAATTCCTTTATGTGTTAACTGTTCACAGTCCCAGCCTAGAGAGATGACCCACTCAAAAGGCCCAATGGGCTTAATGAAAACCCATCCGCTTTAACAACGCAGCATGCTTACAAGATGTGATATCGACACGTTGTAGGGCCCTCTGATGTCCTGCGAGTCAGGTTGTTGTCCTTTTAACAGTTGATGACGTACGATTCGGGACTGAAAAATAGAGTAAAAGAAGAAAAATGGCATGAAACTGATGAAAACGTTCAATTTTGGGCTCCAAAAATGGGCAAAGCAAGCAAGCTGGCTGCCCCCGTCGTAGATCTTTCAGAGAGCTTTGCAACGGTATGCTGCGCGCCGCGTAACTCCTTACGGATCAAAAGTTATGGGCACCGGAGCGACGGAGACCTTGTCACAAACCCTACGCCCTATGTTTGCCGGCCCAACCTCTACATGAAGCGAAGTTGTCATGCCCAATGTTCAGTGGGATTCTGTAATAGAGATTTGGTGGATAAAGTATCTTGGAAACCCTAACCAGGGCAAAAAAAATTGAAAAGGGGGCGCAACACGAGGACTTCCCAGGGCGTCACCCATCCTAGTATTACTCTCGCCCAAGCACGATTAACTTCGGAGTTCTGATGGGATCCGGTGCATTAGTGCTGGTATGATCGCACCCGTCATGTTGAGGGCACAATTCCTTTATGTGTTAACTGTTCACAGTCCCAGCCTAGAGAGATGGCCCATTCAAAAGGCCCAATGGGCTTAACGACAACCCATCCGCTTCAACAACGCAGCATCCTCGCAAGACGTGATATCAACACGTTGTAGGGCCCTCTAATGTCCCGCGAGTCAGGTTGTCGTCCTTTTAACAGTTCACGACGTACGATTCGGGACGGAAAAACAGAGCAAAAGAAGAAAAGTGGCTTGAAACTGATGAAAACATTCGATTTTGGGCTCAAAAAATGGGCACAGCAGCAAGATGGATGCCCCCGTCGTAGAGCTCTCAAAGAGCTTTGCAATGGTATGTTGTGCGCCGCGTAACTCCTTACGGATCAAAAGTTATGGGCACCGGAACGACGGAGACCTGGTCAAAAACCCTACGCCCTCAGTTTGCGGGCCCAGCCTCTACGTGAAGCGAAGTTGTCTTGCCCAATGTTTCGCGGGATTCAGTAATAGAGATTTGGTGGATAAAGTATCTTGGCAACCCTAACCATAGCAAAAAAACTTGAAAAGGGGGTGCAACACGAGGACTTCCCAGGAGGTCACCCATCCTAGTACTACTCTCGCCCAAGCACGCTTAACTTCGGAGTTCTGATGGGATCCGGGGCAATAGTGCAGGTATGATCGCACCCGTCATGTTGAGTGCACAATTCCTTTATGTGTTAACTGTTCACAGTCTCAGCCTAGAGAGATGGCCTATTCAAAAGTGCCAATGGGCTTAACGACAACCCATCCGCTTCAACAACGCAGCATGCTTGCAAAACGTGATATCGACACGTACTATGGCCCTCTGATGTCGCGCGAGTCAGGTTGTCGTCCTTTTAACTGTTCACGACGTACGATCCGGGATGGAAAAACATAGCAAAAGATGAAAAGTGTCCTGAAACTGATGAAAATGTTCGATTTTGGGCTCCAAAAATGGGCACAGCGAGATGCTAGCTGCCCCCGTTGTAGAGCTCTCAGAGAGCTTTGCAACGGTATGCTGTGTGCCGCATAACTCCTTATGGATCAAAAGTTATGGGCACCGGAGCGACGGAGACCTGGTCACAAATCCTACGCCCTCGGTTTGCGGGCTCAGTCTCTACGTGAAGCGAAGTTATCATGCCCAATGTTTCGTGGGATTCAGTAATAGAGATTTGGTGGATAAAGTATCTTGGCAACCCTAACCAGGGCAAAAGAAATTGAAAAGGGGGTGCAACACGAGGACTTCCCAGGGGGTCACCCATCCTAGTACTACTCTTGCCCAAGCACGCTTAACTTCTGAGTTCTGTTGGGATCCAGTGCATTAGTGCTGGTATGATAGCACCCGTGATGTTGAGGGCACAATTCCTTTATGTGTTAACGGTTCACAGTCCCAGCCTAGAGAGATGGCCCATTCAAGAGGCCTAATTCGTTTAACGACAGCCCATCCGCTTTAAAAATGCAGCATGCTTGCAAGACGTGATATCGATACGTTGTAGGGCCCTCTGATGTCCCGCGAGTCAAGTTGTCATCCTTTTAACAATTCACGACGTACGATCCGGGATGGAAAAACAGAGCAAAAGAAGAAAAGTGGCCCGAAATTGATGAAAACGTTCAATTTTGGCCTCCAAAAACGGGTTTAGTGAGCAAGCTTGCTACCCCCGTCGTAGAGCTCTCAGAGTGCTTTGCAACGGTATGCTGTGCGCTGCGTAACTCCTTACGGATCAAAAGTTATGGGCACCGGAGCGACGGAGACCTGGTCACAAACCCTACGCCCTCGGTTTGCAGGCCCAGCCTCTACGTGAAGCGAAGTTGTCTTGCCCAATGTTCCGTGGGATTCAGTAATAGAGATTTGGTAGATAAAGTATCTTGGCAACCCTAACCAGGGCAAAAAAAATTGAAAAGGGGGTGCAACACGAGGACTTCCCAGGGGGTCACTAATCCTAGTACTACTCTCGCCCAAGCACGTTTAACTTCGGAGTTCTGATGGGATCCGGTTCATTAGTGCTGGTATGATCGCACCTGTGATGTTGAGGGCACAATTCCTTTATGTGTTAACTGTTCACAGTCCCAGCCTAGAGAGATGACCCACTCAAAAGGCCCAATGGGCTTAATGAAAACCCATCCGCTTTAACAACGCAGCATGCTTACAAGATGTGATATCGACACGTTGTAGGGCCCTCTGATGTCCTGCGAGTCAGGTTGTTGTCCTTTTAACAGTTGATGACGTACGATTCGGGACTGAAAAATAGAGTAAAAGAAGAAAAATGGCATGAAACTGATGAAAACGTTCAATTTTGGGCTCCAAAAATGGGCAAAGCAAGCAAGCTGGCTGCCCCCGTCGTAGATCTTTCAGAGAGCTTTGCAACGGTATGCTGCGCGCCGCGTAACTCCTTACGGATCAAAAGTTATGGGCACCGGAGCGACGGAGACCTTGTCACAAACCCTACGCCCTATGTTTGCCGGCCCAACCTCTACATGAAGCGAAGTTGTCATGCCCAATGTTCAGTGGGATTCTGTAATAGAGATTTGGTGGATAAAGTATCTTGGAAACCCTAACCAGGGCAAAAAAAATTGAAAAGGGGGCGCAACACGAGGACTTCCCAGGGCGTCACCCATCCTAGTATTACTCTCGCCCAAGCACGATTAACTTCGGAGTTCTGATGGGATCCGGTGCATTAGTGCTGGTATGATCGCACCCGTCATGTTGAGGGCACAATTCCTTTATGTGTTAACTGTTCACAGTCCCAGCCTAGTGAAATGGCCCATTGAAAAGGCCCAATGGGCTTAACGACAACCCATCCGCTTCAACAACGCAACATGCTTGCAAGACGTGATATCGACATGATGTAGGCCCTCTGATGTCCCGCGAGTCAGGTTGTCATCCTTTTAACAGTTCACGACATACGATCTGGGACGAAAAAATAGAGCAAAAGAAGAAAAGTGGCTTGAAATTGATGGAAACGTTCGATATTGGGCTCCAAAAAGGGGCAAAGCGAGCAAGCTGGCTGCCCTCGTCGTAGAGCTCTCAGAGAGCTTTGCAACGGTATGCTGTGCGCCGCGTAACTCCTTACGGATCAAAAGTTATAGACACCGGAGCGACGGAGACCTGGTCACAAACTCTACGCCCTCGGTTTGCGGGCCCAGTCTCTACGTGAAGCGAAGTTGTCTTGCCCAATGTTCCGTGGGATTTAGTAATAGAGATTTGGTGGATAAAGTATCTTGGCAAACCTAACCAGGGCAAAAAATATTGAAAAGGGGGTGCAACACGAGGACTTCCCAGGGAGTCACCCATCCTAGTACTACTCTCACCCAAGCACGCTTAACTTCAGAGTTCTGATGGGATCCGATGAATTAGTGCTGGTATGATCGCACCTGTCATGTTGAGGGCACAATTCTTTTATGTGTTAACTGTTCACAGTCCCAGCCTAGAGAGCTAGCCCATTCAAAAGGCCTAATGGGCTTAACGACAACCCATCCGCTTCAAAAATGCAGCATCCTCGGAAGAGGTTATATTGACACGTTGTATGGCCCTCTGATGTCCCGCGAGTCAGGTTGTCGTCCTTTTAACAGTTCATGACGTACGATCTGGGATGAAAAAACAGAGCAAAAGAAGAAAAGTGGCCTAAAACTGATGAAAACGTGCAATTTTGGGCTCCAAAAATGGGCACAACGAACAAGCTGGCTGCCCCCGTCGTAGAGCTCTCAGAGAGCTTTGCAACGGTATGCTGTGCGCCGCGTAACTCCTTACGGATCAAAAGTTATAGGCACCGGAGCGACGGAGACCTGGTCACAAACCCTACGCCCTCGGTTTGCGGGCCCAGCCTCTACTTGAAGCGAAGTTGTCATGCCTAATGTTCCGTGGGATTCAGTAATAGAGATTTGGTGGATAAAGTATCTTGGCAACCATAACCAGGGCAAAAAAAATTGAAAAGGGGGTGCAACACGAGGACTTCCCAGGGGGTCACCCATCCTAGTACTACTCTCGCCCAAGCACGCTTAAATTCCGAGTTCTGATGGGATCCGGTGCATTAGTGCTGGTATGATAGCACCCGTGATGTTGAGGGCACAATTCCTTTATGTGTTAACGGTTCACAGTCCCAGCCTAGAGAGATAGCCCATTCAAAAGGCCTAATTCGCTTAACGACAGCCCATCCGCTTTAACAATGCAGCATACTTGCAAGACGTGATATCGACACATTGTAGGGCCCTCTGATGTCCCGCGAGTCAAGTTGTCATCCTTTTAACTATTCACGACGTACGATCCGGGATGGAAAAACAGAGCAAAGAAGAAAAGTGGCCCAAAATTGATGAAAATGTTCAATTTTGGGCTCCAAAAACGGGCACAGTGATTAAGCTTGCTGCCCCCGTCATAGAGCTCTCAGAGTGCTTTGCAACGGTATGCTGTGCGCCGTGTAACTCCTTACGGATCAAAAGTTATGGGCACCGGAGCGACGGAGACCTGGTCACAAACCCTACGCCCTCGGTTTGCGGGCCCAGCCTCTACGTGAAGCGAAGATGTCTTGCCCAATGTTCCGTGGGATTCAGTAATAGAGATTTGGTAGATAAAGTATCTTGGCAACCCTAACCAGGGCAAAAAAAATTGAAAAGGGGGTGCAACACGAGGACTTCCCAGGGGGTCACTAATCCTAGTACTACTCTCGCCCAATCACGTTTAACTTCGGAGTTCTGATGGGATCTGATTCATTAATGCTGGTATGATCGCACCTGTGATGTTGAGGGCACAATTCCTTTATGTGTTAACTGTTCACAGTCCCAGCCTAGAGAGATGACCCACTCAAAAGGCCCAATGGGCTTAATGAAAACCCATCCGCTTTAACAACGCAGCATGCTTACAAGATGTGATATCGAGACGTTGTAGGGCCCTCTGATGTCCTGCGAGTCAGGTTGTCGTCCTTTTAACAGTTCACGACGTACGATCCGGGACTGAAAAACAGAGTAAAAGAAGAAAAATGGCATGAAACTGATGAAAATGTTCGATTTTGGGCTCCAAAAATGGGCAAAGCGAGCAAACTGGCTGCCCCCGTCGTAGATCTTTCAGAGAGCTTTGCAACGGTATGCTGCGCGCCGCGTATCACCTTACGGATCAAAAGTTATGGGCACCGGAGCGACGGAGACCTGGTCACAAACCCTACGCCCTCGGTTTGCAGGCCCAGCCTCTACGTGAAATGAAGTTTTCTTGCCTGATGTTCCGTGGGATTAAGTAATAGAGATTTGGTGGATAAACTATCTTGGCAACCCTAACCAGGGCAAAAAAAATTGAAAAGGGGGTACAACACGAGGACTTCCCAAGGGATCACCCATCCTAATACTACTCTCGCCCAAGTACGCTTAACTTCGGAGTTCTGATGGGATTCGGTGCATTAGTGCTGGTATGATCGCACCCGTTATGTTGAGGGCACAATTACTATATGTGTTAACGGTTCACAGTCCCAGCCTAGAGAGATGGCCCATTCAAAAGGCCCAATGGCCTTAATGACAACCCATCCGCTTTAACAACGCAGCATCCTCGTAAGACGTTATATCGACACATTGTAGGGCCCTAAGATGTCCCGCGAGTCAGGTTGTCGTCCTTTTAACAGTTCATGACGTACGATCTGGGAAGAAAAAAATAGAGCAAAAGAGGAAAAGTGGCCTGAAACTGATGAAAACGTTCGATTTTTAGCCCCAAAAACGGGCAAAACGTGCAAGCTGACTGCCCCCATCGTACAGCTCTCAGAGAGCTTTGCAACGGTATGCTGTGCGCCACGTAACTCCTTACGGATCAAAAGTTATGGGCACCGGAGCGACGGAGACCTGGTCACAAACCCTATGCCCTCGTTTTGCAGGCCCAGCCTCTACGTGAAGCGAATTTGTCTTGCCCAATGTTCTGTGGGATTCAGTAATAGAGATTTGGTGGATAAAGTATATTGGCAACCCTAAAAAGGGCAAAAAAAATTGAAAAGGGGGTGCAACACGAGGACTTCCCAGGGGGTCACCAATCCTAGTACTACTCTCGCCCAAGCACGCTTAACTTCGGAGTTCTGATGGGATCCGGTGCATTAGTGCTGGTATGATCGCACCCGTCATGTTGAGGGCACAATTCCTTTATGTGTTAACTGTTCACAGTCCCAGCTTAGAGAGATGGCCCATTCAAAAGGCCCAATGGGCTTAACGACAACCCATCCGCTTCAACAACGTAGCATCCTCGCAAGACGTGATATCGACACGTTGTAAGGCCCTCTGATGTCCCGCGAGTTAGATTGTCGTCCTTTTAACATTTCACGACGTACAATCCGGGACGAAAAAACAGAGCAAAATAAGAAAAGTGGCCTGAAATTGATGAAAACATTCGATTTTGTGCTCCAAAAACGGGCACATCGACAAAGCTGGCTGCCCCCGTTGTAGAGCTCTCAGAGAGTTTTGCAACGGTATGCTGTGCGCCGCGTAACTCCTTACGGATCAAAAGTTATGGGCACCGGAGCGACGGAGACCTGGTCACAAACCCTACGCCCTCGGTTTGCGGGCCCAGCCTCTATGTGAAGCGAAGTTGTCTTGCCCAATGTTCCATGGGATTCAGTAATAGAGATTTGGTGGATAAATTATCTTGGCAACCCTAACCAGGGCAAAAAAAATTGAAAAGGAGGTGCAACACGAGGACTTCCCAGGGGGTCACCCATCCTAGTACTACTCTCGCCCAAGCACACTTAACTTGGGAGTTCTGATGGGATACGGCGCTTTAGTGCTGGTATGATCGCAACCGTCATGTTGAGGGCACAATTCCTATATGTGTTAACGGTTCACAGTCCCAGCCTAGAGAGATTGCCCATTTAAAAGGCCCAATGGGCTTAATGGCAACCCATCCGCTTCAACATCGCAGCATCTTCGCAAGACGTGATATCGACACGTTGTAGGGCCCTCTGATGTCCCACGAATCAGGTTGTCGTCCTTTTAAATGTTCACGACGTACGATCCGGGACGGAAAAACAGAGCAAAAGAAGAAAAGTGGCCTGAAACTGATGAAAACGTTTGATTTTGGGCTCCAAAAAGGGCACAGCGAACTTGCTGGCTGCCTCTGTTGTAGAGCTCTCAGAGAGCTTTGCAACGGTATGCTGTGCGCCGCGTAACTCCTTACGGATCAAAAGTTATGGCCACCGGAGCGACGGAGACCTGGTCACAAACCATACGCCCTCGGTTTGCGGGCCCAGCCTCTACATGAAGTGAAGTTGTCTTGCCCATTGTTCTGTGGGATTCAGTAATAGAGATTTCGTGGATAAAGTATCTTGGCAACCCTAACCAGGGCAAAAGAAATTGAAAAGGGGGTGCAACACGAGGACTTCCAAGGGGGTCACCCATCCTAGTACTACTCTCGACCAAGCACGCTTAACTTCCGAGTTCTGATGGGATCCGGTGCATTAGTACTGGTATGATCGCACCCGTCATGTTGAGGTCACAATTCCTTTATGTGTTAACGGTTCACAGTCCCAGCCTAGAGAGATGGCCCATTCAAAAGGCACAATGGGCTTAACGACAACCCATCCGCTTCAACAACGCAGCATGCTTGCAAGACGTGATATCGACACGTTGTAGGACCCTCTGATGTCCCGCGAGTCAGGTTGTCGTCCTTTTAACTGTTCAGGACGTGCTATCCGGGACGGAAAAACAGAGCAAAAGAAGAAAAGTGGCCTGAAACTGATGAAAATGTTCGATATTGGGCTCCAAAAAGGGCACAGCGAGCATGCTGGCTGCCTTCGTTGTAGAGCACTCAGAGAGCTTTGCAACGGTATGCTGTGCGCCGCATAACTCCTTACGGATCAAAAGTTTTGGTCACCGGAGCGACGGAGACCTGGTCACAACCCTACGCCCTCGGTTTGCGGGCCCAACCTCTACGTGAAACGAAGTTGTCTTGCCAAATGTTTAGTGGGATTCAGTAATAGAGATTTGGAGGATAAAGTATTTTGGCAACCCTAACCAGGGCAAAAAAAATTGAAAAGGGGGTGCAACACGAGAACTTCCCAGGGGGTCACCCATCCTAGTACTACTCTCGTCCAAGCACGCTTAAGTTTAGAGTTCTGATGGGTTTCGGTTCATTAGTGCTGGTATGATCGCACCCGTGATGTTGAGGGCACAATTCCTTTATGTGTTAACTGTTCACAGTCCCAGCCTAGAGAGATGGCCCATTCAAAAGGCCCAATGGGCTTAACGACAACCCATCCGCTTCAACAATGCAGCATCCTCGCAAGACGTGATATCAACACGTTGTAGGGCCCTCTGATGTCCCTCGAGTCAGGTTGTCGTCCTTTTAACAGTTCACGACGTACGATCCGGGATGGAAAAACAGAGCAAAAGAAGAAAAGTGGCCTGAAACTGATTAAAAAGTTCGATTTTTGGCTCCAAAAATGGGCACAGCAGCAAGTTGGCTACCCCCGTCGTAGAGCTCCTAGAGAGCTTTGCAACGGTATGTTGTGCGCCGCGTAACTCCTTATGGATCAAAAGTTATGGGCACCAGAGCGACGATGACCTGGTCACAAACCCTACGCCCTCGGTTTGTTGGTCCAGCCTCTACGTGAAGCGAAGTTGTCTTGCCCAATGTTCCGTGGGATTCAGTAATAGAGATTTGGTGGATAAAGTATCTTGGCAACCCTAACCAGAGCAAAAAAAATTGAAAAGGGGGTATAACACGAGAACTTCCCAGGTGGTCACCCATCCTAGTACTACTCTCGCCCAAGCACGCTTAACTTCGAAGTTCTGATGGGATCCGGTGCATTAGTGCGGGTATGATCGCACCCGTCATGTTGAGGGCACAATTCCTTTATGTGTTAACTGTTCACAGTCCCAGCCTAGAGAGATGGCCTATTCAAAAGGCCCAATGGGCTTAACGACAACCCATCCGCTGCAACAACGCAGCATGTTTGCAAGACGTGATATCGACACGTTGTAGGGCCCTCTGATGTCCCGCGAGTCAGGTTGTCGTCCCTTTAACCGTTCAAGACGTACGATCCGGGACGAAAAAACAGAGCAAAAGATGAAAGATGGCCTAAAACTGATGAAACCGTTCGATTTTGGACTCCAAAAAGGGCACAACGAGAATGCTGGCTGCCCCCGTCGTAGAGCTCTCAGAGAGCTTTGCAACGGTAAGCTGTGCGCCGCGTAACTCCTTACGGATCAAAAGTTATGGGCACCGCAACGACGGTGACCTGGTCACAAATCCTACGCCCTCGGTTTACGAGCCCAGCATCTACGTGAAGCGAAGTTGTCATGCCCAATGTTCCGTGGGATTCAGTAATAGAGATTTGGTGGATAAAGTATCTTGGCAACCATAACCAGGGCAAAAAAAATTGAAAAGGGGGTGCAACACGAGGACTTCCCAGGGGGTCACCCTTCCTAGTACCACTCTCTCCCAAGCACGCTTAAATTCCGAGTTCTGATGGGATCCGGTGCATTAGTGCTGGTATGATCGCACCCGTCATGTTGAGGGCACAATTCCTTTATGTGTTAACGGTTCACAGTCCCAGCCTAGAGAGATGGCCCATTCAAAAGGCCCAATTGGCTTAACGACAGCCCATCCGCTTTAACAATGCAGCATGCTTGGAAGACGTGATATCGACACGTTGTAGGGTCCTCTGATGTCCCACGAGTCAGGTTGTCATCCTTTTAACAGTTCACGACGTACGATCCGGAATGGAAAAATAGAGCAAAAGAAGAAAAGTGGCTTGAAATTGATGAAAACTTTCGATTTTGGGCACCAAAAACGGGCACAGTGAGCAAGCTGGCTGCCCCCGTCGTAGAGCTCTCAAAGAGCTTTGCAACGGTATGCTGTGCGCCGCGTAACTCCTTACGGATCAAAAGTTATGGGCATCGGAGCGACGGTGACCTTGTCACAAACCCTACGCCCTCGGTTTGCGAGCCCAGTCTCTACGTGAAGCGAAGTTGTCTTGCCCAATATTCCGTGGGATTCAAAAATAGAGATTTGGTGGATAAAGTATCTTGGCAACCCTGACCAGGACAAAAAAAAATAAAAAGGAGGTGCAACACGAGGACTTCCACGGGGGTCAACCATCCTAGTACTACTCTCGCCCAAGCACGCTTAACTTCGGAGTTATGATGGGATACGGTGCATTAGTGCTGGTATGATCGCCCCCGTCATGTTGAGGGAACAAATCCTTTATGTGTTAACAGTTCACAGTCCCAGCCTAGAGAGATGGCCCATTCAAAAGGCCCAATGGGCTTTACGACAACCCATCCACTTCAACAACGCAGCATCCTCGCAAGACGTGATATCGACAAGTGGTAGGGCCCTCTGATGTCCCACGAGCCAGGTTGTCGTCCTTTTAACTGTTCACGACGTTCGATCTGGGATAGAAAAACAGAGCAAAAGAAGAAACGTGGCCTGAAACTGATGAAAACGTTCAATTTTGGGCTCCAAAAATGGCCACAGTGAGCATACTGGCAGCCCCCGTCGTAGAGCTCTCAGAGAGCTTTGCAACGGTATGCTGTGCGCCACGTAACTCCTTACGGATCAGAAGTTATGGGCACCGGAGCGACGGAGACCTTGTCACAAACCCTACGCCCTCTGTTTGTCGGCCCAACCTCTACATGAAGCAAAGTTGTCATGCCCAATGTTCAGTGGGATTCTGTAATAGAGATTTGGTAGATAAAGTAACTTGGCAACCCTAACCAGGGCAAAAAAAATTGAAAAGGGGGTGCAACACGAGGACTTCCCAGGGCGTCACCCATCCTGGTATTACTCACGCCCAAGCACGATTAACTTCGGAGTTCTGATGGGATCCGGTGCATTAGTGCTTTTATGATCGCACCTGTCATGTTGAGGGCACAATTCTTTTATGTGTTAACTGTTCACAGTCCCAGCCTAGAGAGCTAGCCCATTGAAAAGGCCTAATGGGCTTAACGACAACCCATCCGCTTCAACAACGCAGCATCCTCGGAAGAGGTTATATCGACACATTGTAGGGCCCTCTGATGTCCCGCAAGTCAGGTTGTCGTCCTTTTAACAGTTCATGACGTACGATCCGGGATGAAAAAACAGAGCAAAAGAAGAAAAGTGGCCTAAAACTGATGAAAACATCCGATTTTGGGCTCCAAAAATGGGCACAGCGAGCAAGCTGGCTGCCTCCATCGTAGAGCTCTCAGAGAGCTTTGCAACGGTATGCTGTGCGCCGCGTAACTCCTTACGGATCAAAAGTTATAAGCACCGGAGCGACGGAGACCTGGTCACAAACCCTACGCCCTCGGTTTGCGGGCCCAGCCTCTACGTGAAGCGAAGTTATCTTGCCCAAAGTTCCGTGGGATTCAGTAATAGAGATTTGGTGGATAAAGTATCTTGGCAACACTAACCAGGTCAAAAAAAATTGAAAAGGGGGTGCAACACGAGGACTTCCCAGGGGGTGACCCATCCTAGTACTACTCTCGCCCAAGCACGCTTAACTTCGGAGTTCTGATGGGATCCGGTGCATTAGTGCTGGTATGATCGCACCTGTCATGTTGAGGGCACAATTCTTTTATGTGTTAACTGTTCACAGTCCCGGCCTAGAGAGATGGCCCATTCAAAAGGCCCAATGGGCTTAACGACAACCCACCCGCTTCAACAACGCAGCATCCTCGCAAGAGGTTATATCGACATGTTGTAGGGCCCTCTGATGTCCCGCGAGTCAGGTTGTCGTCCTTTTAACAGTTCATGACGTACGATCCAGGATGAAAAAACCGAGCAAAAGTAGAAAAGTGGCCTGAAACTGATGAAAACGTTTGATTTTGGGCTCCAAAAAGGGCAAAGCGAGCAAGTTGGCTGCCTCAGTCGTAGAGCTCTCAGAGATCTTCGCAACGGTATGCTGTGCGCCGCGTAACTCATTACGGATCAAAAGTTATGGGCACCGGAGCGACGGAGAGCTAGTCACAAACCCTACGCCCTCGGTTTGCGGGCCCAGCCTCTACGTGAAGCGAAGTTGTCTTGCCCAATGTTCTGTGGGATTCAGTAATAGAGATTCGGTGGATAAAGTATCTTGGCGACCCTAACCAGGGCAAAAAAAATTGAAAAGGGGGTGCAACACGAGGACTTCCAGGGGGTCACCCATCCTAGTACTACTCTCGCCCAAGCACGCATAACTTCGGAGTTCTGATGGGATCCGGTGCATTAGTGCTGGTATGATCGCACCCGTCATGTTGAGGGCACAATTCCTTAATGTGTTAACTGTTCACAGTCCCAGCTTAGAGAGATGGCCCATTCAAAAGGCCCAATGGGCTTAACGACAACCCATCCGCTTCAACAACGCAACATCCTCGCAAGACGTGATATCGATACGTTGTAGGGCCGTTTGTTGTCCCGCGAGTCAGGTTGTCGTCCTTTTAACAGTTCACGACGTACGTTCCGGGACGAAAAGACATAGCAAAAGAAGAAAAGTGGCCTAAAACTGATGAAAACGTTCAATTTTGGGCTCCTAAAAGGGCACTTCGACCAAGCTGGCTGCCCCCGTCGTAGAGCTCTTAGAGAGTTTTGCAACGGTATGCTGTGCGCCGCGTAACTCCTTACGGATCAAAAGTTATGGGCACCGGAGCGACGGAGACCTGGTCACAAAGCCTACGCCATCGGTTTACGGGCCCAGCCTCTACGTGAAGCGAAGTTGTCTTGCCCAATGTTCCGTGGGATTCAGTAATAGAGATTTGGGGGATAAATTATCAAGGCAACCCTAACAAGGGAAAAAAAAATTGAAAATGAGGTGCAACACGAGGTCTTCCCTTGGGGTCACCCATGCTAGTACTACTCTCGCCCAAGCACACTTAACTTGGGAGTTCTAATGGGATACGGTGCATTAGTGCTGGTATGATCGCAACCGTCATGTTGAGGGCTCAATTCCTATATGTGTTAACGGTTCACAGTCCCAGCCTAGAGAGATGGCCCATTCAAAAGGCCCAATGGGCTTAACGACAACTCATCCGCTTCAACAATGCAGCATCCTCGCAAGACGTGATATTGACACGTTGTAGGGCCCTCTAATGTCCCGTGAGTCAGGTTGTCGTCCTTTTAACAATTCACGACGTACGATCCGGGACGGAAAAATAGAGCAAAAGATGAAATGTGGCCTGAAACTGATGAAAACGTTCGATTTTGGGCTCCGAAAAGGGCACAGTGAACATACTGGCTGCCCCTGTCGTAGAGCTCTTAGAGAGCTTTGCAACGGTATGCTGTGCGCCGCGTAACTCCGTACGGATCAAAAGTTATGGGCACGGGAGCGATGGAGACTGGTCATAAACCCTACAACCTCGTTTTGCGGGCCCAGCCTCTACGTGAAGCGAAGTTGTCATGCCCAATGTTCCGTGGGATTCAATAATAGAGATTTGGTGGATAAAGTATCTTGGCAACCCTGACCAGGGCAAAAGAAATTGAAAAGGGGGTGCAATACAAGGACTTCCCAGGGGATCACCCATCCTAGTACTACTCTCGCCCAAGCACTCTTAAATTCCGAGTTCTGATGGGATCCGGTGCATTAGTGCTGGTATGATCGCACCCGTCATGTTGAGGGCACAATTCCTTTATGTGTTAACGGTTCACAGTCCCAGCCTAGAGAGATGGCCCATTCAAAAGGCCCAATGGGCTTTACGACAACCCATCCACTTCATCAACGCAGCATCCTCGCAGGACGTGATATCGACATGTTGTAGGGCCCTCTGATGTCCTGCGAGTCAGGTTGTCGTCCTTTTAATAGTTCACGACGTACGATCTGGGATAGAAAAACAGAGCAAAAGAAGAAAAGTGGCCTGAAACTGATTAAAACGTTCGATTTTGGGCTCCAAAAATGGGCACAGTGAGCATACTGGCAGCCCCTGTCGTAGAGCTCTTAGAGAGCTTTGCAACGGTATGCTGTGCGCCGCATAACTCCTTACGGATCAAAAGTTATGGGCACCGGAGCGACGGAGACCTGGTCACAAACCCTACGCCCTCGGTTTGCGGGCCCAACCTCTACGTGAAGCGAAGTTGTCATGCCCAATGTTCAGTGGGATTCTGTAATAGAGATTTGGTGGATAAAGTATCTTGGCAACCCTAACCAGGGCAAAAAAAATTGAAAAGGGGGTGCAACACGAGGACTTCCCAGGGGGTCACCCATCCTAGTACTACTCTCGCCCAAGCACGATTAACTTTGGAGTTCAGATGGGATCCGGTGCATTTGTGCTGGTATGATCGCAACCGTCATGTTGAGGGCACAATTCCTTTATGTATTAACTGTTCACAGTCCCAGCCTAGTGAGAAGGCCCATTCAAAAGGCCCAATGGGCTTAACGACAACCCATCCGCTTCAACAACGCAACATGCTTGCAAGACGTGATATCGACAGGTTGTAGACCCTCTGATGTCCCGCGAGTCAGGTTGTCATCCTTTTAACAGTTCACGACATACGATCCGGGACGAGAAAATAGAGCAAAAGAAGAAAAGTGGCTTGAAATTGATGAAAACGTTCGATTTTGGGCTCCAAAAAGGGGCAAAGCGAGCAAGCTGGCTGCCCTCGTCGTAGAGCTCTCAGAGAGCTTTGCAACGGTATGCTGTGCACCGCGTAACTCCTTACGGATCAAAAGTTATAGGCACCGGAGCCACGGAGACCTGGTCACAAACCCTACGCCCTTGGTTTGCGGGCCCAGCCTCTACGTGAAGCGAAGTTGTCTTGCCCAATGTTCCGTGGGATTCAGTAATAGAGATTTGGGGGATAAATTATCAAGGCAACCCTAACAGGGGCAAAAAAAATTGAAAAGGAGGTGCAACACGAGGTCTTCCCCGGGGGTCACCCATCTTAGTACTACTCTCGCCCAAGCACGCTTAACTTCAGAGTTATGATGGGATCCGATGCATTAGTGCTAGTATGATTGCACTTGTCATGTTGAGGGCTCAATTCCTATATGTGATAACGGTTCACAGACCCAGCTTAGAGAGATGGCCCATTCAAAAGGCCCAATGGGCTTAACGACAACCCATCCTCTTCAACAATGCAGCAAGCTCGCAAGATGTGATATCGACACATTGTAGGGCCCTCTGATGTCCTACGAGTCAGGTTGTCGTCCTTTTAAAAATTCACGACGTGCAATCCAGGACGGAAAAATAGAGCAAAAGAAGAAAAGTGGCCTGAAACTGATGAAAACGTTTGATTTTGGGCTCCAAAAAGGGCAAAGTGAACATACTGGCTGCTGCTGTCGTAGAGCTCTCAGAGAGCTTTGCAACGGTATACTGTGCGCCGCGTAACTCCTTACGGATCAAAAGTTATGGGCACCGGAGCGACGGAGACCTAGTCACAAACCTACGCCCTCGGTTTGCGGGCCCAGCCTCTACGTGAAGCGAAGTTGTCTTGCCCAATGTTCTGTGGGATTCAGTAATAGAGATTCGGTGGATAAAGTATCTTGGCAACCCTAACCAGGGCAAAAAAAATTGAAAAGGGGGTGCAGCACGAGGACTTCCAGGGGGTCACCCATCCTAGTACTACTCTCGGCCAAGCACGCATAACTTCGGAGTTCTGATGGGATCCGATGCATTAGTGCTGGTATGATCGCACCCGTCATGTTGAGGGCACAATTCCTTAATGTGTTAACTGTTCACAGTCCCAGCTTAGAGAGATGGCCCATTCAAAAAGCCTAATGGGCTTAACGACAACCCATCCGCTTCAACAACGCAGCATCCTCGCAAGACGTGATATCGATACGTTGTAGGGTCCTTTGTTGTCCCGCGAGTCAGGTTGTTGTCCTTTTAACAGTTCACGACGTACGTTCCAGGACAAAAAAACAGAGCAAAAGAAGAAAAGTGGCCTAAAACTGATGAAAACGTTCAATTTTGGGCTCCAAAAAGGGCCCTTCGACCAAGCTGGCTGCCCCCGTCATAAAGCTCTCAGAGAGTTTTGCAACGGTATGCTGTGCGCCGCGTAACTCCTTACGGATCAAAAGTTATGGGCACCGGAGCGACGGAGACCTGGTCACATCCCTACGCCGTCGGTTTGCAGGCCCAGCCTCTACGTGAAGCGAAGTTGTCTTGCCCAATGTTCCGTGGGATTCAGTAATAGAGATTTGGTGGATAAATTATCTTGGCAACGCTAACAAGGGGAAAAAAAATTGAAAAGGAGGTGCAACACGAGGTCTTCTCATGGGGTAACCCATACTAGTACTACTCTCGCCCAAGCACACTTAACTTGGGAGTTCTAATGGGATACGGTGCATTAGTGCTGGTATGATCGCAACCGTCATGTTGAGGGCTCAATTCCTATATGTGATAACGGTTCACAGTCCCAGCCAAGAGAGATGGCCTATTAAAAAGGCCCAATGGGATTAATGACAACCCATCCTCTTCAACAAGAAGCAACCTCGCAAGACGTGATATCGACACGTTGTAGGGCCCTCTGATGTCCCGCGAGTCAGGTTGTCGTCGTTTTAAAAATTCACGACGTGCGATCCGGGACGGAAAAACAGAGCAAAAGAAGAAAAGTGTCCTGAAACTGATGAAAACGTTTGATTTTGGGCTCCAAAAAGGGCACAGTGAACATACTGGCTGCCGCCGTCGTAGAGCTCTTAGAGAGCTTTGCAACGGTATGTTGTGCGCCGCGTAACTCCTTACGGATCAAAAGTTATGGGCACGGGAGCGATGGAGACTTGGTCACAAACACTACACCCTCGGTTTACGGGCCTAGCCTCTACGTGAAGCGAAGTTGTCATGCCCAATGTTCCGTGGGATTCAGTAATAGAGATTTGGTGGATAAAGTATCTTGGCAACCCTAACCAGGGCAAAAAAAATTGAAAAGGGGGTGCAACACGAGGACTTCCCATGGTGTCATCCATCCTAGTACTACTCTCGCCCTAGCACGCTTAACTTCCGAGTTCTGATGGGATCCGGTGCATTAGTGCTGGTATGATCGCACCCGTCATGTTGAGGGCACAATTCCTTTATGTGTTAACGGTTCACAGTCCCAGCCTAGAGAGATGGCCCATTCAAAAGGCCCAATGGGCTTAACGATAACCCATCCGCTTCAACAACGCAGCATGCTTGCAAGACGTGATATCAACTCGTTGTAGTGCCCTCTGATGTCCCGCGAGTCAGGTTATCATCCTTTTAACTGTTCACGACGCACGATCCGGGATGGAAAAACAAAGCAAAAGAAGAAAAGTGGCCTGAAATTGATGAAAACTTTCGATTTTGGGCTCCAAAAAGGGCACAGCGAGCATTCTAGCTGCCTCCGTTGTAGAACTCTCAGAGATCTTTGCAACGGTATGCTGTGCGCCGCATAACTCCTTACAGATCAAAAGTTATGGGCACTGGAGCGACGAAGACCTGGTTACAAACCCTACGCCCTCGGTTTGCAGGCCCAGCCTCTACGTGAAACGAAGTTGTCTTGCCCAATGTTCAGTGGGATTCAATAATAGAGATTTGGTGGATAAAGTATCTTGGCAACCCAGACCAGGGCAAAAAAAATTGAAAAGGGGGTGCAATACAAGGACTTCCCAGGGGGTCACCCATCCTATTACTACTCTCGCCCAGGCACGCTTAACTTCCGAGTTCTGATGGGATCCGGTTCATTAGTGCTGGTATGATTGCACCCGTGATGTTGAGGGCACAATTCCTTTATGTGTTAACTGTTCATAGTCCCAGCCTAAAGAGATGGCCGATTCAAAAGGCCCAATGGGCTTAACGACAACCCATCAACTTTAACAAAGCAGCATGCTTGCAAGACGTGATATCGACACGTTGTAGGGCCCTCTGATGTCCCGCAAGTTAGGTTGTCATCCTTTTAACAGTTCACGTCGTACGATCAGGGACGAAAAAACAGAGCAAAAGAAGAAAAGTAGCCTGAAACTGATGAGAACGTTCGATTTTGGGCTCCAAAAATGAGCACAGCCAGCAAGCTGGCTGCGCCCATCGTAGAGCTCTCAGAGAGCTTTGCAACGGTATGCTGTGCGGCGCGTAACTCCTTACGGATCAAAAGTTATGGCCACCGGAGCGACGGAGGCTTGGTCATAAACCCTACGCCCTCGATTTTGCTGGCCCAGCCTCTACGTGAAACGAAGTTGTCTTGCCCAATGTTCCGTGGGATTCAGAAATAGAGATTTGGTGGATAAATTATCTTGGCAACCCTAACCAGGGCAAAAAAAATTGAAAAGGAGGTGCAACACGAGGTCTTTCCAGGGGGTCACCCATCCTAGTACTACTCTCGCCCAAGCACACTTAACTTGGGAGTTCTAATGGGATGCGGTGCATTAGTGCTGGTATGATCGTAACCGTCATGTTGAGGGCTCAATTCCTATATGTGTTAACGGTTCACAGTCCCAGCCTAGAGAGATGGCCCATTCAAAAGGCCCAATGGGCTTAACGACAACCCATCCGCTTCAACAATGCAGCATCCTCGCAAGACGTGATATTGACACGTTGTAGGGCCCTCTAATGTCCCGTGAGTCAGGTTGTCGTCCTTTTAACAATTCACGACGTACGATCCGGGACGGAAAAATAGAGCAAAAGATGAAATGTGGCCTGAAACTGATGAAAACGTTCGATTTTGGGCACCAAAAAGGGCACAGTGAACATACTGGCTGTCACCGTCGTAGAGCTCTCAGAGTGCTTCGCAACGGTATGCTGTGCGCCTCGTAACTCCTTACGGATCAAAAGTTATGGTCACGGGAGCGACGGAGACCTGGTAACAAACCCTACGCCCTCGGTTTGTGGTCCCAGCCTTTACGTGAAATGAAGTTGTCTTGCCCAATGTTCAGTGGGATTCAGCAATAGAGATTTGGTGGATAAAATATCTTGGCAAGCCTAACCAGGGCAAAAAAAATTGAAAAGGGGGTGCAACACGAGGACTTCCCAAGGGGTCACCCATCCTAGTTCTACTCTCGCCCAAGCACGCTTAACTTCGGAGTTCTGATGGGATCCGGTGCATTAATGCTGGTATGATCGCACCCGTCAAGTTGAGGGCACAATTCCTTTATGTGTTAACTGTTCACAGTCCCAGCCTAGAGAGATGGCCCATTCAAAAGGCCCAATGGGCTTAACAACAACCCATCCGCTTCAACAACGCAACATGCTTGCAAGACGTGATATCGACATGTTGTTGGGCCCTCTGATGTCCCGCGAGTCAGGTTGTCATCCTTTTAATAGTTCACAACGTACGATCCGGCACAAAAAAACAGAGCAAAAGAAGAAAAGTGCCCTGAAACTGATGAAAATATTCGATTTTGGGCTCCAAAAATAGGAAAAACAAGCATGCTGGCTACCCCTGTCGTAGAGCTCTCAGAGAGCTTTGCAACGGTATGTTGTGCGCCGCGTAACTCCTTACAGATCAAAAGTTATGGGCTCCGGAGCGACGGAGACCTGATCACAAACCCTATGCCCTCGGTTTGCGGGCCCAACCTCTACGTGAAACGAAGTTTTCTTGCCCAATGTTCAGTGGGATTTAGTAATAGAGATTTGGTGGATAAACTATCTTGACAACCCTAACCAGGGCAAAAAAAATTGAAAAGGGGGTGCTACACGCGGACTTCCCAGGGGGTCACCCATCATAGTACTACTCTCACCCAAGCACGCTTAACTTCAGAGTTTTGATGGGATCCTGTTCATTAGTGCCGGCATGATCGCACCCGTGATGTTTAGGGCACAATTCCTTTATGTGTTAACTGTTCACAGTCCCAGCCTAGAGAGATGGCCCATTCAAAAGGCCCAATGGGCTTAACGACAACCCATCAGCTTCAACAAACTGGCATGCTTGCAAGACTTGATATCGACACGTTGTAGGGCCCTCTGATGTCCCGCGACTAAGGTTGTCGTCCTTTTAACAGTTCACGACGTACGATCCTCAATGGAAAAACAGAGTAAAAGAAGAAAAGTGGCCTAAAATGATGAAAACGTTCGATTTTGGGCTCTAAAAATGGGCACAACGGGCAAGCTGGCTGCCCCCGTCGTAGAGCTCTCAAAGAGCTTTGCAACGGTATGCTGTGCGCCGCGTAACTCCTTACGGATCAAAAGTTATGGGCACCGGAGCGACAGAGACCTGGTCACAAACCCTACGCCCTCGGTTTGCTGGCCCAGCCTCTACGTGAAACGAAGTTGTCTTGCCCAATGTTCCATGTGATTCAGTAATAGAGATTTGTTGGATAAAGTATCTTGGCAACCTTAACTAGGGCAAAAAAAATTGAAAAGGGGTGCGACACGAGGACTTCCCAAGGGATCACCTATCCAAGTACTACTATCGCCCAAGCACGCTTAACTTCGGAGTTTTGATGGGATCCGGTACATTAGTGCTGGTATGATCGCACCCGTCATGTTGAGGGCACAATTCCTATATGTGTTAACGGTTCACAGTCTCAGCCTAGAGAGATGGCCCATTCAAAAGGCCCAATGGGCTTAACGACAACCCATCCGCTTCAACAACGCAGCATCCTGGCAAGACGTGATATCAACACGTTGTAGGGCCCTCTGATGTCCCGCGAGTCTGGTTGTCGTCCTTTTAACAGTTCACGACGTACGATCCGGGACGGAAAAACAGAGCAAAAGAAGAAAAGTGGCCTGAAACTGATGAAAACGTTCGATTTTGGGCTCCAAAAAGGACACAGTGAACATACTGGCTGCCCCCGTCGTAGAGCTCTCAGAGAGCTTTGCAACGGTATGCTGTGCGCCGCGTAACTCCTTACGGATGAAAAGTTATGGGCACGGGAGCGACAGAGACCTGGTAACAAACCCTACGCCCTCGGTTTGTGGTCCCAGCCTCTACGTTAAACGAAGTTGTCTTGCCCAATGTTCAGTGGGATTCAGTAATTGAGATTTGGTGGATAAAGTATCTTGACAACCCTAACTGGGGCAAAAAAAATTGAAAAGGGGGTGCAACACGATGACTTCCCAGGGGGTCACCCATCATTGTACTTCTCTCGCCCAAGCACGCTTAACTTCGGAGTTCTGATGGGATCCGGTGTATTAGTGCTGGTATGATCGCACCCGTTATGTTGAGGGCACAATTCCTTTATGTGTTAACTGTTCACAGTCCCAGCCTAGATAGATGGCACATTCAAAAGGCCCAATGGGCTTAACGACAACCCATCCGCTTCAACAACGCAGCATCATCACAAGATGTTATATCGACACGTTGTAGGTCCCTCTGATGTCCGGCGAGTCAGGTTGTCGTCCTTTTAACAGTTCACGACGTACGATCCGGGATGAAAATACAGAGCAAAAGAAGAAAAGTGGCCTAAAACTGATGAAAACGTTCGATTTTGGTATCCAAAAATGGGCACGGCGAGCAAGCTGGCTGCCCCCGTCGTAGCGCTCTCAAAGAGCTTTGCAACAGTATGCTGTGCGCCGCGTAACTCCTTACGGATCAAAAGTGATGGGCACCGGAGCGACGGAGACCTGGTCACAAATCCTACGCCCTCGGTTTGCGGGCCCAGCCTCTACGTGAAGCGAAGTTGTCTTGCCCAATGTTCCGTGGGATTCAGTAATAGAGATTTGGTGGATAAACTATCTTGGCAACCCTAACCAGGGCAAAAAAAATTGAAAAGGGGGGGCAACACGAGGGCTTCCCAGGGGGTCACCAATCCTAGTACTACTCTCACCTAAGCACGCTTAACTTCGGAGTTCTGATGGGATCTGGTGCATTAGTGCTGGTTTGATCGCACCCGTTATGTTGAGGGCACAATTCCTTTATGTGTTAACTGTTCACCGTCCCAGCCTAGAGAGATGGCTCATTCAAAAGGCCCAATGGGCTTAACGACAGCCCATCCGCTTCAACAACACAGCATGCTCGCAAGAAGTGATATCGACACGATGTAGGGCCCTCTGATGTCCTGCGAGTCAGGTTGTTGTCCTTTTAATAGTTCACGACGTACGATCCGGGACGAAAAAACCAAGCAAAAGAAGTAAAGTGGCCTGAAAATGGTGAAAACGTTCGATTTTGAGCTCCAAAAAGGGGCACATCGAGCAAGGTGGCTGCCCCCGTCGTAGAGCTCTGAGAGAGCTTTGCAACGGTATGTTGTGCGCCGCGTAACTCCTTACGGATCAAAAGTTATGGGCACCGGAGCCACGAAGACCTGGTCACAAACCCCTCCCTCGGTTTGCGGGCCAAGCCTCTACGTGAAGCGAAGTTGTCTTGTCCAATGTTCCGTGGGATTCAGTAATAGAGATTTGGTGGATAAAGTATCTTGGCAACCCTAACCAGGGCAAAAAAAATTGAAAAGGGGGTGCAACACCGGGACTTCCCAGGTGGTTACTCATCCTAGTACTGCTCTCGCCCAAGCATAATTAACTTCAGAGTTCTGATGGGATCTGGTGCATTAGTGCTAGTATAATCGCACCCGTGATGTTGAGTGCACAATTCCATTATGTGTTAACGGTTCACAGTCCCAGCCTAGAGAGATGGCCCATTCAAAAGTCCCGATGGGCTTAACGACAACCCATCCGCTTCAACAACGCAGATGTTTCCAAGATGTGATATCGACACGTTGTACGGCCCTCTGATGTCCCGCGAGTCTGGTTCTCGTCCTTTTAACAATTCACGACGTAAGATCCGGGACGGAAAAACAGAGCAAAAGAAGAAAAGTTGCCTGAAACTGATGAAAACGTTCGATTTTGGGCTCCAAAAACGGGAACAGCGAGCACGCTAGCTGCCCCCATCATAGAGCTGTCAGAGAGCTTTGCAACAGTATGTTGTGCGCCGCGTAACTCCTTACGGATCAAAAGTTATAGGCACCGGGCGACGGAGACCTGGTCACAAACCCTACGCCATCGGTTTGCGGGCCCAGCTTCTACGTGAAACGACATTGTCTTACCCAATGTTTCGTGGGATTCAGTAATAGAGATTCGGTAGATAAAGTATCTTGGCAACCCTAACCAGGGCAAAAAAAATTGAAAAGGGGGTGCAACAAGAGGACTTCCCAGGGGGTCACCCATCCTAGTACTACTCTCGCCCAAGCACGCTTAACTTCGGAGTTCTGATGGGATCCGGTGCATTAATGCTGGTATGATCGCACCCGTCATGTTGAGGGCACAATTCCTTTATGTGTTAACTGTTCACAGTCCCAGCCTAGAGAGATGGCCCATTCAAAAAGCCAAATGGGGTTACCGACAACCCATCCGCTTCAACAACGCAGCATCCTCGCAAGACGTGATATCAACACGTTGTAGGGCCCTCTGATGTCCCGCGAGTCAGGTTGTCGTCCTTTTAACTGTTCAAGACGTACGATCCGGGACAGAAAAACAGAGCAAAAGAAGAAAAATAACCTGAAATAGATCAAAACGTTCGATTTTGATCTCCAAAAACGGGCATAGTGAGCAAGCTGGCTGTCCCCGTCGTAGAGCACTCAGAGAGCTTTGCAACGGTATGCTGTGCACCACGTAACTCCTTACGGATCAAAAGTTATGGTTACCGGAGCGACGGAGACTTGGTCACAAACCCTACGCCCTCGGTTTGCGGGACCAGCCACTACGTGAAGCGAAGTTGTCTTGCCCAATGTTTCGTGGGATTCAGTAATAGAGATTTGGTGGATAAAGTATCTTGGCAACCCTAACTAGGGCAAAAAAAATTGAAAAGAGGGTGCAACACGAGGACTTCCCAAGGGGTCACCCATCCTAGTACTACTCTCACCCAAGCACGCTTAACTTCAGAGTTCTGATGGGTTCCGATGCATTAGTGCTGGTATGATTGCACCCGTCATGTTGAGGGCACAATTCCTTTATTTGTTAACTATTCATAGTTCCAGCTTAGAGAGATGGCCCATTCAAAAGGGCCAATGGGCTTAACGACAACCCATCCGCTTCAACAACGCAGCATCCTTGCAAGACGTGATATCAACACGTTGTAAGGACCTCTGATGTCCAGCGAGTCAGGTTGTCGTCCTTTTAACAGTTCACGACGTACGATCCGGGATGGAAAAACAGAGCAAAAGAAGAAAAATAACCTGAAACAGTTGAAAATGTTCGATTTTGGTCTCCAAAAATAGGCACAGCGAGCAAGGTGGCTGCCCCCATCGTAGACCTTTCAGAGAGCATTGCAACGATATGCTGTGCGCCGCGTAACTCCTTACGGATCAAAAGTTATGGGCACCAGAGCGACGAAGACCAGGTCACAAACCCTACGCCCTCGGTTTGCAGGCCCAGCCTCTACGTGAAGCAAAGTTGTCTTGCCCAATGTTTCGTGGGATTCAGTAATAGAGATTTGGTGGATAAAGTATCTTGGCAACCCTAAGCAGGGCAAAAAAAATTGGAAAGGGGGTTCAACACGAGGACTTTCTAGGGGGTCACCCATCCTAGTACTACTCTCGCCCAAGCACGCTTAACTTCGGAGTTCTGATGGGATCCGGTGCATTAGTGCTGGTATGATCGTACCTGTCATGTTGAGGGCACAATTTCTTTATGTGTTAACTGTTCACCATCCCAGCTTAGAGAGATGGCCCATTGAAAAGGCCCAATGGGCTTAACGACAACCCATCCACTTCAACAACGCAGCATGCGTGCAAGACGTGATATCGACACGTTGTAGGGCCCTCTGATGTCCCGCGAGTCAGGTTGTCGTCCTTTTAACAGTTCACGACGTACGATCCGGGATGGAAAAACAAAGCAAAACAAGAAAAGTGGCCTGAAACTGATGAAAACGTTCGATTTTGGTCTCCAAAAATGGGAACAGCGAGCAAGCTGGCTGCCCCCGTCGTAGTGCTCTGAGAGAGCTTTGCAATGGTATGCAGTGCGCCGCGTAACTCCTTACGGATCAAAAGTTATGGGCACCGGAGCGACGAAGACCTGGTCACAAACCCTACACCCTCGGTTTGCGGGCCCAGCCTCTACGTGAAGCGAAGTTGTCTTTCCCAATGTTCCATGGGATTCAGTAATAGAGATTGGTGGATAAAGTATCTTGGCAACCCTAACCAGGGCAAAAAAAATTGAAAATGGGGTGCAACACGAGGACTTCCCAAGAGGTTACCCATCCTAGTATTACTCTCCCCCAAGCACGCTTAACTTCGGAGTTCTGATGGGATCCGGTGCATTAGTGCTGGTATGATCGCACCCGTCATGTTGAGGGCACAATTCTTTTATGTGTTAACTGTTCACAGTCCCAGCCTAGAGAGATGGCCCATTCAGAAGGCCCAATTGGCTTAACGAGAACCCATCTGCTTCAACAACGCAGCATCCTCGCAAGACGTGATATCAACACGTTGTAGGGCCCTCTGATGTCCTGCGATTCGGGTTGTCGTCCTTTTAACAGTTCATGACGTACGATCCGGGACGAAAAATAAGAGCAAAAGAAGAAAAGTGGCCTGAAACTGATGAGAACATTCGATTTTGGGCTCCAAAAATGGGCACAGCGAGCAAGCTGGCTGCCCCTGTCGTAGAGCTATCAGAGAGCTTTGCAACGGTATGCTGTGCGCCGCCTAACTCCTTACGGATCAAAAGTTATGGGCACCGGAGCGACGAAGACTTGGTCACAAAACCTACGCTCTAGGTTTGCGGGCCCAGCCTTTACGTGAAGGGAAGTTGTCTTGCCTAATGTTCCGTGGGATTCAGTAATAGAGATTTGGCGGATAAAGCATCTTCGCAACCCTAACCAGGGCAAAAAAAATTGGAAATGAGGTGCAACACGAGGACTTCCCAGGGGGTCACCCATCCTAGTACTACTCTCGCCCAAGCACGCTTAACTTCGGAGTTCGGATGGGATACGGTGCATTAGTGCTGGTATGATCGCACCCGTCATGTTGAGGGCATAATTCCTATATGTGTTAACGGTTCACAGTCCCAGCCTAGAGAGATAGCCCATTCAAAAGGCCCAATGGGCTTAACGACAACCCATCCGCTTCAACAACGCAGCATCCTCGCAAGACGTGCTATCGACACGTTGTAGGGCCCTCTGATGTCCAGCGGGTCAGGTTGTCGTCCTTTTAACAGTTCACGACGTACGATCTGGGACCAAAAAAAAGAGCAAAAGAAGAATAGTGACCTAAAACTTACAAAAATGTTCGATTTTGGGCTCCAAAAAGGGGCAAAGCGAGCAAGCTGGGTGCCCCCATCGTAGAGCTCTCAGAGAGCTTTGCATCGGTATGCTGTGTGCCGCGTAACTCATCACGAATCAAAAGTTATGGGCACCGGAGCGACGGAGACATGGACACAAACCCTACGCCCTCGATTTGTGGGCCCAACCTCTACGTGAAGCGAAGTTGTCTTGCCCAATGTTCCATGGGATGTAGTAATAGAGATTTGGTGGATAAAGTATCTTGGCAACCCCAACCAGGGCAAAAAAAAATTGAAAAGGTGGTGCAACACGAGGACTTCCCAAGGGGTCACCCATCCTAGTACTACTCTCGCCCAAGCACGCTTAACTTCGGTGTTCTGATGGGATCCGGTGCATTAGTACTGGTATGATCGCACCCGTCATGTTGATGGCACAATTCTTTTATGTGTTAACTGTTCACAGTCCCAGACTAGAGATATGGCCCATTCAGAAGGCCCAATGGGCTTAACAACAATCCATCCATTTCAACAACGCAACATGCTTGCAAGACGTGATATCGACACATTGTAGGGCCTTCTGATGTCCCGCGAGTTAGGTTGTCGTCCTTTTAACAGTTTACGACGTACGAACCGGGACAGAAAAATAGAGCAAACGAAGAAAAGTGGCATGAAACTAATGAAAACGTTTGATGTTGGGCTCCAAAAATGGGCACAGCGAGCAGGCTAGCTGCCCTCGTTGTAGAGCTCTTAGAGAGCTTTGCAACGGTATGCTGTGCGCCACGTAACTCCTTACGAATCAAAAGTTATGGGCACCGGAGCGATGGAGACCTGGTCACAAACCCTACGCCCTTGGTTTGCAGGCCCAGTCTCTACGTGAAGCGAATTTGTCTTGCCCAATGTTCCGTGGGATTCAGTAATAGAGATTTGGTGGATAAAGTATCATGGCAACCCTAAGAAGAGCAAAAAAAATTGAAAAGGGGTGCAACACGAGGACTTCCCAGGGGGTCACCCATCCTGGTACTACTTTCGCCCAAGCACGCTTAACTTCGGAGTTTTGATGGGATCCGGTGCATTAGTGCTGGTATGATCGCACCCGTCATGTTGAGGGCACAATTCCTTTATGTGTTAACTGTTCACAGTCCCAGCCTAGAGAGATTCTCCATTCAAAAGGCCCAATGGGCTTAACGACAACCCATCCGCTTCAACAATGCAGCATGCTTGCAAGACATGATATCGACACGTTGTAGGGCCCTCTGATGTCCCGCGAGTCAGGTTGTCGTCCTTTTAACAGTTCACGACGTACGATCCGGGACGGAAAAACAGAGCAAACCAAGAAAAGTGGCCTGAAACTGATGAAAACCTTCGATTTTGGCCTCCAAAAATGGGCAGAGCGAGCAAGCTGGCAGCCCCCGTTGTAGAGCTCTTAGAGAGCTTTGCAACGGTATGCTGTGCGCCACGTAACTCATTACGGATCAAAAGTTATGGGCACTAGAGCGACGGAGACCTGGTCACAAACCCTACGCCCTTGGTTTGCGGGCCTAGCCTCTACGTGAAGCGAAGTTGTCTTGCCCAATGTTCCGTGGGATTCAGTAATAAAGATTTGGTGGATAAAGTATCTTGGCAACCCTAACCAAGGAAAAAAAAAATTGAAAATGGGGTGTAACACGAGTACTTCCCTGGGGGTCACCCATCCTAGTACTATTCTCGCCCAAGCACGCTTAACCTCGGAGTTCTGATGGGATCCGGTGCATTAGTGCTGGTATGATCGCACCCGTCATGTTGAGGGCACAATTCCTTTATGTGTTAACTATTCACAGTCCCAGCCTAGAGAGATAGCCCATTCAAAAGGCCCAATGGGCTTAACGACAGCCCATCCGCTTCAACAACGCAGCATCCTTGCAAGACGTGATATCAACACGTTGTAGGGCCCTCTGATGTCCCGCGAGTCAAGTTGTCATCCTTTTAACAGTTCACGACATACGATCCGGGACGGAAAAACAAAGCAAAAGAAGAAAAATAACTTGAAACAGATGAAAGCGTTCGATTTTGGTCTCCAAAAAGGGGCATTGCGAGCAAGGTAGCTGCCCCCATCGTAGAGCTCTCAGAAAGCTTTGCAACGGTATGTTGTGCGCCGCGTAACTCCTTGCGGATCAAAAGTTATGGGCACCGGAGCTACGATGACCTGGTCACAAACCCTACGACCTCGGTTTGCGGGCCCAGCCTCTACGTCAAGCGAAGCTGTGTTGCCCAATGTTCCGTGGGATTCAGTAATAGAGATTTGGTGGATAAAGTATCTTGGCAACCCTAACTAGGGCAAAAAAAATTGGAAAGGGGGTACAACACGAGGACTTCCCAAGGGGTCACCCATCCTAGTGCTACTCTCGCCCAAGCAGGCTTAACTTCGGAGTTCGGATGGGATCTGATGCATTAGTGCTGGTATGATCACACCCGTCATGTTGAGGGCACAATTCATTTATGTGCTAACTGTTCACAGTCCCAGCCTAGAGAGATGGCCCATTCAAAAGGCCCAATGGGCTTAACGACAGCCCATCCACTTCAACAACAATGCATCCTCGCAAGACGTGATATCAACACGTTGTAGGGCCCTCTGATGTCCTGCGAGTCGGGTTGTCGTCCTTTTAACAGTTCATGACGTACGATCCGGGACGAAAAATAAGAGCAAAAGAAGAAAAGTGGCCTGAAACTGATGAGAACATTCGATTTTGGGCTCCAAAAATGGGCACAGCGAGCAAGCTGGCTGCCCCTGTCGTAGAGCTATCAGAGAGCTTTGCAACGGTATGCTGTGCGCCGCCTAACTCCTTACGGATCAAAAGTTATGGGCACCGGAGCGACGAAGACTTGGTCACAAAACCTACGCTCTAGGTTTGCGGGCCCAGCCTTTACGTGAAGGGAAGTTGTCTTGCCTAATGTTCCGTGGGATTCAGTAATAGAGATTTGGTGGATAAAGCATCTTCGCAACCCTAACCAGGGCAAAAAAAATTGGAAATGAGGTGCAACACGAGGACTTCCCAGGGGGTCACCCATCCTAGTACTACTCTTGCCCAAGCACGCTTAACTTCGGAGTTCTGATGGGATACGGTGCATTAGTGCTGGTATGATCGCACCCGTCATGTTGAGGGCATAATTCCTATATGTGTTAACGGTTCACAGTCCCAGCCTAGAGAGATAGCCCATTGAAAAGGCCCAATGGGTTTAACGACAACCCATCCGCTTCAACAACGCAGCATCCTCGTAAGACGTGATATCGACACGTTGTAGGGCCCTCTGATGTCCTGCGAGTCGGGTTGTCGTCCTTTTAACAGTTCATGACGTACTATCCGGGACCAAAAAATAGAGCAAAAGAAGAAAAGTGACTAGAAACTGATGAAAACGTTCGATTTTGGGCTCCAAAAACGGGCACAACGAGCAAGCTGGTTGCTCCCGTCGTAGAGCTCTCAGAGAGCTTTGCATCGGTATGCTGTGCGCCGCGTAACTCCTTACGAATCAAAAGTTATGGGCACCAGAGCGACGGAGACCTGGACACATACCCTACGCCCTCGGTTTACGGGCCCAGCCTCTACTTGAAGCGAATTTGTCTTGCCCAATGTTCCGTGGGATGCAGTAATAGAGATTTGGTGGATAAAGTATCTTGGCAACCCTAACCAGGGCAAAAAAAAATTGAAAAGGGGGTGCAACACGAGGACTTCACAGGGGGTCACCCATCCTAGTACTACTCTTGCCCAAGCACGCTTAACTTCGGAGTTCTGATGGGATCCGGTGCATTAGTGTTGGTATGATCGCAGCCGTCATGTTGAGGGCACAATTCCTATAAGTGTTAACGGTTCACAGTCTCAACCTAGAGAGATAGTCCATTCATAAGGCCCAATGGGCTTAACGACAACCCATCCGCTTCAACAACGCAGCATCCTCGCAAGACGTGATATCGACACGTTGTAGGGCCCTCTGATGTCCAGCGAGTCAGGTTGTCGTCCTTTTAATAGTTTACGACGTATGATCCGGGACGAAAAAATGGAGCAAAAAAAGAATAGTGACCTAAAACTGATGAAAACGTTCGATTTTGGGCTCCAAAAACGGGCACAGCGAGCAAGCTGGGTGCCCCCATCGTAGAGCTCTCAGAGAGCTTTGCATCGGTATGCTGTGTGCCGCGTAACTCCTTACGAATCAAAAGTAATGGGCACCGGAGCGACGGAGACCTGGACTGTCACGCCCCAACCCGGCCTATAAAGGTTAGACTGGGGTATGATCTAAACATTCAAGTCATGTCTCGTACTTAACCGTTCATGAAGATTTAACACTTAACGTCTTGGCCTAAACTCCAAAATTTTTCGGTAAACCGGCAGCATAATGGCTGTAAGTGGGCTCTTTGGTTTGACCTAATTCTCTAAACGCCTCATTCCAATCATTAATCCAATTCCATTAAGGACTCCTATTTGTCACCAACCGATTGGCCAACTACTTTATCTTGAAAGTCTCGTTTGGTTAATAAGCCTAACATGATAACTATGTCCCGTTTATTTGTCAATTTCCTATCATGCAAGTACCTATTATCCTTTAGTTTGCAAATGAGCACCTAAATGAAATTAGATAGAATTAACTTAGTTGATTGTTCATCTAGTGGTTTGAATGCCTACGATAACTACTAATTAAGAAAACGAAAGCAAACAACCAAATAAAAGTTCACCCGGTTATAGATAGTACAATCCCAGAATTAGACCCAAATTACAACGGGGTCATTTACATCAATAAACAACGAGCAACATAAAAGAAATAGTCTTCAAGTAGCATAGTTCACAAATAGCCAAAATCACGCAAAGCACACAAGACAGGCAATCACTCCAAGGAATCATCGTTAGGCACATCGTCCTCGAGTACCCGTTCTTGATCTTCTTCACCTGAGATGATAAAAGAGGGTGAGTCCTTATGAACTCAGCGAGGGGGAACGAGAAATAAGTTTTGAAACTCATTTTTCGGTTCAACTTATGAAAATCCTTTGCAAGCATGAATATAACAATAATACAAGTACAGGAACAGAAATACCAGTCTTTCCTCCCCGAGGTTCTCTAGGAACCAAGCGAGAGTACTTATACAGATAGTAAAAAGGATACAGTGAGCTTTTGCTCTCAGATCAGTTTCAGAATCAGAAGTTGCGGCCGACTTCAAATCATCCCCCAAAACACGCCAGGTGGGTGTACTCCGGATGTACCCCAAAATCCTACGACCTAACTCTCTAAGGAAGTCTAGCCCCCAAGCGAGAGAGGGAATGGGACCATGCTAGTCACGGGTGCACCGGCAAGCCCGATGCCGCCCGGTGTGCATGATCGCTACCATGCTAACAGGAAAGGTTGCAACCTTGTATGCAATGCACATTTATGATAGGTAATATATCACAGTAGGAGGACAACAAAGTAGGTTGCCTCCGGACAGTCATAAGATTGCACATTGACCAAGTAAACAGGCAGGGCACGATAAAACATGTAATATATCATAGTAGGAGGACAACAAAGTAGGTTGCCTCCGGACAGTCATAAGATTGCACATTGACCAAGTAAATAGGCAGGGCACGATAAAACAGGTAATATATCACAGTAGGAGGACAACAAAGTAGGTTGCCTCCGGACAGTCATAAGATTGCACATTGACAGGTAAACAAGCAGGGCACGATAATACAGGAAATTTCAATTGAAAGGCATATAGAGTTATATGAAAATTAAACGGGCAGCCATGTAACACATGTAAAACAGGCCATATAACTCATTAAGAAGCCCACGTGATCAAGTGATAAGATTATTCAACATGCAATGACGTCAATCATGGGTTCGGGTGCAAGAAAAGCTTATTTGTCAACATGCAATGGTCAAAATCACACTTGAAGTTATAAGACATTTTTGGGCAGCCCACTAAGCATAAAATTTCCACACAATATCCAAACGATCAACACTTAGCAAGACTACCTAGTCATTAGGGTTTCCGTTTCATGCTTAACCATGTGATTAAACCCTAAGTCAACTCAAGTTCATTCTCAAGTCATGCATCTTTCAATTCAAACATCTTCAAGTACTCAAAACAGTCCACACAACATCCCAACACCACAATTCCAAGCAATTAGCACCACAAGAGAGGTTACAACAATTTTCCAAGCATATAGCTAAGTGAAACCTTTACTGCAATAGTCTGTTTTCTCACAATCAATAGGATAATCAAACAATCTCCAAATCCAGTGAATAAGATGTCAAATTAAATCTTAAGAAGTTAACTAAAATCAGAAACAAACCTTGCATCAATTGGAGTTCGGGATCATTAGATATAGCCGAAACTGTGGGATAGCACAAATCTGTCCAGATTTGCACACATTTCGATAATTGACGTTTTTGAGGTCCTTGGGGTCAGATTTAGCCTCGGTCCATTTCTGACAAAATTGTCCAGAACTGAAAAATATAGAAGCACACCAAATTTCATGCATTTTGGACAACATTTACTAAGTCAAATATGGTTCGTTCCACAAGGTCAGTGCATCTGCCAAAACCTGCTTCATTTTTCCAGATTTCCAGATTTGGTCACATTTTAAAGATTTGCCATTTTGAGGACCTTAGAGTCAAAATTAGCTTCGGCCTATTTCTAGGAAAAATGTTCAAAACTGTACAAAATAGTCACCTACCAATTTTCAAGCATTTTGAACATCCTTTTCCTAGCTAAACTTACCTCGAACAGACTGGTCAGAGAGCTGTCAACAATTTCGACTTCACCTAGCATCATTTTCAAGCCAAGATCTTGCCATGCATGGTTGTTTAAGCTTATGAACGACCATATAGCTCAAGTACAGAAGCAAATACACACATTTATGAGCATGCATGTGAATTTTTTGAAGAGTTTTCAAAAGGTTTTAACCCTCACCTTTGCAATCAACCCAAAAAAATGCTCAAAACCTTGTTGAAGCTCAAATCTCTTCTTCTTCTTGCTTAGCCGAGATTCCAACTAGCTTTTCTCTATTTTTACTAGCTTAGTGATCAATATCTTAGCACATGCATGAGGTTAGAACAAGAAGAAAAGAAATGGAAGCTTAAAAACTCACCAAGGCCAAAAATGGTGACTCAAAATGCTTGCATGTGTGTTTCTTGCATCCTAGCTTGCTTGGGTGAGTTTCTTTGCTTGTGGTTTGTCTTGATGCACCATAGGATGATGAATATGAGCTAAGAGGTGGAGAACACTCAGCCAAAACCGAAATGGAGAGAGAGAGTGAGAGGGAGAGAGAGAAAATGTGAGGAAAGTGAGAGAAATGAGAGAAAAATGAGGCTTTTGCAAAAGTTGATGCATATGTTGGCCTTGGGCATGCAAAAATTCAGATTTGTGTCATCTTTTGAATTGTTTTAACATGTGTGTAAGAGAATGTTGGGTATTTAGGGATTTTAGGTAGAATAGAATATAGGATATGTTTAGAGGTTTGTGAGATTTTGTCTTGTAGTGAGTTTAAAATATAATATTTAGGTGTTAGTGGATTTTGTAGAGATTTGAATTAGGATTATAATAATAGTTAGTGGTATTTGTAGGATTATTTTATAGTCTAGTGCTTTGTGTAAGATTCTTTATTGATTAGCGTGCGGGCACGCTTTCCTAAGTCTAGGGCACGCACTACGAGACATACACAGAAATCAATACAGGGCACGAATCACGAGGTAGCCACGAACTACAAGGTAAGACACGAACTTCAAGACTAATGAATGCAATCCTAGGTGAATGCACGTAAACCAATGCAAGGCACGTAATTCAATGTAATGCACGCAAATCGAGGTACGACTCTTAAACCTAGGTTAAGGTACGCAGTTCAAGGTTATGGCACACGAAATGAGGTAACGCACGTACATCGAGGTCAGGGCACGTATTTCTAGGTACCGCACGTGAGTAAGGGATTAGGGCACACTATTCTAGGTCAAGGCACGTATGACGAGGTATGCACAAAAACCAAGACAAGACACGTAATCCAAGGTCGGTCATATAATTAGGGGTCTATGGCACGCAAATCGATGTAGGACACGTTATTCGGGGTCGGGAAAACAGAGCAAATGAAGAAAAGTGGCCTGAAATTGATGAAAACGTTCAATTTTGGGCTCCAAAAATGGGCACAGCGAGCAAACTGGCTGCCCCAGTTGTAGAGCTCTTAGAGAGATTTGGAACGGTATGCTGTGCGCTACGTAACTCCTTACGGATCAAAAGTTATGGGCACCGGAGCGACGGAGACCTGGTCATAAACCCTACGCCCTTGGTTTGCAGGCCCAACCTCTACTTGAAGCGAAGTTGTCTTGCCCAATGTTCCGTGGGATTCAGTAATAGAGATTTGGTGGATAAAGTATCTTGGCAACCCTAACAAGAGCAAAAAAAATTGAAAAGGGGGTGCAACACGAGGACTTCCCAAGGGGTCACCCATCCTAGTACTACTTTCGCCCAAGCACGCTTAACTTCAGAGTTTTGATGGGATCCGGTGCATTAGTGCTGGTATGATAGCACCCGTCATGTTGAGGGCACAATTCCTTTATGCGTTAACTGTTCACAGTCCCAGCCTAGAGAGATGGCCTATTCAAGGCCCAATGGGCTTAACGACAACCCATCCGCTTCAACAACGCAGCATCCTCGCAAGACGTGATATCGACACGTTGGAGGGCCCTCTGATGTCCAGCGAGTCAAGTTATCGTCCTTTAAACAGTTCATGACGTACGATCCGCGACGGAAAAAAAGAGCAAAAGAAGAAAAGTGGCCTGAAATTGATGAAAACGTTCGATTTAAGGCTCGAAAAAGGGGTATAGCGAGCAAGCTGGCTGCCCCCGTCATAGAGCTCTCAGAGAGTTTTACAACGGTATGTTGTGCACCGCGTAACTCCTTACGGATCAAAAGTTATGGGCACCGGAGCGACGGAGACTTGGTCACAAACCCAACGCCCTCGGTTTGCGGGCCCAGCCTCTACGTGAAGCGGAGTTGTCTTGCCCAATGTTCCGTGGGATGCAGTAATAGAGATTTGGTGGATAAAGTATCTTGGCAACCCTAACCAAGGCAAAAAAAATTGAAAAGGAGGTGCAACACGAGGACTTCCCAAGGGGTCACCCATCCTAGTACTACTCTCGCCCAAGCACGCTTAACTTCGGAGTTCTAATGGGATACGGTGCATTAGTGCTGGTATGATCGCACCCGTCATGTTGAGGGCACAATTCCTATATGTGTTAACAGTTCACAGTCCCATCCTAGAGAGATGGTCCATTTAAAAGGGCCAATGGGCTTAACGACAACCCATCCTCTTCAACAACGCAGCATCCTCGCAATACGTGATATCGACACATTGTAGGACCCTATGATGTCCCACGAGTCAGGTTGTCTCCTTTTAACAGTTCACGACGTATGATCCGGGACGAAAAAATAGTGCAAAAGAAGAAAAGTGGTCTGAAACTGATGAAAACGTTCGATTTTGGGCTCCAAAAAAGGGCACAGCGAGCAAGCTAGCTGCCCCTGTCGTAGAGCTCTCAGAGAGCTTTGCAACGGTATGCTGTGCACCGCATAACTCCTTACGGATCAAAAGTTATGGGCACCGGAGCGACGGAGACCTGGTCACAAACCCAACGCCCTCGGTTTGCGGGCCCAGCCTCTACGTGAAGCGGAGTTGTCTTGCCCAATGTTCCGTGGGATGCAGTAATAGAGATTTGGTGGATAAAGTATATTGGCAACCCTAACCAAGGCAAAAAAAATTGAAAATGGGGTGCAACACGAGGACTTCCCAGGGGGTGACCCATCCTAGTACTACACTCGCCCAAGCACTCTTAACTTCGGAGTTCTTATGGGATCCGGTGCATTAGTGCTGGTATGATCGCACCCGTCATGTTGAGGGCACAATTCCTATATGTGTTAACGGTTCACAGTCCCAACCTAGAGAGATAGCCATTCAAAAGGCCCAAGGGGCTTAACGACAACCCATCCGCTTCAACGACGCAGCATCCTCGCAAGACATCATATCGACACGTTGTAGGGCCCTCTGATATCCCGCATGTCAGGTTGTCGTCCTTTTAACAGTTCACGACGTATTATCTGGGATGAAAAAACAGAGCAAAAGAAGAAAAGTGGCCTGAAACTGGTGCAAACGTTCGATTTTGGGACCAAAAATTGGCACTGCTAGCAAATGGCTGCCCTTGTCGTAGAGCTCTCAGAGATCTTTGTATCGATATGCTGTGCGACGCATAACTCCTTACGGATCAAAAGTTATGGGCACCGAAGCGACGGAGACCTGGTGACAAACCCTACGCCCTTGGTTTGCAGGCCCAGCCTCTACGTGAAGCAAAGTTGTCTTGCCCAAAGTTCTGTGGGATTCAGTAATAGAGATTTGGTGGATAAAGTATCTTGAGAACCCTAACCAGGGCAAAAAAAATTGAAAAGAGGGTGCAACACGAGGACTTCCCAAGGGGTCACCCATCCTAGTACTACTGTCGCCCAAGCACGCTTAACTTCGAAGTTCTGATGGAATCCGAGGCATTAGTGATGGTATGATCGCACCCATCATGTTGAGGGCACAATTCCTTTATGTGTTAACTGTTCACAGTCCCAGCCTAGATAGATGGCCCATTCAAAAGGCCCAATGGGCTTAACGACAACCCATCCACTTCAACAACGCAGCATCCTCGCAGGACGTGATATCGACACATTTTAGGGCCCTCTAATGTCCCGCGAATCAGGTTGTTGTCCTTTTAACAGTTCACGACGTACGATCCGGGACGGAAAAATAGAGCAAAAGATGAAAAGTGGCCTGAAACTAATGAAAACGTTCGATTTGGGCTCCAAAAATGGGCACAGCGAGCAAGCTGGCTGCCCCCGTCGTAGAGCTCTCAGAGAGCTTTGCAACGGTATGCTGTGCACTGCATAACTCCTTACGGATCAAAAGTTATGGGCACCGGAAAGACGGAGACCTGGTCACAAACCTTACGCCCTTGGTTTGCGGGCCCAGCCTCTACGTGAAGCGAAGTTGTCTTGCCCAATGTTCCGTGGGATTTGGTAATAGAGATTTGGTGGATAAAGTATCTTGGCAACCCTAACCAGGGCAAAAAAAATTGAAAAGGGGGTGCAACACGAGGACTTCATAGGGGGTGACCCATCCTAGTACTACTCTCGCCCAAGCATGCTTAACTTCGGAGTTCTGATCAGATCCGGTGCATTAGTGCTGGTATGATCGCACCCGTAATGTTGAGGGCACAATTCCTATATGTGTTAACTATTCACAGTCCCAACCTTGAGAGATGGCCCATTCAAAAGGTACAATGGGCTTAACGACAACCCATCCGCTTCAACGACACAGCATCCTCGCAAGACGTCATATCGACACGTTGTAGGGCACTCTGATGTCCCGCGTGTCAGGTTGTTGTCCTTTTAAGGGTTCACGACGTATGATCCGGGACAGAAAAATAGAGCAAAAGAAGAAAAGTGGCCTGAAACTGGTGAAAACGTTCGATTTTTGGCACCAAAAATTGGCACTGCGAGCAAGTGGATGCCCCTATCGTAGAGCTCTCAGAGAGCTTTGTAACGGTATGCTGTACGGCGCATAACTCCGTACGGATCAAAAGTTATGGGCACCAGAGCGACGGAGACCTGGTCACAAACCCTACGCCCTCGGTTTGCAGGCCCAGCCTCTACATGAAGCGAAGTTGTCTTGCCCAATGATCCGTGGGATCCAGTAATAGGGATTTGGTGGATAAAGTATCTTGACAACCCTAAGCAGGGCAAAAAAAATTGAAAAGAGGGTGCAACACGAGGACTTCTCAGGGGGTCATCCATCCTAGTACTACTCTCGCCCAAGCACCCATAACCTCGAAGTTCTGTTGGAATCCAGTGCATTAGTGCTGGTATGATCGTACCTATCATGTAGAGGGCACAATTCCTTTATGTGTTAACTATTCACAGTCCCAGCCTAGAGAGATGGCACATTCCAAAGGCCCAATGGGCTTAACGACAACCCATCCGCATCAACAGCGCAGCATCCTCGCAAGACGTGATATCAACACGTTGTAGGGCCCTTTGATGTCCAGCGAGTCAGGTTGTTATCCTTTTAACAGTTCACGACATACGATCCGGGACGGAAAAATAGAGAAAAAGATTAAAAGTGGCCTGAAACTAATGAAAACGTTCGATTTTGGGCTCCAAAAATGGGCACAGTGAGCAAGCTGGCTGCCCCCGTGGTAGAGCTCTCAGAGAGCTTTGCAACGGTATGCTGTGCGCCGCATAACTCCTTACGGATCAAAAGTTATGGGCATCGGAGCGACGGAGACCTGGTCACAAACCCTACGCCCTCGGTTTGCAGGCCCAGCCTCTACGTGAAGCGAAGTTGTCTTGCCCAATGTTTAGTGGGATTCAATAATAGAGATTTGGTGGATAAAGTATCTTGGCAACCCTAACCAGGGCAAAAAAAAAATGAAAAAGGGGTGCAACACGAGGACTTCCTACGGGGTCACCCATCCTAGTACTACTCTCACCCAAGCACGCTTAACTTCGGAGTTCTGATGGGATCCGGTGCATTAGTGTGGGTATGATCGCACCCGTCATGTTGAGGGCACAATTCCTATATGTGTTAACGGTTCACAGTCCCAGCCTAGAGAGATGGCCCATTCAAAAGGCCCAATGGGCTTAACGACAACCCATCCACTTCAACAACGCAGCATCCTCGCAAGATGTGATATCGACACGATGGAGGGCCCTCTGATGTCCTGCGAGTTAGGTTGTCATCCTTTTAACAGTTCACGACGTATGATCCGGGACGAAAAAACAGAGCAAAAGAAGAAAAGTGGCCAGATTCTGATGAATACATTCAATTTTGGGCACCAAAAATGGGCACAGCGAGCAAGTCTGCTGCCCCCGTCGTAGATCTCTCAGAGAGCTTTGCAACGGTATGCTGTGCGCCGCGTAACTCCTTACGGATCAAAAGTTATGGGCTCTGGAGCAACAGAGACCTGGTCACAAACCCTACGTCCTCGGTTTACGGGCCCATCCTCTACGTGAAGTGAAGTTGTCTTGCCCAATGTTCCATGGGATTCAGTAATAGAGATTTGGTGGAGAAAGTATCTCGACAATCCTAACCAGGGCAAAAAAAATTGAAAAGGGGGTGCAACACGAGGAGTTCCCAGGGGGTCACCTATCCTAGTACTACACTCGCCCAAGCACGCTTAACTTCGAAGTTCTGATGGGATCCGGTGCATTAGTGCTGGTATGATTGTACCCATCATGTTGAGGGCACAATTCCTTTATGTGTTAACTGTTCACAGTCCCAGCCTAGAGAGATGGCCCCTTCAAAAGGCCCAGTGGGCTTAACGACAACCCATTCGCTTCAACAACGCAGCATCCTCGCAAGACGTGATATCGACACATTGTAGGGACCTCTGATGTCCCGCGAGTTAGGTTGTCGTCCTTTTAACAGTTCAGGACCTACGATCCGGGACGGAAAAATCGAGCAAAAGTAGAAAAGTGGCTTGAAACTGATGAAAACGTTCGATTTTGGGCTCCAAAAATAGGCACAGCGAGCAAGCTGGCTGCCCCCGTCGTAGAGCTCTCAGAGAGCTTTCCAACGGTATGTTGTACGCCGCGTAACAATTACGAATGAAAAGTTATGGGCACCGGAGCGACGCAGACTTGGTCACAAACCTTACGCCCTCGGTTTGTAGGGCCATCCTCTACGTGAAGCGAAGTTGTCTTGCCCAATGTTCCATGGGATTCAGTAATGTAGATTTGGTGGATAAAGTATCTTGGCAACCCTAACCAGGGGAAAAAAATTGAAAAGGGGGTGCAGCACGAGGACTTCCCGAGGAGTCACCCATCCTTTTACTACTCTCGCCCAAGCACGCTTAACTTGGGAGTTCTGATGGGATCCGGTGCATTAGTGTTGGTATGATCGCACCCGTCATGTTGAGGGCACAATTCCTATATGTGTTAACGGTTCATAGTCCCAGCCTAGAGGGATGGCCCATTGAAAAGGCCCAATGGGCTTAACGACAACCCATCCGCTTCAACAATGCAGCATCCTCACAAGATGTGATATCGACTCATTGTAGGGCCCTCTGATTTCCAGCGAGTCAGGTTGACGTCCTTTTAACAGTTCACGACGTATGATTCGGGATGAAAAAACAGAGCAAAAGAAGAAAAGTGGCCTGAAACTGATGTAAACGTTCGATTTTGGGCTCCAAAAACGGGCATAGCGAGAAAGTTGGCTACCCCCATCGTAGAGCTCTCAGAGAGCTTTGCAACGGTATGTTGTGTGCCGCATAACTCCTTACGGAACAAAGGTTATGGGAACCGGAGCGACGGAGACCTGGTCACAAACCCTATGCCCTCGGTTTGCGGGCCCAGCCTCTACGTGAAGCGAAGTTGTCTTGCCCAATGTTCCGTGGGATTCAATAATAGATATTTGGTGGATAAAGTATCTTGGCAACCCTAACCAGGGCAAAAAAAGTTGAAAAGGGGGTGCAACACAAGGACTTCCCAAGGGATCACCCATCCAAGTACTACTCTCGCCCAAGCATGCTTAACTTCGGGGTTATGATGGGATCCGTTGCATTAGTGCTGGTATGATCGTACCCGTCATGTTGAGGGCCCAATTCCTTTATGTGTTAACTGTTCACAGTCTCAGCCTAGAGAGATGGCCCATTCAAAAGGCCCAATGGGCTTAACGACAACCCATCCGCTTCAACAACGCAGCATCCTCGCAAGACGTGATATCGACACATTGTTGGGCCCTCTGATGTCCAGCGAGTCGGGTTGTTGTCCTTTTAACAGTTCACGACGTACGATCCGGGACGGAAAAATAGAGCAAAAGTTGAAAAGTGGCCTGAAACTAATGAAAACGTTCGATTTTGGGTGCCAAAAATGGGCAAAGCGAGCAAGCTAACTGCCACCGTCGTAGATCTCTCAGAGAGCTTTGCAACGGTATGCTGTGCGCCGCATAACTCCTTACGGATCAAAAGTTATAGGCATCGGAGTGACGGAGACCTAGTCACAAACCCTACGCCCTCGGTTTAGGGGCCCAGCCTCTACGTGAAGCGAAGCTGTCTTGCCCAATGTTTCGTGGGATTCAATAAAAGAGATTTGGTGGATAAAGTATCTTGGCAACCCTAACCAGGGCAAAAAAATTGAAAAAGGGGTGCAACACGAGGACTTCCTAAGGGGTCACCCATCCTAGTACTACTCTCACCCAAGCACGCTTAACTTCGGAGTTCTGATGGGATCCGGTGCATTAGTACTGGTATGATTGCACCCGTCATGTTGAGGGCACAATTCCTATGTGTTAACGGTTCACAGTCCCAGCCTTGAGAGATGGCCCATTCAAAAGGCCCAATGGGCTTAACGACAACCCATCCACTTCAACAACGCAGCATCCTCGCAAGACGTGATATCGACACGTTGGAGGGCCCTCTGATGTCCCACGAGTCAGGTTGTCATTCTTTTAACTGTTCATGACGTATGATCCGGGACAGAAAAACAGAGCAAAAGAAGAAAAGTAGCCTGAAACTAATGAAAACATTCGATTTTGGGCACCAAAAATGGGCACAGAGAGCAAGTTGGCTGCCCCGATCGTAGAGCTCTTAGAGAGCTTTGCAACGGTATGATGTGCGCCGCGTAACTCCTTACGGATCAAAAGTTATGGGCGAGACTTGGTCACAAACCCTACGTCCTCGGTTTGCGGGCCCAGCCTCTACCTGAAGCGAAGTGGTCTTGCCCAATGTTCCGTGGGATTCAGTAATAGAGATTTGGTGGATAAAGTATCTCGACAACCCTAACCAGGGCAAAAAAATTTGAAAAGGTGGTGCAACATGGGGAGTTCCCAGGGGGTCACCTATCCTAGTACTACACTCGCCCAAGCACGCTTAACATCGAAGTTCTGAAGGGATCCGGTGCATTAGTGCTGGTATGATCGTACCCGTCATGTTGAGGACACAATTCCTTTATCTGTTAACTGTTCACTATCCCAGCCTAGAGAGATGGCCCATTCAAAAGGCCCAATGGGCTTAACGACAACCCATCCGCTTCAACAACGCAACATCCTAGCAAGACGTGATATCGACACGTTGTAGGGCCCTCTGATGTCCGACGAGTAAGGTTGTCGTCCTTTTAACAGTTCACGACGTACGATCCGGGACGAAAAAACTGAGCAAAAGAAGAAAAGTGGCTTGAAACTGATGAAAACGTTCGATTTTGGGCTCCAAAAATAGGCACAGCGAGCAAACTGGCTGCCCCCGTCGTAGAGCTCTCAGAGAGCTTTCCAACGGTATGTTGTACGCCGCGTAACAATTACGGATGAAAAGTTATGGGCACCGGAGTGATGCAGACTTGGTCACAAACCTTACGCCCCCGGTTTGCAGGGCCAGCCTCTACGTGAAGCGAAGTTGTCTTGCCTAATGTTCCATGGGATTCAGTAATGTAGATTTGGTGGATAAAGTATCTTGGCAACCCTAACCAGGGGAAAAAAATTGAAAAGGGGGTGCAACACGAGGACTTCCCGGGGAGTCACCCATCCTAGTACTACTCTCGCCCAAGCATGCTTAACTTGGGAGTTCTGATGGGATCCGGTGCATTAGTGCTGGTATGATCGCATCCGTCATGTTGAGGGCACAATTCCTATATGTGTTAATGGTTCACAGTCCCAGCCTAGAGGGATGGCCCATTCAAAAGGCCCAATGGGCTTAACGACAACCCATCCGCTTCAACAATGCAGCATCCTAACAAGATGTGATATCGACTCATTGTAGGGCCCTCTGATTTCCTACGAGTCAGGTTGTCGTCCTTTTAACAGTTCACAACGTACGATCCGGGACAGTAAAAAAGAGCAAAAGAAGAAAAGTGGTCTGAAACTAATGAAAAAGTTTGATTTTAGGCTCCAAAAACAGGCACAGCGACCAAGCTGGCTGCCCCCGTCGTAGAGCTCTGACAAAGCTTTGCAACGGTATGCTGTGCGCCGCATAACTCCCTACAGATCAGAAGTTATGGGCACCGGAGCGACGGAGACCTGGTCACAAACCCTACGACCTCGGTTTGGGGGCCCAACCACTACGTGAAGCGATGTTTTCTTGCCTAATGTTCCGTGGGATTTGGTAATAGAGATTTGGTGGATAAAGTATCTTGGCAACCCTAACCAGGGCAAAAAAAATCGAAAAGGGGGTACAACACGAGGACTTCCCAGGGGGTCACCCATCCTAGTACTACTCACGCCCAAGCACGCTCAACTTCGGAGTTCTGATGTGTTCCGGTGCATTAGTGCTGGTATAATCGCACCGGTCATGTTGAGGTCACAATTCTTATATGTGTTAACGGTTCACAATCCCAACTAGAGAGATGGCCCATTCAGAAGGCCCAATGGGCATAACGATAAACCATCTGCTTCAACAATGCAGCATCCTCGCAAGACGTGATATCAACACAGTGTAGGGCCCTCTGATGTCCAGCGAGTCAGGTTGTCGTCCTTTTAACAGTTCCCGACGTACGATCCGGGACGGAAAAACTGAGCAAAAGAAGAAAAGTGGCTTGAAACTGATGAAAACGTTCGATTTTCGGCTCCAAAAATAGGCACAGCGAGGAAGCTGGCTGCCCCGATCGTAGAGCTCTCAGAGAGTTTTGCAACGGTATGCCGTGCGCCACCTATCTCCTTACGGATCAAAAGTTATGGGCACCGGAGCGACGGAGACCTGGTCACAAACCCTACGCCCTCAGTTTGTGGGCCCAGCCTCTACGTGAAGCGATGTTGACATGCCTAATGTTTTGTGGGATTCGGTAAAAGAGATTTGGTGGATAAAGTATCTTGGCAACCCTAACCAGGGCAAAAAAAATTGAAAAGGGGGTGCAACACGAGGACTTCCCAGGGGGTCACCCATCCTAGTACTACTCTCGCCCAAGCACGCTCAACTTCGGAGTTCTGATGTGATCCAGTGCATTAGTGCCGGTATGATCGCACCGGTCATGTTGAGGGCACACTTCCTATATGTGTTAACGGTTCACAGTCCCAGCTAGAGAGATGGCCCATTCAAAAGGCCCAATGGGCTTAACGACAACACATCCTCTTCAACAATGCAGCATCCTCGCAAGACGTGATATCGACACGTTGTAGGGCCCTCTGATGTCCCACGAGTCAGGTTGTCATCCTTTTAACAGTTCACGACGTACGATCCGGGATGAAAAAATAGAGCAAACGAAGAAAAGTGGCCTGAAACTGATGAAAATGTTAGATTTTGGGCTCCAAAAAATGGCACAGCGAGCAAGCTAGCTGCCCGCAACATAGAGCTCTCAGCGAGCTTTGCAACGGTACGCTGTGCGCCGCATAACTCCTTACGGATCAAAACTTATGGGCACCGGAGCGACGGAGACCTGGTTATAAACCCTACGCCCTCGGTGTGCGGGCCCTGCCTCTACGTGAAGCGATGTTGTCTTGCCTAATGTTCTGTGGGATTCTGTAGTAGAGATTTGGTGGATAAATTATCTTGTCAACCCTAACCAGGGAAAAAAAATTGAAATGGGGGTACAACACGAGGACTTCCCAGGGGGTCACCCATCCTAGTACTACTCTCGCCCAAGCACGCTCAACTTCGGAGTTCTGATGTGATCCATTGCATTAGTGCTGGTATGATCACACCGGTCATGTTGAGGCCACAATTCCTATATGTGTTAACGGTTCACACTCCTAGCTAGAGAGATGGCCCATTTAGAAGGCCCAATGGGCTTAACGACAACCCATCCACTTCAACAATGCACCATCCTCGCAAGACGTGATATCGACACATTGTAGGGCCCTCTGATGTACCGCGAGTCAGGTTGTCGTCCTTTTAACAGTTCACAACGTACGATCCAGGACGGTAAAACACAGCAAAAGAAGAAAAGTGGCCTGAAAATGATGAAAACGTTCAATTTTGGGTTCCAATAACGGGCATAGCGAGTTAGCTAGCTACCCCTGTCGTAGAGCTCTCAAAGAGCTTTGCAACGGTATGCTGTGAGCCGCGTAACTCCTTACGGATCAAAAGTTATGGGCACCGGAGCGACAGAGACCTGGTCACAAACCCTACGCCCTCGGTTTGCAAGCCCAACCTCTACGTGAAGCGATGTTGTCTTGCCTAATGTTCCGTGGGATTCGGTAATATAGATTTGGTGGATAAAGTATCTTGGCAACCTTAACCAGGGCAAAAAAAAATTGAAAAGGGGGTGCAACACGAGGACTTCCCAGGGGGTCACACATCCTAGTACTACTCTCGCCCAAGCACGCTTAACTTCAGAGTTCTGATGGGATCTGGTGCATTAGTGCTGGTATGATCGCACCTGTCATGTTGAGGGCACAATTCCTATTTGTGTTAACGGTTCACATTCCTAGCTAGAGAGATGGCCCATTCAGAAGGCCCAATGAGCTTAACGACAATCCATCCACTTCAACAATGCAGCATCCTCGCAAGACGTGATATCGACACGTTGTAGGGCCCTCTGATGTACAGCGAGTCAGGTTGTCGTCCTTTTAACAGTTCACAACGTACGATCCGTGACCAAAAAACAGAGCAAAAGAAGAAAAGTGGCCTAAAACTAATGAAAAAGTTCGATTTTAGGCTCCCGAAATGGGCACAGCGAGCAAGCTGGCTGCCCCCATCGTAGAGCTCTTAGAGAGCTTTGCAACGGTTTGTTGTGCGCCGCATACTTCCTTACGGATCAAAAGTTATGAGCACCGGAGCGACGGAGACCTGGTCACAAGCCATACGCCCTCGGTTTGCTGGCCCAGCCTCTACGTGAAGCGATGTTGTCTTGCCTAATGTTCCGTGCGATTCGGTAATAGAGATTTGGTGGATAAAGTATCTTGGCAACCCTAACCAGGGCAAAAAAAATTGAAAAGGGGGTACAACACGAGGACTTCGCAGGGGGTCACCCATCCTAGTACTACTCTCGCCCAAGCACGCTCAACTTCGGAGTTCTGATGTGATCCGGTGCATTTGTGCTGGTATGATCGCACCGGTCATGTTGAGGCCACAATTCCTATATGTGTTAACGGTTAACAGTCCCAGCTAGAGAGATGGCCCATTCAGAAGGCCCAATGGGCTTAACGACAACCCATCCGCTTCAACAATGCAGCATCCTCGCTAGACGTGATATTGACACGTTGTAGGGCCCTCTGATGTCCCGCGAGTCAGGTTGTCGTCCTTTTAATAGTTCACGACGTATGATCCGGGACGGAAAAACCCAGCAAAAAAAGAAAAGTGGCCTGAAACTGATGAAAATATTCGATTTTGGGCTCCAAAAACGGGCACATCGAGCAAGCTAGCTACCCCCATCGTAGAGCTCTCAGAGAGCTTTGCAACGGTATGCTGTGCCCCACGTAACTCCTTACGGATCAAAAGTTACGGGCACCGGAGTGATTGAGACCTGGTTACAAACCCTACACCCTCGGTTTGTGGGCCCAGCTTCTACGTCAAGCGATGTTGTCTTGCCTAATGTTCTGTGGGATTCGGTAATATAGATTTGGTGGTAAAGTATCTTGGCAACCCTAACCAGGGCAAAAAAAATTGAAAAGGGGGTGCAACACGAGGACTTCCCAGGGGGTCAAACATCCTAGGACCACTCTCGCCCAAGCACGCTTAACTTCATAGTTCTGATGGGATCCGGTGCATTAGTGCTAGTATAATCACACCTGTTATGTTGAGGGCACAATTCCTATATGTGTTAACGGTTCACAGTCCCAACTAGAGAGATGGCTCATTTAGAAGGCCCAATAAGCTTAACGACAACCCATCCGCTTCAACAATGCAGCATCCTGGCAAGACGTGATATCAACACATTGTAGGGCCCTCTGATGTCTCGCGTGTCAGGTTGTCGTCCTTTTAACAGTTCCCGACGTACTATCCGGGATGGAAAAAATGAGCAAAACAAAAAAAGTGGGTTGAAACTGATGAAAACGTTCGAATTTGGGCTCCAAAAATGGGCACAGCGAGCAAGATGGCTGCCCCCGTCGTAGAACACTCAGAGAGCTTTGCAACGGTATGCTGTGCGCCACATAACTCCTTACGGATCAAAAGTTATGGGCACCGAAGCGACGGAGACCTGGTCACAAACCCTACGCCCTCGGTTTGTGGGCCCAGCCTGTACGTGAAGCGATGTTGTCTTGCATAATGTTCCATGGGATTCGGTAATAGAGATTTGGTGGATAAAGTATATTGGCAACCCTAACCAGGGCAAAAAAAATTGAAAATGGGGTACAACACGAGGACTTCCTAGGGTGTCACCCATCCTAGTACTATTCTCGCCCAAGCGTGCTCAACTTCGGAGTTCTGATGTGTTCCGGTGCATTAGTGCTGGTATAATTACACCAGTTAAGTTGAGGGCACAATTCATATATGTGTTAACGGTTCACAGTCCCAACTAGAGAGATGGCTCATTTAGAAGGCCCAATAGGTTTAACGACAACCCATCCGCTTCAACAATGCAGCATCCTCGCAAGACGTGATATCAACACATTGTAGGGCCCTCTGATGTCCCACGAGTTAGGTTGTCGTCCTTTTAACAGTTCCCGACGTACTAGCCGAGATGGAAAAAATGAGCAAAAGAAAAAAAGTGGGTTGAAACTGATGAAAACGTTCGATTTTGGGCTCCAAAAATGGGCATAGCGAGCAAACTGGCTGCCCCCGTCGTAGAGCTCTCAGAGAGTTTTGCAACGATATGATGTGCGCCGCGTAACTCCTTACGGATCAAAAGTTATGGGCACCGGAGCGACGGAGACCTGGTCACAAACCCTACGCCCTCGGTTTGTGGGACCAGCCTCTACGTGAAGCGATGTTGACTTGCCAAATGTTCTGTGGGATTCGGTAAAAGAGATTTAGTGGATAATGTATCTTCGCAACCCTAACCAGGGCAAAAAAAATTGAAAAGGGGGTGCAACACGAGGACTTCCCAGGGGGTCACCCATCCTAATACTACTCTCGCCCAAGCGTGCTCAACTTCGGAGTTCTGATGTGTTCCGGTGCATTAGTGCTGGTATAATCGCACCGGTCATGTTGAGGGCACAATTCCTATATGTGTTAACGGTTCACAGTCCCAGCTAGAGAGATAGTCCATTTAGAAGGCCCAATAGGCTTAACGACAACCCATCTGCTTCAACAATGCAGCATCCTCGCAAGACGTGATGTCAACACATTGTAGGGCCCTCTGATGTCCCGCGAGTCAAGTTGTCGTCCTTTTAACAGTTCCCGACGTACGATCCGGGATGGAAAAACTGAGCAAAAGAAGAAAGGTGGCCTGAAACTGATGAAAACGTTCGATTTTGGGCTGCAAAAATGGGCACAGCGAGCAAGCTGGCTGCCCCCGTCGTAAAGCTCTCAGAGTGTTTTGCAACGGTATGCTGTGCGCCGCGTAACTCCTTACGGATAAAAAGTTATGGGCACCGGAGCGACAGAGACCTGGTCACAAACCCTACGCCCTTGGTTTGTGGGCCCAGCCTCTACGTGAAGCGATGTTGACTTGCCTAATGTTCTGTGGGATTCGGTAAAAGAGATTTGGTGGATAAAGTATCTTGGCAACCCTAACCAGGGCAAAAAAAATTGAAAAGGGGGTGCAACACGAGGACTTCCCAGGGGGTCACCCATCCTAGTACTACTCTCGCCCAAGCACGCTCAACTTCGGAGTTCTGATGTGATCCAGTGCATTAGTGCCGGTATGATCGCACCGGTCATGTTGAGGGCACACTTCCTATATGTGTTAACGGTTCACAGTCCCAGCTAGAGAGATGGCCCATTCAGAAGGCCCAATGGGCTTAACGACAACACATCCTCTTCAACAATGCAGCATCCTCGCAAGACGTGATATCGACACGTTGTAGGGCCCTCTGATGTCCCGCGAGTCAGGTTGTCATCCTTTTAACAGTTCACGACGTACGATCCGGGATGAAAAAATAGAGCAAACGAAGAAAAGTGGCCTGAAACTGATGAAAATGTTAGATTTTGGGCTCCAAAAAAGGGCACAGCGAGCAAGCTAGCTGCCCGCAACATAGAGCTCTCAGCGAGCTTTGCAACGGTACGCTGTGCGCCGCATAACTCCTTACGGATCAAAACTTATGGGCACCGGAGCGACGGAGACCTGGTTATAAACCCTACGCCCTCGGTGTGCGGGCCCTGCCTCTACGTGAAGCGATGTTGTCTTGCCTAATGTTCTGTGGGATTCGGTAGTAGAGATTTGGTGGATAAATTATCTTGGCAACCCTAACCAGGGAAAAAAAATTGAAATGGGGGTACAACACGAGGACTTCCCAGGGGGTCACCCATCCTAGTACTACTCTCGCCCAAGCACGCTCAACTTCGGAGTTCTGATGTGATCCATTGCATTAGTGCTGGTATGATCACACCGGTCATGTTGAGGCCACAATTCCTATATGTGTTAACGGTTCACACTCCTAGCTAGAGAGATGGCCCATTTAGAAGGCCCAATGGGCTTAACGACAACCCATCCACTTCAACAATGCACCATCCTCGCAAGACGTGATATCGACACATTGTAGGGCCCTCTGATGTACCGCGAGTCAGGTTGTCGTCCTTTTAACAGTTCACAACGTACGATCCAGGACGGTAAAACACAGCAAAAGAAGAAAAGTGGCCTGAAAATGATGAAAACGTTCAATTTTGGGTTCCAATAACGGGCATAGGGAGTTAGCTAGCTACCCCCGTTGTAGAGCTCTCAAAGAGCTTTGCAACGGTATGCTGTGAGCCGCGTAACTCCTTACGGATCAAAAGTTATGGGCACCGGAGCGACAGAGACCTGGTCACAAACCCTACGCCCTCGGTTTGCAGGCCCAACCTCTACGTGAAGCGATGTTGTCTTGCCTAATGTTCCGTGGGATTCGGTAATATAGATTTGGTGGATAAAGTATCTTGGCAACCTTAACCAGGGCAAAAAAAATTGAAAAGGGGGTGCAACACGAGGACTTCCCAGGGGGTCACACATCCTAGTACTACTCTCGCCCAAGCACGCTTAACTTCAGAGTTCTGATGGGATCTGGTGCATTAGTGCTGGTATGATCGCACCTGTCATGTTGAGGGCACAATTCCTATTTGTGTTAACGGTTCACATTCCTAGCTAGAGAGATGGCCCATTCAGAAGGCCCAATGAGCTTAACGACAATCCATCCACTTCAACAATGCAGCATCCTCGCAAGACGTGATATCGACACATTGTAGGGCCCTCTGATGTACAGCGAGTCAGGTTGTCGTCCTTTTAATAGTTCACAACGTACGATCCGTGACCAAAAAACAGAGCAAAAGAAGAAAAGTGGCCTGAAACTAATGAAAAAGTTCTATTTTAGGCTCCCGAAATGGGCACAGCGAGCAAGCTGGCTGCCCCCATCGTAGAGCTCTTAGAGAGCTTTGCAACGGTTTGTTGTGCGCCGCATACTTCCTTACGGATCAAAAGTTATGAGCACCGGAGCGACGGAGACCTGGTCACAAGCCATACGCCCTCGGTTTGCTGGCCCAGCCTCTACGTGAAGCGATGTTGTCTTGCCTAATGTTCCGTGCGATTCGGTAATAGAGATTTGGTGGATAAAGTATCTTGGCAACCCAAACCAGGGCAAAAAAAATTGAAAAGGGGGTACAACACGAGGACTTCGCAGGGGGTCACCCATCCTAGTACTACTCTCGCCCAAGCACGCTCAACTTCGGAGTTCTGATGTGATCCGGTGCATTTGTGTTGGTATAATCGCACCGGTCATGTTGAGGGCACAATTCCTATATGTGTTAACGGTTAACAGTCCTAGCTAGAGAGATGGCCCATTCAGAAGGCCCAATGGGCTTAACGACAACCCATCCGCTTCAACAATGCAGCATCCTCGCAAGACGTGATATTGACACATTGTAGGGCCCTCTTATGTCCCGTGAGTCAGGTTGTCGTCCTTTTAATAGTTCACGACGTACGATCCGGGACGGAAAAACCCAGCAAAAAAAGAAAAGTGGCCTGAAACTGATGAAAATATTCGATTTTGGGCTCCAAAAACGGGCACATCGAGCAAGCTAGCTAGCCCCGTCGTAGAGCTCTCAGAGAGCTTTGCAACGGTATGCTGTGCGCCACGTAACTCCTTACGGATCAAAAGTTACGGGCACCGGAGTGATTGAGACCTGGTTACAAACCCTACACCCTCGGTTTGTGGGCCCAGCTTCTACGTCAAGCGATGTTGTCTTGCCTAATGTTCTGTGGGATTCGGTAATATAGATTTGGTGGTAAAGTATCTTGGCAACCCTAACCAGGGCAAAAAAAATTGAAAAGGGGGTGCAACACGAGGACTTCCCAGGGGGTCAAACATCCTAGTACCACTCTCGCCCAAGCACGCTTAACTTCATAGTTCTGATGGGATCCGGTGCATTAGAGCTAGTATAATCACACCGGTTATGTTGAGGGCACAATTCCTATATGTGTTAACGGTTCACAGTCCCAACTAGAGAGATGGCTCATTTAGAAGGCCCAATAAGCTTAACGACAACCCATCCGCTTCAACAATGCAGCATCCTGGCAAGACGTGATATCAACACATTGTAGGGCCCTCTGATGTCCCGCGTGTCAGGTTGTCGTCCTTTTAACAGTTCCCGACGTACTATCCGGGATGGAAAAAATGAGCAAAACAAAAAAAGTGGGTTGAAACTGATGAAAACGTTCGAATTTGGGCTCCAAAAATGGGCACAGCGAGCAAGATGGCTGCCCCCGTCGTTGAACTCTCAGAGAGCTTTGCAACGGTATGCTGTGCGCCACATAACTCCTTACGGATCAAAAGTTATGGGCACCGAAGCGACGGAGACCTGGTCACAAACCCTACGCCCTCGGTTTGTGGGCCCAGCCTCTACGTGAAGCGATGTTGTCTTGCATAATGTTCCATGGGATTCGGTAATAGAGATTTGGTGGATAAAGTATATTGGCAACCCTAACCAGGGCAAAAAAAATTGAAAATGGGGTACAACACGAGGACTTCCTAGGGTGTCACCCATCCTAGTACTACTCTCGCCCAAGCGTGCTCAACTTCGGAGTTCTGATGTGTTCCGGTGCATTAGTGCTGGTATAATTACACCAGTTAAGTTGAGGGCACAATTCATATATGTGTTAACGGTTCACAGTCCCAACTAGAGAGATGGCTCATTTAGAAGGCCCAATAGGCTTAACGACAACCCATCCGCTTCAACAATGCAGCATCCTCGCAAGACGTGATATCAACACATTGTAGGGCCCTCTGATGTCCCACGAGTTAGGTTGTCGTCCTTTTAACAGTTCCCGACGTACTATCCGAGATGGAAAAAATGAGCAAAAGAAAAAAAGTGGGTTGAAACTGATGAAAACGTTCGATTTTGGGCTCCAAAAATGGGCATAGCGAGCAAACTGGCTGCCCCCGTCGTAGAGCTCTCAGAGAGTTTTGCAACGGTATGATGTGCGCCGCGTAACTCCTTACGGATCAAAAGTTATGGGCACCGGAGCGACGGAGACCTGGTCACAAACCCTACGCCCTCGGTTTGTGGGACCAGCCTCTACGTGAAGCGATGTTGACTTGCCAAATGTTCTGTGGGATTCGGTAAAAGAGATTTAGTGGATAAAGTATCTTGGCAACCCTAACCAGGGCAAAAAAATTGAAAAGGGGGTGCAACACGAGGACTTCCCAGGGGGTCACCCATCCTAATACTACTCTCGCCCAAGCGTGCTCAACTTCGGAGTTCTGATGTGTTCCGGTGCATTAGTGCTGGTATAATCGCACCGGTCATGTTGAGGGCACAATTCCTATATGTGTTAACGGTTCACAGTCCCAGCTAGAGAGATAGTCCATTTAGAAGGCCCAATAGGCTTAACGACAACCCATCTGCTTCAACAATGCAGCATCCTCGCAAGACGTGATGTCAACACATTGTAGGGCCCTCTGATGTCCCGCGAGTCAAGTTGTCGTCCTTTTAACAGTTCCCGACGTACGATCCGGGATGGAAAAACTGAGCAAAAGAAGAAAAGTGGCCTGAAACTGATGAAAACGTTTGATTTTGGGCTGCAAAAATGGGCACAGCGAGCAAGCTGGCTGTCCCCGTCGTAAAGCTCTCAGAGTGTTTTGCAACGGTATGCTGTGCGCCGCGTAACTCCTTACGGATAAAAAGTTATGGGCACCGGAGCGACGGAGACCTGGTCACAAACCCTACGCCCTTGGTTTGTGGGCCCAGCCTCTACGTGAAGCGATGTTGACTTGCCTAAGGTTCTGTGGGATTCGGTCAAAGAGATTTGGTGGATAAAGTATCTTGGCAACCCTAACCAGGGCAAAAAAAATTGAAAAGGGGGTACAATACGAGGATTTCCCAGGGGGTCACCCATCCTAGTACTAGTCTCGCCCAAGCACGCTCAACTTCGGAGTTCTGATGTGATCCAGTGCATTAGTGTCGGTATGATCGCACCGGTCATGTTGAGGGCACAATTCCTATATGTGTTAACGGTTCACAGTCCCAGCTAGAGAGATGGCCCATTCAGAAGGCCCAATGGGCTTAACGACAATCCATCCGCTTCAACAATGCAGCATCCTCGCAAGACGTGATATCGACACGTTGTAGGGCCCTCTGATGTCCCGCGAGTCAGGTTGTCATCCTTTTAACAGTTCACGACTTACGATCCGGATGAAAAAATAGAGCAAAAGAAGAAAAGTGACCTGAAACTAATGAAAACGTTCGATTTTGGGCTCCAAAAATGGGCAGAGCGAGCAAGATACTGCCCCCGTCGTAGAGGTCTCAGCGAGCTTTTCAACGGTATGCTGTGCGCCACATAACTCCTTACGGATCAAAAGTTATAGGCACCGGAGCGACGGAGAGCTGGTCACAAACCCTACGACCTCGGTGTGCAGGCCCAGCCTTTACATGAAGCGATGTTGTCTTGCCTATTGTACCGTGGGATTCGGTAATAGAGATTTGGTGGATAAAGTATCTTGGCAACCCTAACTAGGGCAAAAAAAAATGAAAAGGGGGTACAACACGAGGACTTCCCAGGGGGTCACCCATCCTAATACTACTCTCGCCCAAGCACGCTCAACTTCGGATTTCTGATGTGATCCGGTGCATTTGTGCTGGTATGATCGCACCGGTCATGTTGAGGGCACAATTCCTATATGTGTTAACGGTTCACAGTCCTAGCTAGAGAGATGGCCCATTCAGAAGGCCCAATGGGCTTAACGACAACCTATCCGCTTCAACAATGCAGCATTCTCACAAGACGTTATATCGACACATTGTAGGGCCATCTGATGTCCCGCGAGTCAAGTTGTCGTCCTTTTAACAGTTCATGACGTACGATCCGGGATGGAAAAACAAAGCAAAAGAAGAAAATTGGCCTGAAACTGATGAAAAGGTTCGATTTTGGGCTCCCAAAATGGACACAGCGAGTAAGCTAGCTGCCCCCATCGTAGAGCTCTCAGAGAGCTTTGCAACGGTATGCTGTGCATCGCGTAACTCCTTACGGATCAAAAGATGTGCGCACCGGAGCGACAAAGACCTGGTCACAAACCCTACGCCCTCGGTTTGCAGGCCCAGCCTCTACGTGAAGCGATGTTGTCTTGCCTAATGTTCCGTGGGATTCGGTAATATAGATTTAGTGGATAAAGTATCTTGGCAACCCTAACCAGGGCAAAATAAATTGAAAAGGGGGTGCAACACGAGGACTTCCCAGGGGGTCACACATCCTAGTACTACTCTTGCCCAAGCACGCTTAACTTCAGAGTTCTGATGGGATCCGGTGCATTAGTGCTGGTATGATCGCACCTGTCATGTTGAGGGCACAATTCCTATTTGTGTTAACGGTTCACAGTCCTAGCTAGAGAGATGGCCCTTTAAGAAGGCCCAATGGGCTTAACGACAATCCATCCACTTCAACAATGCAGCATCCTCGCAAGACGTGATATCGATACGTTGTAGGGCCCTCTGATGTACAGCGAGTCAGGTTGTCGTCCTTTTAACAGTTCACAACGTACGATCCGTGACCGAAAAACAGAGCAAAAGATGAAAAGTGGCTTGAAACTAATGAAAAAGTTTGATTTTAGGCTCCCAAAATGGGCACAGCAAGCAAGCTGGCTGCCCCCGTCGTAGAGCTCTCAGAGAGCTTTGCAACGGTTTGTTGTGCGCCGCATACTTCCTTGCGGATCAAAAGTTATGGGCACCGGAGCGACGGAGACCTGGTCACAAACCCTACACCCTCGGTTTGCAGGCCTAGCCTCTACGTGAAGCGATGTTGTCTTCCCTAATGTTCCGTGGGATTCGGTAATATAGATTTGGTGGATAAAGTATCTTGGCAACCCTAACCAGGGCAAAAAAAATTGAAAAGGGGGTGCAACACGAGGACTTCCCAGGGGGTCACACATCCTAGTACTACTCTCGCCCAAGCACGCTTAACATCAGAGTTCTGATGGGATCTGGTGCATTAGTGCTGGTATGATCGCACCTGTCATGTTGAGGGCACAATTCCTATATGTGTTAACGGTTCACAGTCCTAGCTAGAGAGATGGCCCTTTCAGAAGGCCCAATAGGCTTAACGACAATCCATCCGCTTCAACAATGAAGCATCCTATCAAGATGTGATATCGACACGTTGTAGGGCCCTCTGATGTCCCGCGAGTCAGGTTGTCGTCCTTTTAACAGTTCACAACGTATGATCCGTGACCGAAAAACAGAGCAAAAGAAGAAAAGTGGCCTGAAACTAATGAAAAAGTTCGATTTTAGGCTCCCAAAACTGGCACAGCGAGCAAGCTGGCTGCCCCCGTCGTAGAGCTCTCAGAGAGCTTTGCAACGGTTTGTTGTGCGGCGGATACTTCCTTACGGATAAAAAGTTATGGGCACCGGAACGACGGAGACCTGGTCACAAGCCATACGCCCTCGGTTTGCTGGCCCAGCCTCTACGTGAAGTGAGGTTGTCTTGCCTAATGTTCCGTGGGATTCGATAATAGATATTTGGTGGATGAAGTATCTTGGCAACCCTAACCAGGGCAAAAAAAATTGAAAAGGGGGTACAACACGAGGACTTCCCAGGGGGTCACCCATCCTAGTACCAGTCTCGCCCAAGCACGCTCAACTTCGGAGTTCTGATGTGATCCGGTGCATTATTGCTGGTATGATCGCACCGGTCATGTTGAGGGCACAATTCCTATATGTGTTAACGGTTCACAGTCCCAGCTTGAGAGATGGCCTATTCAGAAGGCCCAATGGGCTTAACGACAACCCATCCGCTTCAACAATGCAGCATCCTCGTAAAACGTGATATCGACACATTGTAGGGCCCTCTGATGTCCCGCGAGTCAGGTTGTCGTCCTTTTAACAGTTCACGACGTACGATCCGGGACGAAAAAACACAGCAAAAGAAGAAAAGTTGCCTGAAACAGATGAAAATGTTCGATTTTGGGCTCCAAAAATGGGCACAGCGAGCAAGCTAGCTACCCCCATCGTAGAGCTCTCAGAGAGCTTTGCAACGGTATGCTGTGCACCGCGTAACTCCTTACTGATCAAAAGTTATGGGCACCGGAGTGACGGAGACCTGGTCACAAACCTTACACCCTCGGTTAGCGGGCCCAACTTCTACGTGAAGCGATGTTGTCTTGCCTAATGTTCCGTGGGATTCGGTAATATAGATTTGGTTGATAAAGTATCTTGGCAACCCTAACCAGGGCAAAAAAAATTGAAAAGGGGGTGCAACACGAGGACTTCCCAGGGGGTCAAACATCGTAGTACTACTCTCGCCCAAGCACGCTTAACTTTAGAGTTCTGATGGGATCCGGTGCATTAGTGCTGGTATGATCGCACTTATCATGTTGAGGGCACAATTCTTATATGTGCTAACGGTTCACAGTCCCAGCTAGAGAGATGGCCCATTTAGAAGGCCCAATGGGCTTAACGACAACCCATCTGCTTCAAGAATGCAGCATCCACGCAAGACGTGATATGAACAAGTTTTAGGGCCCTCTGATGTCCCGCGATTCATGTTGTCGTCCTTTTAACAGTTCACAACATACGATCCGGGATGGAAAAACAGAGCAAAAGAAGAAAAGTGGTCTGAAACTAATGAAAAAGTTTGATTTTAGGCTCCAAAAATGGGCACAGCGACCAAGCTGGATGCCCCCGTCGTAGAGCTATCAGAGAGCTTTGCAATGGTATGCTGTGCGCCGCATAACTCCTTACGGATCAAAAGTTATGGGAACCGGAGCGAGAGAGACCTGGTCACAAACCCTACGCCCTCGGTTTGCGGGCCCAGCCTCTACGTGAAGCGATGTTGTCTTGCCTAATGTTCCGAGGGATTCAGTAATAGAGATTTGGTGGATAAAGTATCTTGGCAACCCTAACCAGGGCAAAAAAAATTGAAAATGGGGTACAACACGAGGACTTCCCAGGGGGTCACCCATCCTAGTACTACTCTCGCCCAAGCATGCTCAACTTCGAAGTTCTGATGTGTTCCGGTGCAATAGTGCTTGTATAATCGCACCGGTCATGTTGATGGCACAATTCCTATATGTGTTAACGGTTCACAGTCCCAGTTAGAGAGATGGCCCATTCAGAAGGCCCAATGGGCTTAACGACAACCCATCCGCTTCAACAATGCAGCATCCTCGCAAGACGTGATATCAACACATTGTAGGGCCCTCTGATGTCCCGCGAGTCAAGTTGTCGTCCTTTTAACAGTTCCCGACGTACGACCCGGGACAGAAAAACAGAGCAAAAGAAGAAAAGTGGCTTGAAACTGATGAAAAAGTTCGATTTTGGGCTCCAAAAATGGGCACAGCGAGCAAGCTGGCTGCCCCCGTCGTAGAACTCTCAGAGAGTTTTACAACGGTATGCTGTTCGCCGCGTAACTCCTTACGGATCAAAAGTTATGGGCACCGGAGCGACGGAGACCTGGTCACAAACCCTACGCCCCTGGTTTGCTGGCCCAGCCTCTACGTGAAGCGATGTTGTCTTGCCTAATGTTTCATGGTATTCGGTAATATAGATTTGGTGGATAAAGTATCTTGGCAACCCTAACCAGGGCAAAAAAAATTGAAAAGGGGGTGCAACACGAGGACTTCCCAGGGGGTCACCTATCCTAGTACTACTCTCGCCCAAGCACGCTCAACTTCAGAGTTCTGATGGGATCCATAGCATTAGTGCCGGTATGATCGCACCGGTCATGTTTTGGGCACAATTCCTATATGTGTTTACGGTTCACAGTCCCAGCCTAGAGAGATGGCCCATTCAAAAGGCCCAATGGGCTTAGCGACAACCCATCTGCTTCAACAACGCAGCATCCTAGCAAGACGTGATATCGACACGTTGTAGGGCCCTCTGATGTCCTGCGAGTCAGGTTGTCATCCTTTTAACAGTTCACGACGTACGATCCGGGATGAAAAAGGTTACAGCGAGCAAGCTAGCTGCCCCCGTCGTAGAGCCCTCAGAGAGCTTTGCAATGGTTTGTTGTGCGCCGTATACTTCTTTACTGATCAAAAGTTATGGGCACCGGAGCGACGGAGATCTGGTCACAAACCCTATACCCTCGGTTTGCAGGCCTAGCCTCTACATGAAGCGATGTTGTCTTCCCTAATGTTCCATGGGATTCGGTAATATAGATTTGGTGGATAAAGTATCTTGGCAACCCTAACCAGGGTAAAAAAAATTGAAAAGGGGGTGCAACACGAGGACTTCCCAGGGGGTCACACATCCTAGTACTACTCTTGCCCAAGCACGCTTAACTTCAGAGTTCTGATGGGATCCGGTGCATTAGTGCTGGTATGATCGCACCTGTCATTTTGAGGGCACAATTCCTATATGTGTTAACGGTTCACTGTCCCAGCTAGAGAGATGGCCCATTCAGAAGGCCCAATGGGCTTAACGACAAACCATCCGCTTCAACAATGCAGCATCCTCGCAAGACGTGATATCGACTAGTTGTAAGGCCCTCTGATGTCCCACGGGTCAGGTTGTCAACCTTTTAACAGTTCACAACGTACGATCCGCGACGGAAAAATAGAGCAAATGAAGAAAAGTGACCTAAAACTAATGAAAAAGTTCGATTTTAGGCTCCAAAAAGGGGCACAATGAGCAAGCTGGCTGCCCCCGTCGTAGAGCTCTCAGAGAGCTTTGCAACGGTATGCTGCGCGCCGCGTAACTCCTTACGGATCAAAAGTTATGGGCACCGGAGCGACGGAGACCTGGTCAAAAACCCTACGCCCTCGGTTTGCAGGCCCGGCCTCTACGTGAAGCGATGTTGTCTTGCTTAATGTTCCGTGGGATTCGGTAATATAGATTTGGTGGATAAAGGATCTTGGCAACCCTAACCAGGGCAAAAAAAATTGAAAAGGGCGTGCAACACGAGGACTTCCCAAGGGGTCACCCATCCTAGTACTACTCTCGCCCAAGCATGCTTAACTTCGGAGTTCTGATGGGATCCAGTGCATTAGTGGTGGTATGATCGCACCTGTCATGTTGAGGGCACAATTCCTTTATGTGTTAACGGTTCACAGTCCCAGCCTAGAGATATGGCCCATTCAAAAGGCCCAATGGGCTTAACGACAACCCATCTGCTTCAACAACGCAGCATCCTCGCAAGACGTGATATCAACACGTTGTAGGGCCCTCTGATGTCCCGCTAGTCAGGTTGTCGTTCTTTTAACAGTTCACGACGTACGATCCGGGATGGAAAAACATAGCAAAAGAAGAAAAGTGGCTTGAAACTAATGAAAAATTTCAATATTAGGCTCCAAAAATGGGCACAGCGAGCAAGCTGGCTACCCCCGTCGTATGGCTCTCAGAGAGCTTTGCCACGGTATGTTGTGCGCCGCATAACTCCTTACGGATCAAAAGTTATGGGCACCGGAGCAACGTAGACCTGGGCGCAAACCCTACGCCCTCGGTTTGCGGGCCCAGCCTCTACGTCAAGCGATGTTGTCTTGCCTAATGTTCCGTGGGATTCGGTAATAGAGATTTGGTGGATAAAGTATCTTGGCAACCCTAACCAGGGCAAAAAAAATTGAAAAGGGGGTGCAACACAAGGACTTTCCCAGGGGGTCAACCATCCTAGTACTACTCTCGCCCAAGCATGCTCAACTTCGGAATTCTGTTGTGATTCGGTGCATTAGTGCTGGTATGATTGCACCGATCATGTTGAGGGCACAATTCCTATATGTGTTAACGGTTCACAGTCCCAGCTAGAGAGATGGCCCATTCAGAAGGCCCAATGGGCTTAACGACAACCCATCCGCTTCAACAATGCAGCATCCTCGCAAGACGTGATATCTACACGTTTTAGGGCGCTCTGATGTCCCGCGAGTCAGGTTGTCGTCCTTTTAACAGTTCACGACATACGATCCGGGATGAAAAAACAGAACAAAATAAGAAAAGTGGCCTGAAACTGATCAAAACGTTCGATTTTTGGCTCCCAAAAGGGGCACAGCGAGCAACTAGCTGCCCCCGTAGTAGAGCTCTCAGAGAGATTTGGAACTGTATTTTGTGCGCCGCGTAACTCCTTACGGATCAAAAGTTATGGGCACTGGAGCGACGGAGACCTGGTCACAAACCCTACGCCCTCGGTTTGCGGGCCCAGCCTCTACGTGAAGCGAGGTTGTCTTGCCTATTGTTCTGTGGGAGTCGGTAATAAATATTTGGTGGATAAAGTATCTTGGCAACCCTAACCAGGGCAAAAAAAATTGAAAAGGGGGTACAACACGAGGACTTCCCAGGGGGTCACCCATCCTAGTACTACTTTTGCCCAAGCACGCTCAACTTCGGAGTTCTGATGTGATCCGGTGCATTAGTGCTGGTATGATCGCACCGGTCATGTTGAGGGCACAATTCCTATATGTGTTAACGGTTCACAGTCCCAGCTAGAGAGATGGCCCATTCAGAAGGCCCAATGGGCTTAACGACAACCCATCCGCTTCAACAATGCAGCATCCTCGCAAGACGTGATATCGACACGTTGTAGGGCCCTCTGATGTCCCGCGAGTCAGGTTGTCTTCCTTTTAACAGTTCACGACGTACGATCCGGGACGGAAAAACACAGCAAAAGAAGAAAAGTGGCCTGAAACTGATGAAAATGTTCGATTTTGGGCTCCAAAAATGGGCACAGCGAGCAAGCTAGCTACCCCCGTCGTAGAGCTCTCAGAGAGCTTTGCAACGGTATGCTGTGCACCGCGTAACTCCTTACGGATCAAAAGTTATGGGCACCGGAGTGACGGAGACCTGGTCACAAACCCTACACCCTCGGTTAGCGGGCCCAACTTCTACGTGAAGCGATGTTATCTTGCCTAATGTTCCGTGGGATTCGGTAATATAGATTTGTTGGATAAAGTATCTTGGCAACGCTAACCAGGGCAAAAAAAATTGAAAATGGGGTGCAACACGAGGACTTCCCAGGGGGTCAAACATCCTAGTACTACTCTCGCCCAAGCACGCTTAACTTCAGAGTTCTGATGGGATCTGGTGCATTAGGGCTGGTATGATCGCACCTATCATGTTGAGGGCACAATTCCTATATGTGTTAACGGTTCACAGTCCCAGCTAGAGAGATGGCTCATTCAGAAGGCCCAATGGGCTTAACAACAACCCATCCGCTTCAACAATGCAGCATCCATGCAAGACGTGATATCAACAAGTTGTTGGGCCCTCTGATGTCCCGCGAGTCAGGTTGTCGTCCTTTTAACCGTTCACAACGTACGATCCGGGATGGAAAAACAGAGCAAAAGAAGAAAAGTGGTCTGAAACTAATGAAAAAGTTTGATTTTAGGCTCCAAAAACGGGCACAGCGACCAAGCTGGCGGCCCCCGTCGTAGAGCTCTCAGAGAGCTTTGCAATGGTATACTGTGCGCCGCATAACTCCTTACGGATCAAAAGTTATGGGCACCGGAGCGATAGAGACCTGGTCACAAACACTACGCCCTCGGTTTGCGGGCCCAGCCTCTACGTGAAGCGATGTTGTCTTGCCTAATGTTCCGAGGGATTCGGTAATAGAGATTTGGTGGATAAAGTATCTTGGCAACCCTAACCAGGGCAAAAAAAATTGAAAATGGGGTACAACATGAGGACTTCCCAGGGAGTCACCCATCCTAGTACTACTCTCGCCCAAGCATGCTCAACTTCGAAGTTCTGATGTGTTCCGGTGCAATAGTGCTGGTATAATCGCACCGGTCATGTTGATGGCATAATTCCTATATGTGTTAACGGTTCACAGTCCCAGCTAGAGAGATTGCCCATTCAGAAGGCCCAATAGGCTTAACGACAACCCATCCGCTTCAACAATGCAGCATCCTCGCAAGACGTGATATCAACACATTGTAGGGCCCTCTGATGTCTCGCGAGTCAGGTTGTCGTCCTTTTAACAGTTCCCGATGTATGACCCGGGACGGAAAAACTGAGCAAAAGAAGAAAAGTGGCTTGAAACTGATGAAAAAGTTCAATTTTAGGCTCCAAAAACGGGCACAGCGACCAAGCTGGCTGCCCCCGTCGTAAAGCTCTCAGAGAGCTTTGCCACGGTATGCTGTGTGCCGCGTAACTCCTTACGGATCGAAAGTTATGGGTACTGGAGCGACGGAGACTTGGGCACAAACCCTACGTCCTCGGTTTGCGGGCCCAACCTCTACGTTAAGCGATGTTGTATTGCCTATTGTTCCGTGGGATTCGGTAATAGAGATTTGGTGGATAAAGTATCTTGGCAACCCTAACTAGGGCAAAAAAAATTGAAAAGGGGGTGCAACACGAGGACTTTCCGAGGGGGTCACCCATCCTACTACTACTCTCTCCCAAACATGCTCAACTTCGGAGTTCTGATGTGATCCGGTGCATTAGTGCTGGTATGATCGCATCGATCATGTTGAGGGCACAATTTCTATATGTGTTAACGGTTCACAGTCCCAGCTAGAGAGATGGCCCATTTAGAAGGCCCAATGGGCTTAACGACAGCCCATCCGCTTCAACAATGCAGCATCCTCGCAAGACATGATATCGACATGTTTTAGGGCCCTTCGATGTCCCGCGAGTTAGGTTGTCGTCCTTTTAACAGTTCATGACGTACGATCCGGGACGAAAAAACAGAACAAAAGTAGAAAAGTGGCCTGAAATTGATGAAAACGTTCGATTTTGGGCTCCCAAAAGCGGCACAGCGAGCAACTAGCTGCCCCCGTCGTAGAGCTCTCAGAGAGCTTTGCAACTGTATGTTGTGTGTCACGCCCCAACCCGGCCTATAAAGGTTAGACTAGGGTGTGATCTAAACATTCAAGTCCTTTCACATTCTTAATCATTCTAGGAGGTTTAGCACTTGACGTTTTATTCTAGACTCCAAAATTTTCCGGAAATCCGGCAGCATAACGGTTGTAATTGGGCTCTTTGTTTTGACTTGAATTTTCTAACAGCCTCAAAATTTACCATCTCAAATTCAATTCCAGCTAAGATTACTATTATTCCATCAATTGAATTGCCTATTGGTTAATTCGACGTCCCGTTTAATTTATAACCTAACATGATACTATGTCTCGTTTGTCCATTTATCCTCGCTTCAAAATATACCTGTTGATCTTAGCGTATTAGCGAGTACCTGTTGAGATTGGATAAGTTCATTTACCTATTACTTAACTAAGCATCATAACCTGTGATAGATACTAGCGGTAGTAAAAGCAAAATGATCATAGTAGTGTCATGTCTAGTATCAGTTTACTTAAAATAAGTACCAACCAAAATTAGACCCCAAATTACAACGGGGGTCTTTTACATTAGCGACAACAACAACATAAGATAAATAGTCTTCAAGCAGCACAAGGTACACAAGTAGTCACGTTCAAGCAAAACAACAATAAAAGGCAATCACTCCAGGGGTTCATCATTAGGTACATTATCCTTGGGTTCCTGTATCTGTTCTTCTTCACCTGAGATTATAAAAGAGGGTGAGTCCTTATGAACTCAGCGAGGGGGAACGAGAAATAAGTTTTGAAACTCATTTTCCGATTAAACTTATGAAAACCCCTTTCTCAACATGAATACAACAGAAATACAAGTACAGAAATATAAGTACAGAAATAGGAATATCGGTCTTTCCTCCCCGAGGTTCTCTAGGATCCAAGCGGGAGTACTTATACACATAATAAAAAGGATACGGTGAGCTTTTGCTCTCAAATCAGATCCAGGATCAGTTGTTGCGGCCGACTTCAAATCATCCCCCAAACACACCAGGTGGGTGTACTCCGGATGTACCCCAAAATCCTACGACCCAACTCTCCGAGGAAGTCTAGCCCCCAAGCGAGAGAGGGAATGGGACCATGGTGGTCACGGTAACACCGGCAAGCCCGATGCCGCCCGGTGTACGTGATCGCTACCATGCCGACAGGAAAGGTTGCAGCCTTGTATGCAATGCACATTCATGACAGGTAATATATATCACAGAAGGAAGACAACAATGTAGGTTGCCTCTGGACAGTCATAGGATTGCACATTGACAGATAAACAAGCAGGACACGATAAGACAGGAAATTTCACTTGAAAGGCATATAGAGTTATATGGAAATTAAACGGGCAGCCATGTAACACATGTAAAACAGGCCATATAACTCATTAAAAAGTCCACGCAATCAAGTGATAAGATTATTCAACATGCAATGATATCAACATGGGTTCGGATGCAAGAAAAGCTTAATTGTCAACATGCAATGGTCAAGATCACTTTGAAGTTATAAAACATTTACGGGCAGCCCACTAAGCCTATGATTCCAACACAATATCCAAATAATCAACACTTATTAAGACTACCTAGTCGTTAGGGCTTCCATTTCAAGTATATTCGTGCAATTTGAGCCTCAACCCAACTCAATGTCAATCTCAAACCATACATCATTTAATTCAACATCCTCAAACGTTCAAAACAGTCCACACAACATCCCAACACCACATTTCCACACAATTAGTACCACAAGAGAGGTTACAACAATTTTCCAAGCATATGGCTAAATAAAACCTTTACTGCAATAGGCTGTTTTCTCACAATCAATAGGATAATCAAACAATCTCCAAATTCATTAAATAAGATGTAAAATTAAAGCTTAATAAGCGAACTAAAATCAGAAACAAACCTTGCATCAATTGGAGTTCAGAATCATTAGTTATAGCCAAAACAGTGAGGTAGCACAAAACTGTCAGTTTTAGCTTTGGTCCATTTCTGACAAAATTGTCCAGAACTAAAAAATATAGCAGCACAGAAAATTTCATGCGTTTTGGACAACATTTACTAAGTCAAATATAGTTCGTTCCACAAGGTCAGTGCATCTGCCAAAACCTGATTCATTTTTCCAGATTTCCAGATTTGGTCACATTTTAATGATTTTCCATTTTGAGGATCTTAGATTCAAAATTAGCTTCGGCCTATTTCTGGGAAAAATGTCCACAACTGTCCAAACTAGTCACCCACCAATTTTAAAGCATTTTCAACATCATTTTCTTAGCTAAACTTACCTCGAACAGACTGGTCAGAGAGCTGTCATCCATTTCGACTTCACCTAGCATCATTTTCAAGCCAAGATCTTGCCATGCATGGTTGTTTAAGCTTATGAACGACCATATATCTCAAGTACAGAAGCAAATACACACATTCATGAGCATTCATGTGAAATTTTGAAGAGTTTTCAAAAGGTTTTAACCCTCACCTTAGCAATCAACCACAAAATGCTCAAGACCCTTTGTTGAAGCTCAATTCTTCTCCTTTCCCTTGCTTAGCCGAGAACCTCACTAGTTTTTCTCTATTTTTCCTAGCTTAATGATCAATCTCTTAGTGCATGCACATAGCTAGAACTTGAAGAAAATAAATGGATGCTTAGTAACTCACCTAGGCCGAAAATGAAGCTTCAATGCACATGCAAGAGAAATTTTCGAACTCTAGCTTGCTCGGTTGTAGTTCTTTACTTGTAGCTTGCAATACTTAGCTATGGTATGAAGATGAGAAGTTGAGAAGATGGTGAATTCAGCCAAGGCCGAGAATGAGAGAGAAAGGAGAGATGAGGAGAGAAATGAGTGAAAAGAAATGAAGAAAATGACAAGCAAGGAAGCCTTTTGCATCTTCAAGGAGAATGTCGGCCTTGGGCTTCAAAATTCTGCATTTTGTGTCTCCAATGTGCTATTTTGAAATTGCTAGGATGGGCAAGGTGTTGTGGTCGAGAATGGTGAGGAGATTGAGTGAATTTTGAGCAATTTTTTAATGCTTTGAGTCATAAATTGTCTTGGCATGCAATAGAATAAAAAAAATTTGCTCAAACCTTGTGCAAAACCATGGTATGGTCGGCCAAGGCTAATGAAATGGCTGAATTCTTGTCATCTTTTGGGTGTTAATTGTTGTGTGTTGAAAATGCAAAAAGAACAAAGAATAAAGAATAAGGAATGTCTAGTGTTTGGTGCCTTTTTTGTCTTCTAGTGAATGGAATTTGGATTATTATATTGTTAGTGGATTTGTAGGATTATTTAATAGTCTAGTGCTTCGTGAAAGATGCTTTCTTGATGAGCATGAAGGCACGCTTTCCTAGGTCTAGGGCACGCACTACAAGGTAGGACACGAACTACGAGACGGACGCACGTTTTTCGAGTAAATGCACGCAATCCCAAACAAATGCACGTAATTCAATGCATGGCACATAAAATGAACACAATTCTTAAACCTAGGTCATAGCACGCAAATCTGGGTTAGGGCACACGAAGCTAGGTTTCGCACGCAAATCGGGGTCGGGCCTCACATCCTCCCCTCCTTCAAAGAATTTCGTCCCGAAATTCAATATTACCTTGAAATAATGCTGGATACCGCTGCTCCATCTGGTCTCGCCTTTCCCACGTTGCTTCTTCGACTCCATGATGATCCCACAGCACTTTCACCATAGGTATAGATCTGTTGCGCAATTCCCGATCCTGCTGGTCTAGGATCCGAATGGGCTTCTCCTCGTAGGACAAGTTCTCCCGAAGCTGCAATGGCTCTGGCTCCAAGATGTGCGACGGGTCAGGATGGTACTTCCGCAGCATCGAAACATGAAAGACGTCGTGAATATTGGAGAGGTTCTAGGGTAGCGCTAGGCGATACGCCAACTTGCCAACCTTCTCAACTATCTCAAATGGTCCTACAAATCTCGGGCTCAGCTTTCCACCCTTGCCATGTCTAATCAGTCCCCTCCGGGGTGATATCTTCAAAAACACCTTGTCGCCAACCTCAAACTCGAGACTCCGTCTCCGTCGGTCTGCATAACTCTTCTGCCTACTCTGGGCGGTAAGCATCCGTTTCCGGATGAGGTGGATGTTATCAACAGTTTTCGTCAGTTCAGGTAAAAGGGTCGGGTCAAAAGTCTTCGTCTCACCTACTTCATCCCAGTAGATTGGGGATCGACATTTACGTCCATACAGCGCCTCAAATGGGGCCATCCCGATAGTGGCCTGATAACTATTGTTGTAGGCGAACTCCGCTAGAGATAGATATTTCTCCCAACCTTTCCCGAAGGCCAACACACATGCCCTCAGCATATCCTCCAAAATCTGAATGGTTCTCTCCGATTGACCGTCCGTCTGAGGGTGATAAGCCGTGCTAAAACTCAATTTCATCCCCAAAGCTTCCTGCAATCTCTTCCAAAATCGGGAAGTAAAACGATGATCCCTATCCGACACAATACTCACAGGCATCCCGTGCAGTCTTACAATCTCCGCCACATACATCTCCTAATTTCTCAGGACTATCCTCCTTGTTCATCGGTAAGAAGTGCGCCGACTTAGTCAATCTATCCACTATAACCCAAACGGCATCATGACTCTTTCGTGATCTAGGCAGGTCCATAACAAAATCCATAGTGATATGTTCCCATTCCCATTGAGGAATCTCCAACGGCTGAAGTAAACCTGCAGGTCGTTGATGTTCTGCTTTGACTCTCTGGCAAGTCAAACACCGTGCTACAAACTCCGCAATTTCTCTTTTCATGTTATTCCACCAATAGTGTTGCTTCAAATCGCGATACATCTTTGTTCCGCCGGGGTGTAGAGTATATCTTGAATTATGTGCTTCCTCAAGAATCTTCTTTTTCAGCTCTGGCTCACTGGGAACACAAATCCGGTTCCTAAACCTCCAAACACCATCATCATGAAACTTGAAATCTGCGTTACTTTCCTTAATCTTCTGAAATTGTTGGTCCTTCTGTTGAGCCTCTCGTAACTCAGACAATAACGTCGATTGAACTTGGGTAGTGGCAAAAAGTAACCCCTTCTGAGTCAATTGTGGTTTCCATAGAAACGCTTCCTCCAACAACTCCTGCACCTTGACTTCCAGTTTCGCCATGCTTGCTTTTTTGCTTAAGGAATCTGCGACTACGTTCGCCTTATCGGGCACATAATTAATTGAGCAGTTATAATCGTCCAAAAGCTCCATCCACCGCCTTTGCCTCATATTCAACTCCTTTTGAGAGAACAAGTATTTCAAGCTCTTATGATCAGTAAATACTTCAAACTTGTTACCCCACAGATAATGCCTCCATTTCTTAAGTGCAAACACAATAGCTGCTAACTCCAAATCATGTGTCGGGTAATTCATCTCATACGGCTTTGGTTTCCTAGAAGCATATGCAATAACTCTTCCATTTTGCATCAATACACATCCCAATCCTTCTTTCGAAGCATCGCTATAGATTACAAAACCTTGACTCCCTTCAGGCAATGCAAGAACTGGTGCAGTAGTCAATCTCTTCTTCAACTCTTGGAAGCTGTTCTCACACTTATCATCCCACACGAACTTGGTTTTCTTTTGAGTGAGCTTTGTAAGCGGTCCTGCAATCTTAGAGAAAACCTTCACGAACCTCCGATAATAGCCGGCTAGACCAAGAAAACTATGAACTTCCGTAACATTTTCCGGCTTCTTCCAAGACATCACTGCATCGATCTTTGCTAGATCTACCGCTATTCCCTCTTGGGATATGATATGCCCCAAAAATGCAATCTGCTGCAGCCAAAATTCGCACTTGCTAAACTTTGCATACAATTGGTGCTCTCGAAGTTTCTGCAATACCAACCGCAGATGTTGCTCATGCTCCACCTCCGATTTCGAGTATACCAAAATATCATCAATGAAGATCACCACAAATTGGTCCAAGTAGGGTTGAAACACCCTATGCATCAAATCCATAAAAGCTGCAGGGGCATTAGTTAGTCCAAAAGGCATCACCACATATTCATAGTGCCCATATCTCGTCCTGAAAGCTGTTTTAGGCACATCTTCCTTCTTGATCCGCAACTAATAATACCCTTGTCTCAAGTCGAGTTTCGAATACACTTTGGATCCTTGCAATTGATCAAATTACTCGTCAATCAAGGGAAGTGGGTATTTATTCTTGACAGTCACTTGGTTCAAACCTCGATAGTCAATGCATAGTCTCAACGTTCCGTCTTTCTTCTTAACAAATAAAACTGGCGCACCCCACGGTGAAGAGCTCGGTTGTACAAATCCCTTCTTCAGCAATCCTTACAATTGGTCCTTCAATTCTTGTAGCTCGGCCGGTGCCATGCGATAGGGAGCTTTTGATATCGGCTGGGCGCCAGGCAGCAACTCTATAACAAACTCGATCTCCCGATTTGGGGGTAAACCGGGTAATTCCTCTGGGAACACATCTGCATAGTCTTTGATCACAGGCATCTCCTCCAATTTAGCTTTATCCGACGGCTTGTTGATAAGGTAAGCCAAGTATCCGTTGCACCCTTTCCTCAAGGACTTCACTGCCTTTGTAGATGAAATGATGGAAATCCCAGTGAAATCTCTTCGACCCAAAATCTCCAGTATCGGTTGATCAGGTACCCGGAACGTTATACCGGCAATCCAGTTGGACATGATGTTTTGCCAGCCAGTCCATCCCTAAAATGACCTCGTAGTCTCGAAAAGGTAATACAATAAGATTGGCTGTGAAATCCCTATCCTTAATTTTGATTTTACATGCCTTACAAGCTGAACTAGTTACAAGTTTAGAACCCATTGGGGTACCAACTTCTACTTCATATGGCAAACATACAACTTTCAATTTCACACGTTCCACACATAAGGGAGTAATAAATGAATGAGTAGCACCCGAATCAATTAACACCTTAACAGGTTGATTCAGTATGAAGAATGTACCTTCAACAACAGTGGTCTCATTTGGAATCTCCTCGCACTCAATAGCATAGGCTCGAGCCTGGACCCTAGGAACTGGAGTCTTGCCTCTACCGGCTGGTTTACCTTGATTCTGCCCTGCCTGACGTTTAGGGCAATCCTTGATCTGGTGCTGATCACTGCCGCACCTCATACATCGTCCCAACTTCCTCCAACACTGGGCCTCGGTATGCCTCTTCCTGTCACAATATGGACAGTTGACGGACTGAGTAGCAGGTGAACTACATGTGGATCCGCGGGCGGAAGAGGCTGATGACGCTTTCGTCGGGCCACAGTTATTCCCTGGTCTATTCTAGCTCTGGCCCTGATTACGACCCTGACTCTGGAATTTCCTCTGCTGACCTGGAGGCTGGTATGGTTTCTTGTTTGGTTGACTCGAACCGGCTCCATCTAGTTTCCTCTTCTCAACTCGAGAGGCAGCAACAAAGAGAGCAGAATAAGTATCGAAGTCATGAGAAGCTAACTGGTCCTGAATCTCTGGCCTCAAACCAACAGTAAATTTCCACATTTTTGCCTCCGGAGTACAAACCATATATTGAGCATAACGGGACAGTCGATCAAAACGTGCCTCGTACTAGGCCACCGTCATATTACCCTGGGTCAAGTGCATAAACTCCTCGATCCGCCTCTGCCTGGAAACTGCAGGTACATATTTCTCCTTAAACGCCTTAACGAAATTACCCCACAAGCGAGGTGTCTGATCAGTCTCCCACAGTGGCTCTACAGTGTGCCACCAATGCTCAGCATCCCCGTGCAACAGAAATACAGCAAACTCCAATTTCTCTTCATCTGTATAATCAAGGGGCCTGAAAATCTTCTCAATCTCGGACAGCCAAGCCTCTACTTTCTCATCATCAGCTTCCCCGTAGAATTTAGACGGGCGAAAGTCAAGGAATTCATTCATTCTGCTATGTCTCCCATGGTTACCCTCATTCCTGTTGTTGATGTTGTTGTTGGCTTCACGAGCATCCTGACGCTCTATCACACGTGATACGCGATCCATGGCATTTGCCATCATATTAAACATAGCTATACCTGGATTAGTCTGATAGGCATCCCCGGTCTCTTGAGGTTCACCGCTCCTATTAGTAGTACGGGTACTAGGGCCAGCCATTTATAGGCACAATTTATTGAAGATACGACAATTAAGAATCTAATGCATAAGATATGCAACATACTATAGGTACAATTCTAAAAACATTTAAGGCACGTAAGTCACTTAAGCACATAGAACATAGAAGGCACATTTAACACAATAACAACACATAAACAAGTCATCCTAATTATCTTAGGGCTCTACCCACGGTCCGAGAGTTAAACCCTGCTTAAGCAATCTAAGCTCTGATACCATTCTTCTAAGGTGTCACACCCCAACCCGGCCTATAAAGGTTAGACTAGGGTGTGATCTAAACATTCAAGTCCTTTCACATTCTTAATCATTCTAAGAGGTTTAGCACTTAACGTTTTATTCTAGACTCCAAAATTTTCTGGAAATCCGGCAGCATAAAGGCTATAATTGGGCTCTTTGTTTTGACCTGAATTTTCTAACAGCCTCAAAATTTACCATCTCAAATTCAATTCCAGCTAAGATTACTATTATTCCATCAATTGAATTGCCTATTGGTTAATTCAACGTCCCATTTGATTTATAACCTAACATGATACTATGTCTCGTTTGTCCATTTATCCTCGTTTCAAAATATACCTGTTGATCTTAGCTTATTAGTGAGTACCTGTTGAGATTGGATAAGTTCATTTACCTATTCCTTAACTAAGCATCATAACCTGTGATAGATACTAGCGGTAGTAAAAGCAAAACGATCATAGTAGTGTCATGTCTAGTATCAGTCTACTTAAAATAAGTACAAACCAAAATTAGACACCAAATTACAACGGGGGTCTTTTACATTAGCGACAACAACAACATAAGATAAATAGTCTTCAAGCAGCACAAGATACACAAGTAGTCACGTTCAAGCAAAACAACAATAACATGCAATCACTCCAGGGGTTCATCATTAGGTACATTATCCTCGGGTTCCTGTATCTGTTCTTCTTCACCTGAGATGATAAAAGAGGGTGAGTCCTTATGAACTCAGCGAGAGGGAACGAGAAATAAGTTTTGAAACTCATTTTCTGATTAAACTTATGAAAACCCCTTTCTCAACATGAATACAACAGAAATACAAGTACAGAAATATAAGTACAGAAATAGGAATACCGGTCTTTCCCCCCCGAGGTTCTCTAGGATCCAAGCGGGAGTACTTATACACATAATAAAAAGGATACGGTGAGCTTTTGCTCTCAGATCAGATCCAGGATCAGTTGTTGCGGCCGACTTCAAATCATCCCCCAAACACACCAGGTGGGTGTACTCCGGATGTACCCCAAAATCCTACGACCCAACTCTCCGAGGAAGTCTAGCCCCCAAGCGAGAGAGGGAATGGGACCATGGTGGTCACGGTAACACCGGCAAGCCCGATGCCTCCCGGCGTACGTGATCGCTACCATGCTGACAGGAAAGGTTGCAACCTTGTATGCAATGCACATTCATGACAGGTAATATATATCATAGAAGGAAGACAACAAAGTAGGTTGCCTCCGGACAGTCATAGGATTGCACATTGACAGATAAACAAGCAGGACACGATAAGACAGAAAATTTCACTTGAAAGGCATATAGAGTTATATGGAAATTAAACGGGCAGCCATGTAACACATGTAAAACAGGCCATATAACTCATTAAAAAGTTCACGCAATCAAGTGATAAGATTATTCAACATGCAATGATATCAACATGGGTTCGGATGCAAGAAAAGCTTAATTGTCAACATGCAATGGTCAAGATCACTTTGAAGTTATAAAACATTTACGGGCAGCCCACTAAGCCTATGATTCCAACACAATATCCAAATAATCAACACTTATTAAGACTACCTAGTCGTTAGGGCTTCCATTTCAAGTATATTCGTGCAATTTGAGCCTCAACCCAACTCAATGTCAATCTCAAACCATACATCATTTAATTCAACATCCTCAAACGTTCAAAACAGTCCACACAACATCCCAACACCACATTTCCACACAATTAGTACCACAAGAGAGGTTACAACAATTTTCCAAGCATATGGCTAAATAAAACCTTTACTGCAATAGGCTGTTTTCTCACAATCAATAGGATAATCAAACAATCTCAAAATTCAGTAAATAAGATTTAAAATTAAAGCTTAAGAATTTAACTAAAATCAGAAACAAACCTTGCATCAATTGGAGTTCAGAATCATTAGTTATAGCCAAAACAGTGAGGTAGCACAAAACTGTCCAGATTTGTACACATTTCAGAAATTGACGTTTTTGAGGTCCTTAGAGTCAGTTTTAGCTTTGGTCCATTTCTGACAAAATTGTCCAGAACTGAAAAATATAGCAGTACACCAAATTTCATGCGTTTTGGACAACATTTACTAAGTCAAATATGGTTCGTTCCACAAGGTCAGTGCATCTGGCAAAACCTGATTAATTTTTCCAGATTTCCAGATTTGGTCACATTTTAATGATTTGCCATTTTGAGGATCTTAGAGTCAAAATTAGTTTCGGCCTATTTCTGGGAAAAATGTCCAAAACTGTCCAAAGTAGTCACCGACTAATTTTCAAGCATTTTCAACATCATTTGCGACAACCTGACTCGCGGGACATCAGAGGGCCCTACAACCTGTCGATATCACGTCTTCCAAGCATGCTGCGTTGTTGAAGCGGATGGGTTGTAGTTAAGCCCATTGGGCCTTTTGAATGGACCATCTCTCTAGGCTGCGACTGTGAACAGTTAACACATAAAGGAATTGTTCCCTCAACAAGACGAGTGCGATCATACCAGCACTAATGCACCGGATCCCATCAGAACTCCGAAGTTAAGCGTGCTTGGGCGAGAGTAGTACTAGGATGGGTGACCCCCTGGGAAGTCCTTGTGTTGCACCCCCTTTTCAATTTTTTTTTACCCTGGTTAAGGTTGCCAAGATACTTTATCCACCAAATCTCTATTACTGAATCCCACGGAACATTGGGCAAGACAACTTCGCTTCACGTAGAGGCTGAGCCCGCAAACCGAGGGCGTAGGGTTTGTGACCAGGTCTCCGTCGCTCCGGTGCCCATAACTTTTGATCCGTAAGGAGTTACGCGGCGCACAGCATACCGTTGCAAAGCTCTCTAAGAGCTCTACAATGGCGGCAGCCAGCTTGCTCGTTGTGCCCGTTTTTGGAGCCCAAAATCGAACGTTTTCATCAGTTTTAGGCCACTTTTCTTCTTTTGCTCTGTTTTTCCGTCCCGGATCGTACGTCGTGAACTGTTAAAAGGACGACATCCTGACTCGCGGGACATCCCAGGGCCCTACAACTTGTCAATATCACGTCTTGCTAGCATGCTGCGTTGTTGAAGCGGATGGGTTGTCGTTAAACCCATTGGGCCTTTTGAATGGGCCATCTCTCTAGGCTTGGACTGTGAACAGTTAACACATAAAGGAATTGTGCCCTCAACATGACGGGTGTGATCATACCAGCACTAATGCACCGGATCCCATCAGAACTATGAAGTTAAGCGTGCTTGGGCGAGAGTAGTACTAGGATTGGTGACCCCCTGGGAAGTCTTCGTGTTGCACCCCCTTTTCAATTTTTTTTTCCCTGGTTAGGGTTGCCAAGATACTTTATCCACCAAATCTCTATTACTGAATCCCACGGAACATTGGGCAAGACAACTTCGCTTCACTTAGAGGCTGAGCCCACAAACCAAGGGCGTAGGGTTTGTGACCAGGTCTCCGTCGCTCCGGTGCCCATAACTTTTGATCCGTATGGAGTTACGCGGCACACAGCATACCGTTCCAAAGCTCTCTGAGAGCTCTACAACGGGGGTAGCCAGCTTGCTCGCTTTGCCCCTTTTTGGAGCCCAAAATAGAACATTTTCATCAGTTTCAGGCCACTTTTCTTCTTTTGATCTTTTTTTCCGTCCCGGATCGTACGTCGTGAACAGTTAAAAGGACAACAACCTGACTCGCGGGACATCACAGGGCCCTACAACTTGTCGATATCACGTCTTGCAAGCATGCTGCGTTGTTGTAGCAGATGGGTTTTCGTTATGCCCATTGGGACTTTTGAATGGGCCATCTCTCTAGGCTGGGACAGTGAACAGTTAACACATAAAGGAATTGTGCCTCAACATGACGGGTGCGATCATACCAACACTAATGCATCGGATCCCATCAGAACTCCGAAGTTAAGCGTGCTTGGGCGAGAGTAGTACTAGGATTGGTGACCCCCTGGGAAGTCCTCGTGTTGCACCCCCTTTTCAATTTTTTTTGCCCAGGTTAGGGTTTCGAAGATACATTATCCACCAAATATCTATTACTGAATCCCACGGAACATTGGGCAAGACAACTTTGCTTCACGTAGAGGCTGGGCCCGCAAACCGAGGGCGTAGGGTTTGTGACCAAGTCTCCGTCGCTCCGGTGCCCATAACTTTTGATCCGTATGGAGTTACGCGGTGCACAGTATACCATTGCAAAGCTCTCTGAGAGCTCTACGATGGAGGCAGCCAGTTTGCTCCCTTTGCCCATTTTTGGAGCCCAAAATTGAACGTTTTCATCAGTTTCAGGCCACTTTTCTTCTTTTGCTCTATTTTTCCGTCTCGGATCATACGTTGTGAACTATTAGAAGGACGACAACCTGACTCACGGGACATCAGAGGGCCCTACAACATGTCGATATAACGTCTTGCGAGGATGCTGCGTTGTTGAAGCGGAAGGGTTGTCGTTAAGCCCATTGGGCCTTTTGAATAAGCCATCTCTCTAGGCTGTGACTGTGAAACGTTAACACATAAAGGAATTGTGCCCTCAACATGACGGGTGCGATCATACCAGCACTAATGCACAGAATCCCATCAGAACACCGAAGTTAAGCGTGCTTGGGCGAGAGTAGTACTAGGATGGGTGACCTCTTGGGAAGTCCTCGTGTTGCACCCCCTTTTCAATTTTTTTTTGCCCTGGTTAGGGTTGCCAAGATACTTTATCCACCAAATCTCTATTACTGAATCCCACGGAACAATGGGCAATACAACCTCACTTCACGTAGAGGCTAGGCCCGCAAATCGAGGGCGTAGGGTTTGTGACCAGGTCTCCGTCGCTCCGGTGCCCATAACTTTTGATCCGTAAGGAGTAACGCGGCGCACAACATACTGTTACAAAGCTCTATGAGAGCTCTACGACGGGGGCAGCCGGCTTTCTCCCTGTGCCCATTTTTGGAGCCCAAGATCGAACATTTTCATCAGTGTCAGGCCACTTTTCTTCTTTTGCTCTATTTTTTCATCCCGGATCTTACGTCGTGAACTGTTAAAAGGACGACAACCTGACTCGCGGGACATCATAGGGCCCTACAACGTGTCGATATCGCGTCTTGCAAGCATGCTGCGTTGTTGAAGCGGATGGGTTGTCGTTAAGCCCATTGGGCCTATTGAATAAGCCATCTCTCTAGGCTGTGACTGTGAAACGCTAACACATAAAGGAATTGTGCCCTCAAAATGACGGGTGCGATCATACCAGCACTAATGCACCGAATCCCATCAGAACTCCGAAGTTAAGCGTGCTTGGGCGAGAGTAGTACTAGGATGGGTAACCCCCTGGGAAGTCCTTGTGTTGCACCCAATTTTCAATTTTTTTTGCCTTGGTTAGGGTTGCTGTGACGCCCGAGATTCTACCGTACACATTTTTAAATGTTGCATCCATTAATTGTGCATTAAATTATGTGCTTTACCTGTTGTCTTTCTTGGTCACTATTCATTCAATTTTTAAACTGCATTATATTAGTGAATTAACATTTTTATTAAATCATATTAATTGTTAAAGGAATGAGAAAAATGTGCATTTGAGCTAGAAGCGTTAGGAGGGCTCGTTTAGAAAATGATTTTTGTAGTTGAATGAATAGTGTTACGTAACCAACTTGGAGTTTAATTAGCTAACATTAAAATTACGCTTAGGACTTGTTTCTAACTAGCTTGACTCACATTTTGACCATACACTTAAATTAAAACAACTCACCTAAGCTTATATACCCCTCAAACAACTCACCTTATATCATAACTAGCAAAAATCAAAACAAAAAAATGCTGAATTTTACTGTAGCAAATCCGAGAATAGTGTAGGAGGAGAATGAGAGGATTTTGCTCATCAAATCTTCAAGCCAAGCCAAGCCAAGCTAGGAGCAAGTAGTTTAGGGTGTTTGCTAACCTCCCGAGAGTTCCTACGCGCAATTGGTGAGGGTTTTCATGACTTTTTATGCATATCTAAAATGTTACATTTTTCTTGATTTGTTGAAAATGTTATCAAATGCTATTGCAAAGCTTATCTATGCTATTATACCTTGTATATAAGTGCTAGAGAACACATTTGAGCTATTAGTTCGCATTTTAAACGGTTGGAATCGTCATTTGAATTTATGAGATGAATAGTGACGTTTTTCTAGGGTTTTATGTAATTGCACGTATTAGCTTGATTCAACACTTCTAATAGATGCCTTAGGTGCTAATGAAGGTAGTCTAATAGCCCCGTGCACTTGAATTGCTCTAGAATCGCATAAAACGTGAAATAGCCGACTTTAACAAAGGAGTTTCGGGGTTCATGCGAATCCGGGTGGATTCGGGCTTCACTTCTAGTATTCTTAGGCTACCTAGGTGCTATAGAAGCTTGGATAACCCTTGTTTGAAGCCCGGATAAGGTATGTGTAGTTTAAAGCCATAAGAGGGAATTTGGGGCTTTCGGGGTAATCGCGTGCATTTGAATGAGTTAGAGGGTTGAGAGGGTACCTTGGGGGTTAGTTAGAAGGTTGGGAGAGTTTCCTTTGAAAATGAAATCATTAACTTTGGTTTAGAAGAGAAATAGTTCGAAAAACAAAGGGGTTTAGGTGCAATTTAAGTTGTCTCACACTTCTAAACCCATGTCAGGACTTCTTGAGTGTTTATATGTGATTTTAAATTGATTTGGAGCTTTTGGAATGATTCTATGCTTATTTGGTATAAGTTCATTTGTAAACTGCTTATTAGCTTCTATATTTGCTTCTATCCTAATTGCAACGAGGTCAACCTACTTTGTTGATCCTCATATGTGTTAATGCTTATATTATTGTTATTAACTTGCCATCGTTGAGTGCATTGCATAGTGGTTGCGCAACCATAGTGTCGGGGCGTTACAGGTGGTATCAGAGCTTAGTTAGCTCTAAGCCGGGACAGGGTCCTCGGCCTGTCGGGTAGTAACCCTTGAGTGTGTGCTTGTTAAGTGTGTGTCTTGAAAGTGTATGCCTACATGCGTGATTGTGTGTCTTGTATTGAATGTGTGCACCTATGTGATATAATTATGTGTTACATGCTAAATGTGTGCTAAGTGAAGTAAAGTGGCCGGTTATGCATCAAATTGACCTCGTGAATTGTTAATTGCTTGAACTGTTGCTTGTAATGTGTGTATTTGAAAGTCTTTGATTGAGTTGTGTTATAATGGACTTGATTGTCGTGCTTGAATGACTTTGATGATTACACTGTTTCATAAACTCTTATATAAACATGTTTGCATAATAGTTTAAAACATATATGTGTAAATGTGATATCTTGGCATTCATACATGTCCCGTTGAAATGGTAAGAAAGACTTCTTCCTCCCCCTGAAGAGAAGTGATTAGCAACAAGCCCTCCAAGTTGTGTGGATTAGCGGGAATGAGAATGTTGTAAGCGGAGCTCAGTTATTGGGATTTCTTCCAAGGCATTCTTCTACGCTTAGTAGTCAGAAATGAATGGCTTCCTTTGGGATTTCTATATGACCGTTCTCTCGGTTTTCTTATTGAGTATTCTTCTAGTATTTTCTTGCTGGCATTACTCGGAAGACTTAGTTTGGGATTCTAATCAGCCTTATTATATGGAATTATCTTCGGTATTTGTACTCTAAATTCTTATTGGTATTTTCTCGCCACTGTTAGTTGGGATTCTATTCTTCTATGGTATTCGTGCCAGCGGGATTCCTATTTGGATTTCGAAGTAGCATCTCTATTGGAGCCTTTATTTGGCCTTATTACGTGAGGTTCGCAGGCAATACTACTGGGATTTCTTAATGAGCTCCCACGAGAGTTCGTATATGGTATTCTTGCTTAGCAATTGATTACGAGTAATCGGAGTTGGTTTTCAGTTGTTGTGGAGTTCCCTTGTGAAGAAGAATTGCGTGGACGCAATTTGTTTAAGGGGGAGAGGATGTGACGCCCGAGATTCTACCGTACACATTTTTAAATGTTGCATCCATTAATTGTGCATTAAATTATGTGCTTTACCTGTTGTCTTTCTTGGTCACTATTCATTCAATTTTTAAACTGCATTATATTAGTGAATTAACATTTTTATTAAATCATATTAATTGTTAAAGGAATGAGAAAAATGTGCATTTGAGCTAGAAGCGTTAGGAGGGCTCGTTTAGAAAATGATTTTTGTAGTTGAATGAATAGTGTTACGTAACCAACTTGGAGTTTAATTAGCTAACATTAAAATTACGCTTAGGACTTGTTTCTAACTAGCTTGACTCACATTTTGACCATACACTTAAATTAAAACAACTCACCTAAGCTTATATACCCCTCAAACAACTCACCTTATATCATAACTAGCAAAAATCAAAACAAAAAAATGCTGAATTTTACTGTAGCAAATCCGAGAATAGTGTAGGAGGAGAATGAGAGGATTTTGCTCATCAAATCTTCAAGCCAAGCCAAGCCAAGCTAGGAGCAAGTAGTTTAGGGTGTTTGCTAACCTCCCGAGAGTTCCTACGCGCAATTGGTGAGGGTTTTCATGACTTTTTATGCATATCTAAAATGTTACATTTTTCTTGATTTGTTGAAAATGTTATCAAATGCTATTGCAAAGCTTATCTATGCTATTATACCTTGTATATAAGTGCTAGAGAACACATTTGAGCTATTAGTTCGCATTTTAAACGGTTGGAATCGTCATTTGAATTTATGAGATGAATAGTGACGTTTTTCTAGGGTTTTATGTAATTGCACGTATTAGCTTGATTCAACACTTCTAATAGATGCCTTAGGTGCTAATGAAGGTAGTCTAATAGCCCCGTGCACTTGAATTGCTCTAGAATCGCATAAAACGTGAAATAGCCGACTTTAACAAAGGAGTTTCGGGGTTCATGCGAATCCGGGTGGATTCGGGCTTCACTTCTAGTATTCTTAGGCTACCTAGGTGCTATAGAAGCTTGGATAACCCTTGTTTGAAGCCCGGATAAGGTATGTGTAGTTTAAAGCCATAAGAGGGAATTTGGGGCTTTCGGGGTAATCGCGTGCATTTGAATGAGTTAGAGGGTTGAGAGGGTACCTTGGGGGTTAGTTAGAAGGTTGGGAGAGTTTCCTTTGAAAATGAAATCATTAACTTTGGTTTAGAAGAGAAATAGTTCGAAAAACAAAGGGGTTTAGGTGCAATTTAAGTTGTCTCACACTTCTAAACCCATGTCAGGACTTCTTGAGTGTTTATATGTGATTTTAAATTGATTTGGAGCTTTTGGAATGATTCTATGCTTATTTGGTATAAGTTCATTTGTAAACTGCTTATTAGCTTCTATATTTGCTTCTATCCTAATTGCAACGAGGTCAACCTACTTTGTTGATCCTCATATGTGTTAATGCTTATATTATTGTTATTAACTTGCCATCGTTGAGTGCATTGCATAGTGGTTGCGCAACCATAGTGTCGGGGCGGATGTGTTGAATATCGGCTGGGCGGCAGAGGGCTTGCCGGTGGATATTCAAACTCCGTGCCCTATTCCCTCATTCGCCTGGTCCGGAGATTGCCAGGGGATGTTGGGTCGTAGGATTCGGGGTACATCCGGAGTACACCCACTGGAGTGATTGGGGTTATGCCGGCTCATCGTGATCGTGCTCGTGGTTCGTGGATCGTGATTGAAGACCAGTGAAGATTGGTGTATAGGGGATTGAGTGAAATGTATCCTTTTAAATGTGTGGTTATTTAAGTTATCATTGTTTCTTTAATTGTTAAGTGTTATTGTTGTATAACTGTTTTATCTGTTGCATTGCACGCCCCCGGACCTTATCCCTCACTGGGCAACAGTGGTTGCTCATACCTCGCTAACATGTTTCAGGTGGCGTAGTTGGAGGAGTTGCCCTAGTTGCTGTGTGTTGTTCTGCAGTGGCTGTGCCTTCTTGTTTCTATTTGGTATTTGTGTATCTAATTTGTGGCCTAAGGGCTTTGTTTATATTGGTTACTGTAATAAGTTGAAGGATAGTTGGTTGTAGTGTAGATTTGGGAACCTATATCTTGTAATAACTTATGTTTCTGCTCTCAATTACCTTGCATGCTTGGTAGTGAATGTTCTAACTCTAGCCACTAGCATGCTTGTGTGTTTTTGGAACTATAGTATGCTTCAAGGCTCGAATGGCCTTAATCCTTTGATCTTTAGTTATGAAAAGTTTGTCTTATCTTGTTGTGGCTTTATTGAGTGTTTACAGGTTTTCAGAATGTCCATAGTACAGGGGAAACTCTGTCCGTTTTTCCCTAAAATTTTGAGACTGGGTTGGAATTGGGTTGAGAATAGCTTGGTTATTAGAGCCTCCGGTCTCGTGAGGGATCGGGGCGTTACAGTTGCCAAGATACTTTATCCACCAAATCTCTATTACTGAATCCCATGGAACATTGGGCAAGACAACTTCGCTTCACGTAGAGGCTGGGCCCACAAACCGAGGGCGTAGTGTTTGTGACCAGGTCTCCGTCGCTCCGGTGCCCATAACTTTTGATCCGTAAGGAGTTACGCGGCGCACAGCATACCGTTGCAAAACTCTCTGAGAGCTCTACGATGGGGGCACCTAGCTTGCTCGTTGTACCCATTTTTGGAGCCCAAAATTGAACGTTTTCATCAGTTTCAGGCCACTTTTCTTCTTTTGCTCTATTTTTTCGTCCCGGATCGTACGACGTGAACTGTTAAAAGAGCGACAGCCTGACTCGCAGGACATTAGAGGACCCTACAACATGTGGATATCACATCCTGCGAGGACGCTACGTTATTGAAGCGGATGGGTTGTCGTTAAGGCCATTGGGCCTTTTGAATGGGCCATCTCTCTAGGCTGGGATTGTGAACCGTTAACACTTATAGGAATTGTGCCCTCAACATGACGGGTGCGATCATACCAGCACTAATGTACCGGATCCCATCAGAACTCCGAAGTTAAGCGTGCTTGGGCAAGAGTAGTACTAGGATGGGTGACCCCTTGGGAAGTCCTCGTGTTGCACCACATTTTCAATTTTTTTTGCCCTGGTTAGGGTTGCCAAGATACTTTATCCACCAAATCTCTATTACTGAATCCCACGGAACATTGAGCAAGACAACTTCACTTCACGTAGAGGCTGGGCCCGCAAACCTAGGGCGTAGGGTTTATGACCAGGTATCCGTCGCTCCGGTGCCCATAACTTTTGATCCGTAAGGAGTTACGCGGCGCATAGCATACCGTTACAAAGATCTCTGAGAGCTATACGATAGGGGCGCCCAGCTTGCTCGCTGTGCCCTTTTTGGAGCCCAAAATCATACGTGTTCATCAGTTTCAGGCCACTTTTCTTCTTTTGCTCTGTTTTTTCATCCAGGATCGTACGTCGTGAACTGTTAAAAGGACGACAACCTGACTCGCTGGACGTCAGAGGGCCCTACAACGTGTTGATATCACGTCTTGCGAGGATGCTATGTTTTTGAAGCGGATGGGTTGTCGTTAAGCCCATTGGTCCTTTTGAATGGGCCATCTCTCTAGGCTGGGACTGTGAACCGTTAACACATATAGGAATTGTGCCCTCAACATGACGGGTGCGATCATACCAGCACTAATGCACAGAATCCCATCAGAACTCCGAAGTTATGCGTGCTTGGGCGAGAGTAGTACTAGGATGGGTGACCCCTTGGGAAGTCCTCGTGTTGCAACCCCTTTTCAATTTTTTTTGCCCTGGTTAGGGTTGCCATGATACTTTATCCACCAAATCTATATTACTGAATCCCACGGAACATTGGGCAAGACAACTTCGCTTCACGTAGTGGCTGGCCCGTAAACCGAGGGCGTAGGGTTTGTGACCAGGTCTCCGTCGCTCCGGTGCCCATAACTTTTGATCCATAAGGAGTTATGCAGCGCACAGCATACCGTTGCAAAGCTCTTTGAGAGCTATACGATGGGGGCACCCAGCTTGCTCGCTGTGCCCGTGTTTGGAGCCCAAAATCGTACGTGTTCATTAGTTTCAGGCCACTTTTCTTCTTTTGCTATATTTTTTCGTCCCGGATCGTACGTCGTGAACTGTTAAAAGGATGACAACCTGACTCACGGGACATAAGAGGGCCCTACAACGTGTTGATATCACGTCTTGTGAGGATGCTGCATTGTTGAAGCAGATGTGTTGTCGTTAAGCCCATTGGGCCTTTTGAATGGGCCATCTCTCTAGGCTAGGACTGTGAACCGTTAACACATATAGGAATGGTGCCCTCAACATGACGGGTGCGATCATACCAGCACTAATGCACAGAATCCCATCAGAACTCCGAAGTTAAGCGTGCTTGGGCGAGAGTAGTACTAGGATGGGTGACCCCCTGGGAAGCCCTCGTGTTGCTCCCTTTTTCAATTTTTTTTGCCCTCATTAGGGTTGACAAGATACTATATCCACCAAATCTCTATTACTGAATCCCACGGAACATTGGGCAAGACAACTTCGCTTCACGTAGAGGCTGGGCCTGCAAACCGAGGGCGTAGGGTTTGTGACTAGGTCTCCGTCGCTCCGGTGCCCATAACTTTTTATCCGTAAGGAGTTACGCGGCGCATAGCATACCGATGGAAAGCTCAATGAGAGCTCTACGACAGGGGTAGGCAGCATGCTGGCTGTGCCCCTTTTTGGAGCCCAAAATCGAACGTTTTCATCAGTTTCAGGCCACTTTTCTTTTTTTGCTCTGTTTTTTCGTCCCGGTTCGTACGTCGTGAACTATTAAAAGGACGACAACCTAACTCGCGGGACATCAGAGGGCCCTACAATGTGCTGATATCATGTCTTGCGAGGATGCAGCGTTGTTGAAGCGGATGGGTTGTCGTTAAGCCCATTGGGCCTTTTGAATGGGCCATCTCTCTAGGCTGGGACTGTGAACCGTTAACATATATAGGAATTGTGCCCTCAACATGACGGGTGCGATCATACCAGCACTAATGCATAGGATCCCATCAGAACTACGAAGTTATGCGTGCTTGGGCGAGAGTAGTACTAGGATGTGTGACCCCTTGGGAAGTCCTCGTGTTGCACCCCCTTTTCAATTTATTTTGCCCTGGTTAGGGTTGCCAAGATACTTTATCCACCAAATCTCAATTACAGAATCCCACGGAATATTGGGCAAGACAACTTCGTTTCACGTAGAGGCTGGGCCCGCAAACCAAGGGCGTAGGGTTTGTGACCAGGTCTTCGTCACTCCGGTGCCCATAACTTTTGATCCATAAGGAGTTACACGGCGCACAACATACCGTTGCAAAGCCCTCTGAGAGCTCTACGACATGGGTAGCCAGCATGCTCGCCGTGCCCATTTTTGGAGTCCAAAATTGAACGTTTTCATCAGTTTCAGGCCAATTTTCTTCTTTTGCTCTGTTTTTCCGTCCTGGATCGTATGTCGTGAACTGTTAAAAGGATGACAACCTGACTCGCGGGACATCAGAGGGCCCTACAACATGTGGATATCACGTCTTGCGAGGATACTGCGTTGTTGAAGAGGATGGGTTGTCGTTAAGCCCATTGGGCCATTTGAATGGGCAATCTTTCTAGGTTGGGACTGTGAACAGTTAACACATATAGGAATTGTGCCCTCAACATGACGGGTGCGATCATACCAGCACTAATGCACCGGATCCCATCAGAACTCCAAAGTTAAGCGTGCTTGGGCGAAAGTAGTACTAGGATGGGTGACCCCCTGGGAAGTCCTCGTGTTGCACGCCCTTTTCAATTTTTTTTGCCCTGGTTGGGGTTGCCAAGATACTTTATCCACCAAATCTCTATTACTGAATCCCACGGAACATTGGGCAATACAACTACGTTTCACGTAGAGGCAACGCCCGCAAATCGAGGGCGTAGGGTTTGTGACCAGTCTTCGTCGCTCCGGTGCCCATAAGTTTTGATCCGAAAGGAGTTACGCGGCGCACAGCATACCGTTGCAAAGCTCTCTGAGAGCTCTACGACGGATGCAGCCAGCATGCTCGCTGTGCCATTTTTTGGAGCCCAAAATCGAACGTTTTCATCAGTTTCAGGCCACATTTCTACTTTTGCTCTGTTTTTTCGTCCCGAATCGTACGTCGTGAACTGTTAAAAGGACGACAACCTGACTCGCGGGACATCAAAGGGCCCTACAATGTGTTGATATCAAGTCTTACGAGGATGTTGCGTTATTGAAGCGGATGGGTTGTCGTTAAGCCCATTGGGCCTTTTGAATGGGCCATCTCTCTAGGCTAGGACTGTGAATTGTTAACACATATAGGAATTGTACCCTCAACATGACAGGTGCGATCATACCAGCACTAATGCACCGGATCCGATCTTAACTCCGAAGTTAAGCATGCTTGTGGGAGAGTAGTACTAGGATGGGTGACCCCCTGGGAAGTCCTCGCGTTGCACCCTCTTTTCAATTTTTTTTCCCTGGTTAGGGTTGCCAAGATACTTTATCCACCAAATCTCTATTACTGAATCCCACGAAACATTGGGCAAAACAACTTCGCTTCACGTAGAGGCTGGGCCCTCAAACCGAAGGCGTAGGGTTTGTGACCAGGTCTCCGTTGCTCCGGTGCCCATAACTTTTGATCCGTAAGGAGTTACGCAGCAGACAGCATACCGTTGCAAAGCTCTCTGATAGCTCTACGACGGAGGTAGCCAGCATGCTCGCTCTGCCATTTTTTGGAGCCCAAAATCGAACGTTTTCATCAGTTTCAGGTCACTTTTCTACTTTTGCTCTGTTTTTCCGTCCCGGATCGTACGTCGTGAACTGTTAAAAGGACGACAACCTGACTCGCGGGACATCAGAGGGCCCTACAACGTGTTGATATCAAGTCTTGCGAGGATGCTGCGTTATTGAAGCGGATGAGTTGTCGTTAAGCCCATTGCGCCTTTTGAATGGGCCATCTCCTTAGGCTGGGACTGTGAACCGTTAACACATATAGGATTTGTGCCCTCAACATGACGGGTGCGATCATACCAGCACTAATGCACAGGATCCCATCAGAACTCCAAAGTTTAGCGTGCTTGGGCTAGAGTAGTACTAGGATGGGTGACCCCATGGGAAGTCCTCGTGTTGCACCCTATTTTCAATTTTTTTTCCCTAGTTAGGGTTGCCAAGAAACTTTATCTACCAAATCTCTATTACTGAATCACACGGAACATTGGGCAAAACAACTTCGCTTCACGTAGAGGCAGGGCCCGCAAACCGAGGGCGTAGGGTTTGTGACCATGTCTCCGTTGCTCCGGTACCCATAACTTTTGATCCGTAAGGAGTTTCGCGGCGCACAGCATACCGTTGCAAAGCTCTCTGATAGCTCTACGACATGGGTACCCCGCTTGCTCGTTGTTCCCGTTTTTGGAGCCCAAAATCGAACATTTTCATCAATTTCTAGCCACTTTTCTTCTTTTGCTCTGTTTTTCCATCCCGTATCGTATGTCATGAACTGTTAAAAGGACGAAAACCTTACTTGCGGGACATCAGAGGGCCCTACAACGTGTAGATATCACGTCTTGCCAGGATGCTGCGTTGTTGAACCGGATGGGTTGTCGTTAAGCCCATTGGGCCTTTTGAATGGGCCATCTCTCTAGGCTGGGACTGTGAATTGTTAACACATATAGGAATTGTGCCCTCAACATGACAGGTGCAATCATACCAGCACTAATGCACCAGATCCGATCTTAACTCCGAAGTTAAGCGTGCTTGGGCGAGAGTAGTACTAGGATGGGTGACCACCTGGGAAGTCCTCGTGTTGCACCCTCTTTTCAATTTTTTTTCCCTTGTTAGGGTTGACAAGATACTTTATCCACCAAATCTCTATTACTGAATCCCACGGAACATTGGGCAAAACAACTTCGCTTCACGTAGAGGCTGGGCCCGCAAACTGAGGGCGTAGGGTTTGTGACCAGGTCTCCGTTGCTCCGGTGCCCATAACTTTTGATTCGTAAGGAGTTACGCGGTGCACAGCATACCGTTGCAAAGCTCTCTGATAGCTCTACGACGGGGAGACCCAGCTTGCTCGCTGTACCCATTTTTGGAGCCCAAAATCGAACGTTTTCATCAATTTCAGGCCACTTTTCTTCTTTTGCCCTTTTTTTTCGTCCCGTATCGTACGTCATGAACTGTTAAAAGGACGACAACCTGACTCACGGGACATCAGAGGACCCTACAATGTGTTTATATCACGTCTTGCAAGGATGCTGCGTTGTTGAACCGGATGGGTTGTCGTTAAGCCCATTAGGCCTTTTGAATGGGCCATCTCTCTCGGCTGGGACTGTGAATTGTTAACACATATAGGAATTGTGCCCTCAACATGACGGGTGCGATCATACTAGCACTAATGCACCGGATCTGATCTAAACTCTGAAGTTAAGCGTGCTTGGGCGAGAGTAGTACTAGGATGGGTGACCCCCTGGGAAGTCCTCGTGTTGCACCCCATTTTCAATTTTTTTTGCACTGGTTAGGGTTGCCAAGATACTTTATCTACCAAATCTCTATTACTGAATCCCACGGAACATTGGGCAAGACAACTTCGCTTCACGTAGAGGATGGCCTGCAAACCGAGGGCGTAGGTTTTGTGACCATGTCTTCGTTGTTCCGGTGCCCATAACTTTTGGTCCGTAAGGAGTTACACGGCGATAGCATACCGTCGTAAAGCTCTCAGAGAGCTCTACGATAGGGGCACCCAGCTTTCTCGCTGTGCCCATTTTTGGAGCCCAAAATCGAACGTTTTCATCAGTTTCAGGCCACTTTTCTTCTTTTGCTCTGTTTTTTCATCCCGGATCGTACGTTGTGAATTGTTAAAAGGACGACAACCTGACTCGTGGGACATCAGAGGGCTCTACAATGTGTTGATATCATGTCTTGCGAGGATGTTGCGTTGTTGAAGTGGATGGGTCGTCGTTAAGCTCATTGGGCCTTTTTAATGGGCCATCTCTCTAGGCTGGGACTGTGAACAGTTAACACATATAGGAATTGTGCCCTCTACATGACGGGTGTGATCATACCAACACAAATGCACCGGATTCCATCAGAACTCCGAAATTAAGCGTGCTTGGGCGAGAGTAGTACTAGGATGGGTGACCCCTAGGGAAGTCCTCGTGTTGCACCCCCTTTTCAATTTTTTTGCCCTGGTCAGGGTTGCCAAGATACTTTATCTACCAAATCTCTATTACTGAATCCCATAGAACATTGGGCAAGACAACTTTGCTTCACGTAGAGGCTGGGCCCGCAAACCGAGGGCGTAGGGTTTGTGAGCAAGTCTCCGTCGCTCTGGTGCCCATAACTTTTGATCCGTAAGGAGTTACGCAGCGCATAGCATACCGTTGCAAAGCACTCTGAGAGCTCTACGACGGGGCCACCCAGCTTGCTCGCTATGCCCATTTTTGGAGCCCAAAATCGAACGTTTTCATCAGTTTCAGGCCACTTTTCTTCTTTTGCTATGTTTTTTCGTCCCGGATCGTACGTCGTGAACTGTTAAAAGGACGACAACCTGACTCGTGGGACATCAGAGGGCCCTACAACGTGTCGATATCACGTCCTGCAAGCATGCTGCATTGTTGAAGTGGATGGGTTGTCGTTAAGCCCATTGGGCCTTTTGAATGGGCCATCTCTCTAGGCTGGGACTGTGAACCGTTAACGCATAAAAGAATTGTGCCCTCAACATGACGGGTGCGATCATACCAGCACTAATGCACCAGAACCCATCAGAACTTCGAAGTTAAGCGTGCTTGGGCGAGAGTAGTCCTAGGATGGGTGACCCCCTGGGAAGTCCTCGTGTTGCACACCCTTTTCAATTTTTTTTGCCCTGGTTAGGGTTGCCAAGATACTTTATCCACCAAATCTCTATTACCGAATCCCACGGAACATTGGGCAAGACAACTTCGCTACACGTAGAGGCTGGGCCCGCAAACCGAGGGCGTTGGGTTTGTGACCAGGTCTCCGTCGCTCCGGTGCCCATAACTTTTGATTCGTAAGGAGTTACGCGGCGCACAGCATACCGTTGCAAAGCTCACTGAGAGCTCTACGACGGGGGCACCTAGCTACCTTGCTTTGTCCGTTTTTGGAGCCCAAAATCGAACGTTTTCATCAGTTTCAGGCCATTTTTCTTCTTTTACTCTGTTTTTCCATCCTGGATCGTACGGCGTGAACTGTTAAAAGGACGACAACCTGACTCGCTGGACATCAGAGGGCCCTACAACGTGTTGATATCACGTCCTGCAAGCATGCTGCGTTGTTGAAGCGGATGGGTTGTCGTTAAGCCCATTTGGCCTTTTGAATGGGCCATCTCTCTAGGCTGCGACTGTGAACAGTTAACACATAAAGGAATTGTGCCCTCAACATGATGAGTGCGATCATACCAGCACTAATGCACCGGATCCCATTAGAACTCCGAAGTTAAGCGTGCTTGGGCGAGAGTAGTACTAGGATGGGTGACCCCCTGGGAAGTCCTCGTGTTGCACCCCCTTTTCAATTTTTTTTGCCCTGGTTAGGGTTGCGAAGATACTTTATCCACCAAATCTTTATTACTGAATCCCTCAGAACATTGTGCAAGACAACTTCTCTTCACGTAGAGGCTGAGCCCGTAAACCGAGGGCGTAGGGTTTATGACCAGGTCTCCGTCGCTCCGGTGCCCATAACTTTTGATCCGTAAGGAGTTACACGGCGCACAGTAAACCGTTGCAAAGCTCTTTGAGAGCTCTACGACGGGGGAACCCAGCTTGCTCGTTGTGCTCCTTTTTGGAGACCAAAATCGAATGTTTTCATTAGTTTCAGCCAACTTTTCTTCTTTTGCTATGTTTTTCCGTCCCGGATCGTACGTCGTGAACAGTTAAAAGGACGACAACCTGACTCGCGAGACATCAGAGGGCCCGACAATATGTTGATATCACGTCTTGAGAGGATGCTACGTTGTTGAAGCGGATGGGTTGTCGTTAAGCCCATTGGGCCTTTTGAATGGGCGATCTCTCTAGGCTGGGACTGTGAACCGTTCACATATAGGAATTGTGTCAACATGACGGGTGCGATCATACCAGCACTAATGCACCGGATCCCATCAGAACTCCGAAGTTAAGCGTGCTTGGGCGAGAGTAGTACTAGGATGGGTGACCCCCTGTGAAGTCCTCGTGTTGCACCCCATTTTCAATTTTTTTTGCCCTGGTTAGGGTTGCCAAGATACTTTATCCATCAAATCTCTATTACTGAATCCCACGGAACATTAGGCAAGACAACTTCGCTTCACGTAGAGGCTGGGCCCGCAAACCGAAGGCGTAGGGTTTGTGACGAGGTCTCCGTTGCTCCGGTGCCCATAACTTTTGATCCGTAAGGAGTTACACGGCGCACAGCATACCGTTTTAAAGCTCTCTGAGAGCTCTAGGATGGGGGCACCCAGCTTGCTCTTTGTGCCCTTTTTGGCACCCAAAATCGAACGTTTTCATCAGTTTCAGGCCACTTTTCTTCTTTTGCTCTGTTTTTCCGTCCTGGATCGTTCGTCGTGAACTGTTAAAAGGACGACAACCTGACTCGCGGGACATCAGAGGGCCCTACAACCTGTTGATATCACGTCTTACGAGGATGCTGTGTTGTTGAAGCGGATGGATTGTCGTTAAGCCCATTGGGCCTTTTGAATGGGCCATCTCTCTAGGCTGGGACTATGAACCTCTAACACATATATGAATTGTGCCCTCAACATGACAGGTGCGACCATACCAGCACTAATGCACCGGATCCCATCAGAACTCCGAAGTTAAGCATGCTTGGGCGAGAGTAGTACTAGGATGGGTGACCTCCTGGAAAGTCCTCGTGTTGCACCCCCTTTGTAATTTTTTTTGCCCTGCTTAGGGTTGCCAAGACACTTTATCCACCAAATCTCTATTATTGAATCCCACGGAACATTGGGCAAGACAACTTCGCTTCACGCAGAGGCTGGGCCCGCAAACCGAGGGCATAGGGTTTGTGACCAAGTCTCCGTCGCTCTGGTGCCCATAACTTTTGATCTGTAAGGAGTAAGCGGCGCACAGCATACCGTTGAAAAGCTCTTTGAGAGCTCTACGATGGGGGCACCCAGCTTGCTCGCTATGCCCGTTTTTGGAGCACAAAATTGAACGTTTTCATCAGTTTCAGGCCACTTTTTTTCTTTGGCTCTGTTTTTCCGTCCCGGGTCGTACGTCGTGAACTGTTAAAAGGATGACAACCTGACTCGCGGGACATCAGAGGGCCCTACAATGTGTTGATATAATGTCTTGTGAGGATGCTGCGTTGTTGAAGCGGATGGGTTGTCGTTAAGCCCATTGGGCATTTTGAAAGGGCCATCTCTCTAGGCTAGGACTGTGAACTGTTAAGATATATAGGAATTGTGCCCTCAACATGATGGGTGCGATCATACCAGCACTAATGCACCGGATCCCATCAAAACTCCGAAGTTAAGCGTGCTTGGGTGAGAGTAGTACTAGGATGGAGACCCCCTGGGAAGTCCTCGTGTTGCACACGCTTTTCAATTTTTTTTGCCCTGGTTAGGGTTGCCAAGACATGTTATCCACCAAATCTCTATTACTGAATCCCATGGAACATTGGGCAAGACAACTTCGCTTCACGTAGAGGCTGGGCCCGCAAATAGAGGGTGTAGGGTTTGTGACCAGGTCTCCGTCGCTCAGGTGCCCATAACCTTTGATCCGTAAGGAGTTACGCGGCGCACAGCATACCGTTGCAAAGCTCTCTGAGAGCTCTACGACGGGGGCATCCAGCTTGCTCGCTGTTCTGGTTTTTGGAGCCCAAAATTGAACGTTTTCATCTGTTTCAGGCCAGTTTTCTTTTTTGCTCTATTTTTCCGTCCCGAATCGTACGTCGTGAACAGTTAAAAGGACGACAACCTGACTCGCGGGACATCAGGGGGCCCTACAACGTGTTGATATCACGTCTTACGAGGATGTTGCGTTGTTTAAGCGGATGGATTGTCGTTAAGCCCATTGGGCCTTTTGAATGGGCCATCTCTCTAGGCTGGGACTATGAACCTTTAACACATATAGGAATTGTGCCCTCAACATGACGGGTGCGATCATACCAGCACTAATGCACCGGATCTCATCAGAACTCCGAAGTTAAGCGTGCTTGGGTGAGAGTAGTACTAGGATGGGTGACCCCCTGGAAAGACCTCGTGTTGCACCCACTTTCCAATTTTTTTTTGCCCTGGTTAGGGTTGCCAAGACACTTTATCCATCAAATCTCTATTACTGAATCCCACGGAACATTGGGCAAGACAACTTCGCTTCACGTAGAGGCTGGGCCCGCAAACCGAGGGCGTGGGTTTGTGTCCAGGTCTCCGTCGCTCCGGTGCCCATAACTTTTCATCCGTAAGGAGTTACGCGGTGCACAGCATACCGTTGCAAAGCTCTCTGAGAGATGTACGACGGGGGCACACCATACCGTTACAAAGCTCTCTGAGAGCTCTACAACGGGGGCAGCTAGCATGCTCGTTGTGCCCATTTTTGGAACCCAAAATCGAACGTTTTTATCAGTTTCAGGCCACTTTTCTTCTTTGGCTCTGTTTTTTCGTCCCGGATCGTACTTCGTGAACTGTTAAAAGGACGACAACCTGACTCGCGGGACATTAGAGGGCCCTACAACATGTTGATATCACGTCTTGCGAGGATGCTGCGTTATTGAAGCGGATGGGTTGTCGTTAAGCCCATTGGGCCTTTTGAAAGGGCCATCTCTCTCGGCTGGGACTGTGAACCGTTAACATATATAGGAATTGTGCCCTCAGCATGATGGGTGCGGTCGTACCAGCACTAATGCACCGGATCCCATCAGAACTCCGAAGTTAAGCGTGCTTGGGCGAGAGTAGTACTAGGATGGGTGACCCCCTGGGAAGTCCTCGTGTTGCACCCCCTTTTCAATTTTTTTTGCCCTGGTTATGGTTGCCAAGACACTTTATCCACCAAATCTCTCGTACTGAATCCCACGGAACATTGGGCAAGACAACTTCACTTCATGTAGAGGCTGGGCCCGCAAACCGAGGGCGTAGGGTTTGTGACCAGGTCTCCGTCGCTCCGGTGCCCATAACTTTTGATCCGTAAGGAGTTACGCAGCGCACAGCATACCGTTGCAAAGCTCTCTGAGAGATGTACGACGGGGGCACCCAACTTGCTCGCTGTGCCCTTTTTGGAGCCCAAAATCGAACGTTTTCATCAGTTTCCGGCCACTTTTCTTCTTTTGCTCTGTTTTTCCGTCCCGGATCGTACGTCGTGAACTGTTAAAAGGACGACAACCTTACTCGCGGGACATCAGAAGGCCCTACAACGTGTTGATATCACGTCTTACGAGGATGCTACATTGTTGAAGCGGATGGATTGTCGTTAAGCCGATTGGGCCTTTTGAATGGGCCATCTCTCTAGGCTGGGACTGTGAACCTTTAACACATATAGGAATTGTGCCCTCAACATGACGGGTGCGATCATACCAGAACTAATGCACCGGATCCCATCAGAACTCAGAAGTTAAGCGTGCTTGGGCGAGAGTAGTAATAGGATGGGTGACCCCCTGGGAAGTCCTCGTGTTGCACCCCCTTTTCAATTTTTTTTGCCCTGGTTAGGGTTGCCAAGACACTTTATCCACCAAATCTCTATTACTGAATCCTACAGAACATTGGGCAAGTCAACTTCGCTTCACGTAGAGGTTGGGCCCGCAAACCGAGGGCGTGGGTTTGTGACTAGGTCTCCGTCACTCCGGTGCCCATAACTTTTGATCCGTAAGGAGTTACGCGGCGCACAACATATCGTTGCAAAGCCCTTTGAGAGCTCTACGACGGTGGCAGCTAGCATGCTCGTTGTGCCCATTTTTGGAGCCCAAAATCGAACGTTTTCATCAGTTTCAGGCCACTTTTCTTATTTTGCTATGTTTTTCCGTCCCAGATCGTACACCGTGAACATTTAAAAGGACGACAACCTGACTCGCGGGACACTAGAGGGCCATACAACGTGTCGTTATCACGTCTTGCAAGCATGCTGCGTTGTTGAAGCAGATGGGTTGTCGTTAAGCCCATTGGGCCTTTTGAATGGGACATCTCTCTAGGCTGCGACTGTGAACAGTTAACACATAAAGGAATTGTGCCCTCAACATGACGAGTGCGATCATACCAGCACTAATGCACCTTATTCCATCAGAACTCCGAAGTTAAGCTTGCTTGGGCGAGAGTAGTACTAGGATGGGTGACCCCCTTGGAAGTCCTCGTGTTGCACCCCCTTTTCAATTTTTTTTGCCCTGGTTAGGGTTGCCAAGATACTTTATCCACCAAATCTCTATTACTGAATCCCACAGAACATTGGGCAAGACAACTTCGCTTCACGTAGAGGCTGGGCCCGCAAACCGAGGGCTTAGGGTTTGTGACCAGGTCTCCGTCTCTCTGGTGCCCATAACTTTTGATCCGTAAGGAGTTACACGGTGCACAACATACCGTTGCAAAGCTCTCTGAGAGTACTACGACGGGGGCAGCCAGCTTGCTCGCTGTGGCAGTTTTTGGAGCCCAAAATCGAACGTTTTCATCAGTTTCAGGCCACTTTTGTCATGCCCCAACCCAGCCTATAAAGGTTAGACTAGGGTGTGATCTAAACATTCAAGTCCTTTCAAGTACTTAGTCGTTCAAGGAGGTTTAGCACTTAACGTTTTACCCTAGACTCCAAAATTTTTCTGAAAAATCGGCAGTATAACGGCTCTAATTGGGCTCTTTGGTTTGACCTAGTTCTCTAAACACCTCAAAATTTACCATCTCAATTCCATTTCCTACCAAGATTACTATTTTACCATCAATTGAATTGCCTATTGGTTATTTTGACGTCACGTTTGTTTTATAACCTAGCATGATACTATGTCTCGTTTGTTTGTTTGACATCGTTTCAAAATATACCTGTTTAAGATTGGATGAATTCATTGACTTAGTTCTTAGCTAAAGCATCATGACCTAAGATAGATACTAGCGGTAATAAGAGCAAAACGATCATAGTAGTATTATGTCTAGCATCAGTCTACTTAATATAAGTACAAACCAAAATTAGACCCCAAATTACAACGGGGGTCTTTTACATCACGACATCAAGCAACATAAAAGGAAATAGTCTTCAAGTAACACAATGATCACAATCAGCCATAATCAAGCAAAGCAAACAAGACAGGTTATCACTCCAGGGGTTCATCATTAGGCACATTGTCCTCGGGTTCCTGTACCTGTTCTTCTTCACCTGAGATGATAAAAGAGGTTGAGTCCTTATGAACTCAGCGAGGGGGAACGAGAAATAAGTTTGAAACTCATTTTCCGGTTCAACTTATGAAAATCCCTTTTTCAAACACGAATATAACATAAATATAAGTACAGAACAGGAATACCGGTCTTTCCTCTCTGAGGTTCTCTAGGAACCAAGCGAGAGTACTTATACACATATTAAAAAGGATACAGTGAGCTTTTGCTCTCAGATCAGTTCCAGGATCAGTTGTTGCGGCTGACTTCAAATCATTCCCCAAACACGCCAGGTGGGTGTACTCCGGATGTACCCCAAAATCCTACGACCCAACTCTCCGAGGAAGTCTAGCCCCCAAGCGAGAGAGGGAATGTGACCATGGTAGTCACGGGTGCACCGGCAAGCCCGATGCGGCCCGATGTGCGTGATCGCTACCATGCCAACAGGAAAGGTTGCAACCTTGTATGCAATGCACATTCATGACAGGAAATATATCACAGTAGGAGGACAACAAAGTAGGTTGCCTCTGAACAGTCATAAGATTGCACATTGAGAGATAAACAAGCAGGGCCCGATAAGACAAGAAATTTCACTTGAAAGGCATATAGAGTTATATGAAAATTAAACGGGCAGCCATGTAACACATGTAAAACAGGCCATATAACTCATTAAGAAGTCCACGTGATCAAGTGATAGGATTATTCAACATGCAATGATATCCTCATGGGTTTGGATGCAAGGAAAGCTTATTTGTCAACATGCAATGGTCAAAATCCCATTAAAAGTTATAAGACAATTACGGGCAGCCCACTAAGCATATAATTCCACACAATATCCAAATGATCAACACTTAGCAAGACTACCTAGTTATTAGGGTTTCCGTTTCATGCTTAATCGTGTGATTAAAACCCTAAGTCCACTCAAGATCATTCTCAAGTCATGCATCATTTAATTCAACATCCTCAAGTGCTCAAAACAGTCCACATAACATCCCAACACCACATTTCCACACAATTAGTACCCCAAGAGAGGTTACAACAATTTTCCAAGCATGTAGCTAAATGAAACCTTTACTGCAATAGGCTGTGTTCTCGCAATCAGTAGGATAATCAAAAAATCTCCAAATTCAGTGAATAAGATGTCAAATTAAATCTTAAGAAGTTAAATAAAATCAGAAATAAACCTTGCATCAATTGGAGTTCAGAATCGTTAGTTATAGCCGAAACAGTGAGGTAGCACAAAACTGTCCAGATTTGTACACATTTCCATAGTTGAAGTTTTTGAGGTCCTTAGGGTCAGTTTTAGCCTTAGTCCATTTCTGAAAAAATTGTCCAGAACTGAAAAATATAGCATCAAACCAAATTTCATGCATTTTGGACATCATTTACTAAGTCAAATATGGTTCGTTCCACAAGGTCAGTGCATCTGCCAAAACCTGCTTCATTTTTCCAGATTTCCAGATTTGGTCACATTTTAAAGATTTGCCATTTTAAGGAATTTAGAGTCAAAATTAGCTTCGGCCTATTTCGGGGAAAAATGTTCAAAACTGTCCAAACTAGTCACGTACTAATTTTCAAGCATTTTCAACATCATTTGCCTATCTAAACTTACCTCGAACAGACTGGTCAGAGAGCTGTCAACAATCTCGACTTCACCTAGCATCAATTTCAAGCCAAGATCTTGCCATGCATGGTTGTTTAAGCTTATGAACGACCATATAGCTCAAGTACAGAAGCAAATACACACATTTATGAGCATGCATGTGAATTTTTGAAGAGTTTTGAAAAGGTTTTAACCCTCACCTTAGCAATCAACCAAAAGATGCTCAAAACCCTTGTTGAAGCTCAAATCTTCTCCTTTCCCTTGCTTAGCCGAAATCCCACTAGTTTTTCTCTATTTTTCCTAGATTAATGATCATTCTCTTAGCACATGCATGAGGTTAAAACGTGAAGAAAAGAAATGGATGTCAAGAAGCTCACCTAGGCCGATTAGAAGTCTTCAAAGCACATGCATGAGAATTTTTGAACTCTAGCTAGCTTGCTTCGACTTTCTTGATGGTTGCTTGACTTGATTAACTATGTTGTGAGGAAGAGAAGCTATGGAGGTAGTAATGTGCAGCTAGGGCCGAGAGAGAGAGAGAAATGAGAGGGAATTGAGAGAAAAGAAAGAGAAATGAATGTTTGAGCACTTGGTCGGCTATTGGCCTTGCAAAATTCTGATTTTTGTCTTGTCTTTGGTGTGTTGTTTGAATTGTTAGTGGAAAATGGTGATGTGGCCGAGATGGTGGCTTAGTGTTTAGCAAAGTGTGGCTTTGATGCAAGCAAAAGGTATGACAATGTGAAGACTTGTCTCAAGCATGCATGAATAAATTATGTTGCTCAAATTTTTTGCTCAAGAACATGGTATGGCCGGCCAAAGGGCTTCCAATTGCTGAAAATTCAGATTCTATTTAATGCATTTTAGATTATAATAAGGGTGAAATTTGAGGTGCATTGGTTTTGGGTAAGAATAAAGAATAAAGAATGTTTAGTGTTTGGTGCTATTTCGTCTTCTAGTGAGTTGAATTAGGATTATTATATTGATAGTGGATTTTGTAGGATTGTTTAATAGTCTAGTGCTCCATGTAAGATGCTTTCTTGATTAGCGTGAAGGCACGCTTTCCTAGGTCTATGGTACGCACTACGATGTTGGACACGAACTACGAGACGAACACACATTTTTTTTCAAGTAAATGCACGCAACCCTAAATGAATGCACATAATTCAATGTATGGCACATAAAATGAACACAATTCTTAAACCTAGGTCATGGCACGCAAATCTAGGTTTGGGCACACGAAGCTAGGTTTCGCACGCAAATCGGGGTCGGGCCTCACATCCTCCCCTCCTTAAAAGAATTTCATCCCGAAATTCAATATTACCTTGAAATAATGCTGGATACTACTGTTCCATCTGGTCTCGCCTTTCCCACGTTGATTCTTCGACTCCATGATGATCCCACAACACTTTCACCATAGGTATAGTTTTGTTGCGCAACTCTCGATCCTATTGGTCTAGGATCCGAATGGGCTTCTCCTCGTAAGACAAGTTCTCCCGCAGCTGCAACGTCTCTGGTTCCAAGATATGTGACGGGTCAGGATGATACTTCCGCAGCATCGAAACATGAAAGACGTCGTGAACATTGGAGAGGTTCTGGGGTAGCGCTAGGCGATACGCCAACTTGCCAACCTTCTCAACTATCTCAAATGGTCCTACAAATCTCGGGCTCAACTTTCCACCCTTGCCACGCTTAATCAGTCCCCTCCGGGGTGATATCTTCAAGAACACCTTGTCGCCGACCTCAAACTCTAGGCTTCGTCTTCGGCGGTTTGCATAACTCTTCTGCTTGCTCTGGGCGGTAAGCATCCGTTTCCGAATGAGGTGGATGTTATCAACAGTCTTCATCAGTTCAGGTAAAAGGGTCGGGTCAAAAGTCTTCGTCTCACCTACTTCATCCCAGTAAATCGGGGATCGACACTTACGTCCATACAGCGCCTTAAATGGGGCCATCCCGATAGTGGCCTGATAACTATTGTTGTAGGCGAACTCCGCTAGAGATAAATATTTCTCCCAACCTTTCCCGAAGTCTAAAACACACGCCCTCAGCATATCCTCCAGAATCTGAATAGTTCTCTCCGATTGACCATCCGTCTGAGGGTGATAAGCCGTGCTAAAACTCAATTTCGTTCCCAAAGCTTCTTGCAATCTCTTCCAAAATCGGGAAGTAAAACGAGTATCCCTATCCGATACAATACTCACAGGTATCCCGTGCAATCTTACAATCTCCGCCACATACATATCTCCCAATTTCTCAGGACTATCCTCCTTGTTCATCGGTAAGAAGTGCGCCGACTTAGTCAATCTATCCACTATAACCCAAACGGCGTCACGACCCTTTTGTGATCTGGGCAGGTCCATAACAAAATCCATAGTTATATGTTCCCATTTCCATTGAGGAATCTCCAACGGCTGAAGTAGACCTGTGGGTCGTTGATGTTCTACTTTGACTCTCTGGCAAGTCAAACACCGTGCTACAAACTCCGCAATTTCTCTTTTCATGTTATTCCACCAATAGTGTTGCTTCAAATCCCGATACATCTTTGTTCCGCCGGGGTGAATAGTATATCTTGAATTATGGGCTTCCTCAAGAATCTTCTTTTTCAGCTCTGGGTCATTGGGAACACAAATCCGGTTCCTAAACCTCCAAACACCATCATCATGAAACTTGAAATCTGCGTTGCTTTCCTTAATCTTCTGAAATTGTTGGTCCTTCTATTGAGCCTCTCGTAATTCAGACAACAAGGTTGATTGAACTTGGGTAGTGGCAAAAAGTAACCCTTTCTAAGTCAATTGGGGTTTCCACATAAATGTTTCCTCCAACAACTCCTGTACCTTGACCTCCAGTTTTGCCATGCTTGCCTTTCTGCTTAAGGCATCTACAACCACGTTCGCCTTACCGGGCACATAATTAATTGAGCAGTTATAATCGTCCAAAAGCTCCATCCACCGCCTTTGCCTCATATTCAACTCCTTTTGAGAGAACAAGTATTTCAAGCTCTTATGATCAGTAAATACCTCAAACTTGTTACCCCACAGATAATGCCTCCATTTCTTGAGTGCAAACACAATAGCCACTAACTCCAAATCATGCGTCGGGTAATTCATCTCGTACGGCTTTGGCTTCCTAGAAGCATATGCAATCACTCTTCCATTTTGCATCAATACGCATCCCAGTCCTTCTTTCGAAGCATCACTATAGATTACAAAACCTTGACTCCCTTCAGGCAATGCAAGAACTGGTGCGGTAGTTAATCTTTTCTTCAACTCTTGGAAGCTGTTCTCACACTTATCATCCCACATGAACTTGGTTTTCTTTTGAGTGAGCTTTGTAAGCGGTCCTGCAATCTTAGAGAAATCCTTTACGAACCTGCGATAATAGCCAGCTAGACCAAGAAAACTCTGAACCTCCGTAACATTTTCTGGCTTCTTCCAAGACATCACTGCGTCAATCTTTGCTGGATCCACCGCTATTCCCTCTTGGGATATGATATGCCCCAAAAATGCAATATGTTGCAACCAAAATTCACACTTGCTAAACTTTGCATACAATTGGTGCTCTCGAAGTTTCTGCAGTACCAACCGCAGATGTTGCTCATGCTCCGCTTCCGATTTCGAGTATACCAAAATATCATCAATGAAGAACACCACAAATTGGTCCAAGTAGGGTTGAAACACCCTATGCATCAAATCCATAAAAGCTGCAGGGGCATTAGTTAGTCCAAAAGGCATCACTACATATTCATAATGTCCATATCTTGTCCTGAAAGCCGTTTTAGGCACATCTTCCTTCTTGATCCGTAACTGATAATACCCTTGCCTCAAGTCGAGTTTCGAATACACTTTGGCTCCTTGCAATTGATCAAATAACTCGTCAATCAGGGGAAGTGGGTATTTATTCTTGACAGTCACTTGGTTCAAACCTCGGTAGTCAATACATAGCCTCAACGTTCCGTCTTTCTTCTTCACAAACAGGACTGGTGCACCCCACGGTGAAGAACTCGGTTGAACAAACCCCTTCTTCAACAATCCTTGCAATTGGTCCTTCAATTCTTCTAGCTCGGCCGGTGCCATGCGATAAGGAGCTTTAGATATCGGCTGGGCGCCAGGCAGCAACTCAATAACAAACTCGTTTTCCCGATTCGGGGGTAAACCGGGTAATTCTTCAGGGAGCACATCTGCATAGTCTTTGATCACAAGTATCTCCTCCAACTTAGCTTTATCCGACGGCTTGTTGATAAGGTAAGCCAAGTATCCGCTGCACCTTTTCCTCAAGGACCTCACTACTTTTGTAGATGAAATGATGGAACTCCCGGTGAAATCTCTTCGGCCCATAACCTCCAGTATTGGTTGATCAGGTACCCGAAACGTTATAATCTTCGCCCGGCAATCTAGTTGGACATGATGTTTTGCCAGCCAATCCATTCTTAAAATGACCTCATAATCTCGAAAAGGTAATACAATAAGATTGGCTAAGAATTCCCTATCCTTAATTTGGATTTTACATGCTTTACAGGCTGAACTAGTTACAAGTTTAGAACCCATTGGAGTACCAACTTCTACTTCGTATGGCAAACATACAACTTTCAATTTCACACGTTCCACACATAAGGGAGTAATAAATGAATGAGTAGCACCCGAATCAATTAACACCTTAACAGGTTGATTCAGTATGAAGAATGTACCTTCAACAACAGCGGTCTCATCCGGAATCTCCTCGCACTCAATAGCATAGGCTCGAGCCTGGACCCTAGGAACTGGAGTCTTGCCTCTACTGGTTGGTTTACCCTGATTCTGTCCTTCCTGACGTTTAGGCCAATCCTTGATCTGATGCTGATCACTGCCGCACCTCATACAACATCCCGACTTCCTCCAACATTGGGCCTTGGTATGCCCCTTCCTGTCACAATAAGAACAGCTGACGGACTGAGTAGCAGGTGAACTACCTGTGGATCCGCGGGCTGAAGAGGCTGATGGCGCTTTCGTTGGGCCACGGTTATTCCCTGGTCTGTTCTGGCTCTGGCCCTGATTACGTCCCTGACTCTGGAATTTCCTCTGCTGACCTGGAGGCTGAAATGGTTTCTTGTTTGGCTGACTCGAACCGGCTCCATCTAGTTTTCTCTTCTCAACTAGAGAGGCAGCAGCAAAGAGAGCAGAATAAGTATCGAAGTCATGAGAAGCTAACTGGTCGTGAATCTCTGGCCTCAATCCAACAGTAAATTTCTACATTTTCACCTCCGGAGTACAAACCATATATTGAGCATAACAGGACAGTCGATCAAAACGAGCCTCGTACTGGGCCACCGTCATGTTACCCTGGGTCAAGTGCATGAACTCCTCGATCCGCCTCTGCCTGGAAACTGCAGGTACATATTTCTCCTTAAATGCCTTAACGAAATTACCCCACAAGTGTGGTGTCTGATCAGTCTCCCACAGTGCCTCTACAGTGTGCCACCAATGCTTGGCATTCCCGTGCAACAGAAATACAGTAAACTTCACCTTCTCTTCATCTGTATAATCAAGTGGCCTAAAAATCCTCTCGATTTCGGACAGCCAAGCCTCTGCTTTCTCATCATCAGCTTCCCCGTAGAATTTAGAAGGGGGAAAGTCAAGGAATTCCCTCATTCTGCTATGTCTCCCATGGTTACCCTAATTCCTGTTGTTGATGTTGTTGGCTTCACGAGCATCCTGACGCTCCATCACAAGTGATACACGATCCATGGCATTTGCCATCATATTAAACATCGCTATACCGGGATTAGTCTGATAGGTATCCCCGGTCTCTTGAGGTTCACCGCTCCTATTAGTAGTACGGGTACTAGGGCCAGCCATCTATAGGCACAATTTATTGTAATAAGATAATTAAGAATCTAATGCATAAGATATGCAACATAATATAGGTACAATTCTAAAAACATTTAAGGCATGTAAATCACTTAAGCACATAGAACATATAAGGCACATTTATCACACAACAACACATAAACAAGTCATCCTAATTATCTTAGGGCTCTACCCACGGTCCGAGAGTTAAACCCGGCTTAAGCAATCTAAGCTCTGATACCATTTCTTCTAAGGTGTCACGCCCCAACCTGGCCTATAAATGTTAGACTAGGGTATGATCTAAACATTCAAGTCCTTTCAAGTACTTAGTCGTTCAAGGAGGTTTAGCACTTAACGTTTTACCCTAGACTCCAAAATTTTTTCGAAAAATCGGCAGCATAACGGCTCTAATTGGGCTCTTTGGTTTGACCTAGTTCTCTAAACACCTCAAAATTTACCATCTCAATTCCATTTCCAACCAAGATTACTATTTTACCATCAATTGAATTGTCTATTGGTTATTTCGACGTCCCGTTTGTTTTATAACCTAGCATGATACTATGTCTCGTTTGTTTGTTTGACCTCATTTCAAAATATACCTGTTTAAGATTGGATAAATTCATTGACTTAGTTCTTAGCTAAAGCATCATGACCTAAGATAGATACTAGCGGTAATAAGAGCAAAACGATCATAGTAGTGTTATGTCTAGCATCAGTCTACTTAATATAAGTACAAACTAAAATTAGACCCCAAATTACAACGGGGGTTTTTTACATCACGACATCAAGCAACATAAAAGGAAATAGTCTTCAAGTAACACAATGATCACAAGTAGCCATAATCAAGCAAAGCAAACAAGACAGGTAATCACTCCAGGGGTTCATCATAGGCACATTGTCCTCGGGTTCCTGTACCTGTTTTTCTTCACCTGAGATGATAAAAGAGGGTGAGTGTGACACCCGAACTTTTGCCTTGCATTAACTTACTGTTGCATCCCTTATTTGCGCATTTAATTCTGTGCTTTATTTATTGACTTTCTTAGCTACTATTCACTTCGTTTTCAAACTGCATTCTATTGGCTAATTAGCATTTTTATTAAATCATATTAATTGTTAAAGTAGTGGGAAAAATGTGCAATTGAGCTAGAAGCGATAGGAGAGCTCGTTTAGAAAATGATTTTTATAGTTGAGAGAATAGTGTTACGTAACATAACTTAGAGATTTAATTAGCTAGCCTATGTTTTACACTTTAGGCTCGTTTATAAGCTATCTACGCGCATTTTAGGAGTCCACTTAAACACCCACCATGACCCCACCTCAACTTAACCTCACCATATAAACACATAAGCACCAAAACACAAAACAAAAAAAAAAAATTGTGCAGATTTCACTGTAGCTGGGCCGAGAGCCAAAGAGAAGAGGAAAAAGTGATTTTTGCTCATCAACTCTCCACTTCAAGCCACTCCAAGCCTCGAGCAACTAGTGTAGGGTGTTTGCAAGGTTCCTAGGTGCTCCTACGCGTATTGGTGAGGGATTTCATGGCTTATTTTCGTATTTCAAAATAGTTGATATTTTCTTGATTTGTTAGAAATGATGTTTAATGCTATTGCAAGGCCCAAATAAGCTTATATATGTTGTGTATATGTAGTAGAGACCACTTTCATGCTATTGTTTCATGAATTAATCGGTAGAAATCGATAGTTAGTTCGTTGGGGTGACTAGTGACGGAAATTCTAGGGTTTTGTGTAATTGCTCGAATTAGCTTGATTTAATGCTTCTAATAGATGCCTTAGGTGCTAGTAAAGATAACCTAATAGCCCCGTGCACTTGCATTGCCTTAAATCGCTTAAAAATGAAAAATAGCCGACTTTAACTTGGGGCTTTTAGGGTTAATGCGAATCCGGGTGGATTCGGGCTTCAATTCTAGTATCCTTAGGCTACCTAGGTGCTATAGATGCCTTGATATCCCTTGTTTGAGGCCCGGACAATGTAGGTGTGGTTTAAAGCCAAAAGAGGGAAATTGGGGCTTTCGGGGTAAACGCGGGCATTTGATTGAGTTCGAGGGTTGAGAGGGTACCTTGGGGGTTAGTTAGAAGGTTGGGAGAGTTTCCTTTGAAAATGAAATCATTAACTTGGGTTTAGAAGAGAAATAGATCGAAAAACAAAGAGGTTTAGGTGCAATTTAAGTTGTCTCACACTTCTAAACCCATGTCAGGGCTTCTTAAGTGTTTATATATGATTTTAAATTGATTTGGAGCTTTTGGAATGATTCTATGCTTATGTGGTATAAGTTCATTTGTAAACTGCTTATTAACTTCTACATTTGCTTCTATCCTAAATGTATCAAGGTCAACCTACTTTGTTGATCCTCATATGTGTTAATGCTTATATCATTGTTATTAACTTGCCATCGTTGAGTGCATTGCATAGTGGTTGCGCAACCATAGTGTCGGGGCAGATGTGTTGAATATCGGCTGGGCGGCAGAGGGCTTGCCGGTGGATATTCAAACTCCGTGCCCTATTCCCTCATTCGCCTGGTCCGGAGATTGCCAGGGGATGTTGGGTCGTAGGATTCGGGGTACATCCGGAGTACACCCACTGGAGTGATTGGGGTTATGCCGGCTTATCGTGATCGTGCTCGTGGTTCGTGGATCGTGATTGAAGACCAGTGAAGATTGGTGTATAGGGGATTGTTGAAATGTATCCTTTTAATTGTGTGGTTATTTAAGTTATCATTGATTCTTAAATTGTTAAAGTGTTATTGTTGTGTAATTGTATTATCTGTTGCATTGCACGCCCCGGGACTATATCCCTCACTGGGCAACAGTGGTTGCTCATACCTCACTAACATGTTTCAGGTGGCGCAGTTGGAGGAGTTGCCCTAGTTGCTGTGTGTTGTTCTGAGGTGGCTGTGCCTTCTTGTTTCTATTTGGTATTTGTGTATCTATTTTGTGGCCTAAGGGCTTTGTTTATATTGGTTGCTGTAAGAAGTTGAAGGATAGTTGGTTGTAGTGTAGATTTGAGAACCTATGTCTTGTAATAACTTATGTTTCTGCTTTTATTCACTTTGCATGCTTGGGAATGAATGGCTTAATGTAGAATGTTTTATCTTCTAAATATGTTTTAACGTTATCCTAGGAGGTCATGGCTACTAGATTATGTTGTAAACAATATTACTTGCATGCTTGTGTGGTTTTGGAACTATTGTTTGCTTCAAGGCTCGGATGGCCTTGAATTTTTAAATATTTAGTTATGAAAAGTTCATTTATCTTGTGGTTATCTCATTTGAGAGTTTACAGGTTTTCAAAATGTCCATAGTACAGGGGAAACTCTGTCCGTTTTTCCCTAAAAATTTTGTGACCGAGTTTGGTATTGGGTTGAGAATAGCATGGTTATTAGAGCCTCCGGTCTCGTGAGGGATCGGGGCATTACAGTGAGTCCTTATGAACTCAGCGAGGGGGAACGAGAAATAAGTTTGAAACTCATTTTCCAGTTCAACTTATGAAAATCCCTTTTTCAAACATGAATATAACAGAAATATAAGTACAGAACATGAATACCGGTCTTTCCTCCCCGAGGTTCTCTAGGAACCAAGCGAGAGTACTTATACACATATTAAAAAGGACACATTGAGCTTTTACTCTCAGATCAGTTCCAGGATCAGTTGTTGCGGCCGACTTCAAATCATTCCCCAAGCACGCCTGGTGGGTGTACTCTGGATGTACCCCAAAATCCTACGACCCAACTCTCCGAGGAAGTCTAGCCCCCAAGCGAGAGAGGGAATGGGACCATGGTAGTCACGGGTGCACAGGCAAGCCCGATGCCGCCTAGTGTGCGTGATCGCTACCATGCCAACAGGAAAGGTTGCAACCTTGTATGCAATGCACATTCATGACAGGAAATATATCACAGTAGGAGGACAACAAAGTAGGTTGCCTCCGGATAGTCATAAGATTGCACATTGACAGATAAACAAGCAGGGCACGATAAGACAGGAAATTTCACTTGAAAGGCATATAGAGTTATATGAAAATTAAACGGGCAGCCATGTAACACATGTAAAATAGGCCATATAACTCATTAAGAAGTCCACGTGATCAAGTGATAAGATTATTCAACATGCAATGATATCCTCATGGGTTCGGATGCAAGGAAAGCTTATTTGTCAACATGCAATGGTCAAAATCCCATTAAAAGTTATAAGACAATTACTGGCAGCCCACTAAGCATATAATTCCACACAATATCCAAATGATCAACACTTAGAAAGACTACCTAGTCATTAGGGTTTCCGTTTCATGCTTAATCGTGTGATTAAAACCCTAAGTCCACTCAAGATCATTCTCAAGTCATGCATCATTTAATTCAACATCCTCAAGTGCTCAAAACTGTCCACATAACATCCCAACACCACATTTCCACACAATTAGTACCCCAAGAGAGGTTACAACAATTTTCCAAGCATGTAGCTAAATGAAACCTTTACTGCAATAGGCTATTTTCTCACAATCAATAGGATAATAAAACAATCTCCAAATTCAGTGAATAAGATGTCAAATTAAAGCTTAAGAAGTTAAATAAAATCAGAAACAAACCTTGCATCAATTGAAGTTCAGAATCGTTAGTTATAGCCGAAACAGTGAGGTTGCACAAAACTGTCCAGATTTGCACACATTTCCATACTTGACGTTTTTGAGGTCCTTAGGGTCAGTTTTAGCCTTGGTCCATTTCTGAAAAAATTGTCCAGAACTGAAACATATAACAGAAAATTAAATTTCATGCATTTTAGACATCATTTACTAAGTCAAATATGGTTCGTTCCACAAGGTCAGTGCATCTGCCAAAACCTGCTTCATTTTTCCAGATTTCCAGATTTGGTCACATTTTAAAGATTTGCCATTTTGAGGACCTTAGAGTCAAAATTAGCTTCGGCATATTTCTGGGAAAAATGTTCAAAACTGTACAAACTAGTCACCTACCAATTTTCAAGCATTTTCAACATCATTGGCCTAGCTAAACTGACCTCGAACAGACTGGTCAGAGTGATGTCAACAATCAACTTCACCTAGCATCAATTTCAAGCCAAGATCTTGCCATGCATGGTTGTTTAAGCTTATGAACGACCATATAGCTCAAGTACACAAGAAAATACACACATTTATGATCATGCATGTGAATTTTTGAAGAGTTTTCAAAAGGTTTTAACCCTCACCTTAGCAATCAACCAAAAGATGCTCAAAACCCTTGTTGAAGCTCAAATCTTCTCCTTTCCCTTGCTTGGCCGAAATCCCCACTAGTTTTTCTCTATTTTTCCTAGCTTAATGCTCATTCTCTTAGCACATGCATGAGGTTAAAACATGAAGAAAAGAAATGGATGTCAAGAAGCTCACCTAGGCCGATTAGAAGTCTTCAAAGCACATGCATGAGAATTTTTGAACTCTAGCTAGCTTGCTTCGACTTTCTTGATGGTTGCTTGACTTGATTAACTATGTTGTGAGGAAGAGAAGCTATGGAGGTAGTAATGTGCAGCTAGGGCCGAGAGAGAGAGAGAAATGAGAGGGAATTGAGAGAAAAGAAAGAGAAATGAATGTTTGAGCACTTGGTCAGCTATTGGCCTTGCAAAATTCTGATTTTTGTGTTGTCTTTGGTGTGTTGTTTGAATTGTTAGTGGAAAATGGTGATGTGGCCGAGATGGTGGCTTAGTGTTTAGCAAAGTGTGGCTTTGATGCAAGCAAAAGGTATGACAATGTGAAGACTTGTCTTAAGCATGCATGAATAAATTATGTTGCTCAAATTTTTTGCTCAAGAACATGGTATGGCCGGCCAAAGGGCTTGCAATTGCTGAAAATTCAGATTCTATTTAATGCATTTTAGATTATAATAAGGGTGAAATTTGAGATGCATTGGTTTTGGGTGAGAATAAAGAATAAAGAATGTTTAGTGTTTGGTGCTATTTCATCTTCTAGGTAGTTGAATTAGGATTATTATATTGATAGTGGATTTTGTAGGATTGTTTAATAGTCTAGTGCTCCGTGTAAGATGCTTTCTTGATTAGGGTGAAGGCAAGCTTTCCTAGGTCTATGGCACGCACTACGAGATAGGACACGAACTACGAGACGAACGCACATTTTTTTCAAGTAAATGCACGCAACCCTAAATAAATGCACTTAATTCAATGTATGGCACATAAAATGAGCACAATTCTTAAACCTAGGTCATGGCACGCAAATCTAGGATAGGGCACATGAAGCTAGGTTTCGCACACAAATCGGGGTCGGGCCTCACAACTTTTCTTCTTTTGCTATGTTTTTTCGTCCCGCATCGTATGTCGTGAACTATTAAAAGGACGACAACCTGACTCGCGGGACATCAGAGGGCCCTACAACGTGTTGATATCACGTCTTGCGAGGATGGTGCGTTGTTGAAGCGGATGGGTTGTCGTTAAGCCCATTGGGCCTTTTGAATGGGCCATCTCTCTAGGCTGGGACTGTGAACCTTTAACACATATAGGAATTGTGCCCTCAACATGACGGGTGCGGTCATACCAGCACTAATGCACCGGATCCCATCAGAACTCCGAAGTTAAGCGTGCTTGGGCGAGAGTAGTACTAGGATGGGTGACACCCTGGGAAGTCCTCGTTTTGCACCTCCTTTTTAATTTATTTTGCCCTGGTTAGGGTGGCCAAGATACTTTATCCACCAAATCTCTATTACTGAATCCCACGGAATATTGGGCAAGACAACTTCGCTTCACGTAGAGGCTGGGCCCGCAAACCGAAGGCGTAGGGTTTGTGACCAGGTCTCCGTCGCTCCGGTGCCCATAACTTTTGATCCGTAAGGAGTTACGCGGTGCACAATATACCGTTGCAAAGGTCTCTAAGAGCTCTACGATGGGGGCAGCCAGCATGCTCGCTGTGCCCATTTTTAGAGCCCAAAATTGAACGTTTTCATCAGTTTCAAGCCACTTTTCTTATTTTGCTCTGTTTTTTCATCCCGGATCGTACGTCGTGAATTGTTAAAAGGACGACAACCTGACTTGCGGGACATCAGAGGGCCCTATAACGTGTCGATATCACGTCTTGCAAGCATGCTGCGTTGTTGAAGCGGATGGGTTGTCGTTAAGCCCATTGGGCCTTTTGAATGGGCCATCTCTCTAGGCTGCGACTGTGAACAGTTAACACGTAAAGGAATTGTACCCTCAACATGACGGGTGCGATCATACCAGCACTAATGCACCGGATCCCATCAGAACTCCAAAGTTAAGCGTGCTTGGGCGAGAGTAGTACTAGGATGGGTGACCCCCTGGGAAGTCCTCGTGTTGCACCCCCATTTCAATTTTTTTTGCCCTGGTTAGGGTTGGCAAGATACTTTAACCACCAAATCTCTATTACTGAATCCCACGGAACATTGGGCAAGACAACTTCGCTTCACGTAGAGGCTGGGCCCCCAAGCCGAGGGCTTAGGGTTTGTGACCAGGTCTCCGTTGCTCCGGTGCCCATAACTTTTGATCCGTAAGGAGTTACGCGGCGCACATCATACCGTTGCAAAGCTCTTTGAGAGCTCTACGACGGGGGCAGCTAGCATGCTCGTTGTGCCCATTTTTGGACCCCAAAATTGAACGTTTTCATCAGTTTCAAGCCACTTTTCTTCTTTTACTCTGTTTTTCTTTCCCGGATCGTACGTCGTGAACTGTTAAAAGGACGAAAACCTAACTCGTGGGACATCAGAGGGCCCTCCAACGTGTCGATATCACGTCTTGCAAGCATGCTGCGTTGTTGAAGCGGATGGGTTGTCGTTAAGCCCATTAGGCCTTTTGAATGGGCCATCTCTCTACGCTGCGACTGTGAACAGTTAACACATTGTGCCCTCAACATGACGGGTGCGATCAAACCAGCACTAATGCACCGGATCCCATCAGAACTCCGAAGTTAAGCATGCTTAGGCGAGAGTAGTACTAGGATGGGTGACCCCTTGGGAAGTCCTCGTGTTGCACCCCCTTTTCAATTTTTTTTGCCCTGGTTAGGGTTGCCAAGATACTTTAACCACCAAATCTCTATTACTGAATCCCACGGAACATTGGGCAAGACAACTTCGCTTCACGTAGAGGCTGGGCCTGCAAACCGTGGGCGTAGGGTTTGTGACGAGGTCTCCGTCGCTCCGGTGCCCATAACTTTTGATCCGTAAGGAGTTACGCGGCGCACAACATACCGTTGCAAAGCTCTCTGAGTGCTCTACGACGGGGGTAGCCAGCTTGCTCGAGGCAGCCAGCAGGATCGCTGTGCTCATTTTTGGACCCCAAAATCGAACGTTTTTTATCAATTTCAGGCCACTTTTCTTCTTTTGCTCTGTTTTTCCATCCCGGATCGTACGCCGTGAACTATTAAAAGGATGACAACCTGACTCGCGGGACATCAGAGGTCCGTACAACGTGTCGATATCTCGTCTTGCAAGCATGCTGCGTTTTTGAAGCAGATGGGTTGTCGTTAAGCCCATTAGGCCTTTTGAATGGGCCATCTCTCTAGGCTGCGACTGTGAACAGTTAACACATAAAGGAATTGTGCCCTCAACAAGATGGGTGCGATCATACCAGCACTAATGCACCGGATCCCATCAGAACTCTGAAGTTAAGCGTGCTTAGGCGAGAGTAGTACTAGGATGGGTGACCCCTTGGGAAGTCCTCGTGTTGCACCCCCTTTTCAATTTTTTTTGCCTTGGTTAGGGTTGCCAAGATATTTTATCCACCAAATCTCTATTACTGAATCCCACAGAACATTGGGCAAGACAACTTCGCTTCACGTAGAGGCTGGGACCGCAAACCGAGGGCGTAGGGTTTGTGACCAGGTCTCCGTCGCTCCGGAGCCCATAACTTTTGATCCGCAAGGAGTTACGCGGTGCACAGCATACCGTTGCAAAGCTCTTTGAGAGCTCAACGACGGCGGCAGCTAGCATGCTCGTTGTGCCCATTTTTGGACCCCAAAATCGAACGTTTTCATCAGTTTCAGGTCAATTTTCTTCTTTTGCTCTATTTTTCCATCCCGGATCGTACGTCGTGAACTGTTAAAAGGACAACAACCTGACTCGCTGGACATCAGAGGGCCTTACAACATGTTGATATCACGTCTTGCGAAGATGCTATGTTGTTGAAGCAGATGGGTTGTCGTTAAGCCAATTGGGCCTTTTGAATGGGCCATCTCTCTAGGCTGCGACAGTGAACAGTTAACACTTTGTGCCCTCAACATGACGGGTGCGATCATACCAGCACTAATGCACCGGATCCCATCAGAACTCCGAAGTTAAGCGTGCTTAGGCTAGAGTAGTACTAGGATGGGTGACCCCTTGGGAAGTCCTCGTGTTGCACCCCCTTTTCAATTTTTTTTGCCCTGGTTAGGGTTGCCAAGATACTTTATCCACCAAATCTCTATTACTGAATCCCATGGAACATTGGGCAAGAAAACTTCGCTTCACGTAGAGGCTGGGCCTACAAACCGAGGGCGTAGGGTTTGTGACCAGGTCTCCGTCGCTCCGGTGCCCATAACTTTTGATCCGTAAGGAGTTACGCGGTGCACAACATACCGTTGCAAAGCTCTTTGAGAGCTCTACGACGGGGGCAGCCAGCATGCTCGCTGTGCCCATTTTTGGAGCCCAATATCGAACGTTTTCATCAATTTCATGCCACTTTTCTTCTTTTGCTCTGTTTTTCCGTCCCGGATCGTACGTCGTGAACCGTTAAAAGGATGACAACCTGACTCGCGGGACATCAGAGGGCCCTACAACGTGTCGATATCACGTCTTGCAAGCATGCTGCGTTGTTGAAGCGGATGGGTTGTCGTTAAGACCATTGGGCCTTTTGAATGGGCCATCTCTCTAGGCTCCGACTGTGAACAGTTAACACATAAAGGAATTGTGCCCTCAACATGAGGGGTGCGATCATACCAGCACTAATGCACCGGATCCCATCAGAACTCCGAAGTTAAGCGTGCTTGGGCGAGAGTAGTACTAGGCTGGGTGACCCCCTGCGAAATCCTCGTGTTGCACCCCTTTTCAATTTTTTTTGCCCTGGTTAGGGTTGCCAAGATACTTTATCCACGAAATCTCTATTACTGAAGCCCACAGAACATTGGGCAAGACAACTTTGCTTCACGTAGAGGCTGGGCTCGCAAATCGAGGGCGTAGGGTTTGTGACTAGGTCTCCGTTGCTCCGCTGCCCATAACTTTTGATCCGTAAGGAGTTACACGGCGCACAGCATACCGTTGCAAAGCTCTCTAAGAGCTCTACGATGGGGGCAGCCAGCTTGCTCCTTGTGCCTATTTTTGGAGTCCAAAATCGAACGTTTTCATCATTTTCTGGCCATTTTTCTTCGTTTGCTATGTTTTTCTGTCCCGGATCGTACGTCGTGAACTGGAAAAAGGACGACAACCTGACTCGCGGGACATTAGAGGGCCCTACAACGTGTCGATATCACGTCTTGGAAGCATGCTGCGTTGTTGAAGCGGATGGGTTGTCGTTAAGCCCATTGGGCCTTTTGAATGGGCCATCTCTCTAGGCTTCGACTGTGAACAGTTAACACATTGTGCCCTCAACATGACGGGTGCGATCATACCAGCACTAATGCACCGGATCCCATCAGAACTCCGAAGTTAAGCGTGCTTAGGCGAGAGTAGTACTAGGATGGGTGACCCCTTGGGAAGTCCTCGTGTTGCACCCCTTTTTCAATTTTTTTTGCCCTGGTTAGGGTTGCCAAGATACTTTATCCACCAAATCTCTATTACTGAATCCCACGGAACATTGGGCAAGACAACTTCGCTTCACATAGAGGCTGGGCCCGCAAATCGAGGGCTTAGGATTTGGGACCAGGTCTCCGTCGCTCCGGTGCCCATAACTTTTGATCCGTAAGGAGTTACGCGGTGCACATCATACCGTTGGAAAGCTCTCTGAGTGCTCTACGACGGGGGTAGCCAGCTTGCTCGCTGTGCATTTTTTGTAGCCCTAAATCGAATGTTTTCATCAGTTTCAGGCCACTTTTCTTCTTTTGCTCTGTTTTTCCGTCCCCGATCGTACGTCGTGAACTGTTAAAAGGACGAGAACCTTACTTGCGGGACATCAGAGGGCCCTACAATGTGTTGATATCACGTCTTGCGAGGAAGCTACGTTGTTGAAGCAGATGGGTTGTCGTTAAGCCCATTGGGCCTTTTGAATGGGCTATCTCTCTAGGCTGGGACTGTGAACCGTTAACACATAGAGGAATTGTGCCCTCAACATGACGGGTGCGATCATACCAGCACTAATGCACCAGATCCCATCAGAACTCCGAAGTTAAGCGTGCTTGGGCAAGAGTAGTACTAGGATGGTTGACCCTCTAGGAACTCGTGTTGCACCTCCTTTTCAATTTTTTTTGCCCTGGTTAGAGTTGCCAAGATACTTTATCCACAAAATCTCTATTACTGAATCCCATGGAACATTGGGCAAGACAACTTTGCTTCACGTAGAGGCTGGGACCGCAAACCGAGGGCGTAGGGTTTGTGACCAAGTCTCTGAGAGCTCTACGACGGCGGCAGCCAGCATGGTCGCTGTGCCCATTTTTGGACCCCAAAATCGAACATTTTCATCAGTTTCACGCCACTTTTCTTCTTCTGCTCAATTTTTCCGTCCCGGATCGTAAATCGTGAACTGTAAAAAGGATGACAACCTGACTCGCGGGATATCAGAGGGCCCTACAACGTGTCGATATCACGTCTTGCAAGCATGCTTCGTTGTTGAAGCGGATGGGTTGTCGTTAAGCCCATTGGGCCTTTTGAATGGGCCATCTCTCTAGGCTGCGACTGTGAACAATTAACAAATAAAGGAATTGTGCCCTCAACATGACGGGTGCGATCATACCAGTACTAATGCACCGGATCCCATCAGAACTCCGAAGTTAAGCGTGCTTGGGCGAGAGTAGTACTAGGATGGGTGACGCCCTGCGAAGTCCTCGTGTTGCACCCCCTTTTCAATTTTTTTTGCCCGGGTTGGGGTTGCCAAGATACTTTATCCACCAAATCTCTATTACTGAATCCCACGGAACATTGGGCAAGACAACTTCGCTTCACGTAGAGGCTGGGCCCGCAAACCGAGGGCGCAAGTTTTGTGACCAGGTCTCCGTCGCTCCGATGCCTATAACTTTTGATCCGTAAGAAGTTACACGGCGCACAGCATACCGTTGCAAACCTCTCTGAGAGCTCTACGATGGGGGCAGCCAGCTTGCTCGTTGTGCCCATTTTTGGAGCCCAAAATTGAACGTTTTCATCGGTTTTAGGACACTTTTCTTCTTTTGCTCTGTTTTCCCGTCCCGAATCATACGTTGTGAACTGTTAAAAGGACGAGAACTTGACTCGCTGGAAATCAGAGGGCCCTACAACGTGTCGATATAACGTCTTGCGAGGATGCTACGTTTTTGAAATGGATGGGTTGTTGTTAAGCCCTTTGGGCCTTTTGAATGGGCCATCTCTCTAGGCTGGGACTGTGAACCGTTAACACAGCTAGGAATTGTGCCCTCAACATGTCTGGTGCGATCCTACCAGCACTAATGCACCGGATCCCATCAGAACTCCGAAGTTAAGCATGCTTGGACGAGAGTAGTACTAGGAAGGGTGACCCCTTGGGAAGTCCTCGTATTGCACCCCCTTTTCAATTTTTTTTGCCCTGGTTAGGGTTGCCAAGATACTTTATCCACCAAATCTCTATTACTAAATCCCAATGAACATTGGGCAAGACAACTTCGTTTCACGTAGAGGTTGGGCCAACAAACCGAGGGCGTCGGGTTTGTGACCAGTTCTCCGTCGCTCCGGTGCCCATAACTTTTGATCCGTAAGGAGTTACGCGGCGCACAATATACTGTTGCAAAGCTCTCTGAGAGCTCTACGATGGGGGTAGCCAGCATGCTCATTGTACCCTTTTCGGATCCCAAAATCGAATGTTTTCATCAGTTTCAGGCCACTTTTCTTCTTTTACTCTGTTTTTCCGTCCCGGATCGTACGTCGTGAACTGTTAAAAGGACGACAACCTAACTCGCAGGACATCAGAGGGCCCTAAAACGTGTCTCTATCACGTCTTGCAAGCATGCTGCGTTGTTGAAGCGGAGGGGTTGTCGTTAAGCCCATTGGGCCTTTTGAATGGGCCTTCTCGAGGCTGGTACTATGAACAGTTAACACATAAAGGAATTGTGCCCTCAACATGACGGGTACGATCATACCAGCACTAATGCACCGGATCCCATCAGAACTCCGATGTTAAGCGTGCTTGGGTGAGAGTAGTACTTGGATGGGTGACCCCCTGGGAAGTCCTCATGTTGCACCCCCTTTTCAATTTTTTTTACCCTGGTTAGGGTTGCCAAGATACTTTATCCACCAAATCTCTATTACTGAATCCCACGGAACATTGGGCAAGACAACTTCGCTTCACGTAGAGGCTGTGCCCGATAAACCGAGGGCGTAGGGTTTGTGACCAGGTCTCCGTCGCTCCGGTGCCCATAACTTTTGATCCGTAAGGAGTTACGAGGTGCACAGCATACCGTTGCAAAGCTCTCTTAGAGCTCTACGGCGGGGGCAGCCAGCTTGCTGACTGTGCCCCTTTTTGGAGCCCAAAATCGAAAGTTTTCATCAGTTTCAGGTCACTTTTCTTCTTTTGCTTTGTTTTTGCGTCCCGGATCGTACGTCGTGAACTGTTAAAAGGACGACAACCTAACTCGCGGGACATCAGAAGGCTATACAATGTGTCGATATCAAGTCTTGCAAACATGCTGCGTTGTTGAAGCGGATGGGTTGTGGTTAAGCCCATTGGGCCTTTTGAATCGGCCATCTCTCTAGGCTGGGACTTTGTACAATTAACACATAAAGCAATTGTGCCCTCAACAAGACGGGTGCGACCATACCAGCACTAATGCACCGGATCCCATTAGAACTCCGAAGTTAAGCGTGCTTGGGCGAGAGTAGTACTAGGATGGGTGACCCCTTGCGAAGTCCTCGTGTTGCACCCCCTTTTCAATTTTTTTTCCCTGGTTAGGGTTGCCAAGATACTTTATCCACCAAATCTCTATTACTGAATCCCACGGAACATTGGGCAAGACAACTTCGCTTCACGTTGAGGCTGGGCCCGATAAACCGAGGGCGTAGGGTTTGTGACCAGGTCTCCGTCGCTCCGGTGCCCATAACTTTTGATCCGTAAGGAGTTACGCTGCGCACAACATACCGTTCCAAAGCTCTCTTAGAGCTCTGCGACGGGGGTAGCCAGCTTGCTCGTTATGCCCCTTTTTGGAGCCTAAAATCGAACGTTTTCATCAGTTTCATGCCACTTTTCTTCTTGTGCTCTGTTTTTTCATCCCGGATCGTACGTTGTGAACTGTTAAAAGGATGACAACCTGACTCGCGGGACATCATAGGGCCCTACAAAGTGTCGATATCAGGTCTTATAAGCATGCTACGTTGTTGAAGCGGATGGGTTGTCGTTCAGCCCATTGGGCCTTTTGAATGGGCCATCTCTCTAGGCTGCGACTGTGAACAGTTAACACATAAAGGAATTGTGCCCTCAACATGACGGGTGCGATCATACCAGCACTAATGCACCGAATCCCTTCAGAACTCCGAAGTTAAGCGTGCTTGGGTGAGTGTAGTAGTAGGATGTGTGACCCCCTGGGAAGTCCTCGTGTTGCACCCCCTTTTCAATTTTTTTTGCCCTGGTTAGGGTTGCCATGATACTTTATCCACCAAATCTCTATTACTGAATCCCACAGAACATTGGGCAAGACAACTTCGCTTCACGTAGAGACTGGGCTCGTATACCGAGGGCTTAGGGTTTGTTACCAGGTCTCCGTCGCTCCGGTGCTCATAACTTTTGATCCGTAAGGAGTTACGCAGTGCACAGCATACCGTTGCAAAGCTCTCTAAGAGCTCTTTGACGAGGGCAGCCAGCTTGCTCGCTGTGCCCATTTTTGGGCCCCAAAATCGAACGTTTTCATCTATTTCAGGCAACTTTTCTTCTTTTGCTCTGTTTTTGCGTCCCGGATCGTACGTCGTGAACTGTTAAAAGGACGACAACCTGACTCGCGGGACATCATAGGGCCCTACAACGTATCGATATCACATCTTGCTAGCATGCTGCGTTGTTGAAGCGGATGGGTTGTCGTTAAGCCCATTTGGCATTTTGAATGGCCATCTATCTAGGCTGGGACTGTGAACCGTTAACACATATAGGAATTGTGCCCTCAACATGAAGGAAGCGATCATACCAGCACTAATGCAACGGATCCCATCAGAACTCCGCAGTTAAGCGTGCTTGGGCGAGAGTAGTACTAGGATGGGTGACCCACTGGGAAGTCCTCGTGTTACACCTCATTTTCAATTTTTTTTGCCTTGGTTAGGGTTGCCAAGATACTTTATCTACCAAATCTCTATTACTGAATCCCACGGAACATATGGCAAGACAACTTCGCTTCACGTAGAGGCTGGGCCCGCAAACCGAGGGCGTAGGGTTTGTGACCAAGTCTCCGTCACTCCGGTGCCCATAACTTTTGATTCGTAAGGAGTTACGTGGCGCACAACATACCGTTGCAAAGCTCTCTGGGAGCGTTACGACGGGGGCAGCCAGTATGCTCGCTTTGCCCTTTTTTGGAGCCCAAAATCGAACGTTTTTATCTATTTCAGGCCACTTTTCTTCTTTTGCTCTATTTTTCCGTCTCGGATCGTACGTCGTGAACTGTTAAAAGGATGAAAACCTGACTCGCGGGACATCAGAGGGCCCTACAATGTGTCGATATCACATCTTGCAAGCATGCTTTGTTGTTGAAGCAGATGGGTTGTCATTAAGCCCATTGGGCCTTTTGAATGGGCCATCTCTCTAGGCTGGGACTGTGAACAGTTAACACATAAAGGAATTGTGCGCTCAACATGATGGGTGCGTTCATACCAGCACTAATGTACCGGATCTCATCAGAACTCCGAAGTTAAGCTTGCTTGGGCGAGAGTAGAACTAGGATGGGTGACCCCCTGTGAAGTCCTCGTGTTGCACCACCTTTTCAATTTTTTTTGCCCGGGTTAGGGTTGCCAAAATACTTTATCCACCATATCTCTATTACTGAATCCCATGGAACATTGGGCAAGACAACTTCGCTTCACGTAGGGGCTAGGCCCGCAAACTGAGGGCGTAGGGTTTGTGACCAAGTCTCCATCGCTCCGGTGCACATAACTTTTGATCCGTAAGGAGTTACACGGCGCACAGCAAACCGTTGCAAAGCTCTCTGAGAGCTCTACGACTGGGGCAGCCAGTTTGCTCGCTGTGCCCATTTTTGGAGCCCAAAATCGAACGTTTTCATCAATTTCCGGCCACATTTCTTCTTTTGCTCTTTTTTTCGTCCCGGATCATACGTTGTGAACTGTTAAAAGGACAACAACCTGACTCGCGGAAAATCAGAGGGCCCTACAATGTGTCGATATAACGTCTAGCGAGGATGCTGTGTTGTTGAAGCGGATTGGTTGTCGTTAAGCCCATTGGGCCTTTTGAATGGGCCATCTCTCTAGCCTGGGACTGTGAACCGTTAACACATATAGGAATTGTGCCCTTAACATGACGGGTGCGATCATACCAGCACTAATACTCCGGATCCCATTTGATCTCCGAAGTTAAGCGTGCTTGGGCGAGAGTAGTACTAGGATGGGTGACCCCCTAGGAAGTCCTCATGTTGCACCCCCTTTTCAATTTTTTTTGCCCTGTTAGGGTTGCCAAGATACTTTATCCACCAAATCTCTATTACTGAAACCCACGGAACATTGGGCAAGACAACTTCGTTTCACGTAGAGGGTGGGCCCGCAATACGAGGGCGTAGGGTTTTTGACCAGGTCTCCGTCGCTGCGGTGCCCATAACTTTTGATCCGTAAGGAGTTACGCAGCGCACATCATACCGTTGCAAAGCTCTCCGAGAGCTCTAAGATGGGGGCAGCCAGCATGCTAGCTATGCCCTTTTTGGAGCCCAAAATTGAACGTTTTCATCAGTTTCAGGCCACTTTTCTTCTTTTGCTCTGTTTTTTCATTCGGGATCGTACATCGTGAACTGTTAAAAGGGCGACAACCTAACTCGCGGGACATCAGAGGGCCTTACAACGTGTCGATATCACTTCTTGCAACCATGCTGCGTTGTTGAAGCGGATGGGTTATGGTTAAGCCCATTGGGCCTTTTGAATGGGCCATCTCTCTAGGCTAGGACTGTGTACAATTAACACATAAAGGAATTATGCCCTCAATTTCAGGCCACTTTTCTTCTTTTGCTCTGTTTTTCTGTCTCGGATCGTACGTCGTGAACTGTTAGAAGGACGACAACCTGACTCGCGGGACATCAGAGGGCCCTACAACGTGTTGATATCACGTCTTGCGAGGATGCTGCATTGTTGAAGCAGATGGGTTGTCGTTAAGCCCATTGGGCCTTTTGAATGGGCCATTTCTCTAGGCTGGGACTGTGAACCGTTAACACATATAGGAATTGTGCCCTCAACATGACGGGTGCGATCATACCAGCACTCATGTACCGGATCCCATAAGAACTCCGAAGATAAGCGTGCTTGGGCGAGAGTAGTAATAGGATGGTTGATCCCCTAGGAAGTCCTTGTGTTGCACCCCCTTTTCAATTTTTTTTGCCCTGGTTAGGGTTGCCAAGATACTTTATCCGCCAAATCTCTGTTACTGAATCCCACGGAACATTGGGCAAGACAACTTCGCTTCACGTAGAGGCTGGGCCCGATAAACTGAGGGCGTAGGGTTTGTGACCAGGTCTCCGTCGCTCCGGTGCCCATAACTTTTGATCCGTAAGGAGTTACGCTGCGCACAACATACCGTTGCAAAGCTCTCTGAGAGCTCTACGACAGGATAGCCAGCTTGCTCGTTGTGGCCGTGATTGGAGCCCAAAATCGAACGTTTTCAACAATTTTAGGCCACTTTTCTTCTTTTGCTCTATTTTTCTATCTCAGATCGTACGTCGTGAACTGTTAGAAGGACGACAACCTGACTCGCGGGACATCAGAGGGCCCTACAACGTGTTGATATCACGTCTTGCGAGGATGCTGCGTTGTTGAAGCGGATGGGTTGTCGTTAAGCCCATTGGGCCTTTTGAATGGGCCATTTCTCTAGGCTGGGACTGTGAACCGTTAACACATATAGGAATTGTGCCCTCAACATGACGGGTACGATCATACCAGCACTCATGTACCGTATCCCATAAGAACTCCGAAGATAAGCGTGCTTGGGCGAGAGTAGTAATAGGATGGTTGATCCCCTGGGAAGTCCTTGTGTTGCACCCCCTTTTCAATTTTTTTTGCCCTGGTTAGGGTTGCCAAGATACTTTATCCACCAAATCCCTATTACTGAATCCCACGGAACATTGGGTAAGGCAACTTCGCTTCACGTAAAGGTTGGGCCCGATAAACCGAGGGCGTAGGGTTTGTGACCAGGTCTCTGTCGCTCCGGTGCCCATAACTTTTGATCCATAAGGAGTTACGCGACGCACAGCATACCGTTGTAAAGCTCTCTAAGTGCTCTACGACGGGGGCAGCCAGCTTGCTCACTATGCCCATTTTTGGAGAGCAAAATCGAACGTTTTCATCAGTTTCAGGCCACTTTTCTTCTTTTGCTCTGTTTTTGCGTCCCGGATCGTACGTCGTGAACTGTTAAAAGGATGACAACCAGACTCAAGGGACATCAGAGGGCCCTACAACGTGTCGATATCACGTCTTGCAAGCATGCTACGTCGTTGAAGTGGATGGGTTGTCGTTAAGCCAATTGGGCCTTTTGAAAGGGCCATCTATCTAGGTTGGGACTGTGAACTGTTAACACATATAGGAATTGTGCCCTCAACATGACGGGAGCGATCATACCTGCACTAATGCACCGGATCCCATCAGAACTCCGAAGTTAAGCGTGCTAGGGCGAGAGTAGTACTAGGAAGGGTGATCCCCTGGGAAGTCCTCGTGTTGCACCTCCTTTTCAATTTTTTTTGCCTTGGTTAGGGTTGCCAAGATACTTTAAACACCAAATCTCTATTACTGATCCCATGGAACATTGGGCAAGACAACTTCGCTTCACGAAGGTGTTGGGCCCGCAAACCGACGGTGTAGGGTTTGTGACCAGGTCTCCGTCGCTCCGCTGCCCATAACTTTTGATCCGTAAGGAGTTACACGGCGCACAGCATACCGTTGCAAAGCTCTTCGAGAGCTCTACGACGAGGGCAGCCAGCATGCTCGCTGTGCCCTTTTTGGAGCACAAAATCGAACGTTTTCATCAGTTTCGGGCCACTTTTCTTCTTTTTCTCTATTTTTTCATCCCGGATAGTACGTCGTGAACTGTTAAAAGGACGACAACCTGACTCGCGGGACATTAGAGGGCCCTACAATGTGTCGATATAACGTCTTGCAAGCATGCTGCGTTGTTGAAGCGGATGGGTTGTGGTTAAGCCCATTGGGCCTTTTGAATGGGCCATCTCCCTAGGCTGGGACTGTGAACAATTAACACATAAAGGAATTGTGCCATCAACATGACGGGTGCGATCATACCAGCACTAATACACCGGATCCCATCAGAACTCCGAAGTGAAGCGTGCTTGGGCGAGAGTAGTACTAAGATGGGTGACCCCCTCTGTAGTCCTCGTGTTGCACCCCCTTTTCAATTTTTTTTGCCCTGGTTAGGTTTGCCAAGATACTTTATCCACCAAATCTCTATAACTGAATCCCACGGAACATTGGGCAAGACAACTTCGCTTCACGTAGAGGCTGGGCCCGCAAACCGAGGGCGTAGGGTCTGTGACCAGGTCTCCGTCGTTCCGGTGACCATAACTTTTGATTCCTAAGGAGTTACGCGGCGCACAACATACCGTTGCAAAGCTCTCTAAGAGCTCTACGACTGGGGGAAGCCAGCATGCTCGCTGTGCCCGTTTTTGGAAACCAAAATCGAAGTTTTCATTAGTTTCAGTCCACTTTTCTTCTATTGCTCTGTTTTTCCGTCCCGGATCATATGTCGTGAACTATTAAAAGGACGACAACCTGACTCGCGGGACATCAGAGGGCCCTGCAACATGTCGATATCACGTCTTGCAAGCATGCTGCATTGTTGAAGCGGATGGGTTGTCGTTAAGCCCATTGGGCCTTTTGAATGGGCCATCTCTCTAGGCTGGGACTGTGAACTGTTAACACATATATTAATTGTGCCCTCAACTTGACGGGTGCGATCATACCAGCACTAATGCACCGGATCCCATCAGAACTCCGAGGTTAAGCGTGCTTGGGCGAGAGTAGTACTATGATTGTTGACCCCTTGGGAAGTCCTCGTGTTGCACCCCCTTTTCAATTTTTTTTGCCCTGGTTAGGTTTGCCAAGATACTTTATCCCCCAAATCTCTATTACTGAATCCCATGGAACATTGGGCAAGACAACTTCGCTTCAAGTAGAGGCTGGGCCCGATAAACCGAGGGCGCAGGGTTTGTGACCAGGTCTCCGTCGCTCCGGTGCCTATAACTTTTGATCCGTAAGGAGTTACGCTGCGGACAGCATACCGTTGCAAAGCTATCAGAGAGCTCTACGACGGGGCAGGCAGCTTGCTCACTGTGCCCTTTTTGGAGCCCAAAATCAAACGTTTTCATCAATTTCAAGCCACTTTTCTTCTTTTGGTCTATTTTTTCATCCCGGATCATACGTTGTGAACTGTTCAAAGGATGACAACCTGACTCGTGGGAAGTCAGAGGGCCCTACAACGTGTCGGTATAACGTCTTGCGAGGATGCTGCGTTGTTAAAGCGGATTGGTTGTCGTTAAGCCCATTGGGCCTTTTGAATGGGCCATCTTTCTAGGTTGGGATTGTGAACCGTTAACACATATAGGAATTGTGCCCTCAACTTGACGGGTGCGATCATACCAGCACTAATGCACCGGATCCCATCAGAACTCCGAAGTTTAGCGCGCTTGGGCGATAGTAGTACTAGGCTGGGTGACCCCCTAGGAAGCCCTCGTGTTTCACCCCCTTTTCAATTTTTTTTGCCCTGGTTAGGGTTGCCAAGATACTTTATCTACCAAATCTCTATTACTGAATCCCATGGAACATTGGGCAATACAACTTCGCTTCACGGAGAGGCTGGGCCCGCAAACCGAGGGCGTAGGGTTTGTGACCAGGTCTCCGTCGCTCCGATGCCCATAACTTTTGATCCGTAAGTAGTTACACGGAGCACAGCATACCGTTGCAAAGCTTTCTTAGAGCTCTACGAAGGGGGCAGCCAGCTTGCTCACTGTGCCTGTTTTTGGAGCCCAAAATCGAACGTTTTCATCAGTTTCATGGCACTTTTCTTCTTTTGCTCTGTTTTTACGACCCGGATCGTACGTCGTGAACTGTTAAAAGGACTACAACCTGACTTGCGGGACATCAAAGGGCCCTACAACGTGTCGATATCACGTCTTGCAAGCATGCTGCGTTGTTGAAGCGGATAGGTTGTCGTTAAGCCTATTGGGCCTTTTGAATGGGCCATCTCTCTAGGCTGGGACTGTGAACCGTTAACACATATAGGAATTGTGCCCTCAACATGACTGGTGCGATCCTGCCAGCACTAATGCACTAGACCCCATCAGAACTCCAAAGTTAAGCGTGCTTGGGTGAGAGTAGTACTAGGATGTGTGACCCCCTGGGAAGTCCTCGTGTTGCACCGCCTTTTCAATTTTTTTTGCCCTGGTTAGGGTTGCCAATTTACTTTATCCACCAAATATCTATTACTGAATCCCACTGAACATTGGGCAAGACAACTTCGCTTCACGTAGAGACTGGGCCCGTAAACCGAGGGCTTAGGGTTTGTGACAAGGTCTTCGTCGCTCCGGTGCTCATAACTTTTGATCCGTAAGGAGTTACGCAGCGCACAGCATACCGTTGCAAAGCTCTCTGAGAGCTCATCGACTGGGGCAGCCAGCATGCTTGCTGTGCCCGCTTTTGGAGCCCAAAATCGAACGTTTTCATAAGTTTCAAGCCACTTTTCTTCTTTTGCTCTGTTTTGTCGTCCCGCATCATACGTCGTGAACTGTTAAAAGGAAGACAACCGGACTTGCGGGACATCAGAGGGCCCTACAACGTGTTGATATCACGTCTTGCGAGGATGCTGCGTTGTTGAAGCGGATGGGTTGTCATTGAGCCTATTAGGCCTTTTGAATAGGCCATCTCTCTAGGCTGGGACTGTGAATCGTTAACATATATAGGAATTGTGCCCTCAACATGACTGGTGTGATCATACCAGCACTAATGCACCGGATCCCATCAGAACTCCGAAGTTAAGCGTGCTTGGGCGAGAGTAGTACTAGGATGGGTGACCCCCTGGAAAATCCACATGTTGCACCACCTTTTCAATTTTTTTTGCCCCGGTTAGGGTTGTCAAGATACTTTATCCACCAAATCTCTATTACTGAATCCCACGGAACATTGGGCAAGACAACTTCACTTCACGTAGAGGCTGGGCCCGCAAACCAAGGGCGTAGGGTTTGTGACCAGGTCTCTGTCGCTCCGGTGCCCATAACTTTTGATCCGTAAGGAGTTACGCGGCGCACAACATACCGTTGCAAAGTTCTCTGAGAGCTCTACGACGGGGGCAGCCAGCATGCTCGCTTTGTCCGTCCCGAATCAGGCCACTTTTCCTCTTTTGCTCTGTTTTTCCGTCCCAAATCGTACGTCGTGAACTGTTAAAAGGACGACAACCTGACTCGCAGCACATCGTAGGGCCCTCCAACATGTCGATATAACGTCTTGCAAGCATGCTGCGTTGTTGAAGCGGATGGGTTGTCGTTAAGCCCATTGGGCCTTTTGAATGGGCCATCTATCTAGGTTGGGACTGTGAACCGTTAACACATATCGGAATTGTGCCCCCAACATGACGGGAGCGATCATACCAGCACTAATCCAACGGATCCCATCAGAACTCCGAAGTTAAGCGTGCTTGGGCGAGAGTAGTACTAGGATGGGTGACCCACTGGGAAGTCCTCGTGTTGCACCTCATTTTCAATTCTTTTTGCCTTGGTTAGGGTTGCCAAGATACTTTATCCACAAAATCTCTATTACTGAATCCCAAGGAACATATGGCAAGACAACTTCGCGTCACGTAGAGGCTGGGCCCGCAATTCGAGGGCGTAGTGTTTGTGACTAGGTCTCCGTCGCTCCGGTGCCCATAACTTTTGATTCGTAAGGAGTTACGCGGCGCACAGCATACCGTTGGAAAGCTCTCTGAGAGCTCTACGACGGGGGCAGCCAGCATGCTCGCTGTGCCTTTTTTGGAGCCCAAAATCGAACGTTTTCATCAGTTTCAGGCCACTTTTCTTCTTTTGCTCTGTTTTTTCGTCCCAGATCGTACGTCGTGAACTGTTAAAAGGGTGACAACCTAACTTGCGGGACATCAGAGGGCCCTACAACTCGTCGATATCACGTCTTGCAAGCATGCTGCGTTGTTGAAGCGGATGGGTTATGGTTAAGCCCATTGGGCCTTTTGAATAGGCGATCTCTCTAGGGATGGACTGTGAACAATTAACACATAAAGGTATTGTGCCCTCAACATGACGGGTGCGATCATACCAGCACTAGTGCACCGGATCCCATCAGAACTCCGAAGTTAAGCGTGCTTGGGCGAGATAGTACTAGGATGGGTGACCCCTTGGGATGTCCTCGTGTTGCACCCCCTTTTCAATTTTTTTTGCCCTGGTTAGGGTTGCCAAGATACTTTATCCACCTAATCTCTATTACTGAAACCCACGGAACATTGGGCAAGACAACTTCGTTTCACGCAGAGGCTGGGCCCGCAAACCGTGGGCGTAGGGTTTGTGACCAGGTCTCCATCGCTCAGGCACCCATAACTTTTGATCCGCAAGGAGTTACGCGGCGCACAGCATACCGTTGCAAAGCGCTCTGAGAGCTCTACGACGGGGGCAGCCAGCATGCTCGTGTGCCCTTTTTGGAGCCCAAAATCGAACGTTTTCATCAGTTTCAGTCCACTTTCCTTCTTTTGCTCTATTTTTTCATCCCGGATCGTACGTCGTGAACTATTCAAAGGGCGACAACCTAACTCGCGGGACATCAGAAGGCCCTACAACATGTCGATATCACGTATTGCAAGCATGCTGCGTTGTTGAAGCGGATGGGTTGTGGTTAAGCCTATTGGGCCGTTTGAATGGGCCATCTCTCTAAGCTGGGACTGTGAACAATTAACACATAAAGGAATTGTGCGCTCAACATGACGGGTGCGATCATACCAGCAGTAATGCACCGGATCCCATCAGAACTCCGAAGTTAAGCGTGCTTGGGCGAGAGTAGTACTAGGATGGGTGACCCCCTGGGAAGTCCTCGTGTTGCACCCCCTTTTCAATTTTTATTGCCCTGGTTAGGGTTGCCAAGATACTTTATCCACCAAATCTCTGTTGCTGAATCCCACGGAACATTGGGCAAGACAACTTCACTTCACGTAGAGGCTGGGCCCGATAAACTGAGGGCGTAGGGTTTGTGACCAGTTCTCAGTCGCTCCGGTGCCCAAAACTTTTGATCCGTAAGGAGTTACACTGCGCACGACATACCGTTGCAAAGCTCTCTGAGAGCTCTACGACGGGACAGCCAGCTTGCTCGCTGTGCCCGTTATTGCAGCGAAAAATCAAAAGTTTTCATCAATTTCAGGCCACTTTTCTTCTTTTGCTCTGTTTTTTCATCCCGGATCGTACGTCGTGAACTGTTAAAAGGACGACAACCTGACTCGCGGGACATCAGAGGGCCCTACAACGTGTTGATATCACGTCTTGCGAGGATGCTGTGTTGTTGAAGTGGATGGGTTGTCGTCAAGCCTATTGGGCCTTTTGAATGGGCCATCTCTCTAGGCTGGGACTGTGAACCGTTAACACATATAGGAATTCTGCCCTCTATATGACGGGTGCGATCATACCAGCACTAATGTACCGGATCCCATAAGAACTCCAAAGATAAGCGTGCTTGGGCGAGAGTAGTACTAGGATGGTTGACCTCCTGGGAGGTCCTCGTGTTGCACCCCCTTTTCAATTTTTTTTGCCCTGGTTAGGGTTGCGAGATACTTTATCCCCCAAATCTCTATTACTGAATCCCACGGAACATTGGGCAAGACAACTTCGCTTCATGTAGAGGTTGGGCCCGATAAACCGAGGACGTAGGGTTTGTGACCAGGTCTCCGTCGCTCCGGTGCCCATTACTTTTGATCTATAAGGAGTTACGCGACGCACAGCATACCGTTGCAAAGCTCTCTAAGAGCTCTACGACGGGGGCAGTCAGCTTGCTCGTTGTGCCCATTTTTGGAGACGAAAATCGAATGTTTTCATCAATTTCTGGCCACTTTTCTTCTTTTGCTCTGTTTTTCCGTACCGGATCGTACGTCGTGAACTGTTAAAAGGATGACAACCTGACTCAAGGGACATCAGAGGGCCCTACAACATGTCGATATCACGTCTTGCAAGCATGCTACGTTGTTAAAGCAGATGGGTTGTCGTTAAGCCCATTGGGCCTTTTGAATGGGCCATCTATCTAGGTTGGGACTGTGAACTGTTAACACATATAGGAATTTTGCCCTCAACATGACGGGTGCGATCATACCTGCACTAATGCACCGGATCCTATCAGAACTCCGAAGTTTAGCGTGCTTGGACGAGAGTAGTACTAGGATGGATGACCCCCTAGGAAGTCCTAGTGTTGCTCCTCCTTTTCAATTTTTTTTACCTTGTTTAAGGTTGCCAAGATACTTTATCCACCAAATCTCTATTTTTGAATCTCACGAAACATTGGGCAAGACAACTTCGCTTCACGTAGATGCTGGGCCCGCAAACCGAGGGCGTAGGGTTTGTGAACAGGTCTCCGTCGCTCCGGTGCACATAAATTTTGATCCGTAAGGAGTTACACGGCGCACAGCATACCGTTGCAAAGCACTCTGAGAGCTCTACGACGGGGGCAGCGAGCATGCTCGCTGTGCCTTTTTTGGAGCCCAAAATCGAACGTTTTCATCAGTTTCAGGCCACTTTTCTTCTTTTGCTCTGTTTTTTCATCCCGGATCGTACGTCGTGAACTGTTAAAAGGACGACAACCTAACTGGAGGGACATTAGAGGGCCCTACAATGTGTCGATATAATGTCTGGCTAGCATGCTGCGTTGTTGAAGCGGATGGGTTTTGGTTAAGCCCATTGGGCCTTTTGATTGGGCCATCTCTCTAGGCTGGGACTGTGAACAATTAACACATAAAGGAATTGTGCCCTCAACATGAAGGGTGCGATTATACCAGCACTAATGCACCGGATCCCGTCAGAACTCTGAAGTTAAGCGTGCTTGGGCGAGAGTAGTACTAGGATGGGTGACCCCCTGGGAAGTCCTCGTGTTGCACCCCATTTTCAATTTTTTTTGCCCTGGTTAGGGTTGCCAAGATACTTTATCCACCAAATCTCTATTACTAAATCCCACAGAATATTGGGCAAGACAACTTCGCTTCACATTGTGGCTGGGCCCGATAAACCGAGGGCGTAGGGTTTGTGACCAGGTCTCCGTCGCTCCGTTGCCCATTACTTTTGATTCGTAAGGAGTTACGCGGCACACAACATACCGTTGGAAAGCTCTCTGAGAGCTCTACGACAAGGGCAGCCAACTTACTCGCTCTGCCCATTTTTGGAGCCCAAAATCGAACGTCTTCATCAGTTTCAGGCCGTTTTTCTTCTTTTGCTCTGTTTTTCAGTCCCGAATCGTACGTCGTGAACTGTGAAAAGGACGACAACCTGACTCGCGGGACATTATAGGGCCCTACAACGTGTCGATATCAAGCTTTGCAAGCGTGCTACGTTGTTAAAGGGGATGGGTTGCCGTTAAGCCCATTGGGCCTTTTGAATGGGCCATCTCTCTCGGCTGGGACTGTGAACCGTTAACACATAAAGGAATTGTGCCCTTAACATGATGAGTACGATCATACCAGCACTAATGCACCGGATCCCATCAGAACTCCGAAGTTAAGCGTGCTTGGACGAGAGTAGTACTAGGATGGTTGACCCCTTGGGAAGTCCTCGTGTTGCACCCCGTTTTCAATTTTTTTTGCCCTGGTTAGGGTTGCCAAGATTCTTTTTCCACCAAATCTCTATTACAGAATCCCATGGAACATTAGGCCAGACAACTTCGCTTCACGTAGAGGCTGGGCCCGCAAACCAAGGGCATAGGGTTTGTGACCAAGTCTCCGTCGCTCCGGTGCCTATAACTTTTGATCCGTAAGGAGTTACGGGGCGCACAACATACCGTTACAAAGCTCTCTGAGAGCTCTACGACGAAGGCAGCCAGCTTGCTCGCTTTGCCCATTTTTGGAGCCCAAAATCGAACGTTATCATCAGTTTCAGGCCACTTTTCTTCTTTCGCTGTGTTTTTCCATCCCGGATCATACGTTGTGAACTGTTAAAAGGACGACAACCTGACTCGCGGGACGTCAGAAGGCCCTACAGCGTGTTGATATAACATCTTGCGAGGATGCTGCGTTGTTGAAGCGGATGGGTTGTTGTTAAGCCCATTGGGCCTTTTGAATGGGCCATCTCTCTAGGCTGCGACTGTGAACCGTTAACACATATAGGAATTGTGCCCTCAACATGACGGGTGCGGTCATACCAGCACTAATGCACCGGATCCCATCAGAACTCCGAAGTTAAGCGTGCTTGGGCGAGAGTAGAACTAGGATGATTGACGCCCTGGGAAGTCCTTGTGTTGCACCCCCTTTTCAATTTTTTTTGTCCTGGTTAGGGTTGCCATGATACTTTATCCACCAAATCTCTATTACTGAATCCCATGGAACATTGGGCAAGACAACTTCGCTTCACGTAGAGGCTGGGACCCATAAACCGAGGGCGTAGGGTTTGTGACCAGGTCTCCGTCGCTCCGGTGCCCATAACTTTTGATCCGTAAGGAGTTACGCGGCGCACAACATACCGTTACAAAGCTCTCTGAGAGCTCTACGATGGGGCCAGCCAGCTTGCTCGTTGTGCTCAATTTTGGAGAACAAAATCGAACATTTTCATCAATTTCAGGCCACTTTTCTTCTTTTGCTCTTTTTTTTGGTTCCAGATCATACGTCGTGAACTGTTAAAAGGACGACAACTTCACTCGCGGGATATCAGAGGGCCCTACAATGTGTGGATATCACGTCTTGCGAGGATGCTGCGTTGTTGAAGCGGATGGGTTGTCGTTAAGCCCATTGGGCTTTTTGAATTGGCCATCTCTCTAGGTTGGGTCTGTGAACCGTTAACACATAGGAATTGTGCTCTCAACATGATGGGTGCGATCATATAGCACTAATGCACCAGATCCCATCAGAACGCCGAAGTTAAGCGTGCTAGGGCGAGAGTAGTAATAGGTTGGGTGACCCCCTGGGAAGTCCTCATGTTGCACCCCTTTTCAATTTTTTTTGCCCTAGTTAGGGTTGCCAAGACACTTTATCCACCAAATATCTATTACTGAATCCCACGGAACATTGGGCACGACAACTTCGTTCCACGTAGAGGCTGAGCCAGCAAACCGAGGGCGTAGGGTTTGTGACCAGGTCTCCGTCGCTCTGGTGCCCATAACTTTTGATCCGTAAGGAGTTACACGGCACATAGCATACCGTTGCAAAGCTCTCTGAGAGCTCTACGACGAGGGCAACCAGCTTGCTCGCTGTGCCCATTTTTGGAGCCTAAAATCGAACGTCTTCATCAGTTTCAGGCCACTTTTCTTCTTTTGCTCTGTTTTTCAGTCCCGGATCGTACGTCGTGAACTGTGAAAAGGACGACAACCGAACTCGAGGGACATTAGAGGGCCCTACAACGTGTCTATATAACGTCTTGAATGCATGCTGCGTTGTTGAAACGGATGGGTTGTGGTTAAGCCCATTGGGCCTTTTGAATGGGCCATCTCTCAAGGCTGGGACTGTGAACAATTAACACATAAAGGAATTATGCCCTCAAAATGACGGGTTTGATCATACCAGCACTAATGCACCGTATCCCATCAGAACTCTGAATTTAAGCGTGCTTGGGTGAGAGTAGTACTAGGATGGGTGACCCCCTGTGAAGTCCTCGTGTTGCACCACCTTTTCAATTTTTTTTGCCCTGGTTAGGGTTGCCAAAATACTTTATCCACCAAATCTCTATTACTGAATCCCATGGAACATTGGGCAAGAAAACTTCGCTTCACGTAGGGGAAGGGCCCGCAAACCGAGGGCTTAGGGTTTGTGACCAGGTTTCCGTCGCTCCGGTGCTCACAACTTTTGATCCGTAAGGAGTTACACGGGGCAGAGCATACCGTTGCAAAGCTCTCTGAGAGCTCTACGACTGGGGCAGCCAGCTTGCTCGCTTCGCCCATTTTTGGAGCCCAAAATCGAACGTTTTCATCAAATTCAGGCCATTTTTCTTCTTTTGCTCTGTTTTTTCGTCCCGGATCATACGTTGTGAACTGTTAAAAGGACGACAACCTGACTCGCGGGAAATCAGAGGGCCCTACAATGTGTCGATATAATGTCTTTCGAGGATGCAGCGTTGTTTAAGCGGATGGGTTGTCGTTAAGCCCATGGGGCCTTTTGAATGGGCCATCTCGCTGGGCTGGGACTGTGAACCGTTAACACATATAGGAATTGTGCCCTGAAGATGACGGTTGCGATCATACCAGCACTAATGCACCGGATCCCATCAGAACTCCGAAGTTAAGCGTGCTTGGGCGAGAGTAGTACTAGGATGGGTGACCCCCTTGGGAAGTCCTCGTGTTGCACCCCCTTTTCAATTTTTTTAGCCCTGGTTAGGGTTGCCAAGATACTTTATCCGCCAAATCAGTATTACTAAATCCCACGGAACATTGGGCAAGACAACTTCGTTTCACGTAGAGGCTGGGCCCGCAAACCGAGGACGTAGGGTTTGTGACCAGGTCTCCGTTGCTCCGGTGCCCATAACTTTTGATCCGTAAAGAGTTACATGGCGCACAACATACCGTTGCAATGCACTCTGAGAGCTCTACGACAGGGGCAGCCAGCTTGCTCTCTGTGCCCTTTTTGGAGCCCAAAATCGAACGTTTTCATCAGTTTCAGGCCACTTTTCTTCTTTTGCTCTGTGTTTTCGTCCCGGATCATACGTTGTGAACTGTTCAAAGGAAAACAACCTGACTCGCGGGACGTAAGAGGGCCCTACAACATGTCGATATAACGTCTTGCGAGGATGCTACGTTGTTGAAGCGGATGGGTTGTCGTTAAGCCCATTGTGCCTTTTGAATTGGCCATCTCTCTAGGCTGGGATTGTGAACCGTTAACACATATAGGAATTGGGCCCTCAACATGACGGGTGCGATCATACCAGCACTAATGCACCAGATCCCATCAGAACTCCAAAGTTAAGCGCGCTTGGGCGAGAGTAGTACTAGGATGGGTGACCCCCTGGGAAGTCCTCGTGTTGCACCCCATTTTCAGTTTTTTTTGCCCTGGTTAGGGTTGCCAAGATACTTTATCCACCAAATCTCTATTACTGAATCTCACGGAACATAGGGCAAGACAACTTCGCTTCATGTAGAGGTTGGGCCCGCAAACCGAGGGCGTAGGGTTTGTGACCAGGTCTCCGTCGCTCTGGTGCCCATAACTTTTGATCCGTAAGGAGTTACGCGGCGCACAGCATACCGTTGCAAAGCTCTCTGAGAGCTCTACGACGGGGGCAATGAGCATGCTCGCTGTGCCTATTTTTGGAGCCCAAAATCGAACGTTTTCATCAGTTTCAGGCCACTTTTCTTCTTTTACTCAGTTTTTCCATCCCGGATCATACGTTGTGAACTGTTAAAAGGATGACAACCTGACTCGCGGGACATTAGAGGGCCCTACAACATGTCGATATAACAACTTGCGAGGATGCTGCGTTGTTGAAGCGGATGGCTTATCATAAAGCCCTTTAGGCCTTTTGAATGGGCCATCTCTCTTGGATGGGATTGCGAATCGTTAACACATATAGGAATTGTGCCCTCAACATGACGAGTGCGATCATACCAGCACTAATGCACCGGATCCCATTAGAACTCCGAAGTTAAGCGTGATTGGGCGAGAGTAGTACTAGGATGGGTGACCACCTGGGAAGTCCTGGTGTTGTACCCCCTTTTCAATTTTTTTTGCCCTAGTTAGGGTTGCCAAGATACTTTATCCACCAAATCTCTATTACTGAATCCCACAGAACATTGGGTAAAACAACTTCGTTTCACGTAGAGGCTGGGCCCACAAACCGAGGGCGTAGGGTTTGTGACCAGGTCTCCGTCGCTCCGGTGCCCATAACTTTTGATCCGTAAAGAGTTACGCGGCGCACAGCTTACCGTTGCAAAGCTCTCTGAGAGCTCTACAATGGGGGCAGCAAGGATGCTCGCTGTGCCTTTTTTGGAGCCCAAAATCGAACGTTTTCATTAGTTTCAGGCCAATTTTCTTCTTTTGCTATGTTTTTTTGTCCCGGATCATACGTCGTGAACTGTTCAAAGGATGACAACCTGGCTCATGGGACATCAGAGGGCCCTACAACGTGTCGATATCACGCCTTGCGAACATGCTGCATTGTTGAAGCGGATGGGTTGTCGTTAAGCCCATTGGGCCTTTTGAATGGGCCATCTCTCTAGGCTGGGACTGTGAATAGTTAACACATAAAGGAATTGTGCCCTCGACATGACGGGTGCGATCATACCAGCACTAATGCACTGGATCCCATCAGAACTTCGAATTTAAGCGTGCTTGGGCGAGAGTAGTACTAGGATGGGTGACCCCCTGGGAAGTCCTCGTGTTGCACCCCATTTTCAATTTTTTTTGCCCTGGTTAGGGTTGCCAAAATAATTTATCCACCAAATCTCTATTACTGAATCTCACGGAACATAGGGCAAGACAACTTCGCTTCACGTAGAGGCTGGGTCCGCAAACCGAGGGCGTAGGGTTTGTGACCAGGTCTCCGTCGCTCCGGTGCCCATAACTGTTGATCGTTAAGGAGTTAAGCGGCGCACAGCATACCGTTGCAAAGCTCTCTGAGAGCTCTACAACGGAGGTAGCCAACTTGCTTGCTGTGCCCATTTTTGGAGACCAAAATTGAATGTTTTCATCAGTTTCAGGCCACTTTTCTTCTTTTGCTTTGTTTTTTCGTCCCGAATCGTACGTTGTGAACTATTAAAAGGACGAGAACTTGACTCGCGGGACATCAGAGGGCCCTGCAACGTGTCGATAACACGTCTTGCAAGCATGCTGCATTGTTGAAGCGGATGGGTTGTCGTTAAGCCTATTGGGCCTTTTGAATGGGCTATCTCTCTAGGATGGGACTGTGAACCGTTAACACTTATAAGAATTGTGCCCTCAACTTGGCGGTGCGATCATACCAGCACTAATGCACCGGATCCCATCAGAACTCCGAAGTTAAGCGTGCTTGGGCAAGATTAGTACTAGGATGGGTGACCCCCTGGGAAGTCCTCGTGTTGCACCCCCTTTTCAATTTTCTTTGCCCTGGTTTGGGTTGCCAAGATACTTTATCCACGAAATCTCAATTACTGAATCCCACGGAACATTGGGCAAGATAACTTCGTTTCACATAGAGGCTGGGTCGACAAACCGAGGGCGTAGGGTTTGTGACCAGGTCTCCGTCGCTCCGGTGCCCATAACTTTTGATCAGTAAGGAGTTACGCGGCGCACAGCATAACGTTGCAAAGCTCTCTGAGAGCTCTACGTCGGGGGCAGCCAGCTTGCTCTCTGTGCCCATTTTAGGAGCCAAAAATCGAACGTTTTCATCAGTTTCAGGCCACTTTTCTTCTTTTACTCTGTTTTTCCGTCCCGGATCATACGTTGAGAACTGTTCAAAGGACAACAACCTGACTCGCGGGACGTCAGAGGGCCCTACAATGTGTCGATATAACGTCTTGCGAGGATGCTACTTTGTTGAAGCGGATGGGTTGTCGTTAAGCCCATTGGGCCTTTTGAATGGGCCATCTCTCTAAGCTGGGATTGTGAACCGTTAACACATATAGGAATTGTGCCCTCAACATGACGGGTGCGATCATACCAGCACTAATGCACTGGATCCCATCAGAACTCCAAAGTTAAGCGTGCTTGGGCGAGAGTAGTACTAGGATGGGTGACCCCCTTGGGAAGTCCTCGTGTTGCACCCCCTTTTCAATTTTTTTTGCCTGGTTAGGGTTGCCAAGATACTTTATCCACCAAATCCCTATTACTGAATCTCACGGAACATAGGGCAAGACAACTTCGCTTCATGTAGAGGCTGGGCCCGCAAACCGAGGGCGTAGGGTTTGTGACTAATTCTCCGTCGCTCCGGTGACCATAACTTTTGATCCATAAGGAATTATGCGGTGCACAGCATACCGTTGCAAAGCTCTCTGAGAGCTCTACAACAGGGGCAGCCAGCTTGCTCGCTGTACCCTTTTTGGAGCCCAAAATCGAACGTTTTCATCAGTTTCAAGCCACTTTTCTTCTTTTGCTCTTTTTTTCTGTCCCGGATCGTACGTCGTGAACTGTAAAAAAGTACAACATCCTGACTCGCCGGACATCAGAGGGCCCTACAACGTGTCCATATGACGTCTTGAAAGCATGCTGCGTTGTTGAAGCGGATGGGTTGTCGTTAAGCACATTGGGCCTTTCGAATGGGCCATCTATCTCGTATGGGATTATGAACAGTTAACACATAAAGGAATTGTGCCCTCTACATGACGGGTGTGATCATACCAGTACTAATGCACCGGATCCCATCAGAACTCTAAAGTTAAGCGTGCTTGGGCGAGAGTAGTACAAGGATGGGTGACCACCTGGGAAGTCCTCGCGTTGCACCCCCTTTTCAATTTTTTTTGCCCTAGTTAGAGTGGCCAAGATACTTTATCCACCAAATTCCTATTACAGAATCCCACGGAACATTGGGCAAGACAACTTCGCTTCACGTAGAGGCTGGGCCCTGTTAAAAGGACGACAACCTGACTCGCGGGACATCAGAGGGCCCTACAACGTGTTGATATAACATCTTGCGAGGATTCTGCGTTATTGAAGTGGATGGGTTGTCGTTAAGCCCATTGGGCCTTTTGAATGGGCTATCTCTCTCGTCTGGGATTGTGAACAGTTAACACATAAAGGAATTGTGCCCTCAACATGATGGGTACGATCATACCAGCACTAATGCAACGGATCCCATCAGAACTCCGAAGTTAAGCGTGTTTGGGCGAGAGTAGTACTAGGATGGGTGACGCCCGGGGAAGTCCTCGTGTTGCACCCCCTTTTCAATTTTTTTTGTCCTGCTTAGGGTTGCCAAGATACTTTATCCACCAAATCTCTATTACTGAATCCCATGGAACATTGGGCAAGACAACTTCGCTTCACAAAGAGGCTGGGCTCGCAAACCGAGGGCGTAGGGTTTGTGACCAAGTCTCCATCGCTCCGGTGCCTATAACTTTTGATCCATAAGGAGTTACGCGGCGCACAGCATACAGTTGCAAAGCTCTCTAAGAGCTCTAAACGAGGGCAGCAAGCTTGCACGCTGTGCCCATTTTTGGAGCCCAAAATCGAACGTTTTCATTAGTTTTAGGCCACTTTTCTTCTTTTGCTCTGTTTTTCCATCCCGGATCATACGTTGTGAACTGTTAAAAGGACGACAACCTGACTCGCGGGATGTCAGAGGGCCCTACAACGTTTTGATAAAAACGTCTTGCGAGGATGCAACGTTGTTGAAGCGGATGGGTTGTCGTTAAGCCCATTGGGCCTTTTGAATGGGCAGTCTCTCTAGGCTGGAACTGTGAACCGTTAACACATATAGAAATTGTGCCCTCAACATGACCGGTGCGGTCATACCAGCACTAATGCACTGGATCCCATCTGAACTCCGAAGTTAAGCGTGCTTGGGTGAGAGTAGTACTAGGATGGGTGACCCCCTGGGAAGTCCTCGTGTTACACCCCCTTTTCTATTTTTTTTGCCCTGGTTAGGGTTGCCAAGATACTTTATCCACCAAATCTCTATTACAGAATCCCACATAAAATTGGGCAAGACAACTTCGCTTCACGTAGAGGCTGGGCCCGCAAATCGAGGGCGTAGGGCTTGTGACCAAGTCTCCGTCGCTCCGATGCCTATAAATTTTGATCCGTATGGAGTTACGCGGCGCACATCATACCATTGCAAAGCTCTCTGAGAGCTCTACGACGAGGGCTGCCAGCTTGCTCGCTGTGCCCATTAGTGGAGCCCAAGATCGAACGTTTTTATCAGTTTCAGGCCACTTTTCTTCTTTTGCTCTGCTTTTCCATCCCGAATCATACGTTGTGAACTGTTAAAAGGACGACAACCTAACTCGCGGGACGTCAGAGGGCCCCACAACGTATCGATATAACGTCTTGCGAGGATGCTACGTTGTTGAAGCGGATGGGTTGTCGTTAAGCCCATTGGGCCTTTTGAATGGGCCATCTCTCTAGGCTGGGACTGTGAACTGTTAACACATATAGCAATTGTGCCCTTAACATGACGGGTGTGATCATACCAGCACCAATGCACCGGATCCCATCAGAACTCCGAAGTTATGCATGTTTGGGCGAGAGTAGTACTAAGATGGGTGACCCCTGGGGAAGTCCTCGTGTTGCACCCCTTTTTCAATTTTTTTTGCCCTGGTTAGGGTTGCCAAGATACTTTATCCACCAAATCTTTTTTACTGAATCCCACGGAACATTGGGCAAGACAACTTCGTTTCACATAGAGGCTGGGCCCGCAAACCGAGGGCGTACGGTTTGTGACCAAGTCTCCGTCGCTCTGATGCCTATAAATTTTGATCCGTAATGAGTTCCGCGGCGCACACCATACCGTTGCAAAGCCCTCTGAGAGCTCTACGATGGGGGCTGCCAGCTTGCTCGCTGTGCCCATTTTTGGAGCCCAAAATCGAACGTTTTCATCAGTTTCAGGCCACTTTTCTTCTTTTGCTCTATTTTTCCGTCCCGGATCATACGTTGTGAACTGTTAAAAGGACGACAATCAGACTCGCGGCACGTCAGAGGGCCCAACAACGTATCGATATAACGTCTTGCGAGGATGCTGCGTTGTTGAAGTGGATGGGTTGTCGTTAAGCCCATTGGGCCTTTTGAATGGGCCATCTCTCTAGGCTGGGACTGTGAACCGTTAACTCATATGGGAATTGTGCCCTCAACATGACGGGTGTGTTCATACCAGCACCAATGCACCGGATCCCATCAGAACTCCGTAGTTATGCAAGTTTGGGCGAGAGTAGTACTAGGATGGGTGACCCCTTGGGAAGTCCTCGTGTTGCACACCTTTTTCAATTTTTTTTGCCCTGGTTAGGGTTGCCAAGATACTTTATCCACCAAATCTCTTTTACTGAATCCCACGGAACATTGGGCAAATCAACTTCACTTCACGTAGAGGCTGGGCCCGATAAACGGAGGGCGTAGGGTTTGTGACCAGGTCACCATCGCTCCGGTGCCCATAACTTTTGATACGTAAGGAGTTACGCGGCGCACAGCATACCGTTGCAAAGCTCTCTGAGAGCTCTACGACGGGGGTAGCCAGCATGCTCCCTGTGCCCATTTTTGGCGCCCAAAATCGAATGTTTTCATCAATTTCATGCCACTTTTCTCCTTTTGCTCTATTTTTTTGTCCCGAATCGTACGTCGTGAATTGTTAAAAGGACGACAACCTGACTCGCGGGACATCAGAGGGCCCTACAACCTGTCGATATCATGTCTTGCAAGCATACTGCATTGTTGAAGCGAATGGGTTTTCGTTAAGCCCATTGGGCCTTTTGAATGGGCCATCTCTCTAGGCTGGGACTGTGAACAGTTAACACATAAAGGAATTGTGCCCTCAACATGACGGGTGCGATCATACCAGCACTAATGCACCGGATCCCATCAGAACTCCGAAGTTAAGCGTGCTTGGGCGAGAGTAGTACTAGGATGGGTAACCCCCTGGGAAGTCCTCGTGTTGCACCCCCTTTTCAATTTTTTTTGCCCTGGTTAGGGTTGCCAAGATACTTTAACCACCAAATCTCTGTTACTGAGTCCCACGGAACAATGGGCAAGACAACTTCACTTCACGTAGAGGCCGGGCTCGATAAACCGAGGGCGTAGGGTTTGTGACCAGGTCTCCGTCGGTCCGGTGCCCATAACTTTTGATCCGTAAGGAGTTACGCGACGCACAACATACCGTTGCAAAGCTCTCTGAGTGCTCTACGACGGGGGCAGCCAGCTAGCTCGCTGTGGCCATTTTTGGAGCCCAAAATCGAACATTTTCATCAGTTTTAGGCCACTTTTCTTCTTTTGCTCTATTTTTTCGTCCCGGATCATACGTTGTGAACTGTTCAAAGGACGACAACCTGACTCGCTGGACGTCAGAAGGCCCTACAATGTGTCGATATAATGTCTTGCGAGGATGCTGCGTTGTTGAAGCGGATGGGTTGCCGTTAAGCCCATTGGGCCTTCTGAATGGGCCATGTCTCTAGGCTGGATTATGAACCGTTAACACATATAGGAATTGTGCCCCTAACATGATGGGTGCGATCATACCAGCACTAATGCACCGGATCCCATCAGAACTCCGAAGTTAAGCGCGCTTGGGCGAGAGTAGTGCTAGGATAGGTGACCCCCTGGGAAGTCCTCGTGTTGCATCCCCTTTTCAATTTTTTTTGCCCTAGTTAGGGTTCCCAAGATACTTTATCCACCAAATCGCTATTACTGAATCTCACGGAACATTGGGCAAGACAACTTCGCTTCAATTAGAGGCTGGGCCCGCAAACCGAGAGCGTAGGATTTGTGACCAGGTTTCCGTCGCTCTGGTACCCATAACTTTTGATCTGGAAGGAGTTACGCGGCTTACAGCATACTGTTGCAAAGATCTCTGAGAGCTCCACGACAGGGGCAGACAGCTTGCTCGTTGTGCCCTTTTTGGAGCCCAAAATCGAACGTTTTCATTAGTTTCAGGTCGCTTTTCTTCTTTTGCTCTGTTTTTTCGTACCGGATCGTAATTCGTGAATTGTTGAAAGGACGACAACCTGACTCGCAGGACATCAAAGGGCCCTACAACGTGTTGATATCATGTCTTGCGAGGATGCTGCGTTGTTGAAGCGGATGGGTAGTCGTTAAGCCCATTGGGCCTTTTGAAAGGGCCATCTCTCTTGGCTGGGACTGTGAACATTTAACACATATAGGAATTGTGCCCTCAACAAGACGGGTGTGTCAATAATGCACCGGATCCCATCAGAACTCCGAAGTTAAGCGTGCTCGGGCGAGAGTAGTACTAGGATGGGTGACCCCCTAGGAAGTCCTCGTGTTGCACCCCTTTTTCAATTTTTTTTGCCCTGGTTAGGGTTGCCAAGATACTTTATCCACCAAACTGAGGGCGTAGGATTTTTGACCAGGTCTCCGTCGCTCCAGTGCCCATAACTTTTGATCCGTAAGTAGTTATGCGGCGCACAGCATACCGTTGCAAAGCTCTCTGAGAGCTCTACGACGTTGGTAGCTAGCTTGCTCGCTGAGCCCATTTTTGGAGACCAAAATCGAACGTTTTCATCAGTTTCAGGCCACTTTTGTTCTTTTGCTCTGTTTTTCCGTCTTGGATCATATGTTGTGAACTGTTAAAAGGACGACAACCTGACTCGCGGGACGTCAGAGGGCCCTACAACGTGCCGATATAACGTCTTGCGAGGAAGTTGCGTTGTTGAAGCGGATGGGTTGTCGTTAAGCCCATTAGACCTTTTGAATTGGCCATCTCTCCAAGCTAGGACTGTGAACCGTTAACACAAATAGGAATTGTGCCCTCAACATGGCGGGTGTGATCATACCGGCAACAATGCACCGGATCCCATCAGAACTCCGAAGTTAAGCGTGCTTGGGCGAGAGTAGTACTAGGATGGGTGACCCCCTGGGAAGTCCTCGTGTTGCACCCCCTTTTCAATTTTTTTTGCCCTGGTTAGGGTTTCCAAGATACTTTATCCACCAAATATCTTTTACTGAATCCCACGGAACATTGGGCAAGACAACTTCGCTTCAAGTAGAGGCTGGTCCCGATAAACCGAGGGCGTAGGGTTTGTGACCAGGTCTCCGTCGCTCCGGTGCCCATAACTTTTGATACGTAAGGAGTTACGTGGCGCACAACATACCGTTACAAAGCTCTCTGAGAGCTCTACGACGGGGGCAACCAGCTCGTTCACTGTGCCCGTTTTTGGAGCCCAAAATCGAACGTTTTCATCAGTTTCAGTCAATTTTTCTTCTTTTGCTCTGTTTTTCTGTCCCGAATCATGCGTTGTGAACTGTTCAAAGGACGAAAATGTGACTCGCGGGACTTTAGATGGCCTTACAACGTGTCGATATAACGTCTTGCGTTGATGCTGCGTTGTTGAAGCAGATGGGTTGTCGTTAAGCCCATTGGGCCTTTTGAATGGGCCATCTCTCTATGCTGGGATTGTGAACCGTTAACACATAAAGGAATTGTGCCCTCAACACGACGGTTGCGATCATACCAGCACTAATGCACCGGATCCCATCAGAACTCCGAAGTTAAGCATGCTTGGGCGAGAGAAGTACTAGGATGGGTGACCCCTTGGGAAGTCCTCGTCTTGCACCCCATTTCAATTTTTTTTGCCCTGTTTAGGGTTGCCAGGATACTTTATCCACCAAATCTCTATTACTGAATCCCACGGAACATTGGGCAAGACAACTTCGCTTCATGTTGATATCACGTCTTGCGAGGATGCTGCGTTGTTGAAGCAGATAGGTTGTCGTTAAGCATATTGGGCCTTTTGAATGGGCCATTTCTCTAGGCTGGGACTGCGAACAGTTAACACATAAAGGAATTGTGCCCTCAACGTGACGGGTTCGATCATACCAGTACTAATGCACCGGATCCCATCAGAACTCCGAAGTTAAGCGTGCTTGGGCGAGAATAGTACTAGGATGGGTGACCCCCTGGGAAGTCCTCGTGTTGCACCTCTTTTTTAAATTTTTTTTGCCCTGGTTAGGGTTGCCAAGATACTTTATCCACCAAATCTCTATTACTGAGTCCCACGGAACATTGGGCAAGACAACTTCGCTTCACGTAGAGGCTGGGCCCGATAAACTGAGGGCGTAGGGTTTGTGACTAGGTCTCCGTCGCTCCGGTGCCCATAACTTTTGATTCGTAAGGAGTTACGTGGCCCACAACATACCGTTGCAAAGCTCTCTGAGAGCTCTATGACGGGGGCAACCAGCATGCTTGCTGTGACCATTTTTGGAGCCCAAAATCGAACGTTTTCATCAGTTTCTGGCCACTTTTCTTCTTTTGCTCTGTTTTTTCGTCCCGAATCGTACGTCGTGAAATGCTGAAAGGACAACAACCTGACTCGCAGGACATCAGAGGGCACTACAACGTGACGATATCACGTCTTGCAAGCATGCTACAATGTTGAAGCGGATGGGTTGTCGTTAAGCCCATTGGGCCTTTTGAACGGGCCATCTCTCTAGGTTGGGACAGTGAACAGTTAACACATAAAGGAATTGTGTTCTCAACATGACGGGTGCGATCATACCAGCATTGATGCACCGGATCCCATCCGAACTCCGAAGTTAAGAGTACTTGGGCGAGAGTAGTACTAGGATGGGTGACCCCCTGGGAAGTCTTCGTGTTGCTCCCCTTTTTCAATTTTTTTTGGCCTGGTTAGGGTTGCCAAGATACTTTATCCACCAAATCTCTATTACTGAGTCCCACGTAACATTGGACAAGACAACTTTGCTTCACGTAGAGGCTGGGCCCGATAAACCGAGGGCGTAGGCTTTGTGACCAGGTCTCCGTCGCTCCGGTGCCCATAACTTTTGATCCGTAAGGAGTTACGCAGTACACAACATACCGTTGCAAATCTCTCTGAGTGCTCTACGACGGGGGTAGCCAGTTTGCTCGCTTTGCCCATTTTTGGAGCCCAAAATCGAACGTTTTCATCAACTTCAGGCCGTTTTTCTTCTTTTGCTCTGTTTGTCCGCCCAGGATCGTACGTCGTGAACTGTTAAAAGGACAACAACCTGACTCACGGGAGATCAGTGGGCCCTACAACGTGTCGATATCACGTCTTGCAAGCATGCTGCATTGTTGAAGTGGATGGGTTGTCGTTAAGCCCATTGGGCCTTTTGAATGGGCCATCTCTCTTGGCTGGGACAGTGAACAGTTAACACATAAAGGATTTGTGCCCTCAACATGACGGGTGCGATCATACCAGCACTAATGCACCGGATCCCATCAGACAACTTCGCTTCACGTAGAGGCTGGGCCCGATAAACCGAGGGCATAGGGTTTGTGACCAGGTCTCCGTCGCTCCGGTTCCCATAACTTTTGATACGTAAGGAGTTACGCGGCGCACAGCATACCGTTGCAAAGCTCTCTGAGAGCTCTACGACGGGGGTAGCCAGCATGCTCGCTGTGCCCGTTTATGGAGCCCAAAATCGAACGTTTTCATCGGTTTCAGGCTACTTTTCTTCTTTTGCTCTGTTTTTCCGTCCAGAATCGAACGTCGCGAACTGTTAATAGGACGACAACCTGACTCGCCGGACATCAGAGGGCCCTACAACGTGTTGATATCACGTCTTGCAAGCATGCTGCCTTGTGGAAGCGGATGGGTTGTCGTTAAGCCCATTGGGCCTTTTGAATGGGCCATCTTTCTTGGCTGGGACTATGAACCGTTAACACATATAGGAATTGTGCCCTCAACATGACGGGTGTGATCATACCAGCACTAATGCACCAGATCCCATCAGTACTCCGAAGTTAAGCGTGCTTGGGAGAGAGTAGTACTAGGATGGGTGACCCCCTGGGAAGTCCTCGTGTTGCACCCCCTTTTCAATTTTTTTTGCATTGGTTAGGGTTGCCAAGATACATTATCCACCAAATCTCTTTTACTGAATCCCACGGAACATTGGGCAAGTCAACTTCGCTTCACGTAGAGGCTGGGCCCGATAAACGGAGGGCGTAGGGTTTGTGACCAGGTCCCTGTCGCTTCGGTGCCCATAACTTTTGATACGTAAGGAGTTACGCGGCGCACAGCATACCATTGCAAAGCTCTCTTAGAGCTCTACGACGGGGGCAGCCAGCTTGCTCGTTGTGCTCATTTTTGGAGCCCAAAATCGAACGTTTTCGTCAGTTTTAGGCCATTTTTCTTCTTTTGCTCTATTTTTCCGTCCCGGATCATACGTTGTGACCTGTTCAATGGACGACAACATGACTCGCGGGACGTCAGAGGGCCCTACAACATGTCGATATAACGTCTTGTGAGGATGCTACGTTGTTGAAGCAGATGGGTTGTCGTTATGCCCATTGGGCCTTTTGAATGGGCCATCTCTCTATGCTGGGATTGTGAACCGTTAACACATAAAGGAATTGTGCCCTCAACATGACGGGTGCGATTAAACCAGCACTAATGCACCAGATCCCATCAGAACTACGAAGTTAATCGTGCTTGTGCAAGAGTAGTACTAGTATGGGTGACCCCTTGAGAAGTCCTCGTTTTGCACCCTTTTTCAATTTTTTTTGCCCTGGTCAGGGTTGCCAAGATCTTTTATCCACCAAATCTATATTACTGAATCCTACGAAACATTGGGCAAGACAACTTCGCTACATGTAGAGGCTGGGCCCGCAAACCGAGGGCGTAGGTTTTGTGACATGGCCTCCGTCGCTTCGGTGCCCATAACTTTTGATCCGTAAGAAGTTACATGGCGTACATCATACCGTTGCAAAGCTCTCTGAGAGCTCTACGATGGGGGCAACCAGCATGCTCGCTGTACCAATTTTTGGAGCCCAAAATCGAACGTTTTCATCAGTTTCAGGCCAATTTTCTTCTTTTGCTATGTTTTTTCGTCCCGAATCGTACGTCGTGAATTTTTGAAAGGACGACAACCTGTCTCGCAGGACATTAGAGGGCCCTACAACGTGTCGATATCACGTCTTGCAAGCATGCTGCAATGTTGAAGCGGATGGGTTGTCGTTAAGCCCATTGGGCCTTTTGAATGGGCCATCTCTCTAGGCTGGGACTGTGAACAGTTAACACATAAAGGAATTGTGTCCTCAACATCACGGCTGCGATCATACCAGCACTAATGCACCGGATCCCATCAGAACTCCGAAATTAAGCGTGCTTAGGCGAGAGTAGTACTAGGATGGGTGACCCCCTGGGAAGTCCTCGTGTTGTACCCCTTTTTCAATTTTTTTTGCCCTGGTTAGGGTTGCCAAGATACTTTATCCACCAAATCTCTATTACTAAGTCCCACGAAACATTGGGCAAGACAACTTCGCTTGACGTAGAGGCTGGGCCCAATAAACCGAGGGCGTAGGGTTTGTGACCAGGTCTCCGTCGCTCCGGTGCCCATAACTTTTGATCCGTAAGGAGTTACGCAGCACACAGCATACCGTTGCAAAGCTCTCTGAGTGCTCTACGATAGGGGCAGCCAGTTTACTCGCTTTGCCCATTTTTGGAGCCCAAAATCGAACGTTTTCATCAGTTTCAGGCCGCTTTTCTTCTTTTGCTCTGTTTGTCCATCCAGGATCGTACGTCGTGAACTGTTAAAAGGACGACAACCTGACTCGCGGGAGATCAGAGGGCCCTACAACGTGTCGATATCACGTCTTGCAAGCATGCTGCATTGTTGAAGTGGATGGGTTATTGTTAAGCCCATTGGGCCTTTTGAATGGGCCATCTCTCTTGGCTGGGACAGTGAACAGTTAACACATAAAGGATTTGTGCCCTCAACATGACGGGTGCGATCATACCAGCACTAATGCACCGGATCCCATCAGACAACTTCGCTTGACGTAGAGGCTGGGCCCGATAAACCGAGGGCGTAGTGTTTGTGACCAGGTCTCCGTCGCTCCGGTGCCCATAACTTTTGATACGTAAGGAGTTACGCGGCGCACAGCATACCGTTGCAAAGCTCTCTGAGAGCTCTACAACGGGAGCAGCCAGCTTGCTCGCTATGCCCGTTTATGGAGCCCAAAATCGAACGTTTTCATCAATTTCAGGCCACTTTTCTTCTTTTGCTCTGTTTTTCCGTCGCGGATCATACGTTGTGTACTGTTCAACGAATGACAACCTGACTCGCGGGACGTCAGAGGGCCCCACAACGTGTCGATATAATGTCTTGCGAGGATCCTGCATTGTTGAAGCGGATTGCTTGTCGTTAAGCCCATTGGGCCTTTTGAATGGGCCATCTCTCTAGGCTGGAATTGTGAATCGTTAACACATATAGGAATTGTGCCCTCAACATGGTAGGTGTGATCATACCCGTACTAATGCACCGCATCCCATCAGAACTCCGAAGTTAAGCGCGCTTGGGCGGGGGGTAGTACTAGGATAGGTGACCCCTTGGGAAGTCCTCATGTTGCACCCCCTTTTCAATTTTTTTTGCCCTAGTTAGGGTTGCCAAGATACTTTATCCACCAAATCTCTATTACTGAATCCCACGGAACATAGGGCAAGACAACTTCACTTCACGTAGAGGCTGGGCCAGCAAACTGAGGGAGTAGGGTTTGTGACCAGGTCTCTGTCACTCCGGTGCCCATAACTTTGGATCCGTAAGGAGTTACGCGGCGCACATCATACCGTTACGAAGCACTCTGAGAGCTCTACGACGGGGGCAGCCAGCTTGCTCGCTGTGCCTTTTTTGGAGCCCAAAATCGAACGTTTTCTTCAGTTTCAGGTCACTTTTCTTCTTTTGCACTGTTTCTCCATCCCGAATCGTACGTCGTGAATTGTCAAAAGGACGACAACCTGACTCGCGGGACATCAGAGGGCCCTACAATGTGTCGATATCACGTCTTGCAAGCATGCTGCATTGTTGAAGCGGATGGGTTGTCATTAAGCCCATTGGGCCTTTTCAATGGGCCATCTCTCTAGGCTGGGACTATGAACAGTTAACACATAAAGGAAATGTGCCCTCAACATGACGGGTGCGATCATACCAGCACTAATGGACCGGATCCCATCAGAACTCCGAAGTTAAGCGTGCTTGGGCGAGAGTACTACTAGGATGGGTAACCCCCTGGGAAGTCCTCGTGTTGCACCCCCTTTTCATTTTTTTTTTGCCCTGGTTACGGTTGCCAAGTTATTTTATCCATCAAATCTCTATTACTGAGTCCCAAGGAACATTGGGAAAGACAAGTTCACTTCACGTAGAGCGTGGGCCCAAAAAAGCGAGGGTGAAGGGTTTGTGACCAGGTCTCTGTCGCTCCGGTGCCCATAACTTTTGATCCGTAAGGAGTTACGCGGTGCACAGCATACCGTTGCAAAGCTCTCTGAGTGCTCTACGACGGGGGCAGCTAGCTTGCTAGCTATGCCCCTTTTTGGAGCCCATAATCGAACGTGTTTATCAGTTTCAGGCCACTTTTCTTCTTTTGCTCTATTTTTACGTCCCGGATCATACGTTGTGAACTGTTCAAAGGACGACAACCTGACTCGCGGGACGTCAGAGGGCCCTACAACGTGTCGATATAATGTCTTGCGAGGATGCTGCGTTGTTGAAGCAGATGGGTTGTCGTTAAGCCCATTAGGCCTTTTGAATGGGCCATCTATCTAGGCTGGGATTGTGAACAGTTAACACATATAAGAATTGTGACCTCAACATGACGGGTGTGATCATACCAGCACTAATGCACCGGATCCCATCAGAACTCCGAAGTTAAGCGTGCTTGGTTGAAAGTAGTACTATGATGGGTGACCCCCTGGGAAGTCCTCGTGTTGTATCGACTTTTCAGTTTTATTTGCCCTGGTTAGGGTTGCCAAGATACTTTATCCACCAAATCTCTATTACTGAATCCCACGGAACAAAGGAGAAGACAACTTCGCTTCACGTAGAGGCTGGGCCCGCAAACCGTGGGTGGAGGGTTTGTGACCAGGTCTCCGTAGCTCCGGTGCCCTTAACTTTTGATCCGTAAGGAGTTACGCGGCGCACAGCATACCGTTGCAAAGCTCTCTGAGAGCTCTACGAGGGGGCAGCCAGCTTGCTCGTTGTGCCCCTTTTTGGAGCACGAAATCGAACGTTTTCATCAGTTTCAGTCCACTTTTCTTCTTTTGCCCTATTTTTCTGTCCCGGATCATACGTTGTGAACTGTTAAAAGGACGACAACCTGACTCGCAGGACATCAGAGGGCCCTACAACGTGTCGATATAACGTCTTGTGCGGATGCTGCGTAGTTGAAGCGGATGGGTTGTCGTTAAGCCCATTGGGCCTTTTGAATGGGCCATCTCTCTAGGCTGGGACTATGAACCGTTAACACATATAGGAATTGTGCCCTCAACCTGACGGGTGCGATCATACCAGTACTAATACACCGGATCCCATCAGAACTCCGAAGTTAAGCGTGCTTGGGCGAGAGTAGTACTATAATGGGTGACCCCCTGGGAAGTCCTCGTGTTATACCCCATTTTCAATTTTTTTTGCCCTGGTTAGGGTTACCAAGATACTTTATCCGCCAAATCTCTATGGCTCAATCCCACGGAACATTGGGCAAGACAACTTTGTTTCACGTACTGGCTGGGCCCGCAAACCGAGGGCGTAGGGATTGTGACTAGGTATCCGTCGCTCCGGTGCCCATAACTTTTAATCCGTAATGAGTTACGCGGCGTACAGCATACCGTTGCAAAGCTCTCTGAGAGCTCTACGACGGGGGCAACTAGCATGCTCGCTGTGCCCATTTTTGGAGCCCAAAATCGAACGTTTTCATCATTTTCAGGCCACTTTTCTTCTTTTGCTATGTTTTTCCGTCCCGGATCGTACGTCGTGAACTGTTAAAAGGACGACAATCTGACTCGCGGGACATTAGAGGGCCTTACAATGTGTAGATATCACGTCTTGCAAGCATGCTGCGTTATTGAAGCAGATGGGTTGTCGTTAAGCCCATTGGGCCTTTTGAATGGTTCATCTCTCTAGGCTGGGACTGTGAACAGTTAACACATAAAGGAATTGTGCCCTCAACATGACGGGTGCGATCATACCAGCACTAATGCACCGGATCCCATCAGAACTCCAAAGTTAAGCGTGCTTGGGCGAGAGTTGTACTAGGATGGGTGACCACTTGGGAAGTCCTCATGTTGCACCCCGTTTCAATGTTTTTTGCCCTGGTTAGGGTTGCCAAGATACTTTATCCAGCAAATCTCTATTACTAAATCCAACGGAACATTGGGCAAGACAACTTCACTTCACGTAGAGGCTGGGCCCGCAAACCGAGGGCGTAGGGTTTGTGACCAGGTTTTCGTCGCTCCGGTTCCCATAACTTTTGATCCGTAAGGAGTTACGCGGCATATAGCATACTGTTGCAAAGCTCTCTGAGAGCTCTACGACGGGGGCAGCCAACTTCCTCGCTGTGCCCATTTTTGGAGCCCAAAATCGAACGTTTTCATCAGTTTCAGGCCGCTTTTCTTCTTTTGCTTTGTTTTTTCGTCCAGGATCGTACGTCGTTAACTTTTAAAAGGACGACAACCTGACTCCCGGGACATCAGAGGGCCCTACAATGTGTTGATATCACGTCTTGTGAGGATGCTACGTTGTTGAAGCAGATGGGTTGTCGTTAAGCCCTTTGGGCCTTTTGAATGGGCCATCTCTCTAGGCTGAGACTGTGAACTGTTAACACATATTGGAATTGTGCCCTCAACATGACGGGTACGATCATACCAGCACTAATGCACTGGATCCCATCAGAACTCCGAAGTTAAGCGTGTTTGGGCGAGAGTAGTGCTAGGATGGGTAACCCCCTGGGAAGTACTCGTGTTGCACACCTTTTTCAATTTTTTTACCCTGGTTAGGGTTGCCAAGATACTTTATCCACCAAATCTCTATTACTAAATCCTACGGAACATTGGGCAAGACAACTTCGCTTCACGTAGAGGTTGGGCCCGCAAAACGCGGGCGTAGGGTTTGTGACCAGGTCTCCGTCGCTCCAATGCCCATAAATTTTGATCCGTGAGGAGTTACACTGCGCACAGCATACCGTTGCAAAGCTCTCTGAGACCTCTACGACGGGGGCAACCAGCTTGCTCGCAGTGCCCGTTTATGGAGCCCAAAATTGAACGTTTTCATCCATTTCCGATCACTTTTCTTCTCTTGCTCTATTTTTCTGTCCCGAATCGTACGTCGTGAACTGTCAAAAGGACGACAACCTGACTCGCGGGACAAAAGAGGGCCCTACAATGTGTCGATATCACGTCTTGCAAGCATGCTGCATTGTTGAAGCGGATGGGTTGTCGTTAAGCCCATTGGGCCTTTTGAATGGGCCATCTCTCTAGGCTGGGACTATGAACAGTTAACACATAAAGGAATTGTGCCCTCAACATGACGGGTACGATCATACCAGCACTAATGCACCGGATCCCATCAGAACTCCGAAGTTAAGCGTGCTTGGGCGAGAGTAGTAGTAGGATGGGTGACCCCGTGGGAAGTCCTCGTGTTGCAACCCCTTTTCATTTTTTTGCCCTGGTTAGGGTTGCCAAGTTACTTTATCCATCAAATCTCTATTAGTGAGTCCGAAGGAACATTGGGCAAGACAAGTTCGCTTCACGTAGAGGCTGGGCCCAATAAACCGAGGGCGTAGGGTTTGTGACCAGGTCTCTGTCGCTCCGGTGCCCTTAACTTTTGATTCGTAAGGAGTTACGCGGCGCACAGCATACCGTTGCAAAGCTCTCTGAGTGCTCTACGACGGGGGCAGCTAGCTTGCTAGCTATGCCCCTTTTTGGAGCCCATAATCGAACGTGTTTATCAGTTTCAGGCAACTTTTCTTCTTTTGCACTATTTTTTCGTCCCGGATCATACGTTGTGAACTGTTCAAAGGACGACAACCTGACTCGCGGGACGTCAGAGGGCCCTACAACGTGTCGATATAATGTCTTGCGAGGATGTTGTGTTGTTGAAGCAGATAGATTGTCGTTTAGCCCATTGGGCCTTTTGAATGGGCCATCTCTCTAGGCTGGGATTGTGAACCGTTAACACATATAAGAATTGTGCCCTCAACATGACGGGTGCGATCATACCAGCACTAATGCACCGGATCCCATCAGAACTCCGAAGTTAAGCGTGCTTGGGTGAAAGTAGTACTAGGATGGGTGACCCCCTGGGAAGTCCTCGTGTTGTACCGACTTTTCAGTTTTATTTGCCCTGGTTAGGGTTGCCAAGATACTTTATCCACCAAAATCTCTATTACTGAATCCCACGGAACAAAGGACAAGACAACTTCGCTTCACGTAGAGGCTGGGCCCGCAAACCGTGGGCGTAGGATTTGTGACCAGGTCTCCGTCGCTCCGGTGCCCTTAACTTTTGATCCGTAAGGAGTTACGTGGCGCACAACATACCGTTGCAAAGCTCTCTGAGAGCTCTACGACGGGGGCAGCTAGCTTGCTTGCTGTGCCCCTTTTTGGAGCCCAAAATCGAACGTTTTTATCAGTTTCAGGCCACTTTTCTTCTTCTGCTCTATTTTTCTGTCCCGGATCATACGTTGTGAACTGTTAAAAGGACGACAACCTGACTCCCAGTACATCAGAGGGCCCTACAACGTGTCGATATAACGTCTTGCGCGGATGCTGCGTAGTTGAAGCGGATGGGTTGTCGTTAAGCCTATTGGGACTTTTGAATGGGCCATCTCTCTAGGCTGGGACTATGAACCGTTAACACATATAGGAATTGTGCCCTCAACCTGACGGGTGCGATCATACCAGTACTAATACACCGGATCCCATCAGAACTCCGAAGTTAAGCGTGCTTGGGCGAGAGTAGTACTATAATGGGTGACCCCCTGGGAAGTCCTCGTGTTGCACCCCCTTTTCAATTTTTTTTGCCCTGGTTAGGGTTACCAAGATACTTTATCCGCCAAATCTCTATGGCTGAATCCCACGGAACATTGGGCAAGACAACTTTGTTTCACGTAGTGGCTGGGCCCGCAAACTGAGGGCGTAGGGTTTGTGACCAGGTCTCCGTCGCTCCTGTGCCCATAACTTTTGATCCGTAATGAGTTACGCTGCGCACATCATACCGTTGCAAAGCTCTCTGAGAGCTCTACGACGGGGACAACTAGCATGCTCGCTGTCCCCATTTTTGAAGCCCAAAATCGAACGTTTTCATCATTTTCAGGCCACTTTTCTTCTTTTGCTCTGTTTTTCCGTCCCGGATCGTACGTCGTGAACTGTTAAAAGGATGACAATCTGACTCGCGGGACATTAGAGGGCCCTACAATGTGTAGATATCACGTCTTGCAAGCATGCTGCGTTATTGAAGCAGATGGGTTGTCGTTAAGCCCATTGGGCCTTTTGAATAAGTCATCTCTCTAGGCTGGGACTGTGAACAGTTAACACATAAAGGAATTGTGCCCTCAACATGACGGGTGCAATCATACCAGCACTAATGCACCGGATCCCATCAGAACTCCAAAGTTAAGCGTGCTTGGGCGAGAGTTGTACTAGGATGGGTGACCACTTGGGAAGTCGTCGTGTTGCACCCCTTTTCAATTTTTTTTCCCTGGTTAGGGTTGCCAAGATACTTTATCCCCCAAATCTCTATTACTAAATCTCACGGAACATTGGGCAAGACAACTTCGCTTCACATTGAGGCTGGGCCTGCAATCCGGGGGCGTAGGGTTTGTGACCAGGTTTTCGTCGCTCCGGTGCCCATAACTTTTGATCCGTAAGGAGTTACGCGGCATATAGCATACCGTTGCAAAGCTCTCTGAGAGCTCTACGACGGGGGTAGCCAGCTTGCTCGCTGTGCCCATTTTTGGAGCCCAAAATTGAACGTTTTCATCAGTTTCACGCCGCTTTTCTTCTTTTCCTTTGTTTTTTCATCCAGGATCATACGTCATTAACTGTTTAAAGGATGACAACCTAACTCCCGGGACATCAGAGGGCCCTACAATGTGTTGATATCACGTCTTGCGAGGATGCTACGTTGTTGAAGTGGATGGGTTGTCGTTAAGCCCTTTGGGCCTTTTGAATGGGCCATCTCTCTAGGCTGAGACTGTGAACTGTTAACCCATATTGGAATTGTGCCCTCAACATGACTGGTGCGATCATACCAGCACTAATGCATTGGATCCCATTAGAACTCCGAAGTTAAGCGTGCTTGGGCGAGAGTAGTGCAAGGATGGGTGACCCCCTAGGATGGGTGACCCCCTGGTTAGGGTTGCCAAGATACTTTATCTACAAAATCTCTATTACTGAATCCCACGGAACATTGGGCAAGACAACTTCGCTTCACTTAGAGGCTGGGCCCGCAAACCGAGGGCGTAGGGTTTGTGACCAGGTCTCCGTCGCTCCGATGCCCATAACTTTTGACCCGTGAGGAGTTACGCGGCGCACAGCATACCGTTGCAAAGCTCTCTGAGACCTCTACAACCGGGGAAACCAGCTTGCTCGTCGTGCCCGTTTATGGAGCCCAAAATCTAACGTTTTCATCAGTCTCAGGCCACTTTTCTTCTTTAGCTCTGTTTTTCCGTCCCGGATCAAACGTTGTGAATTGTTAAGAGGACGACAACCTGACTCGCGGGACATCAGAGGGCCCTACAACGTGTCGATATAATGTCTTGCGAGGTTGCTGCGTTGTTGAAGCGGATGGGTTGTCGTTAAGCCCATTGGGCCTTTTGAATTGGCCATCTCTCTAAGCTGGGACTGTGAACCGTTAACACATATAGGAATTGTGCCCTCAACATGACGGGTGCGATGATACTAGCACTAATGCACCGGAACCCATCAGAACTCCGAAGTTAAGCCTGCTTGAGCGAGAGTAATACTAGGATGGGTGACCCCCTGGGAAGTCCTCGTGTTGCACCCCCTTTTCAATTTTTTTTGCCCTGGTTAGGGTTGCCAAGATACTTTATCCACCAAATCGCTTTTACTGAATCCCACGGAACATTGGGCAAGAAAACTTCGCTTCACGTAGAGGCTGGGCCCGATAAATCGAGGGCGTAGGGTTTGTGACAAGGTCTCCGACGCTCCGGTGCCCATAACTTTTGATCCATAAGGAGTTACGCGGCGCACAGCATACCGTTGCAAAGCTCTCTGAGACCTCTACGACGGGGGCAGCCAGCTTGCCAGCTCTGCCCATTTTTGGAGCCCAAAATCGAACGTTTTCATCAGTTTCAAGGCACTTTTCTTATTTTGCTACGTTTTTCTATCCCGGATCATACGTTGTGAACTGTTCAAAGGACGACAACCTGACTCGCGGGAAGTCAGAGGGCCCTACAATGTGTTGATATCACGTCTTGCGAGGATGCTGCGTTGTTGAAGCAGATGGGTTGTCGTTAAGCCCATTGGGACTTTTGAATGGGCCATCTCTCTACGCTGGGACTGTGAACTGTTGACACATATAGGAATTGTGCCCACAACATGACGGGTGCGATCATACCAACACTAATGCACCGGATCCCATCAGAACTCCGAAGTTAAGCGTGCTTGGGCGAGAGTAGTACTAGGATGGGTGACCACCTGGGAAGTCCCCGTGTTGCACCACCTTTTCAATTTTTTTTTCCTGGTTAGGGATGCCAAGATACTTTATCCACCAAATCTCTATTACTGAATCCCACGGAACATTGGGCAAGACAACTTTGCTTCACGTAGAGACTGGGCCCGCAAACCGAGGGCGTAGGGTTTGTGACCAGGTTTCCGTGGCTCCGGTGCCCATAACTTTTGATCCGTATAGAGTTACGCAGCGCACAAGATACCGTTGCAAAGCTCTCTAAGAGCTCTACGATTGGGGCAGCCAGCTTGCTCGCTGTGCACGTTTTTGGTGCCCAAAATCGAACGTTTTCATCAGTTTCAAGCAGCTTTTCTTCTTTTTGTATATTTTTCTGTCCAGGATCGTACGTCGTGAAATGTTAAAAGGACGACAACATGACTCGCGGGACATCAGAGGGCCCTACAATGTGTTGAAATCACGTCTTGCGAGGATGCTGCATTGTTGAAGCGGATGGGTTGTCGTTAAGCCCATTGGGCCTTTTCAATGGGCCATATCTCTAGGCTGGGACTGTGAACCGTTAACACATATAGGAATTGTTCCCTCAACATGACGGGTGTGATCATACCAGTATTAATGCACCGAATCCCATTAGAACTCCGAAGTTAAGCGTGCTTGGGCGAGAGTAGTGCTAGGATGGGTGACCCCCTGGGAAGTCCTCGTGTTGCACCCCCTTTTCAATTTTTTTTGCCCTGGTTAGGGTTTCCAAGATACTTTATCTACCAAATCTCTATTACTGAATACAACGAAACATTGGACAAGAAAACTTCGCTTCACGTAGAGGCTGGGCCTGCAAACCGAGGGCGTAGGGTTTGGGACCAGGTCTCCGTCGCTCCGATGCCTATAAGTTTTGATCCGAGAGGAGTTACGCGGCGCACATCATACCGTTGCAAAGCTCTCTAAGACCTCAACGACATGGGCAACTAGCTTGCTCGCTGTGCCCGTTTATGGAGCCCAAAATCTAACATTTTCATCAGTTTCAGGCCACTTTTCTTCTTTTGCTCTGTTTTTCCGTCTCGGATCATACGTTGTGAACTGTTAAAAGGACGACAACCTGACTCGCGGGACGTCAGAGGGCCCTACAACGTGTCGATATAACGTCTTGCGAGGTTGCTGCGTTGTTGAAGCGGATGGGTTGGTGTTAAGCCCATTGGGCCTTTTGAATGGGCCATCTCTCTAAGCTGCGACTGTGAACCGTTAACACATATAGGAATTGTGCCCTCAACATGACGGGTGCGATGATACTAGCACTAATGCACCGGAACCCATCAGAACTCCGAAGTTAAGCCTGCTTGAGCGAGAGTAATACTAGGATGGGTGACCCCCTGGGAAGTCCTCGTGTTGCACCCCATTTTCAATTTTTTTTGCCCTGGTTAGGGTTGCCAAGATACTTTATCCACCAAATCGCTTTTACTGAATCCCACAGAACATTGGGCAAGAAAACTTCGCTTCACGTAGAGGCTGGGCCCGATAAATCGAGGGCGTAGGGTTTGTGACAAGGTCTCCGTCGCTCCGGTGCCCATAACTTTTGATCCATAAGGAGTTACGCGGCGCACAGCATACCGTTGCAAAGCTCTCTGAGACTTCTACGACGGGGGCAGCTAGCTTGCCAGCTCTGCCCATTTTTGGAGCCCAAAATCGAACGTTTTCATCAGTTTCAAGGCACTTTTCTTATTTTGCTCTGTTTTTCTATCCCGGATCATACGTTGTGAACTGTTCAAAGGACGACAACCTGACTCGCGGGAAGTCAGAGGGCCCTACAATGTGTTGATATCACGTCTTGCGAGGATGCTGCGTTGTTGAAGCAGATGGGTTGTCGTTAAGCCCATTGGGACTTTTGAATGGGCCATCTCTCTACGCTGGGACTGTGAACCGTTGACACATATAGGAATTGTGCCCACAACATGACGGGTGCGATCATGCCAACACTAATGCACCGGATCCCATCAGAACTCCGAAGTTAAGCGTGCTTGGGCGAGAGTAGTACTAGGATGGGTGACCACCTGGGAAGTCCCCGTGTTGCACCACCTTTTCAATTTTTTTTGCCTGGTTAGGGATGCCAAGATACTTTATCCACCAAATCTCTATTACTGAATCCCACGGAACATTGGGCAAGACAACTTCGCTTCACGTAGAGACTGGGCCTGCAAACCGAGGCCGTAGGGTTTGTGACCAGGTTTCCGTGGCTCCGGTGCCCATAACTTTTGATCCGTATGGAGTTACGCGGTGCACAGCATACCGTTGCAAAGCTCTCTAAGAGCTCTACGACGAGGGCAGCCAGCTTGCTCGCTGTGCACGTTTTTGGTGCCCAAAATTGAACGTTTTCATCAGTTTCATGCCGCTTTTCTTCTTTTGCTATATTTTTCCGTCCAGGATCGTACATCGTGAACTGTTAAAAGGACGAAAACTTGACTCACGGGATATCAGAGGGCCCTACAATGTGTTTATAACACGTCTTGCGAGGACGCTGCGTTGGTGAAGCGGATGGGTTGTCGTTAAGCCCATTAGGCCTTTTGAATGGGCCATCTCTCTAGGCTGGGATAGTGAACCGTTAACACATATAGGAACTGTGCCCTCTACATGACGGGTGCGATCGTCCCAGCATTAATGCACCGGATCCCATTAGAACTCCGAAGTTAAGCGTGCTTGGGCGAGAGTAGTGCTAGGATAGGTGACCCCTTGGGAAGTCCACGTGTTGCACCCCCTTTTCAATTTTTTTTCCCCTGGTTAGGGTTTCCAAGATACTTTATCTACCAAATCTCTATTACTGAATACCACGAAACATTGGACAAGAAAACTTCGCTACACGTAGAGGCTGGGCCCGCAAACCGAGGGCGTAGGGTTTGTGACCAGGTCTCCGTCGCACCGGTGCCCATAACTTTTGATCTGTATGGAGTTACGCGGTGCACAGCATACCGTTGCAAAGCTCTCTGAGAGCTCTACGACAGGGGCAGCCAGCTTGCTCGCTGTGCCCGTTTTTCGAGCCCAAAATCGAACGTTTTCATCAGTTTCATGCCACTTTTCTTCTTTTGCTCTGTTTTTCGGTCCCGGATCATACGTTGTGAACTGTTAAAAGGACGACAACATGACTCGCGGGACATCAGAGGGCCTCACAACGTGTCGATATAACCTCTTGCGAGGTTGCTGCATTGTTGAAGCGGAAGAGTTATCGTTAAGCCGATTGGGCCTTTTGAATGGGCCATCTCTCTAAGCTGGGACTGTAAACCGTTAACACATATAGGAATTGTGCCCGGAACATGACGGGTGCGATCATACCAGCACTAATGCACCGGATCCCATCAGAACTCCGAAGTTAAGCGTGCTTGGGCGAGAGTAGTACTAGGATGGGTGAACCCCTGGGAAGTCCTCGTGTTGCACCCCTTTTTCAATTTTTTTTTGCCCTGGTTAGGGTTGCCAAGATACTTTATCCACCAAATCTCTTTTACTGAATCCCACGGAACATTGGGCAAGAAAACTTCACTTCACGTAGAGGCTAGGCCCGATAAACCGAGGGCGTAGGGTTTGTGACCAGGTCTACGTTGCTCCGGTGCCCATAACTTTTGATCCGTAAGGAGTTACGCGGCGCACAGCATACCGTTGCAAAGCTCTCTGAGAGATCTACGACGGGGGCAGCCAGCATGCTTGCTGTGCCCATTTTTGGAGCCCAAAATCGAACGTTTTCATCCGTTTCAGGCCATTTTTCTTCTTTTGCTCTGTTTTTCCGTCCCGGATCATGCGTTGTGAACAGTTAAAGGGACGACAACCTGACTCGCGGGACATCAGAGGGCCCTTCAACATGTCGATATAACGTCTTGCGAGAATGCTGCATTGTTGAAGCGGATGGGTTGTCGTTAAGCCCATTGGGCCTTTTGAATGGGCCATCTCTCTAGGCTGGGTCTATGAACCGTTAACACATATAGGAATTGTGCCCTCAACATGACGGGTACGATCATACCAGCACTAATGCACCGAATCCCATCAGAACTCTGAAGTTAAGCGTGCTTAGGCGAGAGTAGTACTAGGATGGGTGACCCCCTGGGAAGTCCTCGTGTTGTACCCCTTTTCCATTTTTTTTGCCCTGGTTAGGGTGGCCAAGATAATTTATCCACCAAATCTATATTACTGAATCTCATGGAACATTGGGAAAAACAACTTCGCTTCACGTAGAGGCTGGGCCCGCAAACCGAGGTTGTAGGGTTTGTGACCAGGTCTCCGTCGCTCCGGTGCCAATAACTTTTGATCCGTAAGGAGTTACGCGGCGCACAACATACCGTTGCAAAGCTCTCTGAGAGCTCTATGACAGGGGCAGCCAGCTTGCTCACTGTGCCCATTTTTGGAGCCCAAAATCAAATGTTTTCATCAGTTTCAGGCCACTTTTCCTCTTTTGCTCTGTTTTTCCGTACCGGATCGTACTTCATGAACTGTTAAAAGGATGACAACCGGACTCGTGGGACATCAGAGGGCCCTACAACGTGTTGATATCACGTCTTGCGAGGATGCTGCGTTGTTGAAACGGATGGGTTATCGTTAAGCCCATTGGGCCTTTTGAATGGGCCATCTCTCTAGGCTGGGTCTGTGAACCGTTAACACATATGGGAATTGTGCCCTCAACATGACGGGTGCGATCATACCAACACTAATGCACTGGATCCCATCAGAACTCCGAAGTTAAGCGTGCTTAGGCGAGAGTAGTACTAGGATGGGTGACCCCCTGGGAAGTCCTCGTGTTGTACCCCTTTTCCATTTTTTTTGCCCTGGTTAGGGTGGCCAAGATACTTTATCCACCAAATCTCTATTACTGAATTCCACAAAACATTGGGCAAGGCAACTTCATTTCACGTAGAGGCTTGGCCCGCAAACCGAGGGCGTAGGGTTTGTGACCAGGTCTCCGTCGCTCTGGTGCACATAACTTTTGATCCGTAAGGAGTTACGCGGTGCACAGCATACTGTTGCAAAGCTCTCAGAGACCTCTACGACGGGGGCAGCCAGCTTGCTCACTATGCCCGTTTTTGGAGCCCAAAATCGATTGTTTTCATCAGTTTTGGGCCACTTTTCTTCTTTTGCTCTATTTTTACATCCCGGATCGTACGTCGTGAACAGTTAAAAGGACGACAACCTGACTCGCGGGACATCATAGGGCCTACAACGTATTGATATCACGTCTTGCAAGGATGCTGCGTTGTTAAAGAGAATGGGTTATCGTTAAGCCCATTGGGCCTTTTGAATTGGCCATCTCTCTAAGCTGGGACTGTGAACCGTTAACACATATAGGAATTGTGCCCTCAACATGACGGGTGCGATCATACCAACACTAATGCACCGGATCACATCAGAACTCCGAAGTTAAGCGTGCTTGGGCGAGAGTAGTACTAGGATGGGTGACCCCTTGTGAAGTCCTCGTGTTGCACCGTCTTTTCAATTTTTTTGGCCCTGGTTAGGGTTGCCAAGATACTTTATCCACCATATCTCTATTACTGAATCCCACGAAACATCGGGCAAGACAACTTCACTTCACGTAGAGGCTAGACCCGCAAACCGAAGGCGTAGGGTTTGTGACCAGGTCTCCGTCGCTCCGTTGCCCACAACTTTTGATCCGTAAGGAGTTACGCGGCGCACAACATGCCGTTGCAAAGCTCTTTGAGAGCTCTATGACAAGGGCAGCCAGCATGCTTGCTTTGCCCATTTTTGGAGCCCAAAATCGAATGTTTTCATCAGTTTCAAGCCAATTTTCTTCTTTTGCTCTGTTTTTCCGTGACGAATCGTACGTTGTGAACTGTTAAAAGTACAACAATCTGACTCGCGGGACATCAGAGGGCCCTACAACCTGTCGATATCACATCTTTCAAGCATGCTGCATTCTTAAAGCAGATGGGTTGTCGTTAAGCCCATTGGGCCTTTTGAATAGGCCATCTCTCTATGCTGGGACTGTGAACAGTTAACACATAAAGGAATTGTGCCCTCAACATGACGGGTGCGATCATACCAGCACTAATGCACCGGCTCCCATTAGAACTCCGAAGTTAAGCGTGCTTGGAAGAGACTAGTACTTGGATGGGTGACCCCCTGGGAAGTCCTCGTGTTGCACCCCTTTTTCAATTTTTTTTGCCCTGGTTAGGGTTGCCAAGATACTTTTTCCACCAAATCTCTATTACTGAATCCCACGGCACATTGGGCAAGACAAATTCGCTTCACGCACAGGCTGGGACCGCAAACCGAAGGCGTAGGGTTTGTTACCAGGTCTCCGTCGCTCCGGTGCCAATAACTTTTGATCCGTAAGGAGTTACGCGGCGCACAGCATACCGTTGCAAAGCTCTTTGAGAGCTCTACGACGGGGGCAGCAAGCTTGCTCCCTATGCCCATTTTTGGAACCCAAAATCGAACGTTTTTATCAATTTCAGGCCACTTTTCTTCTTTTGCTCTGTTTTTTCATCCCGGATCATACGTTGTGAACTGTTAAAAGGACGACAACCTGACTCGCGGGACTTCAGAGGGCCCAACAACTTATCGATATAACGTCTTGTGAGGATGCTGCGTTGTTGAAGCTGATGGGTTGTCGTTAAGCCCATTGGGCCTTTTGAATAGGCCATCTCTCTAGGCTGGGACTGTGAACCGTTAACACATATAGAAATTGTGCCGTCAACATGACGGGTGCGATCATACCAACACTAATGCACCGGATCCCATCATAACTCCGAAGGTAAGCGTGCTTGGGCGAGAGTAGTAGTAGGATGGGTGACCCCCTTGGAAGTCCTCGGGTTGCACCCCCTTTTCAATTTTTTTTACCCTGGTTAGGGTTGCCAAGATACTTTATCCACCAAATCTCTATTTCTGAATCCCACGGAACATTGGGCAAGACAACTTCGTTTCACGTAGAGGCTGGGCCCGCAAACCGAGGGCGTAGGGTTTGTGACCAGATCTCCGTCGCTTCGGTGTCCATAACTTTTGATCCGTAAGGAGTTACGCGGCGCACAACATACCGTTGCAAAGCTCTCTGAGACCTCTACGACGGGGAAAGATAGCATACTCGCTGTGCCCATTTTTGGAGCCCAAAATTGAACGTTTTCATCAGTTTCAGGCCACATTTCTTCTTTTGCTCTGTTTTTCCGTCCCGGATCGTACGTCGTGAACTGGTAAAAGGACGACAACCTGACTCGCGGGACATCAGAGGGCCCTACAACGTGTCGATATCACGTCTTGCAAGCATGCTGCGTTGTTAAAGCGGATGGGTTGTCGTTAAGCCCATTGGGCCTTTTGAATGGGCCATCTCTCTAGGCTGGGACTGTGAACAGTTAACACATAAAGGAATTGTGCCCTTAACATGACGGGTGCGATCATACAAGTACTAATGCACCGAATACCATCAGAACTCCGAAGTTAAGCGTGCTTGGGCGAGAGTAGTACTAGGATGGGTGATCACTTGGGAAGTCCTCGTGTTGTACCCCCTTTTTAATTTTTTTTCCCTAGTTAGGGTAGCCAAGATACTTTATCCACCAAATCTCTATTACTAAATCCCACGGAACATTGGACAAGACAACTTCGCTTCACGTAGAGGCAGGGCCCGCAAACCGAGAGCGTTGTGTTTGTGACCAGGTTTCCGTCACTCCGGTGCCCATAACTTTTGATCTGTAAGGAGTTACGCGACGCACAACATACCATTGCAAAGCTCTCTAAGAGCTCTACGATGGGGGTAGCCAGCTTGATCGCTGTGCCCATTTTTGGAGCCCAAAATCGAACGTTTTCATCAGTTTCAGGCCGCTTTTCTTCTTTTGCTCTGTTTTTCCGTCCCGGATCATACGTTGTGAACTGTTAAAAGGACGACAACTTGACTCGCGGGACGTTAGAGGGCCGTACAACATTTCGATATAACGTCTTGCGAGGATGCTGCGTTGTTGAAGTGGATGGGTTGTCGTTAAACCCATTGGGCCTTTTGAATGGGCCATCTCTCTAGGCTGGTACTGTGAACCGTAAACACATATAGGAATTGTGCCCTCAACATGATGGATGCGATCATACCAGCACTAATGCACTGGATCCCATCAGAACTCCGAAGTTATGTGTGCTTGGGCGAGAGTAGTACTATGATGGGTGACCCCCTGGGAAGTCCTCGTGTTGCACCCCCTTTTCAATTTTTTTTGCCTTGGTTAGGGTTGCCAAGATACTTTATCCACCAAATCTCTTTTACTGAATCCCACGGAACATTGGGCAAGACAACTTCGCTTCACGTAGAGGCTGGGCCCGATAAACTGAGGGCGTAGGGTTTATGACCAGGTCTCCGTCACTCCGGTGCCCATAACTTTTGATCCGTACAGAGTTATACGGCGCATAGCATACCGTTGCAAAGCTCTCTGAGAGCTCTACGACGGGGGCAACCAGCTTGCTCGCTGTGACCATTTTTGGGGCCCAAAATTGAACGTTTTCTTCAGTTTCAGGCCACTTTTCTTCTTTTGCTCTGTTTTTCCGTCCCGGATCATACGTTGTGAACTGTTAATAGGACAACAACCTGACTCGCGGGACATCAAAGGGCCCTACAATGTGTCGATATAACGTCTTGCGAGGATGCTGCGTTGTTGAAGCGGATGGGTTGTCGTTAAGCCCATTGGGCCTTTTGAATGGGCCATCTCTGTAGGCTGGGACTATGAAGCGTTAACACATATAGGAATTGTGCCCTCAACATGACCGGTGCGATCATACCAGCTCTAATGCACCGGATCCCATCATAACTCCGAAGTTAAGCATGCTTGGGCAAGTGTAGTACTAGGATGGGTGACCCCTTGGGAAGTCCTCGTGTTGCACCCCCTTTTCAATTTTTTTTGCCCTGGTTAGGGTTGCCAAGATACTTTATCCACCAAATCTCTATTACTGAATCCCACGGAACATTGGGCAAGGAAACTTCGCTTCACGTAGAGGCTGGGCCCGCAAACCGGGGGCGTAGGGTTTGTGACCAGGTCTTCGTCGCTCCGGTGCCTATAACTTTTGATCCGTAAGGAGTTACGCGGCACACAGCATACCGTTGCAAAGCTCTCTGAGAGCTTTATGACGGGGGTAGCCAGATTGCTCGTTGTGCCCGTTTTTGGAGCCCCAAATTGAACGTTTTCATCAGTTTCAGGCCACTTTTCTTCTTTTGCTCTATTTTTCCATCCCGGATCGTACGTCGTGAACTGTTAAAAGGACGACAACCTTACTCGTGGGACATTAGAGGGCCCTACAACGTGTCGATATGACGTCTTCCAAGCATGCTGCATTGTTGAAGCGGATGGGTTGTCGTTAAGCCCATTGGGCCTTTTGAATGGGCCATCTGTCACGCCCCAACCCGACCTATAATGGTTAGACTAGGGTGTGATCTAAACATTCAAGTCACGTCTCGTACTTAACCGTTCATTAAGATTTAACACTTAACGTTTTGGCCTAAACTCCAAAATTTTTCGGTAAACCGGCAGCATAACGGCTGGAATTGGGCTCTTTGGTTTGACCTAATTCTCTAAACTCCTCAAAGTTTACTATCTCAAATTCATTTCCAACTAAGATTACTATTTAACATTAATTGAAATGCCTATTGGTTATCTCGATGTCTCGTTCGATTTATAACCTAGCATAATACTATGTCTCGTTGGTTTGTTTATCCTCGTTACAAGAGTACCTGTTGATCTAAGCTTAATAGCGAGTACCTGTTTAAGATTGGATAAGTTCATTTACTTAGTCTCTAACTAGTACGTCATAACCTATGATAGATACTAGCGGTAATAATAGCCAAAAATAAGCATAGTAGTGTCTAGCATCAGTCTACTTAATACCAATACAAACCAAAATTAGACCCCAAATTACAACGGGGGTCTTTTATATTAGATATAGCAAGCAACATGAAAGAAATAGTCTTCAAGTAGCACAGAGTTCACAAGTAGCCACAATCACGCAAAGCAAACTAGACAGGCAATCACTTCAAAGATTCATCGTTAGGCACACCGTCCTCGGGTACCTGTTTTGGATCTTCTTCACCTGAGATGACAAAAGAGGGTGAGTCCTTATGAACTCAGCGAGGGGGAACGAGAAATAGGTTTTGAAACTCATTTTCCTGTTCAACTTGTGAAATCCTTTTGCAAGCATGAATATAACAATAATACAAGTACAGAAACAGAAATACCAGTCTTTCTTCCCCGAGGTTCTCTAGGAACCAAGCGAGAGTACTTATACACATAGTAAAAAGGATACAGTGAGCTTTTGCTCTCAGATCAGTTTCAGAATCAGATGTTGCGGCTGACTTCAAATAACCCCAAAACATGCTAGGTGGGTGTACTCCGGATGTACCCCGAAATCCTATGACCCAACTCTCCGAGGAAGTCTAGCCCCCAAGCGAGAGAGAGAATGAGACCATGGTAGTCACAGGTGCACCGGCAAGCCCGATGCCGCCCGGTGTGCGTGATCGCTACCATGTCGACAGGAAAGGTTGCAACCTTATATGCAATGCACATTCATGACAGGTAATATATCACAGTAGGAGGACAACAAAGTAGGTTGCCTCCGGACAGTCATAAGATTGCACATTGACAGGTAAACAAGCAGGGCACGATAAGACAGGAAATTTCACTTGAAAGGCATATAGAGTTATATGAAAATTAAACAGGCAGCCATGTAACACATGTAAAACAGGCCATATAACTCATTAAGGAGCCCACGTGATCAAGTGATAAGATTATTCAATATGCAATGACATCAACGTGGGTTCGGGTGCAAGAAAAGCTTATTTGTCAACATGCAATGGTCAAAATCACTTTTGAAGTTATAACACATTTACGGGCAGCCCACTAAGCACATAATTTCCACATAATATCCAAATCATCAACACTTAGCAAGACTACCTAGTCATTAGGGTTTCCGTTTCATGCTTAACCGTGTGATTAAACCCTAAGTCAACTCAAAATTATACTCAAGTCATGCATCATTCAATTCAAACATCCTCAAGTACTCAAAAAAGTCCACACAACATCCCAACACCACAATTCCAAGCAATTAGTACCACAAGAGAGGTTATAACAATATTCCAAGCATATAACTAAGTGAAACCCTTACTGCAATAGGCTGTTTTCTCACAATCAATAGGATAATAAACCAATCTCAAAATCTAGTGAATAAGATTTCAAATTAAATCTTAAGAAGTTAACTAAAATCAGAAACAAACCTTGCATCAATTGGAGTTCGGGATTATTAGATATAGCCGAAACAGTGGAATAGCACAAAACTGTCCAGATTTGCACACTTTTCAGTAATTGACGTTTTTGAGGTCCTTAGGGTCCGATTTAGACTTGGTCCATTTCTGACAAAAATGTTCAGAACTGAAAACTATAGCCGTACACCAAATTTCATGCATTTTGGACATCATTTACTAAGTAAAATATGGTTCGTACCACAAGGTCAGTGCATCTGCCAAAACCTGCTTCATTTTTCCAGATTTCCAGATTTGGACACATTTTAAATATTTTCCATTTTGAGGACCTTAGAGTCAAAATTAGCTTCGCCCTATTTCTTCAAAAAATGTTCAAAACTGTCCAAACTAGTCACCTACAAATTTTCAAGCATTTTCAACATCATTTTCCTAGCTAAACGTACCTCGGAACAGACTGGTCAGAGAGCTGTCAACAATCCGACTTCACCTAGCATCACTTTCAAGCCAAGATCTTGCCATGCATGGTTGTTTAAGCTTATGAACGACCATATAAATCAAGTACAGAAGCAAAGACATACATTCATGAGCATGCATGTGAATTTTTGAAGGATTTTCAAAAGGTTTTAGCCCTCACCTTAGCAATCAACCCAAAAGATGCACAAAAACTTGTTGAAGCTCAAATCTCTTCTTCTTCTTGCTTAGCCGAGATTCCAACTTGGTTTTCTCTATTTTTCCTAGCCTAGTGATCAATCTCTTAGTACATTCATGAGGTTAGAACAAGAAGAAAAAAAATGGAACCTAGTAAACTCACCAAGGCCGAAATGAAGACTCAAGAGCTTGCATGTGAGTTTTCTTGCAACTTAGCTAGCTTGGTTGAGTTCCTTTGCTTGTTGTTTGTCTTGATGCACCATAGGATGATGAAGATGAGCTAAGGGATGAAGAAACTCAGCCCAAAACCGAGATGGAGATAGAAGAATGACAGGGAGAGAAAGAAAATGTGAGAGGAAAGAAGAAATGACAAAAAAATGAAAGCCTTTGCATCCTATAAGCATGTGGTCGGCCTTGGGCCATTAAATTCTGATTTTTGTGTCTTCAATGTGTGATTTTAAAATGTTTAGCATGGGCAAGGGTGGTTTGGTTGAGCAAGGTAGAGGATTTAGGTGGTTTTGAGCATTTTTTTTATGCATTGTGCTAAGTGTTTATCATAGTTTGTCTAGGAATAATTCTTTATGCATTTGTGTCATTAGAATTGTCATAGGAATGTTGGGGAATGAGGGAATCTAGGTAGAATAAAATATAGGAATGTTTGTTGATGAGTTGAATTATGAATAGAATAATAGATAGTGGAAAATGTAGGAATAGTTTAGTATTATTTTATTGTTAGTGGAGTTTGTAGAGATTTTGAATTAGGAATATAATATTGGTTAGTGGATTGTGTAGAATTATTTTAGTGTCTAGTGCTTTGTGTAGGATTCTTTCTTGATTAACGTGGTGGCACGGATTCCTAGATCTAGGGCACGAATTACGAGGTAGGCACGAACTACGAGATAGGACACGAACTACAAGGTACAACACGTATTTCAAGACTAAGGCACATACTTCAAGATAAGTGCACAGATTCTAATGCTAACGCACGCAACCCTAGGTGAATGAACGTAGACCAAAATAAGGCACGTAATTCAATGCAATGCAAGTAATTCAAAACACGACTCTTAAACCTAGGTTAAAGCACGCAATTCAAGGTTAATGCACACGAAACGAAAAGACACACGCAAATCAAGGTCTCGCACGTAAATTAAGGTCATGGCATGTTTATCTGTGTATCGCACGTATATCAAGGATTAGGGCACACAATTCTAGGTTAAGGCACGTATAACGAGACATGCACGAAAACCAAGACAGGGCACGTAATCTAAGGTCAGTCATATCATTCTTGGTATATGGCACGCAAATCAGGGTAACATACGTTATTCAGGGTCGGGCCTCACACCATCTCTCTAGGCTGGGACTGTGAACAGTTAACACATAAAGGAATTGTGCCCTCAACATGACGGGTGCGATCATACCAGCACTAATGCACCGGATCCCATCAGAACTCTGAAGTTCAGCGTGCTTGGGCAATAGTAGTACTAGGATGGGTGACCCCATGGGAAGTCCTCGCGTTGCACCCCCTTTTCAATTTTTTTTGCCCTGGTTAGGGTTGCCAAGATACTTTATCCACCAAATCTCTATTACTGAATCCCACGGAACATTGGGCAAGACAACTTCGCTTCACGTAGAGGCTGGGCCCGCAAACTGAGGGCGTAGGGTTTGTGACCAGGTCTCTGTCGCTCCGGTGCCCATTACTTTTGATCCGTAAGGAGTTACGCGGCGCACAGCATACCGTTTCAAAGCTCTCTGAGAGCTCTACGACGGGGGCAGCCAGCTTGCTCGCTGTGCCCGTTTTTGGAGCCCAAAATCGAACGTCTTCATCAGTTTCAGGCCACTTATCTTCTTTTGCACTTTTTTTCCGTCCCGGATCGTTCGTCGTGAACTGTTAAAATGATGACAACCTGACTCGCGGGACATCAGAGGGCCCTACAACGTGTTGATATCACGTCTTGCAAGCATGCTGCGTTGTTGAAGTAGATGTGTTGTCGTTAAGCCCATTGGGCCTTTTGAATGGGCCATCTCTCTAGGCTGGGATTGTGAACAGTTAACACAAAAAGGAGTTGTGCACTCAACATGACGGGTACGATCATACCAGCACTAATGCACCAGATCCCATCAGAACTCCGAACTTAAGCGTGCTTGGGCGAAAGTAGTACTAGGATGGGTGACCACCTGGGAAGTCCTCGTGTTGCACCCCCTTTTCAATTTTTTTTGCCCTGGTTAAGGTTGCCAAGATTCTTTATCCACCAAATCTCTATTGCTGAATCCCACGGAACATTGGGCAAGACAACTTCGCTTCATGTAGAGGCTGGGCCTGCAAACCGAGGGCATAGGGTTTGTGAACAGGTCTCCGTCGCTCCGGTGCCCATAACTTTTGATCCGTAAGGAGTTATGCGGCGCACAACATACCGTTGCAAAGCTCTCTGAGAGCTCTATGACGGGGGTAGCCAGCTTGCTCGCTATGCCCATTTTTGGAGCCCAAAATCGAACGTTTTCATCAGTTCAGGCCACTTTTCTTCTTTTGTTCTGTTTTTCCTTCCCGGATCGTACGTCGTGAACTGTTAAAAGGACGACAACCCGACTCGCGGGACATCAGAGGGCCTTACAACGTGTCGATATCACGTCTTGCAAGCATGCTGCGTTGTTGAAGCGGTTGGGTTGTCGTTAAGCCCATTGGGACTTTTGAATGGGCCATCTCTCTAGGCTGGGACTGTGAACAGTTAACACAAAATGGAGTTGTGCCCTAAACATGACGGGTGCGATCATACCAGCACTAATGCACCGGATCCCATCAGAACTCTGAAGTTAAGCGTGCTTGGGCGTGAGTAGTACTAGGATGGGTGACCACTTGGGAAGTCCTCGTGTAGCACCCCCTTTTCAATTTTTTTTGCCCTGGTTAAGGTTGCCAAGATACTTTATCCACCAAATCTCTATTGCTGAATCCCACGGAACATTGGGCAAGACAACTTCACTTCATGTAGAGCCTGGGCCCGCAAACCGAGGGCGTAGGGTTTGTGACCAGGTTTCCGTCGCTCCGGTGCCTATAACTTTTGATCCGTAAGGAGTTACGCGGTGCACAGCATACCGTTGCAAAGCTCTCTGAGAGCTCTACGACGGGGGCAGCCAACTTGCTCACCGTGCCCTTTTTTGGAGCCCAAAATCGAATGTTTTCATCAGTTTCAGGCTGCTTATCGTCTTTTGCTCTTTTTTTCCGTCCCGGATCGTACATCGTGAACTGTTAAAATGATGACAACCTGACTCGCGGGACATCAGAGGGCCCTACAACGTGTTGATATCACGTCTTGCAAGCATGCTGTGTTGTTGAAGTAGATGTGTTGTCGTTAAGCCCATTGGGCCTTTTGAATGGCCCATCTCTCTAGGCTGGGATTGTGAACAGTTAACACATAAAGGAATTGTACCCTCAACATGATGGGTGCGATCATACCAGCACTAATGCACCGGATCCCATCAGAACCCCGAAGTTATGCGTGCTTGGGCGTGAGTAGTACTAGGATGGGTGACCCCTTGGGAAGTCCTAGTGTTGCACCCCCTTTTCAATTTTTTTTGCCCAAGTTAGGGTTGCCAATATACTTTATCGAACAAATCTCTATTACTGAATCCCACGGAACATTGGGCAAGACAACTTTGCTTCATGTAGAAGCTGGGCCCGCAAATCGAGGGCGTAGGGTTTTTGACCAGGTCTCCATCGCTTTGGTGCCCATAACTTTTGATTAGTAAAGAGTTACGCAGCGCATAGCATACCGTTGCAAAGCTCTCTGAGAGCTATACGACGGGGGCAGCCAGCTTGCTCGCTGTTTCCGTTTATGGAGCTCAAAATTGAACATTTTCATTAGTTTCAGGCCACTTTTCTACTTTTGCTCTGTTTTTTCGTCCCGGATCGTAAGTCGTGAGCTGTTAAAAGGACGACAACCTGACTCGCGGGACATCAGAGGGCCCTACAACGTGTCGATATCACATCTTACTAGGATGCTGTGTTGTTGAAGCGGATGGGTTGTCGTTAAGCCCATTGGGACTTTTGAATAGGCCATCTCTGTAGGCTGGGACTGTGAACAGTTAACACATAAAGGAATTGTGCCCTAAACTTGACGGGTGCGATCATACCAGCACTAATGCACCGGATCCCGTCAGAACTTTGAAGTTAAGCTTGCTTGGGCGAGAGTAGTACTAGGATGGGTGACCCCCTGGGAAGTCCTCGTGTTGCACCCCATTTTCAATTTTTTTTGCCCTGGTTATGGTTTCCAAGATACTTTATCCACCAAATCTCTATTACTAAATCCCACGGAACATTGGGCAAGACAACTTCGCTTCACGTAGAGGCTGGGCCCGCAAACCGAGGGTATAGGGTTTCTGACCAGATCTCCGTCTCTCCGGTGCCCATAACTTTTGATCCGTAACGAGTTACGTGGCGCACAGCATACCGTTGCAAAACTCTATGAGAGCTCTACGACGGGGCAGCCAGCTTGCTCGCTATGCCCATTTATGGAGCCCAAAATCGAACATTTTCATCAGTTTCAAGCCACTTTTCTTCTTTTGCTCTGCTTTTCCGTCCTGGATCGTACGTCGTGAACTGTTAAAAGGACGACAACCTGACTCGCGGCACATCAGAGGGCCCTACAACGTGTCGATATCACGTCTTGCAAGGATGCTGCGTTGTTGAAGCTGATGGGTTGTCGTTAAGCCCATTGGGCCTTTTGAATAGGCCATCTCTGTAGGCTGGGACTGTAAACAGTTAACACAAAAAGGAATTGTGCCCTCAACTTGACGGGTACGATCATACCAGTACTAATGTACCGGATCCCATCAAAACTCCGAAGTTAAGCGTGCTTGGGCGAGAGTAGTACTAGGATGGGTGACCCCTCAGAAGTCCACGTGTTGCACCCCCTTTTCAATTTTTTTGCCCTGGTTAGGGTTGCCAAGATACTTTATCCACCAAATCTCTATTACTGAATCCCACGGAACATTGGGCAAGACAACTTCGCTTCATGTAGAGGCTGGGCCCGCAAACCGAGGGCGTAGGGTTTGTGACAAGGTGTCCGTCACTTCGGTGCCCATAACTTTTGATTAGTAAGGAGTTACGCGGCGCAAAACATACCGTTGTAAAGCTCTCTGAGAGCTCTATGACGGGGGCAACCACCTTGCTTGCTATGTGCATTTATGGTGCCAAAAATCGAACGTTTTCATCAGTTTCAGGCCACTTTTCTTCTTTTGCTCTATTTTTTCCTCCCGGATCGTTCGTCGTGAACTGTTAAAAGGACGACAACCTGACTCGCGGGACATCAGAGGGCCCTACAACGTGTCGATATCACGTCTTGCGAGGATTCTGCGTTGTTGAAGCGGATGGGTTGTCGTTAAGCCCATTGGCCCTTTTGAATGGGCCATCTCTATAGGCTGGGATTGTGAACAGTTAACACATAAAGGAATTTTGCCCTCAACTTGACGGGTGCGATCATACTAGCACTAATGCACCGGATCCCATCAGAACTCCGAACTTAAGCGTGCTCGGACGAGAGTATTACTAGGATGGTTGACCCCCTGGGAAGTCCTCGTGTTGCACCCCCTTTTCAATTTTTTTTGCCCTGGTTAGGGTTGCCAAGATACTTTATCCACCAAATCTCAATTACTGAATCCCACGGAAAATTGAGCAAGACAACTTCGCTTCATGTAGAGGTTGGGCCCGCAAACCGAGGGCGTAGGGTTTGTGACTAGATCTCCGTCGCTCCGGTGCCCATAACATTTGATCCGTAAGGAGTTACGCGGTGCACAGCATACCGTTGCAAAGCACTCTGAGAGCTCTACGACGAGGGCAGCCATCTTGCTCGTTGTGCCTATTTAAGGAGCCTAAAATCGAACGTTTTTATCAGTTTCAGGCTACTTTTCTTCTTTTTCTCTGTTTTTCTATCCCGGATCGTACGTCGTGAACTGTTAAAAGGATGACAACCTGACTCGTGGGACATCAGAGGGCCCTACAACGTGTTGATATCACGTCTTGCGAGGATGCTGTGTTGTTGAAGCGGATGGGTTGTTGTTAAGCCCATTGGGTCTTTTGAATGGGCCATCTCTCTAGGCTGGGACTGTGAACCGTTAACACATATAGGAATCGTGCCCTCAACATGACGGGTGTGATCATACCAGCTCTAATGCACCGGATCCCATCAGTACTCCGAAGTTAAGCGTTCTTGGGCGAGAGTCGTACTAGGATGGGTGACCCCTTCGGAAGTCCTCGTGTTGCACCCCCTTTTCAATTTTTTTTTTCCCTGGTTATGGTTGCCAAGGTACTTTATCCACCAAATCTCTATTACTGAATCCCACGGAACATTGGGCAAGACAACTTCGTTTCACGTAGAGGCTGGGCTCGCAAACCGAGGGCGAAGGGTTTGTGACCAGGTCTCCGTCGCTCCGGTGCCCATTACTTTTGATCCGTAAGGAGTTACGCGGTGCACAGCATACCGTTGCGAAGCTCTGTGAGAGCTCTACGACGAGGGCAGCCAGCTTGCTCCCTGTGCCCATTTATGGAGCCTAGAATCGAACGTTTTTATCAGTTTCAGGCCACTTTTCTTCTTTTGCTCAATTTTTCCGTCCCAGATCGTACAACGTGAACTGTTAAAAGGACGACAACCTGACTCGTGTGACATCAGATGGCCCTACAACGTGTCAATATCACGTCTTGCGAGGATGCTGCGTTGTTGAAGCGGATGGGTTGTCGTTAAGCCCATTGGGCCTTTTAAATGGGCCATCTCTATAGGCTGGGACTGTGAACAGTTAACACATAAAGGAATTGTGCCCTCAACTTGATGGGTGCGATCATACCAGCACTAATGCACCGAATCCCATCAGAACTCCGAAGTTAAGCGTGCTTGGGCGAGAGTAGTACTAGGATGGGTGACCCCCTGGGAAGTCCTCGTGTTGCACCCCTTTTTCAATTTTTTTTGCCATGGTTAGGGTTGCCAAGATACTTTATCCACCAATTCACTTTTACTGAATCCCATGGAACATTGGGCAAGACAAATTTGCTTCACGTAATGGCTGGGACCGCAAACCGAGGGCGTAGGGTTTATGACCACGTCTCCGTCGCTCCGGTGCCCATAACTTTTGATCCGTAAGGAGTTGCGCGGCGCACAACATATCGTTTCAAAGCTCTCTGAAAGCTCTACGACGGGGGCAACCACCTCCCTTGCTGTGCCCATTTTTGGATCCCAAAATCGAACGTTTTCATCAGTTTCAGGCCACTTTTCTTCTTTTGCTCTGTTTTTCCGTCCCGGATCGTACGTCATGAACTAATAAAAGGACGACAACCTGACTCGCGGGACATCAAAGCGCCCTACAACGTGTTAATATCACGTCTTGCGAGGATGCTGCGTTGTTGAAGCGGATGGGTTGTCGTTAAGCCCATTGGGCCTTTTGAATTGGCCATCTCTCTAGGCTGGGACTGTGAACCGTTAACACATATAGGAATCGTGCCCTGAACATGACGGGTGCGATCATACCAGCTCTAATGCACTGGATCCCATCAGAACTCCGAAGTTAAGCGTGCTTGGGCGAGAGTAGTACTAGGATGGGTGACCCCCTCGGAAGTCCTCGTGTTGCACCACCTTTTCAATTTTTTTTGCCCTGGTTATGGTTGCCAAGGTACTTTATCCACCAAATCTCTATTACTGAATCCCACGGAACATTGTGCAAGAAAACTTCATTTCACGTAGAGGCTGGGCCCGCAAACCGAGGGCGTAGGGTTTGTGACCAGGTCTTCGTCGCTCCGGTGCCCATAACTTTTGATCCGTAAAGAGTTACGCGGCGCACTGCATACCGTTGCAAAGCTCTTTGTGAGCTCTACGATGGGGGCAGCCAGCATGCTCACTGTGCCCATTTTTGGAGCCCAAAATCGAACGTTTTCATCAGTTTCAGGACACTTTTCTTCTTTTGCTCTGTTTTTCCATCCCGGATCATACGTCATGAACTGTTAAAAGGACGACAACCTGACTCGCGGGACATTAGAGGGCCCTACAACGTGTTGATATCAAGTCTTGCGAGGATGCTGTGTTGTTGAAGCATATGGGTTTTCGTTTAGCCCATTGGGCCTTTTGAATGGGCCATCTCTCTAGGCTGGGATTGTGAACCGTTAACACATATAGGAATTGTGCCCTCAACATGACGAGTGCGATCATACCAACACTAATGCACCAGATCCCCTCATAACTCCGAAGTTAAGCGTGCTTGGGCGGGAGTAGTACTAGGATGGGTCACCCCCTGGGAAGTCCTCGTGTTGCACCCCTTTTTCAATTTTTTTGGCCCTGGTTAGTGTTGCCAAGATACTTTATCCACCAAATCTCTATTACTGAATCCCATGGAACAATGGCCAAGACAACTTCGCTTCACGTAGAGGCTGGGCCCACAAACCGAGGGCGTAGGGTTTGTGACCAGGTCTCCGTCGCTCCGGTGCCTATAACTTTTGATCCTTAAGGAGTCACGTGGCGCACAACATACCATTGCAAAGCTCTCTGAGAGCTCTACGACAGGGGTAGCCAGCTTCCTCACTGTGCCCATTTTTGGAGAGTAAAATTGAACATTTTCATTAGTTTCAGGCCACTTTTCTTCTTTTTCTCTGTTTTTCCGTCCCGGATCGTACGTCGTGAACTATTAAAAGGACGACAACCTGACTCGCTGGACATCAGGGGGCCCTACAACCTGTCGATATCCCGTCTTTCAAGCATGCTGCGTTGTCGATGCAGATGGGTTGCCGTTAAGCCCATTGGGCCTTTTGAATGGGCCATCTCTCTAAGCTAGGACTCTGAACAATTAACACATAAAGGAATTGTGCCCTCGACATGGTGGGTGCGATCATACCAGCACTAATGCACCGCATCCCATTAGAACTCCGAAGTTAAGCGTGCTTGGGCGAGAGTAGTACTAGGATGGGTGACCCCCTGGGAAGTCCTCGTGTTGCACCCCCTTTTCAACTTTTTTTGCCCTGGTTAGGGTTGCTAAGATATTTTATCCCCCAAATCTCTATTACTGAATCCCACGGAACATTGGGCAAGACAACTTCGCTTCTTGTAGAGGCTGGGCCCGCAAACCGAAGGCGTAGGGTTTGTGACTAGGTCTCCGTCGCTCCGGTGCCCATCACTTTTGATCGGTAAGGAGTTATGCGGCGCACAACATACCGTTGCAAAGCCCTCTGAGAGCTCTACGACGGGGGCAGCCAGCTTACTCGCTGTGCCGTTTTTGGAGCCCAAAATTGAACGTTTTCATCAGTTTCAGGCCACTTTTCTTCTTTTGCGGTGTTTTTCCATCCTGGATCGTACGTCGTGAACTATTAAAAGGACGACAACCTGACTCGCGGGACATCAAAGGGCCCTACAACGTGTCGATATCACGTCTTGCGAGGATGCTGCCTTGTTGAAGCGGATGGGTTGTCGTTAAGCCCATTGGGCTTTTTGAATGGGCCATCTCTCTAGGCTGGGAGTGTGAACCGTTAACACATATTGGAATTATGCCCTCAACATGACGGGTGCGATCATATCAGCACTAATTCACTGGATCCCATCAGAACTCCGAAGTTAAGCATGCTTGGGCGAGAGTAGTACTAAGATGGGTGACCCCCTGGGAAGTCCTTGTGTTGCACCCCCTTTTCAATTTTTTTTGCCTTGGTTAGGGTTTCCAGGATACTTTATCCACCAAATCTCTATTACTGAATCCCACGGAACATTGGGCAAGACAACTTCGCTTCACGTAGAGGCTGGGCCCGCAAACCGAGGGTATAGGGTTTGTGACCAGGTCTCCATCGCTCCGGTGCCCATAACTTTTGATCCGTAAGGAGTTATGCGGCGCACAGCATACCGTTGCAAAGCTCTTTGAGAGCTCTGCGACGGGGGCAACTAGCTTGCTCGCTTTGCCTATTTTTGGAGCCCAAAATCGAACGTTTTCATCAGTTTTAGGCCACTTTTCTTCTTTTGCTATGTTTTTTCATCCCGGATCGTACGTCGTGAACTGTTGAAAGGACGACATCGTGACTCGCGGGACATCAGAGGGCCCTACAACGTGTTGATATCACGTCCTGCGAGGATGCTGCATTGTTGAAGCGGATGGGTTGTCGTTAAGCCCATTGGGCCTTTTGAATGGGCCATCTCTCTAGGCTGGGACTGTGAACCGTTAACACATATAAGAATTGTGCCCTCAACATGGCGGGTGCTGTCACGCCCCAACCCGGCCTATAAGGTTAGACTAGGGTATGATCTAAACGTTCAGAACATGTCACATACTTAACTGTTTAGGAAGATTTAACACTTATCATTTTAGTCTAAACTCCAAAGTTTTTCGAAAATTCGGCAGCATAACGGCTGTAATTGGGCTACTTGGTTTGGCCTAATTCTCTAAAACGCCTCAAAATTTACTATCTCAAATTCATTTCCAACTAAGATTGCTATTTATCATCAATTGAAACGCCTATTGGTTATCTTGATGTCTCGTTTGATTTATAACCTAGTATGATTCTATGTCTCGTTTGTTTGTTTGTCCTCGTTACAAAATATACATGTTGACCTTAACTTAATAGCGAGCGCCTGTTTAAGATTGGATAAATTCATTTACTTAGTCCTTAACTAATACGTCATAACGTATGATAGATACTAGCAGTAATAATAGCAAAACGATCATAATAGTGTCATGTCTAGCATCGGTCTACTTAATATAAGTACAACCCAAAATTAGACCCCAAATTACAACGGGGGTCTTTTACATTACAATGTTAAGCAACATGAAAGAAATAGTCTTCAAGTAGCATGGAGTTCACAAATGGCCACAAACACACAAAACACATAGGACAGACAATCACTCCAAGGACTCATCGATAGGCACGTTGTCCTTGGGTACCTGTACCTATTCTTCTTCACCTGTGATGAAAAAGAGGGTGAGTCCTTATGAACTCAGCGAGGGGGAACGAGAAATACGTTTTGAAACTCATTTTCTGGTTCAACTTATGAAAATCATTTTGCAAGCATGAATATAACAATAATATAAGTACAGAAACAGAAATACGACTCTTTCCTCCCCGAGGTTCTCTAGGAACCAAGTGAGAGTACTTATACACACAGTAAAAGGATACGGTGAGCTTTTGCTCTCAGATCAGTTTCAGAATCAAATGTTGCGGCCGACTTCAAATAACCCCAAAACATGCCATGTGGGTGTACTCCGGATGTACCCCGAAATCCTACGACCCAACTCTCCGAGGAAGTCTAGCCCCCAAGCGAGAGAGGGAATGGGACCATGGTAGTCACGGGTGCACCGGCAAGCCCGATGCCGCCCGGTGTGCGTGATCGCTACCATGCCAACAGGAAAGGTTGCAACCTTGTATGCAATGCACATTTATGACAGGTAATATATCACAGTAGGAGGACAACAAAGTAGGTTACCTCCGGATAGTCATAAGATTGCACATTGACCAAGTAAACAGGTAAACAAGCAGGGCACGATAAGACAGGAAATTTCACTTGAAAGGCATATAGAGTTATATGAAAATTAAATGGACAGCCATGTAACACATGTAAAACAGGCCATATAACTCATTACGAAGTTCACGTGGTCAAGTGATAAGATTATTCAACGTGCAATGACACCAACATGGGTTCGGGTGCAAGAAAAGCTTATTTGTCAACATGCAATGGTCAAAATCACATTTGAAGTTATAAGAAATTTACGGGCAGCCCACTAAGCATATAATTTCCACACAATATCCAAATGATCAACACTTAGCAAGACTACCTAGTCATTAGGGTTTCCGTTTCATGCTTAACCGTGTGATTAAACCCTAAGTCAACTCAAAATCATTCTCAAGTCATGCATCATTCAATTCAAACATCCTCAAGTACTCAAAACAGTCCACACAACATCCCAACACCACAATTCCAAGAAATTAGTACCACAAGAGAGGTTACAGCAATTTTCCAAGCATATAACTAAGTGAAACCCTTACTGCAATAGGCTGTTTTCTCACAATCAATAGAATAATCAAACAATCTCCAAATCCAGTGAATAAAATGTCAAATTAAGTCTTAAGAAGTTAACTAAAATCAGAAACAAACCTTGCATCAATTGGAGTTCGGGATCATTAGATATAGCCGAAACAGTGGAATAGCACAAAACTGTCCAGATTTGCACACTTTTCAGTAATTGACGTTTTTGAGGTCCTTAGGGTCAGATTTAGCCTTGGTCCATTTCTGACAAAATTGTCCAGCACTGAACAATCTAGCAGAACATAAAATTTCAGGCATTTTGGACATCATTTACTAAGTCAAATATGGTTCGTTCCACAAGGTCAGTGCATCTACCAAAACCTGCTTCATTTTTCCAGATTTCCTGATTTGGTCACATTTTAAAGATTTGCCATTTTGAGGACCTTAGAGTCAAAATTAGCTTCGGCCTATTTCTGGGAAAAATGTTTAAAACTGTACAAATGAGTTACCTACCAAATATTCAAGCATTTTCAACATCATTTTCCTAGCTAAACGTACCTTGAAACAGACTGGTCAGAGAGCTGTCAACAATCCGACTTCACCTAGCATCACTTTCAAGCCAAGATCTTGCCATGCATGGTTGTTTAAGCTTATGAACGACCATATAACTCAAGTACAGAAGAAAAGACATACATTTATGAGCATGCATGTGAATTTTTGAAAGATTTTCAAAAGGTTTTAGCCCTCACCTTTGCAATCAACCCAAAGATGCACAAAAACTTGTTGAAGCTCAAAAAATCTCTTCTTCTTCTTGCTTAGCTGAGATTCCAACTTGGTTTCTCTATTTTTCCTAGCCTAGTGATCAATCTCTTAGCACATGCATAAGGTTAGAACAAGAATAAAAGAAATGGAAGCCAAGAAACTTACCTAGGGCCGAATAGAAGTCTTCAAAGGACATGCATGTGTAGTTTTCGCATCTTAGCTTGTTCGCTTGAGTTTCCTTGATGGTTGCTTGTCTTGTTGCACCATATGATGAAGAAGATGAGCTAGGAGGTGGAGAGAACTCAGCCAAAACCGAAATGGAGAGAGAAAATGAGAGGGAAGTGAGAGAAAAGAAGGAGAAATGAAAGAATATGACAAAGAATGACAAAGAGTGATGTTTTGCATTGTTCTAAGCATATGGTCGGCCTTGGGCAGCCCATTTTCAGTCTTTTTGTGTCTTCAAGGAGTATTTTGAAATGGCTAGCATGGGCATGGAGCACTGGGTCGAAAATGGTGGAGATTTGAGGAGAATTTGAGCAATTTTTTATGCATTGTGTTAAGTGTTTTGTCATTGTTTGTCTAGGAATAATTTTTTTTATGCATTTGTGTCATTAGAATTGTCATAGGAATGTTGGGGAATGAGGGAATCTAGGCAGAATAAAATATAGGAATGTTTGTTGATAAGTTGAATTATGAATAGAATAATAGATAGTGGAAAATGTAGGAATAGTTTAGTATTATTTTATTGTTAGTGGAGTTTGTAGAGAATTTGAATTAGGAATATAATATTGGTTAGTGGATTGTGTAGGATTATTTTAGTGTCTAGTGCTTTGTATAGGATTTTTTCTTGATTAACGTGGTGGCACGGATTCCTAGATCTAGGGCACGAATTACGAGGTAGACACGATGTGATACCCCGAACCTGGCATGTGTTCAATAGCATTTAAAGTTCATTTAAATTGCATTTTATTGACCTTTCACCTTCTTTGACCAAACTAGTTGACTTTTCATCTACATTGACCAACTAGGACAAGGTGGGAATTTTTGAAATGTTTAATAAAAGGCAAACTTGGGATTAGAAATAAAAAAAATGAAATGTTAAGTTAGTCAAATTTTGGGTCAACTTTGGAATTAAATCTGAACCAATTGGGGAAGAGTTAGGTAGCAAATTATATATGGTTGGAAAGCTCTATGAGTCTAGTTTCTGAGGCTTCAAACCGTTCGTGAATTGGAGTTTTCTAGAAGAAGTTATGGCCGTTTTCGTAAGGTCGTGCATAGCTGTTTTGGTTTAGCGGGTTGACCGAATTTTGACCTTTGACTTCTTGTCATTTTTTTTTTAAATAAGCAGAATGTGCACGAAAAAAAACAGAGAAAAAAAAGGCTTGAAACCATGAGGAAAAGAAGGAGAAAAAAAAAAGAAAATCTCAACTTCAAATCTTCGATTCTTCGCGTGGGCTTATGCGGGGTGGTTTCCGAGGCACTCTACGAGGTTTTCCTAGCATCTAGGAGCGTCTAAGGTGAGGGTTTCATCGTTATTTGCGCATTTGAAAAATGTATATCTAAACTTTAATTTTTAGAACTTATGCGTAGATTGTTGTTTTAATCGTTTTGTTGCTTAAAGAATGTTCCTTGTTGATTGTAGAACATGTATTTATAGCTTTTTAGTATTTTCTGCGGTTGAAAATCGAAATTGCAATTTAAATTGACTAATGAATAGTAATTAGTGAATAGTAAACCCTTGAAACGATAAAGTTGCGCTGTTATGCTGTCCGTTGATGTAGAAATGTGCTAGATATGCTAGAATGCCTAAATGTGTGGTTTAATTGGAATGTGTAATAGAAAAACGGAGAAAAATGGGTTGGTGAAAGTCGGGGTCGTTTAGGTCGAGTTTGGCATTTTCTCGTTTTGCGTGTTGGCATTGTTTCGGGAGGCCATGGAAGCACTTTTGGTGCGATTATGGCATTGGTTGGGTGTTTGGTTGGTATAGTTGTAGTTCAAACGAGCAAAGGGAAAAATCGAGGCTTTGCGCGAATTCTAGGGTAAAGTAGGGTTTCGGGGTCCTTGGACGTGCCTTATGGTGACCTAGGAGGACTGGTGAAGTCAGTTTCCAAAGCTCGTGGCTCGTTTGAAAGTAGTAGTGTTTTGAAGTTGGGGTCATTTTTGTGATTTTGTGTGTTTTTATAGAATATTGCTTATAGTATGTTTATATTGATTATAGAATGCTTATGTTGCCTATAGAATGCTTAAAATGCCTATAGAATACTTGCTAATGCTTGATAATGTTAGTTGGCGTTGTTTTTGTCACTTGTTTGATTGTAAATGCTTGTTAATGCTTATTACGCTTGTTAGAGTTGATTATTGATTGAAATGTTTATCAATTGTTGAGAATGCTTGATATCGCTTGCTCATCGCCTTGTATCGAGTCTTGCATTGCATAGTGTCTCGCGCGTGAGTGATGGGCCTCTCTGGGTAGCCTCAGGTTACCAGTGTTGGTTGCTCTAGCTCCGCTGCTATTCCCTTTCTCGCTTGGGTTGCCTCCCAGGGAGATTTGGGTCGTAGAATTGATGGTTACTCCCGGGGTATTCCAAACTGGTGTTATAAGGTGGTTTGGGCCGGCGCGTCATCGTTAAAGTCATCGAATCGTGATCGGTACATTACTTGCTCGAGTGAACCATAGCCTTCAAAGTGTGGTATAGCTTTGATTGGTTGTGTTAATGCTTTCTTTAGTTGTTTAATTGTATTGTTGTTTATATTGAATGCCTTTTATTGATTGTATTGCTTAACTGTACTTATTTGCATTGCACGATCTTCTTTCTCTCCAATTCGATATCTGTCTCGCCCTCACTGAGTATACGTGTTGTGTATACTCACTCCTCACCACCACATTTCAGGAAATGCCCTGTTAGCTGGAAAGTTCGTGATTTCGTGAAAGTCCGTGATTGAAGAGTTGTCTTGAGTGCCTATGTAACTTGAGTTGTCAAAGTTGTCAAGTTGTATGCTTTTATGTTGTATGTAATTATTGTTAAAAGAAATGTAATATAAATCTAGCTATGTAGTTGGAATGGTTTGATAAGTTAGATTATGTATATAGTTAATGTAGCTTAACTTCAATGCATGGCTGTAATGTCCAAAGGAAAAGAATTAGAATGGCATGATAGTTTATTTTATGCAGTAGCTTTGTATGGTTTAATTGCCTAAATTGAATGTACTTGTCAAAATGAAAAGATAGGTTAGTTTTTAAATTGGAAATGTATGTATACTTGCTGAGTTTAAATTGTTGAGAACCGAGGCTCGGATGGCCTTGAGGAAGTTTTGTATGGTTGGACACGGTGGTGGTCCATTTATATGCTATTACAGGTTTTGAATTTCGCCTATAAACAGGGGAGACTCCGTCCGTTTTTTCTGAAAATTTTGCTCGGGTTTGGTTTGGTTGTGATTAGTTTGATTGATAGAACTCCCGGTCTCGAGAGGGATCGGGGTGTCACACACGAACTACGAGGTACAACACGTATTTCAAGACTAAGGCACATACTTCAAGATAAGTGCACGGATTCTAATGCTAACACACACAACCCTAGGTGAATGAACGTAGACCAGAATAAGGCACGTAATTCAATGCAATTCACGTAATTCAAGACACGACTCTTAAACCTAGGTTAAAGCACGCAGTTCAAGGTTAATGCACACGAAACGAAGAGACACACGCAAATCAAGGTCTCGCACGCAAATTAAGGTCATGGCACGTTTATCTAGGTATCGCATGTATATCAAGGATTACGGCACACAATTCTAGATTAAGGCACGTATAATGAGGCATGCACGAAAACCAAGACAAGGCACATAATCCAAGGTAAGTCATATGGTTCTAGGTCTAAGGCACGCAAATCGAGGTAAGGCACGTTATTCGGGGTCGGGCCTCACAGGAGCGATCATACCAGCACTAATGCACCGGATCCCATCAGAACTCCGAAGTTAAGCGTGCTTGGGCGAGAGTAGTACTAGGATGGGTGACTCCCTGGGAAATCCTCGAGTTGCACCCACTTTTCAAATTTTTTTGCCCTGGTTAGGGTTGCCAAGATACTTTATCCACCAAATCTCTATTACTGAATCCCACGGAACATTAGGCAAGACAACTTCGTTTCACGAAGAGGCTGGGCCCGCAAACCTAGGGCGTAGGGTTTGTGACTAGGTCTCCGTCGCACCGGTGCCCATAACTTTTGATCCGTAAAGAGTTACGCGGCGCACAGCATACCGTTGCAAAGCTCTCTGAGAGCTCTACGACGGGAGCAGCTAGCTTGCTTGTTGTGCCCTTTTGGGAACCCAAAATCGAACGTTTTCATCAGTTTCAGGCCACTTTTCTTCTTTTGTTCTGTTTTTCCGTCCCGGATCGTACGTTGTGAACTGTTAAAAGGACGACAACCTGACTCGCGGGACATCAAAGGGCCCTACAACATGTCGATATCACGTCTTGCAAGCATGATGCGTTGTTGAAGCGGATGGGTTGTCGTTAAGCCCATTGGGCCATTTGAATTAGCCATCTCTCTAGGCTGGGACTGTGAACAGTTAACACATAAAGGAATTGTGCCCTCAACATGACGGGTGCGAACATACCAGTACTAATGCACCGGATCCCATCAGAACTCCGAGGTTAAGGGTGCTTGGGCGAGAGTAGTACTAGGATGGGTGACCACCTGGGAAGTCGTCGTGTTGCACCCCCTTTTCAATTTTTTTTGCCCTAGTTAGGGTTGCCAGGATACTTTATCCACCAAATCTCTATTACTGAATCCCACGGAACATTGGGCAAGACAACTTCGCTTCACGTAGAGGCTGGGCCCGTAAACCGAGGGCATAGGGTTTGTGACCAGGTCTCCGTTGCTCTGGTGCCCATAACTTTTGATCCGTAAGGAGTTACGCGGAGCACAACATACCGTTGCAAAGCTCTTTGAGAGATCTACGACGGGGGCAGCCAGCATGCTTGTTGTGCCCTTTTGGGAGCCCAAAATCGAACGTTTTCATCAGTTTCAGGCCACTTTTCTTCTTTTGCTCTGTTTTTCCGTCCCGGATCGTACGTCGTGAATTGTTAAAAGGAGGACAACCTGACTCGCGGGTCATCAGAGTGCGCTACAACGTATCGATATCACGTTTTGCAAGCATGCTGCGTTGTTGAAGCAGATGGGTTGTCGTTAAGCTCATTGGGCCATTTGAATGGGCCATCTCTCTAGGCTGGAACTGTGAACAGTTAACACATAAAGGAATAGTGCCCTCAACATAACGGGTGCGATCATACCAGCACTAATGCAACGGATCCCACCAGAACTCCAAAGTTAAGCGTGATTGGGCGAGAGTAGTACTAGGATAGGTGACCCATTGGGAAGTCCTCGTGTTGTACCACCTTTTCAATTTTTTTTGCCCTGGTTAGGGTTGCCAAGATACTTTATCCACCAAATCTCTATTACTGAATCCCACGGAACATTGGGCAAGACAACTTCGCTTCACGTAGATGCTGGGCCCGCAAACCGAGGGCGTAGGGTATGTGACCAGGTCTCCGTCACTTCGGTGCCCATAACTTTTGATCCGTAAGGAGTTACGCGGCGCACAGCATACCGTTACAAAGCTCTCTGAGAGCTCTACGATGGGGGCAGCAGCATGCTCGTTGTGCCCCTTTTTGGAGCCCATAATTGAACGTTTTCATCAGTTTATGCCACTTTTCTTCTTTTGCTCTATTTTTCCGTCCCGGATCGTACGTCGTGAACTGTTAAAAGAATGACAACCTGACTCGCGGGACATCAGAGGGCCCTACAACGTGTCGATATCACGTCTTGCAAGCATGCTGCGTTGTTGAAGCGGATGGGTTGTCGTTAAGCCCATTGGGCCTTTTGAATGGGCCATCTCTCTAGGCTGGGACTGTGAACAGTTAACACTTAAAGGAATTGTGCCCTCAACATGACGGGTGCGATCTTACCAGCACTAATGCACTGGATCCCATCAGAACTCCGAAGTTAAGCGTGCTTGGGCGAGAGTAGTACTAGGGTGGGTGACCCCCTGGGAAGTCCTCGTGTTGCACCCTCTTTTCAATTTTTTTTGCCCTGGTTTGGGTTGCCAAGATACTTTATCCACCAAATCTCTATTACTAAATCCCACGGAACATTAGGCAAGACAACTTCACTTCATGTAGAGGCTGGGCCCGCAAACCGAGGGCGTAGGGTTTGTCACCAGGTCTCCGTTTCTCCGGTGCCCATAACTTTTGATCCGTAAAGAGTTACGCGGCGCACAGCATACCGTTGCAAAGCTCTCTAACAGCTCTACGACGGGGGCAGCTATCATACTTGATGTACCCTTTTTGGAGCCCAAAATTTAACGTTTTCATCAGTTTCAAGCCACTTTTCTTCTTTTGCTTTGTTTTTCCGTCCCGGATCGTACGTCGTGAACTGTTAAAAGGACGACAACCTGACTCGCTGGACATTAGAGGGCCCTACAACGTGTCGATATCACGTCTTGCAAGCATGCTGCGTTGTTGAAGCCGATGGGTTGTCGTTTAGCCCATTGGGCCTTTTGAATGGGCCATCTATCTAAGCTAGGACTCTGAACAGTTAACACATAAAGGAATTGTGCCCTCAACAAGACGGGTGCGATCATACCAGCACTAATGCACAGGATCCCATCAGAACTCCGAAGTTAAGCGTGCTTGGGCGAGAGTAGTACTAGGATGGGTGACCCCGTGGGAAGTCCTCGTGTTGCACCCCCTTTTCAACTTTTTTTGCCCTGGTTAGGGTTGCTAAGATACTTTATCCACCAAATCTCTATTACTAAATCCCACGGAACATTGGGCAAGACAACTTTGCTTCTTGTAGAGGCTGGGCCCGCAAATCGAAGGCGTAGGGTTTGCGACCAGGTCACCGTCGCTCCGGTGCCCATAACTTTTGATCCGTAAGGAGTTACGCGGCGCACAACATACCGTTGCAAAGCACTTTGAGAGCTCTACGACGGGGGCAGCCAGCTTACTCGCTATGCCCTTTTTGGAGCCCAAAATCGAACGTTTTCATCAGTTTCAGGCCACTTTTCTTCTTTTGCTCTGTTTTTCCATCCCGGATCGTACGTCGTGAACTGTTAAAAGGACGACAACCTGACTCGCGGGACATCAAAGGGCCCTACAACGTGTCGATATCACATCTTGCGAGGATGCTGCGTTGTTGAAGTGGATGGGTTTTCGTTAAGCCCATTGGGCTTTTTGAATGGGCCATCTCTCTAGGCTGGGATTGTAAACCGTTAACACGTATAGGAATTATGCCTTCAACATGACGGGTGCGATCATATCAGCACTAATGCACCGGATCCCATCCTAACTCCGAAGTTAAGCATGCTTGGGTGAGAGTAGTACTAGGATGGGTGACCCCCTGGGAAGTCCTCGTGTTGCACCCCCTTTTCAATTTTGTTTGCCCTGCTTAGGGTTGCCAAGATACTTTATCCACCAAATCTCTATTACTGAATCCCACAGAACACTGGGCAAGACAACTTCGTTTCACGTAGAGGCTAGGCCCGCAAACCGAGGGCGTAGGGTTTGTGACAAGGTCTCTATCGCTACGGTGCCCATAACTTTTGATCCGTAATGAGTTACGCGGCGCACAACATACCGTTATAAAGCTCTCTGAGAGCTCTACGACGGGGGCAGCAGCATGCGCGTTGTGCCCCTTGTTGGAGCCCCAAATCGAACATTTTCTTCAGATTCAGGCCACTTTTCTTTATTTGCTCTACTTTTCCGTCCCGGATCGTACGTCGTGAACTATTAAAAGGACGACAACTTGACTCACGGGACATCAGTGGGCCCTACAACGTGTCGATATCATGTCTTGCACGCATGCTGCGTTGTTGAAGCGGATGGGTTGTCGTTAAGCCCATTGGGCCTTTTGAATGGGCCATCTCTCTAAGCTAGGACTCTGAACAGTTAACACATAAAGGAATTGTGCCCTCAACATGATGGGTGCGATCATACCAGCACTAATGCACCGGATCCCATCAGAACTCCGAGGTTAAGCGTGCTTGGGCAAGAGTAGTACTAGGATGGGTGACCCCTTGGGAAGTCCTCATGTTGCACCCCCATTTCAATTTTTTTTGCCCTGGTTAGGGTTGCCAGGATACTTTATCCACCAAATCTCTATTACTGAATCCCATGGAAAATTGGGCAAGACAATTTCGCTTCACGTAGAGGCTGGGCCCGCAAACCGAGGGCATAGGGTTTGTGACCAGGTCTCCGTCGCTCCGGTGCCCACAACTTTTGATCCGTAAGGAGTTACGCATCGCACAACATACCGTTGCAAAGCTCTCTGAGAGCTCTACGACGGGGGCAGCCAGCATGATCGCTGTGCCCGTTTTTGGAGCCTAAAATCGAACATTTTCTCATTTTCAGGCCACTTTTATTCTTTTGCTCTGTTTTTCCGTCCCGTATCGTACGTCGTGAATTGTTAAAAGGATGACAACCTGACTCGCTGGTCATCAGAGGGCCCTACAATGTGTCGATATCACGTCTTGCAAGCATGCTGCGTTGTTGAAGCGGATGGATTGTCGTTAAGCTCATTGGGACTTTTGAATGGGCCATCTCTCTAGGCTGGGACTGTGAACAGTTAACACATAAAGGAATTGTGCCCTCAACATGACGGGTGCAATCATACCAGCACTAATGCATCGGATCCCACCAAAACTCCGAAGTTAAGCGTGCTTGGGCAAGAGTAGTACTAGGATGGGTGACCCCTTGGGAAGTCCTCGTGTTGCACCCCCTTTTAAATTTTTTTTGCCCTGGTTAGGGTTGCCAAGATACTTTATCCACCAAATCTCTATTACTGAATCCCACGGAACATTGGGCAAGACGACTTCGCTTCACGTAGATGCTGGGCACGCAAACCGAGTGCGTAGAGTTTGTGACCAGGTCTCCGTCGCTCCGGTGCCCATAACTTTTGATCCGTAAGGAGTTACGCAGCGCATAGCATACCGTTGCAAAGCTCTTTGAGAGCTCTACGACGGGTGCATCCAGCTTGCTCGCTGTACCCATTTTTTTAGGCCAAAATTGAACGTTTTCGTCAGTGTCAGGCCACCTTTATTCTTTTGCTCTGTTTTTCCGTCCCGGATCGTACGTCGTGAACTGTTAAAAGGACGACAACCTGACTCGCGGGACATCAGAGGTCCCTACAACGTGTTGATATCACGTCTTGCGAGGATGCTGCATTGTTGAAGTGGATGGGCTGTCGTTAAGCCCATTAGGCCTTTTCAATGGGCCATCTCACTAGGCTGCAACTGTGAACCGTTAACACATATAGGAATTGTGCCCTCAACATGATGGGTGCGATCATACCATCAATAATGCATCGGATCGCATTAGAACTCCGAAGTTAAGCGTGCTTGGGCGAGAGTAGTACTAGGATGGGTGACCCCCTGGGAAGTCCTCGTGTTGCACCCCATTTTCAATTTTTTTTGCCCTGGTTAGGGTTGCCAAGATACTTTATCCACCAAATCTCTATTACTGAATCCTACGGAACATTGGGCAAGACAACTTCGCTTCTTGTAGAAGCTGCGCCCGCAAACCGAGGGCGTAGGGTTTGTGACCAGGTCTCCGTCGCTCCAGTGCCCATAACTTTTGATCCGTAAGGAGTTACGTGGCCCACAGCATACCGATGCAAAGCTCTCTGAGAGCTCTAGGACGGGGACAGCCAGCTTGCTCGATGTAACCCTTTTGGAGCCCAAAATCGTACGTTTTCATCAGTTTCAAGCCACTTTTCTTCTTTTGCCCTTTTTTTCCGTCCTGGATCGTATGTCGTGAACTGTTTAAAGGACGACAACCTGACTCGCGGGATATCAGAGGGCCCCACAACGTGTCGATATCACGTCTTGCAAGCATACTGCATTGTTGAAGGGGATGGGTTGTCCTTAAGCCCATTGGGCCTTTTGAATGGGCCATCTCTCTAAGCTGGGACTCTGAACAGTTAACACATTAAGGAATTGTGCCCTCAACATGACGGGTGCGATCATACCAGCACTAATGCACCGGATCCCATCAGAACTCTGATGTTTAGCGTGCTTGGGCGAGAGTAGTACTAGGATGGGTGACCCCCTGGGAAGTCCTCGTGTTGCACACCCTTTTCAATTTTTTTTGCCCTGGTTAGGGTTGCCAAGATACTTTATCCACCAAATCTCTATTACTGAATCCCACGTAACATTGGGCAAGACAACTTCGCTTCACGTAGAGGCTGGGCCCGCAAACCGAGGGCGTAGGGTTTGTGACTAGGTCTTCGTCAATTCGGTGCCCATAACTTTTGATCCGTAAGGAGTTACGCGGCGTAAACATACCGTTGCAAAGCTCTTTGAGAGCTCTACGACGTGGGCAGCCAGCATGCTCGCTGTGCCCCATTTTGGAGCCCAAAATCGAACATTTTCATTAGTTTCAAACCACTTTTCTTCTTTTGCTCTGTTTTTCCGTCCCGGATCGTACGTCGTGAACAGTTAAAAGGACGACAACCTGACTCGCGGGACATCAGAGGGCCCTACAACGTGTCGATATCACGTCTTGCAAGCATGCAGCGTTGTTAAAGCGGATGGGTTATCGTTATGCCCATTGGGCCTTTTGAATGGGCCATCCCTCTAAGTTGGGACTCTGAACAGTTAATACATAAAGGAATTGTGCCCTCAACATGACGAGTGCGATCATACCAGCACTAATGCACCAGATCCCATCAGAACTCCGAAGTTAAGCGTGCTTGGGCGAGATTAGTACTAGGATGGGTGACCCCCTGGGAAGTCCTCGTGTTGCACCCCCTTTTCAATTTTTTTGAGTTGCCAAGATACTTTATCCACCAAATCTCTATTACTAAATCCCACGGAACATTAGGCAAGGCAACTTCGCTTCACGTAGGGGTTGGGCCCGCAAACCGAGGGCGTAGGGCTTGTGACAAGGTCTCCGTCGCTCCAGTTCCCATAACTTTTAATCCGTAAGGAGTTACGCGGCATACCGTTGCAAAGCTCTTTGAGAGCTCTACGACGGGGGCAGCTAGCATGCTCGCTGTGCCTGTTTTTGGAGCCCAAAATTGAATATTTTCATCAGTTTCAGGCCACTTTTCTTCTTTTGCTCTGTTTTTCTGTCCCAGATCGTACGTCGTGAACTGTTAAAAGGACAACAACCTCACTCGCTGGACATCAGAGAGGCGTACAATGTGTCGATATCACGTCTTGCAAGCATGCTGCGTTGTTGAAGCGGATAGGTTGTTTTTAAGCCCATTGGGCCTTTTGAATGGGCCATCACTCTAAGCTGGGACTCTGAACAGTTAACACATAAAGGAATTTTGCCCTCAACATGACGGGTGTGATCATACCAGCACTAATGCACCGGATCTCATCAGAACTCCGAAGTTAACCGTGCTTGGGCGAGATTAGTACTAGGATGGGTGACCACCTGGGAAGTCCTCGTGTTGCACCCCCTTTTCAATTATTTTTGCCCTGGTTAGTGTTGTCAAGATACTTTATCTACAATATCTCTATTACTGAATCCCACGGAACATTGGGCAAGACAACTTCATTTCACGTAGAGGCTGGGCCCGCAAACCGAGGGTGTAGGGTTTGTGACCAGGTCTACGTCGCTCCGGTGCCCATAACTTTTGATCCGTAAGAAGTTACGCGGCGCACAGCATACCGTTGCAAAGCTATCTGATAGCTCTACGACGGGTCAGCAAGTATGCTTGCTGGCCCATTTTTGGAGCCCAAAATCGAACATTTTCATTAGTTTCAGGCCACTTTTCTTCTTTTGCGCTGTTTTTCCATCCCGGATCTTACGTCGTGAACTGTTAAAAGGATGACAAACTTACTCGCTGGACATCAGAGGGCCCTACAACGTGTCGATATCACGTCTTGCAAGCATGCTACGTTGTTGAAGCGGATGGGTTGTCGTTAAGCCCATTGGGCCTTTTGAATGGGCCATCTATCTAAGCTAGGACTCTGAACAGTTAACACATAAAGGAATTGTGCCCTCAACATGACGGGTGCGATCATACCAGCACTAATGCACAGGATCCCATCAGAACTCCGAAGTTAAGCGTGCTTGGGCGAGAGTAGTACTAGGATGGGTGACCCCCTGGGAAGTCCTCGTGTTGCACCCCCTTTTCAACTTTTTTTGCCCTGGTTAGGGTTGCTAAGATACTTTATCCACCAAATCTCTATTACTAAATCACACGGAACATTGGGCAAGACAACTTTGCTTCTGGTAGAGGCTGGGCCCGCAAACCGAAGGCGTAGGGTTTGCGACCAGGTCACCGTCGCTCCGGTGCTCATAACTTTTGATCCGTGAGGAGTTACGCGGCGCACAACATACCGTTGCAAAGCACTTTGAGAGCTCTACGACGGGGGCAGCCAGCTTACTCGCTGTGCCCTTTTTGGAGCCCAAAATCGAACGTTTTCATCAGTTTCAAGCCACTTTTCTTCTTTTGCTCTGTTTTTCCATCCCGGATCGTACGTCGTGAACTGTTAAAAGGACGACAACCTGACTCGCGGGACATCAAAGGGCCCTACAACGTGTCGATATCACATCTTGCGAGGATGCTGCGTTGTTGAAGTGGATGGGTTTTCGTTAAGCCCATTGGGCTTTTTGAATGGGCCATCTCTCTAGGCTGGGACTGTAAACCGTTAACACATATAGGAATTATGCCTTCAACATGACGGGTGCGATCATATCAGCACTAATGCACCGGATCCCATCCTAACTCCGAAGTTAAGCATGCTTGGGCGAGAGTAGTACTAGGATGGGTGACCCCCTGGGAAGTCCTCGTGTTGCACCCCCTTTTCAATTTTGTTTGCCCTGCTTAGGGTTGCCAAGATACTTTATCCACCAAATCTCTATTACTGAATCCCACAGAACACTGGGCAAGACAACTTCGTTTCACGTAGAGGCTAGGCCCGCAAACCGAGGGCGTAGGGTTTGTGACAAGGTCTCTATCGCTCCGGTGCCCATAACTTTTGATCCGTAATGAGTTACGCGGCGCACAACATACCGTTACAAAGCTCTCTGAGAGCTCTACGACGGGGGCAGCAGCATGCGCGTTGTGCCCCTTGTTGGAGCCCCAAATCGAACATTTTCTTCAGATTCAGGCCACTTTTCTTTATTTGCTCTACTTTTCCGTCCCGGATCGTACGTCGTGAACTGTTAAAAGGACGACAACCTGACTCGCGGGACATCAAAGGGCCCTACAACGTGTCGATATCACATCTTGCGAGGATGCTGCGTTGTTGAAGTGGATGGGTTTTCGTTAAGCCCATTGGGCTTTTTGAATGGGCCATCTCTCTAGGCTGGGACTGTAAACCGTTAACACATATAGGAATTATGCCTTCAACATGACGGGTGCGATCATGTCAGCACTAATGCACCGGATCCCATCCTAACTCCGAAGTTAAGCATGCTTGGGCGAGAGTAGTACTAGGATGGGTGACCCCCTGGGAAGTCCTCGTGTTGCACCCCCTTTTCAATTTTTTTTGCCCTGCTTAGGGTTGCCAAGATACTTTATCCACCAAATCTCTATTACTGAATCCCACAGAACACTGGGCAAGACAACTTCGTTTCACGTAGACGTTAGGCCCGCAAACCGAGGGCGTAGGGTTTGTGACAAGGTCTCTATCGCTCCGGTGCCCATAACTTTTGATCCGTAATGAGTTACGCGGCGCACAACATACCGTTATAAAGCTCTCTGAGAGCTCTACGACGGGGGCAGCAGCATGCGCGTTGTGCCCCTTGTTGGAGCCCCAAATCGAACATTTTCTTCAGATTCAGGCCACTTTTCTTTATTTGCTCTACTTTTCCGTCCCGGATCGTACGTCGTGAACTATTAAAAGGACGACAACTTGACTCACGGGACATCAGTGGGCCCTACAACGTGTCGATATCATGTCTTGCACGCATGCTGCGTTGTTGAAGCGGATGGGTTGTCGTTAAGCCCATTGGGCCTTTTGAATGGGCCATCTCTCTAAGCTAGGACTCTGAACAGTTAACACATAAAGGAATTGTGCCCTCAACATGATGGGTGCGATCATACCAGCACTAATGCACCGGATCCCATCAGAACTCCGAGGTTAAGCGTGCTTGGGCAAGAGTAGTACTAGGATGGGTGACCCCTTGGGAAGTCCTCATGTTGCACCCCATTTCAATTTTTTTTGCCCTGGTTAGGGTTGCCAGGATACTTTATCCACCAAATCTCTATTACTGAATCCCATGGAAAATTGGGCAAGACAATTTCGCTTCACGTAGAGGCTGGGCCCGCAAACCGAGGGCATAGGGTTTGTGACCAGGTCTCCGTCGCTCCGGTGCCCATAACTTTTGATCCGTAAGGAGTTACGCATCGCACAACATACCGTTGCAAAGCTCTCTGAGAGCTCTACGACGGGGGCAGCCAGCATGATCGCTGTGCCCGTTTTTGGAGCCTAAAATCGAACATTTTCTCATTTTCAGGCCACTTTTATTCTTTTGCTCTATTTTTCCGTCCCGTATCGTACGTCGTGAATTGTTAAAAGGATGACAACCTGACTCGCTGGTCATCAGAGGGCCCTACAACGTGTCGATATCACGTCTTGCAAGCATGCTGCGTTGTTGAAGCGGATGGATTGTCGTTAAGCTCATTGGGCCTTTTGAATGGGCCATCTCTCTTGGCTGGGACTGTGAACAGTTAACACATAAAAGAATTGTGCCCTCAACATGACGGTTGCAATCATACCAGCACTAATGCACTGGATCCCATCAGAACTCTGAAGTTAAGCGTGCTTGGGCGAGAATAGTACTAGGATGGGTGACTTCCTGGTAAGTCCTCGTGTTGCACCCCCTTTTCAATTTTTTTTGCCCTGGTTAGGGTTGCCAAGATACTTCATCCACCAAATCTCTATTACTAAATCCGACGGAACATTGGGCAAGACAACTTCACTTCACGTAGAGGCTGGGCCCGCAAACCGAGGGCGTAGAGTTTTTGACCAGGTCTCCTTCGCTCCGGTGCCCATAACTTTTTATCCGTAAGGAGTTACACGGTGCACAGCATACCGTTGCAAAGGTCTTTGAGAGATCTACGACGGAGGCAGCCAGCTTGCTCGTTGTGCCCATTTTTTGAGGCCAAAATCGAACGTTTTCATCAGTTTCAGTCCACTTTTATTCTTTTGCTCTATTTTTCTGTCCCAGATCGTACATCGTGAACTGTTAAAAGGACGACAACCTGACTCGCGATACATCAGAGGGCCCTACAACGTGTTGATATCACGTCTTGCGAGGATGCTGCGTTGTTGAAGTGGATGAGCTGTCGTTAAGCCCATTAGGCCTTTTCAATGGGCCATCTCACTAGGCTGGAACTGTGAACCATTAACACATATAGGAATTGTGCCCTCAACATGATAGGTGCGATCATACCAGCAATAATGCTCCGGATCGCATCAGAACTCCAAAGTTAAGCGAGCTTGGGCGAGAGTAGTACTTGGATGGGTGACCCGCAGGGAAGTCCTCGTGTTGCACCCCATTTTCAATTTTTTTTGCCCTGGTTAGGGTTGCCAAGATACTTTATCCACCAAATCTCTATTACTGAATCCTACGGAACATTGGGCAAGACAACTTCGCTTCTTGTAGAAGCTGGGCCCGCAAACTGATGGCGTAGGGTTTGTGACCAGGTCTCCGTCGCTCCAATGCCCATAACTTTTGATCCATAAGGAGTTACGCGGTGCACAGCATACCGATGCAAAGCTCTCTGAGAACTCTAGGATGGGGGCAGCCAGCTTGCTCGCTGTACCCCTTTTTGGAGCCCAAAATCGAACGTTTTCATCAGTTTCAAGCCACTTTTCTTCTTTTGCTCTTTTTTTTTGTCCCGAATTGTACGTCGTGAACTGTTTAAAGGACGACAACCTGACTCGCAGGACATCAGAGGGCCCCACAATGTTTCGATATCACGTCTTGCAAGCATACTGCGTTGTTGAAGGGGATGGGTTGTCGTTAATCCCATTGGGCCTTTTGACTGGGCCATCTCTCTAAGCTAGGACTCTGAACAGTTAAAACATAAAGGAATTGTGCCCTCAACATGACGAGTGCGATCATACCAGCACTAATGCACCGGATCCCATCAGAACTTCGAAGTTAAGCGTGTTTGGGCGAGAGTAGTACTAGGATAGGTGACCCCCTGGGAAGTCCTCGTGTTGCACACCCTTTTCAATTTTTTTTGCCCTGGTTAGGGTTGGAATCCCACGGAACATTGGGCAAGACAACTTCGCTTCTTGTAGAGGCTTGGCCCCCAAACCGAGGGCGTAGGGTTTGTGACCAGGTCTACGTCGCTCTGGTGCCCATAACTTTTGATCCGTAAGAAGTTACGCGCCGCACAGCAAACCGTTGCAAAGCTTTCTGAGAGCTCTACGACTGGGGCAGCAAGTATGCTTGTTGGCCCGTTTTTGCAGCCCAAAATCGATCATTTTCATCCGTTTCAGGCGACTTTTCTTCTTTTGCTCTGTTTTTACATCCCGGATCTTACGTCGTGAACAGTTAAAAGGATGACAAACTGACTCACGGGACATCAGACGGCCCTACAACGTGTTGATATCACGTCTTGCAAGCATGCTGCGTTGTTGAAGCGGATGGGTTGTCGTTAAGCCCATTGGGCCTATTGAATGGGCCATCTCTCTAAGCTGGGACTCTGAACAGTTAACATATAAAGGAATTGTGCCCTCAACATGATGGGTGCGATCGTACCAGCACTAGTGCACCGGATCCGATCAGAACTCCGAAGTTAAGCATGCTTGGACGAGATTAGTACTAGGATGGGTAACCCCCTGGGAAGTCCTCGTGTTGCACCCCCTTTTCAACTTTTTTTGCCCTGGTTAGGGTTGCTAAGATGCTTTATCCCCCAAATCTCTATTACTGAATCGCACGGAACATTGGGCAAGACAACTTCGCTTCTTGTAGAGGCTGGGCCCGCAAACCGAGGGCGTAGGGTTTATGACCAGGTCTCCATCGCTCTAGTGCCCATAACTTTTGATCCGTAAGGAGTTACGCGGCGTACAGCATACCGTTTCAAAGCTCTCTGAGAGCTCTACGACAGGGGCAGCCAGCATGGTTGCTGTTCCCCTTTTTGGAGCCCAAAATCGAACATTTTCATTAGTTTCAGGCCACTTTTCTACTTTTGCTCTGTTTTTTCCGTCCCGAATCGTACGTCGTGAACAGTTAAAAGGACAACAACCTGACTCGCGGGACATCGGAGGGCCCTACAACATGTCGATATCACGTCTTGCAAGCATGCTGTGTTGTTGAAGCGGATGGGTTGTCGTTAAGCCCATTGGGCCTATTGAATGGGCATCTATCTAAGTTGGGACTCAGAACAGTTAACACATAAAGGAATTGTGCCCTCAACATGACGCGTGCGATCATACCAGCACTAATGCACCGGATCCCATAAGAATTCCGAAGGTAAGCGTGCTTGGGCGAGAGTAGTACTAGGATGGGTGACCCCCTGTGAAGTCCTCGTGTTGTACCCTCTTTTCAATTTTTTTTGCCCTAGTTAGTGTTGCCAAGATACTTTATCCACCAAATCTCTATTACTGAATCCCACGGAACATTGGGCATGACAACTTCGCTTCACGTAGAGGCTGGGCCCACAAACCGAGGGCTTAGGGCTTATGACAAGGTCTCCGTCGCTCCAGTGCCTATAACTTTTGATCCGTAAGGAGTTACGCGGCGCACAGCATACCGTTGCAAAGCTCTCTGAGAGCTCTACGACAGGGGCAGCCAGCATGCTCGCTGTGGCTCTTTTTGGAGCCCAAAATCGAACATTTTCATTTATTTCAGGCCACTTTTCTACTTTTGCTCTGTTTTTTCCGTCCCGAATCGTACGTCATGAATAGTTAAAAGGACAAAAACCTGACTCGCGGGACATCGGAGGGCCCTACAACATGTCGATATCACGTCTTGCAAGCATGCTGCGTTGTTGAAGCGGATGGGTTGTCGTTAAGCCCATTGGGCCTATTGAATGGGCCATCTATCTAAGTTGGGACTCAGAACAGTTAACACATGAAGGAATTGTGCCCTCAACATGACGCGTGCGATCATACCAGCACTAATGCACCGGATCCCATAAGAACTCCGAAGGTAAGCGTGCTTGGGCGAGAGTAGTACTAGGATGGGTGACCCCCTGGGAAGTCCTCGTGTTGCACCCCCTTTTCAATTTTTTTTGCCCTAGTTAGGGTTGCCAAGATACTTTATCCACCAAATCTCTATTACTGAATCCCACGGAACATTGGGCAAGACAACTTCGCTTCATGTAGAGGCTGGGCCTGCAAACTGAGGGCGTAGGGCTTATGACAAGGTCTCTGTCGCTCCAGGGCCCATTACTTTTGATCCGTAAGGAGTTACGCGGCGCACAACATACCGTTTCAAAGCTCTCTGAGAGCTCTACGACGGGGGTAGCAAGCATGCTCACTGTGCCCATTTTTGGAGACCAAAATTGAACATTTTCATCAGTTTCAGGCCACTTTTCTTCTTTTGCTCTATTTTTTCGTCCCGTATCGTACGTCGTGAACTGTTAAAAGGACGACAACCTGACTCGTAGGACATCAGAGTACCCTACAATGTGTCGATATCACGTCTAGCAAGCATGCAGCGTTGTTGAAGCAGATGGGTTGTCGTTAAGCCCATTGGGCCTTTTGAATGGGCCATCACTCTAAGCTGGGACTCTGAACAGTTAACACATAAAAGAATTGTGCGCTCAACATGACGGGTGTGTTCAAACCAGCACTAATGCACCGGATCTCATTAGAACTCCGAAGTTAACCGTGCTTGGGCGAGAGTAGTACTAGGATGGGTGACCACCTGGGAAGTCCTCCTATTGCACCCCCTTTTCAATTTTTTTTGCCCTGGTTAGGGTTGCCAAGATACTTTATCCACCAAATCTCTATTACTGAATCCCACGTAACATTGGGCAAGACAACTTCACTTCTTGTAGAGGCTGGGCCCGCAAACCGAGGGCGTAGGGTTTGTGACCAGGTCTACGTCGCTTTGGTGCCCATAACTTTTGATCCGTAAGAAGTTACGCGCCGCACAGAAAACCGTTGCAGAGCTCTCTGAGAGCTCTACGACTGGGGCAGTAAGTATGCTTGTTGGCCCGTTTTTGCAGCCCAAAATCGATCATTTTCATCAGTTTCAGGGGACTTTTCTTTTTTTGCTCCGTTTTTTCCGTCCCGGATCGTACGTCATGAACAGTTAAAAGGACGACAACCTGACTCGCGGGACATCAGAGGGCCCTACAACGTGTCGATATCACGTCTTACAAGCATGCTACGTTGTTGAAGCAGATCGGTTGTCGTTAAGCCCATTGGGCCTTTTGAATGGGCCATCTCTCTAAGTTGGGACTCTGAACAGTTAACACATAAAGGAATTGTGCCCTCAACATGACGCGTGCGATCATACCAGCACTAATGCACCGGATCCCATCAGAACTCTGAAGTTAAGTGTGCTTGGGCGAGAGTAGTACTAGGATGGGTGACCCCTTGGGAAATCCTCGTGTTGCACCCCCTTTTCAATTTTTTTTGGCCTGGTTTGAGTTGCCAAGATAATTTATCCACGAAATCTCTATTACTGAATCCCATGGAACATTGGGCAAGACAACTTCGCTTCACATAGAGGCTAGGCCCGCAAACCGAGGGCGTAGGGCTTGTGACAAGGTCTCCGTCGCTCCAGTGCCCATAACTTTTGATCCGTAAGGAGTTACGTGGCGCACAGCATACTGTTGCAAAGCTCTCTCAGAGCTCTACGACGGGGGCAGCCAGCATACTCGCTATGCCCTTTTCTGGAGCCCAAAATCGAACATTTTCATTAGTTTCAGGCCACTTTTCTTCTTTTTCTCTGTTTTTTCCATCCCGGATCGTATGTCGTGAATAGTTAAAAGGACAACAACCTGACTCGCTGGACATCAGAGCACCCTACAACGTGTCGATATCACGTCATGCTAGCATGCTGCGTTGTTGAAGCGGATGGGTTGTCGTTAAGCCCATTGGGCCTTTTGAATGGGCAATCTCTCTAAGTTGGGACTCTGAACAGTTAACACATAAAGGAATTGTGCCCTCAACATGATGCGTGCGATCATACCAGCACAAATGCACCGGATCCCATCAGAACTCTGAAGTTAAGCGTGCTTGGGCGAGAGTAGTACTAGGATGGGTGACCCCATGGGAAATCCTCGTGTTGCACCCCTTTTTCAATTTTTTTGCCCTAGTTAGGGTTGCCAAGATACTTTATCAACCAAATCTCTATTACTGAATCCCACGAAACATTGGGCAAGACAACTTCGCTTCACGTAGAGGCTAGGCTCGCAAACCGAGGGCGTAGGGCTTGTGACAAGGTCTCCGTCGCTCCTGTGCCCATAACTTTTGATCCGTAAGAAGTTCCGCGGCGCACACCATACCGTTGCAAAGCTCTCTGAGAGCTCTACGATGGGGGCAGCTAGCATGCTCGCTGTGCCCATTTATGGAGTCCAAAATCGATCATTTTCATCAGTTTCAGGCCACTTTTCTTCTTTTGCTCTGTTTTTTCGTCCCGGATCGTACGTCGTGAACTGTTAAAAGGACGACAACCTGACTCGCGAGACATCAGAAGGCCCTACAACGTGTCGATATCACGTCTTGTAAGCATGCTGCGTTGTTGAAGCGGATGGGTTGTCGTTAAGCCCATTCGGCCTTTTGAATGGGCCGTAACTCTAAGCTGGGACTCTGAACAGTTAACACATAAATGAATTGTGCCCTCAACATGACGGGTGTGATCATACTAGCACTAATGCACTGGATCTCATCAGAACTCCGAAGTTAACCGTGCTTGGGCGATAGTAGTAATAGGATGGGTGACCACCTGGGAAGTCCTCATGTTGCACCCCCTTTTCAATTTTTTTTGCCCTGGTTAGTGTTGCCAAGATACTTTATCCACCAAATCTCTATTACTGAATCCCACGAAACATTGGGCAAGACAACTTCACTTCTTGTAGAGGCTGGGCCCGTAAACCGAGGGCGTAGGGTTTATGACCAGGTCTCCGTCGCTCTAGTGCCCATAACTTTTGATCCGTAAGGAGTAACGCGGCGCACAGCATACCGTTGCAAAGCCCTCTAAGAGCTCTACGACGGGGGTTGCCAGCTTGCTCGCTATGCCCGTTTTTGGAGCACAAAATCAAACGTTTTCATCAGTTTCAGGCCACTTTTCTTCTTTTGCTCTATGTTTCCGTCCCGGATCGTACGTCGCGAACATTAAAAGGACGACAACCTGACTTGCGGGACATTAGAGGGCCGTACAATGTGTCGTTATTACATCTTGCATGCATGCTGCGTTGTTGAAGCAAATAGGTTGTCATTAAGCCCATTGGGCCTTTTGAATGGGCCATCTCTCTAAGCTGGGACTGTTAACCGTTAACACGTATAGGAATTGTGCCCTCAACATGATGGGTGCGATCATACCAGCACTAATGCACAGGATCCCATCAGAACTCCGAAGTTAACCGTGCTTGGGTGAGAGTAGTACTTGGATGGGTGACCCCCTGGGAAGTCCTCGTGTTACACCCCCTTTTCATTTTTTTTTGCCCTGGTTAGAGTTCCCAAGATATGTTTTCCACCAAATCTCTATTACTGAATCCCACGGAACATTGGGCAAGACAAATTCGCTTCACGTAGAGGCTGGGCCCACAAACCGAGGGCGTAGGGCTTGTGACCAGGTCTCCGTCGCTCCGGTGCCTACAACTTTTGATCCGTAAGGAGTTACGCGGCGTACAACATACCGTTGCAAAGCTCTCTGAGAGCTCTACGACGGGGGTAGCCAGCTTGCTCGCAGTGCCCATTTTTGGAGCACAAAATCGAACGTTTTAATTAGTTTCAGGCCACTTTTCTTCTTTTGCTCTATTTTTTTGTCTCGGATCGTACGTCGTGAACTGTTAAAAGGACGACAACCAGACTCGCGGGACATCAGAGGGACCTACAATGTGTCAATATCACGTCTTGCAAGCATGCTGCGTTGTTGTAGGGGATGGGTTGTCGTTAAGCCCATTTGGCCTTTTGAATGGGCCATCTCTCTAAGCTGGGACTCTGAACAGTTAACACATAAAGAAATTGTGCCCTCAACATGACGGGTTCGATCATACCAGCACTAATGCACCGGATCCCATCAGAACTCCGAAGTGAAGCGTGCTTCGGCGAGAGTAGTACTAGGATGGGTGACCCCTTGGGAAGTCCTCGTGTTGCACCCCCTTTTCAATTTTTTTTGCCCTGGTTAGGGTTGCCAAGATACTTTATCCACCAAATCTCTATTACTGAATCCCACGGAACATTGGGCAAGACAACTTCGCTTCTTGTAGAGGTTAGGCCCGCAAACTGTGGGCGTAGGGTTTGTGACTAGGTCTCCGTCGCTCCGATACCCATAACTTTTGATCCGTAAGGAGTTACGCGGCGCACAGCATACCGTTGCAAAGCTCTCTGAGAGCTCTACGACGGGGGCAGCTAGCTTGCTCGTTGTGCCCTTTTTGGTGCCCAAAATCGAACGTTTTCATCAGTTTCAGGCCACTTTTCTTCTTTTGCTCTGTTTTTCCATCGCGGATCGTACGTCGTGAACTGTTAAAAGGACTACAACCTGACTCGCGGGACATCAGAGGGCCGTACAACGTGTCGATATCACGTCTTGAGAGTTTGCTACGTTGTTGAAGCAGATGGGTTGTCGTTAAGCCTATTGGGCTTTTTGAATGGGCCATCTCTCTAGGCTGGGACTGTGAACCGTTAACACATATAGGAATTGTGCCCTCAACATGACGGGTGCGATCATAGCAGCACTAATGCACCGGATTCCATCAGAACTCTGAAGTTAAGCATGCTTGGGCGAGAATAGTGCTAGAATGGGTGACCCCATTGGAAGTCCTCGTGTTGCACCCCCTTTTCAATTTTTTTTGTCCTAGTTAGGGTTGCCAAGATACTTTATCCACCAAATCTCTATTACTGAATCCCACGGAACATTGGGCAAGACAACTTCATTTAACGTAGAGGTTGGGCTCGCAAACCGAGGGCGTAGTGTGATAACCCAAACCCGGCATGCATTTAAAGGCATTTAATTGCATTTAATTAAGTGACATTTTAAATGTTAGCATTTGATTTGTGTTTATTTTTAGTTAAACATTTATTTGTAGCTTTACTTTCAAATTTCTTTTAGAAGTAACTAGAATAATACCTGAGCTAATCATATTAACGGAATATCAACTACTTTTCATATTTGTGTCAATCGGTTTTATTTTTCTTGCACTTTAATGCTCGGATTTCAATAAAATAAAAAGTAGCTCCGAGCCGGAGTAAATTTTAAACCATGATGCTTTTCAAAAAATGATATATTTTCTTAAATTCTTTGAGACTTAATTGTTATTCTTCTATTGACGCAAAGTGCATAGCATATCGAGAGCGATAGTTAGGAAATGATTTTTAGTCCTCAGCAAATAGTGAAAACTAGTATTTAGTGTTTTAATTTTAGTGTTTTGAGTTGTATTTAACTAGAATTGGATTTATGTTAGTTGTTTTAGCTTTAAAACGCATAAAACAAGCTTATTTGACCAAGTTTAAGTTAGTTGACCAAGCCTTGACCAAACTGACTTGTTTGTCATCTTATAAAAGCTTATTTTAGCACAAAATAAAAAAGAAGCTGAAAAACAGTGAGGAAAGGGCCGAAAATATGAGAGAAGAAAAAAAAAAGATTTCAAGACAAAATCTTCGATTCTTCGTGTGAGCTTGCACGGGGTGGTTTCCGAGGCATCCTATGAGGTTTTTCTAGCGTCTAGGAGCGTCTAAGGTGAGGGTTTCATGCTTATTTGCACATTTGAATATTTTGTGTATTAACTTTGATTTTTGGGTTTTATCCGTATATTGTTATTTTAATTATTTTCAGGCTTAAAGAACGTTCCCTAGCAATTGTAGAACATGTATTTATAGCTTTTTAACATTTTCTACGGTTGAATATTGAAATTGAAATATATATTGTATAATGAATAGTAAATTGTGAATAGTAAACCCCCGTTTCGATGAAGTTACTCCGTTACTTGTTCTGTTGATGTAGGAAGATGCTAGATATGGTAGAATGCCTAAATGTGTGGTTTAATTGGATTGTGTAATAGAAAAACGGAGAAAAACGGCGTAGTGAAAGTCGGGGTCGTTTCGGTCAAGTTTAGAATTTTCTTGATTTGCATGAAGGCATTGTCGAGGTACGTCATGGAAGCACTTTTGGTGCAGTTGTGACGTTGGTTGGGTGATCGGTTGAGGTAGCGGTAGTTCAAATGAGCAAAGGGGGAAATCGGGGCTTTGCTTGAATTCCAGGGTTAAGTAGGCTTTCGGGGTCTTTAGACGTGCCTTATGGTGACCTAGGAGGATTGGTGAAGTCGGTTTCCAAAACTCGTGGCTCGTTTGAAAGTGGTAGCATTTGGAAAGTCGGGGTTGTTTTGTGATTTTGTATGTTTTCTAATGTTATGCCTATAGAATGCTTGTTAATGCTTATTATTGCTTGTTATGCTTGCTAATGCCTGTTAATGCTTGCTAATGCTTATTACGCTTGTTAGAGTTGATTGTTGATTGAAATGTTTATCAATTGTTGAGAATGCTCGATATCGCTCGTTTATCGCCTTATATCGAGACTTGCATTGCATAGTGTCAGGGCGGTGTGATGGGCCTCTCTGGGTAGCCTTGGGTTGCCAGTGTTAGTTGCCCTAGCTCCGTGTCCTATTCCCTTTCTCGCTTGGGTTGCCTCCCAGGGAGATTTGGGTCATAGCATTGATGGATACTTCCGGGGTATTCCAAACTGGTGTTATAAGGTGGTTTGGGCCGGCGCGTCATCGTTAAAGTCATCGAAATCGTGATCGGTACATTACTCGCTTGAGTGAACCATAGCCTTCAAATTGTGGTATAGCTTTGACTGGTTGTGTTAATGCTTTCTTTAATTGTTTATTGTATTGTTGTTTATATTGAATGCCTTTTTATTGAATGTATTGCTTAACTGTATCTCTTTGCATTGTACGATCTTCTTTCTCTCCACCTCGATATCTGTCTCGCCCTCACTGAGTATACGTGTTGTGTATACTCACTCCTCACCACCACATTTCAGGAAATGCCATGTTAGCTGGAAAGTTCGTGATTACGTGAAAGATCATGCTTGAAGAGTTATCTTTCGTGCTATGTAGCTTGAGTTGTCAAAGATGCAAAGATGTATGTTTCATGTGTTGATTGTATTTAATGTTGAAAAGGAATATAATTTAAGTTTTTTTCTAGGTGATTGAAGTAATTTGGAAAAGCTAGATTATGTATTAGTTAGAATAGCTTAACTTTAAAGAATGTTTGTATTGTTTAAAGAAAGAGTTAGAATAGTCTAGTACTTGGAAATGTATGTATAATTGCTGTGTTTAATTGTTGAGAACCGAGGCTCGGATGGCCTTGTGGTGGTTGAATGTTTGGACATGGTGTTGGTCCACTTATGTGCTGTCACAGGTTTGCTTTTTGCCTAGAAATAGGGGAGACTCTGTCCGTTTTCCCTAAAATTTTGCCCTGGGTTTGGTTTTGGGTTGTGATTAGATTGATTGATAGAATTCCCGGTCTCGAGAGGGATCGGGGTGTTACGGGTGGTATCAGAGCTTGTCTAGTTCATAAGCCGGGACAGGGTCCTCGGTCTGGTGGGTAGTGATCCTTGAATGTGTGCTTGTTAAGTGTGTCTTGAAAGTGTATGCTTGTATGTGAGATTGTGTGTCTTGACCTGAATGTGTGCTCATATGTGATATAGTTATGTGTTATTTGTTAATTGTGTGCTAAGTGAATTGAAGTGTCTAGTTGTGCATTGAATTGACCTATTGAATCGGCATTGTGAATTGAATCGACCTCGTGAATTGTTATTTGCTTGAAGTATTACTTGTAATGTGTGTATAGAATGTCTTGAATTGATTATGCCGTGATTTGAATTGATTATGTTGTGCTTGAATCGATTGTCATGTTTGAATGACTTTGATGATTAAATGGTTTTGTAAAATCTCTTATAAACTTGCTTGCATAATAGTTTAAGGCATGTGTATAAATATGATATCTTGGCATTCATACGTGTCCCGTGGAAATGGTAAGGAAGACTTCTTCCTCCCCTGAAGAAAGTGGTTCACAGTTGGCCTTTCAAGGTGTATGGATTGGCAGGAAATGAATGGCATTTAACTAGCCTTTATTTGGGAGTTGGTGTTTGTCTTTTGGAGCTCAGTTGTTGGCATACTTCTAAGACTTTTCTTCGTGGTTGGCAATCATAAAAAGATAACTTTCTTTGGGGTTTCGGTATGATGGCTCTTGGTAGCATTTTTTGGCTTCCTTATTGGGTATTCTTTGGAACTTCTGTTGGCACTTCTTGGTAGACTTGGCTGTTGGGGTTCCTCTAAGATTATCTCCTATGCTTAGTATAAATGACTTTCTTTGGAGTTCTACATGATAACTCTTTGGAGCATTTTCTTAATATTTCCTTGTTGGGCATTCATCGAGTTTTTCTATATTGGCATTTCGTGGAAGACTTGGTTGGGATTTTAATCAACCTTTGGTGTTCTTTCCGCATTCTTATGGGGAACTTTGATTTGAGTCTACTTACAATGATCAGCTTTGCGTGAGGCATACTATTTTGGTATTCTTTGTGGTCATTTCTCAGTGGATTTGACAATCGGAGTTCTTATTGGACTTGCTGCATAATATTGTCTACAATATCCTTGTTCTGGTCTTTCTTGATATTTTATTGGCAATCGTGATTGGAAATCTTCAATAGTATATGGTGTACCTGCACGGCATTTCCTTTGGTATTTTACCCAATATTCGATAGCAATATTATTTTGGGAATCTACTTGGTTATTCAGCTTGGTGTTCATTCATGGACTTTTGATAAGTATATATATGTTGGCGTACTTTTTGGATTTCCTATTTAGATGCTTCTTGAGCTATATATTGAAAGACTTCCTTGAAACTTCTGTAATATAATTGACTGGATTTCTTGTTTGGAGTCTTCCTGAGTAGTACTTGGGATTCTTGTTTAGACTCTACTTCAGATTGTTTATTGGTATGTTCTTGGTACTTTTAGTTGGGATTCTATTATGGCATTCTCTAGGATCCTTTGTGGCCATTTATTTAGTATTTACTTATTGGGCAAACTTGGTTACATTCTTACCGGAGCATTGTTCGGTGGGCATTCTACTGGTATTTTCCTTGTTGGCACTATTGGAAGTCTTACACTTGGGATCTTGTTCAGAATTATTATCTTATATTGCTTACGGTATGCTGTGCAATACTTTAGGCATCCTTGGTGGTAAGTTGTATAAAGTTTGCACTCGGCAAATGGTGAAGAGGTCTTGGAGCTTGGTCTTATATGTGCTGCATCTATTTTGGCCATCCTTTGACTTCCTTATTTGATACTTGTTGGACTTTTATAGAGGATTCGTATATTGGTAATATCTACAGTATCTTTGCTTTAGTCTTTATTGGCATCTTCTCGGCACTCTTAGCCGGGAATTCTTTTATGATATTCTTGACCAGCGGAATTCTTATTTGGATTTCAAGATGGTATTTTCAATTAAACCTTTATTTGGTCTTATTGTTTTGGAGTTTCCAGTCAGTACTATTGGGGTTTCTTAGTAAGGTATTATTCAAGCGTTCTTATTCAGTGTCTTGCTCAGCAACCAATGAAGAGTGGTCAGAGTTGCATTTCAGTGGATGCAGAGTTCTATTGGAAGAAGAATTGTGAGGATGCAATTGTTTTAAGGGGGGAAGGATGTGATAACCCGAACCCGGCATGCATTTAAAGGCATTTAATTAAGTGACATTTTAAATGTTAGCATTAGATTTGTGTTTATTTTTAGTTAAACATTTATTTGTAGCTTTACTTTCAAATTTCTTTTAGAAGTAACTGGAATAATACCTGAACTAATCATATTAACGGAATATCAACTACTTTTCATATTTGTGTCAATCGGTTTTATTTTTCTTGCACTTAAATGCTCGGATTTCAATTAAATGAAAAGTAGCTCCGAGCCGGAGTAAATTTTAAACTATGATGCTTTTCAAAAAATGATATATTTTCTTAAATTCTTTGAGACTTAATTGTTATTCTTCTATTGACGCAAAGTGCATAGCATATCGAGAGCGATAGTTAGGAAATGATTTTTAGTCCTCAGCAAATAGTGAAAACTAGTATTTAGTGTTTTAATTTTAGTGTTTTAAGTTGTATTTAACTAGAATTGGATTTATGTTAGTTGTTTTAGCTTTAAAACGCATAAAACAATCTTATTTGACCAAGTTTAAGTTAGTTGACCAAGCCTTGACCAAATTGACTTGTTTGTCATCTTATAAAAGCTTATTTTAGCACAAAATAAAAAAAAAGAAGCTGAAAAACAGTGAGGAAAGGGCCGAAAATATGAGAGAAGAAAAAAAAAAGATTTCAAGCCAAAATCTTCGATTCTTCACGTGAGCTTGCACGGGGTGGTTTCTGAGGCATCCTACGAGGTTTACTAGCATCTAGGAGCGTCTAAGGTGAGGGTTTCATGCTTATTTGCGTATTTGAATATTTTGTGTATTAACTTTGATTTTTGGGTTTTATCCGTATATTGTTATTTTAATTGTTTTGATGCTTAAAGAATGTTCCCTAGCAATTGTAAAACATGAATTTATAGCTTTTTAACATTTTTTGCGGTTGAATATTGAATTTGAAATATAAATTGTATAATGAATAGTAAATTATGAATAGTAAACCCCCGTTTTGATGAAGTTGCTCTGTTACTTGTTCTGTTAATGTAGGAAGATGCTAGATATGCTAGAATGCCTAAATGTGTGGTTTAATTGGATTGTGTAATGGAAAAACGGAGAAAAACGGAGTAGTGAAAGTCGGGGTCGTTTCGATCAAGTTTAGAATTTTCTCGATTTGCGTGAAAGAATTGTCGAGGTACGTCATGGAAGCACTTTTGGTGCAGTTGTGACGTTGGTTGGGTGATCGGTTGAGGTAGCGGTAGTTCAAACGAGCAAAGGGAGAAATCGGGGCTTTGCTTGAATTCTAGGGTTAAGTAGGGTTTCGGGGTCTTTAGACGTGCTTTATGGTGACCTAGGAGGATTGGTGAAGTCGGTTTCCAAAACTCATGGCTCGTTTGAAAGTGGTAGCATTTGGAAAGTCGGGGTTGTTTTATGATTTTGTATGTTTTCTTAATGTTATGCCTATAGAATGCTTGTTAATGCTTATTATTGCTTGTTATGCTTGCTAATGCTTATTACGTTTGTTAGAGTTGATTGTTGATTGAAAAGTTTATCAATTGTTGAGAATGCTCGATATCGCTCGTTTATCGCCTTGTATCGAGTCTTGCATTGCATAGTGTCAGGGCGGTGTGATGGGCCTCTCTGGGTAGCCTTGGGTTGCCAGTGTTAGTTGCCCTAGCTCCGTGTCCTATTCCCTTTCTCTCTTGGGTTGCCTCCCAGGGAGATTTGGGTTGTAGCATTGATGGATACTTCCTGGGTATTCCAAACTAGTGTTATAAGATGGTTTGGGCCGGCACATCATCGTTAAAGTCATCGGAATTGTGATCGGTACATTACTCGCTCGAGTGAACCATAGCCTTCAAAGTGTGGTATAGCTTTGACTGGTTGTGTTAATGCTTTCTTTAATTGTTTATTGTATTGTTGTTTATATTGAATGCCTTTTTATTGAATGTATTGTTTAACTGTATCTCTTTGCAATGCACGATCTTCTTTCTCTCCACCTCGATATCTGTCTCGCCCTCACTGAGTATACGTGTTGTGTATACTCACTCCTCACCACCACATTTCAGGAAATGCCATGTTAGCTGGAAAGTTCGTGATTACGTGAAAGATCATGCTTGAAGAGTTGTCTTGCGTGCTATGTAGCTTGAGTTGTCAAAGATGCAAAAATGTATGTTACATGTGTTGATTGTATTTAATGTTGAAAACGAATGTAATTTAAGTTTTTTTCTAGGTTATTGAAGTAATTTGGAAAAGCTAGATTATGTATTAGTTAGAATAGCTTAACTTTAAAGAATGTTTGCATTGTTTAAAGAAAGAGTTAGAATAGTCTAGTACTTGGAAATGTATGTATAATTGTTGCGTTTAATTGTTGAGAACCGAGGCTCGGATGGCCTTGTGGTGGTTGAATGTTTGGACATGGTATTGGTCCACTTATGTGCTGTCGCAGGTTTGCTTTTTGCCTAGAAACAGGGGAGACTCTGTCCGTTTTCCCTAAAATTTTGCCCTGGGTTTGGTTTTGGGTTGTGATTAGATTGATTGATAGAATTCCCGGTCTCGAGAGGGATCGGGGTGTTACACGTATGGTTTGTGACCAGGTCTCCGTCGCTCCGGTACCCATAACTTTTGATCCGTAAGGAGTTACGCGGCGCACAACATACCGTAGCAAAACTCTCTGAGAGCTCTACGACGGGGGCAGCTAGCATGCTCGCTATGCCCATTTTTGGAGAGCAAAATCGAACGTTTTCATCAATTTCAGGCCACTTTTCTTCTTTTGCTCTGTTTTTCCGTCCCGGATCGTACGTCATGAACTGTTAAAAGGACGACAACCTGACTCGCGGGACATTAGAGGGCCCTACAACGCGTCGATATCACGTCTTGCAAGCATGCTGCGTTGCTGAAGCGCATGGGTTGTCGTTAAGCCCATTGGGCCTTTTGAATGGGCCATCTCTCTAAGCTAGGACTCTGAACAGTTAACACATAAAGGAATTGTGCCCTCAACATGACAGGTGCGATCATACCAGTACTAATGCACCGGATCCCATCAGAACACCGAAGTTAAGCGTGCTTGGGCGAGAGTAGTACTAGGATGGGTGACCCCTGGGAAGTCCTCGTGTTGCATTCCTTTTTCAATTTTTTTTGACCTGGTTAGGGTCGCCAAGATATTTTATCCACCAAATCTCTAGTACTGAATCCCACGGAACATTGGGCAAGACAACTTCGCTTCTTGTAGAGGCTGGGCCCGTAAACCGAGGGCGTAGGGTTTGTGACCAGGTCTCCGTCGCTTCGGTGCCATAACTTTTGATCCGTAAGGAGTTCCGCGGCGCACAACATACTGTTGCAAAGCCCTCTAAGAGCACTACGACGGAGGCATCCAGCTTGCTCGCTGTGCCCATTTTTGGAGCCCAAAATCGAACGTTTTCATCAGTTTCAGGCCACTTTTCTTCTTTTGCTCTGTTTTTCCATCCCGGATCGTACGTCGTGAACTGTTAAAAGGACGACAACCTAACTCGCCGGACATCAAAGGGCCCTACAACGTGTCGATATCACGTCTTGTGAGGATGCAGCGTTGTTGAAGCAGAAGGGTTGTTGTTAAGCCCATTGGGCTTTTTGAATGGGCCATCTCTCTAGGATGGGACTGTGAACCGTTAACACATATAGGAATTGTGCCCTCAACATGACGGGTGCGATCATAGCAGCACTAATGCACCGGATCCCATCAGAACTCCAAAGTTAAACGTGCTTGGGCGAGAGTAGTACTAGGATGGGTGACCCCCTGGGAAGTCCTCGTGTTGCACCCTCTTTTCAATTTTTTTTGCCCTAGTTAGGGTTGGCAAGATACTTTATCCACCAAATCTCTATTACTGAATCCCACGGAACATTGGGCAAGACAACTTCGTGTCACGTGGAGGCTGGGCCCGCAAACGAGGGCGTAGGGTTTGTGACCAGGTCTCCGTCGCTCCGGTGCCCATAACTTTTGATCTGTAAGGAGTTACGCGGCGCACAGCATACCGTTGCAAAGCTCTCTGAGAACTCTACGACGGGGACAGCCAGCTTGCTCACTGTGCCCATTTTTGGAGCCCAAAATCGAACGTTTTCATCAGTTTCAGGCCACTTTTCTTCTTTTGTTCTATTTTTCCGTCCCGGATCGTACGTCGTGAACTGTTAAAAGGACGACAACCTGACTCGCGAGACATCAGAGGGCCCTACAACGTGTCGATATCACGTCTTGCAAGCATGCTGCGTTGTTGAAGCGGATGGGTTGTCGTTAAGCCCATTAGGCCTTTTGAATGGTCCATCTCTCTAAGCTGGGACTCTGAACAGTTAACACATAAAAGAATTGTGCCCTAAACATGACGGGTGCGATTATACCAGCACTAAAGCACCGGATCCCATCAGAACTCCGAAGTTAAGCGTGCTTGGGCGAGAGTAGTACTAGGATGGGTGACCCCCTGGGAAGTCCTCGTGTTGCACCCCCTTTTCAATTTTTTTTGGCCTGGTTAGGGTTGCCAGGATATTTTATCCACCAAATCTCTATTACTGAATCCCACGGAACATTGGGCAAGACAACTTCGCTTCTTGTAGAGGCTGGGCCCGCAAACCGATGGCGTAGGGTTTGTGACCAGGTCTCCGTCGCTCCGGTGCCCATAACTTTTGATCCGTAAGGAGTTACGCGGCGCACAGCATACCGTTGCAAAGCACTCTGAGAGCTCTACGACGGGGACATCCAGCTTGCTCACTATTCCCATTTTTGGAGCCCAAAATCGTACGTTTTCATCAGTTTCAGGCCACTTTTCTTCTTTTGTTCTATTTTTCCGTCCCGGATCGTACGTCGTGAACTGTTAAAAGGATGACAACCTGCCTCGCGGGACATCAGAGGGCCCAACAACGTGTCGATATCACGTCTTGCAAGCATTCTGCGTTGTTGAAGCGGATGGGTTGTCGTTAAGCCCATTGGGCCTTTTGAATGGGCCATCTCTCTAAGCTGGGACTCTGAACAGTTACCACATAAAAGAATTGTGCCCTCAACATAACGTGTGCAATCATACCAGCACTAAAGCACCGTATCCCATCAGAACTCCGAAGTTAAGCGTGCTTGGGCGAGAGTAGTACTAGGATGGGTGACCCCCTTGGAAGTCCTCGTGTTGCACCCCCTTTTCAATTTTTTTTGCCCTGGTTAGGGTTGCCAAGATATTTTATCCACCAAATCTCTATTACTGAATCCCACGGAACATTGGGCAAGACAACTTCGTTTCTCGTAGAGGCTGGGCCCGTAAACCGAGGGCATAGGGTTTGTGACCAGGTCTCTGTCGCTCCGGTGCCCATAACTTTTGATCCGTAAGGAGTTACGCTGTGCACATCATACCGTTGCAAAGCTCTCTGAGAGCTCTACGACGGGGATAGCTAGCTTGCTCGCTGCGCCCATTTTTGGAGCCCAAAATCGAACATTTTCATCAGTTTCAGGCCACTTTTCTTCTTTTGCTTTGTTTTTCTGTCCCGGATCGTACGTCGTGAACTGTTAAAAGGACGACAACCTGACTCGCGGGATATCAGAGGGCTCTACAACGTGTCGATATCACGTCTTGCAAGCATGTTGCGTTGTTGAAGCGGATGGGTTGTCGTTAAGCCCATTGGGCCTTTTGAATAGGCCATCTCTCTGAGCTGGGACTCTGAACAGTTAACACATAAAAGAATTGTGCCCTCAACATGATGGGTGGGATCATACCAGCACTAATGCACCGGATCCCATCAGAACTCCAAAGTTAAGCATGCTTGGGCGAGAGTAGTACTAGGATTGGTGACCCCCTGGGAAGTCCTTGTGTTGCACCCCTTTTTCAATTTTTTTGCCCTGGTTAGGGTTGCCAAGATATTTTATCCACCAAATCTCTATTACTGAATCCCACGGAACATTGGGCAAGACAACTTCGCTTCTTGTAGTGGCTGGGCCCGCAAACCGAGGGCGTAGGGTTTGTGACCAGGTCTCCGTCACTCCGGTGCCCATAACTTTTGATCCGTAAGGAGTTACGCGGCACATAGCATATCGTTGCAAAGCACTCTGAGAGCTCTACGACGGGGACCTCCAGCTTACTCACTGTGCCCATTTTTGGAGCCCAAAATTGAACGTTTTCATCAGTTTCAGGCCACTTTTCTTCTTTTATTCTATTTTTCCGTCCCGGATCGTACGTCGTGAACTGTTAAAAGGACGACAACCTGACTCGCAGGACATTAGAGGGCCCTACAATGTGTCGATATCACGTCTTGCAAGCATGCTGCGTTGTTGAAGGGGATGGGTTGTCGTTAAGCCCATTGGGCCTTTTGAATGGGCCATCTCTCTAAGCTGGGACTCTGAACAGTTAACACATAAAAGAATTGTGCCCTCAACATGACGGGTACGATCATACCATCACTAATGCACCGGATCCCATCAGAACTCCGAAGTTAAGCGTGCTTGGGCGAGAGTAGTACTAGGATGGGTGACCCCCTGGGAAGTCCTCGTGTTGCACCAACTTTTCAATTTTTTTTGCCCTAGTTAGGGTTGCCAACATATTTTGTCCACCAAATCTCTATTACCGAATCCCACGGAATATTGGGCAAGACAACTTCGCTTCTTGTAGAGGCTGGGCCCGCAAACCGAGGGCATAAGGTTTGTGACCAAGTCTCCGTCGCTCCGGTGCCCATAACTGTTGATCCGTAAGGAGTTACGCAGCGCAAATCATACCGTTGCAAAGCTCTCTGGGAGCTCTACGATGGGGACAGCTAGCTTGCTCACTGCTCCCATTTTTGGAGCCCAAAATCGAACGTTTTCATCAGTTTCAGGCCACTTTTCTGCTTTTGCTCTATTTTTTCGTCCCGGATCGTACGTCGTGAACTGTTAAAAGGACGACAGCCTGACTCGCGAGACATCAGATGGCCCTACAATGTGTCGATATCACGTGTTGCAAGCATGCTGCGTTGTTGAAGCAGATGGGTTGTCGTTAATCCCATTGGGCCTTTTGAATGGGCCATCTCTCTAAGCTGGGACTCTGAACAGTTAACACATAAAGGAATTGTGCCCTTAACATGACGGGTGCGATCATACCTGCACTAATGCACCGGATCCCATCAGAAATCCTAAATTAAGCATGCTTGGGCGAGAGTAGTACTAGGATGGGTGACCCCCTAGGAAGTCCTAGTGTTGCACCCCCATTTCAATTTTTTTTGCCCTGGTTAGGGTTGCCAAGATACTTTATCCACAAAATCTCTATTATTGAATCCCACGGAACATTGGTCAAGACAACTTCGCTTCTTGTAGAGGCTGGGCCCACGAACCGAGGGTGTAGGGTTTGTGACCAGGTCTCCGTCGCTCCAGTGCCCATACCTTTTTATCCGTAAGGAGTTACGCGGCGCACATCATACCGTTGCAAAGCTCTCTGAGAGCTCTACAACGGGGGCAGCCAGTTTGCTCGTTGTGCCCATTTTTGGAGCCCAAAATCAAACGTTTTCATCAGTTTCTGGCCACTTTTCTACTTTTGCTCTATTTTTCCATCCCGGATCGTACGTCGTGAACTGTTAAAAGGACAACAACCTGACTCGCGGGATATCAGAGGGTCCTACAACGTGTCGATATCACGTCTTGCGAGGATGCTGCGTTGTTGAAGCGGATGGGTTGTCGTTAAGACCATTGGGCTTTTTGAATAGGCCATCTCTCTAGGCTGGGACTGTGAACCGTTAACACATATAGGAATTGTGCCCTCAACATGATGGGTGCGATCATACCAGCACTAATGTACCGGATCCCATTAGAACTCCGAAGTTAAACGTGCTTAGGCGAGAGTAGTACTAGAATAGGTGACCCCCTGGGAAGTCCTCGTGTTGCACCCCCATTTCAAATTTTTTTGCCCTGGTTAGGGTTGCCGAGATACTTTATCCACCAAATCTCTATTACTAAATCCCATGGAACATTGGGCAAGACAACTTCGTTTCACGTGGAGGCTGGGCCCGCAAACCGTGGGCGTAGGGTTTGTGACCAGGTCTCCGTCGCTCCGTTGCCCATAGCTTTTGATCCGTAAGGAGTTACACGGCGCACAGCATACCGTTGCAAAGCTCTCTGAGAGCTATACGACGGGGGCAGCCAGCTTGCTCGTTGTGCCCATTTTTGGAGCCCAAAATCGAACGTTTTCATCAGTTTCAGGCCACTTTTCTTCTTTTGCTCTATTTTTACGTCACGGATCGTACGTCGCGAACTGTTAAAAGGACGATAACCTGACTCATGGGACATCAGAGGGCCCTACAACAAGTCGATATCACGTCTTGCAAGGATGCTGCGTTGTTGAAGCGGATGGGTTGTCATTAAGCCCATTGGGCCTTTTGAATGGGCCATCTCTCTAATCTGGGACTCTGAACAGTTAACACATAAAGGAATTGTGCGCTCAACATGACGGGTGCGATCATACCAGCACTAATACACCGGATCCCATCAGAACTCCGAAGTTAAGCGTGCTTGGGCGAGAGTAGTACTAGGATCGGTGACCCCCTGGGAAGACCTCGTGTTGCACCCCCTTTTCAATTTTTTTTGCCCTGGTTAGGGTTGCCAAGATATTTTATCCAACAAATCTCTATTACTGAATCCCACGGAACATTGGGCAAGACAACTTCGCTTCTTGTAGAGGCTGGGCCCGCAAATCGAGGGCGTAGGGTTTGTCACCAGGTCTCCGTCGTTCCGGTGCCTTTAACTTTTGATCCGTAAGGAGTTACGCGGCGCCCAGCATACCGTTGCAAAGCTCTCAAATAGCTCTACGACGGGGACAGCTAGCTTGCTCACTGTGCCCATTTTTGGAGCCCAAAATCGAACGTTTTAATCAGTTTCCGACCACTTTTCTTCTTTTGCTCTATTTTTCCGTCCCGGATCGTACGTCGTGAACTGTTAGAAGGACGACTACCTGACTCACGGGACATCAGAGGGCCCTACAACGTGTTGATATCACGTCTTGCAAGCATGCTGCGTTGTTGAAGTGGATGTGTTGTCGTTAAGCCCATTGGGCCTTTTGAATGGGCCATATCTCTAAGCTCGGACTCTGAACAGTTAACAAATAATGGAATTGTGCCCTCAACATGACGGGTGCGATCATACCAGCACTAATGCACCGGATCCCATCAGAACTCCGAAATTAAGCATTCTTGGGCGAGAGTAGTACTAGGATGGGTGACCCCCTGGGAAGTCCTCGTGTTGCACCCCCTTTTCAATTTTTTTTGCCCTGGTTAGGATTGCCAAGATATTTTATCCGCCAAATCTCTATTACTGAATCCCACGAAACATTGGGCAAGACAACTTCGCTTCTTGTAGCGGCTGGGCCTGCAAACCGAGGGCGTAGGGTTTGTGACCAGGTCTCCGTCGCTCCGGTGCCCATAACTTTTGATCCGTAAGGAGTTACGCGGCGCACAGCATACTGTTGTAAAGCTCTCTGAGTGCTCTACGACGGGGATAGCCAGCTTGCTCGCTGTGCCCATTTTGGAGCCCAAAATCGAACGTTTTCATTAGTTTCAGGCCACTTTTCGTCTTTTGCTCTGTTTTTCCGTCCCGGATCGTATGTCGTGAACTGTTAAAAGAATGAAAACTTGACTCGCGGGACATCAGAGGGCCCTACAACATGCTGATATCACGTCTTGTGAGGTTGCTGCGTTGTTGAAGCCGATGGGTTGTCGTTAAGCCTATTGGGCCTTTTGAATGGGCCATCTCTCTAGGTTGGGACTGTGAACCGTTAACACATACAGGAATTGTGCCCTCAACATGACGGGTGCAATCATACCAGCACTAATGCACCGGATCCCATCAGAACTCCGAAGTTAAGCGTGCTTGGGCGAGAGTAGTACTAGGATGGGTGACCCCCTAGGAAGTCGTCGTGTTGCACCCCCTTTTCAATTTTTTTTGCCCTGGTTAGGGTTGCCAAGATACTTTATCCACCAAATCTCTATTACTGAATCCCACGGAATATTGGCCAAGACAACTTCGTTTCACGTAGAGGCTGGGCCCGCAAACCGAGGGCGTAGGGTTAGTGACCAGGTCTTCGTCGATCCGGTGCCCATAACTTTTGATCTGTAAGGAGTTACGCGGCGCACAGCATGCCGTTGCAAAGCTCTCTGAGAGCTCTACGACGGGGGCAGAAAACATGCTTGCTTTGCCTATTTTTGGAGCCCAAAATCGAATGTTTTCATCAGTTTTAGGACACTTTTATTATTTTGCTCTCTTTTTCCATCCCGGATCATACGTCGTGAACTGTTAAAAGGACGACAACCTGACTCACGGGGCATCAGAGGGCCCTACAACGTGTTGATATCATGTCTTGCAAGCATGCTGCGTTGTTGAATCGGATGGGTTGTCGTTAAGCCCATTGGGCCTTTTGAATAGGCCATCTCACTAAGTTGGGACTCCGAACAGTTAACACATAAAGGAATTGTGCCCTCAACATGACGGGTGCGATCATACCAGCACTAATGCACCGGATCCCATCAGAACTCCGAAGTTAAGCGTGGTTGGGCGTGAGTAGTACTAGGATGGGTGACCCCTTGGGAAGTCCTCGTGTTGTACCCCCTTTTCAATTTTTTTTTGCCCTGGTTAGGGTTGCCAAGATACTTTATCCACCAAATCTCTATTACTGAATCCCACGGAACATTGGGCAAGACAAGTTCGCTTCTTGTAGTGGCTGGGCCCGTAAACCGAGGGCATAGGGTTTGTGACCAGGTCTCCGTCGCTCCGGTGCCCATTACTTTTGATCCGTAAGGAGTTACGCGGCGCACAGCATACCGTTGCGAAGCTCTCTGAGAGCTCTACGACGAAGGTAGCCAGCTTGGTGGCTGTACCGATTTTTAGAGCCCAAAATCGAACGTTTTCATCAGTTTCAGGCCACTTTTCTTCTTTTGCTCTGTTTTTCCATCCCGGATCGTACGTCGTGAACTGTTAAAAGGATGACAACCTAACTCGCGGGACATCAGAGGGCCCTACAACGTGTCGATATCACGTCTTGCAAGCATGCTGCGTTGTTGAAGCGGATGGGTTGTCGTTAAGCCCATTGTGCCTTTTGAATGGGCCATCTCTCTAAGCTGGGACTCTGAACAGTTAACACATAAATGAATTGTGCCCTCAACATGACGGGTGCTATCATACTAGCACTAATACACCGGATCCCATCAGAACTCTGAAGTTAAGTGTGCTTGGGCGAGAGTAGTACTAGGATGGGTGACCCCCTGGGAAGTCCTCGTGTTGTACCCCATTTTCAATTTTTTTTGCCCTAGTTAGGGTTGCCAAGATACTTTATCCACCAAATCTCTATTACTGAATCTCACGGAACATTGGGAAGACAACTTCGCTTCTTGTAGAGGCTGGGCCCGCAAACCAAGGGCTTAGGGTTTATGACCAGGTCTCCGTCGCTCCGGTGTCACGTCCCAACCCGACCTATAATGGTTAGACTAGGGTGTGATCTAAATGTTCAGGACATGTCACATACTTAATCGTTGATGAAGATTTAACACTTAACGTTGTGGCCTAAACTTCATAGTTTTTCGGTGAACCGGTAGCATAACGGTTGTAATTGGGCTCTTTGGTTTGACCTAATTCTCTAAACGCCTCAATTATTCCAACCATTAATCCAATTCCATTAAGGACTCCTATTGTCACCAACCGATTTGCCTACTAGTTTATCTTGAAAGTCTCGTTTGGTTAATAAGCCTAACATGATAACTATGTCCTGTTTATTCGTCAATTTCCTATCATGCAAGTACCTATTATCCTTTAGTTTACAAATGAGCACCTAAGTGAAATTAGATAGAATTAACTTAGTTGATCGTTCATCTAGTGGTTTGAAAGCCTACGATAACTACTAATTAAGAAAACGAAAGCAAACAAACAAATAAAAGTTCGTCTGGTTATAGGTAGTACAATCCCAGAATTAGACCCAAATTACAACGGGGTCATTTACATCAATAAAATGAATAGTTTGCATTCAAACACAACATCCATATAGCAACCACTTTCAGGCAAAGCACAAAAGCACGTAGGGACAGGCAATCACTCCAAGGAATCATCGTTAGGCACATCATCCTCGGGTACCTGTTCTTGATCTTCTTCACCTAAGATGATAAAAGAGGGTGAGACCTTATGAACTCAGCGAGGGGGAACGAGAAATAGGTTTTGAAACTCATTTTTCGATTCAACTTATGAAAATCTTTTTTGCAAGCATGAATATAACAATAATATAAGTATAGGAACAGAAATACCGGTCTTTCCTCCCCGAGGTTCTCTAGGAACCAAGCGAGAGTACTTATACACATAGTAAAAAGGATACAGTGAGCTTTTGCTCTCAGGTCAGTTCCAGAATCAATTGTTGCGGCCGACTTCAAATCATCCCCCAAACACGCCAGGTGGGTGTACTCCGGATGTACCCTGAAATCCTACGACCCAACTCTCTGAGGAAGTCTAGCCCCCAAGCGAAAGAGGGAATGGGACCATGGTAGTCACGGGTGCACTGGCAAGCCCGATGCCGCCCGGTGTGCGTGATCGCTTCCATGCCGACAGGAAAGGTTGCAACCTTGTATGCAATGCACATTTATGAAAGATAATATATCACAGTAGGAGGACAACAAAGTAGGTTGCCTCTGGACAGTCATAAGATTGCACATTGACAGGTAAACAAGCAGGGCACGATAAGACAGGAAATTTCACTTGAAAGGCATATAGAGTTATATGAAAATTAAACAGGCAGCCATGTAACACATGTAAAACAGGCCATATAACTCATTACGAAGTCCACGTGATCAAGTAATAAGATTATTCAACATGTAATAACATCTACGTGGGTTCGGGTGCAAGAAAAGCCTATTTGTCAACATGCAATGATCAAATTCACATTTAGGGTCATAAAGGCATTTACGGGCAGCCTACTAAACATATAATTCCACACAGTATCTGAATGATCAACACTTAGCAAAACTACCTAGTCGTTAGGGTTTCCATTTTGTACATATTCGTGCAATTTGAGCCTCAAACCAACTCAAAGTCAATCTCAAGCCATGCATCATATAATTCAACATCCTCAAGTACTCAAAACAGTCCACACAACATCTCAACACCACAATTCCAAGCAATTAACACCACAAGAGAGGTTACAATAATTTTTCCAAGCATATAGCTAAGTGAAACCCTTACTGCAATAGGCTGTTTTCTCACAATCAATAAGATAAGCAAACAAACTCCAAATCCAGTGAATAAGATGTCAAATTAAATCTTAAGAAGATAAATAAAATCAGAAACAAACCTTGCATCAATTGGAGTTCGGAATCATTAGATATAGCCGAAACAGTGAGATAGCACAAAACTGGCCAGATTTGCACACATTTACATAATTGACGTTTTTGAGGTCCTTAGGGTCAGTTTTAGCCTTAGTCCATTTCTGAAAAAAAATGTCCAGAACTGAAAAATATAGCAGCACACCAAATTTAATGCATTTTGGACATCATTTACTAAGTCAAATATGGTTCATTCCACAAGGTCAGTGCATCTGCCAAAACCTGCTTCATTTTTCCAGATTTCCAGATTTGGACACATTTTAAAGATTCGCCATTTTGAGGACCTTAGAGTCAAAATTAGCTTCGGCCTATTTCTATGAAAAATATTCAAAACTGTCCAAAATAGTCACCTACCAATTTTAATGAATTTTTATCATCATTTGCCTAGCTAAACTTACCTCGAAACAGACTGGTCAGAGAGCTGTCAACAATCCGACTTCACCTAGCATCACTTTCAAGCCAAGATCTTGCCATGCATGGTTGTTTAAGCTTATGAACGACCATATAACTCAAGTACAGAAGCAAAGACATACATTCATGAGCATGCATGTGAATTTTTGAAGGATTTTCAAAAGGTTTTAGCCCTTACCTTAGCAATCAACCAAGAAGATGCACAAAAACTTGTTGAAGCACAAAACTTCTTCTTCTTCTTCTTAGCCGAGATTCCAACTTGGTTTTCTCTATTTTCCTAGCTTAGTGACCAAGCTCTTAGTACATGCATGAGGTTAGAACAAGAAGAAAAGAAATGGAATCTTAAAAACTCACCTACGGCCGAAATGAAGACTTCAAAGGGCATGCATGTGTGATTTTCGCATCCTAGCTTGTTTGCTTGAGTTTCTTTGATGATTGTTTGACTTGATCAACTATGGTGTGAAGAAAATGAGATATTGAAGGTGAAAACTCAGCCCAAAACCGAGATGGAGAGAGAGAATGAGAGGGAGAGAGAGAAGGTTGAGGAAAATGAGAGAAATGAAAGAAAAATGAGGCTTTTTGCAAAAGTTGATGCATGGGTTTGGCCTTGAGCTTAGCAATTCTGATTTTTATGTCTTCAAGAGGCATTTTGAAATTCCTAGCATGGGCAAGGAGCACTTGGTCGAAAATGGTGTGCATTGGGTAGGGTTTTGGGGCTATTTTATGCCTAGTGTATTGTGTGTGTGTCATAGTTTGTCTAGGACTAATTTTTTATGCATTTGTGTCATTAGAATTGTCATAGGAATGTTGGGAAATTAGGGAATCTAGGTAGAATAAAATATAGGAATGTTTGTTGATGAGTTGAATTATGAATAGAATAATAGATAGTAGGAAATGTAGGAATAGTTTAGTATTATTTTATTGTTAGTGGAGTTTGTAGAGAATTTGAATTAGGAATATAATATTGGTTAGTGGATTGTGTAGGATTATTTTAGTGTCTAGTGCTTTGTGTAAGATTCTTTATTGATTAGCGTGTGGGCACGCTTTCCTAGGTCTAGGGCACGCACTACGAGACACGCACAGAAATCAATACGGGGTACGAATCACGAGGTAGACACGAACTACGAGGTAAGACACGAACTTCAAGACTAATGCACGTACTTCAAGACTAATGCACGTACTTCAAGACTAATGCACGTAATCCTAGGTGAATGCACATAAACCAATGCAAGGCACGTAATTCAATGCAACACACGCAAATCAAGGCACGACTTTATATCTAGGTTGAGGTACGCAGTTCAAGGTTAGGGCACACGAAACGAGGTAACGCTCGTACATCGAGGTCAGGGCACGTATATCTAGGTATCGCACAAAAACCAAGACAGGACACGTAATCCAAGGTCGGTCATATAATTAGGGATCTATGGCACGCAAATCGAGGTATGACACGTTATTCGGGGTCGAGCCTCACATCCGGTGCCTATAACTTTTGATCCGTAAGGAGTTACGCAGCGCACAGCGTGACACCCCGATCCTTCTCGAGACCGGTAGTTCTATCTATCAATCTAATCACAACCCAAATCCAAACCCGGGCATAATTTTTAGGGAAAACGGACGGAGTCTCCCTTGTTTCTAGGCAAAAAGCAAACATGCGACAGCATATAAGTGGACCAATACCATGTCCAAACATACAACCACCTCAAGGCCATCCGAGCCTTGTTCTCAACAAGCAACCACAAGCAAATATACATACATTTCCAATTTTAAAAGCTAACCTATCTCTTTACATTTTTGACAAGTACATTCAAACTAGACAATTAAACCATACCAAGCTATTGCATAAAATAAACTATCATGCCATTCTAACTCTTTTCCTTTGGACATTACAAACATGCATTGAAGTTAAGCTATGCTAATTGATTACAGAAACTAGCTTATCAATTTACCTCAACTACCTAGCTAGATTTAAATTACATTTCTTTTAACAATAAATACATACAACATATGAAAGCATATATCTTTACAACTTCGACACTCAAGCCACATAGGCACGCAAGACAACTCTTCAGGCACGAACTTTCACGAAATCACGAACTTTCCAGCTAACATGACATTTCCTGAAATGTGGTGGTGAGGAGTGAGTATACACAACACGTATACTCAGTGAGGGCGAGACAGATATCGAATTGGAGAGAAAGAAAGTCGTGCAATGCATATAAGACAGTTAAGCAATATAACTGATAAATAAGCAATCAAGACAAACAATCATTACAATAAGCAATTACTGAAAGTATTAACACAACCATTCAAAGCTATACCACACTCTGAAGGCTATGGTTCACTCTTACGAGCAATGTACCATTTCACGAGCAATACATCAATCTCGAGCTTGATGTTGACAACGATGACAATAAGCGCGCAACTACCTTATAACACCAGTTTGGAATACCCCGAGAGTAACCATCAATCTACGACCCAAATCTCCCTGGGAGGCAACCCAAGCGAGAAGAGGGAATAGCCACGGAGCTAGAGCAACCAACACTGGCAACCCGAGGCTACCCAGAGAGGCCCATCACTCACACGCTGGACACTATGCAATGCAAGACTCGATACAAGGCGATAAATGAACGATAGCACAACAACACAGATAGAGGAGATAAACGAGATATCAAGCATTATTCAACAATTGTTAAACATTTCAATCAATAATCAACTCTAACAAGCGTAATAAGCATCAACAAGTATTTGCAATCAAACAAGTAACAAGAAGAACACCAACTAACATTATCAAGCAATAACAAGTATTCTATAGGCATTATAAGCATTCTATAAACATTCTAGACATTCTATAAGCATTATAAACATTCTATAAGCAATATACTATGAAAACACACAAAATCCCAAAAATGTCCCCAACTTTCAAAACGCTACTACTTTCAAACGAGCCACGAGCTTTGGAAACCGACTTCACCAATCCTCCTAGGTTACCATAAGGCACGTCTAAAGACCCCGAAACCCTACTTTACCCTAGAATTCATGCAAAGTCCCGATTTTCCCCTTTGCTCGTTTGAACTACCGCTACCTCAACCGATCACCCAATCAATGCCATAATCGCACCAAAAGTGCTTCCATGGCCTCCCGAAACAATGTCATCACGCAAAACGAGAAAACGCTAAACTCGACCTAAACGACCCCGACTTTCACCAAAGCGTTTTTCTCATTTTTTCCATTACGCAACCTAAACAAATCATGCATTTAGACATTCTAGCATACCTAGCACCTTTTCACATCAACAGAAAGCATAACAGCGCAACTTCATCGAAACGGGGGTTTACTATTCATAATTTACTATTCATTACACAATTTATATTTCAATTTCAATATTCAACTGCAGAAAATGTTAAAAAGCTATAAATACACATTCTACAATTGCTAGGGAACATTCTTTAAGCAATGAAATAGACAAAATAACAACCTACGATTAAATCACAAAAATTAAAGTTTATGTTCAACATTTTCAAATGCATAAATAATGATGAAACCCTCACCTTAGACACTCCTAGACGCTAGGGAAACCTCGTAGGATGCCTCGGAAATCACCCCGTGCAAGCTCACGCGAAAATTTGATGATTTGATGAAGAAATGTTTTTTTTTTCTCTCTTGCATTTTTCGGCCCTATGCTTTTGATTTTCAGCCTTCTTTTTTTTATTTTGTGTTATTATGTGCTATTTTAAAGATGACAAAGGTCAAAGGTCAAGCCCCTTGGTCAAACCACTTAAAAATTGGTCAAACTAGCCTATTTCATGCATTTTAAAGCTAAAACAAGTAACATAAATCCAATTCCAGTTAAATACAACTTAAAACACTAAAATTAAAACACTAAATACTAGTTTTCACTATTTGCTGAGGACTGGAAATCATTTCCTAACTATCGTTCTTGATATGCAATGCACGTTGCGACAACAAAGAAATAACAATTAAATCTCAAAGAATCTAAGAAATATATCATTTTTGGAAAGCATCATAGTTTAAAATTTACTCCGGCTCGGAGCTACTTTTCATTTAATTGAAATCCGAGCATTTAAGTGCAATAAAAATAAAACCGATTGACATCAATATGAAAAGTGGTTGATATTCCGTTAAAATAATTAGCTCAAGTATTATTCTAGTTACTTCTAAAAGAAATATGAAAATAAAGCTTCAAATAAATGTTTAACTAAAAATAAACGCAAATCCAATGCTAACATTTAAGATGTCACTTAATTAATCACAAGAGAATAAATTCAATTACTATAATTATTAGAAATAGGCAATAATCTTTTAATTATTCAATATATAACTACTAAATGCTTCCAAAAGAAATATTAAAATAGTGCAAATTGGTTGATTTAACTAATTAAACATTTAATCAAATGCAGTCAAGTGCTATTAAATGCATGCCGGGTTCGGGTTATCAAACACAGCATACCGTTGCAAAGCTCTCTGAGAGCTCTACAACGGGGACAGCAAGCATGCTTGTTGTGCCCGTTTTTGAAGCCCAAAATCGAACGTTTTCATCAGTTTCAGGCCACTTTTCTTCTTTTGCTCTGTTTTTCCGTCCCGGATCGTACGTCGTGAACAGTTAAAAGGACGACAACCTGACTCGCAGGACATCAGAGGGCCCTACAACGTGTCGATATCACGTCTTGCACGCATGCTACGTTGTTGAAGCGGATGGGTTGTCGTTAAGCCCATTGGGCCTTCTGAATGGGCCATCTCTCTAAGCTGGACTCTAAACAGTTAACACATAAAGGAATTGTGCCCTTAACATGACGGGTGCGATCATACCAGCACTAATGCACTGGATCCCATCAGAACTCCGAAGTTAAGCGTGCTTGGGCGAGAGTAGTACTAGGATGGGTGACCCCCTAGGAAGTCCTCGTGTTGCACCCCCTTTTCAATTTTTTTTGCCCTGGTTAGGGTTGCCAAGATACTTTATCCACCAAATCTCTATTACTGAATCCCATGGAACATTGGACAAGACAATTTTGCTTCATGTAGAGGCTGGGCCCGCAAACCGAGGGCGTAGGGTTTGTGACCAGGTCTTCGTCGCTTCGGTGCCCATAACTTTTGATCCGTAAGGAGTTACGCGGCGCACAGCATACCGTTGCAAAGCTCTCTGAGAGCTCTACGACGGGGGCAGCCAGCTTGCTCGCTGTGCCGATTTTTAGAGCCCAAAATTGAGCATTTTCATCAGTTTCATGCCACTTTTATTCTTTTGCTCTGTTTTTCCATCCCGAATCGTACGTCGTGAACTGTTAAAAGGACGACAACCTGACTCGCGGCACATCAGAGGGCCCTACAACGTGTTGATATCACGTCTTGCGAAGATGCTACGTTATTGAAGCGGATGGGTTGTCGTTAAGCCCATTGGGCCTTTTGAATGGGCCATCTCTCTAGGCTGGGTCTGTGAACCATTAACACATATAAGAATTGTGCCCTCAACATGACGGGTGCGATCATACCAGCACTAATGCACCGGATCCCATCAGAACTCCGAAGTTAAGCGCACTTGGGCGAGAATAGTACTAGGATGGGTGACCCCCTGGGAAGTCCTCGTGTTGCACCCCTTTTCAATTTCTTTTGCCCTGGTTAGGGTTGCCAAGATACTTTATCCACCAAATCTCTATTACTGAATCCCACGGAACATTGGGCAAGACAACTTCGTTTCACGTAGAGGCTGGGCCTGCAAACCGAGGGCGTAGAGTATGTGACCAGGTCTCCGTCGCTCCGATGCCCATAACTTTTGATCCGTAAGGAGTTACGCGGCGCACAACATGCCGTTGCAAAGTTCTCTGAGAGCTCTACGACGTGGGCAGCCGTCTTGCTTGTCGTGACCTTTTTGGAGCCTAAATTCGATCGTTTTCATCAGTTTTAGACCACTTTTCTTCTTTTGCTCTATTTTTCCGTCCCGGATCATACGTTGTGAAATGTTAAAAGGACGACAACCTGACTCACGGGACATCAGAGGGCCCTACAACGTGTCGATATAAGGTCTTGCGAGGATGCTGCGTTGTTGAAGCGGATGTGTTGTCGTTAAGCCCATTGGGCCTTTTGAATGGGCCATCTCTCTAGGCTGGGACTGTGAACCGTTAACACATATAGGAATTGTGCCCTCCACATGACAGGTGCGATCATACCAGCACTAATGCACCGGATCCCATCAGAACTACGAAGTTAAGCGTGCTTGGGCGAGAGTAGTACTAGGATTGGTGACCCCCTAAGAAGTCCTCGTGATGCACCCCCTTTTCAATTTTTTTTGCCCTGGTTAGGGTTGCCAAGATATTTTATCCAATAAATATCTATTATTGAATCCCACGGAACATTGGGCAAGACAACTTCGTTTCACGTAGAGGCTGGGCCTGCAAACCGAGGGCGTAGGGTTTGTGTCCGTCGCTCCGGTGCCCATAACTTTTGATCCGTAAGGAGTTACGCGGCACATAACATGCCGTTGCAAACCTCTCTGAGAGCTCTACAACGTGGGCAGCTAGGATGCTCGCTGCTCCCGTTTTCGGAGCCCAAAATTGAACATTTTCATCAGTTTCAGGCCACTTTTCTTCATTTGCTCTGTTTTTCTGTCCCGGATCGTACGTCGTGAACTGTTAAAAGGACGACAACCTGACTCACGGGACATCAGAGGGCCCTACAACGTGTCGATATCACGTCTTGCAAGCATGCTGCGTTGTCGAAGCGGATGGGTTGTCGTTAAGCCCATTGGGCCTTTTGAATGGGCCATCTCTCTAGGCTGGGACTGTGAACAGTTAACACATAAAGGAATTGTGCCCTTAACATGACGGGTGCGATCATACCAGCACTAATGCACCAGATCCCATCAGAACTCCAAAGTTAAGCGTGCTTGGGCGAGAGTAGTACTAGGAAGGGAGACCCCAAGGGAAGTCCTCGTGTTGCACCCCCTTTTCAATATTTTTTGCCCTGGTTAGGGTTGCCAAGATACTTTACCCACCAAATCTCTATTACTGAATCCCACGGAACAATGGGCAAGACAACTTCGCTTCTTGTAGAGGTTGGGCCCACAAACCGAGGGCGTAGGGTTTGTGACCAGGTCTCTGTCGCTCTGGTGCCCATAACTTTTGATCCGTAAGGAGTTACGCGATGCACATCATACCGTTACAAAGCTCTCTGAGCGGTTTACGACGGGGGTAGCCAGCTTGCTCGCTGTGCCCATTTTTGGAGCCCAAAATCGAACGTTTTTTATCAGTTTCAGGCCACTTTTCTTCTTTTACTCTGTTTTTCCGACTCGGATCATACATTGTGAACAGTTAAAAGGACGACAACCTGACTAGCGGGACATCACAGGGCCCTACAACGTGTCGATATAACGTCATGCAAGGATGCTGTGTTGTTGAAGCGGATGGGTTGTCGTTAAGCCCATTGGGCCTTTTGAATGGGCCATCTCTCTAGGCTTGGACTCTGAACCGTTAACACATATAGGAATTGTGCCCTCAACATGACGGGTGCGATCATACCAGCACTAATGCACCGGATCCCATCAGAACTCCAAAGTTAAGCGTGGTTGGGCGAGAGTAGTACTAGGATGGGTGACCCCTTGGGAAGTCCTCATGTTGCACCCCCTTTTCAATTTTGTTTGCCCTGGTTAGGGTTGCCAAGATACTTTATCCACCAAATCTCTATTACTGAATCCCACGGAACATTGGGCAAGACAACTTCGCTTCTTGTAGAGGCTGGGCCCGCAAACCGAGGACGTAGGGTTTGTGACCAGGTCTCCGTCGCTCCGGTGCCCATAACTTTTGATCCGTAAGGAGTTACGCGGTGCATAGCATACCGTTACAAATCTCTCTGACAGCTCTATGACAGGGGCAGCCAGCTTGCTCGCTGTGCCCGTTTTTGGAGCCAAAAATCGAACGTTTTCATCAGTTTCAGTCCATTTTTCTTCTTTTGCTCTGTTTTTTCGACACGTATCATACGTTGTGAACTGTTAAAAGGACGACAACCTGACTAGCGGGACATCAGAGGGCCCTACAACGTGTCGATATAATGTCTTGCAAGGATGCTGCGTTGTTGAATCGGATGGGTTGTCGTTAAGCCCATTGGGCCTTTTGAATGGGCCATCTCTCTAGGCTGGGACTGTGAACCATTAACACATATAGGAATTATGCCCTCAACATGACGGGTGCGATCATACCAGCACTAATGCACCGGATCCCATCAGAACTCCAAAGTTCAGCGTGGTTGGGCGAGAGTAGTACTAGGATGGGTGACCCCTTGGGAAGTCCTCGTGTTGCACCCCCTTTTCAATTTTTTTTGCCCTGGTTAGGGTTGCCAAGATACTTTATCCACCAAATCTCTATTACTGAATCCCACGGAACATTGGACCAGACAACTTCACTTCATGTAGAGGCTGGCCCGCAAACCGATGGCGTAGGGTTTGTGACTAGGTCTCCGTCGCTCCGGTGCCTATAACTTTTGATCCGTAAGGAGTTAAGCGGCGCACAACATACCGTTACAAAGCTCTTTGAGAGCTCTACGACGGGGGCAGCCAGCTTGCTTGCTGTGCCCTTTTGGGAGCCCAAAATCGAACGTTTTCATCAGTTTCAGGCCACTTTTCTTCATTTGCTCTTTTTTTCCAACCCGGATCATACGTTTTGAACTGTTAAAAAGACGACAACCTGACTCGCGGGACATCAGAGGGCCCTACAATGTGTCGATATAATGTCTTGTGAGGATGATGTATTGTTGAAGTGGATGGGTTGTCGTTAAGCCCATTGGACCTTTTGAATGGGCCATCTCTCTAGGCTAGGACTGTGAACCGTTAACAAACATAGGAATTGTAACCTCAACATGACGGGTGCGATCATACTAGCACTAATGCACCGGATCCTATTAGAACACGGAAGTTAAGCGTTCTTGGTCGAGAGTAGTACTAGGATGGGTGACCCCCTGGGAAGTCCTCGTGTTGCACCCACTTTTCAATTTCTTTTGCCCTGGTTAGGGTTGCCAAGATACTTTATCCACCAAATCTCTTTTACTGAATCCCACGAAACATTGGGCAAGTCAACTTCGCTTCTTGTAGAGGCTGGGCCCGCAAACCGAGGGCATAGGGTTTGTGACCAGGTCTCCGTCCCTCCGGTGCCCATAACTTTTGATCCGTAAGGAGTTACGCGTTGCACAGCATACAGTTGCAAAGCTCTCTGAGAGCTCTACGACGGGGGTAGCCAACTTGCTCGCTGTACCCATTTTTGGAACCCAAAATCAAACTATTTCATCAGTTTCAATCCACATTTCTTCTTTTGCTCCATTTTTCCATCCCGGATTTTACGTCGTGAACTGTTAAGAGGACGACAACCTGACTCGCGGGACATCAGAGTGCCCTACAACGTGTCGATATCACGTCTTGCGAGGATACTGCGTTGTTGAAGCGGATGGGTTGTCGTTAAGCCCATTGGGCTTTTTGAATGAGCCATCTCTCTATGTTGGGACTGTGAACCGTTAACACATATAGGAATTGTGCCCTCAACATGACGGGTGCGATCATACCAGTACTAATGCACCGGATCTCATCAGAACTCCGAAGTTAAGGGTGTTTGGGCGAGAGTAGTACTAGGATGGGTGACCCCCTGGGAAGTCCTCGTGTTGCACCCCTCTTTTCAATTTTTTTTGCCCTAGTTAGGGTTGCCAAGATACTTTATCCACCAAATCTCTATTACTGAATCCCACGGAACATTGAGCAAGACAACTTCGTTTCACGTAGAGGCTGGGCCCCAAACCGAGGGCATAGGGTTTGTGACCAGGTCTCCGTCGCTCCGGTGCCCATAACTTTTGATCCGTAAGGAGTTATGCGGCGCAAAGCATACTGTTGCAAATCTCTCTGAGAGCTCTACGACGGGGGCATCGAGCTTGCTAGCTGTGCCGATTTTTGGAGCCCAAAATCGAAAGTTTTCATCAGTTTTAGGCCACTTTTCTTTTTTTGCTCGGTTTTTCCATCCCGGATCGTACGCCGTGAACTGTGAAAAGGACGAGAACGTGACTCGCGGGACTTCAGAGGGCCCTACAACGTGTCAATATCACGTCTTGCAAGCATGCTGCGTTGTTGAAGTGGATTGGTTGTCGTTAAGCCCATTGGGCCTTTTGAATGGGCCACCTCTCGAGGCTGGGACTGTGAACAGTTAACACATAAAGGAATTGTGCCCTCAACATGATGGGTGCAATCATACCAGCAGTAATGCACCGGATCTCATCAGAACTCCAAAGTTAAGCGTGCTTGGGCGAGAGTAGTGCTAGGATGGGTAACCCCCAAGGAAGTCCTCGTGTTGCACCCACTTTTCTATTTTTTTCCCCGGTTAGGGTTGCCAATATACTTTATCCACCAAATCTCTATTATTGAATCCCACGGAACATTGGGCAAGACAACTTCGCTTCACGTAAAGGCTGGGCCCGCGAACCGAGGGCGTATGGTTTGTGACCAGTTCTCCGTCGCTCCGGTGCCCATAACTTTTGATCCGTAAGGAGTTACGCGGTGCACAGCATACCGTTGTAAAGCTCTCTGAGAGCTCTACGACGGGGGTAGCCTGCTTGCTCGGTCTGCCAGTTTTTGGAGCCAGGAATCGAATCTTTTCATCTGTTTCAGCAACTTTTCTTCTTTTGCTCTGTTTTTCCATCCCTGATCGTACGTCGTGAACTGTTAAAAGGATGACAACCTGACTCGCGGGACATCAGAGGGCCCTTCAACGTGTCGATATCACGTCTTGCGAGGATGCTGCGTTGTCAAAGCGGATGGGTTGTCGTTAAGCCCATTGGGCCTTTTGAATGGGCCATCTTTCTAGGCTGGGACTGTGAACAGTTAACACATAAAGGATTTGTGCACTCAACATGACGGGTACGATCATACCAGCACTAATGCACCGGTTCCCATCAGAACTCCGAAGTTAAACATGCTTGGTCGAGAGTAGTACTAGGATGGGTGACCCCTTAGGAAGTCCTCGTGTTGTACCACCTTTTCAATTTTTTTTGCCCTGGTTAAGGTTGCCAAGATACTTTATCCACCAAATCTCTTTTACTAAATCCCACGGAACATTGGGCAAGACAACTTCACTTCACGCAGACGCTGGGCCCGCAAACCGAGGGCGTAGGGTTTATGACCAGGTCTCCGTCGCACCGGTGCCCATAACTTTTGATCCATAAGGAGTTGCGCGGCGCACAGCAAACCGTTGCAAAGCTCTCTGAGAGCTCTACGATGGGGGTAGCTAGCTTGCTCGCTGTACCCATTTTTGGAGCCCAAAATCGAACATTTTCATCAGTTTCAGGCCACTTTTCTTCTTTTGCTATGTTTTTCCGTCCCGGATCGTACGTCGTGAACTGTTAAAAGGACGACAACTTGACTTCCGGGACATCAGAGAGCCCTACAACGTGTCGTTATCACGTCTTGCGAGGATACTGCATTGTTGAAGTGGATGGGTTGTCGTTAAGCCCATTGGGCCTTTTGAATGGGCCATCTCTCTAGGTTGGGGTTGTGAACCGTTATCACATATAGGAATTGTGCCCTCAACATTACGGGTGCAATCATACCAGCACTAATGCACCGGATCCCATCAGAACTTCGAAGTTAAGCGTGCTTGGGCTAGAGTAGTACTAGGATGGGTGACCCCTTGGGAAGTCCTCGTGTTGCACCCCCTTTTCAATTTTTTTGGCCCGGTTAGGGTTGCCAAGTTACTTTATCCACCAAATCTCTATTACTGAATCCCACGGAACATTGGGCAAGACAACTTCGTTTCACATAGAGGCTGGGCCCGCGAACCGAGGGCGTAGGGTTTGTGACCAGGTCTCCGTCACTCCGGTGCCCATAACTTTTGATCCGTAAGGAGTTACGCGGCGCACAGCATACCGTTGCAAAGCTCTCTGGGAGGTTTACGACGGGGGCAGCCAGCTTGCTCGCTGTGCCCATTTCTGCAGCCCAAAATCGAATGTTTTCATTAGTTTCAGGCCACTTTTCTTCTTTTGCTCTGTTTTTCCGTCCCGGATTGTACGTCGTGAACTGTTAAATTGACAACAACCTGACTAGCGGGACATCAGAGAGCTCTACAACGTGTCGATATGACGTCTTGTGAGGATGCTGCGTTGTTGAAGCGGTTGGGTTGTCGTTAAGCCCATTGGGCCTTTTGAATGGGCCATCTCTCTAGGCTGGGGCTGTGAACTGTTAACATATATAGGAATTGTGCCCTCAACATGACGGGTACGATCATACCAGCACTAATGCACCGGATCCCATCAGAACTCCGAAGTTAAGCGTGCTTGGGCTAGAGTAGTACTAGGATGGGTGACCCCTTGGGAAGTCCTCGTGTTGCACCCCCTTTTCAATTTTTTTTGCCCCGGTTAGGGTTGCCAAGATACTTTATCCACCAAATCTCTATTACTGAATCCCACGGAACATTGGGCAAGACAACTTCATTTCACGTAGAGGCTGGGCCCGCGAACCGAGGGCGTAGGGTTTGTGACCAAGTCTCTGTCGCTCCGGTGCCCATAACTTTTGATCCGTAAGGAGTTACGTGGCGCACAGCATACCGTTGCAAAGCTCTCTGAGAGGTTTACGACGGGGGCAGCCAGCTTGCTTGTTGTGCCCATTTTTGCATCCCAAAATCGAATGTTTTCATCAGTTTCAGGCCACTTTTCTTCTTTTGCTCTGTTTTTCCGTCCCGGATCGTACGTCGTGAACTGTTAAAAGGACAAAAACCTGACTAGCGGGACATCAGAGAGCCCTACAACATGTCGATATCACGTCTTGCGAGAATGCTGCGTTGTTGAAGCAGTTGGGTTGTCATTAAGCCCATTGGGCCTTTTGAATGGGCCATCTCTCTAGGCTGGGGCAATGAACCGTTAACACATATAGGAATTGTGCCTTCAATATGACGGGTGCGATCATACCAACACTAATGCACCAGATCCCATCAGAACTCCAAAGTTAAGCGTGCTTGGGCTAGAGTAGTACTAGGATGGGTGACCCCTTGGGAAGTCCTCGTGTTGCACCCCCTTTTCAATTTTTTTTGCCCCGGTTAGGGTTGCAAGATACTTTATCCACCAAATCTCTATTACTGAATCCCACGGAACATTGGGCAAGACAACTTCATTTCACATAGAGGCTGGGCCCGCGAACCGAGGGCGTAGGGTTTGTGACAAGGTCTCCGTCGCTCCGGTGCCCATAACTTTTGATCCGTAAGGAGTTACGCGGCGCACAGCATACCGTTGCAAAGTTCTCTGAGAGCTCTACAACGGGAGTAGCAAGGATACTCGATGTGCCCCTTTTTGGGGACCAAAATCGAACGCTTTCATCAATTTCATGCCACTTTTCTTCTTTTGCTATGTTTTTCTATCCCGGATCGTACGTCGTGAACTGTTAAAAGGACTACAACCTGACTCGCAGGACATCAGAGGGCCCTACAACGTGTCGATATCACGTCTTGCATGCTTGCTGCGTTGTTGAAGAGGATGGGTTGTCGTTAAGCCCATTGGGCCTTTTGAATGGGCCATCTCTCTAGGCTGGGACTGTGAACAGTTAACACATAAAGGAATTGTGCCCTCAACATGACGGTTGCGATCATACCAGTACTAATGCACCAGATCCCCTTAGAACTCCGAAGTTAAGTGTGCTTGGGCGAGAGTAGTACTAGGATGGGTGACCCCGTGGGAAGTCCTCTTGTTGCACCCCCTTTTCAATTTTTTTTGCCCTGGTTAGGGTTGCCAAGATACTTTATCCACCAAATCTCTATTACTGAATCCCACGGAACATTGGGCAAGATAACTTCGCTTCACGTAGAGGCTAGGCCTGTAAACCGGGGGCGTAGGGTTTGTGACGAGGTCTCCGTCGCTCCGATGCCCATAACTTTTGATTCGTAAGGAGTTACGCGACGCACAGCATACCGTTGCAAAGCACTTTGAGAGTTCTAAGACGAGGGCAGCCAGCTTGCTCGCTGTGCCCTTTTTGGAGCCCAAAATCGAACGTTTTCATCAGTTTCAGGCCACTTTTCTTCTTTTACTATGTTTTTCCATCCCAGATGATACGTTGTGAACTGTTAAAAGCACGACAACCTGACTCGCGGGACATCAGAGGTTCCTACAACGTGTCGATATAAAGTCTTGCGAGAATGCTGCGTTGTTGAAGTGGATGGGTTGTCGTTAAGCCCATTGGGCCTTTTGAATGGGCCATCTCTCTAGGCTGGGACTGTGAACCGTTAACACATATAGGAATTGTGCCCTCAACTTGACGGGTGCGATCATACTGGCACTAATGCACAGGATCCCATCAGAACTCCGAAGTTAAGCGTGCATGGGTGAAAGTAGTACTAGGATGGGTGACCCCTTGGGAAGTCCTCGTGTTGCACCCCTTTTTCAATTTTTTTTGTCCTGTTAGGGTTGCCAAGATACTTTATCCACCAAATTTCTATTACTAAATCCCACAGAACATTGGGCAAGACAACTTTGATTCTTGTAGAGGCTGGGCCTGCAAAACGAGGGCGTAGGGTTTGTGACCAGGTCTCCGTCGCTCTGGTGCCCATAACTTTTGATCCGTAAGGAGTTACGCGGCGCACAGCATACCGTTGCAAAGCTCTCTGAGAGCTATACGATGGGGGCAGCTAGAATGCTCGCTGTGACCGTTTTTGGAGCCCAAAATCGAACATTTTCATTAGTTTCAGCCCACTTTTCTTCTTTTGCTTTGTTTTTTCGTCCTGGATCGTACGTCGTGAACTGTTAAAAGGACGACAACCTGAATTGCGGGACATTAGAGGCCCATACGATGTGTCGCTATCACGTCTTGCAAGCATGCTGTGTTGTTGAAGCGGATGGGTTGTCGTTAAGCCCATTGGGCCTTTTGAATGGGCCATCTCTCTAAGCTGGGACTCTGAACAGTTAACACGTAAAGGAATTGTGCCCTCAACATGACGGGTGCGATCATACCAGCACTAATGCACCGGATCCCATCAGAACTACGAAGTTAAGCGTGCTTGGGCGAGAGCAATACTAGGATGGGTGACCCCTTAGGAAGTCCTCGTGTTGCACCCCCTTTTCAATTTTTTTTGCCCTGTTAGGGTTGCCAAGATACTTTATCCACCAAATCCCTATTACTGAATCCCACGGAACATTGGGCAAGACAACTTCGCTTCTTGTAGAGGCTGGGCACGCAAACCGAGGGCGTAGGGTTTGTGACCAGGTCTCTGTCGCTCCGGTGCCTATAACTTTTGATCTGTAAGGCGTTACGCGGCGCACAACATACCGTTGCAAAGCACTATGAGAGCTCTACGACGGGGGCAGCCATCTTGCTCGCTGAGCCTGTTTTTGGAGCCCAAAATCGAACGTTTTAATCAGTTTTAGGCCACTTTTCTTCTTTTGCACAATTTTTTCATCCCGGATCGTACGTCGTGAACTGTTAAAAGGACAACAACCTGACTCGCGGGACATCAGAGGGCCCTACAACAAGTCGATATCACGTCTTGCAAGGATGCTGCGTTGTTGAAGCGGATGGGTTGTCGTTAAGCCCATTGGGCTTTTTGAATGGGCCATCTCTCTAGGCTGAGACTGTAAACCGTTAACACATATAGGAATTGTGCCCTCAACATGACTGGTGCGATCATACCAGTACTAATGCTCCGGATCCCATCAGAACTCCGAAGTTAAGCGTGGTTGGGCGAGAGTAGCACTAGGATGGGTGACTCCCTGGGAAGTCCTCGTGTTGCACCCCTTTTTCAATTTTTTTTGCCCCAGTTAGGGTTGCCAAGATACTTTATCCACCAAATCTCTATTACTGAATCCCACGGAACATTGGGCAAGACAACTTCGTTTTACGTAGAGGCTGGGCCCGCAAAATGAGGCGTAGGGTTTGTGACCAGGTCTCCGTCGCTCCGGTGCCCATAACTTTTGATCCGTAAGGAGTTACGCGGCGCACAACATACCGTTGCAAAGCTCTCTGAGAGCTCTACGATTGGGGTAGCCAACTTGCTCGCTTTGCCCATTTTTGGAGCCCAAAATTGAACTTTTTCATCAGTTTCAGGTAACTTTTCTTCATTTGCTCTGTTTTTTCGTCCCGGATCATACGTTGTGAACTGTTAAAAGGACGACAACCGGACTCGCGGGACATCAGAGGGCCCTACAATGTCTCGATAAAAGGTCTTGCGAGGATGCTGCGTTGTTGAAGCGGATGGGTTATTGTTAAGCCCATTGGGCCTTTTGAATGGGCCATCTCTCTAGGCTGGGATTGTGAACAGTTAACACATATAGGAATTGTGCCCTCAACATGACGGGTGTGATCATACCAGCACTAATGCACCGGATCCCATCAGAACTCCGAAGTTAAGCGTGCTTGGTCGGGAGTAGTACTAGGATGGGTGACCCCCTGGGAAGTCCTCGTGTTGCACCCCGTTTCAATTTTTTTTGCCCTACTTAGGGTTGCCAAGATACTTTATCCACCAAATCTCTATTACTGAATCCCCACAAAACATTAGGCTAGACAACTTTGTTTCACGTAGAGGCTGGGCCCGCAAACCGAGGGCGTAGGGTTTGTGACCAGGTCTCCGTCGCTCCGGTGCCCATAACTTTTGATCCGTAAGGAGTTACGCGGCGCACAGCATGCCGTTGGAAAGCTTTCTAAGACCTCTACGACGGGGGAAACCAGCTTGCTCACTGTGCTTGTTTTTGGAACCCAAAATCGAACGTTTTCATCAATTTCAGGCCACTTTTCTTCTTTTACTCTGTTTTTCCGTCCCGGATCTTACGTTGTGAACTGTTAAAAGGACGAAAACCTGACTCGCGGGACATCAGAGGGTCCTACAACGTGTCGATATAACGTCTTGCGAGGATGCTGCGTTGTTGAAGTGGATGGGTTGTCGTTAAGCCCATTGGGCCTTTTGAATGGGCCATCTCTCTAGGCTGGGACTGTGAACCGTTAACACAAATAGGAATTGTGCCCTCAACATGACGGGTGCAATCATACCAGCACTAATGCTCCGGATCCTATCAGAACTACGAAGTTAAGCGTGCTTGGGCGAGAGTAGTACTACGATGGGTGACCCCTTGGGAAGTCCTCGTGTTGCACCCCCTTTTCATTTTTTTTGCCCTACTTAGGGTTGCTAAGATACTTTATCCACCAAATCTCTATTATTGAATCCCACGGAACATTGGGCAAAACAACTTCGTTTCACGTAGAGGCTGGGCCTGCAAACCGAGGGCGTAGGGTATGTGACCAGGTCTCCGTCGCTCCGATACCCATAACTTTTGATCCGTAAGGTGTTACGCGGCGCACAATATACGGTTGCAAAGCTCTCTAAGAGCTCTACGACGGGGGCAGCCAGCTTGCTCGTCGTGACCTTTTTGTAGCCTAAAATTGAATGTTTTCATCAGTTGCAGATGACTTTTCTTCTTTTTCTCCATTTTTCTGTCCCGGATCATACGTTGTGAAATGTTAAAAGGACGACAACCTGAGTCGCGGGACATCAGAGTGCCCTACAACGTGTCGATATAAGGTCTTGCGAGTATGCTGCGTTGTTGAAGTGGATGGGTTGTCGTTAAGCCCATTGGGCCTTTTGAATGGGCCATCTCTCTAGGCTGGGACTGTGAACCGTTAACACATATAAGAATTGTGCCCTCTACATGACAGGTGCGATCATACCAGCACTAATGCACCGGATCCCATCAGAACTCCAAAGTTAAGCGTGCTTGGACGAGAGTAGTACGAGGATGGGTGACCCCCTAGGAAGTCCTCGTGTTGCACCCCTTTTCAAATTTTTTTGCCCTGGTTAGGGTTGCCAAGATACTTTATCACCAAATCTCTATTACTGAATCCCACGGAACATTGCAAGACAACTTCGCTTCACGTAGAGGTTGGGCCCGCAAACCGAGGGCGTAGTGTATGTGACCAGGTCTCCGTCGCTTCGGTGCCCATAAGTTTTGATCCGTAAGGATTTACGCGGTGCACAGCATGCCGTTGAAAAGCTCTCTAAGAGCTCTACGACGAGGGAAACCAGCTTCCTCGTTGTGCCCATTTTTGGAGCCCAAAATTGAACGTTTTCATCAGTTTCTGGCCACTTTTCTTATTTTGCTCTGTTTTTTCATCCCGGATCATACGTTGTGAACAGTTAAAAGGATGACAACCTGACTCGCGGGAGATTAGAGGGCCCTACAACGTGTCGATATAACGTTTTGCGAGGATGCTGCGTTTTTGAAGTGGATGGGTTGTCGTTAAGCCCATTGGGCCTTTCGAATGGGCCATCTCTCTAGGCTGGGACAGTGAACCGTTAACACATATAGGAATTGTGCCCTCAACATGACGGGTGCGATCATACCAGCACTAATGCACCGGATCCTATCAGAACTCCGAAGTTAAGCGTGCTTGGGCGAGAGTAGTACTAGGAAGGGTGAACCCTTGGGAAGTCCTCGTGTTGTACCCCATTTTCAATTTTTTTTGCCCTAGTTAGGGTTTCCAAGATACTTTATCCACCAAATCTCTATTACTAAATCCCACTGATCATTGGGCAAGACAACTTCGTTTCACGTAGAGGCTGGTCCCGCAAACTGAGGGCGTAGAGTTTGTGACCAGGTGTCCGTAGCTCCGGTGCCAATAACTTTTGATCCGTAAGGAGTTACGCGGCGCACAGCATGCCGTTGCAAAGCTCTCTGAGAGCTCTACGACTGGGGAAACCAGCTTGCTCGTTGTGCCCATTTTTGGAGCCCAAAATTGAACGTTTTCATCAGTTTCAGGCCACTTTTCTTATTTTGCTCTGTTTTTCCGTCCCGGATCATACGTTGTGAACTGTTAAAAGGACGACAACCTGACTCACAGGGCATTAGAGGGCCGTACAACGTGTCGATATAAGGTCTTGCGAGGATGCTGCGGTGTTGAAGCGGATGGGTTGTCGTTAAGCCCATTGGGCCTTTTGAATGGGCCATCTCTCTAGGCTGCGAGTGTAAACCGTTAACACATATAGGAATTGTGCCCTCAACATGACGGGTGCGATCATACCAGCACTAATGCACCAGATCCCATCAGAACTCCGAAGTTAAGCGTGCATGGGCGAGCGTAGTACTAGGATGGGAGACCCCTTGGGAAGTCCTCGTGTTGCACCCCCTTTTCAATTTTTTTGCCCTGGTTAGCGTTGCCAAGATACTTTATCCACCAAATCTCTATTACTGAATCCCACAAAACATTGGGCAAGACAACTTCGCTTCTTGTAGAGGCTGGGCCCGCAAACCGAGGGCATAGGGTTTTTGACCAGGTATCCGTCACTCCGGTGCCCATAACTTTTAATCCGTAAGGAGTTACACGGCGCACAGCATACCGTTGCAATGCTCTCTAAGAGCTCTACGACAGGGGCAGCCAGCTTGCGCGCTGTGTCCATTTTTGGAGCCCAAAATCGAACGTTTTCATCAGTTTCAGGCCTCTTTTCTTCTTTTGCTCTGTTTTTCCGTCCCGGATCATACGTTGTGAACTGTTAAAAGGACAACAAACTGACTTGCGGGACATTAGAGGGCCCTACAACGTCTCAATATAACGTCTTGCAAGGATGCTGCGTTGTTGAATAGGTTGGGTTGTCGTTAAGCCCATTGGACCTTTTGAATGGGCCATCTCTCAAGGCTGGGACGGTGAACCGTTAACACATATAGGAATTGTGCCCTCAACATGACGGGTGCGATCATACCAGCACTAATGCACCGGATCCCACCAGAACTCCAAAGATAAGCGTGGTTGGACGAGAGTAGTACTAGGATGGGTGACCCCTTGGGAAGTCCTCGTGTTGCACCCCCTATTCAAATTTTTTTGCCGTAGTTAGGGTTGCCAAGATACTTTATCCACCAAATCTCTATTACTGAATCCCACGGAACATTGGGCAAGACAACTTCGTTTCACGTAGAGGCTGGCCCGTAAAACGAGGACGTAGGGTTTGTGACCAGGTCTCCGTCGCTCCGGTGCCCATAACTTTTGATCTGTATGGAGTTAAGCGTCGCACAGCATACCGTTACAAAGCTCTCTGAGAGCTCTACAACTGGGGAAACCAGCTTGCTCGCTGTGCCCATTTTTAGAGCCCAAAATCGAACGTTTTCATCAGTTTTAGGCCACTTTTCTTCTTTTGCTCTATTTTATCATCCTGGATCGTACATCGTGAACTGTTAAAAGGACGACAACCTGACTCGCGAGACATCAGAGGGCCCTACAACATGTCGATATAACGTCTTGCGAGGATGCTGTGTTGTTGAAGTGGATGGGTTGTCGTTAAGCCCATTGGGCCTTTTGAATGGGCCATCTCTCTTGGCTGGGACTGTGAACTGTTAACACATATAGGAATTGTGCCCTCAACATGACGGGTGCGATCATACCAGCACTAATGCACCGGATCCTATCAGAACTCCGAAGTTCAGCGTGCTTGGGCGAGAATAGTACTAGGAATGGTGACCCCCTGGGAAGTCCTCGTGTTGCACCAACTTTTCAAATTTTTTTGCCCTAGTTAGGGTTGCCAAGATACTTTATCCCTCAAATCTCTATTACTGAATCCCACGGAACATTGGGCAAGACAACTTCGTTTCACGTAGAGGCTGGGCCCGCGAACCGAGGGCGTAGGGTTTGTGACCAGGTCTCCGTCGCTCCGGTGCCCATAACTTTGGATCCGTAAAGAGTTACGTGGCGCACAGCATACCGTTGTAAAGCTCTCTGAGAGCTCTACGACAGGGGCAGCCAGTTTGCTCGCTCTACCAGTTTTTGGAGCCAAGAATCGAACGTTTTCATCAGTTTTAGCAACTTTTCTTCTTTTGCTCTGTTTTTCCATCCCGGATCGTACGTCGTGAACTGTTAAAAGGACGACAACCTGACTCGCGGGACATCAGAGGGCCCTACAACGTGTCGATATCACATCTTGCAAGCATGCTGCGTTGTTGAAGCGGATGGGTCGTCGTTAAGCCTATTGGGCCTTTTGAATGGGCCATCTCTCTAGGCTGGGACTGTGAACAGTTAACACATAAAGGAATTGTGCCCTCAACATGACGGGTGCGATCATACCAGCACTAATGAACCGGATCCCATCAGAACTTCGAAGTTAAGCGTGCTTGGGCGAGAGTAGTACTAGGATGGGTGACCCCCTGAGAAGTCCTCGTGTTGCACCCCCTTTTCAATTTTTTTTGCCCTGGTTATGGTTGCCAAGATACTTTTTCCACCAAATCTCTATTACTGAATCCCACGGAACATTTGGCAAGACAACTTCGCTTCACGTAGAGGCTGGGCCCGCAAACCGGCGGCGTAGGGTTTGCGACCAGGTCTCCGTCGCTCCGGTGCCCATAACTTTTGATCCGTAAGGAGTTACGCGGCGCACTGTATACCGTTTCAAAGCTCTCTGAGAGCTCTACGACGGGGGCAACTAGCATACTCGCTTTGCCCCTTTTTGGAGCCCAAAATCGGACGTTTTCATCAGTTTTAGGCCACTTTTCTTATTTTGCTATGTTTTTCTGTCCAAGATCGTACGTCGTGAACTGTTAAAAGGAAGACAACCTGACTCGCGGGACATCAGAGGGCCCTACAACATGTTGATATAACGTCTTGCGAGGATGCTGCATTTTTGAAGCGGATGGGTCGTCGTTAAGCCCATTGGGCCTTTTGAATTGACCATTTCTCTAGGCTGGGACTGTGAACCGTTAACACATATAGGAATTGTGCCCTCAACATGACGGGTGCGAACATACCAGCACTAATGCACCGGATCCCATCAGAACTCCGAAGTTAAGCGTGCTTGGGCGAGAGTAGTACTAGGATGGGTGACCCCCTGGGAAGTCCTCGTGTTGCACCCCCTTTTCAATTTTTTTTGCCTTGGTTAGGGTTGCCAAGATACTTTATCCACCAAATCTCTATTACTGAATCCCACGAAACATTGGGCAAGACAACTTCACTTCACGTAGAGGCTGGGCCAGCAAATCGAGGGCGTAGGGTTTGTGACTAGGTCTCCGTTGCTCCGGTGCCCATAACTTTTGATCCGTAAGAAGTTACGCGATGCACAGCATACAGTTGCAAAGCTCTCTGAGAGCTCTACGACGGGGGCAGCCAACTTGCTTGCTATGCCCCTTTTTGGAGTCCAAAATCGAACGTTTTCATCATTTTCAGGCCACTTTTCTTCTTTTGCTCCGTTTTTTCATCCCAGATCATACGTCGTGAATTGTTAAAAGGACGACAACCTGACTCGCGGGACATCAGAGGGCCCAACAACGTGTTGATATAACGTCTTGCGAGGATGCTGTGTTGTTGAAGTGGATGGGTTGTCGTTAAGCCCATTGGGCCTTTTGAATGGGCCATCTCTCTAGGCTGGGACTGTGAACCATTGACACATAAAGGAATTGTGCCCTCAACATGACGGGTGCAATCATACCATCACTAATGCACCGTATACCATCAGAACTCCGAAGTTAAGCGTGCTTGGGCGAGAGTAGTACTAGGATAGGTGACCCCTTGGGAAGTCCTCGTGTTGCACCCCGTTTTCAATTTTTTTTGCCCTGGTTAGGGTTGCCAAGATACTTTATCCACCAAATCTCTATTATTGAATCCCACGGAACATTGGGCAAGCCAACTTCGCTTCACGTAGAGGCTGGGCCCGCAAACCGAGGGCGTAGGGTTTGTGACCAGGTCTCCGTCGCTCCAGTGCCCATAACTTTTGATCCGTAAGGAGTTACGCGGCGCACAGCATACCGTTGCAAAGCTCTCTGAGAGCTCTACGACGGGGGTAGCCAGCTTGCTCCCTGTGCCCTTTTTAGTGCCCAAAATCGAATGTTTTCATCAGTTTCAGGTCCCTTTTCTTCTTTTGCTCTGTTTTTCTGTCCCGGATCGTACGATGTAAACTGTTAAAAGGACGACAACCTGACTCATGGGACATTAGAGGGCCCTACAACTTGTCGATATCACGTCTTGTGAGGATGTTGCGTTGTTGAAGCAGATGGGTTGTCGTTAAGCCCATTGGGCCTTTTGAATGGGCCATCTCTCTTGGCTGGGACTGTGAACCGTTAACACATATAGGAATTGTGCCTTCAACATGATGGGTGTGATCATACCAACAATAATGCACCGGATCCCATCAGAACTCCAAAGTTAAGCGTGCTTGGGCGAGAGTAGTACTAGGATGGGTGACCCCCTGAGAAGTCCTCGTGTTGCACCCCATTTTCAATTTTTTTTGCCTTGGTTAGGGTTGCCAAGAAACTTTATCCACCAAATCTCTATTACTAAATCCCACCGAACATTGGGCAAGACAACTTCGCTTCACGTAGAGGCTGGGCTCGCAAACCGAGGGCGTAGTGTTTGTGACCAGGTCTCCGTCGCTCTGATGCCCATAACTTTTGGTCCCTAAAGAGTTACGCGGCGCACATCATACCGTTGCAAAGCTCTCTGAGAACTCTACGACTTGGGCAGCCAGCTTGCTCGCTGTGCCCATTTTTGGAGCCCAAAATTGAACGTTTTCATCAGTTTCAGGCCACTTTTCTACTTTTGCTCTGTTTTTCCGTCCCGGATCGTACGTCGTGAACTGTTAAAAGGACGACAACCTGACTCGCGGGACATCAGAAGGCCCTACAACCTGTTGATATCACGTCTTGCAAGCATGCTGCGTTGTTGAAGCGGATGCGTTGTCTTTAAGCTTATTGGGCCTTTTGAATGGGCCATCTCTCTAGGCTGGGACTGTGAACAGTTAACACGTAAAGGAATTGTGCCCTCAACATGACGGGTGCGATCATACCAGCACTAATGCACCGGATCCCATCAGAACTCTGAAGTTAAGCGTGTTTGGGCGAGAGTAGTACTAGGATGGATGACCCCTTGGGAAGTCCTCGTGTTTGTAAGAATATAACCAATTTCCCAAAAACTTCTTAACAACAATCAAGTAGAAAGACAACACTACTCTTTATAACAATTCAATATAAGACTTACAAGATAATTGTCCCACCGTGCGCTCTCAAGATTAGAGCTTTAATGGCTTCTGGACTTACAAAAAGAATACAAGAAAGAAAGACTAACTTAGGATTGTGTTTGGAGTTGTGTTGTGGATAAAAATGATGAACTAATGCATGCCTATTTATAGAATTCAGCTAGCCCGCCACAGGAGACTTTTCCTATCAAACATTTCAATCTTGGTTGGCTTTACCAACCATGTTCAAAGTATTAACCACCCATATTTATCACATGGGTGGCTACAATTGACCACATGGGTGGCTAGCATCCAAGTCAACTTCTAGGAAGTTTCCTTTGGTCAAATTGGCTAAATTTAGCATTGCATCATCTCGACGTCATCTTAGGTAATTCTAAATTCCCGAACTTCTTTCTTGTAGCCATCGCGATCTCTTTTGACCTCATCGACGTTTAAGTCAGAATCATTAATTTATGCTATCATATAATTAACGATACTTATTATGAAGAGGTGGATATTGACATATATCAACACCCCCTTCAATGTTCACCTCATGTTGACTAAGCTATTGGGCCAACACCCAATGTTTGAAGATGCTTGCTCAATTGGACGCTCCCTAACGCTTTAGTGAAGATATTTGCACAATTATCTTCTGTAGGGCAGTACTCCATGTAGATTTCACCTTCCTCGATCAGTTCCCTCACATAGTGATATTGAATCTCTATGTGTTTTGTTCTAGCATGAAATACCGGATTCTTTGACATGGCTATACAACTCTGACTGTCACATTTCAACATTGTTGTTTCCTCTATTGGAATGCCAATATCAGTCATGATGCGTTGTAGCCAAATAGCTTTACAGGATGCTACACAAGCAGCCTTGTATTCTGCCTCCGTTGATGAAAGTGCAACGGTGGGTTGCTTCTTACTAGCCCATGAGATGACTCCACCACCGAATGTGAATACGTAACCTGTAACAGATTTTCTTGAGTCAATATCACCAGCCCAGTCTGAGTCACAGTACCCAGATAAATTATCTCCAGACTTGTATGATATCCCATACTCCAACGTGCCTTTGAGATATTTGAGGATCCGCATCCCTGCTTGCCAGTGACTTTGTTTCGGTTTATTTGAAAACCGACTGAGAACTCCCGCAGCATAACTAATATCAGGTCTTGTGTTACAAAGGAAGATTAAACTTCCCACCAACCTTCTGTAGAGCTTGTTATCAACTTGTTCTGAAGGATCGTCAATTGATAACTTTGTATTCACTTCCATCAGGGTGACAACTGGTTTGCACTCGGACATACCAAATGCAGTCAGAAGCTCACGAACATATCGTTGCTGCGAGATGAAGATAGTATGAGGTTTTTGCAATACCTCGATTCCCAAGCAATAATGAAGAAGACCAAGATTTGTCATTTCAAATTCTTGGCTCAACCATTCTTGCGTCTTCCAAATATTATCTTCATGGTCACCAATGATTACAAGATCATCCACATATAGGACTACAATTACCTTCTTTCCTTGTTCACTTAGAACATACAAGTTGGCCTCTGATTTGCTTCTACATAAACCATGTTGCAAGAAGAAACAGTCTATATGTTTGTACCAAGCTCGTGGTGCTTGCTTTAACCCATATAAAGCCTTTTTCAATTTGCAGACGTTTTCTTCTTCACCTCGTATTTGGAAGCCAGGAGGTTGTGCAACGTAGACTTCTTCTTCAAGTTGTCCATTAAGAAAAGCTGACTTGACATCCATTTGATGTACAATCCATTCATAATGCGCGACAGCTACAACAACTAGCCTGATTGTTGACATTTTTGCTGTTGGAGCAAAGGTTTCATATACATCGAAACCTTCGACTTGCATAAAACCTTGTGCTACAAGGCGTGCCTTGTATTTTTCAAGACTTCCATCTGCCTTGTACTTCACTTTCCAGATCCATTTGGTGCCGATAATTTTTCTGTTTGGTGGCTTTTCAACGATCTCCCAAGTATCATTTTTCTTAATACTATCATACTCGATTTGCATAGCTGCTCTCCAATTTGGATCTGACATGGCTTCCTCCACAGTTACCGGTTCTTTTACCGTCTTGATGATTTTGGTCATCAAAGCCATGTTTACTAGTTGTTGTCCTGATCTGTTCTGCTCCTCTATTCTCTTTGATCGTCTTAGTCCATCGGGACGTGGACTATCATCAGTAATTCCTGGATTTCTTCCATCAAAGAGTTGTTGGAACCACTTCGGTTGTGGCTTCTTTATGGGTACAACAGGTTGGTCTTCAGTCTCCTCATCATTAGAGACTTCTTCATTGTTCAACGGTGGTTGTTCAGGCACTTGGTGGATTACTTCATCAGTTGATGACGAAATGGCAGGACAGCTATCCTCCATTGAGTGTGGTCGCTCATTAAACACCACATCTCGGCTTATGATCACCTTCTTGGCCTCTACATCATAGAGTCTGTATGCTTTAGACTCTTCACTATATCCCAAGAAAATGCCATTCTTGCTCTTGTCATCCAATTTCTTTCAATTTTCATTTGGAATGTGTACAAAACACTCACACCCAAATTTTCTTAAATGAGACACAGAAGGTTTCGTACCATAATAAGCCTCATTAGGAGTCTTATCGTTGAGTGCCCTGGTTGAGCACCGATTGAGGATGTATACCGCTGTGTTAACTGCTTCAGCCCAGAATGTGTCAGGTAGGCCAGCACCTTTCAACATGCATCGAGCCATTTCTACAATTGTTCGATTTCTTCGTTCCACAACTCCATTTTGTTGTGGTGTGTATGGAGCAGTCAATTGGCGCTTAATCCCAAGCTTGTTGCAGTAGTTGGTGAACTCTGTAGAACAAAATTCCCCCCCACGATCGGTACGAAGTTTCTTCAACTGAGTTGTGTTCTCATTTGTCATAAGTTTGTGCCACACTTAAATTTTTCAAGAGCATCAGCCTTGTCCCGAATGAAGTACACCCACATCTTCCTACTATAATCGTCGACTAACAGCATAAAAGTAGGAAGATCCTCCCAATGCCGTTGTAGTCATTTTTCCGCAGAGGTCAGCATGTACCAACTCTAGAGGAGCCTTTGATTGGTTATGACTCTCTTTGGGAAATGATTGTCTATGTTGCTTGCCCAGCATACAAGCTTCACATGGTCCTTCAACTTCTTCAATTGAAGGCAAGTCGATCACCATCTTCTTCTTTTGCATTTCCTTTAACACAGGATAGGAAATGTGCCCGAACCTTTCATGCCAAAGTTGACTTGTTTTGGCATCCACGACAGCAGAAAGAGAGCTGATTTCGTAAAGGTTATTTTTGCGAATACCTTTACTTACGATATTTTGATCCTTGTCAAGAATCAAAGCTTCCGTCTTCTTGAACCGCACTTCTAGATCATTATCTATAATAGCAGCTACAGATAGCAAATTTCTGGTGATCTGGGGTACAAAGAGTACGTTGGACAGCTTCTTGCTTCCTCCATCTTTAGACACGAGCGAGATGGTTCCAGTGCCCTCAACAGGACACCTAGCATTATTCCCGACGACAACATTCATTGGTTCTTGTAGAGGTTTTATGGAGTCATATAACTCCTTCTTGCTGGTCATGTGTCGGGAAGCTCCACTATCTAACACCCATGCACTTGTTTGATGTACATATGCGCTAGTACACGTTTCCTCCGATACATCTGTTACAGCAAACAGATGCACTTCCGTTTCAGCCGTATTGGCAGATTCTTTATTTCTCCAATTTGGTTTTAAAGTTCCGTTCTTCTCGTCATGGATTCGTTTCCTGCAATCTTTGACAGCATGGCCTTTCTTATTGCAGTAGTAGCACGATCCAGAGAACGTCTTCTTCTTTGCCTTCTTCTTTTCTTCTTGGTTACTCCTCGCCTTGGCTGTAAAGGCAGAGTCAAGTTGATTTTCTCTGCTCCTCAGCCTCATCTCCTCCTCCATCAACATGGCAGTGAATTCTTCAAACGTCAAAGGAGGAATGCGAACTTGTGTAATGAGTGCTGTCACAAGGCCGTCAAATTTTGGAGGCAACACTCTAATGCACCTTTGAGCTAGTTCCTCGGTTGATTTGGCAATACCAACTGCAGCCATTTGATCACGTAGGTTTTTCATCCTACTGATAAATGACTCAGCTGCTTCATCTTCACTTAATCTCTCAGCAGCTAATTGATTCTCCAAGTTCTGAATGCGAGTCTGGTTCCTTGTTTCATACTGATTTTTCAGTATGTTCCAAGCTTCAGATGCCTTGGTTGTGTGTTGAATAAGAGTGAGGACGGAATCCTGAACACTTGTGACAATTGCACAAAGTGCATCAGCATTTCGTCTCCTCCATTTTTTGACAAGCTGAGGATCTGGAGGTGTGACATTTTTTGTGTCATCTTCAACACGGACTGCAACTGGTTCTGCATCTGTGCCTAACACTGTATCAAGGAGTTCGTAGGAGTCCAGAACTGTAGTGATTTTGAACTTCTACAAAAGATAGTTCGTGCCATCGAGCTTTCCTTCCGTGAAGGTAGGGGGACGGATACGAATTGTCGGTACTAAACTGGAACTAGAACTGGTAGAAGAAGAACTAGCACCTTGAGTAGTCATAGTTGTTGAGCTTTACTAGACAAGATTGTTGTTAAGAGCCCCTTAAGCTCTTGATACCATGTAAGAATATAACCAATTTCCCAGAAACGTCTTAACAACAATCAAGTAGAAAGACAACACTACTCTTTATAACAATTCAATATAAGACTTACAAGATAATTGTCCCACCATGCGCTCTCAAGATTAGAGCTTCAATGGCTTCTGGACTTACAAGAAGAATACAAGAAAGAAAGACTAACTTAGGATTGTGTTTGGAGTTGTGTTGTGGATAAAAATGATGAACTAATGCATGCCTATTTATAGAATTCAGCTAGCCCGCCACAGGAGACTTTCCTATCAAACATTTCAATCTTGGTTGGCTTTACCAACCATGTTCAAAGTATTAACCACCCATATTTATCACATGGGTGGCTACAATTGACCACATGGGTGGCTAGCATCCAAGTCAACTTCTAGGAAGTTTCCTTTGGTCAAATTGGCTAACTTTAGCATTGCATCATCCCGACGTCATCTTAGGTAATTCCAAATTCCCGAACTTCTTTCTTGTAGCCATCGCGATCTCTTTTGACCTCAACGACGTTTAAGTCGGAATCATTAATTTATGCTATCATATAATTAACGATACTTATTATGAAGAGGTGGATATTGACATATATCAACAGTGTTGCACCCCCTTTTCATTTTTTTTTGCCCTGGTTAGGGTTGCCAAGATACTTTATCCACCAAATCATTATTACTGAATCCCACGGAACATTGGGCAAGACAACTTCGCTTCACGTAGAGGCTGGGCCCGCAAACCGAGGGCATAGGGTTTGTGACCAGGTCTCCGTCGCTTTGGTGCCCATAATTTTTGATCCGTAAGGAGTTACGCGGCGCATAGCATACTGTTGCAAAGTTCTCTGAGAGCTCTACGACGGGGGCAGCCAGCATGCTCGCTGTGCCTGTTTTTGGAGCCCAAAATCGAACGTTTTCATCAGTTTCAGGCCACTTTTCTTCTTTTGCTCGGTTTTTTTGTCCCGGATCGTACGTCGTGAACTGTTAAAAGGACGACAACCTGACTCGCGGGACATCAGAGGGTCCTACAACGTGTCGATATCACGTCTTGTGAGGATGCTGCGTTGTTGAAGTGGATGGGTTGTCGTTAAGCCCATTGGGCCTTTTTGAATGGACCATCTCTCTAGGCTGGGACTGTGAACCGTTAACACATATAGGAATTGTGCCCTCAACATGACGGGTACGATCATACCAGCACTAATGCACCGGATCCCATCAGAACTCCGAAGTTAAGCATGCTTGGGCGAGAGTAGTACTAGGACGGGTGACCCCCTGGGAAGTCCTCGTGTTGCACCCCCTTTTCAATTTTTTTTCCACTGTTTAGGGTTGCCAAGATACTTTATCCACCAAATCTCTATTACTGAATCCCACGGAACATTGGGCAAGACAACTTCGTTTCATGTAGAGGCTGGGCCCGCAAACCGAGGGCGTAGGGTTTGTGACCAGGTCTCCGTCTCTCCGGTGGCCATAACTTTTGATCCGTAAGAAGTTATGTGGTGCACAGCATACCGTTGCAAAGCTCTCTGAGAGCTCTACGACGGGGGAAGCCAGCATGCTCGCTGTGCCCATTTTTGGAGACCAAACTCGAACGTTTTCATCAGTTTAAGGCAACTTTTCTTCTCTTGCTCTGTTTTTCCGTCCTGGATCGTACGTCGTGAACTATTAAAAGGACGACAACCTGACTCACGGGACATCAGAGGGCCCTACAACTTGTCGATATCACGTCTTGCAAGCATGCTGCGTTTTTGAAGTGGATTGGTTGTCGTTAAGCCCATTGGGCCTTTTGAATGGGCCATCTCTCTAGGCTGGGACTGTGAACAGTTAACACATAAAGGAATTGTGCCCTCGACATGACGGGTGCGATCATACCAGCAATAATGCACCGAATTCCATCAGAACTCCGAAGTTAAGCGTGCTTGGGCGAGAGTAGTACTAGGATGGGTGACCCCTTGGGAAGTCCTCGTGTTGCACCCCCTTTTCAATTTTTTTTTGCCCTGGTTAGGGTTGCCAAGATACTTTATCCACCAAATCTCTATTATTGAATCCCACGGAACATTGGGCAAGCCAACTTCACTTCACGTAGAGGCTGGGCCCGCAAACCGAGGGCGTAGGGTTTGTGACCAGGTCTCCGTCGCTCCAATTCCCATAACTTTTGATCCGTACGGAGTTACGAGGTGCACATCATACCGTTACAAAGCTCTTTGAGAGCTCTACGACTGGGGCAACCTGTTTGCTCGTTGTGCCCTTTTTTGGAGCCCAAAATTGAACATTTTCATCAGTTTCAGGCCACTTTTCTTCTTTTGCTCTGTTTTTTCGTCCAGGATCGTACGTCGTTAACTATTAAAAGCACGACAACCTGACTCGCGGGGCATCAGAGGGCCCTACAATGTGTCGATATGACGTCTTGCGAGGATGCTACGTTGTTGAAATGGAAGGGTTGTCGTTAAGCCCATTGGGCCTTTTGAATAGGCCATCTCTCTAGGCTGGGACTGTGAACCGTTAACACATATTGGAATTGTGCCTTCAACATGACGGGTACGATCATACCAGCACTAATGCACCTGATCTCATCAGAACTCCGAAGTTAAGCATGCTTGGGCGAGAGTAGTACTAGGACGGGTGACCCCCTGGGAAGTCCTCGTGTTGCACCCCCTTTTCAATTTTTTTTGCCCTGGTTAGGGTTGCCAAGATACTTTATCCACCAAATCTCTATTACTAAATCCCACAGAACATTGGGCAAGACAATTTCGTTTCACGTAGAGGCTGGGCCCACAAACCGAGGGCGTAGTGTTTGTGACCAGGTCTCCGTTGCTCCGGTGCCCATAACTTTTGATCCGTAGGAGTTACGCGGCGCACAGCATACCGTTGCAAAGCTCTCTGAGAGCTCTACGACGAGGGCAGCCAGCATGCTCGCTGTGCCCATTTTTGGAGCCCAAAATCGAACGTTTTCATTAGTTTCAGGCCACTTTTCTACTTTTGCTCTGTTTTTCCGTCCTGTATCGTACGTCGTGAACTGTTAAAAGGACGACAACCTGACTCGCGGGACATAAGAGGGACCTACAACGTGTCGATATCACGTCTTGCAAGCATGCTGCGTTGTTGAAGCGGATGGGTTGTCATTAAGTCCATTGGGCCTTTTGAATGGGCCATCTCTCAAGGCTGGGACTATGATTAGTTAACACATAAAGGAATTGTGCCCTCAACATGGCGGGTGCGATCATACCAGCACTAATGCACCGGATCCCATCAGCACTCCGAAGTTAAGCGTGCTTGGGCGAGAGTAGTACTAGGATGGGTGACCCCTTGGGATGTCCTCGTGTTGCACCCCCTTTTCAATTTTTTTTGCCCTGGTTAGCGTTGCCATGATACTTTATCCACCAAATCTCTATTACTGAATCCCACGGAACATTGGGCAAGACAACTTCGCTTCACGTAGAGGCTGGGCCCGAAAACCGAGGGCGTAGGGTTTGTGACCAGGTCTCCGTCGCTCCGGTGCCAATAACTTTTGATCCGTAAGGAGTTACGCGGCGCACAGTATACCGTTGTAAAGCTCTCTGAGAGCTCTACGACGGGGGCATCCAGCTTGCTCGTTGTGCCCATTTTTGGAGCCCAAAATTGAAAGTTTTCATCAGTTTTAGGCCACTTTTCTTCTTTTGCTCTGTTTTTCTGTCCCGGATCGTACGTCGTGAACTATTAAAACGATGACAACTTGACTCGCGGGACATCAGAGGGCCCTACAACGTGTCGATATCACGTCTGGCGAGGATGCTGCGTTGTTGAAGCGGATGGGTTATCTTTACCCCCATTGGGCCTTTTGAATGGTCCATCTCTCTAGGCTGGGACTGTGAACCGTTAACACATACAGGAATTGCGCCCTCAACATGACGGGTGCGATCATACAAGCGCTAATGCACCGGATCCCATCAGATCTCCGAAGTTAAGCGTGCTTGGGCGAGAGTAGTACTAGGATGGGTGACCCTTGGGAAGTCCTCGTGTGCACTCTCTTTTCAATTTTTTTTGCCCTGGTTAGCGTTGCCATGATAGTTTATCCACCAAATCTCTATTACTGAATCCCACGGAACATTGGGCAAGACAACTTCGCTTCACGTAGAGGCTGGGCCCGAAAACCGAGGGCGTAGGGTTTGTGACCCAGTCTCTGTCGCTCCGGTGCCAATAACTTTTGATCCGTAAGGAGTTACGCAGCGCACAATATACCGTTGCAAAGCTCTCTAAGAGCTCTACGACGGGGGTAGCCAGCATGCTCGATGTACCCATTTTTGGGGCCCAAAATTGAAAGTTTTCATCAGTTTCATGCAACTTTTCCTATTTTGCTCTGTTTTTTTGTCCACGATCGTACGTCGTGAACTGTTAAAAGGACGACAACCTGACTCGCGGGACATCAGAGGGCCCTACAATGTGTCGATATCACGTCTTGCAAGCATGCTGCGTTGTTGAAGCGGATGGGTTGTCGTTAAGTCCATTGGTCCTTTTTGAATTGGCCATCTCTCTAGGCTGGGACTGTGAACCGTTAACACATATAGGAATTATGCCCTCAACATGACGGGTGCGATCATACCAGTACTAATGCACCGGATACCATCAGAACTCCGAAGTTAAGCATGCTTGGGCGAGAGTAGTTCTAGAATGGGTGACCCCTTGGGAAGTCCTCGTGTTGCACCCTCTTTTCAATTTTTTTTGCCCTGGTTAGGGTTGGCAAGATACTTTATCCGCCAAATCTCTATTACTGAATCCCACGGAACATTGGGCAAGACAACTTCGCTTCACGTAGAGGCTGGGCCCGTGAACCAAGGGCGTAGGGTTTGTGACCAGGTCTCCGTCGCTACGGTGCCCATTACTTTTTATCCGTAAAGAGTTATGCGGTGCACAGTATACCGTTGGAAAGCTCTCTTAGAGCTCTATGACGGGGGCAGCCAGCATGCTTGCTTTGCCCATTTTTGGAGCCCAAAATCGAACGTTTTCATCAGTGTCAGGCCATTTTTCTTCTTTTGCTATGTTTTTCCGTCCTAGATCGTACGTCGTGAATTGTTAACAGGACGACAACCTGACTCGCGGGACATCAGAGGGCCCTACAATGTGTCGATATCACGTCTTGCGAGGATGCTGCGTTGTTGAAGCAGATGGGTTGTCGTTAAGTCCATTGGGCCTTTTTGAATAGGCCATCTCTCTAGGCTGGGACTGTGAACTGTTAACACATATAGGAATTATGCCCTCAACATGACGGGTGCGATCATACCCGCACTAATGCACCGGATCCCATCAGAACTCCGAAGTTAAGTGTGCTTGGGCGAGAGTAGTACTAGGACGGATGACCCCCCGGGAAGTCCTCGTGTTGCACCCCCTTTTCAATTTTTTTTGCCCTGGTTAGGGTTGCCAAGATACTTTATCCACCAAATCTCTATTACTGAATCCCACGGAACATTGGGCAAGACAACTTCGTTTCACGTAGAGGCTGGGCCGGCAAATTGTGGGCGTAGAGTTTGTGACCAGGTCTCCTTCGCTCCGGTGCCCATAACTTTTGATCCGTATGGAGTTACGCGGCGCACAGCATACCGTTGAAAAGCTCTCTGAGAGCTCTACGACAGGGGCAGCCAGCATACTCGCTGTGCAAATTTATGGATCCCAAAATCGAACATTTTCATCCGTTTCAGGCCACTTTTCTTCTTTTGCTCTATTTTTCCGTCCCAAATCGTAAGTCATGACTGTTAAAAGGACGATAACCTGACTCGCGGGACATCAGAAGACCCTACAACGTGTCGATATCACGTCTTGCAAGCATGCTACATTGTTGAAGCGGATGGGTTGTCGTTAAGCCCACTGGGCCTATTTGAATGGGCCATCTCTCTAGGCTAGGACTGTGAACCGTTAACACAGATAGGAATTGTGCCCTCAACATGATGGGTGCGATCATACCAACACTAATGCACCAGATCCCATCAGAACTCCGAAGTTAAGCGTGCTTGGGCGAGAGTAGTACTAGGACGGGTGACCCCCTGGGAAGTCCTCGTGTTGCACCCCCTTTTCAATTTTTTTTGCCCTGGTTAGGGTTGCCAAGACACTTTATCCACCAAATCTCTATTACTGAATCCCACGGAACATTGGGCAAGCCAACTTCGTTTCACGTAGAGGATGGGCCCGCAAACCGGGGGTGTATGGTTTGTGAACAGGTCTCTGTCGCACAGGTGCCCATAACTTTTGATCCGTAAGGAGTTACGCGGCGCACAGCATACCGTTGCAAAGCTCTCTGAGAGCTCTACGACAAGGGCAGCCAGCAAGCTTGCTCTGCCCATTTTTGGAGCCCAAAATCAAACATTTTCATCAGTTTCAGGCCACTTTTCTCCTTTTGCTCTGTTTTTCCGTCCCGGATCTTACGTCGTGAACTGTTAAAAGGTCGACAACCTGACTCGCAGGACATCAGAACGCTTTACAACATGTCGATATCACGTCTTGCAAGCATGCTGCGTTATTGAAGCAGATGGGTTGTCGTTAAGCCCATTGGGCCTTTTGAATGGGCCATCTCTCTAGGCTGGGACTGTGAACAGTTAACACATAAAGGAATTGTGCCCTCAACATGACGTGTGCGATCATTCCAACACTAATGCACCAGATCCCATCAGAACTCCGGAGTTAAGCGTGCTTGGGCGAGAGTAGTACTAGGATGGGTGACCCCCTGGGAAGTCCTCGTGTTGCACCCCCTTTTCAATTTGTTTTGCCCTGGTTAGGGTTACCAAGATACTTTATCCACAAAATATCTATTACTGAATCCCATGGACCATTGGGCAAGACAACTTCGCTTCACGTAGAGGCTTGGCCCGCAAACCAAGGGCATAGGATTTGTGATCAAGTCTCCGTCGCTCCGGTGCCCATAACTTTTGATCCGTAAGGAGTTACGCGGCGCACAGCATACCATTGTAAAGCTCGTTGAGAGCTCTACGACGGGGGCAGCCAGCATGCTTGCTGTGCCCATTTTTGGAGTCCAAAATTGAACATTTTCATCAGTTTCAGGCCACTTTTCTTCTTTTGCTCTATTTTTCCATCTCAGATCGTACGTCGTGAACTGTTAAAAGGACGACAACCTGGCTCGCGGGACATCAGAAGGCCCTACAATGTGTCGATATCACGTCTTGTGAGGATGCTGCGTTGTTGAAGCGGATGGGTTGTCGTTAAGCCCATTGGGCCTTTTTGAATGGGCCATCTCTCTAGGCTGGGACTGTGATTAGTTAACACCTATAGGAATTGTGCCCTCAACATGATGGGTGCGATCATACCAGCACTAATGCACCAGATCCGATCAGAACTCCGAAGTTAAGCGTGCTTGGGCGAGAGTAGTACTAGGACGGATGACCCCCTGGGAAGTCCTCGTGTTGCACCCCTTTTTCAATTTGTTTTTCCCTGGTTAGGGTTGCCAAGATACTTTATCCACCAAATCTCTATTACTGAATCCCACGGAACATTGGGCAAGACAACTTCGTTTCACATAGAGGCTGGCCCCGCAAACAGAGGGCGTAGGGTTTGTGACCAGGTTTTCGTCGCTCCGGTGTCCATAACTTTTGATCCGTAAGGAGTTACGCGGCGCACAACATACCGTTGCAAAGCTCTCTGAGAGCTCTACAACGGGGGCAGCCAGCATGCTCACCGTGCCCATTTTTGGAGCCCATAATCGAACGTTTTCAGCAGTTTTAGGCCACTTTTCTTCTTTTGCTCTCTTTTTCCGTCCCGAATCGTACGTCGTGAACTGTTAAAAGGACGACAACCTGACTCGCTGGACATCAGATGGCCCTACAATGTGTCGATATCACGTCTTGCAAGCATGCTGCGTTGTTGTAGCGGATGGGTTGTCGTTAAGCCCATTAGGCTTTGTGATTGGGCCATCTCTCTAGGCTGGGTCTGTGATTAGTTAACACATAAAGGAATTGTGCCCTCAACATGACGGGTGCGATCATACCAGCACTAATGCACCGGATCCCATCAGAACTCCGAAGTTAAGCGTGCTTGGGCGAGAGTAGTACTAGGATGGGTGACCCCTTGCGAAGTCCTCGTATTGCACCCGCTTTTCAATTTTTTTTGCCCTGGTTAGGGTTGCCAAGATACTTTATACCCCAAATCTCTATTACTGAATCCCACCGAACATTGGGCAAGACAACTTCGCTTCACGTAGAGGCTGGTCCCGCAAACCGAGGGCGTAGGGTTTGTGACCAGGTCTCCGTCGCTCCGGTGCCCATAACTTTTGATCCGTCAGGAGTTACGCGGCGCACATCATACCGTTGCAAAGCTCTTTGAGAGCTCTACGACGGGGGCAGCTAGGTTGCTCGCTGTGCCCTTTTTTGAGCCAAAATCAAACGTTTTCATCAGTTTTCGGCCACTTTTCTTCTTTTGCTCTGTTTTTCCGTCCCGAATCGTACGTCGTGAACTGTTAAAAGGACGACGACCTGACTCGCGGGATATCAGAGGGCCCTACAACTTGTCGATATCACGTCTTGCAAGCATGCTGCGTTGTTGAAGCAGATGGGTTGTCGTTAACCCCATTGGGCCTTTTGAATGGGCCATCTCTCTAGGCTGGGACTGTGATTAGTTAACACACAAGGGAATTGTGCCCTCAACATGTAGGGTGCGATCATACCAGTACTAATGCACCGGATTCCATCAGAACTCTGAAGTTAAGCGTGCTTGGGCGAAAGTAGTACTAGGATGGGTGACCCCTTGGGAAGTCCTCGTGTTGCACCCCCTTTTCAATTTTTTTTGCCCTGGTTAGGGTTGCCAAGATACTTTATCCACCAAATCTCTATTACTGAATCCCACGGAACATTGGGCAAGACAACTTCGCTTCACGTAGAGGCTGGGCCTGCAAACCGAGGGCGTAGGGTTTGTGACCAGGTCTCCGTTGCTCCGGTGCCCATAACTTTTGATACGTAAGGAGTTACGTGGCGCACAGCCTACCGTTGCAAAGCTCTCTGAGAGCTCTACGACGGGGGCAACAAACTTGCTCGCTGTGCCCGTTTTTGGAGTCCAAAATCGAACGTTTTCATCATTTTCAATCCACTTTTCTTCTTTTGCTCTGTTTTTCTGTCCCGTATCGTACGTCGTGACTGTTGAAAGGACGACAACCTGACTCGCCGGTCATCAGAGAGCCCTACAATGTGTCAATATCACGTTCTGCAAGCATGCTGCGTTGTTGAAGCGGATGGGTTGTCGTTAAGCCCATTGGGCCTTTTGAATGGGCCATCTCTCTAGGCTGGGATTGTGATTAGTTAACACATAAAGGAATTGTGCCCTCAACATGACGAGTGCGATCATACCAGCACTAATGCACCGGATTCCATGAGAACTCTGAAGTTAAGCGTACTTGGGAGAGAGTAGTACTAGGATGGGTGACCCCTTGGGAAGTCCTCGTGTTGCACCCCCTTTTCAATTTTTTTTGCCCTGGTTAGGGTTGCCAAGATTCTTTATCCACCAAATATCTATTACTGAATCCCACAGAATATTGGGCAATACAACTTCTCTTCATGTAGAGGCTGGGCCTGCAAACCGAGGGCGTAGGGTTTGTGACCAGGTCTCTGTCGCTCCGGTGCCCATAACTTTTGATCTGTAAGGAGTTACACGGCGCACAACATACCGTTGCAAAGCTCTCTGAGTGCTCTACGATGGGGGCAGCTAGCTTGCTCGCTATGCCCGTTGTTGGAGCCCAAAATCGAATGTTTTCATCATTTTCAGGCCACTTTTCTTCTTTTACTCTATTTTTCTGTCCCGAATCGTACGTTGTGAACTGTTCAAAGGATGACAACCTGACTCGCGGGACATCAGTGGGCTGTACAACGTGTCGATATCACATCTTGCAAGCATGCTGTGTTGTTGAAGCGGATGGGTTGTCGTTAAGCCCATTGGGCCTTTTGAATGGGCCATCTCTCTAGGCTGGGACTGTGATTAGTTAACACATAAAGGAATTGTGCCCTCAACATGACGGGTGCGATCATACCAGCACTAATGCACCGGATCCCATCAGAACTCCGAAGTTAAGCATGCTTGGGCGAGAGTAGTACTAGGATGGGTGATCCCTTTGGAAGTCCTCGTGTTGCACCCCCTTTTCAATTTTTTTTGCCTAGGTTAGGGTTTCCAATATACTTTATCCACCAAATCTCTATTACTGAATCCCACGGAACATTGGGCAAGACAACTTCCATTCACGTAGAGGCTGGGCCCGCAAACCGAGGGTGTAGGGTTTGTGACCAGGTCTCCGTCGCTCCGGTGCCCATAACTTTTGATCCGTAAGGAGTTACGCGGCGCACAGCATACCGTTGCAAAGCTCTCTGAGAGCTCTACGACGGGTGCAGCCAGCTTGCTCGCTATGCCCCTTTTTGGAGCCCAAAATTGAACGTTTTTATCAGTTTTAGGCCACTTTTCTTCTTTTGCTCTATTTTTCCGTCCCGGATCGTACGTCGTGAATTGTTAAAACGACAACAACCTAACTCGCTGGACATCAGAAGGCCCTACAACGTGTCGATATCAAGTCTTGTGAGGATGCTGCGTTGTTGAAGCGGATGTGTTGTCGTTATGCCCATTGGGCCTTTTGAATGGACATCTCTCTAGGCTAGGACTGTGAACCGTTAACACATATAGGAATTGTGCCCTCAACTTGACAGGTGCGATCATACCTGCACTAATTCACCGGATCCCATCAGATCTCTGAAGTTAAGCGTAGTTGGGCGCGAGTAGTACTAGGATGGGTGACCTCTTGGAAGTCCTCGTGTTGCACCCCCTTTTCAATTTTTTTGGCCCTGGTTAGGGTTGCCAAGATACTTTATCCACCAAATCTCTATTACTGAATCCCACGGAACATTGGGCAAGACAACTTCGTTTCACGCAGAGGCTGGGCCCGCAAACCGAGGTTATAGGGTTTGTGACCAGGTCTCCGTCCCTCCGTTGTCCATAACTTTTGATCCGCAAGGAGTTACGCAGCGCACATCATACCCTTGCAAAGTTCTCTGAGAGCTCTACGTCGGGGGCAGCAAGCATGCTCATTGTGCCCATTTTTGGAGCCCAAAATCTAACGTTTTCATCAGTTTCAGGCCACTTTTCTTCTTTTGCTCTGTTTTTCCATCACGAATCGTACGTCGTGAACTGTTAAAAGGACGACAACCTGACTTGCGGGACATCAGAGGGCCCTAGAATGTATTGATATCACGTCTTGCAAGCATGCTGCGTTGTTTAAGCGGATGGGTTGTCGTTAAGCCCATTGGGCCTTTTGAATGGGCCATCTCTCTAGGCTGGGACTGTGATTAGTTAACACATAAAGGAATTGTGCCTTCAACATGATGGGTGCGATCATACCAGCACTAATGCACCGGATCCCATCAGACCTCCGAAGTTAAGCGTGCTTGGGCGAGAGTAGTAGTAGGATAGGTGACCCACTGAGAAGTCCTCGTGTTGCACCCACTTTTCAATTTTTTTTGCCCTGGTTAGGGTTGCCAAGATACTTTATCCACCAAATCTATATTACTGAATCCCACGGAACATTGGGCAAGACAACTTCGTTCACGTAGAGGCTGGGCCCGCAAACCGAGGGTGTAGGGTTTGTGACCAGGTCTCCGTCGCTCCGGTGCCCATCACTTTTGATCCGTAAGGAGTTACGCAGCGCACAACATACCGTTGCAAAGCTCTCTGAGAGCTCTACGACTGGGCCAGCCAGCTTGCTCGCTGTGCCCATTTTTTGAGCCCAAAATTGAACATTTTCATCATTTTAGGCCACTTTTCTTCTTTTGCTCTGTTTGTCCGTCCCGAATCGTATATCGTGAACTGTTAAAAGGACGACAACTTGACTCGCAGGACATCAGAGGACCCTACAACGTGTTGATATAACATCTTGCAAGCATGCTGCGTTGTTGAAATGGATGGGTTGTCGTTAAGCCCATTGGGCCTTTTTAATAGGCGATCTCTCTAGGCTGGGACTGTGATTAGTTAACACATAAAGGAATTGTGCCCTCAACATGACGGGTGCGATCATGCCCGTACTAATGCACCGGATCCCATCAGAACTCCGAAGTTAAGCGTGCTTGGGCGAGAGTATTACTAGGATGGGTGACTCCCTGGGAAGTCCTCATGTTGCACCTTCTTTTCAATTTTTTTTGCCCTTGTTAGGGTTGCCAAGATACTTTATCCACCAAATCTCTTTTACTGAATCCCACGGAACATTGGGCAAGACAACTTCTCTTCACGTAGAGGCTGGGCCCGCAAACCGAGGGCGTAGGGTTTGTGACCAGGTCTTTGTCGCTCCGATGCCCATAACTTTTGATCCGTAAGGAGTTACGCGGTGCACAGCATACCATTGCAAAGCTCTCTGAGAGCTCTACGACGGGGGCAGCCAGCTTGCTCGCTGTGCCCATTTTTGGAGCCCAAAATCGAACGTTTTCATCATTTTTTGGCCACTTTTCTTCTTTTGCTCTATTTTTCTGTCCCGAATCGTACATCCTGAACTGTTAAAAGGACGACAACTTGACTCGCTGGACATCAGAGGGCCCTACAACGTGTTGATATCACGTCTTGCAAGCATGCTGCGTTGTTGAAGTGGATGGGTTGTCGTTAAGCCCATTGGGCCTTTTGAATGGGCTATCTCTCTAGGCTGGGACTGTGACTAGTTAACACATAAAGGAATTGTTCCTTCAACATGACGGGTGCGATCATACCAGCACTAATGCACCGGATCCCATCAGAACTCCGAAGTTAAGTGTGCTTGGGCGAGAGTAGTACTAGGATGGGTGACCCCTTGTGAAGTCCTCGTGTTGCACCCCCTTTTCAATTTTTTTTGCCCTGGTTATGGTTGCCAAGATACTTTATCCACCAAATCACTATTACTGAATCCCACGGAACATTTGGCAAGACAACTTCGCTTCACATAGAGGCTGGGCCCGCAAACCGAGGGCGTAGGGTTTGTGACCAGGTCTCTGTTGCTCCGGTGCCCATAACTTTTGATCCGTAAGGATTTACGCAGCGCACAGCATACCGTTGCAAAGCTCTCTTAGTGCTCTACGATGGGGGCAGCTAGCTTGCTTGCTGTGCCCGTTGTTGGAGCCCAAAATCGAATATTTTCATCAGTTTCTGGCCACTTTTCTTCTTTTGCTCTGTTTTTATGTCGCGAATTGTACGTCGTGAACTGTTAAAAGGACGACAACCTGACTCGCGGGACATCAGAGGGACCTACAACGTGTCGATATCACGTCTTGCAAGCATGCTGCATTGTTGAAGCGGATGGGTTATCGTTAAGCCCATTGGGCCTTTTGAATGGGCCATCTCTCTAGGCTGGGACTGTGATTAGTTAACACATAAAGGAATTGTGCCCTCAACATGACGGGTGCGATCATACCAGCACTAATGCACCGGATCCCATCAGAACTCCGAAGTTAAGCGAGCTTGGGTGAGAGTGGTACTAGGATGGGTGACCCCTTGGGAAGTCCTCGTGTTGTACCCGCTTTTCAATTTTTTTTGCCCTTGTTACGGTTGCCAAGATACTTTATCCACCAATTCTCTATTACTGAATCCCACGGAACATTGGGCAAGACAACTTCTCTTCACGTAGAGGCTGGGCCCGCAAACCGAGGGCGTAAGGTTTGTGACCAGGTCTCCGTCGCTCCGATGCCATTTACTTTTGTCCGTAAAGAGTTACGCGGCGCACAGCATACCGTTGCAAAGCTCTCTGAGAGCTCTACGACAGGGGCAGCCAACTTGCTCGCTGTGCCCTTTTTGGAGCCCAAAATTGAACGTTTTCATAAGTTTCATGCCACTTTTCTTCTTTCACTCTATTTTTTCGTCCCGAATCGTACGTCGTGAACTGTTAAAAGGACGACAACCGGACTCGCGGGACATCAGAGGGCCCTATAATGCGTCGATATCACGTCTTGCGAGTATGCTTCGTTGTTGAAACGGATTGTTTGTCGTTAAGCCCATTGGGCCTTTTGAATGGGCCATCTCTCTAGGCTGGGACTGTGAACCATTAACACATATAGGAATTGTGCCCTCAACATGATGAGTGCGATCGTACCAGCACTAATGCACCGGATCCCATCAGAACTCCGATGTTAATCGTGCTTGGTCGAAAGTAGTACTAGGATGGGTGACCCCCAGGGAAGTCCTCGTGTTGCACCCCCTTTTCAATTTTTTTTTCCCTGGTTAGGGTTGCCAAGATACTTTATCCACCAAATCTCTGTTACTGAATCCCACAGAACATTTGGCAAGACAACTTCGCTTCACGTAGAGGCTGGGCCCGCAAATCGAGGGCGTAGGGTTTGTGACCAGGTCTCTGTCGCTCCGGTGCCCAGAACTTTTGATCCGTAAAGAGTTACGCGGCGCACAGCATACCGTTGCAAAGCTCTCTGAGAGCTCTACGACGGGGGCAGCCAGCTTGCTCGCTGTGCCAGTTTTTGGAGCCCAAAATTGAACGTTTTCATCAGTTTCATGCCACTTTTCTTCTTTTACTCTGTTTTTCCGTCTCGGATCGTACGTCGTGAACTGTTAAAAGGACGACAACCTGACTCGCGTGATATCAGAGGGCCCTACAATGTGTCGATATAACGTCTTGCAAGGATGTTGCGTTGTTGAAGCGGATGGGTTGTCGTTAAGCCCATTGGGCCTTTTGAATGGGCCATCTCTCTAGGCTGGGACTGTGAACCGTTAACACATATAGGAATTGTGCCCTCAACATGACAGGTACGATCATACCAGCACTAATGCACCAGATCCCATCAGAACTCCTAAGTTAAGTGTGCTTGGGCGAGAGTAGTACTAGGATGGGTGACACCCAGAGAAGTCCTCGTGTTGTACCCCTTTTTCAATTTTTTTTGCCCTGGTTAGGGTTGCCAAGATACTTTATCCACCAAATCTCTATTACTAAATCCCACAGTACATTGGGCAAGAAAACTTCGATCCACGTAGAGGTTGGGCCCGCAAACCGGGGGCGTAGGGTTTGTGACCAGGTCTCCGTCGTTCTGGTGCCCATAACTTTTGATCCGTAAGGAGTTACGCGGCTTACAGCATACTGTTGCAAAGTTCTCTGAGAGCTCTACGATAGGGGCAGCTAGTATGCTCGCTTTGCCCGTTTTTGGAGCCCAAAATCGAATGTTTTCATTAGTTTCAGGCCACTTTTCTTCTTTTGCTCTGTTTTTCCATCCCGGATTGTACGTCGTGAACTGTTAAAAGGACGACAACCTAACTCGCGGGACATCAGAGGGCCCTACAACGTGTCGGTATCACGTCTTGCAAGCATGCTGCGTTGTTGAAGCGGATGCGTTGTCGTTAAGCCCATTGGGCCTATTGAATGGGCCATCTCTCTAGGCTGGGACTGTGAACAGTTAACACATAAATGAATTGTGCCCTCAACATGATGGGTGCGATCATTCCAGCACTAAAGCACCGGATCCCATCATAACTCAAAAGTTAAGCGTGCTTGGTCGAGAGTAGTACTAGGATGGGTGACCCCTTGGGAAGTCCTCGTGTTGCACCCCATTTTCAATTTTTTTTGCCCTGGTTAGGGTTGCCAAGATACTTTATCCACCAAATCTCTATTACTGAATCCCACGGAACATTGGGCAAGACAACTTCGCTTCACGTAGAGGCTGGGCCCGCAAACCGGGGGTGTAAGGTTTGTGACCAGGTCTCCGTCGCTCTGGTGCCCATAACTTTTGATCCGTAAGGAGTTACGTGGCGCATAGCATACCGTTGCAAAGCTCTCTGAGAGCTCTACAGCGTGGGCAGCCAGCTTGCTCGCTGTGCCCTTTTTTGGAGCCCGAAATTGAACATTTTCATCAGTTTCAGGCCACTTTTCTCCTTTTGCTCTGTTTTTCCTTCCCGGATCATACGTTGTGAACTGTTAAAAGGACGACAAACTGACTCGCTGGACATCAGACGGCCTTACAATGTGTCGATATAACGTCTTGTGAGGATGCTGCGTTGTTGAAGCGAATGGGTTGTCGTTAAGCCCATTGGGCCTTTTGAATGGGCCATTTCTCTCGGCTGGGACTGTGAACCATTAACACATATAGGTATTTTGCCCTCAACATGACGGGTGCGATCTTACCAGCACTAATTCAACGGATCCCATCAGAATTCCGAAGTTAAGCGTGCTTGGGCAAGAGTAGTACTAGGATAGGTGACCCCCTTGGAAGTCCTCGTGTTGCACCCCCTTTTCAATTTTTTTTGCCCTGGTTAGGGTTGCCAAGATACTTTATCCACCAAATCTCTGTTACTGAATCCCACGGAACATTGGGCAAGACAACTTCGCTTCACGTTGAGGCCGGGCCAGCAAACCGAGGGCGTAGGGTTTGTGACCTGGTCTCCGTCGCTCCGGTGCCCATAACTTTTGATCCGTAAGGAGTTACGCGGCGCACAGCATACCGTTACAAAGATCTCTGAGAGCTCTACGACGGGGGCAGCTAGCTTGCTCGCTTTGCCCTTTTTGGAGCCCAAAATTGAACGTTTTCATAAGTTTCATGCCACTTTTCTTCTTTTGCTCTGTTTTTTCATCCCGGATCATACGTTGTGAACTGTTAAAAGGACGACAACTGTCACGCCTCAACCCGGCCTATAAAGGTTGGACTAGGGTGTGATCTAAACATTCAAGTCACGTCTCCTACTTAACCGTTAATGAAGATTTAACACTTAACGTTTTGGCCTAAACAATAAAATTTTTTGGTAAACTGGCAGCATAACGACTGTAATTGGGCTCTTTGGTTTGACCTAATTCTCTAAACACCTCAATTATTCCAATCATTAATCCAATTCCATTAAGGACTCCTATTTGTCACCAACCGATTTGCCTACTAGTTTATCTTGAAAATCTCGTTTGGTTAATAAGCCTAACATGATAACTGTGTCCCATTTATTTGTCAATTTCCTGTCATGCAAGTACCTATTATCCTTCAGTTTGCAAATGAGCACCTAAGTGAAATTAGATAGAATTAACTTAGTTGATTGTTCATCTAGTGGTTTGAATGCCTACGATAACTACTAATTAAGAAAATGAAAGCAAACAACCAAATAAAAGTTCGTCCGGTTATAGGTAGTACAATCCCAGAATTAGACCCAAATTACAACGGGGTCATTTACATCAATAAAATGAATAGTTTGCAATCAAACACAACATCCATATAGCAACCACTTTCAGGCAAAGCACAAAAGCACGTAGGGACAGACAATCACTCCAAGGAATCATCGTTAGGCACATCGTCCTTGGGTACCTGTTCTTGATCTTCTTCACCTGAGATGATAAAAGAGGGTGAGTCCTTATGAACTCAGCGAGGGGGAATGAGAAATACGTTTTGAAACTCATTTTTCGGTTCATTTTATGAAAACTCTTTTTGAAAACATGTCACGTATTACAAATAATAAGGTACGCAAATATATGAAGCAAATCGAGTGACAGATACATTTACCAATCATTTCAAGGATACGGTGAGCAGTTGCTCTCAATTTCAATTTCGATACAATTGTTGCGGCCGACTTCAACAATCCACTTATTGCTCCCAATTGGGTGTACTCCGAATGTACCCCGAAACCTACGACCCAACTCTCCGAGGGTGAAATGCCAAGCGAGAGAGGGAATTGGACCATGGTAGTCACGGTAACACCGGCAAGCTCTATGCCGCCCGGCGTGCGTGAAACACTACCATGCCACACTGAAAGGTTGCAACCTCGTATGCAATGCACATTTATAACATTTAACATATCACATTAGGAGAACAACAAACTAGGTCGCCTCCGAGCAGTTATAAGATCGCACGTTGTCAAGTAATCAAACGAGGCACGATAAGACAAGTAATTTCACTTGAAAGGCATATAGAGCCATATGAACATTAAACGGGCAGCCATGTAACACATGCAAGTCAAGCCATATAACTCATTTCGAAGTCCACGTAATCAAGTGATACGATTATTCAACATGCAACAACATCTACGTGGGTTCGGATGCAAGAAAAGCCTATTTGTCAACATGCAATGATCAAAATTACATTTAAGCTTATAAGGGCAACTACGGGCAGCCTACTAAACATACAATTCCACACAATATCTGAATGATCAACACTTAGCAAAACTACCTAGTCGTTAGGGTTTCCATTTTGTGCATATTCGTGCAATTTGAGCCTCAAACCAACTCAAAGTCAATCTCAAGCCATGCATCATATAATTCAACATCCTCAAGTACTCAAAACAGTCCACACCATCTCAACACCACAATTCCAAGCAATTAACACCACAAGAGAGGTTACAATAATTTTTCCAAGCATATAGCTAAGTGAAACCTTTACTGCAATAGGCTGTTTTCTCACAATCAATAGGATAATCAAACAATCTCCAAATCCAGTGAATAAGATTTCAAATTAAATCTTAAGAAGTTAACTAAAATCAGAAACAAACCTTGCATCAATTGGAGTTTGGGATCATTAGATATAGCCGAAACAGTGGAATAGCACAAAATTGTCCAGATTTGCACACTTTTCAGTAATTGACGTTTTTGAGGTCCTTAGGGTCAGTTTTAGCCTTAGTCCATTTCTGACAAAATTGTCCAGAACTGAAACATCTAGTAGTACGCCAAATTTCATGCATTTTGGACATCATTTACTAAGTCAAATATGGTTCGTTCCACAAGGTCAGTGCATCTGCCAAAACCTGCTTCATTTTTCCAGATTTCCAGATTTGGACACATTTTAAAGATTTTCCATTTTGAGGACCTTAGATTCAAAATTAGCTTCGGCCTATTTCTGGAAAAAATGTTCACAACTGTCCAAACTAATCACCTACCAATTTTCAAGCATTTTAAACATCATTTGCCTAGCTAAACTTACCTCGAAACAAACTGGTCAGAGAGCTGTCAACAATCCGACTTCACCTATCATCACTTTCAAGCCAAAATCTTGCCATGCATGGTTGTTTAAGCATATGAACGAACATATAACTCAAGTACAGAAGCAAATACACACATTTATGAGCATGCATGTGGATTTTTGAAGAGTTTTCAAAAGGTTTTAGCCCTCACCTCAGCAATCAACCCAAAAGATGCACAAAAGCTTGTTGAAGCTCGAAACTTCTTCTTCTTCTTCTTAGCCGAGATTCCAACTTGGTTTTCTCTATTTTCCTAGCTTAGTGACCAAGCTCTTAGTACATGCATGAGGTTAGAACAAGAAGAAAATAAATGGAAGCTTAAAAACTCACCAAGGCCGAAAATGGTGACTCAAAATGCTTGCATGTGTGTTTCTTGCATCCTAGCTTGCTTGGGTGAGTTTCTTTGCTTGTTGTTTGTCTTGATGCACCATAGGATGATGGAGATGAGCCAAGGGATAAGAAACTCAGCCCAAAACCGAGATGGAGAGAGAGAATGAGAGGGAGAGAGAGAAGGTTGAGGAAGAAAGAAGAAATGACAAAAAAAATGAAAGCCTTTGCAATCTTCAAGCATGTGGTCGGCCTTGGGCCATTAAAATCTGATTTTTGTGTCTTCAATGTGTGATTTTAAAATGTTTAGCATGGGCAAAGGTGGTTTGGTTGAGCAAGGTAGAGGATTTAGGTGGTTTTGAGCATTTTTTTATGTATTGTGCTAAGTGTTTGTCATAGTTTGTCTAGGACTAATTTTTTTAATGCATTTGTGTCATTAGAATTGTCATAGGAATGTTGGGAAATTAGGGAATCTAGGTAGAATAAAATATAGGAATGTTTGTTGATGAGTTGAATTATGAATAGAATAATAGATAGTGGAAAATGTAGGAATAGTTTAGTATTATTTTATTGTTAGTGGAGTTTGTAGAGAATTTGAATTAGGAATATAATATTGGTTAGTGGATTGTGTAGGATTATTTTAGTGTCTAGTGTTTTGTGTAGGATTCTTTCTTGATTAACGTGGTGGCACGGATTCCTAGATCTAGGGCACGAATTACGAGGTAGACACGAACTACGAGGTAAGACACGAACTTCAAGACTAATGCACGTAATCCTAGGAGAATGCACGTAAACCAATGCAAGGCATGTAATTCAATGCAATGCACGCAAATCAAGGCACGACTCTATATCTAGGTTAAGGTACGTAGTTCAAGGTTAGGGCACGTATATCTAGGTATCGCACTTAAATCGAAGTCAAGGCACGTAAGACGAGGCATGCACGAAAACCAAGACAGGGCATATAATCCAAGGTCGGTCATACAGTTTTGGGTCTAAGGCACGCAAATCGAGGTAAGGCACGTTATTCAGGATCGGGCCTCACATCCTCCCCTCCTTAAAAGAATTTCGTCCCGAAATTCATTCTTGCCTATTGAGGTCATTTAGACGGATTCTAACCCTTGTTATTCTTCCTACTCCGGTTCGTCCCGTGTTTGGTGATCTTTTACTGCAACCAATTCACTTCTTATTTCTCCAGTCATTTAGTTCGGTGGGACCTTTACATTTACAGTTTGTTTCTTTGAACGACTCTATTCTCCATTTGATCTTAAGGTTAAGTTCATTAATTAAGGTTAGAATCTCCAAACATAGTAATCAAAGCTGCATTGGTATTCTAACGATATAACTATGACTCCAAAATCATGACTTATATTGTATCAATCTCGCATTCATACCTCAAAAGGATTGTCACAATAATACCGCGATCTTATGGTTACATACACTAATTTCAAGATGATAGGTCTATATCAGATTTATATATCCTACCAACTAGTTTCAAAATTGTTAACACGTAGGACCTACACATGTTATGGATCATTTCTACGATACGACCCTATCTTCAAGAAGAACTCACCAAACAACTAATCCATCTCAAATCGTCATCTATCGACAATATCATAATCCTTATCTCGTAGGTACGTTAAATTAACAAATCTTCTAATGACTAGTCTCCCGGTTACAGGCTCCTATTCATTAACCTCCTTTCCCGGCTTTTTTAACCTTCACGCTCGCAATCAACGATAAAGACAGTTGAGATTCGTTAAACTCAAACTCTAAGGTTTATTAGGTACCACCAACAAATCGTCATTGAAATTGCATGGGTAAACTAATCATGTAGCACTAGTTCAACTTTTCAAGTAAGCTTCATCAGCTTGTGATCCACAATTCATTTCCTTATTCAAATCTCTAATTTCAAGTCACAAGGCTTCAGAATTTTCTTTTAATCTTACCCAAAACTCCTAAGTCGAATAGTTTCAACCTCAAATAAATTCCACTCACCTCAATCCAAGGTTACGTCATACTTAAGAAGACAATGGTCCTACTCACTTAGCAACCTAGTCATCCCTTCGAACACTTAATGCCAGCCAATATATCTCCAACATTAATGTTACTAGGCTGGGTTCATAGCTATGTAAGTGATATCAATTCTCTACTAGGTTACCGGTCATACAACAACAATCCTAGGACTATCAATGGGTACCGAAATGATCTAGCTCATAAGATACCTACCATACTAATCCAAGTAGCTTATTACATGAAATAACTTCAAGGATATGTCATCATAAGAATTATAACCACAAGTCATCTTACAATATAATCTAAGAGAATTTCAAAAGTAATCAACCACTCATTTAATTATCACTATAAGATTCACCCTCTATTCAACAACCACGATTCGAAGTCTACCAACCGCTAGTTTCTAGAAATGAAACGGTGCACATAGATACGGTGGTCTAACAATAGTCTTTTGGGTTATCATGACTCTGATTCATCTCTATCTTACTCTCTTCATTTACATGTTCAACTAGCTAAGAGCATTAAGACTCATCGACCTTAGGTCATAGGGTTCACCATGAATCATCCTGCATACTCACTATTAACTATTTAGGATTTCAAATCATACCCTAACGACTCCACCTTGCAACCAAATGCTTAATATCATTTCGATGGTTTATATAATAGGTCCATCGATATTATTTAGGGATATATGCTTCCTAATATCCTCTAGGGTATCCAAATAATGAGAGCATAGAATGACTTACTTCGCATAATCATAACTAAATCCGAGGGGCAATAATTTAATACCATTATTCTTAAAATCACCAATATCCAACTTATGACCTTAGCAACATTAGTCATCTAATGCATAATTCAATACCTTACACTTCTATTTCGACCTAACATTTAGGTGTAGTCTTCTGAACACGAGTTCTAGTTACGTGAATTCCTCGATTCTAGCATCCTTATATCTTGTTATATTATAAAATCATCAACCTTGTTAAATTCAGTCTCCAGAGTTGCCTACATGTTTTGAGGTTATCTATTGTTAAGTCACTCAAATACACTATCCATGTCTCAACAATCTAACCCCTAAAAGTAACTATCGTCAACTTCCACAAATTTATCTTTTAATTTCTAGGTCATGATCTCAACACTTAGTGAACTTGAAACTCGCTAGTATACACCATATCAGATTCATCAATGCTTAATTCCAATCAAGTAAGGATTCAATCGTACGAGTATATTGCTAACTTCTTAGATAGTCTATCAAGTCAATTTCAAGATGTGAGAAATGGATTCAAAGAAACCTCCAAGTCAACTTCCACTATCAGCACATGAGAATATATACTACTCTACATATTTAATAGTATGTTCTTATATCTTAAGCGAAGTTGTATGTCATTAAACTTTATACTTGAACCATAATTAGAAAAACAGTTTAACGGAATCAATAACTTCATAGCTATAAAATTGACAACTTAATCACAGGTATAGGTATTCCAAAAATAAGGAGATAACTTTACCTCAACAATTATACCCGTGCTACGCATTTTATACATATGCATATCCAATAATACATACTTTCCATCAAGTACCTGTGAAGATGCCAGAATTCTCTAACCGAGACTTTTCGTTCTTCCTGCATGAATTCACTTCCCTGAAAGTTCTAATCCTAACTATCTATGTGTATAAACAGTCATTCATGGTTATATAACATGCACATGTATGAAGGAAGGAGTATAAAAGCATGCATGCATTATTGAGGACGTGTCGGTGTACATGATACATAATACATATAGTCTACAAAGGCACATAATATTCAATGCTCAAGCAATTAAAGCACATTAGCACACATTAACACATATAAACAAGACATCATAATTACCTTAGGGCTTCTACCCATGGTCCGAGAGTTGAACCCGACTAACGCCTAGTTACTAAACTAGGCTCTGATACCATTCTAATATAAGGTGTCACACCCCAACCCGGCCTATAAAGGTTAGACTAGGGTGTGATCTAAACATTTAAGTCACGTCTCGTACTTAACCGTTCATGAAGATTTAACACTTAACGTTTTGGCCTAAACTCCAAAAATTTTCAGTAAACTGGCAGCATAGCGACTGTAATTGGGCTCTTTGGTTTGACCTAATTCTCTAAACGCCTCAATTATTCCAATCATTAATCCAATTCCATTAAGGACTCCTATTTGTCACCAACCGATTTGCCTACTAGTTTATCTTGAAAATCTCGTTTGGTTAATAAGCCTAACATGATAACTATGTCCCATTTATTTGTCAATTTCCTATCATGCAAGTACCTATTATCCTTTAGTTTGCAAATGAGCACCTAAGTGAAATTAGATAGAATTAACTTAGTTGATTGTTCATCTAGTGGTTTGAATGCCTACGATAACTACTAATTAAGAAAACGAAAGCAAACAACCGAATAAAAATTCATCTGGTTATAGGTAGTACAATCCCAGAATTAGACCCAAATTACAATGGGGTCATTTACATCAATAAAATGAATAGTTTGCAATCAAACACAACATCCATATAGCAACCACTTTCAGGCAAAGCACAAAAGCACGTAGGGACAGGCAATCACTCCAAGGAATCATCGTTAGGCACATCGTCCTCGGGTACCTGTTCTTGATCTTCTTCACCTGAGATGATAAAAGAGGGTGAGTCCTTATAAACTCAGCGAGAGGGAATGAGAAATACGTTTTGAAACTCATTTTTCGGTTCAATTTATGAAAACTCTTTTCGAAAACATGTCACGTATTACAAATAATAAGGTACGCAAATATATGAAGCAAATCGAGTAACAGATACATTTACCAATCATTTCAAGGATACGGTGAGCAGTTGCTCTCAATTTCAATTTCGATACAATTGTTGCGGCCGACTTCAATAATCCACTTATCGCTCCCAATTGGGTGTACTCCAGATGTACCCTGAAACCTACGACCCAACTCTCCGAGGGTGAAATGCCAAGCGAGAGAAGGAATTGGACCATGGTAGTCACGGTAACACTGGCAAGCCCGATGCCGCCCGGCGTGCGTGAAACACTACCATGCCACACTGAAAGGTTGCAACTTCGTATGCAATGCACATTTATAACATTTAACATATCACATTAGGAGAACAACAAAGTAGGTCGCCTCCGAGCAGTTATAAGATCGCACGTTGTCAAGTAATCAAACGAGGCACGATAAGACAAGTAATTTCACTTGAAATGCATATAGAGCCATATGAACATTAAACGGGCAGCCATGTAACACATGCAAGTCAAGCCATATAACTCATTTCGAAGTCCACGTAATCAAATGATACGATTATTCAACATGCAACAACATCTACGTGGGTTCGGATGCAAGAAAAGCCTATTTGTCAACATGCAATTATCAAAATTACATTTAAGCTTATAAGGGAAACTACAGGCAGTCTACTAAACATGTAATTCCACACAATATCCGAATGATCAACACTTAGCAAAACTACCTAGTCGTTAGGGTTTCCATTTTGTGCATATTCGTGCAATTTGAGCCTTAAACCAACTCAAAGTCAATCTCAAGCCATGCATCATATAATTCAACATCCTCAAGTACTCAAAACAGTCCACACAACATCTCAACACCACAATTCCAAGCAATTAACACCACAAGAGAGGTTACAATAATTTTTCCAAGCATATTGCTAAGTGAAACATTTACTGCAATAAGCTGTTTTCTCACAATCAATAGGATAATCAAACAATCTCCAAATAAAGTGATTAAGAATTCCAATTAAAGCTTAAGAAGTTAACTAAAATCAGAAACAAACCTTGCATCAATTGGAGTTCGGGATCATTAGATATAGCCGAAACAGTGGAATAGCACAAAACTGTCCAGATTTGCACACTTTTCAGTAATTGACGTTTTTGAGGTCCTTAGGGTCAGTTTTAGCCTTAGTCCATTTCGGACAAAATTGTCCAGAACTGAAAAATCTAGCAGTACACCAAATTTAATGCATTTTGGAAATCATTTACTAAGTCAAATATGGTTCGTTCCACAAGGTCAGTGCATCTGCCAAAACCTGCTTCATTTTTCCAGATTTCCAGATTTGGACACATTTTAAAGATTTGCCATTTTGAGGACCTTAGAGTCAAAATTAGATTCGGCCTATTTCGGGAAAAAATGTTAAAAACTGTCCAAAATAGTCACCTACCAATTTTCAAGCATTTTCAACATCATTTTCCTTGCTAAACTTACCTCGAAACAAACTGGTCAGAGAGCTGTCAACAATCCGACTTCACCTATCATCACTTTCAAGCCAAAATCTTGCCATGCATGGTTGTTTAAGCTTATGAACGAACATATAACTCAAGTACAGAAGCAAATACACACATTTATGAGCATGCATGTGGATTTTTGAAGAGTTTTCAAAAGGTTTTAGCCCTCACCTTAGCAATCAACCCAAAAGATGCACAAAAACTTGTTGAAGCTCGAAACTTCTTCTTCTTCTTCTTAGCCGAGATTCCAACTTGGTTTTCTCTATTTTCCTAGCTTAGTGACCAAGCTCTTAGTACATGCATGAGGTTAGAGCAAGAAGAAAAGAAATGGAAGCTTAAAAACTCACCAAGGCCGAAAATGGTGACTCAAAATGCTTGCATGTGTGTTTCTTGCATCCTAGCTTGCTTGGGTGAGTTTCTTTGCTTGTTGTTTGTCTTGATGCACCATAGGATGATGAAGATGAGCTAAGGAATGAAGAAACTCAGCCCAAAACCGAGATGGAGAGAGAGAATGAGAGGGAGAGAGAGAAGGTTGAGGAAGAAAGAAGAAATGACAAAAAAAATGAAAGCCTTTGCTATCTTCAAGCATGTGGTCGGCCTTGGGCCATTAAAATCTGATTTTTGTGTCTTCAATGTGTGATTTTAAAATGTTTAGCATGGGCAAAGGTGGTTTGGTTGAGGAAGGTAGAGGATTTAGGTGGTTTTGAGCATTTTTTATTATTGTGCTAAGTGTTTGTCATAGTTTGTCTAGGACTAATTTTTTTAATGCATTTGTGTCTTTAGAATTGTCATAGGAATGTTGGGAAATTAGGGAATCTAGGTAGAATAAAATATAGGAATGTTTGTTGATGAGTTGAATTATGAATAGAATAATAGATAGTGGAAAATGTAGGAATAGTTTAGTATTATTTTATTGTTAGTGGAGTTTGTAGAGAATTTGAATTAGGAATATAATATTGGTTAGTGGATTGTGTAGGATTATTTTAGTGTCTAGTGCTTTGTGCAGGATTCTTTCTTGATTAATGTGGTGGCACGGATTCCTAGATCTAGGGCACGAATTATGAGGTAGACACGAACTACGAGGTAAGACACGAACTTGAAGACTAATGCACGTAATCCTAGGAGAATGCACGTAAACCAATGCAAGGCATGTAATTCAATGCAATGCACGCAAATCAAGGCACGACTCTATATCTAGGTTAAGGTACGCAGTTCAAGGTTAGGGCACGTATATCTAGGTATCGCACTTAAATCGAAGTCAAGGCACGTAAGACGAGGCATGCACGAAAACCAAGACAAGGCATATAATCCAAGGTCGGTCATGCAGTTCTGGGTCTAAGGCACGCAAATTGAGGTAAGGCACGTTATTTGGGGTCGGGCCACAAAACAACTTGACTCGCGGGACATCAGAGGGCCCTACAACGTGTCGATATAACGTCTTGCGAGGATGCTGCGTTGTCGAAGCGGATGGGTTGTCATTAAGCCCATTGGGCCTTTTGAATGGGCCATCTCTCTAGGCTGGGACTGTGAACCGTTAACACATATAGGAATTGTGCCCTCAACATGACGGGTGCGTTCATACCAGCACTAATGCACCGGATCCCATCAGAACTCTGAAATTAAGCGTGCTTGGGCGAGAGTAGTACTAGGATGGGTTACCCTTGGGAAGTCCTCGTGTTGCACCCCCTTTTCAATTTTTTTTGCCCTGGTTAGGTTTGCCAAGATACTTTATCCACCAAATCTCTATTACTGAATCCCATGGAACATTGGGCAAGACAACTTCGCTTCACGTAGATGCTGGGCCCGCAAACCGAGGGCGTAGGGTTTGTGACCAGGTCTCCGTCGCTCCGGTGCCCATAACATTTGATCCATAAGGAGTTACGCGGCGCACAACATACCGTTATAAAGCTCTCTGAGAGCTCTACGACGGGGTCAGCCAGCTTGCTCACTGTGCCCGTTTTTGGAGCCCAAAATCGAACATTTTCATCAGTTTCAGGCCACTTTTCTTCTTTTGCTCTATTTTTCCGTCTCGGATCATACGTCGTGAACTGTTAAAAGGACGACAACCTGACTTGCGGGACATCAGAGGGCCCTGCAACGTATTGATATAACGTTTTACGAGGATGCTGCGTTGTTGAAGTGGATGGGTTGTCGTTACGCCAATTGGGCCTTTTGAATGGGCCATCTCTCTAGGCTGGGACTGTGAACCGTTAACATATAAAGGAATTGTGCCCTCAACATGATGGGTGCGATCATACCAGCACTAATGCACCGGATCCCATCATAACTCCGAAGTTAAGCGTGCTTGGGCGAGAGTAGTACTAGGATGGGTGACCCCTTGGGAAGTCCTCGTGTTGCACCCACTTTTCAATTTTTTTTGCCCTGGTTAGGGTTGCCAAGATACTTTATCCACCAAATCTCTATTACTGAATCCCACAGAACATTTCGCAAGACAACTTCGCTTCACGTAGAGGCTGGGCCCGCAAACCGAGGGCGTAGGGTTTGTGACCAGGTCTCCGTCGCTCCGATGCCCATAACATTTGATCCGTAAGGAGTTACGCAGCGCACAACATACCGTTGCAAAGCTCTCTGAGAGCTCTACGACGGGGTCAGCCAGCTTGCTCGCTGTGCCCGTTTGTGGAGCCCAAAATCGAATGTTTTCATCAGTTTCAGGCCACTTTTCTTCTTTTGCTCTGTTTTTCCGTCCCGGATCGAACGTCGTTAACTCTTAAAAGGACGACAACCTGACACGCGGGACATCAGATGGCCCTATAACGTGTCGATGTCACGTCTTGCGAGGATACTGCGTTGTTGAAGCAGATGGGTTGTCGTTAAGCCCATTAGGCCTTTTGAATGGGCCAACTCTTTAGGCTGGGACTGTGAACCGTTAACACATATAGGAATTGTGCCCTCACCATGACCGGTACAATCATACCAGCACTAATGCACTAGATCCCATCAGAACTCCGAAGTTAAGCGTGCTTGGGCGAGAGTAGTACTAGGATGGCTGACCCCCTGGGAAGTCCTCGTGTTGCACCCGCTTTTCAATTTTTTTTGCCTGGTTAGGGTTGCCAAGATACTTTATCGACCAAATCTCTATTACTGAATCCCACGAAACATTGGGCAAGACAACTTCGCTTCACGTAGAGGCTGGGCCCGCAAACCGAGGCGTAGGGTTTATGACCAGGTCTCCGTCGCTCCGGTGCCTATAACTTTTGATCTGTAAGGAGTTACGCGACGCACAACATACCGTTGCAAAGCTCTCTGAGAGCTCTACGATGGGCGCAACCAGCTTGCTTGCTGTGCCAATTTTTGGAGTCCAAAATCGAACGTTTTCATCAGTTTCAGTCTACTTTTCTTCTTTTGCTCTGTTTTTTCGTCCCGGATCATACATCGTGAACTGTTAAAAGGACGACAACCTAACTCGCGGGACATCAGAGGGCCCTACAACGTGTTGATATAACATCTTGCGAGGATGCTGCGTTGTTGAAGTGGATGGGTTGTCGTTAAGGCCATTGGGCCTTTTGAATGGGCCATCTCTCTAGGCTGGGACCGTGAACCGTTAACACATATAGGAATTGTGCCCTCAACATGACGGGTGCGATCATACCAGCACTAATGCAACGGATCCCATCAGAACTCCGAAGTTAAGCGTGCTTGGGCGAGACTAGTACTAGGATGGGTAACCCCCTGGGAAGTCCTCGTGTTGCACCCCCTTTTCAATTTTTTTTGCCCTCGTGTTGCACCCGCTTTTCAATTTTTTTTGCCCTGGTTAGGGTTGCCAAGATACTTTATCCACAAAATCTCTATTACTGAATCCCACGGAACATTGGGTAAGACAACTTCATTTCACGTAGAGGCTGGGCTCGCAAACCGAGGGCGTAGGGTTTGTGACCAGGTCTCTATCGCTCCGGTACCTATAACTTTTGATCCGTAAGGAGTTATGCGGCGCACAGCATACCGTTGCAAAGCTCTTTGAGAGCTCTATGGCGGGCCCAGCTAGCTTTCTTGCTTTGCCAGTTTTTAGACCCCAAAATTGAACGTTTTAATCAATTTCAGGCCACTTTTCTTCTTTTGCTATGTTTTTTCGTCCCGGATCGTACGTCGTGAGCTGTTAAAAGGACGACGACCTGACTCGCTGGACATCAGAGGGCCCTACAACGTGTCAATATCACGTCTTGGGAGGATGCTGCATTGTTGAAGCAGATGGGTTGTCGTTAAGCCTATTGGGCCTTTTTGAATAGGCCATCTCTCTAGGCTGGGACTGTGAACCGTTAACACATATAGGAATTGTGCCCTCAACATGACGGGTGCGATCATACCAACTCTAATGCACCGGATCCCATCAGAACTCCGAAGTTAAGCGTGCTTGGGCGAGAGTAGTACTAGGACGGGTGACCCCCTGGGAAGTCCTCGTGTTGCACCCCCTTTTCAATTTTTTTTGCCCTGGTTAGGGTTGCCAAGATACTTTATCCACCAAATCTCTATTACTGAATCCCACGAAACATTGGGCAAGATAACTTCATTTCAAGTAGAGGCTGGGCCCGCAAACCGAGGACGTAGGGTTTAGGGTTTAGGGTTTAGGCTGGGCCCGCAAAGCTATCTAAGAGCTCTATGACGGGGGCAGCCAGCATGCTCGTTGTGCCAATTTTTGGAGCCCAAAATCGAACGTTTTCATCATTTTCAGGCCACTTTTCTTCTTTTGGTCTGTTTTTCAGTCCCTGATCGTACGTCGTGAACTGTTAAAAGGACGACAACCTGACTCGCTAGACATCAGAGGGCCCTACAACGTGTTGATATAATGTCTTGCGAGGATGCTGCGTTGTTGAAGTGGATGGGTTGTCGTTAGCCCATTGGGCCTTTTGAATGGGCCATCTCTATAGGCTAGGACTGTGAACCGTTAACACATAAAGGAATCGTGCCCTCAACATGACAGGTGCGATCATACCAGCACTAATGCACCGGATCCCATCAGAACTCCGAAGTTAAGCATGCTTGGGCGAGACTAGTACTAGGATGGGTGACCCCTTGGGAAGTCCTCGTGTTGCACCACCTTTTCAATTTTTTTTGCCCTGGTCAGGGTTGCCAAGATACTTTATCCACAAAATCTCTATTACTGAATCCCACGGAACATTGGGTAAGACAACTTCATTTCACGTAGAGGCTGGGCTCGCAAACCGAGGGCGTAGGGTTTGTGACCAGGTCTCTGTCGCTCCGGTACCTATAACTTTTGATCCGTAAGGAGTTACGCGGCGCACAGCATACCGTTGCAAAGCTCTCTGAGAGCTCTACGGCGGGCGTAGCCAGCTTGCTTGCTTTGCCAGTTTTTGGACCCCAAAATTGAACGTTTTCATCAGTTTCAGGCCACTTTTCTTCTTCTGCTATGTTTTTTCGTCCCGGATCGTACGTCGTGAACTGTTAAAAGGACGACGACCTGACTCGCTGGACATCAGAGGGCCCTACAACGTGTCAATATCACGTCTTGGGAGGATGCTGCATTGTTGAAGCAGATGGGTTGTCGTTAAGCCCATTGGGCCTTTTTGAATAGGCCATCTCTCTAGGCTGGGACTGTGAACCGTTAACACATATAGGAATTGTGCCCTCAACATGATGGGTGCGATCATACCAACACTAATGCACCGGATCCCATCAGAACTCCGAAGTTAAGCGTGCTTGGGCGAGAGTAGTACTAGGACGGGTGACCCCCTGGGAAGTCCTCGTGTTGCACCCCCTTTTCAATTTTTTTTGCCCTGGTTAGGGTTGCTAAGATACTTTATCCACCAAATCTCTATTACTGAATCCCACGAAACATTGGGCAAGACAACTTCATTTCACGTAGAGGCTGGGCCCGCAAACCGAGGGCGTAGGGTTTGTGACCAGGTCTCTGTCGCTCCGGTACCTATAACTTTTGATCCGTAAGGAGTTACGCGGCGCACAGCATACCGTTGCAAAGCTCTCTGAGAGCTCTACGGCGAGCGCAGCTAGCTTTCTTGCTTTGCCTGTTTTTGGACCCCAAAATTGAACGTTTTAATCAGTTTCAGGCCACTTTTCTTCTTTTGCTATGTTTTTTCATCCCGGATCGTACGTCGTGAGCTATTAAAAGGACGACGACCTGACTCGCTGGACATTAGAGGGCCCTACAACGTGTCAATATCACGTCTTGGGAGGATGCTGCATTGTTGAAGCAGATGGGTTGTCGTTAAGCCTATTGGGCCTTTTTGAATGGGCCATCTCTCTAGGCTGGGACTGTGAACCGTTAACACATATAGGAATTGTGCCCTCAACATGACGGGTGCGATCATACCAGCACTAATGCAACGGATCCCATCAGAACTCCGAAGTTAAGCGTGCTTGGGCGAGACTAGTACTAGGATGGGTGACCCCCTGGGAAGTCCTCGTGTTGCACCCCCATTTCAATTTTTTTTGCCCTAGTCAGGGTTGCCAAGATACTTTATCCACAAAATCTCTATTACTGAATGCCACGGAACATTGGGTAAGACAACTTCATTTCACGTAGAGGCTGGGCTCGCAAACCGAGGGCGTAGGGTTTGTGACCAGGTCTCTGTCGCTCCGGTACCTATAACTTTTGATCCGTAAGGAGTTACGCGGCGCACAGTATACCGTTGCAAAGCTCTCTGAGAGCTCTACGGCGGGCGCAACTAGCTTTCATGCTTTGCCAGTTTTTGGACCCCAAAATTGAACGTTTTAATCAGTTTCAGGCCACTTTTCTACTTTTGCTTTGTTTTTTCATCCCGGATCGTACGTCGTGAGCTGTTAAAAGGACGACGACCTGACTCGCTGGACATCAGAGGGCCCTACAACGTGTCAATATCACGTCTTGGGAGGATGCTACATTGTTGAAGAAGATGGGTTGTCGTTAAGCCTATTGGGCCTTTTTGAATAGGCCATCTCTCTAGGCTGGGACTGTGAACCGTTAACACATATAGGAATTGTGCCCTCAACATGACGGGTGCGATCATACCAACTCTAATGCACTGGATCCCATCAGAACTCCGAAGTTAAGCGTGCTTGGGCGAGAGTAGTACTAGGACGGGTGACCCCCTGGGAAGTCCTCGTGTTGCACCCCCTTTTCAATTTTTTTTGCCCTGGTTAGGGTTGCCAAGATACTTTATCCACCAAATCTCTATTACTGAATCCCACGGAACATTGGGCAAGACAACTTCGCTTCACGTAGAGGCTGGGCCCGCAAACCGAGGGCGTAGGGTTTGTGACTAGGTCTCCGTCACTCCGGTGCCCATAACTTTTGATCCGTAAGGAGTTACGCGGCGGAAAGCATACCGTTGCAAAGCTCTCTGAGAGCTCTACGACGGGGGCAGCGAACTTGCTCGCTGTGCCCATTTTTGGAGCCCAAAATTTAAAGTTTTCATCAGTTTCAGACCAATTTTCTTCTTTTGCTCTATTTTTTCATCCCGGATCATATGTTGTGAACTGTTAAAAGGACGACAACCTGGCTCATGGGACATCAGAGGGCTCTACAACGTATCGATATGATGCCTTGCGAGGATGCTGCGTTGTTGAAGCGGATGGGTTGTCGTTAAGCCCATTGGGCCTTTTGATTGTGACATCTCTCTAGGCTGGGACTGTGCACCGTTAACACATATAGGAATTGTGCCTTCAATATGACGGGTGCGATCACACCAACACTAATGCACCGGATCCTGTCAGAACTCCGAAATTAAGCGTGCTTGGGCGAGAGTAGCACTAGGATGCGTGACCCCATGGGAAGTCCTCGTGTTGTACCCCCTTTTCAATTTTTTTTGCCCTGGTTAGGGTTGCCAAGATACTTTATCCACCAAATCTCTATTACTGAATCCCACGGAATATTGGGCAAGACAACTTCGCTTCATTGGGCCTGCAAACCGAGGGCGTAGGGTTTGTGACTAGGTCTCCGTCGCTCCGGTGCCCATAACTTTTGATCCGTAAGGAGTTACGCGGCGGAAAGCATACCGTTGCAAAGCTCTCTGAGAGCTCTACGACGGGGGCAGCCAACTTGCTCGCTGTGCCCATTTTTGGAGCCCAAAATTTAAAGTTTTCATCAGTTTCAGACCACTTTTCTTCTTTTGCTCTATTTTTTCATCCCGGATCATATGTTGTGAACTGTTAAAAGGACGACAACCTTGCTCGTGGGACATCAGAGGGCTCTACAACGTATCGATATGATGCCTTGCGAGGATGCTGCGTTGTTGAAGTGGATGGGTTGTCGTTAAGCCCATTGGGCCTTCTGAATGTGCAATCTCTCTAGTTTGGGACTGTGAACCGTTAACACATATAGGAATTGTGCCCTTAACATGACGGGTGCGATAATACCAGCACTAATGCACCAGATCCCATCAGAGCTCCGAAGTTAAGTGTGGTTGGGCGAGAATAGTACTAGGATGCGCGACCCCCTGGGAAGTCATCGTGTTGCACTCCCTTTTCAATTTTTTTTGCCTTGGTTAGGGTTGCCAAGATACTTTATCCACCAAATCACTATTACTGAATCCCACGGAACATTGGGCAAGACAACTTCGCTTCACGTAGAAGCTGGGCCCGCAAACAGAGGGTGTAGGGTTTGTGACCAGGTCTCCGTCGCTCCGGTGCCTATAACTTTTGATCAGTAAGGAGTTACGAGGCGCACAGCATACCGTTGCAAAGCTCTCTGAGAGCTCTACGACGGGGGCAGCTAGCTTGCTCGCTGTGCCTCTTTTTGGAGCCCAAAATCGAACGTTTTCATCAGTTTTATGCCACTTTTCTTGTTTTACTCTGTTTTTCCGTCCCGGATCGTACGTCGTGAACTGTTAAAAGGATGACAACCTGACTCGCGGGACATCAGAGGGCCCTACAACGTGTCGATATCACGTCTTGCAAGAATGCTGCGTTGTTGAAGCAGATGGATTGTCGTTAAGCCCATTGGGCCTTTTGAATGGGCCATCTCTCTAGGCTGGGACTGTGAACAGTTAACACATAAAGGAATTGTGCCCTCAACATGACAGGTGCGATCATACCAGCACTAATGCACCGGATCCCATCAGAACTCCGAAGTTAAGCGTGCTTGGGCGAGAGTAGTACTAGGATGGGTGACCCTCTTGGAAGTCCTCGTGTTGCACCCCCTTTTTAATTTTTTTTGTCCTGGTTAATGTTGCCAAGATACTTTATCCACCAAATCTCTATTACTGATTCCCACAGAACATTGGGCAAGACAACTTCGCTTCACGTAGAGGCTAGGCTCGCAAACCGGGGGCGTAGGGTTTTTAACCAGCTCTCCGTCATTCCGGTGCCCATAACTTTTGATCCGTAAGGAGTTACACGGCGCACAGCATACTGTTGCAAAGCTCTCTGACTGTTCTGCGACAGGGGCAGCTAGCATGCTCGCTGTGTCCATTTTTGGAGCCCAAAATCGAACATTTTTGTTAGTTTCAGGCCACTTTTCTTCCTTTGCTCTGTTTTTCCGTCCCGGATCGTACGTCGTGAACTGTTAAAAGGACGACAACCTGACTCGCAGGACATCAGAGGGCCTTACAACGTGTTGATATCACGTCTTGCAAGCATGCTGCATTGTTGAAGCGGAAGGGTTGTCGTTAAGCCCATTGGGCCTTTTGAATGGCCATTTCTCTGTGGGACTGTGAACAGTTAACACATAAAGGAATTGGGCCCTCAACATGATGGGTGCGATCATACCAGCACTAATGCACCGGATCCCATCAGAACTCCGAAGTTAAGCGTGCTTGGGCGATAGTAGTACTAGGATGGGTGACCCCTTGGGAAGTCCTCGTGTTGCACCCCCTTTTCAATTCTTTTTGCCCTGGTTAGGGTTGCCAAGATACTTTATCCACCAAATATCTATTACTGAATCCCACGGAACATTGGGCAAGACAACTTCGCTTCACGTAGAGACTGGGCCCGCAAACCAGGGGCGTAGGGTTTGTGACCAGGTCTCCGTCACTCCGGTGCCCATAACTTTTGATCTGTTGCAAAGCTCTCTGAGAGCTCTACGATGGGGGCAGCCACCTTGCTCGCTGTGCTCTTTTTGGAGCCCAAAATCGATCGTTTTTGTCAGTTTCAGGCCACTTTTCTTCTTTTGCTCTGTTTTTCCTTCCCGGATCATACGTTGTGAACTATTAAAAGAATGACAACCTGACTCGCTGGACATCAAAGGGGTCTACAACGTGTCGATATAACATCTTGCGAGGATGCTGCGTTGTTGAAGCGGATGGGTTGTCGTTAAGCCCATTGGGCCTTTTGAATGGGCCATCTCTCTAGGCTGGGACTGTGAACCGTTAACACATAAAGGAATTGTGCCCTCAACATGATGGGTGCGATCATACCAGTACTAATGCACCGGATCCCATGAGAACTCCGAAGTTAAGCGTGCTTGGGCAAGAATAGTACTAGGATGGGTGACCCCCTGGGAAGTCCTCGTGTTGCAGCCCCCATTTCAATTTTTTTTGCTCCGGTTAGGGTTGCCAAGATATTTTATCCACCCCATTTCTATTATCGAATCCCACAACACCTTGGGCAAGACAACTTCGCTTCACGTGGAGGCCAAGCCCGCAAACCGGGGGCGTAGGGCTTGTGACCAGGTCTCCGTCGCTCCGGTGCCCATAACTTTTGATCCGTAACGAGTTACGCGGCGCGTATCATACTGTTGGAAAGCTCTCCGAGAGCTCTACGACGGGGGCAGCTAGCTTGCTCACTGTGCCCTTTTTTAGAGTCCAAAATCGAACATTTTCATCAGTTTTGGGCCACTTTTCTAATTTAGCTCTATTTTTCCGTCCCGGATCGTACGTCGTGAGCTGTTAAAAGGACAACAACCTTACTCGCGGGACATTAGAGGGCCCTACAACGCATCGAAATCTCAACTTGCGAGGATGCTGGGTTGTTGAAGAGGATGGGTTGTCGTTAAGCCCATTGGGCCTTCTAAATGGGCCATCTCTCTAGGCTGGGTCTGTGACCCGTTAACACATAAAGGAATTGTGCCCTCAACATGAAGGGTGCAATCATACCAGCACTAATGCACTGGATCCCATCCGAACTCCGAAGTTAAGCGTGCTTGGGCGAGAGTAGTACTAGGATGGGTGACCCCCTGGGAAGTCCTCGTGTTGCACCCCCCTTTTCAATTTTTTTGCTCCGGTTAGGGTTGCCAAGATACTTTATTCACCCCATTTCTATTATCGAATCCCACAGCACCTTGGGCAAGACAACTTCGCTTCACGTGGAGGCTAGGCCCGCAAACCGGGGGCGTAGGGCTTGTGACCAGGTCTCCGTCGCTCCGGTGCCCATAACTTTTGATCCGTAATGAGTTACGCGTCGCACAACATACTGTTGGAAAGCTCTCCGAGAGCTCTATGACAGGGGCAACCAGCTTGCTCGCTGTGCCCTATTTTGGAGCCCAAAATCGAACGTTTTCATCAGTTTCGGGCCACTTTTCTAATTTAGCTCTATTTTTCCGTACCAGATCGTACGTCGTGAGCTGTTAAAAGGATAACAACCTTACTCGCGGGACATTAGAGAGCCCTACAACGCATCGAAATCTCATCTTGCGAGGATGCTGGGTTGTTGAAGCGGATGGGTTGTCGTTAAGCCCATTGGGCCTTCTGAATGGGCCATCTCTCTAGGCTGGGTCTGTGAACCGTTAAAACATAAAGGAATTGTGCCCTCAACATGACGGGTGCAATCATACCAGCACTAATGCACCGGATCTCATCAGAACTCCGAAGTTAAGCGTGCTTGGACGAGAGTAGTAACATGATGGGTGCGATCATACCAGCACGGGCACATTTCATATCTTGGGTTAAAGGAAATGCAAAAGAAGAAGATGGTGGCCGACTTGCCTTCAATTGAAGAAATTGAAGGACCATGTGAAGCTTGTATGCTGGGCAAGCAACATAGACAGTCATTTCCCAAAGAGAGTCATAACCGATCCAAGGCTCCTCTAGAGTTGGTACATGTTGACCTCTGCGGAAAAATGACTACGACGGCGTTGGGAGGATCTTCCTACTTTATGCTGTTAGTCGACGATTATAGTTGGAAGATGTGGGTGTACTTCCTTCGGGACAAGGCTGTTGCTCTTGAAAAGTTTAAAGTGTGGCACAAACTTATGACAAATGAGAACACAACTCAGTTGAAAAAACTTTGTACTGATCGTGGGGGGGAATTCTGTTCTACAGAGTTCACCAACTACTGCAACAAGCTTGGGATTAAGCGCCAATTGACTGCTCCATACACACCACAACAAAATGGAGTTGTGGAACGAAGAAATCGAACAATTGTAGAAATGGCTCGATGCATGTTGAAAGGTGCTGGCCTACCTGACACATTCTGGGCTGAAGCAGTCAACACAGCGGTATACATCCTCAATCGGTGCTCAACCAGGGCACTCAACGATAAGACTCCTAATGAGGCTTATTATGGTACGAAACCTTATGTGTCTCATTTAAGAAAATTTGGGTGTGAATGTTTTGTACACATTCCAAATGAAAATCAAAAGAAATTGGATGACAAGAGCAAGAAGGGCATTTTCTTGGGATATAGTGAAGAGTCTAAAGCATACAGACTCTATGATGTAGAGGCCAAGAAGGTGATCATAAGCCGAGATGTGGTGTTTAATGAGCGACCACACTCAATGGAGGATAGCGGTCCTGCCATTTCGTCATCAACTGATGAAGTAATCCACCAAGTGCCTGAACAACGACCGTTGAACAATGAAGAAGTCTCTAATGATGAGGAGACTGAAGACCAACCTTTTGTACCCACAAGGAAGCCACAACCGAAGTAGTTCCAACAGCTCTTTGATGGAAGAAATCCAGAAATTACTGATGATAGTCCACGTCCTGATGGACTAAGACGATCAAAGAGAATAGAGGAGCAGAACAGATCAGGACAACAACTAGTAAACATGGCTTTGATGACCCAAATCATCAAGACGGTAAAAGAACCGATAACTGTGGAGGAAGCCATGTCAGATCCAAATTGGAGAGCAGCTATGCAAGCCGAGTATGATAGTATCATGAAAAATGATACTTGGGAGATCATTGAAAAGCCACCAAATAGAAAAATTATCGGCACCAAATGGATCTGGAAAGTGAAGTACAAGGCAGATAGAAGTCTTGAAAAATACAAGGCACGCCTTGTAGCACAAGGATTTTCGCAAGTCGAAGGTTTCGATGTATATGAAACCTTTGCTCCAACAGCAAAAATGTCAACAATCAGGCTAGTTGTTGCAGCTGCCGCGCATTATGAATGGATTGTACATCAAATGGATGTCAAGTCAGCTTTTCTTAATGGGCAACTTGAAGAAGAAGTCTACGTTGCACAACCCCCTGGCTTCCAAATACCAGGTGAAGAAGAAAAAGTCTACAAATTGAAAAAGGCTTTATATGGGTTAAAGCAAGCACCACGAGCTTGGTACAAACGTATAGACTCTTTCTTCTTGCAACATGGTTTCTGTAGAAGAAAATCAGAGGCCAACTTGTATGTTCTAAGTGAACAAGGAAAGAAGGTAATTGTAGTCCTATATGTGGATGATCTTGTAATCACTGGTGACCATGAAGATAATATTCGAAAGACGCAAGAAAGGTTGAGCCAAGAATTTGAAATGACAAATCTTGGTCTTCTTCATTATTGCTTGGGAATCGAGGTATGGCAAAAACCTCATACGATCTTCATCTCACATCAACGATATGTTCGTGAGCTTCTGACTGCATTTGGTATGTCCGAGTGCAAACCAGTTGTCACCCCGATGGAAGTGAATACAAAGTTATCAATTGACGATCCTTCAGAACAAGTTGATAACAAGCTCTACAGAAGGTTGGTGGGAAGTTTAATCTTCCTTTGTAACACAAGACCTGATATTAGTTATACTGTGGGAGTTCTCAGTCGGTTTTCAAATAAACCGAAACAAAGTCACTGGCAAGCATGGATGCGGATCCTCAAATATCTCAAAGGCACGTTGGAGTATGAGATATCATACAAGTCTGGAGATACTTTATCTGGGTACTGTGACTCAGACTGGGCTGGTGATATTGACTCAACAAAATATGTTACAGGTTACGTATTCACATTCAGTGGTGGAGTCATCTCATGGGCTAGTAAGAAGCAACCCACCGTTGCACTTTCATCAACGGAGGCAGAATACAAGGCTGCTTGTGTAGCATCCTGTGAAGCTGTTTGGCTACGACGCATCATGACTGATATTGGCATTCCAATAGAGGAAGCAACAATGTTGAAATGTGACAGTCAGAGTTGTATAGCCGTGTCAAAGAATCCGGTATTTCATGCTAGAACAAAACACATAGAGATTCAGTATCACTATGTGAGGGAACTGATTGAGGAAGGTGAAATCTACATGGAGTACTGCCCTACATAAGATAATTGTGCAGATATCTTCACTAAAGCGTTAGGGAGCATCCAATTGAGCAAGCATCTTCAAACATTGGGTGCTGGCCCAATAGCTTAGTCAACATGAGGTGAACATTGAGGGGGGTGTTGATATATGTCAACATCCACCTCTTCATAATAAGTATCGTTAATTATATGGTAGCATAAATTAATGATTCCGACTTAAACGTCGATGAGGTCAAAAGAGATCGCGATGGCTACAAGAAAGAAGTTCGGAAATTTGGAATTACCTAAGATGACGTCGGGATGATACAATGCTAAAGTTAGCCAACTTGACCAAAGGAAACTTCCTAGAAGTTGACTTGGATGCTAGCCACCCATGTGGTTAATTGTAGCCACCCATGTGATAAATATGGGTGGCTAATACTTTGAACATGGTTGGTAAAGCCAACCAAGATTGAAATGTTTGATAGGAAAGTCTCCTGTGGCGGGCTAGCTATATTCTATAAATAGGCATGCATTAGTTCATCATTTTCATCCACAACACAACTCCAAACACAATCCTAAGTTAGTCTTTCTTTCTTGTATTCTTCTTGTAAGTCCAGAAGCCATTGAAGCTCTAATCTTGAGAGCGCATGGTGGGACAATTATCTTGTAAGTGTTATATTGAATTGTTATAACAGGTAGTGTTGTCTTTCTACTTGATTGTTGTTAAGACGTTTCTGGGAAATTGGTTATATTCTTAAATTGCACCCCCCTTTTCAATTTTTTTTCCTTCGGTTAGGGTTGCCAAGATACTTTTTCCACCCCATTTCTATTATCGAATCCCACAGAACCTTGGGCAAGACAACTTCGCTTCACGTGGAGGCCGGGCCCGCAAACCGGGGGTGTAGGGCTTGTGACAAGGTTTCCGTCGCTCCGGTGCCCATAACTTTTGATCCGTAACGAGTTACGCGGCGCACAACATACTGTTGGAAAGCTCTCCGAGAGCACTACGACGGGGGCAGCCTGCTTGCTCGCTGTGCCCTTTTTTGGAGCCCAAAATTGAACGTTTTCATCAGTTTCGGGCCACTTTTCTAATTTAGCTCTATTTTTCCGTCCCGGATCGTACGTCGTGAGCTGTTAAAAGGACAACAACCTTACTCGCAGGACATTAGAGGGCCCTACAATGCATCGAAATCTGATCTTGCGAGGATGCTGGGTTGTTGAAGCGGATGGGTTGTCGTTACGCCCATTGGGCCTTCAGCATGGGCCATCTCTCTAGGCTGGGACTGTGAACCATTACCACATAAAGGAATTGTGCCCTCAACAAGACGGGTGCGATCATACCAACACTAATGCACCGGATCCCATCAGAACTCCGAAGTTAAGCGTGCTTGGGCGAGAGTAGCACTAGGATGGGTGACCCCCTGGGAAGTCCTCGTGTTGCACCCCCCTTTTCAATTTTTTTTTCCTCCGGTTAGGGTTGCCAAGATACTTTATCCACCCCATTTCTATTATCGAATCCCACAGAACCTTGGGCAAGACAACTTCCCTTCACGTGGAGGCCGGGCCCGTAAACCGAGGGCGTAGGCCTTGTGACCAGGTCTCCGTCGCTCCGGTGCCCATTACTTTTGATCCTTAACGAGTTACGCGGCGCACATCATACTGTTGGAAAGCTCTCTGAGATCTCTACGACGGGGGCAGCTAGCTTGCTCGCTGTGCCCTTTGTTGGAGCCCAATATCGAACGTTTTCATCAGTTTCGGGCCACTTTTCTAATTTAGCTCTATTTTTCCGTCCCGGATCGTACGTCGTGAGCTGTTAAAAGGACAACAACCTTACTCGTGGGACATTAGAGGGCCCTACAACGCATCGAAATCTCATCTTGCGAGGATGCTGGGTTTTTGAAGCTGATGGGTTGTTGTTAAGCCCATTGGGCCTTCTAAATGGGCCAACTCTCTAGGCTGGTCTGTGAACCGTTAATACATAAAGCAATTGTGCCCTCAACATGACGGGTGCGATCATACCAGCACTAATGCACCGGATCCCATCAGAACTCCGAAGTTAAGCGTGCTTGGGCGAGAGTAGTACTAGGATGGGTGACCCCTTGGGAAGTCCTCGTGTTGCACACCCCTTTTCAAATTTTTTTTCTCCGGTTAGGGTTGCCAAGATACTTTATCCACCCGATTTCTATTATCGAATCCCAAAGAACCTTGGGCAAGACAACTTCGCTTCACGTGGAGGCCGGGCCCGCAAACCAGGGGCGAAGGGCTTTTGACCAGGTCTCCGTCGCTCCGGTGCCCATAACTTTTGATCCGTGACGAGTTACGCGGCGCACAGCATACTGTTGGAAATCTCTCCAAGAGCTCTACGACGAGGGCAGCCAGCCTGCTCGCTGTGCCCTTTTTTGGAGCCCAAAATTGAACGTTTTCATCAATTTCGGTCCACTTTTCCAATTTAGCTCTATTTTTCAATCCCGGATCGTACGTCGTGAGCTATTAAAAGGACAACAACCTTACTCGCAGGACATTAGAGGGCCCTTCAACGCATCGAAATCTCATCTTGTGAGGATGCTGGGTTGTTGAAGCGGATGGGTTGTCATTAATCCCATTGGGCCTTCTGAATGGGCCATCTCTTTAGGCTGGGTCTGTGAACCGTTAACACATAAAGGAATTGTGCCCTCAACATGACGGGTGCGATCATACCAGCACTAATGCACCAGATCCCATCAGAACTCCGAAGTTAAGCGTGCTTGGGCGAGAGTAGCACTAGGATGGGTAACCCCTTGGGAAGTCCTCGTGTTGCACCCTTTTATTAATTTTTTTCCTCCGGTTAGGGTTGCCAAGATATTTTATCCACCCCATTTCTATTATCGAATCCCACAGAACCTTGGGCAAGACAACTTCCCTTCACGTGAAGGCCGGGCCCGCAAACCGAGGGCGTAGGCCTTGTGACCAGGTCTCCGTCGCTCCGGTGCCCATAACTTTTGATCCTTAACGAGTTACGCGGCGCACAGCATACTGTTGGAAAGCTCTCTGAGAGCTCTACGACGGGGGCAGCTGGCTTGCTCGCTGTGCCCTTTGTTGGAGCCCAATATCGAACGTTTTAATCAGTTTCGGGCCACTTTTCTAATTTAGCTCTATTTTTTCGTCCCGGATCGTACGTCATGAGCTGTTAAAAGGAAAACAACCTTACTCGCGGGACATTAGAGGGCGCTACAACGCATCGAAATCTCATCTTGCGAGGATGCTGGGTTGTTGAAGCGGATGGGTTGTCGTTAAGCCCATTGGGCCTTCTAAATGGGCCATCTCTCTAGGCTGGTCTGTGAACCGTTAACACATAAAGGAATTGTGCCCTCAACATGACGGGTGCGATCATACCAGCACTAATGCACCGGATCCCATCAGAACTCCGAAGTTAAGCGTGCTTGGGCGAGAGTAGTTCTAGGATGGGTGACCCCCTGGGAAGTCCTCATGTTGCACCCCCCTTTTCAATTTTTTTTGCTCCGGTTAGGGTCGCCAAGATACTTTATCCACCCCATTTCTATTATCGAATCCCACAGCACCTTGGGCAAGACAGCTTCGCTTCACGTGGAGGCTGGGCACGCAAACCGGGGGCGTAGGGCTTGTGACCAGGTCTCCGTCGCTCCGGTGCCCATAACTTTTGATTCGTAACGAGGTACGTGGCGCACATCATACTGTTGGAAAGCTCTCCGAGAGCTCTACGACGGGGGCAGCTAGCTTGCTTGCTGTGCCCTTTTTTGGAGCCTTAAATCGAACATTTTCATCAGTTTCGAGCCACTTTTCTAATTTAGCTCTATTTTTTCGTCCCGGATTGTACGTCGTGAGCTATTAAAAGGACAACAACCTTACTCGCGGGACATTAGAGGGCCCTACAATGCATCGAAATCTCATCTTGCGAGGATGCTGGGTTTAGGAAACGGATGGGTTTTCGTTAAGACCATTGGGCCTTCTAAATGGACCATCTCTCTTGGCTGGGTCTGTGAACCGTTAACACATAAAGGAAATTGTGCCCTCAACATGATGGGTGCGATCATACCAGCAGTAATGCACCGGATCCCATCAGAACTCCGAAGTTAAGCGTGCTTGGGCGAGAGTAGTACTAGGATGGGTGACCCCCTGGGAAGTCCTCGTGTTGCACCCCCCTTTTAAATTTTTTTTGCTCCGGTTAGGGTTGCCAAGATACTTTATCCACCTCATTTCTATTATCGAATCCCACAGCACCTTGGGCAAGACAACTTCGCTTCACGTGGAGGCCGGGCCTGCAAACCGGGGGGTTAGGGCTTGTGACCAGGTCTCCGTCGCTCCGGTGCCCATAACTTTTGATCCCTAACGAGTTACACGGATTACAACATACTGTTGGAAAGCTCTCCGAGAGCTCTACGACGGGAGCAGCGAGCATGCTCGCTGTGCCCTTTTTTGGAGCCCAAAATCGAACGTTTTCATTAGTTTCGGGCCACAATTCTAATTTAGTTCTATTTTTTCATCCCGGATCGTACGTCGTGAGTTGTTAAAAGGACGACAACCTTACTCGTGGGACATTAGAGGGGCCTACAACGCATCGAAATCCCATCTTGCGAGGATGCTGGGTTGTTGAAGCAGATGGGCCATCTCTCTAGGCTGGGTCTGTGAACCGTTAACACATAAAGGAATTGTGCCCTCAACATGACGGGTGCGATCATACCAGCACTAATGCACCGGATCCCATCAGAACTCCGAAGTTAAGCGTGCTTGGGTGAGAGTAGCACTAGGATGGGTGACCCCCTGGGAAGTCCTCGTGTTGCATGTTGATATATGTCAACATCCACCTCTTCATAATAAGTATTGTTAATTATATGGTAGCATAAATTAATGATTCTGACTTAAACGTCGATAAGGACAAAAGAGATCGCGATGGCTACAAGAAAGAAGTTCAGAAATTTGGAATTATCTAAGATGACGTCGGGATGATACAATGCTAAAGTTAGCCAACTTGACCAAATGAAACTTCCTAGAAGTTGACTTGGATACTAGCCACCCATGTGGTTAATTGTAGCCACCCATGTGATAAATATGGGTGGCTAATACTTTGAACATGGTTGGTAAAGCCAACCAAGATTGAAATGTTTGATAGGAAAGTCTTCTATGGCGGGCTAGCTGAATTCTATAAATAGGCATGCATTAGTTCATCATTTTCATCCACAACACAACTCCAAACACAATCCTAAGTTAGTCTTTCTTTCTTGTATTCTTCTTGTAAGTCCAGAAGCCATTGAAGCTCTAATCTTGAGAGCGCACGGTGGGACAATTATCTTGTAAGTGTTATATTGAATTGTTATAACAAGTAGTGTTGTCTTTCTACTTGATTGTTGTTAAGACATTTCTGGGAAATTGGTTATATTCTTACATGGTATCAAGAGCTTAAGGGGCTCTTAACAACAATCTTGTCTAGTAAAGCTCAACAACTATGACTACTCAAGGTGCTAGTTCTTCTTCTACCAGTTCTAGTTCCGGTTTAGTACCGACAATTCGTATCCGTCCCCCTACCTTCACGGAAGGAAAGCTCGATGGCACGAACTATCTTTTGTGGAAGTTCAAAATCACTACAGTTCTGGACTCCTACGAACTCCTTGATACAGTGTTAGGCACAGATGCAGAACCAGTTGCAGTCCGTGCTGAAGATGGCACAAAAAAGATCACACCTCCAGATCCTCAGCTTGTCAAAGAATGGAGGAGACGAAATGCTGATGCACTTTGTGCAATTGTCACAAGTGTTCAAGATTCTGTCCTCACTCTTATTCAACACACAACCAAGGCATCTGAAGCTTGGAACATACTGAAAAATCAGTATGAAACAAGGAACCAGACTCGCATTCAGAACTTGGAGAATCAGTTAGCTGCTGAGAGATTAAGTGAAGATGAAGCAGCTGAGTCATTTATCAGTAGGATGAAAAACCTACGTGATCAAATGGCTGCAGTTGGTATTGCCAAATCAACCGAGGAACTAGCTCGAAGGTGCATTAGAGTATTGCCTCCAAAATTTGACGGCCTTGTGACAGCACTCAATACACAAGTTCGTATTCCTCCTTTGACGTTTGAAGAATTCGCTGCCATGTTGATGGAGGAGGAGATGAGGCTGAGGAGCAGAGAAAATCAACTTGACTCTGCCTTTACAGCCAAGGCGAGGAGTAACCAAGAAGAAAAGAAGAAAGTAAAGAAGAAGACGTTCTCTGGATCGTGCTACTACTGCAATAAGAAAGGTCATGCTGTCAAAGATTGCAGGAAACGAATCCATGACGAGAAGAACGGAACTTTAAAACCAAATTGGAGAAATAAAGAATCTGCCAATACGGCTGAAATGGAAGTGCATCTGTTTACTGTAACAGATGTATCGGAGGAAACGTGTACTAGCGCACATGTACATCAAACAAGTGCATGGGTGTTAGATAGTGGAGCTTCCCGACACATGACCAGCAAGAAGGAGTTATATGACTCCATAAAACCTCTACAAGAATCAATGAATGTTGTCGTCGGGAATAATGCGAGGTGTCCCGTTGAGGGCACTGGAACCATCTCGCTCGTGTCTCAAGATGGAGGAAGCAAGAAGCTGTCCAACGTACTCTTTGTACCCCAGATCACCAGAAATTTGCTATCTGTAGCTGCTATTACAGATAATGATCTAGAAGTGCGGTTCAAGAAGACGGAAGCTTTGATTCATGACAAGGATCAAAATATAGTAAGTAAAGGTATTCGCAAAAATAATCTTTACGAGATCAGCTCTCTTTCTGATGTCGTGGATGCCAAAACAAGTCAACTTTGGCATGAAAGGTTCGGGCACATTTCATATCCTGTGTTAAAGGAAATGCAAAAGAAGAAGATGGTGGCCGACTTGCCTTCAATTGAAGAAATTGAAGGACCATGTGAAGCTTGTATGCTGGGCAAGCAACATAGACAGTCATTTCCCAAAGAGAGTCATAATCGATCAAAGGCTCCTCTAGAGTTGGTACATGTTGACCTCTGCGGAAAAATGACTACGACGGCGTTGGGAGGATCTTCCTACTTTATGCTGTTAGTCGACAATTATAGTAGGAAGATGTGGGTGTACTTCCTTCGGGACAAGGCTGATGCTCTTGAAAAGTTTAAAGTGTGGCACAAACTTATGACAAATGAGAACACAACTCAGTTGAAGAAACTTCGTACTGATCGTGGGGGGGAATTCTGTTCTACAGAGTTCACCAACTACTGCAACAAGCTTGGGATTAAGCGCCAATTGACTGCTCCATACACACCACAACAAAATGGAGTTGTGGAACGAAGAAATCGAACAATTGTAGAAATGGCTCGATGCATGTTGAAAGGTGCTGGCCTACCTGACACATTCTGGGCTGAAGCAGTCAACACAGCGGTATACATCCTCAATCGGTGCTCAACCAGGGCACTCAATGATAAGACTCATAATGAGGCTTATTATGGTACGAAACCTTATGTGTCTCATTTAAGAAAATTTGGGTGTGAATGTTTTGTACACATTCCAAATGAAAATCGAAAGAAATTGGATGACAAGAGCAAGAAGGGCATTTTCTTGGGATATAGTGAAGAGTCTAAAGCATACAGACTCTATGATGTAGAGGCCAAGAAGGTGATCATAAGCCGAGATGTGGTGTTTAATGAGCGACCACACTCAATGGAGGATAGCGGTCCTGCCATTTCGTCATCAACTGATGAAGTAATCCACCAAGTGCCTGAACAACGACCGTTGAACAATGAAGAAGTCTCTAATGATGAGGAGACTGAAGACCAACCTGTTGTACCCACAAGGAAGCCACAACCGAAGTAGTTCCAACAGCTCTTTGATGGAAGAAATCCAGAAATTACTGATGATAGTCCACGTCCTGATGGACTAAGACGATCAAAGAGAATAGAGGAGCAGAACAGATCAGGACAACAACTAGTAAACATGGCTTTGATGACCCAAATCATCAAGACGGTAAAAGAACCGATAACTGTGGAGGAAGCCATGTCAGATCCAAATTGAAGAGCAGCTATGCAAGCCGAGTATGATAGTATCATGAAAAATGATACTTGGGAGATCATTGAAAAGCCACCGAATAGAAAAATTATCGGCACCAAATAGATCTGGAAAGTGAAGTACAAGGCAGATGGAAGTCTTGAAAAATACAAGGCATGCCTTGTAGCACAAGGATTTTCGCAAGTCGAAGGTTTCGATGTATATGAAACCTTTGCTCCAACAGCAAAAATGTCAACAATCAGGCTAGTTGTTGCAGCTGCCGCGCATTATGAATGGATTGTACATCAAATGGATGTCAAGTCAGCTTTTCTTAATGGGCAACTTGAAGAAGAAATCTACGTTGCACAACCCCCTGGCTTCCAAATACCAGGTGAAGAAGAAAAAGTCTGCAAATTGAAAAAGGCTTTATATGGGTTAAAGCAAGCACCACGAGCTTGGTACAAACGTATAGACTCTTTCTTCTTGCAACATGGTTTCTGTAGAAGCAAATCAGAGGCCAACTTGTATGTTCTAAGTGAACAAGGAAAGAAGGTAATTGTAGTCCTATATGTGGATGATCTTGTAATCACTGGTGACCATGAAGATAATATTCGGAAGACGCAAGAATGGTTGAGCCAAGAATTTGAAATGACAAATCTTGGTCTTCTTCATTATTGCTTGGGAATCGAGGTATGGCAAAAACATCATACGATCTTCATCTCGCAGCAACGATATGTTCGTGAGCTTCTGACTGCATTTGGTATGTCCGAGTGCAAACCAGTTGTCACCCCGAAGGAAGTGAATACAAAGTTATCAATTGACGATCCTTCAGAACAAGTTGATAACAAGCTCTACAGAAGGTTGGTGGGAAGTTTAATCTTCCTTTGTAACACAAGACCTGATATTAGTTATGCTGTGGGAGTTCTCAGTCGGTTTTCAAATAAACCGAAATAAAGTCACTGGCAAGCAGGGATGCGGATCCTCAAATATCTCAAAGGCACGTTGGAGTATGGGATATCATACAAGTCTGGAGATACTTTATCTGGGTACTATGACTCAGACTGGGCTGGTGATATTGACTCAAGAAAATCTGTTACAGGTTACGTATTCACATTCAGTGGTGGAGTCATCTCATGGGCTAGTAAGAAGCAACCCACCGTTGCACTTTCATCAACGGAGGCAGAATACAAGGCTGCTTGTGTAGCATCCTGTGAAGCTGTTTGGCTACGACGCATCATGACTGATATTGGCATTCCAATAGAGGAAGCAACAATGTTGAAATGTGACAGTCAGAGTTGTATAGCCATGTCAAAGAATCCGATATTTCATGCTAGAACAAAACACATAGAGATTCAGTATCACTATGTGAGGGAACTGATTGAGGAAGGTGAAATCTACACGAAGTACTGCCCTACAGAAGATAATTGTGCAAATATCTTCACTAAAGCGTTAGGGAGCATCCAATTGAGCAAGCATCCTCAAACATTGGGTGTTGGCCCAATAGCTTAGTCAACATGAGGTGAACATTGAGGGGGGGTGTTGATATATGTCAACATCCACCTCTTCATAATAAGTATCGTTAATTATATGGTAGCATAAATTAATGATTCCGACTTAAACGTCGATGAGGTCAAAAGAGATCGCGATGGCTACAAGAAAGAAGTTCAAAAATTTGGAATTACCTAAGATGACGTCGGGATGATACAATGCTAAAGTTAGCCAACTTGACCAAAGGAAACTTCCTAGAAGTTGACTTGGATGCTAGCCACCCATGTGGTTAATTGTAGCCACCCATGTGATAAATATGGGTGGCTAATACTTTGAACATGGTTGGTAAAGCCAACCAAGATTGAAATGTTTGATAGGAAAGTCTCCTGTGGCGGGCTAGCTGAATTCTATAAATAGGCATGCATTAGTTCATCATTTTCATCCACAACACAACTCCAAACACAATCCTAAGTTAGTCTTTCTTTCTTGTATTCTTCTTGTAAGTCCAGAAGCCATTGAAGCTCTAATCTTGAGAGCGCACGGTGGGACAATTATCTTGTAAGTGTTATATTGAATTGTTATAACAAGTAGTGTTGTCTTTCTACTTGATTGTTGTTAAGACGTTTCTGGGAAATAGGTTATATTCTTACATTGCACCCCCCTTTTCAATTTTTTTTCCTCTGGTTAGGGTTGCCAAGATACTTTATCCACCCCATTTCTATTATCGAATCCCACAGAACCTTGGGCAAGACAACTTCGCTTCACGTGGAGGCCGGGCCCGCAAACCGGGGGCGTAGGGCTTGTGACAAGGTCTCCGTCACTCCGGTGCCCATAACTTTTGATCCGTAACGAGTTACGCGGCGCACAACATACTGTTGGAAAGCTCTCCGAGAGCACTACGACGGGGGCAACCTACTTGCTCGCTGTGCCCTTTTTTGAACCCCAAAATCGAACGTTTTCATCAGTTTCAGGCCATTTTTCTAGTTTAGCTCTATTTTTGGGTCCGGGATCGTACGTTGTGAGCTGTTAAAAGGACAACAACCTTACTCGCGGGACATTAGAGGGCCCTACAACGCATCGAAATCCCATCTTGCGAGGATGCTGGGTTGTTGAAGCGGATGGGTTGTCGTTACGCCCATTGGGCCTTCTGAATAGGCCATCTCTCTAGGCTTGGACTGTGAACCGTTAACACATAAAGGAATTGTGCCCTCAACATGACGTGTGTGATCATACCAGCACTAATGCATCGGATCCCATCAGAACTCCGAAGTTAAGCGTGCTTGGGCGAGAGTAGCACTAGGATGGGTGACCCCCTCGGAAGTCCTTGTGTTGCACCCCCCTTTTCAATTTGTTTTCCTCCGGTTAGGGTTGCCAAGATACTTTATCCACCCCATTTCTATTATCGAATCCCACAGAACCTTGGGCAAGGCAACTTCCCTTCACGTGGAGGCCGGGCCCGCAAACCGAGGGCGTAACCCCTGTGACTAGGTCTCCGTCGCTCTGGTGCCCATAACTTTTGATCCTTAACAAGTTACGCGGCGCACAGCATACTGTAGGAAATCTCTCTGAGAGCTCTACGACGGGGGTAGCTAGCTTGCTCGCTGTGCCCTTTGTTGGAGCCCAATATCGAACGTTTTCATCAGTTTCGGACCACTTTTCTAATTTAGATCTATTTTTCCGTCCCGGATCGTACGTCGTGAGCTGTTAAAAGGACAACAACCTTACTCGCGGGACATTAGAGGGCCTTACAACGCATCGAAATCTCATCTTGCGAGGATGCTGGGTTGTTGAAGCGGATGGGTTGTTGTTAAGCCCATTGGGCCTTCTAAATGGGCCCTCTCTCTAGGCTGGTCTGTGAACCGTTAACACATAAAGGAATTGTGCCCTCAACATGACGGGTGCGATCATACCAGCACTAATGCACCGGATCCCATCAGAACTCCGAAGTTAAGTGTTCTTGGGCGAGAGTAGTACTAGGATGGGTGACCCCGTGGGAAGTCCTCGTGTTGCACCCCCCTTTTCAATTTGTTTTCCTCCGGTTAGGGTTTCCAAGATACTTTATCCACCCCATTTCTATTATCGAATCCCAAAGAACCATGGGCAAGACAACTTCGCTTCACGTGGAGGCCGGGCTCGCAAACCGGGGACGTAGGGCTTTTGACCAGGTCTCCGTCGCTCCGGTGCCCATAACTTTTGATCCGTGACGAGTTACGCAGCGCACAGCATACCGTTGGAAAGCTCTCCAAGAGCTCTACGACGGGGGCAGCCAGCTTGCTCACTGTGCCCTTTTTTGGAGCCCAAAATTGAAAGTTTTAATCAGTTTCGGTCCACTTTTCTAATCTAGCTCTATTTTTCAATCCCGGATCGTACGTCGTGAGCTATTCAAAGGACAACAACCTTACTTGCGGGACATTAGAGGGCCCTTCAACGCATCGAAATCTCATCTTGCGAGGATGCTGGGTTGTTGAAGCGGATGGGTTGTCGTTAAGCCCATTGGGCCTTCTGAATGGGCCATCTCTCTAGGCTGGGTTTGTGAACCGTTAACACATAAAGGAATTGTGCCCTCAACATGACGTGTGCGATCATACCAGCACTAATGCATCGGATCCCATCAGAACTCCGAAGTTAAGCGTGCTTGGGCGAGAGTAGCACTAGGATGGGTGACCCCCTCGGAAGTCCTTGTGTTGCACCCCCCTTTTCAATTTCTTTTCCTCCGGTTAGGGTTGCCAAGATACTTTATCCACCCCATTTCTATTATCGAATCCCACAGAACCTTGGGCAAGGCAACTTCCCTTCACGTGGAGGCCGGGCCCGCAAACCGAGGGCGTAACCCCTGTGACTAGGTCTCCGTCGCTCTGGTGCCCATAACTTTTGATCCTTAACGAGTTACGCGGCGCACAGCATACTGTAGGAAATCTCTCTGAGAGCTCTACGACGGGGGTAGCTAGCTTGCTCGCTGTGCCCTTTGTTGGAGCCCAATATCGAACGTTTTCATCAGTTTCGGGCCACTTTTCTAATTTAGATCTATTTTTCCGTCCCGGATCGTACGTCGTGAGCTGTTAAAAGGACAACAACCTTACTCGCGGGACATTAGAGGGACCTACAACGCATCGAAATCTCATCTTGCGAGGATGCTGGGTTGTTGAAGCGGATGGGTTGTTGTTAAGCCCATTGGGCCTTCTAAATGGGCCCTCTCTCTAGGCTGGTCTGTGAACCGTTAACACATAAAGGAATTGTGCCCTCAACATGACGGGTGCGATCATACCAGCACTAATGCACCGGATCCCATCAGAACTCCGAAGTTAAACGTTCTTGGGCGAGAGTAGTACTAGGATGGGTGACCCCGTGGGAAGTCCTCGTGTTGCACCCCCTTTTCAATTTGTTTTCCTCCGGTTAGGGTTTCCAAGATACTTTATCCACCCCATTTCTATTATCGAATCCCAAAGAACCATGGGCAAGACAACTTCGCTTCACGTGGAGGCCGGGCTCGCAAACCGGGGACTAGGGCTTTTGACCAGGTCTCCGTCGCTCCGGTGCCCATAACTTTTGATCCGTGACGAGTTACGCAGCGCACAGCATACCGTTGGAAAGCTCTCCAAGAGCTCTACGACGGGGGCAGCCAGCTTGCTCACTGTGCCCTTTTTTGGAGCCCAAAATTGAAAGTTTTAATCAGTTTCGGTCCACTTTTCTAATCTAGCTCTATTTTTCAATCCCGGATCGTACGTCGTGAGCTATTCAAAGGACAACAACCTTACTTGCGGGACATTAGAGGGCCCTTCAACGCATCGAAATCTCATCTTGCGAGGATGCTGGGTTGTTGAAGCGGATGGGTTGTCGTTAAGCCCATTGGGCCTTCTGAATGGGCCATCTCTCTAGGCTGGGTTTGTGAACCGTTAACACATAAAGGAATTGTGCCCTCAACATGACGTGTGCGATCATACCAGCACTAATGCATCGGATCCCATCAGAACTCCGAAGTTAAGCGTGCTTGGGCGAGAGTAGCACTAGGATGGGTGACCCCCTCGGAAGTCCTTGTGTTGCACCCCCCTTTTCAATTTCTTTTCCTCCGGTTAGGGTTGCCAAGATACTTTATCCACCCCATTTCTATTATCGAATCCCACAGAACCTTGGGCAAGGCAACTTCCCTTCACGTGGAGGCCGGGCCCGCAAACCGAGGGCGTAACCCCTGTGACTAGGTCTCCGTCGCTCTGGTGCCCATAACTTTTGATCCTTAACGAGTTACGCGGCGCACAGCATACTGTAGGAAATCTCTCTGAGAGCTCTACGACGGGGGTAGCTAGCTTGCTCGCTGTGCCCTTTGTTGGAGCCCAATATCGAACGTTTTCATCAGTTTCGGGCCACTTTTCTAATTTAGATCTATTTTTCCGTCCCGGATCGTACGTCGTGAGCTGTTAAAAGGACAACAACCTTACTCGCGGGACATTAGAGGGCCCTACAACGCATCGAAATCTCATCTTGCGAGGATGCTGGGTTGTTGAAGCGGATGGGTTGTTGTTAAGCCCATTGGGCCTTCTAAATGGGCCCTCTCTCTAGGCTGGTCTGTGAACCGTTAACACATAAAGGAATTGTGCCCTCAACATGACGGGTGCGATCATACCAGCACTAATGCACCGGATCCCATCAGAACTCCGAAGTTAAACGTTCTTGGGCGAGAGTAGTACTAGGATGGGTGACCCCGTGGGAAGTCCTCGTGTTGCACCCCCTTTTCAATTTGTTTTCCTCCGGTTAGGGTTTCCAAGATACTTTATCCACCCCATTTCTATTATCGAATCCCAAAGAACCATGGGCAAGACAACTTCGCTTCACGTGGAGGCCGGGCTCGCAAACCGGGGACTAGGGCTTTTGACCAGGTCTCCGTCGCTCCGGTGCCCATAACTTTTGATCCGTGACGAGTTACGCAGCGCACAGCATACCGTTGGAAAGCTCTCCAAGAGCTCTACGACGGGGGCAGCCAGCTTGCTCACTGTGCCCTTTTTTGGAGCCCAAAATTGAAAGTTTTAATCAGTTTCGGTCCACTTTTCTAATTTAGCTCTATTTTTCAATCCCGGATCGTACGTCGTGAGCTATTCAAAGGACAACAACCTTACTCGCGGGACATTAGAAGGCCCTTCAACGCATCGAAATCTCATCTTGCGAGGATGCTGGGTTGTTGAAGCGGATGGGTTGTCGTTAAGCCCATTGGGCCTTCTGAATGGGCCATCTCTCTAGGCTGGGTTTGTGAACCGTTAACACATAAAGGAATTGTGCCCTCAACATGACGGGTGCGATCATGCCATCACTAATGCACCGGATCCCATCAGAACTCCGAAGTTAAGCGTGCTTGGGCGAGAGTAGCACTAGGATGGGTGACCCCCTCGGAAGTCCTTGTGTTGCACCCCCTTTTTCAATTTTTTTTCCTCCGGTTAGGGTTGCCAAGATACTTTATCCACCCCATTTATATTATCAAATCCCACAGAACCTCGGGCAAGACAACTTCCCTTCACGTGGAGGCCGGGCCCGCAAACCGAGGGCGTAGGCCTTGTGACCAGGTGTCCATCGCTCCGGTGCCCAAAACTTTTGATCCTTAACGAGTTACGCGGCGCACAGCATACTGTTGGAAAGCTCTCTGAGAGCTCTACGACGGAGGCAGCTAGCTTGCTCGCTGTTCCCTTTGTTGGAGCCCAATATCGAACGTTTTCTTCAGTTTTGGGCCACTTTTCTAATTTAGCTCTATTTTTCCGTCCCGGATCGTACGTCGTGAGCTGTTAAAAGGACAACAACCATACTCGCGGGACATTAGAGGGCCCGACAACGCATCGAAATCTCATCCTGCGAGGATGCTGGGTTGTTGAAGCGGATGGGTTGTCGTTAAGCCCATTGGGCCTTCTAAATGGGCCATCTCTCTAGGCTGGTCTGTGAACCGTTAACAAATAAAGGAATTGTGCCCTCAACATGACGGGTGCGATCATACCAGCACTAATGCACCGGATCCCATCAGAACTCCGAAGTTAAGCGTGCTTGGGCGAGAGTAGTACTAGGATGGGTGACCCCCTGGGAAGTCCTCGTGTTGCACCCCCCCTTTTCAATTTTTTTTCCTCCGGTTAGGGTTTTCAAGATACTTTATCCACCCCATTTCTATTATCGAATCCCAAAGAACCTTGGGCAAGATAACTTCGCTTCACGTGGAGGCCGGGCCCGAAAACCGGGGGCGTAGGGCTTTTGACCAGGTCTCCGTCGCTCCGGTGCCTATAAATTTTGATCCGTGACGAGTTACGCGGCGCACAGCATACAGTTGGAAAGCTCTCCAAGAGCTCTACGATGGGGGCAGCCATCTTGCTCGCTGTGCCATTTTTTGGAGCCCAAAATTGAACATTTTAATCAGTTTCGGTCCACTTTTCTAATTTATCTCTAATTTTCCATTCCGGATCGTACGTCGTGAGCTATTAAAAGGACAACAACCTTACTCGCGGGACATTAGAGGGCCCTTCAACGCATCGAAATCTCATCTTGCGAGGATGCTGGGTTGTTGAAGCGGATGGGTTTTCGTTAAGCCCATTGGGCCTTCTGAATGGGCCATCTCTCTAGGCTGGGTCTGTGAACCGTTAACACATAAAGGAATTGTGCCCTCAACAAGAAGGGTGCGATCATACCAGCACTAATGCACCGGATCCCATCAGAACTCCGAAGTTAAGCGTGCTTGGGCGAGAGTAGTACTAGGATGGGTGACCCCTTGGGAAGTCCTCGTGTTGCACCCCACATTTCAATTTTTTTTGCTCCGGTTAGGGTTGCCAAGATACTTTATCCACCCCATTTCTATTATCGAATCCCACAGCACCTTGGGCAAGACAACTTCGTTTCACGTGGAGGCCAGGCCTGCAAACCGGGGGCGTAGGGCTTGTGACCATGTCTCCATCGCTCCGGTGCCCATAACTTTTGATCCGTAACGAGTTACACGGCGCACAACATACTGTTGGAAAGCTCTCCGAGAGCTCTACGACGGGGGCAACTAGCTTGCTCGCTGAGTCCTTTTTTGGATCCCAAAATAGAACGTTTTCATCAGTTTTGGGCCAATTTTCTGATTTAGCTCTATTTTTCCGTCCCGGATCATACGTCGTGAGCTGTTAAAAGGACACCAACCTTACTCGCGGGACATTAGAGGGCCCTACAACGCATCAAAATCTCATCTTGTGAGGATGCTGGGTTATAGAAGTGGATGGGTTGTTGTTAAGCCCATTGGGCCTTCTTAATGGGCCATCTCTCTAGGCTGGGTCTGTGAACCGTTAACACATAAAGGAATTGTGCCCTCAAAATAAAGCGTGCGATCATACCAGCACTAATGCACCGGATCCCATCAGAACTCCGAAGTTAAGCGTGCTTGGGCTAGAGTAGTACTAGGATGGGTGACCCCTTGGGAAGTCCTCGTGTTGCACACCCCTTTTCAATTTTTTTTGCTCCGGTTAGGGTTGCCAAGATACTTTATCCACCCTATTTCTATTATCGAATCCCACAGCACCTTGGGCAAGACAACTTCGTTTCACGTGGAGGCCAGGCCTGCAAACCGGGGGCGTATGGCTTGTGACCATGTCTCCATCGCTCCGGTGCCTATAACTTTTGATCCGTGACGAGTTACGCGGCGCACAGCATACAGTTGGAAAGCTCTCCAAGAGCTCTACGACGGGGGCAGCCATCTTGCTCGCTGTGCCATTTTTTGGAGCCCAAAATTGAACATTTTAATCAGTTTCGGTCCACTTTTCTAATTTATCTCTAATTTTCCATTCCGGATCGTACGTCGTGAGCTATTAAATGGACAACAACCTTACTCGCGGGACATTAGAGGGCCCTTCAACGCATCGAAATCTCATCTTGCGAGGATGCTGGGTTGTTGAAGCGGATGGGTTATCGTTAAGCCCATTGGGCCTTCTGAATGGGCCATCTCTCTAGGCTGGGTCTGTGAACCGTTAACACATAAAGGAATTGTGCCCTCAACATAAAGCGTGCGATCATACCAGCACTAATGCACCGGATCCCATCAGAACTCCGAAGTTAAGCGTGCTTGGGCTAGAGTAGTACTAGGATGGGTGACCCCTTGGGAAGTCCTCGTGTTGCACACCCCTTTTCAATTTTTTTTGCTCCGGTTAGGGTTGCCAAGATACTTTATCCACCCCATTTCTATTATCGAATCCCACAGCACCTTGGGCAAGACAACTTCGTTTCACGTGGAGGCCAGGCCTGCAAACTGGGGGCGTAGGGCTTGTGACCATGTTTCCATCGCTCCGGTGCCCATAACTTTTGATCCGTAACGAGTTACGCGGCGCACAACATACTGTTGGAAAGCTCTCCGAGAGCTCTACGACGGGGGCAACTAGCTTGCTCGCTGAGTCCTTTTTTGGATCCCAAAATAGAACGTTTTCATCAGTTTTGGGCCACTTTTCTGATTTAGCTCTATTTTTCCGTCCCGGATCATACGTCGTGAGCTGTTAAAAGGACAACAACCTTACTCGCGGGACATTAGAGGGCCCTACAACGCATCAAAATCTCATCTTGTGGGGATGCTGGGTTATAGAAGTGGATGGGTTGTTGTTAAGCCCATTGGGCCTTCTTAATGGGCCATCTCTCTAGGCTGGGTCTGTGAACCGTTAACACATAAAGGAATTGTGCCCTCAACATAAAGCGTGCAATCATACCAGCACTAATGCACCGGATCCCATCAGAACTCCGAAGTTAAGCGTGCTTGGGCTAGAGTAGTACTAGGATGGGTGACCCCTTGGGAAGTCCTCGTGTTGCACCCCACATATCAATTTTTTTTGCTCCGGTTAGGGTTGCCAAGATACTTTATCCACCCAATTTCTATTATCGAATCCCACAGCACCTTGGGCAAGACAACTTCGCTTCACGTGGAGGCCGGGCGCACAAACCGGGGGCGTAGGGCTTGTGACCAGGTCTCCGTCGCTCCGGTGCCAATAACTTTTGATCCGTAATGAGTTATGCGGTGAACAGCATACTGTTGGAAAGCTCTCCAAGAGCTCTACAACGGGGGTAGCTAGCTTGCTCGCTCTGCCCTTTTTTGGAGCCCAAAATCGAATGTTTTCATCAGTTTCGGGCCACTTTTCTAATTTAGCTATATTTTTCCATCCCGGATCGTGCGTCGTGAGCTGTTAGAAGGACAACAACCTTACTCGCGGGACATTAGAGGGCCCTACAATGCATCGAAATCTCATCTTGCGAGGATGCTTGGTTGTTGAAGCGGATGGGTTGTCGGTAAGCCCATTGGGCCTTCTAAATGGGCCATCTCTCTCGGCTGGTTCTGTGAACCGTTAACACATAAAGGAATTGTGCCTTCAAAATGATGGGTGCGATCATACCAGCTCTAATGCACCGGATCCCATCAGAACTCCGAAGTTAAGCATGCTTGGGCGAGAGTAGTACTAGGATGGGTGACCCCCTGGGAAGTCCTCGTGTTGCACCCCCCTTTTCAATTTTTTTTGCTCCGGTTAGGGTTGCCAAGATACTTTATCCACCCCATTTCTATTATAGAATCCCACAACACCTTGGGCAAGACAGCTTCGCTTCACGTGGAGGCCGGGCCCGCAAACCGGGGGCGTATAGCTTGTGACCAGGTCTCCGTCGCTCCGGTGCTCATAACTTTTGATCCGTAACGAGTTATGCGGCGCACAGCATACTGTTGGAAAGTTCTTCGAGAGCTCTACGACGGCGGCAGCCAGCTTGCTCGCTGTGCCCTTTTTTGGAGCCCAAAATCGAACGTTTTCATCAGTTTCGAGCCAATTTTCTAATTTAGCTCTATTTTTCCGTTCCGGATCGTACGTCGTGAGCTGTTAAAAGGACAACAACCTTACTCGCGGGACATTAGAGGGACCTACGACGCATCGAAATCTCATCTTGCGATGATGCTGGGTTGTTGAAGCGGATGGGTTGTCGTTAAGCCCATTGGGCCTTCTGAATGGGCCATATCTCTAGGCTGGGTCTGTGAACCGTTAATACATAAAGGAATTGTACCCTCAACATGAAGGGTGCGATCATACCAGCACTAATGCACCGGGTCCCATCAGAACTCCGAAGTTAAGCGTGCTTGGGCTTGAGTAGTACTAGGATGGGTGACCCCTTGGGAAGTCCTCGTGTTGCACCATACTTTTCAATTTTTTTTGCTCTGGTTATGGTTGCCAAGATACTTTATCCACCCCATTTCTATTATCGAATCCCACAGTACCTTAGGCAAGGCAATTTCGCTTCACGTGGAGGCCAGGCCCGCAAACCGGGGGCATAGGTCTTGTGACCAGGTCTCCGTCGCTCCGGTGCCCATAACTTTTGATCCGTAACGAGTAACGTGGCGCACAGTATGCTGTTGGAAAGCTCTCCGAGAGCTCTACGATGGTGGCAGCTAGCTTGCTCGTTGTGCCCTTTTTTGAAGCCCAAAATCGAACGTTTTCATCAGTTTCGGGCCACTTTTCTAATCTAGCTCTATTTTTTCATCCCGGATCGTACGTCGTGAGCTGTTAAAAGGACAACAACCCTACTCGCGGGACATTAGAGGGCCCTAGAATGCATCGAAATCCCATCTTGCGAGGATTCTGGGTTGTTGAAGCGGATGGGTTGTCGTTAAGCCCATTGGGCCTTCTGAATGAGCCATCTCTCTAGGCTGGGTCTGTGAACCGTCAACACATAAAGGAATTGTACCCTCAACATGACGGCTGCGATCATACCAGCACTAATGCACCGGATCCCATCAAAACTCCGAAGTTAAGCGTGCTTGGGCGAGAGTAGTACTATGATGGGTGACCCCCTGGGAAGTCCTCGTGTTGCACCCCCATTTTCAATTTTTTTTTCCTCCGGTTAGGGTTGCCAAGATACTTGATCCAACCATTTCTATTATCGAATCCCACAGCACCTTGGGCAAGACAACTTCGCTTCACGTGGAGGCCGGGCCCGCAAACCGAGGGCGTAGGGCTTGTGACCATGTCTCTGTCGCTCCGGTGCCCATAACATTTGATCCGTAATGAGTTACGTGGTGCACATCATACTGTTGGAAAGCTCTCCGTGAGCTCTACGATGGGGGCAGCGAGCTTGCTCGCTGTGCCCTTTTTTGGAGCCCAAAATCGAACGTTTTCATCAGTTTCGGGCCACTTTTCTAATTTAGCTCTATTTTTCCGTCCCGGATCGTACGTCGTGAGCTGTTAAAAGGATAAAAACCTTACTCGCGGGACATTAGAGGGCCCTACAATCTATCGAAATCTCATCTTGCGGGGATGCTGGGTTGTTGAAGTGGATGGGTTGTCGTTAAGCCCATTGGGCCTTCTGAATGGTCCATCTCTCTAGGCTGGGTCTGTGAACCGTTAACACATAAAGGAATTGTGCCCTCAACATGACCGGTGCGATCATACCAGCACTAATGCACCGGATCGCATCACAACTCCGAAGTTAAGCGTGCTTGGGCGAGAGTAGTACTAGGATGGGTGACCCCTGGGAAGTCCACGTGTTGCACCCCCCTTTTCATTTTTTTTTTCTCCGGTTAGGGTTGCCAAGATACTTTATCCACCCCATTTCTATTATCGAATCCCACAGCACCTTGGGCAAGGCAACTTCGCTTCACGTAGAGGCCAGGCCTGCAAACCGGGGGCGTATGGCTTGTGACCAGGTCTCCGTCGCTCCGGAGCCCATAACTTTTGATCCGCAACGAGTTACGCGGCGCACAACATACTGTTGGAAAGCTCTCTGAGAGCTCTACGACGGGGGCAGCGAGCTTGCTCGCTGTGCCCTTTTATGGAGCCCAAAATCGAACGTTTTCATCAATTTCGGGCCACTTTTCTGATTTAGCTCTATTTTGCCCTCTCGGATCGTACGTCGTGCGTTGTTAAAAGGACAACAACCTTACTCGCCGGACATTAGAGGGCCCTACAACGCATAGAAATCTCATCTTTCGAGGATGTTGGGTTGTTGTCGCGGATAGGTTGTCGTTAATCCCATTGGGCCTTCTGAATGGGCCATCTCTCTAGGCTGGGTCTGTGAACCGTTAACACATAAAGGAATTGTGCCCTCAACATGACGGGTGCGATCATACCAGCACTAATGCACCGGATCCCATCAGAACTTTGAAGTTAAGCGTGCTTGGGCGAGAGTAGTACTAGGATGGTTGACCCCCTGGGAAGTCCTCATGTTGCACCCCCATTTTCAATTTTTTTTGCTCCGGTTAGGGTTTCCAAGATACTTTATCCACCACATTTCTATTATCGAATCCCATAGCACCTTGGGCAAGACAACTTCGCTTCACGTGGAGGCTGTGCCCGCAAATCGAGGGCGTAGGGCTTGTGACCTGGTCTCCGTCGCTCCGGTGCCCATAACTTTTGATCCGTAACGAGTTACGCGGCGCAAAGCATACTGTTGGAAAGCTCTTCGAGAGCTCTACAATGGGGGCAGCGTGTTTGCTCCCTTTGCCCTTTGTTGGAGCCCAAAATTGAACGTTTTCATTAGTTTCAGGCCACATTTCTAATTTAGCTCTATTTCCCCGTCCCGAATCGTACGTCGTGAGCTGTTAAAAGGACAACAACCTTACTCGCGGGATATTAGAGGGCCCTACAATGCATCGAAATCTCATCTTGCGAGGATGCTAGGTTGTTGAAGCGGATGGGTTGTCCTTAAGCCCATTGGGCCTTCTGAATGGGCTATCTCTCTAGGCTGGGTCTGTGAACAGTTAACACATAAAGGAATTGTGCCCTCAACATGATGGGTGCGATCATACCAGCAGTAATGCACCGGATCCCATCAGAACTCCGAAGTTAAGCATGCTTGTGCGAGAGTATAACTAGAATGGGTGACCCCCTGGGAAGTCCTCGTGTTGCACCCCCTTTTCAATTTTTTTGTGCTCCGGTTAGGGTTGCCAAGATACTTTATCGACCCCATTTCTATTATCGAATCCCACAGCACCTTGGGCAAGACAACTTCGCTTCACGTGGAGGCTGGGCCCGCAAACTGAGGGCGTAGGGCTTGTGACCAGGTCTCCGTCGCTCCGGTGCCCATAACTTTTGATCCGTAACGAGTTACGCAGCGCACAGCATACTGTTGGAAAGCTCTTCGAGTGCTCTACGACGGGGCAGCGTATTTGCTCACTTTGCCCTTTGTTGGAGCCCAAAATCGAACGTTTTCATTAGTTTCGGGCCACATTTCTAATTTAGCTCTATTTCTCCATCCCGGATCGTACGTCGTGAGCTGTTAAAAGGACAACAACCTTACTCGCGGGACATTAGAGGGCCCTACAATGCATCAAAATCTCATCTTGCGAGGATGCTAGGTTGTTGAAGCGGAAGGGTTGTCGTTAAGCCCATTGGGCCTTCTGAATGGGCTATCTCTCTAGGCTGGGTCTGTGAACAGTTAACACAAAAAGGAATTGTGCCCTCAACATGATGGGTGCGATCATACCAGCACTAATGCACCGGATCCCATCAGAACTTTGTAGTTAAGCGTGCTTGGGCGAGAGTAGTACTAGGATGGTTGACCCCCTGGGAAGTCCTCATGTTGCACCCCCATTTTCAATTTTTTTTGCTCTGGTTAGGGTTGCCAAGATACTTTATCCACCACATTTCTATTATCAAATCCCATAGCACCTTGGGCAAGACAACTTCGCTTCACGTGGAGGCCGGGCCCGTAAACCGGGGGCGTAGGGCTTTTGACCAAGTCTCAGTCGCTCTGGTGCCCATAACTTTTGATCCGTAACGAGTTACGCGGCGCACAACATAATGTTGGAAAGCTCTCGGAGAGCTCTACGACGGGGGCAGCGAGCTTGCTCGCTGTGCCCTTTTTTGGAACCCAAAATCGAACGTTTTCATCAGTTTCAGGCCACTTTTCTATTTTAGCTCTATTTTCCGTCCCGGATCGTACGTCGTGAGTTGTTAAAAGGACAACAACCTTAGTCGCGGGACATTAGAGGGCCCTACAACGCATCAAAATCTCATCTTTCGAGGATGCTGGGTTGTTGAAGCAGATGGGTTGTCGTTAAGCCCATTGGGCCTTCTAAATGGGCCATCTCTCAAGGCTAAGTCAGTGAACCGTTAACACATAAAGGAATTGTGCCCTCAACATGATGGGTGCGATCATACCAGCACTAATGCACCGGATCCCATCAGAACACCGAAGTTAAGCGTGCTTGGGCGAGAGTAGTACTAGGATGGGTGACCCCTTGGGAAGTCCTCGTGTTGCACCCCGCTTTTCAATTTTTTTTCCTCCGGTTAGGGTTGCCAAGATACTTTATCCACCCCATTTCTATTATCGAATCCCACAGAACCTTGGGCAAGACAACTTCGCTTCACGTGGAGGCCGGGCCCGCAAACCGGGGGCGTAGGGCTTGTGACCAGGTCTCTGTCGCACCGGTGCCCATAACTTTCTATCAGTAACGAGTTACGTGGCGCGCACATCATACTGTTTGAAAGCTCTCCGAGAGCTCTACAATGGGGGAAGCTAGCTTGCTCGCTGTGCCCTTTTTAGGACCCAAAATCGAATGTTTTCATCAGTTTCGGTCCACTCTTCTAATTTAGCTCTATTTTCGGTCCCGGATCGTACGTCGTGAGTTGTTAAAAGGAAAACAACCCTACTCGCGGGACATTAGAGGGCCCTACAACGCATCGAAATCTCATCTTGCGAGGATGCTGGGTTGTTGAAGCGGATGGGTTGTCGTTAAGCCCATTGGGCCTTCTGAATGGGCCATCTCTCTAGGCTGGGTCTGTGAACCGTTAACACATAAAGGAATTGTGCCCTCAACATGACGGGTGCGATTATACCAGCACTAATGCACCGGATCCCGTCAGGAATCCGAAGTTAAGCGTGCTTGTGCGAGAGTAGTACTATGATGGGTGACCCCCTGGGAAGTTCTCGTGTTGCACCCCCCTTTTCAATTTTTTTTGCTCCGGTTAGGATTGCCAAGATACTTTATCCACCCATTTCGATTATCGAATCCCACAGCACCTTGAGCAAGACAACTTCGCTTCACGTGGAGGCCGGGCCTGTAAACCGAGGGCGTAGGGCTTGTGACCAGGTCTCCGTCTCTCCGGTGCCCTTAACTTTTGATCCCTAATGAGTTACGCGGCGCACAACATACTGTTGGATAGCTCTCCGAGAGCTCTACGACGGAGGCAGCCAGCTTGCTCGCTTTGCCCTTTGTTGGAGCCCAAAATCGAACGTTTTCATCAGTTTCAGGCCACTTTTCTAATATAGCTCTATTTTTTCATCCCGGATCGTATGTCGTGAGCTGTTAAAAGGACAACAACCTTACTCGCGGGACATTAAAGGGCCCTACAACGCATCGAAACCTCATCTTGCGAGGATGCTGGGTTGTTAAAGTGGATGGGTTGTCATTAAGCCCATTGGTCCTTCTAAATGGGCCATCTCTCTAGGCTGGGTCTGTGAACCGTTAACACATAAAGGAATTGTGCCCTCAACATGACGGGTGCGATCATACCAGCACTAATGCACCGGATCCCATCAGAACTCTGAAGTTAAGCATGCTTGGGCGAGAGTAGTACTAGGATGGGTGACCCCCTGGGAAGTCCTCGTGTTGCACCCCCCTTTTCAATTTTTTTTCCTCCGGTTAGGGTTGCCAAGATACTTTATCCACCCCATTTCTATTATCGAATCCCACAGAACCTTGGGCAAGACAACTTCGCTTCACGTGGAGGCTGGGCCCGCAAACCGAGGGCGTAGGGCATGTGACCAGGTCTCCGTCGCTCCGGTGCCCATAACTTTTGATCCGTAACGAGTTACGCGGCGCACATCATACTGTTGGAAAGCTCTCCGTGAGATCTGCGATGGGGGCAGCGAGCTTCCTCGCTGTGCCCTTTTTTTAAGCCCAAAATAGAACGTTTTCATCAGTTTCGGGCCACACTTCTGAATGAGCTCTGCGATGAGAGGATGCTGGGTTGTTGAAGCGGATGGGCTGTCGTTAAGCCCAGTGGGCCTTCTGAATGGGCCATCTCTCTAGGCTGGGTCTGTGAACCGTTAACACATAAAGGAATTGTGCCCTCAACATGACGGGTTTGATCATACCGGCACTAATGCACCGGATCCCATCAGAACTCCGAAGTTAAGCGTGCTTGGGCGAGAGTAACACTAGGATGGGTGACGCCCTGGGAAGTCCTCGTGTTGCACCACCCTTTTCAATTTTTTTTGCTCTGGTTAGGGTTGCCAAGATACTTTATCCACCCCATTTCTATTATCGAATCTCACATCACCTTGGGCAAGACAACTCCGCTTCACATGGAGGACGGGCCCGCAAACCGAGGGCGTAGGGCTAGGGATCAGGTCTCCATCGCTCCGGTGCCCATAACTTTTGATCCGTAACGAGTTACGCGGAGCACAGCTTACTGTTGGAAAGCTCTCCGAGAGCTCTACGACTGGGGCAGCAAGCTAACTTGCTTTGCCCTTTGTTGGAGCCCAAAATCGAACGTTTTCATCAGTTTCGGGCCACTTTTCTGATTTAGCTCTATTTTTCCCTCTCGGATCGTATGTCGTGAGCTGTTAAAAGGACAACAACCTTACTCGCGGGACATTAGAGGGCCCTACAACGCATCGAAATCTCATCTTTCGAGGATGTTGGGTTGTAGAAGCGGATGGGTTGTCGTTAAGCCCATTGGGCCCTCTGAATGGGACATCTCTCTAGGCTGGGACTGTGAATAGTTAACACATAAAGGAATTGTGCCCTCAACAAGATGGGTGCGATCATACTAGCACTAATGAACCGGATCCCATCAGAACTCCGAAGTTAAGCGTGCTTGTGCGAGAGTAGTACTAGGATGGGTGACCCTCTGGGAAGTCCTCGTCTTGCACCCCCCATTTTCAATTTTTTTTCCTCCGGTTAGGGTAGCCAAGATACTTTATCCACCCCATTTCCATTATTGAATCCCACAGCACCTTGGGCAAGACAACTTCGCTTCACGTGGAGGCCGGGCCCGCAAACCGGGGGTATAGGGCTTGTGACCAGGTCTCCGTCGCTCCGGTGCCCATAACTTTTGATCCGTAACGAGTTACGCGGCGCACATCATACTGTTGGAAAGCTCTCCGTGAGCTCTACGATGGGGGCAGCGAGCTTGCTCGCTGTGCCCTTTTTTGAAGCCCAAAATCGAACGTTTTCATCAGTTTCGGGCCACACTTCTAATTTAGCTCTATTTTTCCGTCCCGGATCGTACGTCGTGAGCTGTTGAAAGGACAACAACCTTACTCGCGGGACATTAGAGGGCCCTAGAATGCATCGAAATCCCATCTTGCGTGGATTCTGGGTTGTTGAAGCAGTTGGGTTGTCGTTAAGCCCATTGGGACTTCTGAATGAGCCATCTCTCTAGGCTGGGTCTGTGAACCGTTAACACATAAAGGAATTGAGCCCTCAACATGACGGCTGCGATCATACCAGTACTAATGCACCGGATCCCATCAAAACTCCGAAGTTAAGCGTGCTTGGGCGAGAGTAGTACTATGATGGGTGACCCCGTGGGAAGTCCTTGTGTTGCACCCCCCTTTTCAATTTTTTTTTCCTCCGGTTAGGGTTGCCAAGATACTTTATCCACCCCATTTCTATTATCGAATCCCACAGCACCTTGGGCAAGACAACTTCGCTTCACGTGGAGGCCGGGCCTGCAAACCAGGGGCGTAGGGCTTGTGACCAGGTCTCCGTCGCTCCGGTGCCCATAACTTTTAATCCGTAACTAGTTACGCGGCGCACAACATACTGTTGGAAAGCTCTCCGAGAGCTCTACGATGGGGGCAGCGAGCTTGCTCGTTGTGCCCTTTTCTGGAGCCCAAAACCGAACGTTTTCATCAGTTTCGGGCCACTCTTCTCATTTAGCTCTATTTTGCCGTCCCGGATCGTACGTCTCGAGCTGTTAAAAGCACAACAACCTTCCTCGCGGGACATTAGAGGGCCCTGCAACGCATCGAAATCCCATCTTGCTAGGATGCTGGGTTGTTGAAGCGGATGGGTTGTCGTTAAGCCCATTAAGCCTTCTGAATGGGCCATCTCTCTAGGCTGGGTCGGTAAACTGTTAACACATAAAGGAATTGTGCCCTCAACATGACGGGTGCGATCATGCCAGCACTAATGCACCGGATCCCATCAGAAGTCCGAAGTTAAGCGTGCTTGGGCGAGTGTAGTACTAGGATGGGTGACCCCTGGGAAGTCCTCGTGTTGCACCCCACTTTTCAATTTTTTTTGCTCCGGTTAGGGTTGCCAATATACTTTATCCACCCCATTACTATTATCGAATCCCACAGCACCTTGGGCAAGACAACTTCGCTTCACGTGGAGGCCGGGCCTGCAAACCGTGGGTGTAGGGCTTGTGACCAGGTCTCCGTCGCTCCGATGCCCATAACTTTTGATCCGTAACGACTTACGCGGCGCACATCATACTGTTGGAAAGCTCTCCATGAGCTCTGCGATGGGGGCAGCGAGCTTGCTCGCTGTGCCCTTTTTTTAAGCCCAAAATCGAACGTTTTCATCGGTTTCGGGCTACACTTCTAATTTAGCTCTATTTTTCCATCCCGGATAGTACGTCGTGAGCTGTTAAAAGGACAACAACCTTACTCGCAAGACATTAGAGGGCCCTAGAATGCATCGAAATCCCATCTTGCGAGGATTCTGGGTTGTTGAAGCGGATGGGTTGTCGTTAAGCCCATTGGGCCTTCTGAATGAGCCATCTCTCTAGGCTGGGTCTGTGAACCGTCAACACATAAAGGAATTGTGCCCTCAACATGACGGCTGCGATCATACCAGCACTAATGCACCGGATCCCATCAAAACTCCGAAGTTATGCGTGCTTGGGCGAGAGTAGTACTATGATGGGTGACCCCCTGGGAAGTCCTCGTGTTGCACCCCCATTTTCAATTTTTTTTTCCTCCGGTTAGGGTTGCCAAGATACCTTATCCACCCATTTCTATTATCGAATCCCACAGCACCTTGGGCAAGACAACTTGGCTTCACGTGGAGGCCGGGCCCGCAAACCGGGGGCGTAGGGCTTGTGACCAGGTCTCCGTCGCTCCGGTGCCCATAACATTTGATCCGTAACGAGTTACGTGGTGGACATCATACTGTTGGAAAGCTCTCCGTGAGCTCTACGATGGGGGCAGCGAGCTTGCTCGCTTTGCCCTTTTTTGGAGCCCAAAATCGAACGTTTTCATCAGTTTCGGGCCACTCTTCTCATTTAGCTCTATTTTGCTGACCCGGATCGTACGTCGTGAGCTGTTAAAAGGACAACAACCTTCCTCGCGGGACATTAGAGGGCCCTATAATGCATCGAAATCCCATCTTGCAAGGATGCTGGGTTGTTGAAGCGGATGGGTTGTCGTTAAGCCCATTGGGCCTTCTGAATGGGCCATCTATCTAGGCTGGGTCGGTGAACCGTTAAAACATAAAGGAATTGTGCCCTCAACATGACGGGTGCGATCATGCCAGCACTAATGCACCGGATCCCATCAGAAGTCCGAAGTTAAGCGCGCTTGGGCGAGAGTAGTACTAGGATGGGTGACCCCCTGGGAAGTCCTCGTGTTGCACCTCACTTTTCAATTTTTTTTGCTCCGGTTAGGGTTGCCAAGATACTTTATCCACCCCATTACCATTATCGAATCCCAAAGCACCTTGGGCAAGACAACTTCGCTTCACGTGGAGGCCGGGCCCGCAAACCGTGGGTGTAGGGCTTGTGACCAGGTCTCCGTCGCTTCGATGCCCATAACTTTTGATCCGTAACCAGTTACGTGGCGCACATCATACTGTTGGAAAGCTCTCCGTGACCTCTGCGATGGGGGCAGCGAGCTTGCTCGCTGTGCCCTTTTTTTACGCCCAAAATCGAACGTTTTCATCAGTTTCGGGCCACACTTCTAATTTAGCTCTATTTTTCCATCCCGGATCGTACGTCGTGAGCTGTTAAAAGGACAACAACCTTACTCGCGGGACATTAGAGGGCCCTAGAATGCATCGAAATCCCATCTTGCGAGGATTCTGGGTTGTTGAAGCGGATGGGTTGTCGTTAAGCCCATTGGGCCTTCTGAATGAACCATCTCCCTAGGCTGGGTCTGTGAACCGTCAACACATAAAGGAATTGTACCCTCAACATGACGGCTGCGATCATACCAGCACTAATGCACCGGATCCCATCAAAACTCCGAAGTTAAGCGTGCTTGGGCGAGAGTAGTACTATGATGGGTGACCCCCTGGGAAGTCCTCGTGTTGCACCCCCCTTTTCAATTTTTTTTTTCCTCCGGTTAGGGTCGCCAAGATACTTTATCCACCCATTTCTATTATCGAATCCCACAGCACCTTGGGCAAGACAACTTCGCTCCACGTGGAGGCCGGGCCCGCAAACCGGGGGCGTAGGGCTTGTGACCATGTCTCCGTCGCTCCGGTGCCCATAACATTTGATCCGTAACGAGTTACGTGGTGCACATCATACTGTTGGAAAGCTCTCTGTGAGCTCTACGATGGGGGCAGCGAGCTTGCTCGCTGTGCCTTTTTTTGGAGCCCAAAATCGAACGTTTTCATCAGTTTCGGGCCACTCTTCTCATTTAGCTCTATTTTCCATCCCGGATCGTACGTCGTGAGTTGTTAAAAGGACAACAACCTTACTTGCGGGACATTAGAGGGCCCTACAATGCATCGAAATCCCATCTTGCGAGGATGCTGGGTTGTTGAAGCGGATAGGTTGTCGTTAAGCCCATTGGGCCTTCTGAATGGGCCATCTCTCTAGGCTGTGTCTATGAACTGTTAACACATAAGGAATTGTGCCCTCAACATGACGGGTGCGATCATACCAACACAAATGCACCGGATCCCATCAGAAGTCCGAAGTTATGCGTGCTTGGGCGAGAGTAGTACAAGGATGAGTAACCCCCTGGGAAGTCCTCGTGTTGCACCCCCCTTTTCAATTTTTTTTGCTCCGGTTAGGGTTGCCAAGATACTTTATCCACCCGATTTCTATTATCGAATCCCACAGTACCTTGGGCAAGACAACTTCGCTTCACGTGGTGGCCAGGCCCGCAAACCGAGGGCGTAGAGCTTGTGACCAGGTCTCAGTCGCTCCAGTGCCCATAACTTTTGATCCGTAACGAGTTACGCGGCGCACAGCATACTGTTGGAAAGCTCTCCGAGAGCTCTAAGATGGGGGCAGCAAGATTGCTCGCTGTGCCCTTTGTTGGAGCCCAAAATTGAATGTTTTCATCAGTTTTGGGCCACTTTTCTAATTTACCTCCATTTTTCTTCCCGAATCATACGTCGAGAGCTGTTAAAAGGACAACAACCTGACTCACGGGACATTAGAGGGCCCTACAACACATCGAAATCTCATCTTGCGAGGACGCTGGGTTGTTGAAGCGGATGGGTTGTCGTTAAGCCCATTGGGCCTTCTGAATGGGCTATCTCTCTAGGCTGGGTCTGTGAACCGTTAACACATAAAGGAATTGTGCCCTCAACATGACGGGTGCGATCAAAGCAGCACTAATGCACCGGATCCCATCAGAACTCCGAAGTTAAGCGTGCTTGGGCGAGAGTAGTACTAGGATGGGTAACACCCTGGGAAGTCCTCGTGTTGCACCCCCTTTTCAATTTTTTTTGCTCCGGTTAGGTTTGCCAAGATACTTTATCTACCCCTTTTCTATTATCGAATCCCACGGCACCTTGGGCAAGACAACTTCGCTTCACGTGAAGGCCAGGCCAGCAAACCGAGGGCGTACGACTTGTGACCAGCCCTCCATCGCTCCGGTGCCCATAACTTTTGAACCGTAACAAGTTACGCGGCGCACAGCATACTGTTGGAAAACTTTCTGAGAGCTCTACGACGAGGGTAGCCAACTTGCTCGATGTGCCCTTTGTTGGAGCCCAAACTCGAACGTTTTCATCAGTTTCGGGCCACTTTTCTAATTTAGCTCTATTTTTCCGTCCCGGATCGTACGTCGTGAGCTGTTAAAAGGACAACAACCTTACTCGCGGGAAATTAGAGGGCCCTACAACGCATCGAAATCTCATCTTGCGAGGATGCTGGGTTGTTGAAGCGGATGGGTTGTCGTTAAGCCCATTGGGCCTTCTGAATGGGCCATTTCTCTAGGCTGGGTCTGTGAACCGTTAACACATAAAGGAATTGTGCCCTCAACATGACGGGTGCGATCAAAGCAGCACTAATGCACCGGATCCCATCAGAACTCCGAAGTTAAGCGTGCTTGGGCGAGAGTAGTACTAGGATGGGTAACACCCTGGGAAGTCCTCGTGTTGCACCCCCTTTTCAATTTTTTTTGCTCCGGTTAGGTTTGCCAAGATACTTTATCTACCCCTTTTCTATTATCGAATCCCACGGCACCTTGGGCAAGACAACTTCGCTTCACGTGAAGGCCAGGCCAGCAAACCGAGGGCGTACGACTTGTGACCAGCCCTCCATCGCTCCGGTGCCCATAACTTTTGAACCGTAACAAGTTACGCGGCGCACAGCATACTGTTGGAAAACTTTCTGAGAGCTCTACGACGAGGGTAGCCAACTTGCTCGATGTGCCCTTTGTTGGAGCCCAAACTCGAACGTTTTCATCAGTTTCGGGCCACTTTTCTAATTTAGCTCTATTTTTCCGTCCCGGATCGTACGTCGTGAGCTGTTAAAAGGACAACAACCTTACTCGCGGGACATTAGAGGGCCCTACAACGCATCGAAATCTCATCTTGCGAGGATGCTGGGTTGTTGAAGCGGATGGGTTGTCGTTAAGCCCATTGGGCCTTCTGAATGGGCCATTTCTCTAGGCTGGGTCTGTGAACCGTTAACACATAAAGGAATTGTGCCCTCAACATGATGGGTGCGATCATACCAGCACTAATGCACAGGATCCCTTCAGAACTCCGAAGTTAAGCGTGCTTGGGCGAGACTAGTACTAGGATGGGTGACCCCCTGAGAAGTCCTCGTGCTGCACCCCCCTTTACAATTTTTTTTCCTCCGGTTAGGGTTGCCATGATACTTTATCCACCCCATTTCTATTATCGAATCCCACAGCACCTTGGGCAAGACAACTTCGCTTCACGTGGAGGCCGGGCCTGCAAACCGGGGGCGTAGGGCATGTGACCAGGTCTCCGTCGCACCGGTGCCCATAACTTTTGATCCGTAACGAGTTACGCGGCGCACAGCATACTGTTGGAAAGCTCTCCGAGAGCTCTACGATGGGGTCAGCGAGCTTGCTTGCTGTGCCCTTTTTTGGAGCCCAAAATTGAACGTTTTCATCAGTTTCGGGCCACTCTTCTAATTTAGCTCTATTTTTCCGTCCGGGATCGTACGTCGTGAGCTGTTAAAAGGACAACAACCTTACTCGCGGGACAGTAGAGGGCCCTTCAACGCATCAAAATACCATCTTGCGAGGATGCTGGGTTGTTGAAGCGGATGGGTTGTCGTTAAGCCCATTGGGCCTTCTGAATGGGCCATCTCTCTAGGCGGGGTCTATGAACCGTTAACACATAAAGGAATAGTGCCCTCAACATGACGGGTGCGATCAAACCAGCACTACTTCACCGGATCCCATCAGAAGTTTGAAGTTAAGCGTGCTTGGGCGAGAGTAGTACTAGGATGGGTGACCCCCTGGGAAGTCCTCGTGTTGTACCACCCTTTTCAAATTTTTTTGCTCCGGTTAGGGTTGCCAAGATACTTTATCCACCCCATTTCTATTATCGAATCCCACAGCACCTTGGGCAAGACAACTTCGTTTCACGTGGAGGCCGGGCCCGCAAACCGTGGGCGTAGGGCTTGTGACCAGGTCTCCTTCGCTCCGGTGCCCATAACTTTTGATCCGTAATGAGTTACGTGGCGCACAGAGTACTGTTGGAAAGCTCTCCGAGAGCTCTACGATGGGGGCAGCGACCCTGCTCGCTCGGCCCTTTTTTGAAGTCCAAAATCGAGTGTTTTCATCAGTTTCGGGCCACTCTTCTTATTTAGCTCTATTTTTCCGTCCCGGATCGTACGTCGTGAGCTGTTAAAAGGACAACAACCTTACTCGCGGGACATTAGAGGGCCCTACAAGGCATCTAAATCCCATCTTGCAAGGATGCTGGGTTGTTGAATCGGATGGGTTGTCGTTAAGCCCATTGGGCCTTCTGAATGGGCCATCTCTCTAGGCTGGGTTTGTGAACCGTTAACACATAAAGGAATTGTGCCCTCAACATGACGGGTGCGATCATACCAGCGCTAATGCACCGGATCCCATCAGAACTCCGAAGTTAAGCGTGCTTGGGCGAGAGTAGTACTAGGATGGGAGACCCCCTGCGAAGTCCTCGTGTTGTACCACCCTTTTCAAATTTTTTTGCTCCGGTTAGGGTTGCCAAGATACTTTATCTACCCCATTTCTATTATCGAATCCCACAGCACCTTGGGCAAGACAACTTCGTTTCACGTGGACGCCGGGCCCGCAAACCGTGGGCGTAGGGATTGTGACCAGGTCTCCTTCGCTCCGGTGCACAGAACTTTTGATACGTAATGAGTTACGTGGCGCACAGAGTACTGTTGGAAAGCTCTCCGAGAGCTCTACGATGGGGGCAGCAACCTTGCTCGCTCGGCCCTTTTTTGGAGTCCAAAATCGAACATTTTCATCAGTTTCGGGCCACTCTTCTTATTTAGCTATCTTTTTCCGTCCCGGATCATACGTCATGAGCTGTTAAATGGACAACAACCTTACTCGCGGGACATTAGAGGGCCCTACAATGCATCTAAATCCCATCTTGCGAGGATGCTGGGTTGTTGAAGCAGATGGGATGTCGTTAAGCCCATTGGGCCTTCTGAATGGGCCATCTCTCTAGGCTGGGTCTGTGAACCGTTAACACATAAAGGAATTGTGCCCTCAACATGACGGGTGCGATCATACCAGCGCTAATGCACCGGATCCCATCAGAACTCCGAAGTTAAGCGTGCTTGGGCGAGAGTAGTACTAGGATAGGTGACCCCCTGGGAAGTCCTCGTGTTGCACCCCCCTTTTCAATTTTTTTTGCTCCGGTTAGGGTTGCCAAGATACTTTATCCACCCCATTTCTATTATCGAATCCCACAGCACCTTCGGCAAGACAACTTCGGTTCACGTGGAGGCCGGTCCCGCAAACCGAGGGCGTAAGGCTTGTGACCAGGTGTCCGTCACTCCGGTGCCCATAACTTTTGATCCGTAAAGAGTTACACGGTGCACAGCATACTGTTGGAAAGCTGTCCTAGAGCTCTACGATGGGGGCAGCTAGCTTGCTCGTTGTGCCCTTTTTTGGAGCCCAAAATCGAACGTTTTCACCAGTTTCGGGCCACTTTTCTAATTTAGCTCTATTTTTCCATCCTGGATCGTACGTCGTGAGCTGTTAAAAGGACAACAAACTTACTCGCGGGACATTAGAGGGCCCTACAACGCATCAAAATATCATCTTGCGAGGATGCTGGGTTGTTGAACCGGATGGGTTGTCGTTAAGCCCATTGGCCTTCTGAATGGGCCATCTCTCTAAGTTGGGTCTGTGAACCGTTAACACATAAAGGAATTGTGCCCTCACCATGACAGGTGCGATTATACCAGCACTAATGCACCGGATCCCATCAGAACACCGAAGTTAAGCGTGCTTGGGCGAGAGTAGTACTAGGATGGGTGACCCCCTGGGAAGTCCTCGTGTTGCACCGCCCTTTTCAATTTTTTTTGCTCTGGTTAGGGTTGCCAAGATACTTTATCCACCCCATTTCTATTATCGAATCCAACAGCACCTTGGGCAAGACAACTTCGTTTCACGTGGAGGCTAGGCCCGCAAACCGAGGGCGTAGGGCTTGTGACCAGGTCTCCGTCGCTCCGGTGCCCATAAATTTTGATCCGTAACGAGTTACGCGGCGCACAGCATACTGTTGGAAAGCTCTCCGAGAGCTCTACGACAGAGGCAGTGAGCTTGCTCGCTATGCCCTTTTTTGGAGCCCAAAATCGAACGTTTTCATCAGTTTCAGTCCACTTTTCTAATTTAGCTCTATTTTTCCGTCCCGGATCGTACGTCGTGAGGTGTTAAAAGGACAACAACCTTACTCGCGGGACATTAGAGTGCCCTATAACGCATCGAAATCTCATCTTGCGAGGATGCTGGGTTGTTGAAGCGGATGGGCTGTCGTTAAGCCCAGTGGGCCTTCTGAATGGGCCATCTCTCTAAGCGGGGTCTGTGAACCGTTAACACATAAAGCAATTGTGCTCTCAACATAACGTGTGCGATCATACCAGCACTAATGCACGGGATCCCATCAGAACTTTGAAGTTAAGCGTGCTTGGGCGAGAGTAGTACTAGGATGGGTGACTCCCTAGGAAGTCCTCGTGCTGCACCCCCCTTTTCAATTTTTTTTGCTCTGGTTAGGGTTACCAAGATACTTTATCCACCCCATTTCTATTATCGAATCCCACAGCACCTTAGCCAAGACAACTTCGCTTCACGTGGAGGCCGGGCCCGCAAACCGAGGGCGTAGGGCTTGTGACTAGGTCTCCGTCGCTCCGGTGCCCATAACTTTTGATCCGTAATGAGTTACGTGGCGCACAGCATACTGTTGGAAAGCTCTCCGAGAGCTCTACGACAGGGGCAGTGAGCTTGCTCGCTGTGACCTTTGTTGGAGCCCAAAATCGAATGTTTTCATCAGTTTCGGGCCACTCTTCTCATTTAGCACTATTTTGCCGTCCCGGATCGTACGTCGTGAGCTGTTAAAAGGACAACAACCTTACTCACGGGACATTAGAGGGCCCTACAACGGATCGAAATCCCATCTTGCGAGGATGCTGCGTTGTTGAAGCGGATGGGTTGTCGTTAAGCCCATTGGTCCTTCTGAATGGGCCATCTCCCTAGGCTGGGTCTGTGAACCATTAACACATAAAAGGAATTGTGCTCTCAACATGACGGGTGCGATCATACCACACTAATGCACCGGATCTCATCAGAAGTCTGAAGTTAAGCGTGCTTGGGCGAGAGTAGTACTAGGATGGGTGACCCCTTGGGAAGTCCTCGTGTTGCACCCCCTTTTCAATTTTTTATGCTCCGGTTTGGGTTGGCAAGATACTTTATCCTCCTGATTTCTATTATCGAATCCCACAGTACCTTGGGTAAGACAACTTCGCTTCACATGGAGGCCGGGCCCGCAAACCGAGGGAGTAGTGCTTGTGACCAGGTCTCCGTCGCTCCGGTGCCCATAACTTTTGATCCGTAACGAGTTACGCGGCGCACAGCATACTGTTGGAAAGCTCTCCGAGAGCTCTACGATTGGGGCAGCTAGCTTGCTCACTGTGCCCCTTTTTGGAGCCCAAAATCGAACGTTTTCATTAGTTTCAGGCCACTTTTCTAATTTAACTCTATTTTTCCGTCTCGGATCGTACGTCGTGAGCTGTTAAAAGGACAACAACCTTACTCGCGGGACATTAGAGGGCCCTACAACGCATCGAAATCTCATCTTGCGAGGATGCTGTGTTGTTGAAGCAGATGGGTTGTCGTTAAGCCCATTGGGCCTTCTGAATGGGCCATCTCTCTATGCTGGGTCTGTGAACCGTTAACACATAAAGGAATTGTGCCCTCAACATGACGGGTGCGATCATACCAGCACTAATGCACCGGATCCCATCAGAACTCCGAAGTTAAGTGTGCTTGGGTGAGACTAGTACTAGGATGGGTGATCCCCTGGGAAGTCCTCGTGTTGCACCCGCCTTTTCAATTTTTTTTGCTCCGGTTAGGGTTGCCAAGATACTTTATCCACCCCATTTCTATTATCGAATCCCACAGCACCTTGGGCAAGACAACTTCGCTTCACGTGGAGGCCAGGCCTGCAAACCAGGGGCGTAGGGCATGTGACCAGGTCTCCGTCGCTCCAGTGCCCATAACTTTTGATCTGTAACGAGTTACGCGGCGCACAGCATACTGTTGGAAAACTCTCCGAGAGCTCTACAATGTGGGCAGCGAGCTTGCTCCCTGTGCCCTTTTTTGGAGCGCAAAATTGAACGTTTTCATCAGTTTCGGGCCACTCTTCTATTTTAGCTCTATTTTTCCGTCCCGGATCGTACGTCGTGAGCTGTTAAAAGGACAACAACCTTACTCGCGGGACATTAGAGGGCCCTACAATGCATCGAAATCCCATCTTGCGAGGATGCTGGGTTGTTGAAGCGGATGGGTTGTCGTTAAGCCCATTGGGCCTTCTGAATGGGCCATCTCTCTAGGCTGGGTCTCTGAACCGTTAACACATAAAGGAATTGTGCCCTCAACATGACGGGTGCGATCAAACCAGCACTAATGCACCGGATCCCATCAGAAGTCCGAAGTTAAGCGTGCTAGGGCGAGAGTAGTACTATGATGGGTGACCCCCTGGGAAGTCCTCGTGTTGCACCCCCCTTTTCAAATTTTTTTGCTCCGGTTAGGGTTGCCAAGATACTTTATCCACCCCATTTCTATTATCGAATCCCACAGGACCTTGGGCAAGACAACTTCGTTTCACGTGGAGGCCGGGCCCGCAAACCTTGGGCGTAGGGCTTGTGACCAGGTCTCCTTCGCTCCGGTGCCCATAACTTTTTATCCGTAACGAGTTACGTGGCGCACAGAGTACTGTTGGAAAGCTCTCCGAGAGCTCTACGATGGGGGCAGCGACCTTGCTCGCTCTGCCCTTTTTTGGAGCCCAAAATCGAACGTTTTCATCAGTTTCGGGCCACTCTTCTTATTTAGCTCTATTTTTCCGTCCCGGATCGTATGTCGTGAGCTGTTAAAAGGACAACAACCTTACTCGCGGGACATTAGAGGGCCCTACAACGCATCTAAATCCCATCTTCCGAGGATGCTGGGTTGTTGAAGCGGATGGGTTGTCGTTAAGCCCATTGGGCCTTCTAAATGGGCCATCTCTCTAGGCTGGGTCTGTGAACCGTTAACACATAAAGGAATTGTGCCCTCAACTTGATGGGTGCGATTATACCAGCACTAATGCACCGGATCCCATCAGAACTCCGAAGTTAAGCGTGCTTGGGCGCGAGTAGTACTAGGATGGGTGACCCCCTGGGAAGTCCTTGTGTTGCACCCCCATTTTCAATTTTTTTTGCTCCGGTTAGGGTTGCCAAGATACTTTATCCACCCCATTTCTATTATCGAATCCCAGAGCACCTTGGGCAAGACAACTTCGGTTCACGTGGAGGCCGGGCCTGCAAACCGAGGGCGTAGGGCTTGTGACCAGGTCTCCGTCGCTCCGGTGTCCATAACTTTTGATCCGTAACGAGTTAAGCAGCGCACAACATACTGTTGGAAAGCTTTCCTAGAGCTCTACGATGGGGGCAGCTAGCTTGCTCACTGTGCCCTTTGTTGGAGCCCAAAATCGAACGTTTTCATCCGTTTCGGGCCACTTTTCTAATTTAGCTCTATTTTTTCTTCCCGGATCGTACGTCGTGAGCTGTTAAAAGGACAACAAACTTACTCGCGGGACATTAGAGGGCCCTACAACGCATCGGAATCTCATCTTGCGAGGATGCTGGGTTGTTGAAGCGGATGGGTTGTCGTTAAGCCCATTGGGCCTTCTGAATAGGCCATCTCTCTAGGCTGGGTCTGTGAACCGTTAACACATAAAGGAATTGTGCCCTCAACATGACGGGTGCGATCATACCAGCACTAATGCGCCGGATCCCATCAGAACTCCGAAGTTAAGCGTGCTTGGGCGAGAGTAGTACTAGGATGGGTGACCCCCTGGGAAGTCCTCGTGTTGCACCGCCCTTTTCAATTTTTTTTGCTCTGGTTAGGGTTACCAAGATACTTTATCCACCCCATTTCTATTATCGAATCCCACAGCACCTTGGGCAAGACAACTTCGTTTCACGTGGAGGCCAGGCCCGCAAACCGAGGGCGTAGGGCTTGTGACCAGGTCTCCGTCGCTCCGGTGCCCGTAACTTTTGATCAGTAACGAGTTACACGGCGCACAACATACTGTTGGAAAGCTTTCCGAGAGCTCTACGACGGGGTAGCGAGCTTGCTTGCTTTGCCCTTTTTTGGAGCCCAAATCGAACGTTTTCATCAGTTTCGGGCCACTTTTCTAATTTAGCTCTATTTTTCCGTCCCGGATCGTACGTTGTCATCTGTTAAAAGGACAACAACCTTACTCGCGGGACATTAGAGGGCCCTACAACGCATCGAAATCTCATCTTGCGAGGATGCTGGGTTGTTGAAGCGGATGGGTTGTCGTTAAGTCCATTGGGCCTTCTGAATGGGCCATCTTTCTAGGCTGGGTCTGTGAACCGTTAACACATAAAGGAATTTTGCCCTCAACATGATAGGTGCGATCATACCAGCACTAATGCACCGGATCTCATCAGAAGTGCGAAGTTAAGCGTGCTTAGGCGAGAGTAGTACTATGATGGGTGACCCCCTGGGAAGTCCTCGTGTTGCACCCCCCTTTTCAATTTTTTTTGCTCCTGTTAGGGTTGCCAAGATACTTTATCCTCCCGAATTCTATTATCGAATCCCACAGCACCATGGGCAAGACAACTTCGCTTCACGTGGAGGCTGGGCCCGCAAACCGAGGGCGTAGTGCTTGTGACCACGTCTCCGTTGCTCCGGTGCCCATAACTTTTGATCCGTAACGAGTTACGCGGTGCACAGCATACTGTTGGAAAGGTCTCCGAGAGCTCTACGATGGGGGCAGCTAGCTTGCTCGTTGTGCCCTTTTTTTAGAGCCCAAAATCGAACATTTTCATTAGTTTCGGGCCACTTTTCTAGTTTAGCTCTATTTTTCCGTCCCGGATCGTACGTCGTGAGCTGTTAAAAGGATAACAACCATACTCGCGGGACATTAGAGGGCCCTACAACGCATCGAAATCTCATCTTGCGAGGATGCTGGGTTGTTGAAGCGGATGGGTTGTCGTTAAACCCAATGGGCCTTCTGAATGGGCCATCTCTCTAGGCTGGGTCTGTGAACCGTTAACACATAAAGGAATTGTGCCCTCAACATGACGGGTGCGATCATACCAGCACTAATGCACCGGATCCCATCAGAACTCCGAAGTTAAGCGTGCTTGGGCGACAGTAATACTAGGATGGGTGACCCCCTGGGAAGTCCTCGTCTTGCACCCCCCTTTTCAATTTTTTTTGTTCCGGTTGGAGTTGCCAAGATACTTTATCCACCTCATTTCTATTATTGAATCCCACAACGCCTTGGGCAAAAAAACTTCACTTCACGTGGAGGCCGGGCCCGTAAACCGAGGGCGTAGGGCTTGTGACCAGGTCTCTGTCGCTCTCGTGCCCATAACTTTCGATCGGTAACGAGTTACGCGGCACACAACATACTGTTGGAAAGCTCTCCGAGAGCTCTACGACGGGGGCAACAGGCTTGCTCGCTATGCCCTTTATTGGAGCCCAAAATTGAACATTTCCATCAGTTTCAGGCCATTTTTCTAATTTAGCTCTATTTTTCATCCCGGATCGTACGTCGAGAGCTGTTAAAAGGACAACAACCTTACTCGCGGGACATTAGAGGGCCCTACAACGCATCGAAATCTCATCTTGCGAGGATGCTGGGTTGTTGAAGCGGATGGGTTGTCGTTAAGCCCATTTGGCCTTCTGAATGGGCCATCTCTCTATGCTGGGTCTGTGGACCGTTAACACATAAAGGAATTATGCCCTCAACATGACGGATGCGATCACACCAGCCTTAATGCACCGGATCCCATCAGAACTCCGAAGTTAAGCGTGCTTGGGCGAGAGTAGTACTAGGATGGGTGACCCCATGGGACGTCCTCTTGTTGCACCCCATTTTCAATTTTTTTTGCTCCGGTTAGGGTTGCCAAGATACTTTATCCACCCCATTTCTATTATCGAATCCCACGACACCTTGGGCAAGACAACCTCACTTCACGTGGAGGCCAGGCCCACAAACCGAGGGCGTAGGGCTTGTGACCAGCTCTCCGTCGCTCCGGTGCCCATAACTTTTGATCCGTAGGGAGTTACGCGGCGCACAACATACTGTTGTAAAGCTCTCCGGGAGCTCTACGACGGGGGCAGCGAGCTAGCTCGCTGTGCCCTTTGTTGTAGCCCAAAATCGAACGTTTTCATCCGTTTCGGGCCACTTTTCTAGTTTAGCTCTATTTTTCCGTTCCGGATCGTACGTCGTGAGCTGTTAAAAGGACAACAACCTTACTCGCGGGACATTAGAGGGCCCTACAACGCATCAAAATCCCATCTTGCGGGGATGCTGGGTTGTTGAAGCGGATGGGTTGTCGTTAAGCCCATTGGGCCTTCTGAATGGGCCATATCTCTAGGCTGGGTCTGTGAACCGTTAACACATAAAGGAATTGTGCCCTCAACATGACGGGTGCGATCATACCAGCACTAATGTACCGGATCCCATCAGAACTCCGAAGTTAAGCGTGCCTGGGCGAGAGTAGTACTAGGATGGGTGACCCCCTGGGAAGTCCTCGTGTTGCACCCCCATTTTCAATTTTTTTTGCTCTGGTTAGGGTTGCCAAGATACTTTATCCACCCCATTTCTATTATCGAATCCCACAACACCTTGGGCAAGACAACTTCGCTTCACATGGAGGCCGGGCCCGCAAACCGAGGGCGTAGGGCTTGTGACTAGGTCTTCGTCGCTCCGGTGCCCATAACTTTTGATCCGTAACGAGTTACGCGGTGCACAGCACACTGTTGGAAAGCTCTCCGAGAGCTCTATGACGGGGGCAGCAAGCTTGCTCGCTGTGCCCTTTGTTGGAGCCCAAAATTGAATGTTTTTATCAGTTTCGGGCTACTTTTCTAATTTAGCTCTATTTTTCGTCCCGGATCGTACGTCGTAAGCTGTTAAAAGGACAACAACCTTACTCGCGGGACATTAGAGGGCCCTACAACGCATCGAAATCTCATCTTGCTAGGATGCTGGGTTGTTGAAGCGGATGGGTTGTCGTTAAGCCCATTGGGCTTTCTGAATGGGCCATCTCTCTAGGCTGGGTCTGTGATGTGAGGCCCGACCCCGAATAACGTGTGTTACCTTGATTTGCGTGCCATAGACCCCTAATTATATGACCGACCTTGGATTACGTGTCCTGTCTTGGTTTTCATGCATACCTCGTCATACGTGCCTTGACCTAGAATAGTGTGCCCTAATCCCCGACTTACATGTGGTACCTAGAAATACGTGCCCTGACCTCGATGTATGTGCGTTACCTCATTTCATGTGCCCTAACCTTGAACTGCGTACCTTAACCTAGGTTTAAGAATCGTACCTCAATTTGCGTGCATTACATTGAATTACGTGCCTTGCATTAGTTTACATGCATTCACCTAGGATTGCGTGCATTAGTCTTGAAGTCCGTGTCTTACCTCGTAGTTCGTGTCTACCTCGTGATTCATGCCCCGTATTGATTTCGGTGCGTGCCTCGTAGTGCGTGCCCTAGACCTAGAAAAACGTGCCTTCACGCTAACCGAGAAAGCATCTTACACGGAACACTAAATTATAAAATAATCCTAATTCAAATCCTACAAAATCCACTATCAATATAATAATCCTAACTCAAATCTCTACAAACTCCACTAACAATAAAATAATACTAAACTATTCCTACATTTTCCACTATCTATTATTCTATTCATAATTCAACTCATCAACAAACATATCCTATATTCTATTCTACCTAAAATCCCTAAATACCCAACATTCTCTTGCACACATGTTAAAACAATTCAAAAGATGACACAAAATCAGATTTTTGCATGCATGTTTAATTCAAAATGATTCTAGACAAGTCATGACACAAAAACACTTATCAATGCATAAAAAAATTGCTCAAACCACCTCAATTCTCACACCATTTTCGACCAAACCACCTATGCCCATGCTAACATTTCAAAATTCCATCTTGAAGACAAAAAAATTCTGAATTTGTATGCCCAAGGCTGACCACATGCTCAAAAAATTGCAAAAGCCTCCTTTTTCCCTCATTTCTCTCACTTTCCTCACATTTTCTCTCTCTCCCTCTCATTTTCTCTCTCCATTTTGGTTTTGGCTGAGTTCTCTACCTCCATAGCTTCTCTTCTTCACACCATAGCTAAACCAAGCAAGCCACAAGCAAAGGACCTCAACCGAACAAGCTAGGATGCAAAAATCACTCATGCATGTGCATTGAAGCTTCATTTTCGGCCTAGGTGAGTTACTAAGCTTCCATTTCTTTTCTTCAAGTCCTAACTACATGCATGTACTAAGAGATTGCTTAATAGGCTAGGAAAAATAGAGAAAACCAAGTTGGAAACTCGGCTAAGCAAGAAGAAGAAGAAATTTGAGCCTCAACAAGGTTTTTGTGCATCTTTTGGTTGATTGCAAAGGTGAGGGTTAAAAGCTTTTGAAAACACTTTGAAATTTCACATGCATGTTCATAAATGTGTGTATTTGCTTCTGTACTTGAGCTATATGGTCGTTCATAAGCTTAAACAACCATGCATGGCAAGATCTTGGCTTGAAAATGATGCTAGGTGAAGTCGAAATGGATGACAGCTCTCTGACCAGTCTGTTCGAGGTAAGTTTAGCTAAGAAAATGATGTTAAAAATTCATGAAAATTGGTAGGTGACTAGTTTGGACAGTTTTGCACATTTTTCCCAGAAATAGGTCGAAGCTAATTTGGACTCTAAGGTCCTCAAAATGGCAAATCTTTAAAATGTGACCAAATCTGGAAATCTGGAAAAACGAAGCAGGTTTTGGCAGATGCACTGACCTTGTGGAACGAACCATATTTGACTTAGTTAATGATGTCAAAAATGTATTAAAATTGGTGTGCTGCTAGATTTTTCAGTTCTGGACAATTTTGTCAGAAATGGACCAAAGCTAAAAATGACTCTAAGGACCTCAAAAACGTCAATTATCGAAAAGTGTGCAAATCTGGACAGTTTTGTGCTATTCCACTGTTTCAGCTATATCTAATGATCTCGAACTCCAATTGATGCAAGGTTTGTTTCTGATTTTAGTTAACTTCTTAAGCTTTAATTTGACATCTTATTCACTGAATTTGGAGATTGTTTGATTATCCCATTGATTATGAGAAAACAGCCTATTGCAGTGAGTGTTCCACTTAGCTATGTGCTTGGAAAACTATTGTAACCTCTTTTGTGGCACTAGTTGCTTGGAGTTGTGGTGTTGGAATATTATGTGGACTGTTTTAAGCACTTGAGGATGTATGAATTGAATGATGTATGACTTGGGAATGATGTTAAGTTGACTTAGGGTTTGATCGCACGATTATGCATGAAATGGAAACCCTAATGACTAAGTATTCTTGCTAAGTGTTAACCATTGGATATTGTGAGGAAACTGTACGTTGCGTGGGCTGCCCGTAAATGTTTTATAACTTTAAAAGTGATCTTGACCATTGCATGTTGACAAATAAGCTTTTCTCGCATTTGAACCCTTGTTGATATCACTACATGTTGAGTAATCTTATGACTTGATTGCGTGGACTTTTAATGAGTTATATGGCCTGTTTTACATGTGTTACATGGCTGCCCGTTTAATTTCCATATAACTCTATATGCCTTTCAAGTGAAATTTCCTGTCCTATCGTGTCCTGCCTGTTTATCTGTCAATGTGCAATCTTATGACTGTCCGGAGGCAACCTACTTTGTTGTCCTCCTACTGTGATATATTACCTGTCATAAATGTGCATTGCATACAAGGTTGCAACCTTTCCTGTTGGCATGGTAGTGATCACGTACGCCGGGCGGCATCGGGCTTGCCGGTGATACCGTGACCACCATGGTCCCATTCCCTCTCTCGCTTGGGGGCTAGACTTCCTCGGAGAGTTGGGTCGTAGGATTTTGGGGTACATCCGGAGTACACCCACCTGGTGTGTTTGGGGAATGATTTGAAGTCGGCCGCAAATTCTGATTCTGAAACCGATCTGAGAGCAAAAGCTCGCCGTATCCTTTTTATTATGTATATAAGTACTCCCGCTTGGATCCTAGAGAACCTCGGGGAGGAAAGACCGGTATTCCTGTTATGTACTTGTATTTCTGTACTTGTATTTCTGTTGTATTCATGTTTGAGAAAGGGATTTTCATAAGTTTAACCGGAAAATGAGTTTCAAAACGTATTTCTCGTTCCCCCTCGCTGAGTTCATAAGGACTCACCCTCTTTTTATCACAGGTGAAGAAGAACAGGTACAGGTACCCGAGGACAACATGCTTATCGATGATTCCTTGGAGTGATTGCCTGTCCCTACGTGCTTTTGTGCCTTGCCTGAAAGTGGTTGCTATATGGATGTTGTGTTTGATTGCAAATATTCATTTTATTGATGTAAATGACCCCGTTGTAATTTGGGTCTAATTCTGGGATTGTACTATCTATAACCGGACGAACTATTATTTGGTTGTTTGCTTTCGTTTTCTTCATTAGTAGTTATCGTAGGCATTCAAACCACTAGATGAACAATCAACTAAGTTAATTCTATCTAATTTCACTTAGGTGCTCATTTGCAAACTAAAGGATAATAGGTACTTGCATGATAGGAAATTGACAAATAAACGGGACATAGTTATCATGTTAGGCTTATTAACCAAACGAGACTTTCAAGATAAACTAGTAGGCAAATCGGTTGGTGACAAATAGGAGCCTTTAATGGAATTGGATTAATGATTGGAATAATTGAGGCGTTTAAAGAATTAGGTCAAACAAAGAGCCCAATTACAGCCGTTATGCTGCCGGATTTCTGGAAAAATTTGGAGTCTAGAATAAAACGTTAAGTGCTAAACCTCCTAGAATGATTAAGAATGTGAAAGGACTTGAATGTTTAGATCACACCCTAGTCTAACCTTTATAGGCCGGGTTGGGGCGTGACACCTTATAATAGAATGGTATCAGAGCTTAGTTTAGTAACTAGGCGTTAGTCGGGTTCAACTCTCGGACCATGGGTAGAAGCCCTAAGGTAATTGTGATGTCTTGTTTATATGTGTTATGTGTGCTAATGTGCTTTAATTGCTTTGAGCATTGAATACTATGTGCCTTTGTGGACTATATGTATTATGTGTCATGCACACCAACACGTTTGTGCCTTCGATAATGCATGCATGTATTATACTCCTTCCTTGATACATGTGCATGTTATATAACCATGAATGACTGTTTATACACATAGATAGTTAGGATTAGAACTTTCAGGGAACTGAATTCATGCAGGAAGAATGAAAAGTCTCGGTTAGAGATTCTGGCATCTTCACAGGTACTCGATGGATAGTATGTATTATTGGATATGCATATGTATAAAATGCGTAGCACATGTATAATTGTTGAGGTAAAATTATCCCCTTATATTTGGAATACATATGCCTGTGATTAAGTTATCAATTTTATAGCTATAGAGTTCTTGATTCTGCAAAACCGTTCTCCTAATTGTGGTTCAAGAATAAATGTTAAGGACATACAACTTTCCTTAGATATAAGAATATACTATTGGAGATGTGGAGTAGTATATATATGTTCACATGCTTATAGTGGAAGTTTGACTTAGGAGTTGCTTTTGAATCAAATTCTTATATCTTGAAATGGTATAATAGACTATTTATATGATCGAATCCTTACTTGATTGGAATTAAGCATCGTTGAACCTAATAAGGTGTATATTAACGAGTTTCAAGTTCACTCAATGATAAGATTGTGACCTAGAAATTAAGAGATGAACTCATGGAAATTGACGATAGGGGTTAGATTATTAAGGCATGAATAGTGTGTTTAAGTAACTTAACAATGGATAACCTCAAGACATGTAGGCAACTCTGGAAACTAAGTTTAACAAGGCTGATGAATCTTTGGTATAACAAGATACAGAGATGTTGGAATCGAGGAATTCACATAGCTAGAACTTGTGTTCGGAAGACTACACCTAAATGTTAGGTCGAATAGAAGTTTAAGGTATTAAATTATGCATTAGATGACTAACGTTGCTAAGGTCCTAAGTTGGATATTTGCGATATTAAGAAACACGGTATTAGTTTGGTGTCCCTCGAACTTAGCTGTAAATATGCAAGTAAGTCAATCTATGCACTCGTTGTTTAGATACCCTAGAGGATGTTGGAAATCATATATCCTTAAGTAAGACCAATGGACCTATTATATAAACCATGGAAATGAGATTAAAGCATCTGGTTGCAAAGTGGAGTCGTTAGGATGTGATTATTAATCCTAAATAGCTAATAGTGAGTATGCATGATGATTCATGGTGAACCCTAGGACCTAAGGTCGATGAGTCTTGATGCTCTTAGCTAGTTGAACATATAAACGAAGAGAGTAAGATAGAGATGAATCAGAATCATGATGACCCAAGAGACTATCGTTAGACCACCGTATCTATGTGCACCGTTTCACTTCTAGAAACTAGCAGTTGGAGACTTTGAATTGCGGTCGTCGAATAAGAGGGGTGAATTTTGTAGTGATAGTTAATAAGTAATTGATTACTTTTGAAGTTCTATTAGGTTATGTTGAAGGATACCTCGTGGTCATAATTCTTATGTTGACACGATCTTGAAGTTATTTTGTGTAACAAGCTACTTGGATTAGTATGGTAAGTGTTTTATGAGCTAGATCATTTCGGTACCATTTATAGTCCTAGGATTGTTGTTGTTTGGCCGATAACCTAGTGGAGCATTGATATCACTTACATGGCTATGGCCCTAGCTTAGTAACATTAATGTTGAAGATATATTGGCAGGTATTAAGTGTTCGAAGGAATGACTAGGTCGCTAAATGAGTAGGACCATTGTCTTCTTAAGTATGACGTAACCTTGGATTGAGGTGAGTGAAATTTATTAGAGGTTGAAACTAATCACCTTAGGAGTTTTGGATAAGATTAAAAGAAAATTCTGAAGTCTCGTGACTTGAAGATAGAGATTTGAATAAAGAAATAAATTGTGGATCAGAAGCTGATGAATTTTACTTGTAAGAGTTGAACTAGTGCTACATGATTAGTTACTCATGCAATTTCAATGGCGATTTGTTGGTGGTACTTAATAAACCTTAGAATTCGAGTTTAATGAATCTCAACGGTCTTTCTCCTTGATTACGAGCGTGAAGGTTAACGAAGCTGGGAAAGGATGTTAGTGAATAGGAGCCTATGATCGGGAGACTAGTCATTAGAAGATTTGCTAATCTAATGTACCTGCGAGATAAAAAGGGCTATAATACCATCGATAGATGATGATTTGAGATGGATCAGTTTGTTTGGAGAATTTTTCCTGAAAATAGAGTCGTATTGTGGAAACGACCCATAACACGTGTATGTCCTAGGTGTTAACAATTTTGAAGCTAGTTGATAGAATATGTAAATCGGATATAGACCTATCATCTTGAAATTAGCGTATGTCACCCTAGGATCATGGAATTATTGTGATATTGCTTTTGAGGTATGAATGCGAGATTGACAGAACATGAGTCATGATTTTGGAGTTACAGTTATATTGTTAGAATACCGATGCAGCTTTGATGACTATGTTTGGAGATTCTAACCTTAGTTAATAAACTCGACCTTAAGATCAAATGGAGAATAGAGTCGTTCAAAGAAAAGAACTATAAATGTAGAGGTCACAACGAACTAAATGATTGGAGAAACATAGGAAGTGAATTGGTTATGGTAAGAGATCACCAAACACAGGACGAACCGGAGTAGGAAGAATAACAAGGGTCAGAATCCGTCTAAGTGACCTCAATAGGCAAGAATGAATTTCGGGACGAAATTCTTTTAAGGAGGGGAGGATGTGAGGCCCGACCCCGAATAACGTGTGTTACCTTGATTTGCGTGCCATAGACCCCTAATTATATGACCGACCTTGGATTACGTGTCCTGTCTTGGTTTTCATGCATACCTCGTCATACGTGCCTTGACCTAGAATAGTGTGCCCTAATCCCCGACTTACATGTGGTACCTAGAAATACGTGCCCTGACCTCGATGTATGTGCGTTACCTCATTTCATGTGCCCTAACCTTGAACTGCGTACCTTAACCTAGGTTTAAGAATCGTACCTCAATTTGCGTGCATTACATTGAATTACGTGCCTTGCATTAGTTTACATGCATTCACCTAGGATTGCGTGCATTAGTCTTGAAGTCCGTGTCTTACCTCGTAGTTCGTGTCTACCTCGTGATTCATGCCCCGTATTGATTTCGGTGCGTGCCTCGTAGTGCGTGCCCTAGACCTAGAAAAACGTGCCTTCACGCTAACCGAGAAAGCATCTTACACGGAACACTAAATTATAAAATAATCCTAATTCAAATCCTACAAAATCCACTATCAATATAATAATCCTAACTCAAATCTCTACAAACTCCACTAACAATAAAATAATACTAAACTATTCCTACATTTTCCACTATCTATTATTCTATTCATAATTCAACTCATCAACAAACATATCCTATATTCTATTCTACCTAAAATCCCTAAATACCCAACATTCTCTTACACACATGTTAAAACAATTCAAAAGATGACACAAAATCAGATTTTTGCATGCATGTTTAATTCAAAATGATTCTAGACAAGTCATGACACAAAAACACTTATCAATGCATAAAAAAATTGCTCAAACCACCTCAATTCTCACACCATTTTCGACCAAACCACCTATGCCCATGCTAACATTTCAAAATTCCATCTTGAAGACAAAAAAATTCTGAATTTGTATGCCCAAGGCTGACCACATGCTCAAAAAATTGCAAAAGCCTCCTTTTTCCCTCATTTCTCTCACTTTCCTCACATTTTCTCTCTCTCCCTCTCATTTTCTCTCTCCATTTTGGTTTTGGCTGAGTTCTCTACCTCCATAGCTTCTCTTCTTCACACCATAGCTAAACCAAGCAAGCCACAAGCAAAGGACCTCAACCGAACAAGCTAGGATGCAAAAATCACTCATGCATGTGCATTGAAGCTTCATTTTCGGCCTAGGTGAGTTACTAAGCTTCCATTTCTTTTCTTCAAGTCCTAACTACATGCATGTACTAAGAGATTGCTTAATAGGCTAGGAAAAATAGAGAAAACCAAGTTGGAAACTCGGCTAAGCAAGAAGAAGAAGAAATTTGAGCCTCAACAAGGTTTTTGTGCATCTTTTGGTTGATTGCAAAGGTGAGGGTTAAAAGCTTTTGAAAACACTTTGAAATTTCACATGCATGTTCATAAATGTGTGTATTTGCTTCTGTACTTGAGCTATATGGTCGTTCATAAGCTTAAACAACCATGCATGGCAAGATCTTGGCTTGAAAATGATGCTAGGTGAAGTCGAAATGGATGACAGCTCTCTGACCAGTCTGTTCGATGTAAGTTTAGCTAAGAAAATGATGTTAAAAATTCATGAAAATTGGTAGGTGACTATTTTGGGCAGTTTTGCACATTTTTCCCAGAAATAGGTCGAAGCTAATTTGGACTCTAAGGTCCTCAAAATGGCAAATCTTTAAAATGTGACCAAATCTGGAAATCTGGAAAAACGAAGCAGGTTTTGGCAGATGCACTGACCTTGTGGAACGAACCATATTTGACTTAGTTAATGATGTCAAAAATGTATTAAAATTGGTATACTGCTAGATTTTTCAGTTCTGGACAATTTTGTCAGAAATGGACCAAAGCTAAAAATGACTCTAAGGACCTCAAAAACGTCAATTATCGAAAAGTGTGCAAATCTGGACAGTTTTGTGCTATTCCACTGTTTCGGCTATATCTAATGATCTCGAACTCCAATTGATGCAAGGTTTGTTTCTGATTTTAGTTAACTTCTTAAGCTTTAATTTGACATCTTATTCACTGAATTTGGAGATTGTTTGATTATCCCATTGATTATGAGAAAACAGCCTATTGCAGTGAGTGTTCCACTTAGCTATGTGCTTGGAAAACTATTGTAACCTCTTTTGTGGCACTAGTTGCTTGGAGTTGTGGTGTTGGAATATTATGTGGACTGTTTTAAGCACTTGAGGATGTATGAATTGAATGATGTATGACTTGGGAATGATGTTAAGTTGACTTAGGGTTTGATCGCACGATTATGCATGAAATGGAAACCCTAATGACTAAGTATTCTTGCTAAGTGTTAACCATTGGATATTGTGAGGAAACTGTACGTTGCGTGGGCTGCCCGTAAATGTTTTATAACTTTAAAAGTGATCTTGACCATTGCATGTTGACAAATAAGCTTTTCTCGCATTTGAACCCTTGTTGATATCACTACATGTTGAGTAATCTTATGACTTGATTGCGTGGACTTTTAATGAGTTATATGGCCTGTTTTACATGTGTTACATGGCTGCCCGTTTAATTTCCATATAACTCTATATGCCTTTCAAGTGAAATTTCCTGTCCTATCGTGTCCTGCCTGTTTATCTGTCAATGTGCAATCTTATGACTGTCCGGAGGCAACCTACTTTGTTGTCCTCCTACTGTGATATATTACCTGTCATAAATGTGCATTGCATACAAGGTTGCAACCTTTCCTGTTGGCATGGTAGTGATCACGTACGCCGGGCGGCATCGGGCTTGCCGGTGATACCGTGACCACCATGGTCCCATTCCCTCTCTCGCTTGGGGGCTAGACTTCCTCGGAGAGTTGGGTCGTAGGATTTTGGGGTACATCCGGAGTACACCCACCTGGTGTGTTTGGGGAATGATTTGAAGTCGGCCGCAAATTCTGATTCTGAAACCGATCTGAGAGCAAAAGCTCGCCGTATCCTTTTTATTATATATATAAGTACTCCCGCTTGGATCCTAGAGAACCTCGGGGAGGAAAGACCGGTATTCCTGTTATGTACTTGTATTTCTGTACTTGTATTTCTGTTGTATTCATGTTTGAGAAAGGGATTTTCATAAGTTTAACCGGAAAATGAGTTTCAAAACGTATTTCTCGTTCCCCCTCGCTGAGTTCATAAGGACTCACCCTCTTTTTATCACAGGTGAAGAAGAACAGGTACAGGTACCCGAGGACAACGTGCTTATCGATGATTCCTTGGAGTGATTGCCTGTCCCTACGTGCTTTTGTGCCTTGCCTGAAAGTGGTTGCTATATGGATGTTGTGTTTGATTGCAAATATTCATTTTATTGATGTAAATGACCCCGTTGTAATTTGGGTCTAATTCTGGGATTGTACTATCTATAACCGGACGAACTATTATTTGGTTGTTTGCTTTCGTTTTCTTCATTAGTAGTTATCGTAGGCATTCAAACCACTAGATGAACAATCAACTAAGTTAATTCTATCTAATTTCACTTAGGTGCTCATTTGCAAACTAAAGGATAATAGGTACTTGCATGATAGGAAATTGACAAATAAACGGGACATAGTTATCATGTTAGGCTTATTAACCAAACGAGACTTTCAAGATAAACTAGTAGGCAAATCGGTTGGTGACAAATAGGAGCCTTTAATGGAATTGGATTAATGATTGGAATAATTGAGGCGTTTAAAGAATTAGGTCAAACAAAGAGCCCAATTACAGCCGTTATGCTGCCGGATTTCTGGAAAAATTTGGAGTCTAGAATAAAACATTAAGTGCTAAACCTCCTAGAATGATTAAGAATGTGAAAGGACTTGAATGTTTAGATCACACCCTAGTCTAACCTTTATAGGCCGGGTTGGGGCGTGACAGCTTATAATAGAATGGTATCAGAGCTTAGTTTAGTAACTAGGCGTTAGTCGGGTTCAACTCTCGGACCATGGGTAGAAGCCCTAAGGTAATTGTGATGTCTTGTTTATATGTGTTATGTGTGCTAATGTGCTTTAATTGCTTTGAGCATTGAATACTATGTGCCTTTGTGGACTATATGTATTATGTGTCATGCACACCAACACGTTTGTGCCTTCGATAATGCATGCATGTATTATACTCCTTCCTTGATACATGTGCATGTTATATAACCATGAATGACTGTTTATACACATAGATAGTTAGGATTAGAACTTTCAGGGAACTGAATTTATGCAGGAAGAATGAAAAGTCTCGGTTAGAGATTCTGGCATCTTCACAGGTACTCGATGGATAGTATGTATTATTGGATATGCATATGTATAAAATGCGTAGCACAGGTATAATTGTTGAGGTAAAATTATCCCCTTATATTTGGAATACATATGCCTGTGATTAAGTTATCAATTTTATAGCTATAGAGTTCTTGATTCTGCAAAACCGTTCTCCTAATTGTGGTTCAAGAATAAATGTTAAGGACATACAACTTTCCTTAGATATAAGAATATACTATTGGAGATGTGGAGTAGTATATATATGTTCACATGCTTATAGTGGAAGTTTGACTTAGGAGTTGCTTTTGAATCAAATTCTTATATCTTGAAATGGTATAATAGACTATTTATATGATCGAATCCTTACTTGATTGGAATTAAGCATCGTTGAACCTAATAAGGTGTATATTAACGAGTTTCAAGTTCACTCAATGATAAGATTGTGACCTAGAAATTAAGAGATGAACTCATGGAAATTGACGATAGGGGTTAGATTATTAAGGCATGAATAGTGTGTTTAAGTAACTTAACAATGGATAACCTCAAGACATGTAGGCAACTCTGGAAACTAAGTTTAACAAGGCTGATGAATCTTTGGTATAACAAGATACAGAGATGTTGGAATCGAGGAATTCACATAGCTAGAACTTGTGTTCGGAAGACTACACCTAAATGTTAGGTCGAATAGAAGTTTAAGGTATTAAATTATGCATTAGATGACTAACGTTGCTAAGGTCCTAAGTTGGATATTTGCGATATTAAGAAACACGGTATTAGTTTGGTGTCCCTCGAACTTAGCTGTAAATATGCAAGTAAGTCAATCTATGCACTCGTTGTTTAGATACCCTAGAGGATGTTGGAAATCATATATCCTTAAGTAAGACCGATGGACCTATTATATAAACCATGGAAATGAGATTAAAGCATCTGGTTGCAAAGTGGAGTCGTTAGGATGTGATTATTAATCCTAAATAGCTAATAGTGAGTATGCATGATGATTCATGGTGAACCCTAGGACCTAAGGTCGATGAGTCTTGATGCTCTTAGCTAGTTGAACATATAAACGAAGAGAGTAAGATAGAGATGAATCAGAATCATGATGACCCAAGAGACTATCGTTAGACCACCGTATCTATGTGCACCGTTTCACTTCTAGAAACTAGCAGTTGGAGACTTCGAATTGTGGTCGTCGAATAAGAGGGGTGAATTTTGTAGTGATAGTTAAATAAGTAATTGATTACTTTTGAAGTTCTATTAGGTTATGTTGAAGGATACCTCGTGGTCATAATTCTTATGTTGACACGATCTTGAAGTTATTTTGTGTAACAAGCTACTTGGATTAGTATGGTAAGTGTTTTATGAGCTAGATCATTTCGGTACCATTTATAGTCCTAGGATTGTTGTTGTTTGGCCGATAACCTAGTGGAGCATTGATATCACTTACATGGCTATGGCCCTAGCTTAGTAACATTAATGTTGAAGATATATTGGCAGGCATTAAGTGTTCGAAGGAATGACTAGGTCGCTAAATGAGTAGGACCATTGTCTTCTTAAGTATGACGTAACCTTGGATTGAGGTGAGTGAAATTTATTTGAGGTTGAAACTAATCACCTTAGGAGTTTTGGATAAGATTAAAAGAAAATTCTGAAGTCTCGTGACTTGAAGATAGAGATTTGAATAAGGAAATAAATTGTGGATCAGAAGCTGATGAATTTTACTTGTAAGAGTTGAACTAGTGCTACATGATTAGTTACTCATGCAATTTCAATGGCGATTTGTTGGTGGTACTTAATAAACCTTAGAATTCGAGTTTAATGAATCTCAACGGTCTTTCTCCTTGATTACGAGCGTGAAGGTTAACGAAGCTGGGAAAGGATGTTAGTGAATAGGAGCCTATGATCGGGAGACTAGTCATTAGAAGATTTGCTAATCTAATGTACCTGCGAGATAAAAAGGGCTATAATACCATCGATAGATGATGATTTGAGATGGATCAGTTTGGTTGGAGAATTTTTCCTGAAAATAGAGTCGTATTGTGGAAACGACCCATAACACGTGTATGTCCTAGGTGTTAACAATTTTGAAGCTAGTTGATAGAATATGTAAATCGGATATAGACCTATCATCTTGAAATTAACGTATGTCACCCTAGGATCATGGAATTATTGTGATATTGCTTTTGAGGTATGAATGCGAGATTGACAGAACATGAGTCATGATTTTGGAGTTACAGTTATATTGTTAGAATACCGATGCAGCTTTGATGACTATGTTTGGAGATTCTAACCTTAGTTAATAAACTCGACCTTAAGATCAAATGGAGAATAGAGTCGTTCAAAGAAAAGAACTATAAATGTAGAGGTCACAACGAACTAAATGATTGGAGAAACATAGGAAGTGAATTGGTTATGGTAAGAGATCACCAAACATAGGACGAACCGGAGTAGGAAGAATAACAAGGGTCAGAATCCGTCTAAGTGACCTCAATAGGCAAGAATGAATTTCGGGACGAAATTCTTTTAAGGAGGAGAGGATGTGAGGCCCGACCCCGAATAACGTGTGTTACCTTGATTTGCGTGCCATAGACCCCTAATTATATGACCGACCTTGGATTACGTGTCCTGTCTTGGTTTTCATGCATACCTCGTCATACGTGCCTTGACCTAGAATAGTGTGCCCTAATCCCCGACTTACATGTGGTACCTAGAAATACGTGCCCTGACCTCGATGTATGTGCGTTACCTCATTTCATGTGCCCTAACCTTGAACTGCGTACCTTAACCTAGGTTTAAGAATCGTACCTCAATTTGCGTGCATTACATTGAATTACGTGCCTTGCATTAGTTTAGATGCATTCACCTAGGATTGCGTGCATTAGTCTTGAAGTCCGTGTCTTACCTCGTAGTTCGTGTCTACCTCATGATTCATGCCCCGTATTGATTTCGGTGCGTGCCTCGTAGTGCGTGCCCTAGACCTAGGAAAACGTGCCTTCACGCTAACCGAGAAAGCATCTTACACGGAACACTAAATTATAAAATAATCCTAATTCAAATCCTACAAAATCCACTATCAATATAATAATCCTAACTCAAATCTCTACAAACTCCACTAACAATAAAATAATACTAAACTATTCCAACATTTTCCACTATCTATTATTCTATTCATAATTCAACTCATCAACAAACATATCCTATATTCTATTCTACCTAAAATCCCTAAATACCCAACATTCTCTTACACACATGTTAAAAAAATTCAAAAGATGACACAAAATCAGATTTTTGCATGCATGTTTAATTCAAAATGATTCTAGACAAGTCATGACACAAAAACACTTATCAATGCATAAAAAAATTGCTCAAACCACCTCAATTCTCACACCATTTTCGACCAAACCACCTATGCCCATGCTAACATTTCAAAATTCCATCTTGAAGACAAAAAAATTCTGAATTTGTATGCCCAAGGCTGACCACATGCTCAAAAAATTGCAAAAGCCTCCTTTTTCCCTCATTTCTCTCACTTTCCTCACATTTTCTCTCTCTCCCTCTCATTTTCTCTCTCCATTTCGGTTTTGGCTGAGTTCTCTACCTCCATAGCTTCTCTTCTTCACACCATAGCTAAACCAAGCAAGCCACAAGCAAAGGACCTCAACCGAACAAGCTAGGATGCAAAAATCACTCATGCATGTGCATTGAAGCTTCATTTTCGGCCTAGGTGAGTTACTAAGCTTCCATTTCTTTTCTTCAAGTCCTAACTACATGCATGTACTAAGAGATTGCTTACTAGGCTAGGAAAAATAGAGAAAACCAAGTTGGAAACTCGGCTAAGCAAGAAGAAGAAGAAATTTGAGCCTCAACAAGGTTTTTGTTCATCTTTTGGTTGATTGCAAAGGTGAGGGTTAAAAGCTTTTGAAAACTCTTTGAAATTTCACATGCATGTTCATAAATGTGTGTATTTGCTTCTGTACTTGAGCTATATGGTCGTTCAGAAGCTTAAACAACCATGCATGGCAAGATCTTGGCTTGAAAATGATGCTAGGTGAAGTCGAAATGGATGACAGCTCTCTGACCAGTCTGTTCGAGGTAAGTTTAGCTAAGCAAATGATGTTAAAAATTCATGAAAATTGGTAGGTGACTAGTTTGGACAGTTTTGAACATTTTTCCCAGAAATAGGTCGAAGCTAATTTTGATTCTAAGGTCCTCAAAATGGCAAATCTTTAAAATGTGACCAAATCTGGAAATCTGGAAAAACGAAGCAGGTTTTGGTAGATGCACTGACCTTGTGGAACGAACCATATTTGACTTAGTTAATGATGTCAAAAATGTATTAAAATTGGTGTGCTGCTAGATTTTTCAGTTCTGGACAATTTTGTCAGAAATGGACCAAAGCTAAAAATGACTCTAAGGACCTCAAAAACGTCAATTATCGAAAAGTGTGCAAATCTGGACAGTTTTGTGCTATTCCACTGTTTCGGCTATATCTAATGATCTCGAACTCCAATTGATGCAAGGTTTGTTTCTGATTTTAGTTAACTTCTTAAGCTTTAATTTGACATCTTATTCACTGAATTTGGAGATTGTTTGATTATCCCATTGATTATGAGAAAACAGCCTATTGCAGTGAGTGTTCCACTTAGCTATGTGCTTGGAAAACTATTGTAACCTCTTTTGTGGCACTAGTTGCTTGGAGTTGTGGTGTTGGAATATTATGTGGACTGTTTTAAGCACTTGAGGATGTATGAATTGAATGATGTATGACTTGGGAATGATGTTAAGTTGACTTAGGGTTTGATCGCACGATTATGCATGAAATGGAAACCCTAATGACTAAGTATTCTTGCTAAGTGTTAACCATTGGATATTGTGAGGAAACTGTACGTTGCGTGGGCTGCCCGTAAATGTTTTATAACTTTAAAAGTGATCTTGACCATTGCATGTTGACAAATAAGCTTTTCTCGCATTTGAACCCTTGTTGATATCACTACATGTTGAGTAATCTTATGACTTGATTGCGTGGACTTTTAATGAGTTATATGGCCTGTTTTACATGTGTTACATGGCTGCCCGTTTAATTTCCATATAACTCTATATGCCTTTCAAGTGAAATTTCCTGTCCTATCGTGTCCTGCCTGTTTATCTGTCAATGTGCAATCTTATGACTGTCCGGAGGCAACCTACTTTGTTGTCCTCCTACTGTGATATATTACCTGTCATAAATGTGCATTGCATACAAGGTTGCAACCTTTCCTATTGGCATGGTAGTGATCACGTACGCCGGGCGGCATCGGGCTTGCCGGTGATACCGTGACCACCATGGTCCCATTCCCTCTCTCGCTTGGGGGCTAGACTTCCTCGAAGAGTTGGGTCGTAGGATTTTGGGGTACATCCGGAGTACACCCACCTGGTGTGTTTGGGGAATGATTTGAAGTCGGCCGCAAATTCTGATTCTGAAACCGATCTGAGAGCAAAAGCTCGCCGTATCCTTTTTATTATGTATATAAGTACTCCCGCTTGGATCCTAGAGAACCTCGGGGAGGAAAGACCGGTATTCCTGTTATGTACTTGTATTTCTGTACTTGTATTTCTGTTGTATTCATGTTTGAGAAAGGGATTTTCATAAGTTTAACCGGAAAATGAGTTTCAAAACGTATTTCTCGTTCCCCCTCGCTGAGTTCATAAGGACTCACCCTCTTTTTATCACAGGTGAAGAAGAACAGGTACAGGTACCCGAGGACAACGTGCTTATCGATGATTCCTTGGAGTGATTGCCTGTCCCTACGTGCTTTTGTGCCTTGCCTGAAAGTGGTTGCTATATGGATGTTGTGTTTGATTGCAAATATTCATTTTATTGATGTAAATGACCCCGTTGTAATTTGGGTCTAATTCTGGGATTGTACTATCTATAACCGGACGAACTATTATTTGGTTGTTTGCTTTCGTTTTCTTCATTAGTAGTTATCGTAGGCATTCAAACCACTAGATGAACAATCAACTAAGTTAATTCTATCTAATTTCACTTAGGTGCTCATTTGCAAACTAAAGGATAATAGGTACTTGCATGATAGGAAATTGACAAATAAACGGGACATAGTTATCATGTTAGGCTTATTAACCAAACGAGAATTTCAAGATAAACTAGTAGGCAAATCGGTTGGTGACAAATAGGAGCCTTTAATGGAATTGGATTAATGATTGGAATAATTGAGGCGTTTAAAGAATTAGGTCAAACAAAGAGCCCAATTACAGCCGTTATGCTGCCGGATTTCTGGAAAAATTTGGAGTCTAGAATAAAACGTTAAGTGCTAAACCTCCTAGAATGATTAAGAATGTGAAAGGACTTGAATGTTTAGATCACACCCTAGTCTAACCTTTATAGGCCGGGTTAGGGCGTGACACTGTGAACCGTTAACACATAAAGGAATTGTGCCCTCAACATGACGGGTGCGATCGTACCACCACTAATGCACAGGATCCTATCAGAACTCCGAAGTTAAGCGTGCTTGGGCAAGAGTAGTAATAGGATGGGTGACCCCCTGGGAAGTCCTCGTGTTGCACCCCCCTTGTCAAATTTTTTTGTTCCGGTTAGGATTGGCAAGATACTTTATCCACCCCATTTCTATTATCGAATCCCACAGCACCTTGGGCAAGAAAACTTCGCTTCACGTGGAGGTCGGGCCCGCAAACCGGGGGCGTAGGGCTTGTGACCAGGTCTCCGTCGCTCCGGTGCCTATAACTTTTGATCCGTAACGGGTTACGCTGGGCACAACATACTGTTGGAAAGCTCTCCGAGAGCTCTACGACGTGGGCAGCGAGCTTGCTCGCTTTGCCCTTTGTTGGAGCCCAAAATTGAACGTTTTCATCAGTTTCGGGCCACTTTTGTAATTTAGCTCTATTTTTTCGTCCCGGATCGTACGTCGTGAGCTGTTAAAAGGACAACAACCTTACTCGTGGGACATTCGAGGGCCCTACAACGCATCGAAATCTCATCTTGCCAGGATGCTGGGTTGTTGAAGCGGATGGGTTATAGTTAAGCCCATTGGGCCTTCTGAATGGGCCATCTCTCTAGGCTGGGTCTGTGAACCGTTAAAACATAAAGGAATTGTGCCCTCAACATGACGGGCGCGATCATACCAGCACAAATGCACCGGATCCCATCAAAACTCCGAAGTCAAGCGTGCCTGGGCGAGAGTAGTACTAGGATGGGTGACCCCCTGGGAAGTCCTCGTGTTGCACCCCCATTTTCAATTTTTTTTGCTCCGGTTAGGGTTGCCAAGATACTTTATCCACCCCATTTCTATTATCGAATCCCACAGCACCATGGGCAAGACAACTTCGCTTCACGTGGGGGCCGGGCTAGCAAACCGAGGGCGTAGGGCTTGTGACCAGGTCTCCGTCACTCCGGTGCGCATAACTTTTGATCCGTAACGAGTTACGCGGCGCACAACATACTGTTGGAAAGCTCTTCGAGAGCTCTACGATGGATGCAGCTAGCTTGCTCGCTGTGCCCTTTTTTGTTGACCAAAATAGAACGTTTTCATCAGTTTTGGGCCACTCTTCTAATTTAGCTCTTTTTTTCCATCCCGGATCGTACGTCGTGAGCTGTTAAAAGGACAACAACCTTACTCGTGGGACATTAGAGGGCCCTACAACGCATCAAAATCCCATCTTGCCAGGATGCTGGGTTCTTGAAGCGGATGGGTTGTCGTTAAGCACATTGGGCCTTCTGAATGCGCCATCTATCTAGGCTGGGTCTGTGAACCGTTAACACATAAAGGAATTGTGGCCTCAACATGACGGGTGCGATCATACAAGCACTAATGCACCGGATCCCATCAGAAGTCCGAAGTTAAGCGTGCTTGGGCGAGAGTAGTACAAGGATGGGTGACCTCCTCGGAAGTCCTCGTGTTGCACCCCCCTTTTCAATTTTTTTTGCTCCGGTTAGGGTTGCCAAGATTCTTTATCCACCCCATTTCTATTATTGAATCCCACAGCACCTTGGGCAAGACAACTTTGTTTCACGTGGAGGCCAGGCCCGCAAACCGAGGGTGTTGGGCTTGTGACCAGGTCTCCGTCACTCCGGTGCCCTTTAACTTTTGATCCGTAACGAGTTACGCGGCGTACAACATACTGTTGGAAAGCTCTCCGAGAGCTCTACGACGGGGGTAGCTAGCTTGCTTGCTGTGCCCATTTTTGGTGCTCAAAATCGAACGTTTTCATCAGTTTCGGACCACTTTTCTAATTTAGCTCTATTTTTCCGTCCCGGATCGTACGTCGTGAGTTGTTAAAAGGACAACAACCTTACTCGCGGGACATTAGTGGGCCCTACAACGCATCGAAATCTTATCTTGCGAGGATGCTGGGTTGTTGAAGATGATGGGTTATCGTTAAGCCCATTGGGCCTTTTGAATGGGCCATCTCTCTATGCTGGGTCTGTGAACCGTTAACACATAAAGGAATTGTGCCCTCAACATGACGGGTGCGATCATACCAGCACTAATGCACCAGGTCCCATCAGAACTCCGAAGTTAAGCGTGCTTGGGTGAGAGTAGTACTAGGATAGGTGACCCTCTGGGAAGTCCTCGTGTTGCACCCCCCTTTTCAATTTTTTTTGCTCCGGTTAGGGTTGCCAAGATACTTTATCCACCCCATTTGTATTATCGAATCCCACAGCACCTTGGGCAAGACAACTTCGCTTAACGTGGAGGCCATGCCTGCAAACCGGGGGCGTAGGGCTTGTGACCAGGTCTCCGTCGCTCTGGTGCCCATAACTTTTGATCCGTAAAGAGTTACGCGGCGCACTGCATACTGTTGGAAAGGTCTCCGAAAGCTCTACGACGGGGCCAACCAGCTTGCTCGCTTTGCCCTTTTTTGGAGCCTAAAATCGAACGTTTTCATCAGTTTCGGGCCACTTTTCTAATTTAGCTCTATTTCTCGGTCCCGGATCGTAGGTCGTGAGCTGTTAAAAGGATAACAACCTTACTCGCGGGACATTAGTGGGCCCTACAACACATCGAGATCTCATCTTGCGAGGATGCTGGGTTGTTGAAGCGGATGGGTTGTCGTTAAGCCCATTGGGCCTTCTGAATGGGCTATCTCTCTAGGCTGGGTCTGTGAACCGTTAACACATAATGGAATTGTGCCCTCAACATGACGGGTGCGATCATACCAGCACTAATGCACCGAATCCCGTCAGAACTCCGAAGTTAAGCGTGCTTGGGCAAGAGTAGTACTAGGATGGGTGACCCCCTGGGAAGTCCTCGTGTTGCACCCCCATATTCTATTTTTTTTGCTCCGGTTAGGTTTGCCAAGATACTTTATCCACCCAATTTCTATTATCGAATCCCACAGCACCTTGGGCAAGACAACTTCGCTTCATGTGGAGGCCAGGCCCGCAAACCGAGGGCGTAGGGCTTGTGAACAGGTCTCCGTCGCTCCGGTGCCCATAACTTTTGATCCATAACGAGTTACGCGGCGCACAACATACTGTTGGAAAGCTCTCCGAGAGCTCTACGACGGGGGTAGCAGCTCGCTAGCTGTGCCCTTTTTTGGAGCCCAAAATCTAACTTTTTCATCAATTTCGGGCCACTTTTCTAATTTAGCTCTATTTTTCCGTCCCGGATCGTACGTCGTGAGCTGTTAAAAGGACAACAACTTTACTCGCGGGACATTAGAGGGCCCTACAACACATCGAAATCTCATCTTGCGAGGATGCTGGGTTGTTGAAGCGGATGGGTTGTCGTTAAGCCCATTGGGCCTTCTGAATGGGCCATCTCTCTAGGCTGGGTCTGTGAACCGTTAACACATAAAGGAATTGTGCCCTCAACATGACTGGTGCGATCATACCAGCACTAATGTACCAGATCCCATCAGAACTCCGAAGTTAAGCGTGCTAGGGCGAGAGTAGTACTTGGATGGGTGACCCCCTGGGAAGTCCTCGTGTTGAACCCCCCTTTTCAATTTTTTTTGCTCCGGTTAGGGTTGCCAAGATACTTTATCCACCCCATTTCTTTTATCGAATCCCACAGCACCGTGGGCAAGACAACTTCGCTTCACGTGGAGGCCAGGCCCGGAAACCGGGGCGTTGGGCTTGTGACCAGGTCTCCGTCGCTCCGGTGCCCATAACTTTTGATCCGTAAAGAGTTACGTGGCGCACAGCATACTGTTGGAAAGGTCTCCGAGAGCTCTACGATGGGGGCAACCAGCTTGCTCACTTTGCCCTTTTTTGGAGCCCAAAATTGAACGTTTTCATCAGTTTCGGACCACTTTTCTAATTTAGCTCTATTTCTCCATCCCGGATCGTACGTCGTGAGCTGTTAAAAGGACAACAACCTTACTCGCGGGACATTAGAGGGCCCTACAACGCATCGAAATCCCATCTTGCCAGGATGCTGGGTTGTTGAAGCGGATGGGTTGTCGTTAAGCCCATTGGGCCTTCTAAATGGGCCATCTCTCTAGGCTGGGTCTGTGAACCGTTGACACATAAAGGTATTGTGCCCTCAACATGACAGGTGCGATCATACCAGCACTAATGCACCAGATCCCATCAGAATTCCGAAGTTAAGCATGCTTGGGCGAGAGTAGTACTAGGATGGGTGACGCCCTTGGAAGTCCTCGTGTTGCTCCCCCTTTTCAATTTTTTTTGTTCCGGTTAGGGTTGCCAAGATACTTTATCCACCCCATTTGTATTATCGAATCCCACAGCACCTTGGGCAAGACAACTTCGCTTCACGTGGAGGCCAGGCCTGCAAACCGGGGGCGTAGGGCTTGTGACCAGGTCTCCGTCGCTCCGGTGCCCATAACTTTTGATCCGTAACGAGTTACGCGGCACACAACATACTGTTGGGAAGCTCTCCAAGAGCTCTACGACGGGGGCAGCCAGCTTGCTTGCTCTGTCCTTTTTCTGAGCCCAAAATCGAACGTTTTTATCAGTTTTGGGCCACTTTTCTAATTTAGCTCTATTTTTCCGTCCCGGATCGTACGTCGTGAGCTGTTAAAAGGACAACATCCTTACTCGTGGGAAATTAGAGGGCCTACAACGCATCGAAATCTCATCTTGCGAGGATGCTGGGTTGTTGACGCGGATGGGTTGTCGTTAAGCCCATTGGGCCTTCTGAATGGGCCATCTCTCTAGGCTGGGTCTGTGAACCGTTAACACATAAAGGAATTGTGCCCCCAACATGACTGGTGCGATCATACCAGCACTAATGCACCAGATCCCATCAGAACTCCGAAGTTAAGCGTGCTTGGGAGAGAGTAGTACTAGGATGGGTGACCCCCTGGGAAGTCCTCGTGTTGCACCCCCCTTTTCAATTTTTTTTGCTCCGGTTAGGGTTGCCAAGATACTTTATCCACCCCATTTGTATTATCGAATCCCACAGCACCTTGGGCAAGACAACTTCGCTTCACGTTGAGGCCATGCTTGCAAACCGGGGGCGTATTGCTTGTGACCAGGTCTCCGTTGCTCCGGTGCCCATAACTTTTGATCTGTAAAGAGTTACGCGGCGCACTGCATAATGTTGGAAAGGTCTCCGAAAGCTCTACGATGGGGGCAACCAGCTTGCTCGCTTTGCCCTTTTTTGGAGCCTAAAATCGAACGTTTTCATCAGTTTCGGGCCACTTTTCTAATTTAGCTTTATTTCTCCGTCCCGGATCGTACATCGTGAGCTGTTAAAAGGACAACAACCTTACTCGCGGGACATTAGAGGGCCCTACATCGCATCGAAATCCTATCTTGCCAGGATGCTGGGTTGTTGAAGCGGATGGGTTGTCGTTAAGCCCATTGGGCCTTCTGAATGGGCCATCTCTCTAGGCTGGGTCTGTGAACCATTGACACATAAAGGAATTGTGCCCTCAACATGACAGGTACGATCATACCAGCACTAATGCACCGGATCCCATCAGAATTCCGAAGTTAAGCATGCTTGGGCGAGAGTAGTACTAGGATGGGTGACGCCCTTGGAAGTCCTCGTGTTGCACCCCCTTTTCAATTTTTTTTGCTCCGGTTAGGGTTACCAAGATACTTTATCCACACCATTTGTATTATCGAATCCCACAGCACCTTGGGCAAGACAACTTCGCTTCACGTGGAGCCCAGTCTTGCAAACCGAGGGAGTAGGGCTTGTGACCAGGTCTCCGTCGCTCCGGTGCCCATAACTTTTGATCCGTAACGAGTTACGCGGCGCACAACATACTGTTGGGAAGCTCTCCAAGAGCTCTACGACGGGGGCAGCCAGCTTGCTTGCTCTGTCCTTTTTCTGAGCCCAAAATCGAACGTTTTCATCAGTTTTGGGCCACTTTTCTAATTTAGCTCTATTTTTCCTTCCCGGATCGTACGTCGTGAGCTGTTAAAAGGACAACAGCCTTACTCGCGGGAAATTAGAGGGCCTACAACGCATCGAAATCTCATCTTGCGAGGATGCTGGGTTGTTGACACGGATGGGTTGTCGTTAAGCCCATTGGGCCTTCTGAATGGGCCATCTCTCTAGGCTGGGTCTGTGAACCGTTAACACATAAAGGAATTGTGCCCTCAACATGACTGGTGCGATCATACCAGCACTAATGCACCAGATCCCATCAGAACTCCGAAGTTAAGAGTGCTAGGGCGAGAGTAGTACTTGGATGGGTGACCCCTTGGGAAGTCCTCGTGTTGAACCCCCATTTTCAATTTTTTTTGCTCCGGTTAGGTTTGCGAAGATACTTTATCCACCCCATTTCTTTTATCGAATCCCACAGCACCTTGGGCAAGACAACTTCGCTTCACGTGGAGGCCAGGCCCGGAAACCGGGGCGTAGGGCTTGTGACCAGGTCTCCGTCGCTCCGGTGCCCATAACTTTTGATCCGTAAAGAGTTACGCGGCGCACAGCATACTGTTGGAAAGGTCTCTGAGAGCTCTACGATGGGGGCAACCAGCTTGCTCGCTTTGCCCTTTTTTGGAGCCCAAAATCGAACGTTTTCATTAGTTTCGGGCCACTTTTCTAATTTAGCTCTATTTCTCCCTCCCGGATAGTACGTCGTGAGCTGTTAAAAGGACAACAACCTTACTCGCGGGACATTAGAGGGCCCTACAACACATCGAAATCTCATCTTGCGAGGATGCTGGGTTGTTGAAGCGGATAGGTTGTCGTTAAGCCCTTTGGGCCTTCTGAATGGGCCATCTCTCTAGGCTGGGTCTGTGAACCGTTAACACATAATGGAATTGTGCCCTCAACATGACGGGTGCGATCATACCAGCACTAATGCACCGAATCCCGTCAGAACTCCGAAGTTAAGCGTGCTTGGGCAAGAGTAGTACTAGGATGGGTGACCCCCTGGGAAGTCCTCGTGTTGCACCCCCCTATTCCATTTTTTTTGCTCCGGTTAGGGTTGCCAAGATACTTTATCCACCCAATTTCTATTATCGAATCCCACAGCACCTTGGGCAAGACAACTTCGCTTCACGTGGAGGCCGGGCCCGCAAACCGAGGGCGTAAGGCTTGTGAATAGGTCTCCGTCGCTCCGGTGCCCATAACTTTTGATCCGTAACGAGTTACGCGGCGCACAACATACTGTTGGAAAGCTCTCCGAGAGCTCTACGATGGGGGAAGCAGCTTGCTGGCTGTGCCCTTTTTTGGAGCCCAAAATCTAACTTTGTCATCAGTTTCGGGCCACATTTCTAATTTAGCTCTATTTTTCCGTCCCGGATCGTACGTCGTGAGCTGTTAAAAGGACAACGACTTTACTCGCTGGACATTAGAGGGCCCTACAACACATCGCAATCTCATCTTGCGAGTATGCTGGGTTGTTAAAGCGGATGGGTTGTCGTTAAGCCCATTGGTCCTTCTGAATAGGCCATCTCTCTAGGCTGGGTCTGTGAACCGTAGACACATAAAGGAATTGTGCCCTCAACATGACAGGTGCGATCATACCAGCACTAATGCACCGGATCCCATCAGAATTCCGAAGTTAAGCGTGCTTGGGCGAGAGTAGTACTAGGATGGGTGACCCCGTGGGAAGTCCTCGTGTTGCACCCCCCTTTTAAAATTTTTTTCCTCCGGTTAGGGTTGCCAAGATACTTTATCCACCCCATTTCTATTATCGAATCCCATAGCACCTTGGGCAAGACAACTTCGCTTCACGTGGAGGCCGGGCCCGCAAACCGGGGGCGTAGGGCTTATCACCAGGTCTCCGTCGCTTCTGTGCCCATAACTTTTGATCCGTAATGAGTTACGCGGCGCACAACATACTATTGGAAAGCTCTCCGAGAGCTCTATGATGGGGGCAGCGAGCTTGCTCGCTGTGCCCTTTTTTGGAGCCCAAAATCGAACGTTTTCATCAGTTTTGGGCCACTCTTCTAATTTAGCTCTATTTTTCCATCCCGAATCGTACGTCGTGAGCTGTTAAAAGGACAACAACCTTACTCGCGGGACATTAGAGGGCCCAACAACGCATCGAAATTCCATCTTGCGAGGATGCTATGTTGTTGAAGCGGATGGGCCAACTCTCTCGGCAGGGTCTGTGCACCGTTATCACATAAAGGAATTGTGCCCTCAACATGACAGGTGCGATCATACAAGCACTAATGCACCGGATCCCATCAGAACTCCGAAGTTAAGCGAGCTTGGGCGAGAGTAGTACTAGGATGGGTGACCCCCTGGGAAGTCCTCAAGTTGCACCCCCCTTTTCAATTTTTTTTCCTCCGGTTAGGGTTGCCAAGATACTATATCCACCCCAATTCTATTAACGAATCCCACAGCACCTTGGGCAAGACAAATTCGCTTCACGTGGAGGCCGGGCCCGCAAACGGGGGGCGTAGGGCTTGTGACCAGGTCTCCGTCGCTCTGGTACCCATAACTTTTGATCCGTAACGAGTTACGTGGTGCACAACATACTATTGGAAAGCTCTCCGACGGGGGCAGCTAGCTTGCTCGCTGTGACCCTTTTTGGAGCCCAAAATCGAACGTTTTCATCAGTTTCGAGCCACTTTTCTGATTTAGTTCTATTTTTCCATCCCGGATCGTACGTCGTGAGCTGTAAAAAGGACAACAACCTTACTCGCGGGACATTAGAAGGCCCTACAATGCATCGAAATCTCATCTTGCGAGGATGCTGGGTTGTTGAAGCGGATGGGTTGTCGTTAAGCCCATTGGGCCTTCTGAATGGGCCATCTCTCTACGCTGGGTCTGTGAACAGTTAACACATAAAGGAATTGTACCCTCAACGTGACGGGAGCGATCATACCAGCACTAATGCACCGGATCCCATCAGAACTCTGAAGTTAAGCGTGCTTGGGCGAGAGTCGTACTAGGATGGGTGACCCCTTGGGAAGTCCTCGTGTTGCACCCCCCTTTTAAAATTTTTTTCCTCCGGTTAGGGTTGCCAAGATACTTTATCCACCCCATTTCTATTATCGAATCCCACAGCACCTTGGGCAAGACAACTTCGCTTCACGTGGAGGCCGAGCCCGCAAACCGGGGGCGTAGGGCTTGTGACCAGGTCTCCGTCGCTCCGGTGCCCATAACTTTTGATCCGTATTGAGTTACGCGGCGCACAACATACTATTGGAAAGCTCTCCGAGAGCTCTACGATGGGGGCAGCTAGCTTGCTCGCTGTGCCCTTTTTTGGAGCCCAAAATCAAACGTTTTCATCAGTTTTGGGCCACTCTTCTAATTTAGCTCTATTTTTCAGTCCCGAATCGTACGTCGTGAGCTGTTAAAAGGACAACAACCTTACTCGCGGGACATTAGAGGGCCCTACAACGCATCGAAATTCCATCTTGCGAGGATGCTAGGTTGTTGAAGCGGATGGGCCATCTCTCTAGGCAGGGTCTGTGAAACGTTAACACATAAAGGAATTGTGCCCTCAACATGACGGGTGTGATCATACCAGCACTAATGCACCTGATCCCATCAGAACTCCGAAGTTAAGCGTGCTTGGGCGAGAGTAGTACTAGGATGGGTGACCCCTGGGAAGTCCTCGTGTTGCACCCCCCTTTTCAATTTTTTTTTCCTCCGGTTAGGGTTGCCAAGATACTTTATCCATACCATTTCTATTATCGAATCCCACAGCACCTTGGGCAAGACAACTTCGCTTCACGTGGAGGCCGGGCCCGCAAACCGGGGGCGTAGGGCTTGTGACCAGGTCTCCGTCGCACCGGTGCCCACAACTTTTGATTCGTAACGAGTTAAACGGCGCCCAGCATAATGTTGGAAAGCTCTCCGGGAGCTCTACGACGGGGGCAGTGAGCTTGCTCGTTGTGCCCTTTTCTGCAGCCCAAAATCGAACGTTTTCATCAGTTTCGGGCCACTTTTCTGATTTAGCTCTATTTTTTCATCCCGGATCGTACGTCGTGAGTTGTTAAAAGGACAACAACCTTACTCGTGGGACATTAGAGGGCCCTACAACGCATCGAAATCTCATCTTGCGAGGTTGCTGGGTTGTTGTAGCGGGTAGGTTGTCGTTAAGCCCATTGCGGCCTTCAGAATGGGCCATCTCTCTAGGCTGGGTCTGTGAACCGTTAACACATAAAGGAATTGTGCCCTCAACATGACGGGTGCGATCATACCAGCACTAATGCACCGGATCCCATCAGAATTTTGAAGTTAAGCGTGCTTGTGCGAGAGTAGTACTAGGATGGGTGACCCCTCGGGAAGTCCTCGTGTTGCACCCCCCTTTTCAAATTTTTTTGCTCGGGTTAGGGTTGCCAAGATACTTTATCCACCCCATTTCTATTATCGAATCCCACAGCACCTTGGGCAAGACAACTTCGCTTCACGTGGAGGCCGGGCCCGCAAACCGGGGGCGTAGGTCTTGTGACCAGGTCTCCGTCTCTTCGATGCCCATAACTAATGATCCGTAACGAGTTACGCGGCGCATAGCATACTGTTGGAAAGCTCTCCGAGAGCTCTACAACTGGGGCAGCGAGCTTGCTCGCTGTGCCCTTTGTTGGAGCCCAAAATCGAACGTTTTCATTAGTTTCGGGCCACTTTTCTAGTTTAGCTCTATTTTTCCGTCTCGGATCGTACATCGTGAGCTGTTAAAAGGAAAACAACCTTACTCGCTGGACATTAGAGGGCCCTACAACGCATCGAAATCTCATCTTGCGAGGATGCTGTGTTGTTGAAGCAGATGGGTTGTCGTTAAGCCCATTTGGCCTTCGGAATGGGCCATCTCTCTAGGCTGGGTCTGTGAACCGTTAACACATAAGTAATTGTGCCTTCAACATGACGGGTGCGATCATACCAGCACTAATGCACCGGATCCCATCAGAACCCCGAAGTTAAGCGTGGTTGTGCAAGAGTAGTACTAGGATGGGTGACCCCCTGGGAAGTCCTCGTGTTGCACCCCCTTTTCAATTTCTTTTGCTCCGGTTAGGGTTGCCAAGATACTTTATCCACCCCATTTCTATTATCGAATCCCACAGCACCTTGGGCAAGACAACTTCGCTTCACGTGGAGGCCGGGCCCGCAAACCGGGGGCGTAGGGCTTGTGACCAGGTCTCCGTCGCTCCGGTGCCCATAACTTTTGATCCGTAACGAGTTACGCGGCGCACAGCATACTATTGGAAAGCTCTCCAAGATCTCTACGACGGGGGCAGCCAGCTTGCTCGATGTGCCCTTTTTTGGAGCCCATCAGAACGTTTTCATCAGTTTTGGGCCACTTTACTGATTTAGCTCAATTTTTTCGTCCCGGATCGTACGTCGTGAGCTGTTAAAAGGACAACAACCTTACTCGCGGGACATTAGATGGCCCTACAATGCATCGAAATCTCATCTTGCGAGGATGCTGGGTTGTTGAAGCGGATGGGTTGTCGTTAAGCCCATTGGGCCTTCTGAATGGGCTACCTTTCTAGGCTGGGTCTGTGAACCGTTAATACATAAAGGAATTGTGCCCTCAACAAGACGGGTGCGATCCTACCAGCACTAATGCACCGGATCCCATCAGAAGTCCGAAGTTAAGCGTGCTTGGGCGAGAGTAGTACTACGATGGGTGACCCCCTGGGATGTCCTCGTGTTGCGCCCCCTTTTCAATTTTTTTTGCTCCGGTTAGGGTTGCCAAGATACTTTACCCACCCCATTTCTATTATCGAATCCCACAGCACCATGGGCAAGACAACTTCGCTTCACGTGGAGGCTGGGCCCGCAAACCGAGGGCGTAGGGCTTGTGAACAGGTCTCCGTCGCTCCGGTGCCCATAACTTTTGATCAGTAACGAGTTACGCGGTGCACAGCATACTGTTGAAAAGCTCTCCGAGAGCTCTACGACGGGGGCAGCGAGTTTGCTCGCTGCGCCCTATTTTCGAGGCCAAAATCAAACATTTTCATCAGTTTCGGACCACTTTTGTAATTTAGCTCTATTTTTCCATCCCGGATCGTATGTCGTGAGCTGTTAAAAGGACAACAACCTTACTCGCAGGACATTAGAGGGCCCTACAACGCATAAAATTCTCATCTTGCGAGGATGCTGGGTTGTTGAAGCGGATGGGTTGTCGTTAAACCCATTGGGCCTTCTGAATGGGCCATCTCTCTAGGCTGGGTCTGTGAATCGTTAACACATAAAGGAATTGTGCCCTCAACATGACGGGTGCGATCATACCAAAACTTATGCACCGGATCCCATCAGAACTCCGAAGTTAAGCGTGCTTGGGCGAGAGTGGTACTTGGATGGGTGACCCCTTGGGAAGTCCTCGTGTTGCACCTCCCTTTTCAATTTCTTTTGCTCTGGTTAGGGTTGCCAAGATACTTTATCCACCCGATTTCTATTATCGAATCCCACAGCACCATGGGCATGACAACTTCGCTTCACGTGGAGGCCGGGCCCGCAAATCGAGGGCGTAGGGCTTGTTACCAGGTCTCCGTCGCTCCGGTGCCCATTACTTTTGATCCGTAACGAATTACGCGGCGCACAGCAACTGTTGGAAAGCTCTCCGGGAGCTCTACGACGGGGGCCGCTAGCTTGCTTGTTGTGCCCTTTGTTGGAGCCCAAAATCGAACGTTTTCATCATTTTCGGGCCACTTTTCTAATTTAGCTCTATTTTTCCGTCCCGGATCGTACGTCATGAGCTGTTAAAAGGGCAACAACCTTACTCGCGGGACATTAGAGGGCCCTACAACGCATCAAAATCTCATATTGCGAGGATGCTGGGTTGTTGAAGTGGATAGGTTGTCGTTAAGCCTATTGGGCGTTCTGAATGGGCCATCTCTCTAGGCTGGGTCTGTGAACCGTTAAAACATAAAGGAATTGTTCAGTCAACATGACGGGTGCGATCATACCAGCACTAATGCACCGGATCCGATCAGAACTCTGAAGTTAAGCGTGCTTGGGCGAGAGTAGTACTAGGATGGGTGAACCGCTGGGAAGTCCTCGTGTTGCACCCCTCTTTTCAATTTTTTTTGCTCCGGTTAGGGTTGCCAATATACTTTATCCACCCTATTTCTATTATCGAATCCCACAGCACCTTGGGCAAGACAACTTCGCTTCACGTGGAGGCCGGGCCCGCAAACCGGGGATGTAGGTCTTGTGACCAGGTCTCCGTCGCTCTAGTGCCCATAACTTTTGATTCATAACGAGTTACGCGGCGCATAGCCTACTGTTGGAAAGCACTCCGAGAGCTCTACAACTGGGGCAGCAAGCTTGCTCGCTATGCCCTTTGTTGGAGCCCAAAATCGAACGTTTTCATTAGTTTCGGGCCACTTTTCTAATTTAGCTCTATTTTTTCATCCCGGATCGTACGTCGTGAGCTGTTAAAAGGACAACAACCTTACTCGCTGGACATTAGAGGGCCCTAAAACGCATCAAAATCTCATCTTGCGAGGATATTGGGTTGTTGAAACGGATGGGTTGTCGTTAAGCCCATTGGGCCTTCTGAATGGGCCATCTCTCTAGGCCGGGTCTGTGAATCGTTAACACATAAAGGAATTGTGCCCTCAACATGACGGGTGCGATCATACCAGAACTAATGCACCGGATCCCATCAGAACTCCGAAGTTAAGCGTGCTTGTGCGAGAGTAGTACTAGGATGGGTGACCCCTTGGGAAGTCCTCGTGTTGCACCCCCCTTTTCAATTTTTTTTGCTCCGGTTAGGGTTGCCAAGATACTTTATCCACCCCATTTCTATTATCGAATCCCACAGCACCTTGGGCAAGACAACTTCGTTTCACGTGGAGGCCGGGCCCGCAAACCGGGGGCGTAGGGCTTGTGACCAGGTCTCCGTCGCTCCGATGCTCATAACTTTTGATCCGTAACGAGTTACGCGGCGCACAGCATACTGTTGGAAAGCTCTCCGAGAGTTCTACGAAGGGGGCAATGAGCTTGCTCGCATTTCCCTTTTTCGGAGCCCAAAATCGAACATTTTCATCAGTTTCGGGCCGCTTTTCTAATTTATCTCTTTTTTTCCATCCCGGATCGTACGTCGTGAGCTGTTAAAAGGACAACAACCTTACTCGCGGGACATTAGAGGGCCCTACAACGCATCAAAATTTCATCTTGTGAGGATGCTGGGTTGTTGAAGCGGATGGGTTGTCGTTAAGCCCATTGGGCCTTCTGAATGGGCCATCTCTCTAGGCTGGGTCTGTGAACCGTTAACACATAAAAGAATTGTGCCCTCAACATGACGGGTGCGATTATACCAGCACTAATGCACCGGATCCGATCAGAACTCCGAAGTTAAGCGTGCTTGGGCGAGAGTAGTACTAGGATGGGTGACCCCCTGGGAAGTCCTCGTGTTGCACCCCCATTTTTAATTTTTTTCCCTGGTTAGGGTTACCAAGATACTTTATCCACCCCATTTCTATTATCGAATCCCACAGCACCTTGGGCAAGACAACTTTGCTTCACGTGGAGGCCGGGCCCGCAAACCGAGGGCGTGGGGCTTGTGACCAAGTCTCCGTCGCTCCGGTGTCTATAACTTTAGATCCGTAACGAGTTACGCGGCGCACAGCATACTTTTGGAAAGCTCTCCTAGAGCTCTACGACGGGGGCAGCTAGCTTGCTCGCTATGCCCTTTGTTGGAGCCCAAAATCGAACGTTTTCATTAGTTTTGGGCCACCTTTCTTATTTAGCTCTATTTTTCCGTCCCGGATCGTACGTCGTGAGCTGTTAAAAGGACAACAACCTTACTCGCGGGACATTAGAGGGCCCTACAATGCATCAAAATCTCATCTTGCAAGGATGCTGGGATGTTGACGCGGATGGTTTGTCGTTAAGCCCATTGGGCCTTCTGAATGGGCCATCTCTCTAGGCTGGGTCTGTGAATAGTTAACACATAAAGGAATTGTTCCCTCAACATGACTGGTGCGATCATACCAGCACTAATGCACCGGATCCCATCAGAACTTCGAAGTTAAGCGTGCTTGGGCGAGAGTAGTACTAGGATGGGTGACCCCCTGGGAAGTCCTCGTGTTGTACCCCCCTTTTAAATTTTCTTTCCTCCGGTTAGGGTTGCCAAGATACTTTATCCACCCCAATTCAATTATCGAATCCCACAGCACCTTGGGCAAGACAACTTCGCTTCACGTGGAGACCGGGCCCGCAAACTGGGGACGTAGGGCTTGTGACCAGGTCTCCGTCGCTCCGGTGCCCATAACTTTTGATCCGTAACGAGTTACGCGGCGCACAACATACTATTGGAGAGCTCTCTGACAGTTCTACGATGGGGGCAGCTAGCTTGCTCGCTGTGCCCTTTTTTGGGGCCCAAAATCGAACGTTTTCATCAGTTCCGGACCACTCTTTTAATTTATCTCTATTTTTCTGTCCCGGATCGTACGTCGTGAGCTGTTAAAAGGACAACAACCTTATTCACGGGACATTAGAGGGCCCTACTACGCATCGAAATCCCATCTTGCAAGGATGTTAGGTTGTTGAAGCGGATGGGCCATCTCTCTAGGCAGGGTCTGTGAACCGTTAACACATAAAGGAATTGTGCCCTCAACATGACGGGTGTGATCATACCAGCACTAATGCACCGGTTCCTATCAGAACTCCGAAGTTAAGCGTGCTTGGGCGATAGTAATACTAGGATGGGTGACCACCTGGGAAGTCCTCGTGTTGCACCCCCCTTTTCAATTTTTTTTCCTCCGGTTAAGGTTGCCAAGATACTTTATCCACCCCATTTCTATTATCGAATTCCACAGAACCTTGGGCAAGACAACTTCGCTTCACGTGGAGGCCTGGCCCGCAAACTGGGGGCGTAGGGCTTGTGACCAGGTCTCCGTAGCTCCGGTGCCCATAACTTTTGAACCGTAACGGGTTATGCGGCGCACAGCATACTGTTGGAAAGCTCTCCGACGGGGGCACCCAGCTTGCTCTCTGTGCCCTTTTTTGGAGCCTAAAATCGAACGTTTTCATCATTTTCGGGCCACTTTTCTAATTTAGCTCTATTTTTCCGTCCCGGATCGTACGTCGTGAGCAGTTAAAAGGACAACAACCTTACTCGCGGGACATTAGAGGGCCCTACAACGCATCAAAATCTCATCTTGCGAGGATGCTGGGTTGTTGAAGCAGATGGGTTATCGTTAAGCCCATTGGGCCTTCTAAATGGGCCATCTCTCTAGGCTAGGTCAGTGAACCGTTAACACATAAAGGAATTGAGCCCTCAACATGATAGGTGCGATCATACCAGCACTAATACACCGGATCCCATCAGAACTCCGAAGTTAAGCGTGCTTGGGCGAGAGTAGTACTAGGATGGGTGACCCCTTGGGAAGTCCTCGTGTTGCACCCCGCTTTGCAATTTTTTTTCCTCCGGTTAGGGTTGCCAAGATACTTTATCCACCCCATTTCTTTTATCGAATCCCACAGAACCTTGGGCAAGACAACTTCGCTTCACGTAGAGGCCGGGCCCGCAAACCGGGGGAGTAGGGCTTATGACCAGGTCTCCGTCGCTCCGGTGCCCATAACTTTTGATCCGTAACGAGTTACACAGTGCGCACAGCATATTGTTGGAAAGCACTCCGAGAGCTCTACAATAGGGGAAGCTAGCTTGCTCGATGTGCCCTTTTTTAGAGCCCAAAATCAAACGTTTTCATCAGTTTCGCGCCACTCTTCTAATTTAGCTTTATTTTCTGTCCCGGATCGTACGTCGTGAGTTGTTAAAAGGACAACAACCTTACTCGCGGGACATTAGAGGGCCCTACAATGCATCGAAATCCCATCTTGCGCGGATGCTGGGTTGTTGAAGCAGATGGGTTGTCGTTAAGCCCATTGGGTCTTCTGAATAGGCCATCTCTCTAGGCTGGGTCTGTGAACCGTTAACACATAAAGGAATTTTTCCCTCAACATGATGGGTGCGATCATACCAGCACTAATGCACCGGATCCCATCAGAACTCCGAAGTTAAGCGTGCTTGGGCGAGAGTAGTACTAGGATGGGTGACCCCCTGGGAAGTCCTCGTGTTGCACCCCCCTTTTCAATTTTTTTTGCACTGGTTGGGGTTGCGAAGATACTTTATCCACCCCATTTCTATTATCGAATCCCTCAGCACCTTGGGCAAGACAACTTCGCTTCACGTGGTGGCCGGGCCCGCAAACCGAGGGCGTAGGGCTTGTGACCAGGTCTCCGTCGCTACGGTGCCCATAACTTTTGATCCGTAACGAGTTACGCGGCGCACAGCATACTGTTGGAAAGCTCTCCGAGAGCTCATCAACGGGGGCAGCCAGCTTGCTCGCTGTGCCCTTTGTTGGAGCCCAAAATCGAACATTTTCATCAGTTTCGGGCCACTCTTCTAATTTAGCTATATTTTTCTGTCCCGGATCGTACGTCGTGAGCTGTTAAAAGGACAACAACCTTACTCTTGGGGTATTAGAGGGCCCTACAACGCATCGAAATCCCATTTTGTGAGGATGTTGTGTTGTTGAAGTGGAGGGGTTGTCGTTAAGCCCATTGGGCCTTCTGAATGGGCCATCTCTCTAGGCTGGGTCTGTGAGCCGTTAACACATAATGGAATTGTGCCCTCAACATGACGGGTGCGATAATACCAGCCCTAATGCACCAGATCCCATCAAAACTCCGAAGTTAAGCGTGCTTGGGCGAGAGTAGTACTAGGATGGGTGACGCCCTGGGAAGTCCTCGTGTTGCACCCCCATTTCAATTTTTTTTGCTCCGGTTAGGTTTGCCAAGATACTTTATCTACCACTTTTCTATTATCGAATCCCACAGCACCTTGGGCAAGACAACTTCGCTTCACGTGGAGGCCAGGCCAGCAAATCGAGGGCGTAGGGCTTGTGACCAACTCTCCGTCGCTCCGGTGCCCATAACTTTTGATCCGTAACAAGTTAAGCGGCGCACATGATACTGTTGGAAAGCTTTCCGAGAGCTCTACGACGGGGGCAGCCAGCTTGCTCGCTGTGCCCTTTGTTGGAGGCTAAAATTGAACGTTTTCATCAGTTTCGGGCCACTTTTCTAATTTAGCTCTATTTTTCCGTCCCGGTTCATACGTCGTGAGATGTTAAAAGGACAACAACCTTACTCGCGGGACATTAGAGGGCCCTACAACGCATCAAAATCTCATCTTGCGAGGATGTTGGGTTGTTGAAGCGGATGGGTTGTCGTTAAGCCCATTGGGCCTTCTGAATGGGCCATCTCTCTAGGCTGGGTCTGTGAACCGTTAACATATAAAGGAATTGTGCCCTCAACATGACGGGTGCGATCATACCAGCACTAATGCACCGGATCCCATCAGAACTCCGAAGTTAAGCGTGCTTGGGCGAGACTAGTACTAGGATGGGTGACCCCCTGGGAAGGCCTCGTGTTGCACCCCCCTTTTCAATTTTTTTTCCTCCGGTTAGGGTTGCCAAGATACATTATCCACCCCATTTCTATTATCGAATCCCACAGCACCTTGGGCAAGACAACTTCGCTTCACGTGGAGGCCGGGCCTGCAAGCCAGGGGCGTAGGGCATGTGACCTGGTCTCCGTCGCTCCGGTGCCCATAACTTTTGATTCGTAACGAGTTACGCGGTGCACAACATACAGTTGGAAAGCTCTCTGAGAGCTCTTCGATTGGGGAAGCGAGCTTGCTCGATGTGCCCTTTTTTGGAGACCAAAACCGAACGTTTTCATCAGTTTCGGGCCACTTTTCTAATGTAGCTCTATTTTTCCGTACCGGATCGTACGTCGTGAGATGTTAAAAGGACAACAACCTTACTCGCGGGACATTAGAGGGCCCTACAACGGATCGAAATCCCATCTTGCGAGGATGCATGGTTATTGAAGCGGATGGGTTGTCGTTAAGCCCATTGGGCTTTCTGAATGGGCCATCTCTCTAGGCTGGGTCTGTGAACCGTTAAGACATAAAGGAATTATGCCCTCAACATGACGGGTGCGATCAAACCAGCACTAAACCACCGGATCCCATCAGAAGTCCGAAGTTAAGCGTGCTTGGGCGAGAGTAGTAATAGGATGGGTGACCCCTTGGGAAATCCTCGTGTTGCACCCCCCTTTTCAAATTTTTTTACTCCGGTTAGGGTTGCCAAGATACTTTATCCACCCCATTTCTATTATCGAATCCCACAACAATTTGGGCAAGACAACTTCGCTTCACGTGGAGGCCGGTTCCGCAAACCGGGGGCGTAGGGCTTGTGACCAGGTCTCCTTCGCTCCGGTGCCCATCACTTTTGATCCGTAACGAGTTACGTGGCGCACTGAGTACTGTTGGAAAGCTCTCCGAGAGCTCTACGATGGGGACAGCGACCTTGCTCGCTCTGCCCTTTTTTGGAGCCCAAAATTGAACGTTTTCATCAGTTTCGGGCCACTCTTGTTCTTTAGTTCTATTTTTTCGTCCCGGATCGTACGTCGTGAGCTGTTAAAAGGACAACAACCTTACTCGCGGGACATTAGAGGGCCCTACAACGCATCTAAATCCCATCTTGCGAGGATGCTGGGTTGTTGAAGCGGATGGGTTGTCGTTAAGCCCATTGGGTCTTCTGAATGGGCCATCTCTCTAGGCTGGGTCTGTGAACCGTTAACACATAAAGGAATTGTGCCCTCAACATGACGGGTGCGATCATACCAGCATTAATGCACCGGATCCCATCAATACTCCGAAGTTAAGCGTGCTTGGGCGAGAGTAGTACTAGGATGGGGGACCCCCTGGGAAGTCCTCGTGTTGCACCCCCCTTTTCAATTTTTTTTGCTCCGGTTAGGGTTGCCAAGATAGTTTATCCACCCCATTTCTATTAACGAATCCCACAGCACCTTGTGCAAGACAACTTCGCTTCACGTGGAGGCCGGGCCCGCAAACCGATGGCGTAGGGCTTGTGAGCAGGTCTCCGTCGCTCCGGTGCCCATAACTTTTGATCCGTAACGTGTTACGCGGTGCACAATATACTATTGGAAAGCTCTCCGAGAGCTCTACGTTGGGGTAGCTAGCTTGCTCGCTGTGCCCTTTTTTGGAGCCCAAAATCCAACGTTTTCATCTGTTTCGGTCCACTTTTCTAATTTAGCTCTATTTTTCCGTCCCGGATCGTATGTCGTGAGCTGTTAAAAGGACAACAAACTTACTCGTGGGACAATAGAAAGGCCCTACAACACATCGAAATCTCATCTTGCTAGGATGCTGGGTTGTTGAAGCGGATGGGTTGTCGTTAAGCCCATTGGGCCTTCTGAATGGGCCATCTCTCTAGGCTGGGTCTGTGAACCGTTAACACATAAAGGAATTGTGCCCTCAACATGACGGGTGCGATCATACAAGCACTAATGCACCGGATCCCATAAGAACTCCGAAGTTAAGCGTGCTTGGGCGAGAGTAGTACTAGGATGGGTGACCCCCTGGGAAGTCCTCGTGTTGCACCCCCCTTTTCAATTTTTTTTGCTCCGGTTAGGGTTGCCAAGATAGTTTATCCACCCCATTTCTATTATCGAATCCCACAGCACCTTGTGCAAGACAACTTCGCTTCACTTGGAGGTCGGGCCCGCAAACCGATAGCGTAGGGTTTGTGACCAGGTCTCCGTCGCTCCGGTGCACATAACTTTTGATCCGTAACGTGTTACGCGGTGCACAGCATACTGTTGGAAAGCTCTCCGAGAGCTTTACGACAGGGGGAGCGAGCTTGCTTGCTGTGCCCTTTTTTGGAGCCCAAATCGAACGTTTTCATTAGTTTCGGGCCACTTTTCTAATTTAGCTCTATTTTTTCGTCCCGGATCGGACGTTGTGATCTGTTAAAAGGACAACAACCTTACTCGTGGGACATTAGAGGGCCCTACAACGCATCGAAATCTCATCTTGCGAGGATGCTGGGTTGTTGAAGCGGATGGGCTGTCGTTAAGCCTAGTGGGCCTTCTGAATGGGCCATCTCTCTAGGCTGGGTCTGTGAACCGTTAACACATAAAGGAATTGTGCCCTCAACATAACGGGTGCAATCATACCAGCACTAGTGCACGGGATCCCATCAGAACTCCGAAGTTAAGCGTGCTTGGGCGAGAATAGTACTAGGATGGGTGACCCCTTGGGAAGTCCGCGTGTTGCACCCCCCTTTTCAATTTTTTTTGCTCTGGTTAGGGTTGCCAAGATACTTTATCCGCCCCATTTCTATTATCGAATCCCACAGCACCTTGGGCAAGACAACTTTGCTTCACGTGGAGGCCAGGCCCGCAAACCAAGGGCGTAGGGCTTGTGACCAGGACTCCGTCGCTCCGGTGCCCGTAAGTTTTGATCTATAACGAGTTACACGGCGCACAGCATACCGTTGGAAAGCTTTCCGAGAGCTCTACAACGTGGTAGCGAGCTTGCTCGCTACGCCCTTTTTTGGAGCCCAAAATCGAACGTTTTTATCAGTTTCAGGCCACTTTTCTAATTTAGCTCTATTTTTCCGTCCCGGATCGTACGTCGTGAGCTGTTAAAAGGACAACAACCTTACTTGAGGGACATTAGAGGGCCTTACAACGCATCGAAATCTCATCTTGCGAGGATGCTGGGTTGTTGAAGCGGATGGGCTATCGTTAAGCCCAGTGGGCCTTCTGAATGGGCCATCTCTCTAGGCTGGGTCTGTGAACCGTTAACACATAAAGGAATTGTGCCCTCAACATGACGGGTGCGATCATACAAGCACTAATGCACCGGATCCCATCAGAACTCCGAAGTTAAGCGTGCTTGGGCGAGAGTAGTACTAGGATGGGTGACCCCCTGGGAAGTCCTCGTGTTGCACCCCACTTTTCAATTTTTTTTGCTCCGGTTAGGGTTGCCAAGATAGTTTATCCACCCCATTTCTATTATCGAATCCATCAGCACCTTGTGCAAGACAACTTCGCTTCACGTGGAGGTCGGGCCCGCAAACCGATGGCGTAGGGCTTGTGACCAGGTCTCCGTCGCTCCGGTGCACATAACTTTTGATCCGTAACGTGTTACGCGGTGCACAGCATACTGTTGGAAAGCTCTCCGAGAGCTCTATGACAGGGGGAGCGAGCTTGCTTGCTGTGCCCTTTTTTGGAGCCCAAATCGAACGTTTTCATCAGTTTCGGGCCACTTTTCTAATTTAGCTCTATTTTTTCATCCCGGATCGGACGTTGTGATCTGTTAAAAGGACAACAACCTTACTCGTGGGACATTAGAGGGCCCTACAACGCATCGAAATCTCATATTGCGAGGATGCTAGGTTGTTGAAGCGGATGGGCTGTCGTTAAGCCTTGTGGGCCTTCTGAATGGGCCATCTCTCTAGGCTGGGTCTGTGAACCGTTAACACATAAAGGAATTGTGCCCTCAACATAACGGGTGCGATCATACCAGCACTAGTGCACGGGATCCCATCAGAACTCCGAAGTTAAGCGTGCTTGGGCGAGAATAGTACTAGGATGGGTGACCCCTTGGGAAGTCCTCGTGTTGCACCCCCCTTTTCAATTTTTTTTGCTCTGGTTAGGGTTGCCAAGATACTTTATCCGCCCCATTTCTATTATCGAATCCCACAGCACCTTGGGCAAGACAACTTCGCTTCACGTGGAGGCCAGGCCCGCAAACCAAGGGCGTAGGGCTTGTGACCAGGACTCCGTCGCTCCGGTGCCCGTAACTTTTGATCAGTAACGAGTTACACGGCGCACAGCATACTGTTGGAAAGCTTTCCGAGAGCTCTACGACGGGGTAGCGAGCTTGCTCGCTACGCCCTTTTTTGGAGCCCAAAATCAAACGTTTTGATCAGTTTCAGGCCACTTTCCTAATTTAGCTCTATTTTTCCGTCCCGGATCGTACGTCGTGAGCTGTTAAAAGGACAACAACCTTACTTGAGGGACATTAGAGGGCCTTACAACGCATCGAAATCTCATCTTGCGAGGATGCTGGGTTGTTGAAGCGGATGGGCTGTCGTTAAGCCCAGTGGGCCTTCTGAATGGGCCATCTCTCTAGGCTGGGTCTGTGAACCGTTAACACATAAAGGAATTGTGCCCTCAACATAACGGGTGCGATCATACCAGCACTAATGCACGGGGTCCCATCAAAACTCCGAAGTTAAGCGTGCTTGGGCGAGAGTAGTACTAGGATGGGTGACCCCCTGGGAAGTCCTCGTGTTGCACCCCCCTTTTCAATTTTTTTTGCTCTGGTTAGGGTTGCCAAGATAATTTATCCTCCCCATTTCTATTATCGAATCCTACAGCACCTTGGGCAAGAAAACTTCAATTCACGTGGAGGCCGGGCCCGCAAACCGAGGGCGTAGGGCTTGTGACCAGGTCTCCGTCGCTCCAGTGCCCATAACTTTTGATCCGTAACAAGTTACGCGGCGCACAACATACTGTTGGAAAGCTCACCGAGAGCTCTACGATGGGGGCAGCGAGCTAGCTCACTGGGCCCTTTGTTGGAGCCCAAAATCGAACGTTTTCATCAGTTTCGGGCCACTATTCTCATTTTGCTCAATTTTGCCATCCCGGATCGTACGTCGTGAGCTGTTAAAAGGACAACAACCCTACTCGCGGGACATTAGAGGGCCCTACAACGCATCGAAATCCCATCTTGCGAGGATGCTGGGTTGTTGAATCGGATGGGTTGTCGTTAAGCCCATTGGGCCTTCTGAATGGGCCATCTCTCTAGGCTGGTTCTGTGAACCGTTAACACATAAAGGAATTGTGCCCTCAACATGACGGGTGCGATCATACCAACACTAATGCACCGGATCCCATCAGAAGTCCGAAGTTAAGCGTGCTTGGGCGAGAATAGTACTAGGATGGGTGACCCCCTAGGAAGTCCTCGTGTTGCACCCCCCTTTTCAATTTTTTTTGATCCGGTTTGGGTTGCCAAGATACTTTATCCACCCCATTTCTATTATCGAATCCCACAGCACCTTGGGCAAGACAACTTCGCTTCACGTGGAGGCCGGGCCCGCAAACCGAGGGCGTAGGGCTTGTGACCAGGTCTCCGTCGCTCCGGTGCCCATAACTTTTGATCCGTAACGAGTTACGCGGCGCACAGCATACTGTTGGAAAGCTCTCCGAGAGCTCTACGATGGGGGCAGCTAGCTTGCTCGCTATGCCCTTTTTTGGAGCCCAAAATCGAACGTTTTCATTAGTCTCGGGCCACTTTTCTAATTTAACTCTATTTTTCTGTCCCGGATCGTACGTCAGGAGCTGTTAAAAGGACAACAACCATACTCGTGGGACATTAGAAGGCCCTACAACGCATCGAAATCTCATCTTGTGAGGATGCTGGGTTGTTGAAGCGGATGGGTGTTCGTTAAGCCCATTGGGACTTCTGAATGGGCTATCTCTCTAGGTTGGGTCTGTGAACCGTTAACACATAAAGGAATTATGCCCACAACATGACGGGTGCGATCATACCACCACTAATGCACCGGATCCCATCAGAACTACGAAGTTAACCGTGCTTGGGCGAGAGTAGTACTAGAATGGGTGACCCCGTGGGAAGTCCTCGTGTTCCACCCCCCTTTTCAATTTTTTTTGTTCCGGTTGGGGTTGCCAAGATACTTTATCCACCCCATTTCTATTATCGAATCCCACAACACCTTGGGCAAGAAAACTTCACTTCACGCGGAGGCCGGGTCCGCAAACCGAGGGCGTATGGCTTGTGACTAGGTCTCCGTGGCTCTGGTGCCCATAACTTTTGATCCGTAACGAGTTACGCGGCGTACAGCATACTGTTATAAAGCTCTCCGAGAGCTCTACGACGGGGCCAACAAACTTGCTCGCTTTGCCCTTAGTTGGAGCCCAAAATTGAACGTTTTTATCAGTTTCGGGCCACTTTTCTAATTTAGCTCTCTTTTTTTCGTCCCGGATCGTACGTTGTGAGCTGTTAAAAGGACAACAACCTTACTCGCGGGACATTAGATGGCCCTTCAACGCATCGAAATCTCATCTTGCGAAGATGCTGGGTTGTTGAAGCGGATGGGTTGTCGTTAATCCCATTGGGCCTTCTGAATGGGCCATCTCTCTAGGCTGGGTCTGCGAACCGTTAACACATAAAGGAATTGTGCCCACAACATGGCAGGTGCGATCATACCGGCACTAATGCACAGAATCCCATCAGAACTCCGAAGTTAAGCTTGCTTGGGCGAGAGTAGTAATAGGATGGGTGACCCCCTGGGAAGTCCTCGTGTTGCACCCCCCTTTTCAATTTTTTTTGTTCCGGTTTGGGTTGCCAAGATACTTTATCCGCCCCATTTCTATTATCGAATCCCACAGCACCTTGGGCAAGAAAACTTCGCTTCACGTGGAGGTCGGGCCCGCAAACCGGGGGCGTAGGGCTTGTGACCAGGTCTCCGTCGCTCCGGTGCCCATAACTTTTGATCCGTAACGAGTTACGCAGGGCACAGCATACTGTTGGAAAGCTCTCCGAGAGCTCTACGACGTGGGCAGCGAGCTTGCTCGCTTTGCCCTTTGTTGGAGCCCAAAATTGAATGTTTTCATCAGTTTCGGGCCACTTTTCTGAGTTAGCTCTATTTTTTCGTCCCGGATCGTACGTCGTGAGCTGTTAAAAGGACAACAACCTTACTCGTGGGACATTAGAGGGCCCTATAACGCATCAAAATCTCATCTTGCGAGGAAGCTGGGTTGTTGAAGCAGATGGGTTGTCGTTAAGCCCATTAGGCCTTCTGAATGGGCCATCTCTCTAGGCTGGGTCTGTGAACCGTTAACACATAAAGGAATTGTGCCCTCAACATGACGGGTGCGATCATACCAGCACTAATGCACCGGATCCCATCAGAACTCCGAAGTTAAGCATGCTTGGGCGAGAGTAGTACTAGGATGGGTGACCCCCTGCGAAGTCCTCATGTTGCACCCCCCTTTTCAATTTTTTTTGTTCCGGTTTGGGTTGCCAAGATACTTTATCCGCCCCATTTCTATTATCGAATCCCACAGCACCTTGGGCAAGAAAACTTCGCTTCACGTGGAGGTCGGGCCCGCAAACCGGGGGCGTAGGGCTTGTGACCAGGTCTCCGTCGCTCCGGTGCCCATAACTTTTGATCCGTAACGAGTTACGCAGGGCACAGCATACTGTTGGAAAGCTCTCCGAGAGATCTACGATGGGGGCAGCGAGCTTGCTCGCTGTGCCCTTTTTTGGTGCCCAAAATCGAACGTTTTCATCAGTTTCGGGCCACTTTTCTAGTTTAGCTCTATTTTTTCGTCCCAGACCGTACGTCGTGAGATGTTAAAAGGAATACAACCTTACTCGCGGGACATTAGAGGGCCCTACAACGCATCGAAATCTCATCTTGTGAGGATGCTGTGTTGTTGAACCGGATGGGTTGTCGTTAAGCCTATTGGGCCTTCTGAATGGGCCATCTCTCTACGCTGGGTCTGTGAACCGTTAACAAATAAACGAATTGTGCCCTCAACATGACGGGTGCGATCATACCAGCAGTAATGCACCGGATCACATGAGAACTCTGAAGTTAAGCGTGCTTGGGCGAGAGTAGTACTAGGCTGGGTGGCCGCCTAGGAAGTCCTCGTGTTGCACCCCCCTTTTCAATTTTTTTTGCTCCGGTTAGGGTTGCCAAGATACTTTATCCACCCCATTTCTATTATCGAATCCCACAGCATCTTGGGCAAGACAACTTCGCTTCACGTGGAGGCCAGGCCCGCAAACTGGGGGCGTAGGGCTTGTGACCAGGTCTCCGTCGCTCCGGTGCCCATAACTTTTGAACTGTAACGAGTTACGCGGCGCACAGCATACTGTTGTGAAGCTCTTCGAGAGCCCTACGATGGGGGCAGCGAGTTTGCTCGCTGTGTCCTTTTTTGGCATCCAAAATTGAACGTTTTCATCAGTTTCGGGCCACTTTTCTAATTTAGCTCTATTTTTTCGTCCCGGATCGTACGTCGTGAGCTGTTAAAAGGACAATAACCTTACTCGTGGGACATTAGGGGGCCCTACAACGTATCAAAATCTCATCTTGTGAGGATGCTGGGTTGTTGAAGCGGATGGGTTGTCGTTAAGCCCATTGGGCCTTCTGAATGGGCCATCTCTCTGGGCTGGGTCTGTGAACCGTTAACACATAAAGGAATTGTGCCCTCAACATGACTGGTGCGATCATACCAGCACTAATGCACCGGATCCCATCAGAAGTCCGAAGTTAAGCATGCTTGGGCGAGAGTAGTACTAGGATGGGTGACCCCCTGGGAAGTCCTCGTGTTACACCCCCCTTTTCAATTTTTTTTGCTCCGGTTAGGGTTGCCAAGATACTTTATGCACCCCATTTCTATTATCGAATCCCACGGTACCTTGGGCAAGACAACTTGGCTTCACGTGGAGGCCGGGCCCGCAAACCGGGGGCGTAGGGCTTGTGACCAGGTCTTCGTCGCTCCGGTGCCCATAACTTTTGATCCGTAACGAGTTACGCAGTGCACAGCATAATGTTGGAAAGCTCTCCGAGAGCTTTACGACGGGGGCAGCTAGCTTGCTTGTTGTGCCCTTTTTTGGAACCCAAAATTGAATGTTTTCATCAGTTTCGGGCCACTTTTCTAATTTAGCTCTATTTTTCCGCCCCGGATCGTACGTCGTAAGCTATTAAAAGGACAACAACTTTACTCGCAGGACATTAGAGGGCCCTACAATGCATCGAAATCTCATTTTGCGAGTATGCTGGGTTGTTGAAGCGGATGGGTTACCGTTAAGCCCATTGGGCCTTCTGAATGGGCCATCTCCCTAGGCTGGGTCTGTGAACCGTTAACACATAAAGGAATCGTGCCCTCAACATGACTGGTGCGATCATACCAGCACTAACGCACCGGATCCCACCAGAACTCTAAAGTTAAGTGTGCTTGGGCGAGAGTAGTACTAGGATGGGTGACCCCCTGGGAAGTCCTCGTGTTGCACCCCCCTTTTCAATTTTTTTTGCTCCGGTTAGGGTTGCCAAGATACTTTATCCACCCCATTTCTACTATCGAATCCCTCAGCACCTTGGGCAAGACAACTTCGCTTCACGTGGAGGCCGGGCCCGCAAACCGGGGGCGTAGGGCTTGTGACCAGGTCTTTGTCGCTCTGGTGCCCATAACTTTTGATCTGTAACGAGTTACGCGGCGCACAGCGTACTGTTGGAAAGATCTCCGAGAGCTCTACGACGGGGGCAGCCAGCTTGCTTACTGTGCCCTTTTTTGGAGCCCAAAATGGAACGTTTTCATCAGTTTCGGGCCACTTTTCTGTTTTAGCTCTATTTTTTCGTCCCGGATCGTACGTCGTGAGCGGTTAAAAGGACAACAACCTTACTCGCGGGACATTAGAGGGCCCTACAACGCTTCAAAATCTCATCTTGCGAGGATGCTGGGTTGTTGAAGCGGATGGGTTGTCGTTAAGCCCATTGGGCCTTCTGAATGGGCCATCTCTCTAGGCTGGGTCTGTGAACCGTTAACACATAAAGGAATTGTGCCCTCAACATGACGGATGCAATCATACCATCACTAATGCACCGCATCCCATCAGAACTCCGAAGTTAAGCGTGCTTGGTCGAGAGTAGTACTAGGATGGGTGACCCCTTGGGAAGTCCTCGTGTTGCACCCCCCTTTTCAATTTTTTTTGCTCCGGTTAGGGTTGCCAACATAGTTTATCCACCCAATTTCTATTATCGAATCCCACAGCACCTTGGGCAAGACAACTTCGCTTCACGTGGAGGCCAGGCCCGCAAACCGGGGGCGTAGGTCTTGTGACCAGGTCTCCGTCGCTCCGGTGCCCATAACTTTTGATCCGTAACGAGTTATGCGGCGTACAGCATACTGTTGGAAAGCTCTCCGAGAGCTCTATGACGGGGGTAGCGAGCTTGCTCACTCTGCCCTTTTGTGGAGTCCAAAATCGAACGTTTTCATCAGTTTCGGGCCACTTTTCTACTTTAGCTATATTTTTCCGTCCCGGATCGTACGTCGTGAGCTGGTAAAAGGACAACAACCTTACTTGCGGGACATTAGAGGGCCCTACAACGCATTGAAATCTCATCTAGCGAGGATGCTGGGTTGTTGAAGTTGATGAGTTGTCGTTAAGCCCATTGGGCCTTCTGAATGGGCCATCTCTCTAGGCTGGGTCTGTGAACCGTTAACACATAAAGGAATTGTGCCCTCAACATGATTGGTGCGATCATACCAGCACTAATGCACCGGATCCCATCAGAAGTCCGAAGTTAAGCGTGCTTGGGCGAGAGTAGTACTAGGATGGGTGACCCCCTGGGAAGTCCTCGTGTTGCACCCCCCTTTTCAATTTTTTTTGCTCCGGTTAGGGTTGCCAAGATACTTTATCCACCCCATTTCTATTATCGAATCCCATAGCACCATGGGCAAGACAACTTCGCTTCACGTGCAGGCCGGGCCCGCAAACCGGGGGCATAGGGAATGTGACCAGGTCTCCGTCGCTCCGGTGCCCATAACTTTTGATCCATAACGAGTTACACGGCGCACATCATTCTGTTGGAAAGCACTCCGAGAGCTCTACGACGGGGGCAGCCAGCTTGCTCACTGTGCCCTTTTTTGGAGCCCAAAATCGAACGTTTTCATCAGTTTCGGGCGATTTTTCTAATTTAGCTCTATTTTTCCGTCCCGGATCGTACGTCGTGAGCTGTCAAAAGGACAACAACTTTACTCGCAGGACATTAGAGGGCTCTACAACGCATCGAAATCTCATCTTGCGAGGATGCTGGGTTGTTGAAGTGGATGGGTTGTCGTTAAGCCCATTACGCCTTCTGAATGGGCCATCTCTCTAGGCTGGGTCTGTGAACCGTTAACACATAAAGGAATTGTGCCCTCAACATGAAGGGTGCGATCATACCAGCACTAATGCACCGGATACCATCATAACTTCGAAATTAAGCGTGCTTGGGCAAGAGTAGTACTAGGATGGGTGACCCCCTGGGAAGTTCTCGTGTTGCACCCCCCATTTCAATTTTTTTTTCTCCGGTTAGGGTTGCCAAGATACTTTATCCTCCCCATTTCTATTATCGAATCCCACAGCACCTTGGGCAAGAAAACATCGCTTCACGTGGAGGCCAGGCCCGCAAACCGGGGGCGTAAGGCTTGTGACCAGGTCTCCGTCGCTCCAGTGCCCATAACTTTTGATCCGTAACGAGTTATGCAGCGCACAGCATACTGTTGGAAAGCTCTCCGAGAGCTCTACGACCGGGGCAGCGAGCTTGCTCGCTTTGCCCTTTTTTGGTGCCCAAAATCGAACGTTTTCATCCGTTTCGGGCCACTCTTCTGATTTAGCTCCATTTTTTATTCCCGGATCGTACGTCGTGAGCTGTTAAAAGGAAAACAACCTTACTCGCGGGATGTTAGAGGGCCCTACAACGCATCGAAATCCCATCTTGCGAGGATGCTGGGTTGTTGAAGCGGATGGGTTGTCGTTAAGCCCATTGGGCCTTCTGAATGGGCCATCTCTCTAGGCTGGGTCTGTGAACCGTTAACACATAAAGGAATTGTGTCCTCAACATGACGGGTGCGATCATACCAGCACTAATGCACCGGATCCCATCAGAAGTCCGAAGTTAAGCGTGCTTGGGCGAGAGTAGTACTAGGATGGGTGACCCCCTAGGAAGTCCTCGTGTTGCACCCCCCTTTTCAATTTTTTTTGCTCCGGTTAGGGTGTCCAAGATACTTTATCCACCCCATTCCTATTATCGAATCCCACAGCACCTTGGGCAAGACAACTTCGCTTCACCTGGTGGCCGGGCCCGCAAACCGGGGGCGTAGGGATTGTGACCAGGTCTCCGTCGCTCCGGTGCCCATAACTTTTGATCCGTAACGAGTTACGCGGCGCACAACATACTGTTGGAAAGCTCTCCGAGAGCTCTACGATGGAGGCAGCTAGCTTGTTCGCTATGCCAATTTTTGGAGACCAAAATAGAACGTTTTCATCAGTTTCGGGCCACTCTTCTAATTTTGCTCTATTTTTTTCATCCCGGATCGTACGTCGTGAGCTGTTAAAAGGACAACAACCTTACTCACGGGACATTAGAGGGCCCTACAATGCATCGAAATCCCATCTTGCCAGGATGCTGGGTTGTTGAAGCGGATGGGTTGTCGGTAAGCCCATTAGGCCTTCTGAATGGGCCATCTCTCTAGGCTGGGTCTGTGAACCATTAACACATAAAGGAATTGTGCCCTCAACTTGACGGGTGCGATCATACCAGCACTAATGCACCAGATCGCATCAGAACTCCGAAGTTAAGCGTGCTTGGGCGAGAGTAGTACTAGGATGGGTGACCCCCGGGGAAGTCCTCGTGTTGCACCCCCCTTGTCAATTTTTTTTGCTCCTATTTGGGTTGCCAAGTTACTTTATCCACCCCATTTGTATTATCGAATCCCACAGCACCTTGGGCAAGACAACTTCGCTTCACGTGGAGGCCAGGCCCACAAACCGGGGGCGTAGGGCTTGTGACCAGGTCTCCGTCGCTCCGGTGCCCATAACTTTTGATCCGTAATGAGTTACGCGGCGCACAACATACTGTTGGAAAGCTCTCCGAGAGCTCTACGATGGAGGCAGCTAGCTTGTTCGCTATGCCCATTTTTGGAGACCAAAATAGAACATTTTCATCAGTTTCGGGCCACTCTTCTAATTTAGCTCTATTTTTTCATCCCGAATCGTACGTCGTGAGCTGTTAAAAGGACAACTGTGAGGCCCGACACCGAATAACGTGTCTTACCTCGATTTGTGCACCTTAGACCTAAAATTATATGACCGACCTAGGATTACGTGTCCTATCTTGGTTTTCGTGCATACCTTGTTATACTTGCCTTAACCTAAAATTGTGTGCCCTAATCCTCGATATACGTGCGATACCTAGATAAACATGCCATGACCTTAATTTACATGCGAGACCTTGATTTGCGTGTGTCTCTTCGTTTCGTGTGCATTAACCTTGAATTGCGTGCTTTAACCTAGGTTTAAGAGTCGTGTCTTGAATTACGTGCCTTGTATTGGTTTACGTACATTTATCTAGGGATTGCGTGCATTTGCATTGAAATATGTGCATTAGTCTTGAAGTACGTGCATTAGTCTTGAAGTTCGTGTCTTACCTCGTAGATCGTGTCTACCTCGTAATTCGTGCCCTAGACCTAGGAATCCGTGCCACCACGTTGATCAAGAAAGAATCCTACACAAAGCACAAGACAATAAAATAATCCTACACAATCCACTAACTATTATTATAATCCTAATTCAAATCTCTACAAAATCCACTAACACCTGAATATTATATTTGAAACTCACTACAAGACAAAATCTCACCAACCTCTAAACATATCCTATATTCTATTCTACCTAAAATCCCTAAATACCCAACATTCTCTTACACACATGTTAAAACAATTCAAAAGATGACACAAAATCAGATTTTTGCATGCATGTTTAATTCAAAATAATTCTAGACAAGTCATGACACAAAAACACTTATCAATGCATAAAAAATTGCCCAAAACCACCTCAATTTCCTCTCATTTTCGACCAAACCACTCATGGCCCATGCTAACATTTCAAATTCCACCTTGAAGACACAAAAATTCAGATTTGGAAGCCCAAGGCTGACCACATGCTCAAAAAATTGCAAAAAGCCTCATTTTTCTCTCATTTCTCTCACTTTCCTCACATTTCTCTCACTCCCTCTCATTTTCTCTCTCCATTTCGGTTTTGGCTGAGTTCTTCATCTCCATAGCTTCTCTTCTTCACACCATAGCTAAACCAAGCAAGCCACAAGCAAAGGACCTCAACCGAACAAGCTAGGATGCAAAAATCACTCATGCATGTGCATTGAAGCTTCATTTTCGGCCTAGGTGAGTTACTAAGCTTCCATTTCTTTTCTTCAAGTCCTAACTACATGCATGTACTAAGAGATTGCTTACTAGGCTAGGAAAAATAGAGAAAACCAAGTTGGAAACTCGGCTAAGCAAGAAGAGGAAGAAATTTGAGCCTCAACAAGGTTTTTGTGCATCTTTTGGTTGATTGCAAAGGTGAGGGTTAAAAGCTTTTGAAAACTCTTTGAAATTTCACATGCATGCTCATAAATGTGTGTATTTGCTTCTGTACTTGAGCTATATGGTCGTTCATAAGCTTAAACAACCATGCATGGCAAGATCTTGGCTTGAAAATGATGCTAGGTGAAGTCGAAGTGGATGACAGCTCTCTGACCAGTCTGTTCGAGGTAAGTTTAGCTAAGCAAATGATGTTGCCAATGCTTGAAAATTGGTGGGTGACTAGTTTGGATAGTTTTGAACATTTTTCCCAGAAATAGGCCGAAGCTAATTTTGAATCTAAGGGCCTCAAAATGGCAAATCATTAAAATATGACCAAATCTGGAAATCTGGGAAAATGAATCAGGTTTTGGCAGATGCACTGACCTTGTGGAGCGAACCATGATTGAATTAGTAAATGTTGTCCAAAATGCATGAAAATTGGTGTAATACTAGATTTTTCAGTTCTGGACAATTTTGTCAGAAATGGACCAAAGCTAAAAATGACTCTAAGGACCTCAAAAACATCGATTTCTGAAAAGTGTGCAAATCTGGACAGTTTTGTGCTACCTCACTGTTTCGGCCATAACTAATGATTCTGAACTCCAATTGATGCAAGGTTTGTTTCTGAGTTTAGTTAACTTCTTAAGCTTTAATTTGAAATCTTATTCACTGAATTTTGAGATTGTTTGATTATCCTATTGATTGTGGGAAAACAGCCTATTGCAGTAAAGGTTTCACTTAGTTATATGCTTGGAAAATTGTTGTAACCCCTCTTGTGGTGCTAATTGCTTGGAATTGTGGTGTTGGGATGTTGTGTGTACTGTTTTGAGTACTTGAGGATGTTTGAATTGAATGATGCATGACTTGTGAATGAACTTGAGTTGACTTAGGGTTTAATCACATGGTTAAGCATGAAACGGAAACCCTAATGCCTAGGTAGTCTTGCTAAGTGTTGATCATTTAGATATTGTGTGGAAATTATATGCTTAGTGGGCTGCCCGTAAATGTCTTATAAGCTTAAATGTAATTTTGATCATTGCATGTTGACAAATAGGCTTTTCTTGCATCCGAAACCACCACGTAGATGTTGTTGCATGTTGAATAATCGTATCACTTGATTACGTGGACTTCGAAATGAGTTATATGGCTTGACTTGCATGTGTTACATGGCTGCCCGTTTAATGTTCATATGACTCTATGTATTTTACAAAGTGAAATTTCATGTCAAGCATGCCTCGTTCGTTTACTTGGCAATATGTGATCTTGAAATTGCTCGGAGGCAACCTACTTTGTTGTCCTCCTAATGTGAATTGTTAAAAGATATTCAATGGTTTATTTGAACATGATTACTTGGCTGCCCGTTAAAGTTTAATTGCTTTCAAATGGATATATGAAATGATTATATGTTCTTACAATGCCTTATATGCCAATATGTCAAAATGTGATCATATACTTGCTCGGAGGCAACCTACTTTGTTGACCTCCTAATGTGAAATGTTAAATGACAAAAATGGGCATTGTATACGAGGTTGCAACCTTTAAGTGTGGCATGGTAGTGTTTCACGCACGCCGGGCGGCATCGGGCTTGCCGGTGTTACCGTGACTACCATGGTCCAATTCCCTCTCTCGCTTGGCATTTCACCCTCGGAGAGTTGGGTCGTAGGTTTCGGGGTACATCCGGAGTACACCCAATTGGGAGCGATAAGTGGATTATTGAAGTCGGCCGCACCAAATGAATCAAAATTGACATTGAGAGCAAATGCTCACCGTATCCTTTTTACTATGTGTATAAGTACTCTCGCTTGGTTCCTAGAGAACCTCGAGGAGGAAAGACTGGTATTCTTGTTCTTGTGCTTATATGTAAGTACTCTCGCTTGGTTCCTAGAGAACCTCGGGGAGGAAAGACTGGCATTTCTGTTCCCTTACTTTGTATCCGTTACTCGATTTGTTTCTTATAATTGCGTACCTTATTATTTGTAATACGTGACATGTTCTCAAAAAGAATTTTCATAAATTGAACCGGAAAACGAGTTTCAAAACGTATTTCTCGTTCCCCCTCGCTGAGTTCATAAGGACTCACCCTCTTTTTCATCATAGGTGAAGAAGAACAGGTACAGGTACCCGAGGACGGTGTGCCTAACGATGAACTCCTGGAGTGATTTCCTGTCTTGTGTGCCTTGCGTGATTATGGCTATTTGTGAACTATGCTACTTGAAGACTATTTCTTTTATGTTGCTCATTGTTTATTGATGTAAATGACCCCGTTGTAATTTGGGTCTAATTCTGAGATTGTACTATCTATAACCGGACGAACTTTTATTTGGTTGTTTGCTTTCGTTTTCTTAATTAGTAGTTATCGTAGGCATTCAAACCACTAGATGAACAATCAACTAAGTTAATTCTATCTAATTTCACTTAGGTGTTCATTTGCAAACTAAAGGATAATAGGTACTTGCATGATAGGAAATTGAAAAATAAACGGGGCATAGTTATCATGTTAGGCTTATTAACCAAACGAGAGTTTCAAGATAAACTAGTAGGCAAATTGGTTGGTGACAAATAGGAGTCCTTAATGAAATTGGATTAATGATTGGAATAATTGAGGCATTTAGAGAATTAGGTCAAACCAAAGAGTCCAATTACAGCCGTTATGTTGCCGGTTTTCCAAAAAACTTTGGAGTTTAGGCTAAAAACGATAAGTGTTAAATCTTTATAAACAGTTAAGTACGAGACGTGACTTGAATGTTTAGTTCACACCCTAGTCTAACCTTATTGGCCGGGTTGGGGCGTGACACCTTATATAAGAATGGTATCAGAGCTTAGTTTAGTAACTAGGCGTTAGTCGGGTTCAACTCTCGGACCATGGGTAGAAGCCCTAAGGTAATTGTGATGTCTTGTTTATATGAGTTAATGTGTGCTAATGTGCTTTAATTGCTTTGAGAATTGAATACTATGTGCCTTTGTGGACTATATGTATTATGTGTCATGCACACCGACACGTTAGTGCCCTCAATAATGCATGCATACCTTTATACTTCTTTCTTGATACATATGCATGTTATATAACCATAAATGACTGTTTATACACATAGATAGTTAGAATTAGGACTTTCAGGGAAGTAAATTCATGCAGGAAGAACGAAAAGTCTCGGTTAGAGATTTCTGGCATCTTCACAGGTACTCGATGGATAGTATGTATTATTGGATATGCATATGTATAAAATGTGTAGCACGGGTATAATTGTTGAGGTAAAGTTTCTCCTTATTTTTGAAATACCTATACCTGTGATTAAGTTGTCAAATTTATAGCTATGAAGTTATTGATTCCGTTAAACTGTTCTTCTAATTATGGTTCAAGTATAAAGTTTAATGACATACAACTTCGCTTAAGATATAAGAACATACTATTAAATATGTAGAGTAGTATATATTCTCATGTGCTGATAGTGGAAGTTGACTTGGAGGTTTCTTTGAATCCATTTCTCACATCTTAAAATTGGCTCGATAGGCTATCTAAGAAGTTGGCAATATACTCGTACGATTGAATCCTTACTTGATTGGAATTAAGCATCGTTGAACCTAATAAGGTGTATATTAACGAGTTTCAAGTTCACTCAATGGTAAGTGATGTATTTATATTTTTAGGCCTATTTCCTTGCATTTTTAGAATTAATTATGCACATTAATTATAATGTTTGATCACTTTAGTTGTGTTTTTGTGCATATAGGAATTGAATGATGAAAAAGTATTTGGGGCTGAATTGAAAGAAATTGGATGAAAAAGAAGATAGCAAAGATTTGTTCGTGAATGATGAAGCATGATGAAAAGAATTGCAAAGGAAAAAAAAAGAAAAGAAAACAAAAGAAGAAGAAATTGATCAATGCTAAAAAGCCTGGGCCGTAAGTCAATTAAATCCCATTTGAACTTCGGCTAAAAAGAAAATATTAAGCGAAGGCCAACTTGGCCATGTGGTCAGCATTAAAGTTCAAATTGGACTTTGAACAACGAAAGTCAAACAAAAAAAAAACGAAAGAGGAAAAAAACAAGCATTGGTCAAGCTGCAAAATGACAGAAGGCCATGTAGATCAAAAGCCCATTATATTAGGGCGGTGCAATTTTTTCTATAAAAGCATTGTAGCAGCAGCAATTAAAAGGGACGAAAAAGGAGTGCGGCGCAGAAGAAAGAAAAAGGAAAAAACAGAGAGCGAAACAGCAAGCAACGAAGGAAAAAAGCTTTGGTGACGAGGAAAAAACAGCAGCAAGTTCGGTTTATTTCTTTTCGTAAATTCTTCTTCAATTTTCAGTTGGGATTCAGATAAAATTATTATTTTCAACAGATTCGAATTAATTTATGGAGAAGTTTAATTTACTTTCTTTTTATAATATTGATTCAGTTTTGTTGAACATGAACAATTAATTCATTGTTTAGGGTAGGATTACTATGTAATAGTTTAATTTTATGGTCTTGAACTTGGTTTGAATATTTTGATGCGAGTTTTATATATTTGATTTACGTGCTTTATTATTTATTTCCTATTAATTCATTACGCTTGTAGCTAGTGTTTTATAGGAATTCATACAATAGATCAAATATATAAATTGAGCTTTATTGCGAAAACTATAGGTTGTACCGTAGTTTTCCTCCACTTAATTAATTAACTCGTAAGCCTAGGATTTTAGGACAAATCTATACTCTGGCTAGATAAAGGACTTGGAGATAGCGTTGCACCTCTAAACTAGGTCTAACTCGTTAATTAGTTAACTTTAGGTGATTATTTAATTAATTAGGCTTGTAGTCTAATTTTGCATCAAAATAGGAAATCCTAAGTTCGAGCCTAGAATTCAACTTTGCATAGGAATCCGATCCCTAAACCTTTCCCAATAGTGATCAAACTTCAATTTCAACTTTCATATTTAATTTTAGTTTTCGCATTTAATTTCATTTTTATTTTATTTTTAGTTAACTTTCATTCAAATCACTCAATTTACAATTTAATTTAGTTTAATTACTTAGGCACTTTACTTACACTTTTCTACAAACTTTCAAATTGTCTCCCTGTGGATTCGACCTCGCACTAGCACACTACACTACAATCACTCGTGCACTTGCGAGTTAAAACTTGGCTTAGAATTGACATTAATTTTACCCTAAGCTAAGCACCCATCAAGTTTTTGGCGCCGTTGCCGGGGAGGCACAGTATTTTTTTTGGACTACTGTAGTATTTTGTTTAAGTGTTAGTTTTTAGTTAATTAGTTATTTTTGCAAAAATAAAAAAAAAAATTATTTTTCTTGTTTTACTTTATTATTTTTAGATTACTTTATTAGTTGTTTTAGTTTAAATAGTTATCTTGAATTTTTTATTTTTATTTTTATTTTTATTTTTTATTTTTTATTTTTTTATTTTATTTGCTTTCTCTATTATCTTAGTGATTTTATTGCTTTTTATTCATTTAGTAATTCATTTATTTTACTTTTCGTTTATTTATTTATCTATCTAGTTTTCTAGTTGATTTTTTTTCTTAAATAGTTTATTTCTAGTTTTAGGTTTTTATTTCAATTTAGTAATTTCCCATTAGCTTGGCTTTTTGTGTATGCTTGGACGTCGTTCTTTAGAATTGCCTTTAGAACCCTTTGACCCCGAGCCACAAAGAATCCCACACCATAGGAATCAGAAGGTCTTAACTACAATCATGGCGGAACATGAAGGAAATCTGAATGTGCCTCAAAATGTTAATAATCCTCAAATTCCCCATCTTCCCATTGTCCCTAATAATCCTGATCCTGATGATATACCTCTTAGGCAGCATTTTCTCCCGACCACATATCAGCCGAATATTGCTATCCGACCACCTGCCATCCATAATGTGGACTTTGACATGAAACCTGGTACGATAGCAATACTTCCATCATTTTACGGGAAAAGCAATGAAAATCCACATGCGCATATTCGTGATTTTCTTGAGATATGTACCACTGTGCATGTTCCAAATGTTACTCAAGAAAATATCCGATTGCGCTTCTTCCCACTATCTCTTAAGGACAAAGCTAAAGAATGGCTTCATTCCCTTGAACAGGGAACCATTACTTCTTGGGAAGAACTCTTGACACAATTTATAACCTCACCCCAAATGAGGCATGGGCCCGACTTGATAGTATTGCCAAAGACTCATTTCAAGACTCAACAATGGATAGAATGGGTAAGCCCACTTCTAGGAGGACACTATATGAGGTGAGCACAAATGGGGACTTAAACTCACAAGTGGCAGCTTTGACCAAGAAATTTGATCAGTTTATATCTTTAGGGTCTACTTCCTCACCTGCCCTGCCAAATGTTCAATGTTGTGCCTTATGTTCTGCAGTGGACCACCCCACACTAGGGTGTCCTCTTGCCTCTCAGTTCCCTGAATTTATTCAGGAACAAGATTGTGCTGCCCAGGGTTATTCTCGCAATTACAATCCATATTCGAATACATATAATCCTGGTTGGCGAGATCATCCAGCTTTCTCATGGCGTCAAGGGAATCCTGACCCTTCATTTTCGCAGGCTCAAGTGCAAAAGCCTCAATCTAATCCTCCTGGATACTATCATGTGTCTAATGGGCCTCACTTTAAACCGCAACCAGGGAATCAATTTCAGCCTAGCCCTCCTCTTCCTCCTAACAAGCCTGATGATAAGTTTGACAAGTTACTTCAAGTAATTCATGCTCAGCAGCAATCTATTGCTAAGTTGGAAACTCAAGTTGGGCAACTGGCCCAACAAATTACTAGGAGGGATGAGGGTAAGCTCCCTGCTCAGACTGTCGAGAATCCACATGGCCAGTGTAGCAATGTCCACAATGAGACCACCCATGAGCAAGCCAAAGCTGTTATCACCCTTCGGAGTGGTTACCAGTTAGATAATCAGGTAGATGAGTCTAATGGAGCAAAGAGAGTGAGTGACAAGAGTAGGGATACAAAAGAGGTTGAGGATAAAGTTGAGAGAGTAGGAAGTGAGTTGGGAGATGAGATAGAGGATAGTAAAGAAAATACCATTCCTTCACAGAGAGATGAGAAGCAGGTTGTAGATCACGGTGATGATAGTCCTCCTAGGGTGCCTTATCCTACTGCTTTAGAGTGACCTAGGAAAGATGATAAGCAGTCTCGGGTATTAGACCACTTGAAGGATATTAAGATAAACCTGCCTCTTATTGAAGTTATCCAACAGATACCGGCTTATGCCAAATTCCTCAAAGACTTGTGCATTAGGAAGAGGCAATCCACCCACATTCCAAAGAAGGTGAGGCTCACAGAGAAAGTAAGTAGCATATACACTAGGGGCCTTCTGCCCAAGTTTAATGACCCCGGAGCCTTCACCATTCCTTGCATCATTCAAGATCAACAGGTGGATCATGCCCTCCTTGACTTAGGGTCTAGTGTGAATCTCATTCCATTTGCAGTATATGAGCGTTTAGGTTTGGGGGAGTTGACTCCCACAAATGTTACACTTCAGTTGGCAGATCGATCTGAGAGACGACCTAGAGGGATAATTGAGGATGTCTTAGTTAGAGTTGGTGAATTTCTTTTCCCGGTTGACTTCATTGTCTTAGACATGGACTCAGGACTAGACACTAGGCATGCGACACCAGTTCTTCTAGGGAGACCTTTTCTGGCCACAGTTGATGCGGTGATATATTGTAGGACAGGGATGATTGAGTTAACCTTTGGGAATATGAGAGTTAAGGTGAGGGTCGCAGAGGCGGCTAATCGAGTAAGTAGACATTCTGAGGATGAGTGCTTCCTGGTTGATATCATTGACCCTTGTGTTGAGGAACATGCCCATTCGATGTTGACTGCCGATGATGAGCTTGCAGAGCTTGAGGCAATCTTGACTCAATTTGACTCTGATTCATTTGTGAAAGAGCTAGTAGCTTCTACTTCTGTCGTGTCTAATCCTAGCCTTGACAAGGCTAATGATAGTCTTAGCTCCCTTCCATCCAAAGTTTGTCCTGATCCCCCTCCGGTTGAGTCTCTTCCAGCTTTAGTGCTCAAACCTTTGCCTGTGCATCTTAAATATGTGTACTTAGGACCTAATGATACCCTCCCAGTAATTATCGCATCAGACCTGACCACTAAGCATGAGGAGAGATTGTTAGGAGTCCTTTGTGATCATCAAAAGGCCATAGGGTGGACCATTTCTGACTTACGAGGTATAGACCCTTCGTTGTGTATGCATCGGATTCACTTAGAAGATGGTGCTACTCCTTCCCGCGAGATGCAAAGGAGGCTGAACCCAAACATGAGTGAGGTTGTTTATAAGGAAGTCATTAAACTTCTTGATGCAGGTATCATTTACCCGATTTCTGATAGTTCATGGGTCAGTCCAGTACAGGTGGTACCAAAGAAGTCTGGGATCACAGTAGTCCCTAATGATAAGGGTGAGCTTATTCCTACACGCACCACTACTGGTTGGCGTGTTTGTATTGACTATAGAAAGCTTAATGCCAAGACCCGGAAAGACCATTTTCCTTTACCCTTTCTTGACCAGATATTAGATAGAGTAGCCGGACAGGGCTACTATTGCTTCCTAGATGGGTATTCCGGGTATAATCAGATCCCAGTCTTCCCCGATGACCAAGAAAAGACCACATTCACTTGTCCATAAGGGACCTCTGCCTATCGCCGGATGCCCTTCAGTTTATGCAATGCACCAGCTACTTTTTAGAGGTGTTTGATGGCCATTTTTTTTGATATGATTGAGAAGTTTCTAGAGGTCTTTATGGATGATTTTTCAGTTTTTGGAGCTACATTTGATGAGTGTCTCACACACCTTTCTCTAGTGCTAGAGCGTTGTGTTAAGATGAATTTGGTGCTTAGTTGGGAGAAAAGTCACTTCATGGTTAGACGGGGAATAGTACTTGGTCATGTTGTATCTCAGGATGGTATCCATGTGGACCCAGCCAAGGTTGAGTTGATAGAGAAACTCCCAGCACCAAAAACGGTGCGTGACGTTAGATCATTCCTTGGTCATGCCGGTTTCTATCGACGTTTCATCAAGGACTTTAGCCACATTGCTCGACCCCTTTCCAGCCTCTTGGCACATGATACTCCATTTCATTTTGATGATGAGTGTACCAAGGCATTTGAGAAGCTGAAGTCTTTACTGTCCTCCGCACCTATCATCCAGCCTCCTGATTATAGCCTCTCTTTTGAGATTATGTGTGATGCATCCGACTACGCAGTGGGGGCTGTTTTGGGACAACGTAGGGATAAGTTGCCATGTGTGATTTACTACGCCAGTAAGACCTTAGATGATGCTCAAAAGAATTACACTACCACAGAAAAGGAATTGCTAGCTGTAGTTTTCTCCCTTGATAAGTTTAGATCATACATCCTAGGGTCAAAGGTGATAGTCTACACAGATCATGCGGCCTTGCGTTACCTACTTGCCAAACGGGATGCTAAGCCCCGTCTGATTCGGTGGTTACTATTACTTCAGGAATTTGATTTGGATATTAGAGATAAAAAGGGGAGTGAGAATTCTGTTGCTGACCATTTGTCGCGTTTAGTCCTTGGGTCTCCCACCGACTCCCTTCCTTTTAATGATAGCTTCCCTGATGAACAACTATTTGCTGTCTCACATAGGATCCCCTGGTATGCCCATTTTGTTAATTATTTGGCAGCGAGAGAGTTGCCTGCTCACTGGGGGCGGGGAGAGAAGGATCGTTTCATGGCTCGAGTAAAACATTTTATTTGGGAGGATCCCTATCTCTTTAAGGTGTGTGCTGATCAGGTTATCCGACGATGTGTGCCGGAAGAAGAGTTTGATAGCATCCTTAGCTTTTGTCATGGGGAGGCATGTGGTGGTCATTTTGGAGGTAAGAGGACAGCTGCTAAAGTCCTCCAGTGTGGTTTCTTTTGGCCTACTTTGTTCAGAGATGCCCAACAATTCTGTAAGAAATGTCATCGATGTCAACAATTTGGGTCTATCTCTAGGAGAGACATGATGCCCTTATCACCCATTTTAGTTTGTGAGATATTTGATGTGTGGGGCATTGATTTCATGGGGCCTTTTCCTCCTTCGTATGGGTACACTTATATTCTTGTGGCTGTAGACTATGTGTCCAAGTGGGTGGAGGCGGTGGCAACTCGAACCAATGACCACAAAGTTGTGGTCAAGTTCATTAAAGAGCACATATTTTCTAGGTTTGGGGTGCCACGTGTGCTTTTGAGTGATGGAGGAAAACATTTTCGCCATAGGACACTTGAGTCATTATTGAGAAAATATTCAGTCCGGCATAAGATTGCGACACCTTATCATCCTCAGACGAGTGGACAAGTGGAGGTGTCAAATAGGGAGATAAAATCCATTTTACAGAAAACAGTTAGGCCTGATCGCAAGGATTGGTCATGTCGTTTACATGATGCGTTATGGGCCTATCGCACAGCTTTTAAGACTTCCATAGGCATGTCTCCATATAGATTAGTTTACGGTAAGGCTTGCCACCTCCCTGTTGAGCTAGAGCATAAAGCTTATTGGGCTATTAAAGCCCTGAACTTTGACATGCAGCAGGCAGGTGAGAGTAGAAAATTGGCCTTGAGTGAGTTGGAGGAACTTCGTTATGAAGCATATGAGAATGCCAAGCTTTATAAGGAGAGGATGAAGAGAATCCACGATAAATCTATTTTGCGCAAAACCTTCGCCCCTTCAAATAAGGTTTGGTTGTTTAACTCTAAATTGAAGTTCTTTCCAGGAAAATTGAGGACTAGATGGGATGGACCTTATGAGGTGCTCGAGGCATACCCTTCAGGGGCTATTAAAATTAAACACCTCAAAGATGGGCGAGTCCTCACAGTTAATGGCCAGCGTTTGAAACATACCCTTGATCCGAGTTCGGTCCCTCACGAAGTTGAATCTGTAGAGCTACGGGACACTTCTGACCTTACATGAACAATGACATTCGCCTGGCTGTCGGCGTTAAATGTAGCGCTTCTAGGAGGCACCCTATGAATAATTACTTTATTTTACTTTCTTTAATTTTGTTTCTCAACTTTTCGGTTGGACCTCCACTGGGTTATAGTGGGCTTTACCATTTTCTCGAAAATGGATTATCTTGTGTAATGGAAGTCTTGGGGTTAATTAGGATGGATACTATGAAAGTAAAATCACTGGCCGAAAGCGTAATGCCTGGCCTTCCCTCTTAAGTATGGGAAGATGTCTGGGGTTTGAGTACGTTGGTGGTTTGAAATTAATGGCCTCTCCTCCGCATTTTTAATGTACTTAGTTAACTCAATTTCTGAAGTTTCACAAGATTTGTCTTACTGGCTGACATTAAATGGATCCAGGTGTTTGCATTCTAGCTCTCTTTATTTAAATTGTTTTATTGTGCTTATTTATTTTTAGTGAGTCGGCTTTAGTGCCTCCCAGAGTTCGGAGCCTTTGTATGGGGATGTAAATAGGGTCGGCCAACAAAAAAATATAAAAAATGAAAAAGTAAAAAATATTTTTATTCTTTTATGGTATTTTCTCATTTTATCTTGCCTTATCCTCTATTGTTTTGCTCTTGAGCTTAATTACAAGTTGTAGATGTGAAGGGTTACATTTCTTTTCATTATCGATCACTTCAGGTATGTCCATCTACTCCATCTATTCCTATTAATTGCTTTCTTTTCATGCACTCTCACTATTGGATTCTCATTTTATGTTTTTTTCCCCCTTTCCATACCCCTAACATGTTTTAATTTTATTTGCTTGAGGGCAAGCAAACTTTAGGTTTGGGGGTGTGGGTGTTTAATTGTGTCTATTGTTGTTTTGGGGAAAACTTGAACAAAATGTGAAAAAAATTTGAAAATGTTTTTGATCTTTATATTTTTTGTGGATTTGTGGTGAATTTTCTGGTAATTGAGGAATTGTGATGATGTATTGATTAGCTCTTATGAAGTGATTGAGGAGAGTAGGTGGTTCTTGATTTTATGAGGTAGTTTTGAGTTGAATTTTTAGGATTGATTTTGATGAATGCGAGGCGTGGGGACTGTGAGATTATGCTTAGACTATTGTGGTCCCATGACTTGGTTGTAAGATGATGAGATATAATGTGGTTGTGATATGAGTACCCTCTCTTGAGTAGTCTTGTTTGCGTGCCTGGGCCTTTATAGTGAAAAAAAGAGAAGAAAAAAAACAAAAGAAAATATAAAAAATGAATGATGAAAAAATAATCAAAAAAAAAAAAAAAAAAATTTTTACTTCTATCTCTTAGCACCACTATTCTTATATTCATTGTCTATCTTTAGGGATATGTTCTTAAGGTGTACGGTGTTTCGGTGTTCAACACTTCGAGTAAGTAGGGTACGCATGGGGCCTTTCAAAGCCTATCAACCTAAGCCTTAAGTGGTTGGGATTGATGACCTCGAAAGCTCGTTACATGGGGTGTTGAGTTGACCGTTTAGGACCAAGCACCTAATAAAAAGAGATGAAGTGTGTTTACTTTTATGTTTTAGAATGAATAAAAGGGTAAAAGGCATATTTGGAGGATTATAAGGGCAATGGGGGTGCAAGTATTATGATCTAGTTATATTGAGTTGTCTTGTTGCTTAGCTACGTGGAGACTTAATAGTGTTTAGTGTAATCTTGTAGTAAACATGTTTTGCCTTTAAAGAGAGAGATCCGAATGAGTTCGCTTAACTACTACACCATAGGATCAATCGTTCCCTGAACCTTTTCCTTTTGTTAGAGTTAATTGATTTGTTAGCGCAACCTCTTGAGAACTTGAAGATATGCTTAGATTCTAGTCTTTCTTGGGGACAACCAAGAGGTAGGTTTGGGGGTGTTGATGTATTTATATTTTTAGGCCTATTTCCTTGCATTTTTAGAATTAATTATGCACATTAATTATAATGTTTGATCACTTTAGTTGTGTTTTTGTGCATATAGGAATTGAATGATGAAAAAGTATTTGGGGCTGAATTGAAAGAAATTGGATGAAAAAGAAGATAGCAAAGATTTGTTCGTGAATGATGAAGCATGATGAAAAGAATTGCAAAGGAAAAAAAAAGAAAAGAAAACAAAAGAAGAAGAAATTGATCAATGCTAAAAAGCCTGGGCCGTAAGTCAATTAAATCCCATTTGAACTTCGGCTAAAAAGAAAATATTAAGCGAAGGCCAACTTGGCCATGTGGTCAGCATTAAAGTTCAAATTGGACTTTGAACAACGAAAGTCAAACAAAAAAAAAAACGAAAGAGGAAAAAAACAAGCATTGGTCAAGCTGCAAAATGACAGAAGGCCATGTAGATCAAAAGCCCATTATATTAGGGCGGTGCAATTTTTTCTATAAAAGCATTGTAGCAGCAGCAATTAAAAGGGACGAAAAAGGAGTGCGGCGCAGAAGAAAGAAAAAGGAAAAACAGAGAGCGAAACAGCAAGCAACGAAGGAAAAAGGCTTTGGTGACGAGGAAAAAACAGCAGCAAGTTCAGTTTATTTCTTTTCGTAAATTCTTCTTCAATTTTCAGTTGGGATTCAGATAAAATTATTATTTTCAACATATTCGAATTAATTTATGGAGAAGTTTAATTTACTTTCTTTTTATAATATTGATTCAGTTTTGTTGAACATGAACAATTAATTCATTGTTTAGGGTAGGATTACTATGTAATAGTTTAATTTTATGGTCTTGAACTTGGTTTGAATATTTTGATGCGAGTTTTATATATTTGATTTACGTGCTTTATTATTTATTTCCTATTAATTCATTACGCTTGTAGCTAGTGTTTTATAGGAATTCATACAATAGATCAAATATATAAATTGAGCTTTATTGCGAAAACTATAGGTTGTACCGTAGTTTTCCTCCACTTAATTAATTAATTCGTAAGCCTAGGATTTTAGGACAAATCTATACTCTGGCTAGATAAAGGACTTGGAGATAGCGTTGCACCTCTAAACTAGGTCTAACTCGTTAATTAGTTAACTTTATGTGATTATTTAATTAATTAGGCTTGTAGTCTAATTTTGCATCAAAATAGGAAATCCTAAGTTCGAGCCTAGAATTCAACTTTGCATAGGAATCCGATCCCTAAACCTTTCCCAATAGTGATCAAACTTCAATTTCAACTTTCATATTTAATTTTAGTTTTCGCATTTAATTTCATTTTTATTTTATTTTTAGTTAACTTTCATTCAAATCACTCAATTTACAATTTAATTTAGTTTAATTACTTAGGCACTTTACTTACACTTTTCTACAAACTTTCAAATTGTCTCCCTGTGGATTCGACCTCACACTAGCACACTACACTACAATCACTCGTGCACTTGCGAGTTAAAACTTGGCTTAGAATTGACATTAATTTTACCCTAAGCTAAGCACCCATCAGTAAGTTTGTGACCTAGAAATTAAGGGATGAACTCGTGGAAATGGGCGATAGGGGTTAGATTATTAAGGCGTGAATAACGTGTTTAGGTAACTTAACAATGGATAACCTCGAGACATGTAGGAAACTATAGAGATTAAGTTTAACAAGATTGATGAATCTTTAGTATAACAAGATATGGGGATATTGGAATCGAGGAATTCGGGTAATGAGAACTCGTGTTCGGAAGACTACACCTAAATGTTTGGTCGAATAGAAGTGTAAGGTATTGAATTATGTATTAGATGATGTTGCTAAGGTCCTAAGTTGGATATTGGTTATATTAAGAATCATGGTATTAATTTGGCACCTCTCGGATTTAGTTGTGATTATGTAAGTAAGTCATTCTATGCACTCGTTGTTTGGATACCCTAGAGGATATTAGGAAGCATATATCTCTAAGTTATACCGATGGACCTATTATATAAACCATCGAAATGATATTAAGCATCTGGTTGCAAAGTGGAGTCGTTAGGATATGATTAGTAATCCTAAATAGCTAATAGTAAGTATGCATGATGATTCATGGTGAACCCTAGAACCTAAGGTCGATGAGTCTTGATGTTCTTAGTTAGTTGAACATGTAAACGAAAAGAGTAAGATAGAGATAAATCAGAGTCATGATGACCCAAGAGACTATTGTTAGACCACCGTATCTATGTGCACCGTTTCACTTCTAGAAACTACCAGTTGGAGACTTCGAATTGTGGTCGTCGAATAAGAGGGGTGAATTTTGTAGTGATAGTTAAATAAGTAATTGATTACTTTTGAAGTTCTATTAGATTATATTGTGGTTATAATTCTTATGTTGATACAACCTTGAAGTTATCTCGTGTAAGTATTTTATGAGCTCGGTCATTTCGGTACCCATTTATAGTCCTAGGATTGTTGTTGTACGGTCGGTAACCTAGTAGAGTATTGATATCACTTACATGGCGATGAACCCAGATTAGTAACATTAATGTCGAAGATATATTGGCGAGCATTAAGTGTTCGAAGGGATGACTAGGTCGCTAAGTGAGTAGGACCATTGTGTTCTTAAGTATGACGTAACCGTGGATTAAGGTGAGTAGAATTTATTTGAGGTTGAAGCTATTTGTCTTAGGAAATTTGGATAAGATTAAAAAAAGTTCTGAAGCCTCGTGACTTGAAAATAGAGATTTGAATATGGAAATAAATTGTGGATCACAAGCTGATGAAGCTTACTGAAAAGTTGAACTAGTGCTACATGATTAGTTACTCATGCAATTTCAATGGCAATTTGTTGGTGGTACTTAATAAACCTTAGAGTTTGAGTTTCATGAACCTCAACAGTCTTTCTCCTTGATTACGGGCATGAAGGTTAACGAAGCTGGGAAAGGATGTTAGTGAATAGGAGCCTATGATTAAGAGACTAGTCATTAGAAGATTTGCTAATCTAATGTACCTACGAGATAAGAAGGGCTATAATACCATCGATAGATGACGATTTGAGATGGATCAGTTTGTTTGGAGAGTTTTTCATGAAAATAGAGTCGTATTGTGGAAATAATCCATAACATGTGTATGTCTTACGTGCTAACAATTTGAAGCTAGTAGATATGATATGTAAATCGGATATAGACCTATCATCTTGAAATTAGTGTATGTAACCATAAGATTGCGGTATTATTGTGATATTCCTTTTGAGGTATGGATGCGAGATTGATACAACATGAGTCATGATTTTGGAGTTATAGTTCTATTGTTAGGATACCGATGCAGTTTTGATGACTATGTTTGGAGATTCTAACCTTAGTTAATGAACTCGACCTTAAGATCAATTGGAGAAAAGAGAGTTGTTCAAAGGAACGAACTGTAAATGTAGGGGTCACACCGAATTAAATGATTGGAGAAAGCTAGGAAGTGAATTCGTTGTGGTAAGAGAGATCACAGAGCAAAGGACGACCCGGAGTTGAAGATGACAATGGTCGGAATCCGTCTAAATGACCTTAACAAGTAAGAATGAATTTCGGGACGAAATTCTTTTAAGGAGGGGAGGATGTGAGGCCCGACACCGAATAACGTGTCTTACCTCGATTTGCGCGCCTTAGACCTAAAATTATATGACCGACCTAGGATTACGTGTCCTATCTTGGTTTTCGTGCATACCTTGTTATACGTGCCTTAACCTAAAATTGTGTGCCCTAATCCTCGATATACGTGCGATACCTAGATAAACATGCCATGACCTTAATTTACATGTGAGACCTTGATTTGCGTGTGTCTCTTCGTTTCGTGTGCATTAACCTTGAACTGCGTGCTTTAACCTAGGTTTAAGAGTCGTGTCTTGAATTACGTGCCTTGTATTGGTTTACGTACATTTATCTAGGGATTGCGTGCATTTGCATTGAAATATGTGCATTAGTCTTGAAGTACGTGCATTAGTCTTGAAGTTCGTGTCTTACCTCGTAGATCGTGTCTACCTCGTAATTCGTGCCCTAGACCTAGGAATCCGTGCCACCACGTTGATCAATAAAGAATCCTACACAAAGCACAAGACAATAAAATAATCCTACACAATCCACTAACTATTATTATAATCCTAATTCAAATCTCTACAAAATCCACTAACACCTAAATATTATATTTTAAACTCACTACAAGACAAAATCTCACCAACCTCTAAACATATCCTATATTCTATTCTACCTAAAATCCCTAAATACCCAACATTCTCTTACACACATGTTAAAACAATTCAAAAGATGAGACAAAATCAGATTTTTGCATGCATGTTTAATTCAAAATAATTCTAGACAAGTCATGACACAAAAACACTTATCAATGCATAAAAAATTGCCCAAAACCACCTCAATTTCCTCTCATTTTCGACCAAACCACTCATGGCCCATGCTAACATTTCAAATTCCACCTTGAAGACACAAAAATTCAGATTTGGAAGCCCAAGGCTGACCACATGCTCAAAAAATTGCAAAAAGCCTCATTTTTCTCTCATTTCTCTCACTTTCCTCACATTTCTCTCTCTCCCTCTCATTTTCTCTCTCCATTTCGGTTTTGGCTGAGTTCTTCATCTCCATAGCTTCTCTTCTTCACACCATAGCTAAACCAAGCAAGCCACAAGCAAAGGACCTCAACCGAACAAGCTAGGATGCAAAAATCACTCATGCATGTGCATTGAAGCTTCATTTTCGGCCTAGGTGAGTTACTAAGCTTCCATTTCTTTTCTTCAAGTCCTAACTACATGCATGTACTAAGAGATTGATTACTAGGCTAGGAAAAATAGAGAAAACCAAGTTGGAAACTCGGCTAAGCAAGAAGAGGAAGAAATTTGAGCCTCAACAAGGTTTTTGTGCATCTTTTGGTTGATTGCAAAGGTGAGGGTTAAAAGCTTTTGAAAACTCTTTGAAATTTCACATGCATGCTCATAAATGTGTGTATTTGCTTCTGTACTTGAGATATATGGTCGTTCATAAGCTTAAACAACCATGCATGGCAAGATCTTGGCTTGAAAATGATGCTAGGTGAAGTCGAAGTGGATGACAGCTCTCTGACCAGTCTGTTCGAGGTAAGTTTAGCTAAGAAAGTGATGTTGAAAATTCTTGAAAATTGGTGGGTGACTATTTTGGACAGTTTTGAACATTTTTCCCAGAAATAGGCCGAAGCTAATTTTGACTCTAAGGTCCTCAAAATGGCAAATCATTAAAATATGACCAAATCTGGAAATCTGGGAAAATGAATCAGGTTTTGGCAGATGCACTGACCTTGTGGAGCGAACCATGATTGAATTAGTAAATGTTGTCCAAAATGCATGAAAATTGGTGTGATACTAGATTTTTCAGTTCTGGACAATTTTGTCAGAAATGGACCAAAGCTAAAAATGACTCTAAGGACCTCAAAAACGTCGATTTATGAAAAGTGTGCAAATCTGGACAGTTTTGTGCTACCTCACTGTTTCGGCCATAACTAATGATTCTGAACTCCAATTGATGCAAGGTTTGTTTCTGAGTTTAGTTAACTTCTTAAGCTTTAATTTGAAATCTTATTCACTGAATTTTGAGATTGTTTGATTATCCTATTGATTGTGGGAAAACAGCCTATTGCAGTAAAGGTTTCACTTAGTTATATGCTTGGAAAATTGTTGTAACCCCTCTTGTGGTGCTAATTGCTTGGAATTGTGGTGTTGGGATGTTGTGTGGACTGTTTTGAGTACTTGAGGATGTTTGAATTGAATGATGCATGACTTGTGAATGAACTTGAGTTGACTTAGGGTTTAATCACATGGTTAAGCATGAAACGGAAACCCTAATGACTAGGTAGTCTTGCTAAGTGTTGATCATTTAGATATTGTGTGGAAATTATATGCTTAGTGGGCTGCCCGTAAATGTCTTATAAGCTTAAATGTAATTTTGATCATTGCATGTTGACAAATAGGCTTTTCTTGCATCCGAAACCACCACGTAGATGTTGTTGCATGTTGAATAATCGTATCACTTGATTACGTGGACTTCGAAATGAGTTATATGGCTTGACTTGCATGTGTTACATGGCTGCCCGTTTAATGTTCATATGACTCTATGTATTTTACAAAGTGAAATTTCATGTCAAGCATGCCTCGTTCGTTTACTTGGCAATATGTGATCTTGAAATTGCTCGGAGGCAACCTACTTTGTTGTCCTCCTAATGTGAATTGTTAAAAGATATTCAATGGTTTATTTGAACATGATTACTTGGCTGCCCGTTAAAGTTTAATTGCTTTCAAATGGATATATGAAATGATTATATGTTCTTACAATGCCTTATATGCCAATATGTCAAAATGTGATCATATACTTGCTCGGAGGCAACCTACTTTGTTGACTTCCTAATGTGAAATGTTAAATGAAAAAAATGGGCATTGTATACGAGGTTGCAACCTTTAAGTGTGGCATGGTAGTGTTTCACGCACGCCGGGCGGCATCGGGCTTGCCGGTGTTACCGTGACTACCATGGTCCAATTCCCTCTCTCGCTTGGCATTTCACCCTCGGAGAGTTGGGTCGTAGGTTTCGGGGTACATCCGGAGTACACCCAATTGGGAGCGATAAGTGGATTATTGAAGTCGGCCGCACCAAAAGAATCGAAATTGACATTGAGAGCAAATGCTCACCGTATCCTTTTTACTATGTGTATAAGTACTCTCGCTTGGTTCCTAGAGAACCTCGGGGAGGAAAGACTGGTATTCTTGTTCCTGTGCTTATATGTAAGTACTCTCGCTTGGTTCCTAGAGAACCTCGGGGAGGAAAGACTGGCATTTTTGTTCCCTTACTTTGTATTCGTTACTCGATTTGTTTCTTATAATTGCGTACCTTATTATTTGTAATACGTGACATGTTCTCAAAAAGAGTTTTCATAAATTGAACCGGAAAACGAGTTTCAAAACGTATTTCTCGTTCCCCCTCGCTGAGTTCATAAGGACTCACCCTCTTTTTCATCACAGGTGAAGAAGAACAGGTACAGGTACCCGAGGACGGTGTGCCTAACGATGAACTCCTGGAGTGATTGCCTGTCTTGTGTGCCTTGCGTTATTATGGCTATTTGTGAACTATGCTACTTGAAGACTATTTCTTTTATGTTGCTCGTTGTTTATTGATGTAAATGACCCCGTTGTAATTTGGGTCTAATTCTGAGATTGTACTATCTATAACCGGACGAACTTTTATTTGGTTGTTTGCTTTCGTTTTCTTAAATAGTAGTTATCGTAGGCATTCAAACCACTAGATGAACAATCAACTAAGTTAATTCTATCTAATTTCACTTAGGTGTTCATTTGCAAACTAAAGGATAATAGGTACTTGCATGATAGGAAATTGAAAAATAAACGGGGCATAGTTATCATGTTAGGCTTATTAACCAAACGAGAGTTTCAAGATAAACTAGTAGGCAAATTGGTTGGTGACAAATAGGAGTCCTTAATGAAATTGGATTAATGATTGGAATAATTGAGGCGTTTAGAGAATTAGGTCAAACCAAAGAGTCCAATTACAGCCGTTATGTTGCCGGTTTTCCGAAAAACATTGGAGTTTAGGCTAAAAACGATAAGTGTTAAATCTTTATAAACAGTTAAGTACGAGACGTGACTTGAATGTTTAGTTCACACCCTAGTCTAACCTTATTGGCCGGGTTGGGGCGTGACAACAACAACCTTACTCGCGGGACATTAGAGGGCCCTACAACGCATCGAAATCCCATCTTGCCAGGATGCTGGGTTGTTGAAGCGGATGGGTTGTCGTTAAGCCCATTGGGCCTTCTGAATGGGCCATCTCTCTAGGCTGGGTCTGTGAACCGTTAACACATAAAGGAATTGTTCCCTCAACATGACGGGTGCGATCATACCAGCACTAATGCACCGAATCCCATCAGAAGTCCGAAGTTAAGCGTGCTTGGGCAAGAGTAGTACTAGGATGGGTGACCCCCTGGGAAGTCCTCGTGTCGCACCCCCCTTTTCAATTTTTTTTGTTCCGGTTAGGGTTGCCAAGACACTTTATCCACCCCATTTCTATTATCGAATTCCACAGCACCTTGGGCAAGACAACTTCGCTTCACGTGGAGGCCAGGCCCGCAAACCGGGCGCGTAGGGCTTGTGACCAGGTCTCCGTCGCTCTGGTGCCCATAACTTTTGATTCGTAACGAGTTACGCGGCGCACAGCATAATGTTGGAAAGCTCTCCATGAACTCTACAATGGGGGTAGCTAGCTTGCTCGTTTTGCCCTTTTTTGGAGCCCAAAATCGAACATTTTCATCAGTTTCGGGCCACTCTTCTGGTTTAGCTGTATTTTTCCTTCCCAGATCGTACGTCGTGAGCTGTTAAAAGGACAACAACCTTACTCGCGGGACATTAGAGGGCCGTACAACGCATCGAAATCCCATCTTGCGAGGATGCAGGGTTGTCGTTAAGCCCATTGGGCCTTCTGAATAGGCCATCTCTCTAGGCTGGGTCTGTGAACTGTTAACACATAAAGGAATTGTGCCCTTAACATGACGGGTGCGATCATACCAGCACTAATGCACCGGATCCCATCAGAACTCCGAAGTTAAGCGTGCTTGGGCGAGAGTAGTACTAGGATGGGTGACCCCCTGGGAAGTCCTCGTGTTGCACCCCCACTTTTCAATTTTTTTTGCACTGGTTAGGGTTGCCAAGATACTTTATCCACCCCATTTCTATTATCGAATCCCACAGCACCTTGGGCAAGACAACTTCGCTTCACGTGGAGGCCGGGCCCGCAAATCGGGCGCGTAGGGCTTGTGACCAGGTCTCCGTCGCTCCGGTGCCCAAAACTTTTGATCCGTAACGAGTTACGCGGCGCACAGCATACTATTGGAAAGCTCTCCGAGAGCTCTACGATGGGGGCAGCTAGCTTGCTCGTTTTGCCCCTTTTTGGATCGCAAAATCGAACGTTTTCATTAGTTTCAGGCCACTCTTCTAGTTTAGCTGTATTTTTCCTTCCCAGATCGTACGTCGTGAGCTGTTAAAAGGACAACAAACTTACTCGCGGGACGTTAGAGGGCCGTACAACGCATCGAAATCCCATCTTGCGAGGATGCTGGGTTGTTGAAGCGGATGGTTTGTCGTTAAGCCCATTGGGCCTTCTGAATGGGCCATCTCTCTAGGCTGGGTCTGTGAACTGTTAACACATAAAGGAATTGTGCCCTCAACATGACGGGTGCGATCATACCAGCACTAATGCACCGGATCCCATCAGAACTCCGAAGTTAAGCGTGCTTGGGCGAGAGTAGTACTAGGATGGGTGACCCCCTGGGAAGTGCTCGTGTTGCACCCCCCTTTTCAATTTTTTTTGCTCTGGTTAGGGTTGCCAAGATACTTTATCCACCCCATTTCGATTATCGAATCCCACAGCACCTTGGGCAAGACAACTTCGCTTCACGTGGAGGCCGGGCCCGCAAACCGAGGGCGTAGGGGTTGTGACCAGGTCTCCGTCGCTCCGGTGCCCAGAACTTTTTATCCGTAACAAGTTACACGGCGCACAACATACTGTTGGAAAGCTCTCCGAGAGCTCTACGATGGGGGCAGCTAGCTTGCTCGTTTTGCCCCTTTTTGGATCGCAAAATCGAACGTTTTCATCAGTTTCAGGCCACTCTTCTAATTTAGCTGTATTTTTCCTTCCCAGATCGTACGTCGTGAGCTGTTAAAAGGACAACAACCTTACTCGCGGGACGTTAGAGGGCCGTACAACGCATCGAAATCCCATCTTGCGAGGATGCTGGGTTGTTGAAGCGGATGGTTTGTCGTTAAGCCCATTGGGCCTTCTGAATGGGCCATCTCTCTAGGCTGGGTCTGTGAACTGTTAACACATAAAGGAATTGTGCCCTCAACATGACGGGTGCGATCATACCAGCACTAATGCACCGGATCCCATCAGAACTCCGAAGTTAAGCGTGCTTGGGCGAGAGTAGTACTAGGATGGGTGACCCCCTGGGAAGTCCTCGTGTTGCACCCCCCTTTTCAATTTTTTTTGCTCTGGTTAGGTTTGCCAAGATACTTTATCCACCCCATTTCGATTATCGAATCCCACAGCACCTTGGGCAAGACAACTTCGCTTCACGTGGAGGCCGGGCCCGCAAACCGAGGGCGTAGGGGTTGTGACCAAGTCTCCGTCGCTCCGGTGCCCATAACTTTTGATCCGTAACAAGTTACGCGGCGCACAGCATACTGTTGGAAAGCTCTCCGAGAGCTCTACGATGGGGGCAGCTAGCTTGCTCGTTTTGCCTCTTTTTGGATCGCAAAATCGAACGTTTTCATCAGTTTCAGGCCACTCTTCTAATTTAGCTGTATTTTTCCTTCCCAGATCGTACGTCGTGAGATGTTAAAAGGACAACAACCTTACTCGCGGGACGTTAGAGGGCCGTACAACGCATCGAAATCCCATCTTGCGAGGATGCTGGGTTGTTGAAGCGGATGGTTTGTCGTTAAGCCCATTGGGCCTTCTGAATGGGCCATCTCTCTAGGCTGGGTCTGTGAACTGTTAACACATAAAGGAATTGTGCCCTCAACATGACGGGTGCGATCATACCAGCACTAATGCACCGGATCCCATCAGAACTCCGAAGTTAAGCGTGCTTGGGCGAGAGTAGTACTAGGATGGGTGACCCCCTGGGAAGTCCTCGTGTTGCACCCACATTTTCAATTTTTTTTGCTCCGGTTAGGGTTGCCAAGATACTTTATCCACCCCATTTCTATTATCGAATCCCACCGCACCTTGGGCAAGACAACTTCGCTTCACGTGGAGGCTAGGCCGGCAAACCTGGGGCGTAGGGCTTGTGACAAGGTCTCCGTCGCTCAGGTGCCAATAACTTTTGATCCGTAACGAGTTACGCGGCGCACAGCATACTGTTGGAAAGCTCTCCGCGAGCTCTACGATGGGGGTAGCTAGCTTGCTCGCTTCGCCCTTTTTTGGATCCCAAAATCGAACGTTTTCATCAGTTTCGTTCCACTTTTCAAGTTTAGCTCTATTTTTCCGTCCCGGAACGTACGTCGTGAGCTGTTAAAAGGACAACAACCCTACTCGCGGGACATTAGAGGGCCCTACAACGCATCAAAATCTCATCTTGCGAGGATGCTGAGTTGTTGAAGCGGATGGGTTGTCGTTAAGCCCATTGGGCCTTCTGAATGGGCCATCTCTCTAGGCTGGGTCTGTGAACCGTTAACACATAAAGGAATTGTGCCCAAAACATGACGGGTGCGATCATACCAGCACTAATGCACCGGATCCCATCAGAACTCCGAAGTTAAGCGTGACTGGGCGAGAGTAGTACTAGGATGGGTGACCCCTTGGGAAGTCCTCGTGTTGTACCCTCTTTTCAATTTTTTTTGCTCTGGTTCGGGTTGCCAAGATACTTTATCCACCCAATTTCTATTATCGAATCCCACAGCACCTTGGGCAAGACAACTTCGCTTCACGTGGAGGCCGGGCCCGCAAACCGTGGGCGTAGGGCTTGTGACCAGGTCTCCGTCGCTCCGGTGCCCATAACTTTTGATCCGTAACGAGTTATGCGGTGCACAGCATACTGTTGGAAAGCTATCCGAGAGCTCTATGACGGGGGCAGCTAGCTTGCTCGCTGTGCCCTTTTTTAGAGCTGAAAATCGACCGTTTTCATCAGTTTCGAGCCACTCTTCTAATTTAGCTTTATTTTTCCATCCCAGATCGTACGTCATGAGCTGTGAAAAGGACAACGACCTTACTCGCGGGACATTAGAGGGCCCTACAACGCGTCGAAATCCCATTTTGCGAGGATGCTGGGTTGTTGAAGCGGATGGGTTGTCGTTAAGCCCATTGGGCCTTCTGAATGGGCCATCTCTCTAGGCTGGGTCTGTGAACCGTTAACACATAAAGGAATTGTGCCCTCAACATGACGGGTGCGATCATACCAGCACTAATGCACCGGATCCCATCAGAAGTCCGCAGTTAAGCGTGCTTGGGCGAGAGTAGTACTAGAATGGGTGACCCCCTGGGAAGTCCTCGTGTTGCACCCTCCTTTTCAATTTTTTTTGCCCTAGTTAGGGTTGCCAAGATACTTTATCCACCTAATTTCTATTATCGAATCTTACAGCACCTTGGGCAAGACAACTTCGCTTCACGTGGAGGCCAGGCCCGCAAATCGGGGGCGTAGGGCTTGTGACCAGGTCTCCGTCGCTCCGGTGCCCATAACTTTTGAACTGTAATGAGTTACGCGGCGCACAGCATACAGTTGGAAAGCTTTCCGAGAGCTCTTCGACGAGGGTAGCCAGCTTGCTCGCTGTGCCCTTTTTTGGAGCCCAAAATCGAACGTTTTCATCAGTTTTGGGCCACTATTCTAGTTTAGCTCTATTTTTCCTTCCCGGATCGTACGTCGTGAGCTGTTAAAAGGACAACAACCTTACTCGCGGGACATTAGAGGGCCCTACAACGCATCGAAATCTCATCTTGCGAGGATGCTTGGTTGTTGAAGCGGATGGGTTGTCGTTAAGCCCATTGGGCCTTCTGAATGGGCCATCTCTCTAGGCCGGGTCTGTGAACCGTTAACACATAAAGGAATTGTGCCCTCAACATGACGGGTGCAATCATACCAGCACTAATGCACCGGATCCCATCAGAACTCCGAAGTTAAGCGTGCTTGGGCGAGAGTAGTACTAGGATGGGTGACCCCCTGGGATGTCCTCGTGTTGCACCACCCTTTTCAAATTTTTTTGCTCCGGTTAGGGTTTCCAAGATACTTTATCCACCCCAATTCTATTATCGAATCCCACAGCACCATGGGCAAGACAACTTCGCTTCACGTGGAGGCCGGGCCCCAAACCGGGGGCGTAGGGATTTTGACCAGGTCTCCGTCGCTCCGGTGCCCATAACTTTTGATCCGTAACAAGTTACGCGGCGCACAACATACTGTTGGAAAGCTCTCCGAGAGCTCTACGACAGTGGCAGCCAGCTTGCTCGCTGTGCCCTTTTTTGAAGCCCAAAATCGAACGTTTTCATCAGTTTCGGGCCACTTTTCTAATTTAGCTCTATTTTTCCATCCCGGATCGTACGTCGTGAGCTGTTAAAAGGACAACAACCTTACTCGCGGGACATTAGAGGGCCTTACAACGCATCGAAATCTCATCTTGCGAGGATGCTGGTTTGTTGAAGCGCATGGGTTGTCGTTAAGCCCATTGGGCCTTCTGAATGGGCCATCTCTCTAGGCTGGCTTTGTGAACCGTTAACACATAAAGGAATTGTGCCCTCAACATGACGGGTGCGATCATACCAGTACTAATGCACTGGATCCCATCAAAACTCCGAAGTTAATCGTGCTTGGGCGAGAGTAGTACTAGGATGGGTGACCCCCTGTTAAGTCCTTGTGTTGCACCCCCCTTTTCAATTTTTTTCGCTCTGGTTCGGGTTGCCAAGATACTTTATCCACCTAATTTCTATTATCGAATCTTACAGCACCTTGGGCAAGACAACTTCTCTTCACGTGGAGGCCAGGCCCTCAAACCGAGGGCGTAGGGTTTGTGACCAGGTCTCCGTCGCTCCGGTGCCCATAACTTTTGATCCGTAACCAGTTACGCGGTGCACAACATACTGTTGGAAAGCTCTCCGAGAGCTCTACAATGGGGGCAGCCAGCTTGCTAGCTGTGCCCTTTTTTGGAGCCCAAAATTGAACATTTTCATCAATTTCAGGCCACACTTCTAATTTAGCTCTATTTTTCCATCCCGGATCGTACGTCGTGAGCTGTTAAAAGGACAACAACCTTACTCGCGGGGCATTAGAGGACCCCACAACGCATCGAAATCCCATCTTGCGAGGATGCTGGGATGTTGAAGCGGATGGGTTGTCGTTAAGCCCATTGGGCCTTCTGAATGGGCCATCTCTCTAGGCTGGGTCTGTGAACCGTTAACACATAAAGGAATTGTACCCTCAACATGACGGGTGCGATCATACCAGCACTAATGCACCAGATCCCATCAGAACTCCGAAGTTAAGCGTGCTTGGGCGAGAGTAGTACTAGGATGGGTGACCCCCTGGGAAGTCCTCGTGTTGCACCCGCCTTTCCAATTTTTTTTGCTCTGGTTAGGGTTGCCAAGATATTTTATCCACCCAATTTCTATTATCGAATCCCACATCACTTTGGGCAAGACAACTTCGCTTCACGTGGAGTCCAGGCCTGCAAACCGGGGGCGTAGGGCTTGTGACCAGGTCTCCGTTGCTCCGGTGCCTATAACTTTTGATCCGTAACGAGTTACGCGGCGCACAGCATACTGTGGGAAAGCTATCTGAGAGCTCTACGACGGGGGCAGCTATCTTGCTCTCTATGTCCTTTTTTGGAGCCCAAAATCGAACGTTTTCATCAGTTTCGGGCTACACTTCTAATTTAGCTCACTTTTTCCTTCCCGGATCGTACGTCGTGAGCTGTTAAAAAGACAACAACCTCACTCGCGGGACATTAGGGGGCCCTACAACGCATCGAAATCCCATCTTGTGAGGATGCTGGGTTGTTGAAGCAGATGGGTTGTCGTTATGCCCATTGGGCTTTCTGAATGGGCCATCTCACAAGGCTAGGTCTGTGAACCGTTAACACATAAAGGAATTGTGCCCTCAACATGACGGGTGCGATCATACCAGCACTAACGCACCGGATTCCATCAGAAGTCTGAAGTTAAGCGTGCTTGGGAGAGAGTAGTACTAGGATGGGTGACCCCCTGCGAAGTCCTTGTGTTGCACCCCCCTTTTCAATTTTTTTTGCTCTGGTTAGGGTTGCCAAGATACTTTATCCACCCAATTTCTATTATCGAATCCCACAACACCTTGGGCAAGACAACTTCGCTTCACGTGGAGGCCAGGCCCGCAAACCGGGGGCGTAGGGCTTGTGACCAGGTCTCCGTCGCTCCGGTGCCCATAACTTTTGATCCGTAACCAGTTACGCGGCGCACAACATACTGTTGGAAAGCTCTCCGAGAGCTCTACGATTAAGGCAGCTAGCTTGCTCGCTTTGCCCTTTTTTGGAGCCCAAAATCGAACGTTTTCATCAGTTTTTGGCCACTTTTCTAAATTAGCTCTATTTTTCCATCTCGGATCGTACGTCGTGAGCTGTTAAAAGGATGACAACCTTACTCGCCGGACATTAGAGGGCCCTACAACGTATCGAAATCCCATCTTGCGAGGATGCTGGGTTGTTGAAGCGGATGGGTTGTCGTTAAGCCCATTGGGCCTTCTGAATGGGCCATCTCTCTAGGCTGGGTCTGTGAACCGTTAACACATAAAGGAATGGTGCCCTCAACATGACGGGTGCGATCATACCAGCACTAATGCACCGGATCCCATCAGAACTCCGAAGTTAAGCGTGCTTGGGCGAGAGTAGTACTAGGATTGGTGACCCCTTGGGAAGTCCTCGTGTTGCACCCCCCTTTTCAATTTTTTTTGCTCCGGTTAGGGTTGCCAACATACTTTGTCCACCTCATTTCTATTATCGAATCCCACAGCACCTTGGGCAAGACAACTTCGCTTCACATGGAAGCTGGGCCCGCAAACCGAGGACGTAGGGCTTGTGGCCAGGTCTCCGTCGCTCCGGTGCCCATAACTTTTGATCCGTAACGAGTTACGCGGTGCACAGCATACTGTTGGAAAGCTCTCCGAGAGCACTACGACGAGGGTAGCCAGCTTGCTCGGTGTGCCCGTTTTTGGAGCCCAAAATCAAACGTTTTCATCAGTTTCGGGCCACTTTTCTAATTTAGCTCTATTTTTCCATCCCGGATCGTACGTCGTGAGCTGTTAAAAGGACAACAACCTTACTCGCGGGACATTAGAGGGCCCTACAACGCATCGAAATCCCATCTTGCGAGGATGCTGGGTTATTGAAGCAGATGGGTTGTCGTTAAGCCCAATTGGGCCTTCTGAATGGGCCGTCTCTCTAGGCTGGGTCTGTGAACCGTTAACACATAAAGGAATTGTGCCCTCAACATGACTGGTGCGATCATACCAGCACTAATGCACCGGATCCCATCAGAACTCCGAAGTTAAGCATGCTTGGGCGAGAGTAGTACTAGGATAGGTGACCCCCTGGGAAGTCCTCGTGTTGCGCCCCCCTTTTCAATTTTTTTTGCTCCGGTTAGGGTTTCCAAGATACTTTATCCACCCCATTTCTATTATCAAATCCCACAGCACCTTGGGCAAGACAACTTCGCTTGACGTGGAGACCGGGCCCGCAAACCGGGGGCGTAGGGCTTGTGACTAGGTTTCCGTCGCTCCGGTGCCCATAACTTTTGATCCGTAACGAGTTATGCGGCGCACAGCATACTGTTGGAAAGCTATCCGAGAGCTCTATGACGGGGGCAGCTAGCTTGCTCGCTGTCACCTTTTTTAGAGCCAAACATTGAACGTTTTCATCAGTTTCGGGCCACTCTTCTAATTTAGCTCTATTTTTCCATCCCGAATCGTACTTCGTGAGCTGTTGAAAGGACAACAACCTTACTCGCGGGACATTAGAGGGCCCTACAACGCATCAAAATCCCATCTTGCGAGGATGTTGGGTTGTTGAAGCGGATGGGTTGTCGTTAAGCCCATTGGGCCTTCTGAATGGGCCATCTCTCTAGGCTGGGTCTGTGAACCGTTAACACATAAAGGAATTGTGCCCTCAACATGACGGGTGCGATCATACCAGCACTAATGCACCGGATCCCATCAGAAGTCCGAAGTTAAGCGTGCTTGGGCGAGAGTAGTACTTGGATGAGTGACCCCTTGGGAAGTCCTCGTGTTGCACCCCCCTTTTCAATTTTTTTTCTCCGGTTAGGGTTGCCAACATACTTTATCCACCTCATTTCTATTATCGAATCCCACAGCACCTTGGGCAAGACAACTTCGCTTCACATGGAAGCCAGGCCCGCAAACCGAGGACGTAGGGCTTGTGACCAGGTCTCCGTCGTTCCGGTGCCCATAACTTTTGATCCGTAACAAGTTACGCGGCGCACAGCATACTGTTTGAAAGCTATCAGAGAGCTCTACTACGGGGGCAGCTACCTTGCTCACTTTGCCCTTTTTTGGAGCCCAAAATCGAACGTTTTAATCAATTTCGGGCCACTCTTCTACTTTAGCTCTATTTTTTCGTCCTGGATCGTACGTCGTGAGCTGTTAAAAGGACAACAACCTTACTCACGGGACATTAGAGGGCCCTACAACGGATCGAAATCCCATCTTGAGAGGATGCTGGGTTGTTGAAGCGGATGGGTTGTCGTTAAGCCCATTGGGCTTTCTGAATGGGCCATCTCTCTAGGCTGGGTCTGTGAACCGTTAACACATAAAGGAATTGTGCCCTCAACATGACGGGTGCGATCATACCAGCACTAATGCACCGGATCCCATCAGAAGTCCGAAGTTAAGTGTGCTTGGGCGAGACTAGTACTAGAATGGGTGACCCCCTGGGAAGTCCTTGTGTTGCACCCCCCTTTTCAATTTTTTTTGCTCTGGTTAGGTTGACAAGATACATTATCCACCCAATTTCTATTATCGAATCCCACAGCACCTTGGGCAAGACAACTTCACTTCACGTAGAGGCCAGGCCCGCAAACCGGGGGCGTAGGGCTTGTGACCACGTCTCCGTCGCACTGTTGCCCACAACTTTTGATCCGTAACCAGTTACGCAGTGCACAACATACTGTTGGAAAGCTCTCCGAGAGCTCAACGATGGGGGCAGCTAGCTTGCTCGCTGTGCCCTTTTTTGGAGCCCAAAATCGAACGTTTTCATCAGTTTTGGGCCACTCTTATAATTTAGCTCTATTTTTCCTTCTCGGATCGTACGTCGTGAGCTGTTAAAAGGACAACAACCTTACTCACGGGACATTAGAGGGCCCTACAACGCATCGAAATCTCATCTTGCGAGGATGATGGGTTGTTGAAGCGGATGGGTTGTCGTTAAGCCCATTGGGCCTTCTGAATGGGCCATCTCTCTAGGCTGGGTCTGTGAACCGTTAACACATAAAGGAATTGTGCCCTCAACATGACGGGTGCGATCATAGCAGCACTAATGCACCGGATCTCATCAGAAGTCCGAAGTTAAGCGTGCTTGGGCGAGAGTAGTACTAAGATGGGTGACCCCCTGGGAAGTCCTCGCGTTGCACCCCCCTTTTCAATTTTTTTTGCTCCGGTTAGGGTTACCAAGATACTTTATCCGCCCCATTTCTATTATCGAATCCCACAGCACCTTGGGCAAGACAACTTCGCTTCACGTGGAGGCGAGGCCCACAAACCGTGGGCGTAGGGCTTGTGACCAGGTCTCCGTCGCTCCGGTGCCCATAACTTTTGACCTGTAATGAGTTACGCGGCGCACATCATACTATTGGAAAGCTCTCCGAGAGCTCTACGATGGGGGCAGCTAGCTTGCTCGCTGTGCCCTTTTTTGGAGCCCAAAGTCGCACGTTTTCATCAGTTTCTGGCCACTTTTCTAATTTAGCTCTATTTTTCCGTCCCGGATCGTACGTCGTGAACTGTTAAAAGGACAACAACCCTACTCGCGGGACATTAGAGGGCCCTACAACGCATCGAAATCTCATCTTGCGAGGATGATGGGTTGTTGAAGCGGATGGGTTGTCGTTAAGCCCATTGGGCCTTCTGAATGGGCCATCTCTCTAGGCTGGGTCTGTGAACCGTTAACACATAAAGGAATTGTGCCCTCAACATGACTGGTGCGATCATACCAGCACTAATGCAGCGGATCACATCAGAACTCCGAAGTTAAGCGTGCTTGGGCGAGAGTAGTTCTAGGATGGGTGACCCCTTGGGAAGTCCTCGTGTTGCACCCCCCTTTTCAATTTTTTTTGCTCCGGTCAGGGTTGCCAAGATACTTTATCCATCCCATTTCTATTATCGAATCCCACAGCACCTTAAGCAAGACAACTTCGCTTCACGTGGAGGCCGGGCCCGCAAACCAGGGGTATAGGGCTTGTGACCAGGTCTCCGTCGCTCCGGTGCCCATAACTTTTGATCCGTAACGAGTTACGCGGCGCACAGCATACGGTTGGAAAGCTCTCCGATAGCTCTACGACGGGGGAAGCTAGCTTGCTCGCTTTGCCCTTTTTTGGAGCTCAAAATCGAACGTTTTCATCAGTTTCGGGCCACTTTTCTGATTTAGCTATATTTTTCTGTCTCGGTTCGTACGTCGTGAGCTGTTAAAAGGACAACAACCTTACTCGCGGGACATTAGAGGGCCCTACATCGCATAGAAATCTCATCTTGCGAGGATGCTGGGTTGTTGAAGAGGATGGGTTGTCGTTAAGCCCATTGGGCCTTCTGAATGGGCCATCTCTCTAGGCTGGGTCTGTGAACCGTTAACACATAAAGGAATTGTGCCCCCAACATGACTGGTGAGATCATAGCAGCAATAATGCACCGGATCCCATCAGAACTCCGAAGTTAAGCGTGCTTGGGCGAGAGTAGTACTTGGATGGGTGACCCCTTGGGAAGTCCTCGTGTTGCACCCCCCTTTTCATTTTTTTTTCCTCCGGTTAGGGTTTCCAAGATACTTTATCCACCCCATTTCTATTATCGAATCCCACAGCACCTTGGGCAAGACAACTTCGCTTCAAGTGGAGGCCGGGCCCCCAAACTGTGGGCGTAGGGCTTTTGACCAGGTCTCCGTCGCTCCGGTGCCCATAACTTTTGATCCGTAACGAGTTATGCGGCGCACAGCATACTGTTGGAAAGCTATCCGAGAGCTCTATGACGGGGGCAGCTAGCTTGCTCGATGTACCCTTTTTTATAGCTGAAAATGGAACGTTTTCAATAGTTTCGAGCCACTCTTCTAATTTAGCTCTATTTGTCCATCCCGGATTGTACGTCGTGAGCTGTGAAAAGGACAACAACCTTACTCGTGGGACGTTAGAGGGCCCTACAACGCATCGAAATCCCATCTTCCGAGGATGCTGGGTTGTTGAAGCGGATGGGTTATCGTTAAGCCCATTGGGCCTTCTGAATGGGCCATCTCTCTAGGCTGGGTCTGTGAACCGTTAACACATAAAGGAATTGTGCCCTCAACATGATGGGTGCGATCATACCAGCACTAATGCACCGGATCCCATCAGAAGTCCGCAGTTAAGCGTGCTTGGGCGAGAGTAGTACTAGAATGGGTGACCCCTTGGGAAGTCCTTGTGTTGCACCCCCCGTTTCAATTTTTTTTGCCCTAGTTAGGGTTGCCAAGATAGTTTATCCACCCAATTTCTAGCATCGAATCCCACAGCACCTTGGGCAAGGCAACTTCGCTTCACGTGGAGGCCAGGCCCGGAAACCGGGGGCGTAAGGCTTGTGACCAGGTCTCCGTCGCTCAGGTGCCCATAACTTTTGATCCGTAACCAGTTACGCGGCGCACAAGAAACTGTTTGAAAGCTCTCCGAGTGCTCTACGATGGGGGCAGCTAGCTTGCTCGTTTTTTCCTTTTTTGGAGCCCAAAATTGAACGTTTTCATCAGTTTTTGGCCACTCTCCTAGTTTAGCTCTATTTTTCCATCCCGGATCGTACGTCGTGAGCTGTTAAAAGGACAACAACCTTACTCGTGGGACATTACAGGGCCCTACAAAGCATCGAAATCCCATCTTGCGAGGATGCTGGGTTGTTGAAACGGATGGGTTGTCGTTAAACCCATTGGGCCTTCTGAATGGGCCATCTCTCTAGGCTGGGTTTGTGAACTGTTAACACATAAAGGAATTGTGCCCTCAACATGACAGGTGCGATCATACCAGTACTAATGCACCGGATCCCATCAGAAGTCCGAAGTTAAGTGTGATTGGGTGAGAGTAGTACTAGGATGGGTGACCCCCTGGGAAGTCCTCGTGTTGCACCCCCCTTTCCAATTTTTTTTGCTCTGGTTAGTGTTGCCAAGATGCTTTATCCCCCCAATTTCTATTGTCGAATCCCACAGCACCTTGGGCAACACAACTTCGCTTCACGTGAAGGCCAGGCCCGCAAACCGGGGGCGTAGGGCTTATGACCAGGTCTCCGTCGCTCCGGTGCCCATAACTTTTGAACTATAATGAGTAACGCGGTGCACAGCATACAGTTGGAAAGCTTTCCGAGAGCTCTTCGACGGGGGTAGCCAACTTGCTCGCTGTGCCCTTTTTTGGAGCCCAAAATCGAACGTTTTCATCAGTTTTGGGCCACTATTCTAATTTAGCTCTATTTTTCCGTCCCAGATCGTACGTCGTGAGTTGTTAAAAGGACAACAACCTTACTCGCGGGACATTAGAGGGCCCTACAACGCATCGAAATCTCATCTTGCGAGGATGCTTGGTTGTTGAAGCGGATGGGTTGTCGTTAAGCCCATTGGGTCTTCTGAATGGGCCATCTCTCTAGGCTGGGTCTGTGAACCGTTAACACATAAAGGAATTGTGCCCTCAACATGACGGGTGCGATCATACCAGCACTAATGCACCAGATCCCATAAGAACTCCGAAGTCAAACGTGCTTGGGCGAGAGTAGTACTAGGATGGGTGACCCCGTAGGAAGTCCTCGCGTTGCACCCGCCTTTCCAATTTTTTTTGCTCTGGTTAGGGTTGCCAAGATATTTTATCCACCCAATTTCTATTATCGAATCCCACAGCACTTTGGGCAAGACAACTTCGCTTCACGTGGCGGCCGGGCCCGCAAACCGGGGGCGTAGGGCTTGTGACCAGGTCTCTGTTGCTCCGGTGCCTATAACTTTTGATCCGTAACGAGTTACGCGGCGCACAGCATACTGTGGGAAAGCTCTCCGAGTGCTCTACGACGTGGGCAGCCAGCTTGCTCGCTGTGCCCTTTTTTGGAGCCCAAAATCGAACGTTTTCATCAGTTTTGGGCCACTTTTCTAATTTAGCTCTATTTTTCCGTCCCGGATCGTACGTCGTGAGCTGTTAAAAGGACAACAACCTTACACGCTGGACATTAGAGGGCCCTACAACGCATCGAAATCTCATCTTGCGAGGATGCTGGGTTGTTGAAGCGGATGGGTTGTCGTTAAGCCCATTGGGCCTTCTGAATGGGCCATCTCACAAGGCTGGGTCTGTGAACCGTTAACACATAAAGGAATTGTGCCCTCAATATGACGGGTGCGATCATACCAGTACTAATGCACCGGATCCCATCAGAACTCCAAAGTTAAGCGTGCTTGGGCGAGAGTAGTACTAGGATGGGTGACCCCGTGGGAAGTCCTTGTGTTGCACCCCTCTTTTCAATTTTTTTTGCTCCGGTTAGGGTTGCCAAGATACTTTATCCACCCCATTTCTATTATCGAATCCCACAGCACCTTGGGCAAGACAACTTCGCATCACGAGGAGGCCGGGCCCGCAAACCGGGGGCGTAGGGCTTGTGACCAGGTCTCCGTTGCTCCGGTGCCCATAACTTTTGATCCGTAACAAGTTACATGGCGCACATCATACTATTGGAAAGCTCTCCAAGAGCTCTACGACGGGGTCAGCTAGCTTGCTTGCTGTACCCTTTTTTGGAGCCCAAAATCGAACGTTTTCATCAGTTTTGGGCCACTTTTCTAATTTAGCTCTATTTTTCCATCTGGGATCGTACGTCGTGAGCTGTTAAAAGGAAAACAACCTTACTCGCGGGACATTAGATGGCCCTACAACGCATCGAAATCTCATCTTGGGAGGATGCTGGGTTGTTGAAGCGGATGGGTTGTCGTTAAGCCCATTGGGCCTTCTGAATGGGCCATCTCTCTAGGCTGGGTCTGTGAACCGTTAACACATAAAGGAATTGTGCCCTCAACATGACGGGTGCGATCATACCAGCACTAATGCTCCGGATCCCATCAGAACTCCGAAGTTAAGCGTGCTTGGGCGATAGTAGTACTGGGATTGGTGACCCCCTGGGAAGTCCTCGTGTTGCACCCCCCTTTCCAATTTTTTTTGCTCTGGTTAGGGTTGCCAAGATACTTTATCCACCCAATTTCTATTATCGAATCCCAGAACACCTTGGGCAAGACAACTTCGCTTCACGTTGAGGCCAGGCCCGCAAACCGGGGGCGTAGGGCTTGTGACCAGATCTCCGTCGCTCCGGTGCCCATAACTTTTGATCCGTAACGAGTTACGCGGCGCATAGCATACTATTGGAAAGCTATCCGAGAGCTCTACGACTGGGGCAGCTAGCTTGCTCGCTGTGCCCTGTTTTGGAGCCCAAAATCAAACGTTTTCATCAGTTTCAACTAGTCTTCTATTTTAGCTCTATTTTTCCGTCCCGGATCGTAAGTCGCGAGCTGTTAAAAGGACAACAACCTTACTCGCGGGACATTAGAGGGCCCTACAACGCATCAAAATCCCATCTTGCGAGGATTCTGGGTTGTTGAAGCAGATGGGTTGTCGTTAAGCCCATTGGGCCTTCTGAATGGGCCATCTCTCTAGGCTGGGTCTGTGAACCGTTAACACATAAAGGAATTGTGCCCTCAACATGACGGGTGCGATCATACCAGCACTAATACACCGGATCCCATCAGAACTCCGAAGTTAAGCGTGCTTGGGCGATAGTAGTACTAGGATTGGTGACCCACTGGGAAGTCCTCGTGTTGCAACCCCCTTTCCAATTTTTTTTGCTCTGGCAAGGGTTGCCAAGATACATTATCCACCCAATTTCTATTATCGAATCCCACAGCACCTTGGGCTAGACAAATTCGCTTCACGTGGAAGCCAGGCCCGCAAACCGGAGGCCTAGGGCTTGTGACCCGGTCTCCGTCGCTCCGGTGCCCATAACTTTTGATCCGTAACCAGTTACGCGGCGCACTACATACTGTTGGAAAGCTCTCCGAGAGCTCTACGATGGGGGCAGTGATCTTGCTCGCTGTGCCCTTTTTTGGAGCCCAAAATCGAACATTTTTCTCTATTTTTGACCACTTTTCTTATTTAGCTCTATTTTTCCATCCCGGATCGTACGTCGTGAGCTGTTAAAAGGACAACAACCTTACTCGCTGGACATTAGAGGGCCCTACAACGCATCGAAATCTCATCTTGCGAGGATGCTGGGTTGTTGAAGCGGATGGGTTGTCGTTAAGACCATTGGGCCTTCTGAATGGGCCATCTCTCTAGGCTGGGTCTGTGGACCGTTAACACATAAAGGAATTGTGCCCTCAATATGACAGGTGCCATCATACCAGGATTAATGAACCGGATCCCATCAGAACTCCGAAGTTAAGCGTGCTTGGGCGAGAGTAGTACTAGGATGGGTGACCCCGTGGGAAGTCCTCGTGTTGTACCCCTCTTTTCAATTTTTTTTGCTCCGGTTAGGGTTGCCAAGATACTTTATCCACCCCATTTCTATTATCGAATCCCACAGCACCCTGGGCAAGACAACTTCGCTTCACGTGGAGGCCGGGCCCGCAAACCGGGGGCGTAGGGCTTGTGACCAGGTCTCTGTTGATCCGGTGCCCATAGCTATTGATCCGTAACAAGTTACGCGGCGCACATCATACTGTTGGAAAGCTCTCCGAGAGCTCTATGACGGGGGCAGCTTGCTTGCTCGTTGTGCCCTTTTTTGGAGCCCAAAATCGAACGTTTTCATCAGTTTCGGGCCACTTTTCTAATTTAGCTCTATTTTTCCGTCCCGAATCGTACGTCGTGAGCTGTTAAAAGGACAACAACCTTACTCACGGGACATTAGTGGGCCCTACTGTCACGCCCCAACCCAGCCATTAAGGTTAGACTTGGGTGTGAACTAAACATTCAAGTCACGTCTCGTACTTAACTGTTTATAAAGATTTAACACTTATTGTTTTTAGCCTAAACTCCAAAGTTTTCCGGAAAACCGGCAACATAACGGCTGTAATTGGACTCTTTGGTTTGACCTAATTCTCTAAACGCCTCAATTATTCCAATCATTAATCCAATTTCATTAAGGACTCCTATTTGTCACCAACCAATTTGCCTACTAGTTTATCTTGAAACTCTCGTTTGGTTAATAAGCCTAACATGATAACTATGCCCCGTTTATTTTTCAATTTCCTGTCATGCAAGTACCTATTATCCTTTAGTTTGCAAATGAACACCTAAGTGAAATTAGATAGAATTAACTTAGTTGATTGTTCATCTAGTGGTTTGAATGCCTACGATAACTACTAATTAAGAAAACGAAGCAAACAACCAAATAAAAGTTCGTCCGGTTATAGATAGTACAATCTCAGAATTAGACCCAAATTACAACGGGGTCATTTACATCAATAAACAACGAGCAACATAAAAGAAATAGTCTTCTAGTAGCATAGTTCACAAATAGCCACAATCACGCAAGGCACACAAGACAGGCAATCACTCCAGGGGTTCATCGTTAGACACACCGTCCTCGGGTACCTGTACCTGTTCTTCTTTACCTGTGATGAAAAGAGGGTGAGTCCTTATGAACTCAGCGAGGGGGAACGAGAAATACATTTTGAAACTCGTTTTCCGGTTCAATTTATGAAAACTCTTTTTGAGAACATGTCACGTATTACAAATAATAAGGTACGCAATTATAAGAAACAAATCGAGTAACGGATACAAAGTAAGGGAACAGAAATGCCAGTTTTTCCTCCCCGAGGTTCTCTAGGAACCAAGCGAGAGTACTTACATATAAGCACAGGAGCAAGAATACCAGTCTTTCCTCCCCAAGGTTCTCTAGGAACCAAGCGAGAGTACTTATACACGTAGTAAAAAGGATACGGTGAGCATTTGCTCTCAATATCAATTTCGATTCATTTGGTGTGGCCGACTTCAATAATCCACTTATCGCTCCCAATTGGGTGTACTCCGGATGTACCCCGAAACCTACGACCCAACTCTCCGAGGGTGAAATGCCAAGCGAGAGAGGGAATTGGACCATGGTAGTCACGGTAACACCGGCAAGCCCGATGCCGCCCGGCGTGCGTGAAACACTACCATGCCACACGAAAGGTTGCAACCTCGTATACAATGCCCATTTATGTCATTTAACATTTCACATTAGGAGGTCAACAAAGTAGGTTGCCTCCGAGCAAGTATATGATCACATTTTGACATATTGGCATATAAGGCATTGTAAGAACATATAATCATTTCATATATCCATTTGAAAGCAATTAAACTTTAATGGGCAGCCAAGTAATCATGTTCAAATAAACCGTTTAATATCTTTTAACAATTCACATTAGGAGGACAACAAAGTAGGTTGTCTCCGAGCAATTTCAAGATCATATATTGCCAAGTAAACGAACGAGGCATGCTTGACATGAAATTTCATTTTGTAGAACACCTAGAGCCATATGAACATTAAACGGGTAGCCATGTAACACATGTAAAATAGGCCATATAACTCATCAAGAAGTTCATATAATCAAGTGATACGAATTATTCGACATTCAACAACATTTACGTGGGTTCGGTAGCAAGACAAGCTTATTTGACAACATGCAATGGTAAAAACCATAATTGAAGTTATAACACATTTACGGGCAGCCCACGCAACGTACAGTTTTCACACAATATCCAATGATTAACACTTAGTAAGACTACTTAGCCATTAGGGTTTCCGTTTCATGCACGATCGTGTGTTCAAGCCCTAAGTCAACTCAAAATCATTCCCGAGTCATACATCATTCAATTCAAACATCCTCAAGTACTCAAAACAGTCCACGCAATATTCCGACATCAAAATTCCAAGCAATTAGCACCACAAGAGAGGTTACAATAGTTTTCCATGCATATAGCTAAGTGAAACACTCACTGCAATAGGCTGTTTTCTCACAATCAATCGGGTAAACAAACAATCTCCAAATTCAGTGAATAAGATGTAAAATTAAAGCTTAAGAAGTTAACTAAACTCAGAAACAAACCTTGCATCAATTGGAGTTCAGAATCATTAGTTATGGCCGAAACAGTGAGGTAGCACAAAACTGTCCAGATTTGCACACTTTTCAGAAATTGACGTTTTTGAGGTCCTTAGAGTCATTTTTAGCTTTGGTCCATTTCTGACAAAATTGTCCAGAACTGAAAAATATAGTAGAAAACCAATTTTAATACAGTTTGGACAACATTTACTAAGTCAAACATGGTTCGCTCCACAAGGTCAGTGCATCTGCCAAAACCTGATTCATTTTCCCAGATTTCCAGATTTGGTCACATTTTAATGATTTGCCATTTTGAGGTCCTTAGAGTCCAAATTAGCTTCGGCCTATTTCTGGGAAAAATGTTCAAAACTGTCCAAAATAGTCACCCACCAATTTTCAAGCATTTTCAACATCATTTGTTTAGCCAAACTTACCTCGAACAGACTGGTCAGAGAGCTGTCACAAGAATTCGACTTCACCTAGCATCATTTTCAAGCCAAGATCTTGCCATGCATGGTTGTTTAAGCTCATGGACGACCACATAACTCAAACACAGAGGAAAATATACACATTTATGAACATGCATGTGAAATTTCAAAGAGTTTTCAAAAGCTTTTAACCCTCACCTTAGCAAATCAACAAGAAGATGCACAAAACTTGATGAAGCACGATTTTCTTCTTCTTCCTTGCTTAGCCAAGACACCACCCGATTTCTCTCTATTTTTCCTAGCTTAGTGGCCAAGTTCTTAGTACATGCATGTGGTTAGAACAAGAAGAAAATAAATGGAAGCTTAAAAACTCACCAAGGCCGAAAATGAAGCTTCAATGCACATGCATGAGTGATTTTTGCATCCTAGCTTGTTCGGTTGAGGTCCTTTGCTTGTGGCTTGCTTGGTTTAGCTATGGTGTGAAGAAGAGAAGCTATGGAGATGAATAACTCAGCCAAAACCGAAATGGAGAGAGAAAATGAGAGGGAGAGAGAGAAATGTGAGGAAAGTGAGAGAAATGAGAGAAAAATGAGGCTTTTTGCAAAAGTTGATGCATGGGTTCAGCCTTGAGCTTAGCAATTCTGATTTTTATGTCTTCAAGAGGCATTTTGAAATGTTAGCATGGGCCATGAGTGGTTTGGTCGAAAATGGGAGGAAATTGAGGTGGTTTTGGGCAATTTTTATGCATTGTGTTGAGTGTTTTGTCATAGTTTGTCTAGGACTAATTTTATATGCATTTGTGTCATTAGAATTGTCATAGGAATGTTGGGAAATTAGGGAATCTAGGTAGAATAAAATATAGGAATGTTTGTTGATGAGTTGAATTATGAATAGAATAATAGATAGTAGAAAATGTAGGAATAGTTTAGTATTATTTTATTGTTAGTGGAGTTTGTAGAGAATTTGAATTAGGAATATAATATTGGTTAGTGGATTGTGTAGGATTATTTTATTGTCTAATGCTTTGTGTAGGATTCTTTCTTGATTAACGTGGTGGCACGGATTCCAAGTTCTAGGGCACGAATTACGAGGTAGACACGAACTACGAGGTAAGACACGAACTACGAGGTACAACACGTATTTCAAGACTAAGGCACATACTTCAAGATAAGTGCACAGATTTTAATGCTAACACACGCAATCCTAGGTGAATGAACGTAGATCAAAATAAGGCACGTAATTCAAAGCAATGCACGTAATTCAAGACACGACTCTTAAACTTAGGTTAAGGCACGCAGTTCAAAGTTAATGCACACGAAACGAAGAGACACACGCAAATCAAGGTCTCGCACGTAAATTAAGGTCATGGCATGTTTATCTAGGTATCGCACGTATATCGAGGATTAAGGCACACAATTCTAGGTTAAGGCACGTATAACGAGGTATGCACGAAAACCAAGACAGGACACGTAATCCTAGGTCGGTCATATAATTTTAAGTCTAAGGCGCCCAAATCGAGGTAAGACACGTTATTCGCTGTCGGGCCTCAAACCTACAACGCATCGAAATCTCATCTTGCGAGGATGCTGGGTTGTTGAAGCGGATGGGTTGTCGTTAAGCCCATTGGGCCTTCTGAATGGGCCATCTCTCTAGGCTGGGTCTCTGAACCGTTAACACATAAACGAATTGTGCCCTCAACAAGACGGGTGCGATCATACCAGCACTAATGCACCGGATCCCATCAGAACTCCGAAGTTAAGCGTGCTTGGGCGATAGTAGTACTAGGATTGGTGACCCCCTGGGAAGTCCTCGTGTTGCACCCCCCTTTCCAATTTTTATTGCTCTGGTTAGGGTTGCCAAGATACTTTATCCACCCAATTTCCATTATCGAATCCCACACCACCTTGGGCAAGACAACTTCGCTTCACGTTGAGGCCAGGCCCGCAAACCGGGGGCGTAGGGCTTGTGACCAGGTCTACGTCGCTCCGGTGCCCATAACTTTTGATCCGTAACGAGTTACGAGGCGCACAGCATACTATTGGAAAGCTATCAGAGAGCTCTACGACGGGGGCAGCCAGCTTGCTCGCTTTGCCCTTTTCGGGAGCCCAAAATCGAACGTTTTCATCCGTTTCGGGCCACTCTTCTGATTTAGCTCTATTTTTCCATCCCAGATCGTACGTCGCGAGCTGTTAAAAGGACAACAACCTTACTCGCGGGACATTAGGGGGCCCTACAACGCATCGAAATCCCATCTTGCGAGGATGCTGGGTTGTTGAAGCGGATGGGTTGTCGTTAAGCCCATTGGGCCTTCTGAATGGGCCATTTCTCTAGGCTGGATCTGTGAACCGTTAACACATAAAGGAATTGTGCCCTCAACATGACGGGTGTGATCATACCAGCACTAATGCACCGGATCCCATCAGAAGTCCGAAGTTAAGCGTGCATGGGCGAGAGTAGTACTATGATAGGTGACCCCTTGGGAAGTCCGTGTGTTGCACCCCCCTTTTCAATTTTTTTTGCCCTGGTTAGGGTTGCCAAGATATTTTATCCACCCAATTTATATTATCGAATCCCACAGCACCTTGGGCAAGACAACTTCGCTTCACGTGGAGGCCAAGCCCGCAAACCGGGGGCGTAGGGCTTGTGACCAGGTCTCCGTCGCTCCGGTGCCCATAACTTTTGATCCGTAACCAGTTACGCGGCGCACAACATACTGTTGGAAAGCTCTCCGAGAGCTCTACGATGGGGGCAGTGAGCTTACTCGCTGTGCCCTTTTTTGGAGCCCAAAATTGAACGTTTTCATCAGTTTCGGGCCACTCTTCTAATTTAGCTCTATTTCTCCATCTCAGATCGTACGTCGTGAGCTGTTAAAAGGACAACAACCTTACTCGCGGCACATTAGAGGGCCCTACAACGCATCGAAATCCCATCTTGCGAGGATGCTGGGTTGTTGAAGCGGATGGGTTGTCGTTAAGCCCATTGGGCCTTCTGAATGGGCCATCTCTGTAGGCTGGGTCTGTGAACCGTTAACATATAAAGGAATTGTGCCCTCAACATGACGGGTGAGATCATACCAGCACTAATGCACCGGATCCCATCAGAAGTCCGAAGTTAAGCGTGCTTGGGCGAGAGTAGTACTAGGATGGGTGACCCCCTGGGATGTCCTCGTGTTGCACCCCCCTTTTCAATTTTTTTTGCTCCGGTTAGGGTTGCCAAGATACTTTATCCACCCCATTTCGATTATCGAATCCCACAGCACCTTGGGCAAGACAACTTCGCTTCACGTGGTGGCCGGGACCGCAAACCGAGGACGTAGGGCTTGTGACCAGGTCTCCGTCGCTCTGGTGCCCATAACTTTTGATCCGTAACGAGTTACGCGGCGCACAGCATACTGTTGGAAATCTCTCCGAGAGCTCTACGACTGGGGCAGCCAACTTGCCCGCGGTGCCCTTTTTTGGAGCCCAAAATCGAACGTTTTTATCAGTTTCGGGCCAGTTTTTTAATTTAGCTCTATTTTTCCGTCCCGGATCGTACGTCGTGAGCAGTTAAAAGGACAACAACCTTACTCGCGGGACATTAGAGGGCCCTACAACGCATCAAAATCTCATTTTGCGAGGATGCTGGGTTGTTGAAGCGGATGGGTTGTCGTTAAGCCCATTGGGCCTTCTGAATGGGCCATCTCTCTATGCTGGGTCTGTGAACCGTTAACACATAAAGGAATTGTGCCCTCAACATGACTGGTGCGATCATACCAACACTAATGCACCGGGTCCCATTAGAACTCCGAAGTTAAGCGTGCTTAGGTGAGAGTAGTACTAGGATGGGTGACCCTTGGGAAGTCCTCATGTTGCACCCCCTTTTCAATTTTTTTTGCTCCGGTTAGGGTTGCCAAGATACTTTATCCACCCCATTTCTAATATCAAATCCCACAGCACCTTGGGCAAGACAACTTTGCTTCATGTGGAGGCCAGGCCCGCAAATCGGTGGCGTAGGGCTTGTGACCAGGTCTCCGTCGCTCCGATGCCCATAACTTTTCATCCGTAACGAGTTACGCGGCGCACAGCATCCTGTTGGAAAGCACTCTGAGAGCTCTTCGATGGGGGCAGCCAGCTTGCGCGCTGTGCCCATTTTTGGAGCCCAAAATCGAACGTTTTCATCAGTTTCGGGCCACTTTTCTAATTTAGCTCTATTTTTCCGTCCCGGATCGTACGTCGTGAGCTGTTAAAAGGACAACAACCTTACTCGCGGGACATTAGAGGGCCCTACAACGCATCGAAATCCCATCTTGCGAGGTTGCTGGGTTGTTGAAGCGGATGGGTTGTCGTTAAGCCCATTGGGCCTTCTGAATGGGCCATCTCTCTAGGCTGGGTCTGTGAACTGTTAACACAGAAAGGAATTGTGCCCTCAACATGACGGGTACGATCATACCAGCACTAATGCACCGGATCCCATCAGAACTCCGATGTAGAGCGTGCTTGGGCGAGAGTAGTACTAGGATAAGTGACCCCTTGGGAAGTCCTTGTTTTGCACCCCCCCTTTCAATTTTTTTTGCTCTGGTTAGGGTTGCCAAGATACTTTATCCACCCAATTTCTATTATCGAATCCCACAGCACCTTGGGCAAGACAACTTCGCTTTACGTGGAGGCCAGGCCCACAAACCGAGGGCGTAGGGCTTGTGACCAGGTCTCCGTCGCTCCGGTGCCCATAACTTTTGATCCGTAACCAGTTACGCGGCGCACAACATACTGTTGGAAAGCTCTCCGAGAGCTCTACGATGGGGGCAGCTAGCTTGCTGGCCGTGCCCTTTTTTGGAGCCCAAAATCGAATATTTTCATCAGTTTCGGGCTACTCTTCTAATTTAGCTCTATTTTTCCATCTCGGATCGTATGTCGTGAGCTGTTAAAAGGACAACAACCTTACTCGCGGGACATTAGAGGGCCCTACAATGCATCGAAATCCCATCTTGCGAGGATGCTGGGTTGTTGAAGCGGATGGGTTGTCGTTAAGCCCATTGGGCCTTCTGAATGGGCCATCTCTCTAGGCTGGGTCTGTTAACCGTTAACACATAAAGGAATTGTGCCCTCAACATGACGGGTGCGATCATACCAGCACTAATGCACCGGATCCCATAAGAACTCCGAAGTTAAGCATGCTTGGGTGATTGTAGTACTAGGATGGGTGACCCCGTGGGAAGTCCTCGTGTTGCACCCCCCTTTTCCAATTTTTTTTTGCTCTGGTTAGGGTTGCCATGATACTTTATCAACCCAATTTCTATTATCGAATCCCACAGCACCTTGGGCAATACAATTTCGCTTCACGTGGAGGCCAGGCCCGCAAACTGGGGGCGTAGGGCTTGTGACCATGTCTCCGTCACTCCGGTGCCCATAACTTCTGATCCGTAACCAGTTACGCGGCGCACAACATACTATTGGAAAGCTCTCCGAGAGCTCTACGATGGGGGCAGCTAGCTTGCTCGATGTGCCCTTTTTTGGAGCCCAAAATCGAACGTTTTCATTAGTTTCGGGCCACTCTTCTAATTTAGCACTATTTTTCCATCTCGGATCGTACGTCGTGAGCTTTTAAAAGGGCAACAATCTTACTCGTGGGACATTAGAGGGCCCTACAACGCATCGAAATCCCATCTTGCGAGGATGCAAGGTTGTTGAAGCGGATGGGTTGTCGTTAAGCCCATTGGACCTTCTGAATGGGCCATCTCTCTAGGTTGGGTCTGTGAACCGTTAACACATAAAGGAATTGTGCCCTCAACATGACGGGTGCAATCATACCAGCACTAATGCACCGGATCCCATCAGAAGTCCGAAGTTAAGCGCGCTTGGGCGCGAGTTGTACTAGGATGGGTGACCCCCAGGGAAGACCTCGTGTTGTACCCCCATTTTCAATTTTTTTTGCTCTAGTTAGGGTTGCCAAGATACTTTATCCACCCCATTTCTATTATCGAATCCCACAGCACCTTGGGCAAGACAACTTTGCTTCACGTGGAGGCTGGGCCCGCAAACCGAGGGCGTAGGGCTTGTGACCAGGTCTCCGTCGCTCCGGTGCCCATAACTTTTGATCCATAACGAGTTACGCGGCGCACATAATACTGTTGGAAAGTTTTCCGAGAGCTCTTCGACGGGGGCAGCAAGCTTGCTCGCTTTGCCCTTTTTTGGAGCCAAAAATCGAACCTTTTCTTCAGTTTCGGGCCACTTTTTTAATTTAGCTCTATTTTTCCGTCCCGGATAGAAAGTCGTGAGCTGTTAAAAGGACAACAACCTTACTCGCAGGACATTAGAGGGCCCTACAATGCATCAAAATCTCATCTTGCGTGGATGCTTGGTTGTTGAAGTGGATGGGTTGTCGTTAAGCCCATTGGGCCTTCAGAATGGGCCATCTCTCTAGGCTGGGTCTGTGAACCGTTAACACATAAAGGAATTGTGCCCTCAACATGACTGGTGCGATCATACCACCACTAATGCACTGGATTCCATCAGAACTATGAAGTTAAGCGTGCTTGGGCGAGAGTAGTACTAGGATGGGTGACCCCCTGGGAAGTCCTCGTGTTGTACCCCCCTTTTCAATTTTTTTTGCACCGGTTAGGGTTTCCAAGATACTTTATCCACCCCATTTCTATTATCGAATCCCACAGCACCTTGGGCAAGACAACTTCGCCTCATGTGGAGGCCGGGCACGCAAACTGGGGGCGTAGGGCTTGTGACCAGGTCTCCGTCGCGCCGGTGCCCATAACTTTTGATCCGTAACAAGTTACGCGGCGCACAGCATACTGTTGGAAAGCTCTCCGAGAGCTCTATGATGGGGGCAGCTAGCTTGCTCGCTGTGCCCGTTTTTGGAGCCCAAAATCGAACGTTTTCATCAGTTTTGGGCCACTCTTCTAAATTAGCTCTATTTTTCCATCCCGGATCGTACGTCGTGAGCTGTTAAAAGGACAACAACCTTACTCGCGGGACATTATAGGGCCCTACAACGCATCAAAATCCCATCTTGCGAGGATGCTGGGTTGTTGAAGTGGATGGATGGTCGTTAAGCCCATTGGGCCTTCTGAATGGGCCATCTCCCTAGGTTGGGTCTGTGAACCGTTAACACATAAAGGAATTGTGCCCTCAACATGACGGGTGCGATCATACCAGCACTAATGCACCGGATCGCATCAGAAGTCTGATGTTAAGCGTGCTTGGGCTAGAGTAGTACTAGGATGGGTGACCCCTTGGGAAGTCCTCGTGTTGGACCCCCCTTTTCAATTTTTTTTGCTCCGGTTAGGGTTGCCAAGATACTTTATTCACCCCATTTCTAATATCGAATCCCACAGCACCTTGGGCAAGACAACTTCGCTTCACGTTGAGGCCGGGCCCACAAACCGAGGGCATAGGGCTTGTGACCAGGTCTCCGTCGCTCCGGTGCCCATAACTTTTGATCCGTAACAAGTTACGCGGTGCACAGCATACTGTTGGAAAGTTCTCCGAGTGCTCTACGACGGGGGCAGCTAGCTTGCTCGCTGTGCCCTTTTTTGGAGCCCAAAATCGAATGTTTTCATCAGTTTCGGGCCACTTTTCTAATTTAGCTCTATTTTACCGTCCCGGATCGTACGTCGTGAGCTGTTAAAAGAACAACAACCCTACTCGCAGGACATTAGAGGGCCCTACAACGCATCAAAATCTCATCTTGCGAGGATGCTGGGTTGTTGAAGCGGATGTGTAGTCGTTAAGCCCATTGGGCCTTCTGAATGGGCCATCTCTCTAGGCTGGGTCTATGAACCGTTAACACATAAAGAAATTGTATCATCAACATGATGGGTGCGATCAAACCAGTACTACTGCACCGAATCCCATCATAACTCCGAAGTTAAGCGTGCTTGGGCGAGAGTAGTACTAGGATGGGTGACCTCCTGGGAAGTCCTCGTGTTGCACCCCCCTTTTCAATTTTTTTTGCTTCGGTTAGGGTTGCCAAGATACTTTATCCACCCCATTTGTATTATCGAATCCCACAGCACCTTGGGCAAGACAACTTCGCTTCACGTGGAGGCCGGGCCCGCAAATCGGGGGCGTAGGGCTTGTGACCAGGTCTCCGTCGCGCCGGTGCCCATAACTTTTGATCCGTAACAAGTTACGCGGCGCACAGCATACTGTTGGAAAGCTCTCCGATAGCACTACGACGGGGCAGCCCGCTAGCTCGCAGTTCCCTTTTTTGGAGCCCAAAATCGAACATTTTCATCAGTTTCGGGACACTTTTCTAATTTCTCCCTATTTTTCCGTCCCGGATCGTACGTCGTGAGCTGTTAAAAGGACAACAACCTCACTCGCGGGACATTAGAGGGACCTACAACGCATCGAAATCTCATCTTGCGAGGATGATGGGTTGTTGAAGCGGATGAGTTGTCGTTAAGCCCATTGGGCCTTCTGAATGGGCCATCTCTCTAGGCTTGGTCTGTGAACCGTTAACACATAAAGGAATTGTGCCCTCAACATGACGGGTGCGATCATACCAGCACTAATGCACCTGATCCCATCAGAACTCCGAAGTTAAGCGTACTTGGGCGAGAGTAGTACTAGGATGGGTGACCCCCTGGGAAGTCCTCGTGTTGCTCCCCCCTTTCCAATTTTTTTTGCTCTGGTTAGGGTTGCCAAGATACTTTATCCACCCAATTTCTATTATCGAATCCCACAGCACCTTGGGCAAGACAACTTCGCTTCACGTGGAGGCCAGGCCCGCAAACCGAAGGCGTAGGGCTTGTGACCAGGTCTCCGTCGCTTCGGTGGCTATAACTTTTGATCCGTAACGAGTTACGCGGCGCACAACATACTGTTGGAAAGCTCTCCGAGAGCTCTATGACGGGGGCAGCTAGCTTGCTCGCTGAGCCCTTTTTTGGAGCCCAAAATCGAACGTTTTTATCAGTTTCGGGCCACTTTTCTAGTTTAGCTCTATTTTTCCGTCCCGGATCGTACGTCGTGATCCGTAAAAAGGACAACAACCTTACTCGCGGGACATTAGAGGGCCCTACAACGCATCAAAATCTCATCTTGCGAGGATGCTGGGTTGTTGAAGCGGATGGGTTGTCGTTAAGCCCATTGGGCCTTCTGAATGGGCCATCTCTCTAGGCTGGGTCTATGAACCGTAAACACATAAAGGTATTGTGCCCTCAACATGATGGGTGTGATCATACCAGCACTAATGCACCGGATCCCATCAGAACTCCGAAGTTACGCGTGCTTGGGCGAGAGTAGTACTAGGATGGGTGACCCCCTGGGAAGTCCTCGTGTTGCACCCCCCTTTTCAATTTTTTTTGCTCCGGTTAAGGTTGCCAAGATACTTTATCCACCCCATTTCTATTATCGAATCACACTGCACCTATGGCAAGACAACTTCGCTTCACGTGGAGGCCGGGCCCGCAAACCGGGGGCGTAGGGCTTGTGACCAGGTCTCCGTCGCTCCGGTGCCCATAACTTTTGATCCGTAATGAGTTTCGCGGCGCACAGCATACTGTTGGAAAGCTCTCCGAGAGCTCTACGACGGGGGCAGCCAGCTTGCTCGTTGTGCCATTTTTTGGAGCCCAAAATCGAACGTTTTCGTCAGTTTTGGGCCACTTTTCTAGTTTAGCTCTATTTTTTCATCCCGGATCGTACGTCGTGAGATGTTTAAAGGACAACAACCTTACTCGCGGGACATTAGAGGGCCCTACAACGCATCGAAATCTCATCTTGCGAGGATGCTTGGTTGTTGAAGCGGATGTGTTGTCGTTAAGCCCATTGGGCCTTCTGAATGGGCCATCTCTCTAGGCTGGGTCTGTGAACCGTTAACACATAAAGGAATTGTGCCCTCAACATGACGGGTGCGATCATACCAGCACTAATGCACCGGATCCCATCAGAAGTCCGAAGTTCAGCGTGCTTGGGCGAGACTAGTACTAGGATGGGTGACCCCCTGGGAAGTCTTCTAGTTGCACCCCCCTTTTCAATTTTTTTTGCTCCGATTAGGGTTGCCAAGATACTTTATCCACCCCATTTCTATTATCGAATCCCACAGCACCTTCGGCAAGACAACTTCGCTTCACGTGGAGGCCGGGCCCGCAAACCGAGGCCGTAGGGCTTGTGACCAGGTCTCCGAGAGCTCTTTGACGGGGGCAGCAGCTTGCTGGCTGTGCCCTTTTTTGGAGCCCAAAATCGAACGTTTTCATCAGTTTCGGGCCACTTTTCTAATATAGCTCTATTTTTTCATCCCGGATCGTACGTCGTGAGCTGGTAAAAGGACAACAACCCTACTCACGGGACATTAGAGGGCCCTACAACGCATCGAAATCTCATCTTGCGAGGATGCTGGGTTGTTGAAGCAGATGGGTTGTCGTTAAGCCCATTGGGCCTTTTGAATGGGCCATCTCTCTACGCTTTGTCTGTGAACCGTTAACACATAAAGGAATTGTGCCCTCAATATGACTGGTGCGATCATACTAGCACTAATGCACCGGATCCCATCAGAACTCCGAAGTTAAGCGTGCTTGGGCGAGAGTAGTACTAGGATGGGTAACCCCCTGGGAAGTCCTCATGTTGCACCCCCCTTTTCAATTTTTTTTGCTCTGGTTAGGGTTGCCAAGATACTTTATCCACCCTATTTCTATTATCGAATCCCACGGCACCTTGGGCTAGACAACTTCACTTCATGTGGAGGCCGGGCCCGTAAACCGAGAGCGTAGGGCTTGTGACCAGGTCTCCGTCGATCCGGTGCCCATAACTTTTGATCCGCAACGAGTTACGCGGCGCACAGCATACTGTTGGAAAGCTCTCCGAGGGCTCTACGACGGGGCTAGCTAGCTTGCTCGCTTTGCCCTTTTTTGGAGCCCAAAATCGAACGTTTTCATCAGTTTCAGGCCACTTTTCTAGTTTAGCTCTATTTTTCCGTCCCGGATCGTACGTTGCGAGCTTTTAAAGGACAACAACCTTACTCGCGGGACATTAGAGGGCCTTACAACGCATCGAAATCTCATCTTGCGAGGATGCTGGGTTGTTGAAGCAGATGGGTTGTCGTTAAGCCCATTGGGCCTTCTGAATGGGCCATCTCCCTAGGCTGGGTCTATGAACCGTTAACACATAAAGGAATTGTGCACTCAACATGAAGGGTGCCGATCATACCAGCACTAAAGCACCGGATCCCATCAAAACTCCGAAGTTAAGAGTGCTTGGGCGAGAGTAGTACTAGGATCGGTGACCCTCTGGGAAGTCCTCATGTTGCACCCCCCTTTTCAATTTTTTTTGCTCTGGTTAGGGTTGCCAAGATACTTTATCCACCCCATTTCTATTATCGAATCCCACAGCACCTTGGGCAAGACAAATTCGCTTCATGTGGAGGCCAGGCCCGCAAACCGGGGGCTTAGGGCTTGTGACCAGGTCTCCGTCGCTCCGGTGCCCATAACTTTTGATCCGTAACGAGTTACGCGGCGCACAACATACTGTTGGAAAGCTCTCCAAGAGCTCTACGACCGAGACAGCCAGCTTGCTCGATGTGCCCTTTTTTGGAGCCCAAAATCGAACGTTTTCATCTGTTTCAGGCCACTTTTCTAGTTTAGCTCTATTTTTCCGTCCCGGATCGTAGGTCGTGAGCTGTTAAAAGGACAACAACCTTACTCGCGGGACATTAGAGGGCCCAACAACGCATCGAAATCTCATCTTGCGAGGATGCTTGGAGGTTGAAGCGGATGGGTTGTCGTTAAGCCCATTGGGCCTTCTGAATAGGCCATCTCTCTAGGCTGGGTCCGTGAACCGTTAACACATAAAGGAATTGTGCCCTCAACATGACGGGTGTGATCATACCAGCACTAATGCACCGGATCCCATCAAAACTCCGAAGTTAAGCTTGCTTGGGCGAGAGTAGTACTAGGATGGGTGACCCCTTGGGAAGTCCTCGTGTTGCACCCCCCTTTTTAATTTTTTTTGCTCTGGTTAGGGTTGCCAAGATACTTTATCCACCCCATTTCTATTATCGAATCCCACAGCACCTTGGGCAAGACAACTTCGCTTCACGTGGAGGTCGGGCCCGCAAACCGAGGGCGTAAGGCATGTGACCAGGTCTCCGTCGCTCCGATGCCCATAACTTTTGATCCGTAACGAGTTAGGCGGCACACAGCATACTGTTGGAAAGCTCTCCGAGAGCTCTACGACGGGGGCAGCTAGCTTGCTCGCTATGCCCTTTGTTGGAGCCCAAAATCGAACGTTTTTATCAATTTCGGTCCACTTTTCTAATTTAGCTCTATTTTTCCGTCCCGGATCGTACATCGTGAGCTGTTAAAAGGACAACAACCTTACTCGCTGGACATTAAAGGGCCCTACAACTCCTCGAAATCTTATCTTGCGAAGATGCTGGGTTGTTGAAGCGGATGGGTTGTCGTTAAGCCCATTAGGCCTTCTGAATGGGCCATCTCTCTAGGCGGGGTCTATGAACCGTTAACACATAAATGAATTGTGCCCTCAACATGACTGGTGCGATCATACCAGCACTAATGCACCGGATCCCATCAAAACTCCGAAGTTAAGAGTGCTTGAGCGAGAGTAGTACTAGGATGGGTGACCCCCTGGGAAGTCCTCGTGTTGCACCCCACTTTTCAATTTTTTTGCTCTGGTTAGGGTTGCCAAGATATTTTTTCCACCCCATTTCTATTATCAAATCCCACAGCACCTTGGGCAAGACAACTTCGCTTCACGTGGAGGCCGGGCCCGCAAACCGAGGGCGTAGGGCTTGTGACCAGGTCTCCGTCGCTCCGGTGCCCATAACTTTTGATCCGTAACGAGTTACGCGGCGCCCAACATACTGTTGGAAAGCTCTCCGAGAGCTCTACGATGGGGGCAGCAAGCTTGCTTGCTGTGCCTTTTTTGGAGCCTAAAATTGAACGTTTTCATCAGTTTCGGGCCACTCTTCTAATTTAGCTTTATTTTTCTGTCCCGGATCGTACGTCGTGAGCTGTTAAAAGGACAACAACCTTACTCGCGGGACATTAGAGGGCCCTACAATGCATCGAAATCCCATCTTGCGAGGATGCTGGGTTGTTGAAGGGATTGGGTTGTCGTTAAGCCTGTTGGTCCTTCTAAATGGGCCATCTCTCTAGGCTGGGTCTGTGAACCGTTAACACATAAAGAAATTGTGACCTCAAAATGACGGGTGCGATCATACCAGTACTAATGCACCGGAACCCATCAGAACTCCGAAGTTAAGCGTTCTTGGTCGAGAGTATTACTAGGATGGGTGACCCCCTGGGAAGTCCTCGTGTTGCACCCCCCTTTTCAATTTTTTTTGCTCTGGTTAGGGTTGCCAAGATATTTTTTCCACCCCATTTCTATTATCGAATCCCACAGCACCTTGGGCAAGACAACTTCGCTTCACGTGGAGACTGGGCCCGCAAACCAAGGGCGTAGAGCTTGTGACCAAGTCTACAGAGTGCAAAGTATACTGTTGGAAAGCTCTCCGAGAACTCTACGACGGGGGAAGCTTGCTTGCTCGCTATGCCATTTGTTGGAGCCCAAAATCGAACGTTTTAATCAGTTTCGGGCCACTTTTCTAGTTTAGCTATTATTTTCCATCCCGGATCGTACGTCGTGAGCTGTTAAAAGGACAACAACCTTACTCGCGGGACATTAGAGGGCCCTACAACGCATCAAAATCCCATCTTGTGAGGATGCTGGGTTGTTGAAGCGGATGGGTTGTCGTTAAGCCCATTGGGCCTTCTGAATGGGCCATCTCTCAAGGCTGGGTCTGTGAACCGTTGACACATAAAGGAATTGTGCCCTCAACATGACGGGTGCGATCATACCAGCACTAATGCACCGGATCCCATGAGAACTCCGAAGTTAAGCGTGCTTGGGCGAGAGTAGTACTTGGATGGGTGACGCCTTGCGAAGTCCTCGTGTTGCACCCCCCTTTTCAATTTTTTTTCCTCCGGTTAGGGTTGCCAAGATACTTTATCCACCCCATTTCTATTATCGAATCCCACAGCACCTTCGGCAAGACAACTTCGCTTCACGTGGAGGCCGGGCACACAAACCGGGGGCGTAGGGCTTGTGACCAGGTCTCCGTCGCTCCGGTGCCCATAATTTTTGATCCATAAGGAGTTACGCGGCGCATAGCATACTGTTGGAAAGCTCTCCGAGAGCTCTACGATGGGGGTAGCTAGCTTGCTCGCTGTTCCCTTTTTTGGTGCCCAAAATCGAACGTTTTTATCAGTTTCGGGCCACTCTTCTAGTTTAGCACTATTTTTTTGTCCCGGATCGTACGTCGTGAGCTGTTAAAAGGACAACAAACTTACTCGCGGGACATTAGAGGGCCCTACAACGCATCGAAATCCCATCTTGCGAGGATGCTGGGTTGTTGAAGCGGATGGGTTGTCGTTAAGCCCATTGGGCCTTCTGAATGGGCCATCTCTCTAGGCAGGGTCTGTGAACCGTTAACACATAAAGGAATTGTGCTCTCAACATGACGGGTACGATCATACCAGCACTAATGTACCGGATCCCATCAGAACTCCGAAGTTATGCGTGTTTGGACGAGAGTAGTACTAGGATGGGTGACCCCTGGGGAAGTCCTCGTGCTGCACCGCCCTTTTCAATATTTTTTGCTCTGGTTAGGGTTGCCAAGATACTTTATCCACCCCATTTCTGTTATCGAATCCCACAACACCTTGGGCAAGACAACTTCGCATCACGTGGAGGCCGGGCCCGCAAACCGAGGGCGTAGGGCTTGTGACCAGGTCTCCGTCGCTCCAGTGCCCATAACTTTCGATCCGTAACGAGTTACGCGGCGCACAGCATACTGTTGGAAAGCTCTCCGAGAGCTCTACGATGGGGGCAGCTAGCTTGCTTGCTGTACCATTTTTTTGAGCCCAAAATCGAACGTTTTCATCAGTTTCGTGCCACTATTCTATTTTAGCTATATTTTTCTGTCCCGGATCGTACGTCGTGAGCTGTTAAAAGGACAACAACCTTACTCGCGGGACATTAAAGGGCCCTACAACGCATCGAAATCCCATCTTGCGAGAATGCAGGGTTGTTGAAGCGGATGGGTTGTCGTTAAGCCCGTTGGGCCTTCTGAATGGGCCATCTCTCTAGGCTGGGTCTGTGAACCGTTAACACATAAAGAAATTGTGCCCTCAAAATGACGGGTGCGATCATACTAGCACTAATGCACCGGATCCCATCAGAACTCCGAAGTTAAGCGTGCTTGGGCAATAGTAGTACTAGGATGGGTGACCCCCTAGGAAGTCCTCGTGTTGCACCGCCCTTTTCAATTATTTTTGCTCCGGTTAAGGTTGTCAAGATACTTTATCCACCCCATTTCTATTATCGAATCCCACAGCACCTTGGGCAAGACAACTTTGCTTCACGTGGAGGCCAGGCCCGCAAACCGGGGGCGTAGGGCTTGTGACCAGGTCTCCGTCGCTCCGGTGCCCATAAGTTTTGATCCGTAACGAGTTACGCGGTGCACAGCATACTGTTGGAAAGCTCTCTGAGTGCTCTACGACGGGGGCAGCTAGCTTGCTTGCTGTGCGCTTTTTTGGAGCCCAAAATGGAAGTTTTCATCAGTTTCGGGTCACTTTTCTATTTTAGCTCTATTTTTCCGTCCCGGATCGTACATTGTGAGCTGTTAAAAGGACAACAACCTTACTCGCTGGACATTAGAGGGCCCTACAACGCATCAAAATCTCATCTTGCGAGGATGGTGGGTTGTTGAAGCAGATGGGTTGTCGTTAAGCCCATTGGGCCTTCTGAATGGGCCATATCTCTAGGCTGGGTCTGTGAACCGTTAACACATAAATGAATTGTGCCCTCAACATCACTGGTGCAATCATACCAGCACTAATGCACCGGATCCCATCAGAACTCCGAAGTTAAGCGTGCTTGAGCGAGAGTAGTACTAGGAAGGGTGACCCCCTGGGAAGTCCTCGTGTTGCACCCCACTTTTCAATTTTTTTTGCTCTGGTTAGGGTTGCCAAGATATTTTGTCGACCGCATTTCTATTATCGAATCCCACAGCACCTTGGGCAAGACAACTTCGCTTCACGTGGAGGCCGGGCCCGTAAACCGAGGGCGTAGGGCTTGTGACCAGGTCTACGTCGCTCCGGTGCCCATAACTTTGGATCCGTAACGAGTTACGCGGCGCACAGCATACTGTTGGAATGCTCTCCGGGAGCTCTACGATGGGTACAGCTAGATTGCTCACTATGCCCTTTTTTGGAGCCCAAAATCGAACATTTTCATCAGTTTCGGGCCACTCTTCTAATTTAGCTCTATTTTTCCGTCCCGGATCGTACGTCATGAGCTGTTAAAAGGACAACAACCTTGCTCGCGGGACATTAGAGGGGCCTACAATGCATCGGAATCCCATCTTGCGAGGATGCTGGGTGGTTGAAGGGATTGGGTTGTCGTTAAGCCTGTTGGTCCTTCTGAATGGGCCATCTCTCTAGGCTGGGTCTGTGAACCGTTAACACATAAAGAAATTATGCCCTCAAAATGACGGGTGTGATCATACCAGCACCAATGCACCAGAACCCATCACAACTCCGAAGTTAAGCGTTCTTGGGCGAGAGTATTACTAGGATGGGTGATCCCCTGGGAAGTCCTCGTGTTGCACCACACTTTTCAATTTTTTTTGCTCCGGTTAGGGTTGCCAAGATACTTTTCCACCCCATTTCTATTATCGAATCCCAGAGCACCTTGGGCAAGACAACTTCGCTTCACGTGGAGGCCGAGCCCGCAAACCGAAGGCGTGGGGCTTGTGACCAGGTCTCCGTCGCTCCGGTGCCCATAACTTTTGATTCGTAACGAGTTACGCGGTGCACTGCATACCGTTGGAAAGCTCTCCGAGAGGTCTACGACGGGGGCAGCTAGCTAGCTCGCTATGCCATTTGTTGGAGCCCAAAATCGAACGTTTTCATCAGTTTCGGGCCACTTTTCTGATTTAGTTATATTTTTCCATCCCGGATCGTACGTCATGAGCAGTTAAAAGGACAACAACCTTACTCGCGGGACATTAGAGGGCCCTACAACGCATCGAAATCCCATCTTGCGAGGATGCTGGGTTGTTGAAGCGGATGGGTTGTCGTTAAGCCCATTGGGCCTTCTGAATGGGCCATCTCTCTAGGATGGGTCTGTGAACCGTTGACACAAAAAGGAATTGTGCCCTTAACATGACGGGTGCGATCATACCTGCACTAATGCACCGGATCCCATCAGAACTCCGAAGTTAAGCGTGCTTGGGCGAGAGTAGTACTTGGATGGGTGACCCATTGGGAAGTCCTCGTGTTGTACCCCCCTTTTCAATTTCTTTTCCTCCGGTTAGGGTTGCCAAGATACTTTATCCACCCCATTTCTATTATCGAATCCCACAGCACCTTGGGCAAGACAACTTCGCTTCACGTGGGGGCCGGGCACGCAAACCGGGGGTGTAGGGCTTGTGACCAGGTCTCCGTCGCTCCGGTGCCCAAAATTTTTGATCCGTAACGATTTACGCGGCGTACAGCATACTGTTGGAAAGCTCTCCGAGAGCTCTACGATGGGGGCAGCTAGCTTGCTCGCTGTGCCCTTTTTTGGAGCCCAAAATCGAACGTTTTTATCAGTTTCGGGCCACTCTTCTAATTTTGCACTATTTTTTCGTCCCGGATCGTACGTCGTGAGCTTTTAAAAGGACAACAAACTTACTCGCGGGACATTAGAGGGCCCTACAACGCATCGAAATCCCATCTTGCGAGGATGCTGGGTTGTTGAAGCGGATGGGTTGTCGTTAAGCCCATTGGGCCTTCTGAATGGGCCATCTCTCTAGGCTAGGTCTGTGAACTGTTAACACATAAAGGAATTGTGCTCTCAACCTGACGGGTACGATCATACCAACACAAATGCACCGGATCCCATCAGAACTCCGAAGTTATGCGTGTTTGGGCGAGAGTAGTACTAGGATGGGTGACACCCGGGGAAGTCCTCGTGTTGCACCCCCCTTTTCAATTTTTTTTGCTCTGGTTAGGGTTGCCAAGATACTTTATCCACCACATTTCTGTTATCGAATCCCACAGCACCTTGGGCAAGACAACTTCGCCTCACGTGGAGGCCGGGCCCGCAAACCGAGGGCGTAGGGCTTGTGACCAGGTCTCCGTCGCTCCGGTGCCCATAACTTTTGATCCGTAACGAGTTACGCGACGCACAGCATACTGTTGGAAAGCTCTCCAAGAGCTCTACGACGGAGGCAGCTAGCTTGCTCGCTGTGCCCTTTGTTGGAGCCAAAAATCAAACGTTTTCATCACTTTCGGGCCACTTTTCTAATTTAACTCTATTTTTCCGTCCCGGATCGTATGTCGTGAGCTGTTAAAAGGACAACAACCTTACTCGCTGGACATTAGAGGGCCCTAAAAAGCATCGAAATCCCATCTTGCGAGGATGCTGGGTTGTTGAAGCGGATGGGTTGTCCTTAAGCCCATTGGGCCTTCTAAATGAGCCATCTCTCTATGCTGGGTCTGTGAACCGTTAACACATAAAGGAATTGTGCCCTCAACATGACGGGTGCGATCATACCAGAACTAATGCACCGGATCCCATCAGAACTCCGAAATTAAGCGTGCTTGGGCGAGAGTAGTACTTGGATGGGTGACCCCCTGGGAAGTCCTCGTGTTGCACCCCCATTTTCAATTTTTTTTCCTCCGGTTAGGGTTGCCAAGATACTTTATCCACCCCATTTCAATTATCGAATCCCACAGCATCTTAGGCAAGACAACTTCGGTTCACGTGGAGGCCGGGCCCGCAAAACGGGGGCGTAGGGCTTGTGACCAGGTGTCCGTCACTCCGGTGCCCATAACTTTTGATCCGTAACGAGGTACGCGTCGCACGGCATATTGTTGGAAAGCTCTCCGAGAGCTCTACGACGGGGGCAGCTAGCTTGCTCGCTGTGCCCTTTGTTGGAGCCCAAAATCGAATGTTTTCATCACTTTCGGGCCACTCTTCTAATTTAGCTCTTTTTTTCCGTCCCGGATCGTACGACGTGAGCTGTTATAAGGACAACAACCTTACTCGCGTGACATTAGAGGGCCTTACAACGCATCAAAATCCCATCTTGCGAGGATGCTGGGTTGTTGAAGCGGATGGGTTGTCGTTAAGCCCATTGGGCCTTCTGAATGGGCCATCTCTCTAGGCTGGGTCTGTGAACCGTTAACACATAAAGGAATTGTGCCCTCAACATGACGGGTGCGATCATACCAGAACTAATGCACCGGATCCCATCAGAACTCCGAAGTTAAGCGTGCTTGGGCGAGAGTAGTACATGGATGGGTGACCCCCTGGTAAGTCCCCGTGTTGCACCCCACTTTTCAATTTTTTTTCCTCCGGTTAGGTTTGCCAAGATACTTTATCCACCCCATTTCTATTATCGAATCCCACAGCACCTTGGGCATGACAACTTCGCTTCACTTGAAGGCTGGTCCCGCATACCGGGGGCGTAGCGCTTGTGACCAGGTCTCCGTCGCTCCGGTGCCCATAACTTTTGATCCGTAACGAGTTACGCATTGCACAGCATACTGTTGGAAAGCTCTCCGAGAGCTCTACGATGGGGGCAGCTAGCTTGCTCGCTCTGCCCTTTTTTGGAGCCCAAAATCGAACATTTTCATCAGTTTCGGGCCACTCTTCTAATTTAGCTCTTTTTTTTCGTCCCGGATCGTACGACGTGAGCTGTTATAAGGACAACAACCTTACTCGCGGGACATTAGAGGGCCCTACAACGCATCGAAATCCCATCTTGCGAGGATGCTGGGTTGTTGAAGCGGATGGGTTGTCGTTAAGCCCATTGGGCCTTCTGAATGGGCCATCTCTCTAGGCTGGGTCTGTGAACCGTTAACACATAAAGGAATTGTGCCCTCAACATGGCGGGTGCGATCATACCAGCACTAATGCACCGGATCCCATCAGAACTCCGAAGTTAAGCGTGCTTGAGCGAGAGTAGTACTAGGAAGGGTGACCCCCTGGGAAGTCCTCGTGTTGCACCCCACTTTTCAATTTTTTTTGCTCTGGTTAGGGTTGCCAAGATATTTTGTCGACCGCATTTCTATTATCGAATCCCACAGCACCTTGGGCAAGATAACTTCGCTTCACGTGGAGGCCAAGCCCGCAAACCGGGGGCGTAAGGCTTGTGACCAGGTCTCCGTCGCTCCGGTGCCCATAACTTTTGATCCGTACCGAGTTACGCGGCGCACATCATACTGTTGGAAATCTCTCCGAGAGCTCTACGAAAGAGGCAGCGAGCTTGCTCGCTGTGCCCTTTTTTGGAGCCCAAAATCGAACGTTTTCATCAGTTTCGGGCCACTTTTCTTATTTTGCTATATTTTTCTGTCCCGGATCGTACGTCGTGAGCTGTTAAAAGTACAACAACCTTACTCGCGGGACATTAGAGTGCCCTACAACGCATCGAAATCTCATCTTGCGAGGATGTTGGGTTGTTGAAGCTGATGGGTTGTCGTTAAGCCCATTGGGCCTTCTAATTGGGCCATCTCTCTAGACTGGGTCTGTGAACCGTTAACACATAAAGGAATTGTGCCCTCAACATGACTGGTGCGATCATACCAGCACTAATGCACCAGATCCCATCAGAACTCCGAAGTTAAGCGTGCATGGGTGAGAGTAGTACCAGGATGGGTGACCCCCTGCGAAGTCGTCGTGTTGCACCCCCCTTTTCAATTTTTTTTGCTCCGGTTAGAGTTGCCAAGATACTTTATCCACCCCATTTCTATTATCAAATCCCACAACACCTTGGGCAAGACAACTTCGCTTCACGTGGAGGGCCGGCCCGCAAACCGGGGGCATAGGGCTTGTGACTAGGTCTCCGTCGCTCCGGTGCCCATAACTTTTGATCCGTAACGAGTTACACGGCGCACAGCATACTGTTGGAAAGCTCTCCGAGAGCTCTACGACGGGGGCAACTAGCTTGCTTGCTGTGCCCTTTTTTGGAGTTTCGGGCCACTTTTCCAATTTGGCTCTATTTTTCGGTCCCGGATCGTACGTCGTGAGCTGTTAAAAGGACAACAACCTTACTCGCGGGACATTAGAGGGCCGTACAACGTATCAAAATCTCATCTTGCGATGATGCTAGGTTGTTGAAGCGAATGGGTTGTCGTTAAGCCTATAGGGCTTTCTAAATGGGCCATCTCTCTAGGCTGGGTCTGTGAACCGTTAACACATAAAGGAATTGTGCCCTCAACATGAAGGGTGCGATCAAACCAGCACTAATGCACCGGATCCCATCAGAACTCCGAAGTTAAGCGTGCTTGGGCGAGAGTAGTACTAGGATGGGTGACCCCCTTGGAAGTCCTCGTGTTGCACCCCCCTTTTCAATTTTTTTTGCTCCGGTTAGGGTTGCCAAGATACTTTATCCACCCCATTTCTATTATCGAATCCCACAGCACCTTGGGCCAGACAACTTCGCTTCACATGGAGGCCAAGCCCGCAAATCGGGGGCGTAGGGCTTTTGACCAGGTCTCCGTCGCTCCGGTGCCCATAACTTTTGATCCGTAACGAGTTACGCGGCGCACAACATACTGTTGGAAAGCTCTCCGAGAGCTCTATGACGGGGGCAGCCAGCTTGCTCGCTGTGCCCTTTTTTGGCACCCAAAATCGAATGTTTTCATCAGTTTCGGGCCACTTTTCTAATTTAGCTCTATTTTTCGGTCCCGGATCGTACGTCGTGAGCTGTTAAAAGGACAACAACCTTACTCGCGGGACATTAGAGTGCCCTACAACGCATCGAAATCTCATCTTGCGAGGATGTTGTGTTGTTGAAGCTGATGGGTTGTCGTTAAGCCCATTGGGCCTTCTAATTGGGCCATCACTATAGACTGGGTCTGTGAACCGTTAACACATAAAAGAATTGTGCCCTCAACATGACTGGTGCGATCATACCAGTACTAATGCACCGGATCCCATCAGAACTCCGAAGTTAAGCGTGTTTGGGCGAGAGTAGTACTAGGATGGGTAACCCCCTGGGAAGTCCTCGTGTTGCACCCCCCTTTTCAATTTTTTTTTGCTCCGGTTAGGGTTGCCAAGATACTTCATCCACCCCATTTCTATTATCGAATCCCACAGCACCTTGGGCAAGACAACTTCGCTTCACATGGAGGCTAAGCCCGCAAATCGGGGGCGTAGGGCTTGTGACCAGGTCTCCGTCGCTCCGGTGCCCATAACTTTTGATCCGTAACGAGTTACGCGGCGCACAACATACTGTTGGAAAGCTCTCCGAGAGCTCTACGACGAGGACAGCCAGCTTGCTCGCTGTGCCCTTTTTTGGCACCCAAAATCGAACGTTTTCATCAGTTTCGGGCCACTTTTCTAATTTAGCTCTATTTTTCGGTCCCGGATCGTACGTCGTGAGCTGTTAAAAGGACAACAACCTTACTCGCGGGACATTAGAGTGCCCTACAACGCATCGAAATCTCATCTTGTGAGGATGTTGGGTTGTTGAAGCTGATGGGTTGTCGTTAAGCCCATTGGGCCTTCTAATTGGGCCATCTCTATAGACTGGGTCTGTGAACCGTTAACACATAAAGGAATTGTGCCCTCAACATGACTGGTGCGATCATACCAGTACTAATGCACCGGATCCCATCAGAACTCCGAAGTTAAGCGTGCTTGGGAAAGAGTAGTACTAGGATGGGTAACCCCCTGGGAAGTCCTCGTGTTGCACCCCCCTTTTCAATTTTTTTTGCTCCGGTTAGGGTTGCCAAGATACTTTATCCACCCCATTTCTATTATCGAATCCCACAGCACCTTGGGCAAGACAACTTCGCTTCACATGGAGGCCAAGCCCGCAAATCGGGGGCGTAGGGCTTGTGACCAGGTCTCCGTCGCTCCGGTGCCCATAACTTTTGATCCGTAACGAGTTACGCGGCGCACAACATACTGTTGGAAAGTTCTCCGAGAGCTCTACAAAGGGGGAAGCCAGCTTGCTCGCTGTGCCCTTTTTTGGCACCCAAAATCCAACGTTTTCATCAGTTTCGGGCTACTTTTCTAATTTAGCTCTATTTTACCGTCCCAGATCGTACCTCGTGAGCTGTTAAAAGGACAACAACATTACTCGTGGGACATTAGAGGGCCCTACAACGCATCGAAATCTAATCTTGCGAGGATGCTGGGTTGTTGAAGCGGATGGGTTGTCATTAAGCCTATTGGACCTTCTGAATGGGCCATCTCTCTTGGCTGGCTCTGTGAACCGTTAACACATAAAGGAATTGTGCCCTCAACATGACGGGTGCGATCATACCAGCACTAATGCACTGGATCCCATCAGAACTCCGAAGTTAAGCGTGCTTGGGCAAGAGTAGTACTAGGATGGGTGACCCCCTGGGAAGTCCCCGTGTTGCACCCCACTTTTCAATTTTTTTTTGCTCCGTTTAGGGTTGCCAAGATACTTTTTCCACCCCATTTCTATTATCGAATCCCACAGCACCTTGGGCAAGACAACTTCGCTTCACGTGGAGGGCGGGCCCGCAAACTGGGGGCATAGGGCTTGTGACCAGGTCTCTGTCGCTCCGGTGCCCACACATTTTGATCCGTAACGAGTTACGCGGCGTACAGTATTCTGTTGGAAAGCTCTCCGAGAGCTCTACGACGGGGGCAGCTAGCTTGCTCGCTGTGCCCATTTTTTGAGCCCAAAATCGAACGTTTTCATTAGTTTTGGTCCACTTTTCTAGTTTAGCTCAATTTCTCATCCCGGATCGTACGTCGTGAGCTGTTAAAAGGACAACAACCTTACTCGCGGGATATTAGAGGGCCCTACAACGCATCGAAATCTCATCTTGCGAGGATGCTAGGTTGTTGAAGCGGATGGGTTATCGTTAAGCCCATTGGGCCTTCTGAATGGGCCATCTCTCTAGGCTGGGTCGGTGAACCGTTATCACATAAAGGCATTGTGCCCTCAACTTGACGGGTGTGATCATACCAGCACTAATGCACCGGATCCCATCAGAACTCCAAAGTTAAGCGTCCTTGGGCAAGAGTAGTACTAGGATGGGTGACCCCCTGGGAAGTCCTCGTGTTGCACCCCCCGTTTCAATTTTTTTTGCTCTGGTTAGGGTTGCCAAGATACTTTATCCACCCCATTTCTATTATCGAATCCCACAGCACCTTGGGCAAGACAACTTCGCTTCACGTGGAGGGCGGGCCCGCAAACCGGGGGCATAGGGCTTGTGACCAGGTCTCCGTCGCTCCGGTGCCCACACATTTTGATTCGTAACGAGTTACGCGGCGCACAGTATTCTGTTGGAAAGCTCTCCGAGAGCTCTACGACGGGGGCAGCTAGCTTGCTCGCTGTGCCCTTCTTTGGACCCCAAAATCGAACGTTTTCATTAGTTTTGGTCCACTTTTCTAGTTTAGCTCAATTTCTCATCCCGGATCGTACGTCGTGAGCTGTTAAAAGGACAACAACCTTACTCGCGGGACATTAGAGGGCCCTACAACGCATCGAAATCTCATCTTGCGAGGATGCTAGGTTGTTGAAGCGGATGGGTTATCGTTAAGCCCATTGGGCCTTCTGAATGGGCCATCTCTCTAGGCTGGGTCGGTGAACCGTTAACACATAAAGGCATTGTGCCCTCAACTTGACGGGTGTGATCATACCAGCACTAATGCACCGGATCCCATCAGAACTCCAAAGTTAAGCGTCCTTGGGCGAGAGTAGTACTAGGATGGGTGACCCCCTGGGAAGTCCTCGTGTTGCACCCCCCGTTTCAATTTTTTTTGCTCTGGTTAGGGTTGCCAAGATACTTTATCCACCCCATTTCTATTATCGAATCCCACAGCACCTTGGGCAAGACAACTTCGCTTCACGTGGAGGCTGGGCCCGCAAACCTAGGGCGTAGGGCTTGTGACCAGGTCTCCGTCGCTCTGGTGCCCATAACTTTTGATCCGTAATGAGTTACGCAGAGCACAGCATACTGTTGGAAAGCTCTCCAAGAGCTCTACGACGGGAGCAGCTAGCTTGCTCGCTGTGCCCTTTGTTGGAGCCCAGAATCGAACGTTTTCATTAGTTTCGGGCCACTTTTCTAATTTAGCTCTATTTTTCCGTCCCGGATCGTACATCGTGAGCTGTTAAAAGGACAACAACCTTACTCGCGGGACATTAGAGGGCCCTACAACGCATCGAGATCCCATCTTGCGAGGATGCTGGGTTGTTGAAGCGGATGGGTTGTCGTTAAGCCCATTGGGCCTTCTGAATGGGCCATCTCTCTAGGCTGGGTCTGTGAACCGTTAACACATAAAGGAATTGTGCCCTCAACATGATGGGTGCCATCATACCAGCACTAATGCACCGGATCCCATCAGAACTTCGAAGTTAAGCGTGCTTGGGCGAGAGTAGTACTAGGATGGGTGACCCCTTGGGAAGTCCTCGTGTTGCACCCCCTTTTCAATTTTTTTTGCTCTGGTTAGGGTTGCCAAGATACTTTATCCACCCCATTTCTATTATCGAATCCCACAGCACCTTGGGCAAGACAACTTCACTTCACGTGGAGGCCGGGCCCGCAAACCGAGGGCGTAGGGCTTGTGACCAGGTCTCCGTCGCTCCGGTGCCCATAACTTTTGATCCGTAACGAATTACGCGGTACACAGCATACTGTTAGAAAGCTCTCCGAGAGCTCTACGACGGGGACAACTAGCTTGCTTGCTCTGCCCTTTTTTGGAGCCCAAAATCGAACATTTTCATCAGTTTCGGGCCACTTTTCTAATTTATCTCTATTTTTCCGTCCCGGATCGTACGTCGTGAGCTGTTAAAAGGAAAACAACCTTACTCGCTGGACATTAGAGGGCCCTACAACACATCGAAATCTCATCTTGCGAGGATGCTGGGTTGTTGAAGCGGATGGGTTGTCGTTAAGCCCATTGGGCTTTCTGAATGGGCCATCTCTCTAGGCTGGGTTTGTGAACCGTTAACACATAAAGGAATTGTGCCATCAGCATGATGGGTGCGATCATACCAGCACTAATGCACCGGATCCCATCAGAACCCCGAAGTTAAGCGTGCTTGGGCGAGAGTAGTACTAGGATGGGTGACCCCATGGGAAGTCCTCGTGTTGCACCCCCCTTTTCAATTTTTTTTTCTTCCGGTTAGGGTTGCCAAGATACTTTATCCACCCCATTTCTATTATCGAATCCCACAGCACCTTGGGCCAGACAACTTCGCTTCACGTGGAGGCCGGGCCCGCAAACCGGGGGCGTAGGGCTTGTGACCAGGTCTCCGTCGCTCCGGTGCCCATAACTTTTGATCCGTAACGAGTTACGCGGCGGACAGCATACTGTTGGAAAGCTTTCCGAGAGCTCTACGATTGGGGCAACTAGCTTGCTCGCTGTGTGGCAGGCCCCAACCCGGCCTATAATGGTTAGACTAGGGTGTGATCTAAACATTCAAGTCCTTTCACATTCTTAATCATTCTAGGAGGTTTAACACTTAACGTTTTATTCTAGACTCCAAAATTTTCCAGAAATCAGACAGCATAATGGCTGTAATTGGGCTCTTTGTTTTGACCTAAATTTTCTAACAGCCTCAAAATTTACCATCTCAAATTCAATTCCAGCTAAGATTACTATTTTTCCATCAATTGAATTGCCTATTGGTTAATTCGACGTCCCGTTTGATTTATAACCTAACATGATACTATGTCTCGTTTGTCCATTTATCCTCGTTTCAAAATATACCTATTGATCTTAGCTTATTAGTGAGTACCTGCTGAGATTGGATAAGTTCATTAACCAATTCCTTAACTAAGCATCATAACCTGTGATAGATACTAGCGGTAGTAAAAGCAAAACAATCATAGTAGTGTCATGTGTAGTATCAGTCTACTTAAAATAAGTGCAAACCAAAATTAGACCCCAAATTACAACGGGGGTCTTTTACATTAACGACAACAACAACATAAGATAAATAGTCTTCAAGCAGCACAAGGTACACAAGTAGTCACGTTCAAGCAAAACAACAATAACAGGCAATCACTCCCGGGGTTCATCATTAGGTACATTATCCTCGGGTTCTTGTACCTGTTCTTCTTCACCTGAGATGATAAAAGTGGGTGAGTCCTTATGAACTCAGCGATGGGTAACGAGAAATAAGTTTTGAAACTCATTTTCTGGTTAAACTTATGAAAACCCCTTTCTCAAACATGAATACAACAGAAATACAAGTACAGAAATACAAGTACAGAACAGGAATACCGGTCTTTCCTCCCCGAGGTTCTCTAGGATCCAAGCGGGAGTACTTATACACATAATAAAAAGGATACGACGAGCTTTTGCTCTCAGATCAGTTTCAGAATCAGAAGTTGCGGCCGACTTCAAATCATTCCCCAAAACATACCAGGTGGGTGTACTCCGGATGTACCCCAAAATCCTACGACCCAACTCTCCGAGGAAGTCTAGCCCCCAAGCGAGAGAGGGAATGGGACAATGGTGGTCACGGTAACACCGGCAAGCCCGATGCCGCCCGGCGTACGTGATCGCTACCATGCCGACAGGAAAGGTTGCAACCTTGTATGCAATGCACATTCATGACAGGTAATATATCTCACAGAAGGTAGACAACAAAGTAGGTTGCCTCCGGACATTCATAGGATTGCACATTGACAGATAAACAAGCAGGACACGATAAGACAGGAAATTTCACTTGAAAGGCATATAGAGTTATATGGAAATTAAACGGGCAGCCATGTAACACATGTAAAACAGGCCATACAACTCATTAAAAGTCCACGCAATCAAGTGATAAGATTATTCAACATGCAATGATATCAACATGGGTTCGGATGCAAGAAAAGCTTAATTGTCAACATGCAATGGTCAAGATCACTTTTGAAGTTATAAAACATTTACGGGCAGCCCACTAAGCCTATGATTCCATCACAATATCCAAATAATCAACACTTATTAAGACTACCTAGTCGTTAGGGCTTCCATTTCAAGTATATTCGTGCAATTTGAGCCTCAACCCAACTCAATGTCAATCTCAAACCATACATCATTTAATTCAACATCCTCAAACGTTCAAAACAGTCCACACAACATCCCAACACCACATTTCCACACAATTAGTACCACAAGAGAAGTTACAACAATTTTCCAAGCATATGGCTAAATAAAACCTTTACTGCAATAGGCTGTTTTCTCACAATCAATAGGATAATCAAAAAATCTCCAAATTCAGTAAATAAGATGTCAAATTAAAGCTTAAGAAGTTAAATAAAATCAGAAACAAACCTTGCATCAATTGGAGTTCAGAATCATTAGTTATAGCCAAGACAGTGAGGTAGCACAAAACTGTCCAGATTTGTACACTTTTCAAAAATTGACGTTTTTGAGATCCTTAGAGTCAGTTTTAGCTTTGGTCCATTTCTGTCAAAATTGTCCAGAACTGAAAAATATAGCAGCACACCAAATTTCGTGCGTTTTTGACAACATTTACTAAGTAAAATATGGTTCATTCCACAAGGTCAGTACATCTGCCAAAACCTGATTCATTTTTCCAGATTTCCAGATTTGGTCACATTTTAATTATTTGCCATTTTGAGGATCTTAGGGTCAAACTTAGCTTCGGCCTATTTCTGGGAAAAATGTCCAAAACTGTCCAAACTAGTTACCCACCAATTTTCAAGTATTTTAAACATCATTTTCTTAGCTAAACTTACCTCGAACAGACTGGTCAGAGAGCTGTCATCCATTTCGACTTCACCTAGCATCATTTTCAAGCCAAGATCTTGCCATGCATGGTTGTTTAAGCTTATGAACGACCATATATCTCAATTACAGAAGACAATACACACATTCATGAGCATTCATGTGAAATTTTGAAGAGTTTTCAAAAGGTTTTAACCCTCACCTTAGCAATCAACCACAAAATGCTCAAGACCCTTGTTGAAGCTCAAATCTTCTCCTTTCCTTTGCTTAGCCGAGAACCTCACTAGTTTTTCTCTATTTTTCCTAGCTTAATGATCAATCTCTTAGTGCATGCATGTAGTTAGAACTTGAAGAAAAGAAATGGATGCTTAATAACTCACCTAGGCCGAAAATGAAGCTTCAATGCACATGCATGAGTGTTTTTCGAACTCTAGCTTGTTTGCTTGGTTTTCTTGATAATTTGCTTGCCTTGTTCGACCAAGGTGTGATGAAGATGAGAAAGGATGGTGAGAGTTCATCCAAGGACCGAAATGGAGAGAGGAAATGAGAGTGAGAGAGAGATGTTGAGAGGAAATGAGAGAAATGACAACCAAATGAAGGTCTTGGCAATTTTTGAGGAGCATGTCGGCATTGGGCAGTCCATTTTCAGCTTTGTGTCTTCAAAATGCTTTAATTTGAAATGTTAAGCATGGGCAAAATGCTATGGCCGAGAATGGTGGAGAAATTGGGAGCAATTTGAGCAATTTTTTAATGCATCATGCTAAGTGTTTGACTAAGACTATGAATAAAATATGCAATTGTTAGACCAATGCTCTTAGTGGTCGGCCAAAGCTAATGAATTGGCTGAATTTTTGTCATCTTAAGCATTATTCTAATTGTATCTTAAAGGTGCAAAAAGAATAATGGATAAAGAATATGAAATGTTTTGTTTTTGGTGCATTTTTGTCTTCTAGTGAATGGAATTTGGATTATTATATTGTTAGTGGATTTTGTAGATTTGTTTAATAGTCTAGTGTTTCGCGAAAGATGCTTTCTTGATTAGCGTGAAGGAACGCTTTCCTAGGTTTAGGGCACGCACTTCGAGGTAGAACACGAACTACGAGACGAACGCACGTTTTTCACGTAAACGCACGTAACCCTATATGAATGCACGAAATTCAATGCAAGGCACACAAAATTAAATACAATTCTCAAACCTAGGTCATGGCACGCAAATCTAGGTTAGGGCAAACGAAGCTAGGTTTTGCACGCAAATCGGGGTCGGGCCTTACATCTTCCCCTCCTTAAAAGAATTTTGTCCCGAAATTCAATATTACCTTGAAATAATGCTGGATATTGCTGCTCCATCTGGTCTCGCCTTTCCCACGTTGCTTCTTCGAGTCCATGATGATCCCACAGCACTTTCACCATAGGTATAGTTCTGTTGCACAACTCCCGATCCTGCTGGTCTAAGATCCGAATGGGCCTCTCCTCGTAGGACAAGTTCTCCCGAAGCTGCTGCGGCTCTGGCTCCAAGATATGGGACAAGTCAGGATGGTACTTCCGCAGCATCGAAACATGAAAGACGTCGTGAATATTGGAGAGGTTCTGGGGTAGTGCTAGGCGATACGCCAACTGGCCAACTTTCTCAACTATCTCAAATGGTCCTACAAATCTCGGGCTCAGCTTTCTACCTTTGCCATGTTTAATAAGTCCCCTCCGGGGTGATATCTTCAAGAACACCTTGTCGCCAACCTCAAACTCGAGACTCTGTCTCCGTCGGTCTGCATAACTCTTCTGCCTGCTCTGGGCGGTAAGCATCCGTTTCCGAATGAGGTGGGTGTTATCAACAGTCTTCATCAGTTCCGGAAAAAGGGTCGGGTCAAAAGTCTTCGTCTCACCTACTTCATCCCAGTAGATTGGGGATCTACACTTACGACCATACAACACCTCAAATTGGGCCATCCCGATAGTGGCCTGATAACTATTGTTGTAGGCGAACTCTGCTAGAGATAGATATTTCTCCCAACCTTTCCCGAAGTCCAACACACATGCCCTCAGCATATCTTCCAAAATCTGAATGGTTCTCTCCGATTGACCGTCCGTCTGAGGGTGATAAGCCGTGCTAAAACTCAATTTCGTCCCCAAAGCTTCCTGCAATCTCTTCCAAAATCGGGAAGTAAAACGAGGATCCTTGTCCGACACAATGCTCACAGGCATCCCGTGCAGTCTTACAATCTCCGCCACATACATATCTCCCAATTTCTCAGGACTATCCTCCTTGTTCATCGGTAAGAAGTGCGCCGACTTAGTCAATCTATCCACTATAACCCAAACGGCGTCATGACTCTTTCGTGATCTAGGCAGGTCCATAACAAAATCCATAGTGATATGTTCCCATTTCCATTGAGGAATCTCCAACGGCTGAAGTAAACCTGCGGGTCGTTGATGTTCTGCTTTGACTCTCTGGCAAGTCAAACACCGTGCTACAAACTCCGCAATTTCTCTTTTCATGTTATTCCACCAATAGTGTTGCTTCAAATCCCGATACATCTTGTTCCGCCGGGGTGAATAATATATCTTGAATTATGTGCTTCCTCAAGAATCTTCTTTTTCAGCTCTGGCTCACTGGGAACACAAATCCGGTTCCTAAACCTCCAAACACCATCATCATGAAACTTGAAATCTGCGTTACTTTCCTTAATCTTCTGAAATTGTTGGTCCTTCTGTTGAGCCTCTCGTAACTCAGATAACAAAGTTGATTGAACTTGGGTAGTGGCAAAAAGTAACCCCTTCTGAGTCAATTGTGGTTTCCATAGAAATGCTTCCCCCAACAACTCCTGCACCTTGACTTCCAGTTTCGCCATGCTTGCTTTTCTGCTGAAGGCATCTGCAACTACGTTCGCCTTACCGGGCACATAATTAATTGAGCAGTTATAATCGTCCAAAAGCTCCATCCACCGCCTTTGCCTCATATTCAACTCCTTTTGAGAGAACAAGTATTTCAAGCTCTTATGATCAGTAAATACTTCAAACTTGTTACCCCACAGATAATGCCTCCATTTCTTGAGTGCAAACACAATAGCTGCTAACTCCAAATCATGTGTCGGGTAATTCATCTCATACGGCTTTGGTTTCCTAGAAGCATATGCAATAACTCTTCCATTTTGCATCAATACACATCCCAATCCTTCTTTTGAAGCATCGCTATAGATTACGAAACCTTGACTCCCTTCAGGCAATACAAGAACTGGTGCCGTAGTCAATCTTTTCTTCAACTCTTGGAAGCTGTTCTCACACTTATCATCCCACACGAACTTGGTTTTCTTTTGAGTGAGCTTTGTAAGCGGTTATGCAATCTTAGAGAAGTCCTTCACGAACCTCCGATAATAGCCGGCTAGACCAAGAAAACTACGAACTTCTGTAACATTTTCTGGCTTCTTCCAAGACATCACTGCATCGATCTTTGCTGGATCTACCGCTATTCCCTCTTGGGATATGATATGCCCCAAAAATGCAATCTGCTGTAGCCAAAATTCGCACTTGCTAAACTTTGCATACAATTGGTGCTCTCGAAGTTTCTGCAGTACCAACCGCAGATGTTGCTCATGCTCCGCCTCCGATTTCGAGTATACCAAAATATCATCAATGAATATCACCACAAATTGGTCCAAGTAGGGTCGAAACACCCTATGCATCAAATCCATAAAAGTTGCAGGGGCATTAGTTATTCCAAAAGACATTACCACATATTCATAGTGCCCATATCTCGTCCTCAAAGCCGTTTTAGGCACATCTTCCTTCTTGATCCGCAACTGATAATACCCTTGTCTCAAGTCGAGTTTCGAATACACTTTGGCTCCTTGTAGTTGATCAAATAACTCGTCAATCAAGGGAAGTGGGTATTTATTCTTGACAGTCACTTGGTTCAAACCTCGATAGTCAATGCATAGCCTCAACGTTCCGTCTTTCTTCTTAACAAATAAAACTGGCGCACCCCACGGTGAAGAGCTCGGTTGTACAAATCCCTTCTTCAGCAATCCTAGCAATTGGTCCTTTAATTATTGTAGCTCGGCCGGTGCCATACGATAGGGAGCTTTTGATATCGGCTGGGCGCCAGGTAGCAACTCTATAACAAACTCGATCTCCCGATTTGGGGGTAAACCGGGTAATTCTTCAGGGAATACATCTGCATAGTCTTTGATCACAGGCATCTCCTCTAACTTATCTTTATCCGACGGCTTGTTGATAAGGTAAGCCAAGTATCCGCTGCACCCTTTCCTCAAGGACTTCACTGCTTTTGTACATGAAATGATGGAACTCCCGGTGAAATCTCTTCGACCCAAAACCTCTAGTATCGGTTGATCAGGTACCCGGAACGTTATAATCTTTGCCCGGCAATCCAGTTGGACATGATGTTTTGCCAGCTAGTCCATCCCTAAAATGACCTCGTAATCTCGAAAAGGTAATACAATAAGATTGGCCGAGAATTCCCTATCCTTAATTTGGATTCTACATGCCTTACAAGCTAAACTAGTTACAACTTTAGAACCCATTGGGGTACCAACTTCTACTTCATATGGCAACCATACAACTTTCAATTTCACACGTTCCACACATAAGGGAGTAATAAATGAATGAGTAGCACCCGAATCAATTAACACCTTAACAGGTTGATTCAGTATGAAGAATGTACCTTCAACAACTGTGGTCTCATCTGGAATCTCCTCGCACTCGATAGCATAGGCTCGAGCCTGGACCCTAGGAACTGGAGTCTTGCCTCTACTGGCGGGTATACCCTGATTCTGCCATGCCTGACGTTTAGGGCAATCCTTGATCTGGTGCTGATCACTGTCGCACCTCATACATCGTCCCAACTTTCTCCAACACTGGGCCTCGATATGCCCCTTCCTGACACAATATGGAAAACTGATAGATTGAGTAGCAGGTGAACTACCTGTGGATCCGCGGGCGGAAGAGGCTGATGACGCTTTCGTCGGGCCACGGTTATTCCCTGGTCTGTTCTGGCTCTGGCCCTGATTACGACCCTGACTCTGGAATTTCCTCTGCTGACCTGGAGGCTGGTATGGTTTCTTGTTTGGTTGACTCGAACCGGCTCCATCTAGTTTCCTCTTCTTAACTCGAGAGGCAGCAGCAAAGAGAGCAGAATAAGTATCGAAGTCGTGAGAAGCTAACTGGTCCTAAATCTCTGGCCTCAAACCAATAGTAAATTTCCAAAATTTTGCCTCCAGAGTACAAACCATATATTGAGCATAACGGGACAGTCGATCAAAACGAGCCTCATATTGGGCCACCGTCATATTACCCTGGGTCAAGTGCATGAACTCCTCGATCTGCCTCTGCCTGGAAACTGTAGGTACATATTTCTCCTTAAATGCCTTAACGAAATTACCCCACAAGCGAGGTGTCTGATCAGTCCCCCACAGTGCCTCTACAGTGTGCCACCAATGCTCGGCATCCCCATGCAACAGAAATACAGCAAACTCCAATTTCTCTTCATCTGTATAATCAAGTGGCCTGAAAATCTTCTCGATCTCGGACAGCCAAGCCTCGGCTTTCTCATCATTAGCTTCCCCGTAGAATTTAGACGGCCGAAAGTCAAGGAATTCCTTCATTCTGCTATGTCTCCCATGGTTACCCTCATTCCTATTGTTGATGTTGTTGTTGGCTTCACGAGCATCCTGACGCTCCATTACACGTGATACACGATCCATGGCAGTTGCCATCATATTAAACATAGCTATTCCGGGATTAGTCTGATAGGCATCCCCGGTCTCTTGAGGTTCACCGCTCCTATTAGTAGTACGGGTACTAGGGCCAGCCATCTATAGGCACAATTTATTGAAATGTAACAGTTAAGAATCTAAGGCATACGATATGCAACATAATATAGGTACAATTCTAAAAACACTTAAGGCATATAAGTCACTTAAGCACATAGAACATAGAAGGCACATTTAACACATAACAAATCATCCTAATTATCTTAGGGCTCTACCCACGGTTCGAGAGTTAAACCCGGCTTAAGCAATCTAAGCTCTGATACCATTCTTCTAAGGTGTCACGCCCCAACCCGGCCTATAAAGGTTAGACTAGGGTGTGATCTAAACATTCAAGTCCTTTCACATTCTTAATCATTCTAGGAGGTTTAACACTTAACGTTTTATTCTAGACTCCAAAATTTTCCGAAAATCCGGCAGCATAACGGCTGTAATTGGGCTCTTTGTTTTGACCTAAATTTTCTAACAACCTCAAAATTTACCATCTCAAATTCAATTCTAGCTAAGATTACTATTATTCCATCAATTGAATTGCCTATTGGTTAATTCGACGTCCCGTTTGATTTATAACCTAACATGATACTATGTCTCGTTTGTCCATTTATCCTCGTTTCAAAATATACCTGTTGATCTTAGCTTATTAGTGAGTACCTGCTGAGATTGGATAAGTTCATTAACCAATTCCTTAACTAAGCATCATAACCTGTGATAGATACTAGCGGTAGTAAAAGCAAAACGATCATAGTAGTGTCATGTCTAGTATCAGTCTACTTAAAATAAGTACAAACCAAAATTAGACCCCAAATTACAACGGGGGTCTTTTACATTAACGACAACAACAACATAAGATAAATAGTCTTCAAGCAGCACAAGGTACACAAGTAGTCACGTTCGAGCAAAACAACAATAACAGGCAATCACTCCCGGGGTTCATCATTAGGTACATTATCCTCGGGTTCCTGTACCTGTTCTTCTTCACCTGAGATGATAAAAGAGGGTGAGTCCTTATGAACTCAGCGAGGGGGAACATGAAATAAGTTTTGAAACTCATTTTTTGGTTAAACTTATGAAAACCCCTTTCTCAAACATGAATACAACAGAAATACAAGTACAGAACAGGAATACCGGTCTTTCCTCCCCGAGGTTCTCTAGGATCCAAGCGGGAGTACTTATACACATAATAAAAAGGATACGGTGAGCTTTTGCTCTCAAATCAGTTTCAGAATCAGAAGTTGCAGCCGACTTCAAATCATTCCCCAAAACACACCACATGGGTGTACTTCGGATGTACCCCAAAATCCTACGACCCAACTCTCCGAGGAAGTCTAGCCCCCAAGCGAGAGAGGGAATGGGACCATGGTGGTCATGGTAACACCGGCAAGCCCGATGCCGCCCAACGTACGTGATAGCTACCATGCCGACAGGAAAGGTTGCAACCATGTATGCAATGCACATTCATGACTGGTAATATATCTCACAGAAGGAAGACAACAAAGTAGGTTGCCTCCGGACAGTCATAGGATTGCACATTGACAGATGAACAAGCAGACACGATAAGACAGGAAATTTCACTTGAAAGGCATATAGAGTTATATGGAAATTAAACGGGCAGCCATGTAACACATGTAAAACAGGCCATATAACTCATTAAAAGTCCACGCAATCAAGTGATAAGATTATTCAACATGCAATGATATCAACATGGGTTCGGATGCAAGAAAAGCTTAATTGTCAAAATGCAATGGTCAAGATCACTTTTGAAGTTATAAAACATTTACGGGCAGCTCACTAAGCCTATGATTCCAACACAATATCCAAATAATCAACACTTATTAAGACTACCTAGTCGTTAGGGCTTCCATTTCAAGTATATTCGTGCAATTTGAGCCTCAACCCAACTCAATGTCAATCTCAAACCATACATCATTTAATTCAACATCCTCAAACGTTCAAAACAGTCCACACAACATCCCAACACCACATTTCCACACAATTAGTACCACAAGAGAGGTTACAACAATTTTCCAAGCATATGGCTAAATAAAACCTTTACTACAATAGGCTGTTTTATCACAATCAATAGGATAATCAAAAAATCTCCAAATTCAGTAAATAAGATGTCAAATTAAAGCTTAAGAAGTTAACTAAAATCAGAAACAAACCTTGCATCAATTGGAGTTCAGAATCATTAGTTATAGCCAAGACAGTGAGGTAGCACAAAACTGTCCAGATTTGTACACTTTTCAGAAATTGACGTTTTTAAGGTCCTTAGAGTCAGTTTTAGCTTTGGTCCATTTCCGACAAAATTGTCCAGAACTGAAAAATATAGCAGCAATCCAAATTTCGTGCGTTTTGGACAACATTTACTAAGTAAAATTTGGTTCGTTCCACAAGGTCAGTACATCTGCCAAAACCTGATTCATTTTTCCAGATTTCCAGATTTGGTCACATTTTAATGATTTGCCATTTTGAGGATCTTAGGGTCAAATTAGCTTCGGCCTATTTATGGAAAAAATGTCCAAAACTGTCCAAACTAGTCACCCACCAATTTTCAAGTATTTTCAACATCATTTGATTAGCTAAACTTACCTCGAACAGACTGGTCAGAGAGCTGTCATCCATTTCGACTTCACCTAGCATCATTTTCAAGCCAAGATCTTGCCATGCATGGTTGTTTAAGCTTATGAACGACCATATATCTCAAGTACAGAAGCAAATACACACATTCATGAGCATGCATGTGAAATTTTGAAGAGTTTTCAAAAGGTTTTAACCCTCACCTTAGCAATCAACCACAAAATGCTCAAGACCCTTGTTGAAGCTCAAATCTTCTCCTTTCCTTTGCTTAGCCGAGAACCTCACTAGTTTTTCTCTATTTTTCCTAGCTTAATGATCAATCTCTTAGTGCATGCATGTAGTTAGAACTTGAAGAAAAGAAATGGATGCTTAATAACTCACCTAGGCCGAAAATGAAGCTTCAATGCACATGCATGAGTGTTTTTCGAACTCTAGCTTGTTTGCTTGGTTTTCTTGATAATTTGCTTGCCTTGTTCGACCAAGGTGTGATGAAGATGAGCAAGGATGGTGAGAGTTCAGCCAAGGACCGAAATGGAGAGAGGAAATGAGAGTGAGAGAGAGATGTTGAGAGGAAATGAGAGAAATGACAACCAAATGAAGGTCTTGGCAATTTTTGAGGAGCATGTCGGCATTGGGCAGTCCATTTTCAGCTTTGTGTCTTCACAATGCTTTAATTTGAAATGTTAAGCATGGGCAAAATGCTATGGCCGAGAATGGTGGAGAAATTGGGAGCAATTTGAGCAATTTTTTAATGCATCATGCTAAGTGTTTGACTAAGACTATGAATAAAATATGCAATTGTTAGACCAATGCTCTTAGTGGTCGGCCAAAGCTAATGAATTGGCTGAATTTTTGTCATCTTAAGCATTATTCTAATTGTATCTTAAAGGTGCAAAAAGAATAATGGATAAAGAATATGAAATGTTTTGTTTTTGGTGCATTTTTGTCTTCTAGTGAATGGAATTTGGATTATTATATTGTTAGTGGATTTTGTAGATTTGTTTAATAGTCTAGTGTTTCGCAAAATATTCTTTTTTGATTAGCGTGAAGGAACGCTTTCCTAGATTTAGGGCACGCACTTCGAGGTAGAACACGAACTACGAGACGAACACACGTTTTTCAAGTAAACGCACGTAACCCTATATGAATGCATGAAATTCAATGCAAGGCACACAAAATTAAATACAATTCTCAAACCTAGATCATGGCACGCAAATCTAGGTTAGGGCAAACGAAGCTAGGTTTCGCACGAAAATCGGGGTCGAGTCTCACACTGTGCCATTTTTTGGAGCCCAAAATCGAACGTTTTCATCAGTTTCGGGCCACTCTTCTAATTTAGCTCTATTTTTCGGTCCCGGATCGTACGTCGTGAGCTGTTAAACGGACAACAACCTAACTCGCGGGACATTAAAGGGCCCTACAACGCATCGAAATCCCATCTTGTGAGGATGCTGGGTTGTTGAAGCGGATGGGTTGTCATTAAGCCCATTGGGCCTTCTGAATGGGCCATCTCTCTAGGCTGGGTCTGTGAACCGTTAACACATAAAGGAATTGTGCCCTCAAAATGACGGGTACAATCATACCAGCACTAATGTACTGGATCCCATCAGAACTCCGAAGTTAAGCGTGCTTGGGCGAGAGTAGTACTAGGATGGGTGACCCCCTGGGAAGTCCTCATGTTGCACCCCCTTTTTCAATTTTTTTTCCTCCGGTTAGGGTTGCCACTTTATCCACCCCATTTCTATTATCGAATCCCACAGCACCTTGGACAAGACAACTTCGCTTCACGTGGAGGCCGGGCCCGCAAACCGCGGGCGTAGGGCTTGTGACCAGGTCTCCGTCGCTCCGGTGCCCTTAACTTTTGAACCGTAACGAGTTACGCGGCGCACAGCATACTATTGGAAAGCTCTCCGAGAGCTCTACGATGGGGGCAGCTAGCTTGCTCGATGTGCCCTTTTTTGGAGCCCAAAATCGAACGTTTTCATCAGTTTCGGGCCACTCTTCTAATTTAGCTCTATTTTTACGACCTGGATCGTACGTCGTGAGCTGTTAAAAGGACAACAACCTTACTCGCGGGACATTAGAGGGCCCTACAACGCATCGAAATCCCATCTTGCAAGGATGCAGGGTTGTTGAAGCAGATGGGTTGTCGTTAAGTCCATTGGGCCTTCTGAATGGGCCATCTCTCTAGGCTGGGTCTGTGAACTGTTAACACATAAAGGAATTGTGCCCTCAACATGACGGGTGCGATCATACCAGCAGTAATGCACTGGATCCTATCAGAACTCCGAAGTTAAGCGTGCTTGGGCGAGAGTAGTACTAGGATGGGTGACCCCCGGGGAAGTTGTCACACCCCAACCCGGCCTATAAAGGTTAGACTAGGGTGTGATCTAAACATTCAAGTCCTTTCAGATTCTTAATCGTTCTAGGAGGTTTAACACTTAACGTTTTATTCTAGACTCCAAAATTTTTTGGAAATCCGGCAGCATAACGGCTGTAATTGGGCTATTTGTTTTGACCTAAATTTTCTAACAGCCTCAAAACTTTCAATTCAAGTTCATTCCCGACTAGAATTTACTATTTAATCATCAATTGAATTGCCTATTGGTTATTTCGACGTCCCGTTTGATTTATAACCTAGCATGATACTTTGTCTCGTTTGACCATTTATCCTCGTTTCAAAATATACCTGTTGATCTTAGCTTATTAGCGAGTACCTGTTGAGATTGGATAAGTTCACTTGCCTATTCCTTAACTAAGCATCATAACCTATGATAGATACTAGTGATAATAAAAGCAAAAACAATCATAGTATGTCTAGTATCAGTCTACTTAATATAAGTACAGACCAAAATTAGACCCCAAATTACAACGGGGGTCTTTTACATTAGCAACAACAAGCAACATAAGATAAATGGTCTTCAAGCAGCACAAAGTATACAAGTAGTCACGTTCATGCAAAACAACAATAACAGGCAATCACTCCAGGGGTTCATCATTATGTACATTGAGCTCGGGTTCCTGTACCTGTTCTTCTTCACCTGAAATGATAAAAGAGGGTGAGTCCTTACGAACTCAGCGAGGGGGAACGAGAAATAAGTTTTGAAACTCATTTTCCGGTTAAACTTATGAAAATCCCTTTCTCAAACATGAATACAACAGAAATACAAGTACAGAAATACAAGTACGGAAATACAAGTACAGAACAGGAATACCGGTCTTTCATCCCCGAGGTTCTCTAGGATCCAAGCGGGAGTACTTATACACATAATAAAAAGGATACGGTGAGCTTTTGCTCTCAGATCAAGTCAAGTAACAGGAGTTGCGGCCGACTTTAATTCATCCCCAAAACATGCCAGGTGGGTGTACTCCGGATGTACCCCGAAATCCTACGACCCAACTCTCCGAGGGTGAAATGCCAAGCGAGAGAGGGAATTGGACCATGGTAGTCACGGTAACACCGGCAAGCCCGATGCCGCCCGGCGTGCGTGAAACACTACCATGCCACGCTGAAAGGTTGCAACCTTGTATACAATGCCCATTTATGTCATTTAACATTTCACATTAGGAGGTCAACAAAGTAGGTTGCCTCCGAGCAAGTATATGATCACATTTTGACATATTGGCATATAAGGCATTGTAAGAACATATAATCATTTCATATATCCATTTGAAAGCAATTAAACTTTAACGGGCAGCCAAGTAATCATGTTCAAATAAACCATTTAATATCTTTTAACAATTCACATTAGGAGGACAACAAAGTAGGTTGTCTCCGAGCAATTTCGAGATCACATATTGCCAAGTAAACGAACGAGGCATGCCTGACATGAAATTTCACTTGTAGAACACATAGAGTCATATGAACATTAAACGGGCAGCCATGTAACACATGCAAGTCAAGCCATATAACTCATTTCGAAGTCCACGTAATCAAGTGATACGATTATTCAACATGCAATGACATCAATCATGGGTTCGGGTGCAAGAAAAGCTTATTTGTCAACATGCAATGGTCAAAATCACATTTGAAGTTATAAGACATTAACGGGCAGCCCACTAAGCATATAATTCCCACGCAATGTCCAATTGATCAATACTTAGCAAAACTACCTAGTCATTAGGGTTTCCATGTCATGTATATTCGTGCAATTTGAGCCTCAACCCAACTCAAAGTCAATCTCAAACCATTAATCATTTAATTCAACATCCTCAAACATTCAAAACAGTCCACACAACATCCCGTAGCTATAATCCCAAGCATTTAATTCAACAAGAGGAGTCACAACAATTTTCTAAGCACAACATTAAGTGAAACCCTTACTGCAATAGGCTGTCTTCTCACAATCAATCGGATAAGGAAACAATCTCCAAATTCAGTGAATAAGATTTCAAATTAAAGCTTAAGAAGTTAACTAACATCAGAACCAATCCTTGTATCAATTGGAGTTCAGAATCATTAGTTATAACCGAAACAGTGAGGTAGCACAAAACTGTCCAGATTTGAACACTTTTCATAAATTGACGTTTTTGAGGTCCTTAGAGTCAGTTTTAGCTTTGGTCCATTTCTGACAAAATTGTCCAGAACTGCAAAATCTAGTAGCACACCAAAGTTCATGCATTTTGGACAATATTTACTAAGTCAAACATGGTTCGTTCCACAAGGTCAGTGCATCTGCCAAAACCTGATTCATTTTCCCAGATTTCCAGATTTGGTCACATTTTAATGATTTACCATTTTGAGGACCTTAGAGTCAAAATTAGCTTCGGACTATTTCTGGGAAAAATGTTCAAAACTGTCCAAACTAGTCACCCACCAATTTTAAAGCATTTTAAGCATCATTTTCTTAGCTGAACTTACCTCGAACAGACTGGTCAGAGAGCTGTCATCCACTTCTACTTCACCTAGCATCATTTTCAAGCCAAGATCTTGCCATGCATGGTTGTTTAAGCTTATGAACGACCATATATCTCAAGTACAGAAGCAAATACACACATTTATGAGCATGCATGTGAGTTTTTAAAGAGTTTTCAAAAGCTTTTAACCCTCACCTTAGCAATCAACCACAAAGATGCACAAAAACCTTGTTGAAGCTTCAAATCTCTTCTTCTTCTTGCTTAGCCGAGTTTCCAACTTGGTTTTCTCTATTTTTTCCTAGCCTAGTAAGCAATATCTTAGTAATTGCATGTAGTTAGAACTTGAAGAAAAGAAATGGATGTCAAGAAGCTTACCTAGGCCGAAAATGAAGCTTCAAAGGGCATGCAAGAGTGATTTTCGCATCCTAGCTAGCTCGGTTGAGGTCCTTTGCTTATGGTTTGCTTTGTTTAGCTATGATGTGAAGAAGATAAGCTATGGAGGGTGAGAACTCAGCCCAAAACCGAAATGGAGAGAGAGAATGAGAGGGAGAGAGAGAAAATGTGAGGGGAAGGAATAAATGACAAAAAAAAAAAAGACAAGGAATAAAGCCTTTTGCATTTTTTGATGAGCATGTTCAGCCTTGAGCTTGGTGAATCAGATTTTTGTGTCTTCAAGGTGGAATTTAAAATGTTAGCATGGGCCATGAGTGGTTTGGTCGAAAATGAGAGGAATTGAGGTGGTTTTGGGCAATTTTTTATGCATTGTGTAAGTGTTTTGTCATAGTTTGTCTAGGATTATGAATAAATTATGCAATGCTAGACTAAATGCACTTAGTGGTCAGCCAAGGGCTTGCAAATTGCTGAAATTTCAGACTCTATTTAATATATTATGGATTATAATAAGGGTGAAATTTGAGGTGCATTGGTTTTGGGTGAGAATAAAGAATAAAGAATGTTTAGGTGTTTGTGTAGATTGAATTGTTTATTGTTAGTGGATTTTGTAGAGATTTGAATTAGGATTATTTTATAGTTTAGTGCTTTGTGTAGGATGCTTTCTTGATTAACGTGGTGGCACGGATTCCTAGGTCTAGGATACGTACTATGAGGCACGCACCGAAAACAATACGGGGCACGAAACACGAGGTAAACACGAACTACGAGGCAAGACACAAACTTCTAGACTAAGGCACGTACTTCAAGTCTAATGCACAGATTCTAATGCTAACGCACGCAACCCTAGGTCAATGCACGTAGACCAATGCACGACACGTAATTCAATACAATGCACATAAATTAAGGTACGCCTCTTAAACCTAGGTTAAGGCACGTATGACGAAGTATGCATGAAAACTAAGACAGGACACGTAATCCAAGGTCAGTCATATCATTCTTGGGCTATGGCATGCAAATCGAGGTAATACACGTCATTCAGGGTCGGGCCTCACATCCTCCCTTCCTTAAAAGAATTTCGTCCCGAAATTCATTCTTGCCTATTGATGTCATTTAGACGGATTCTGACTCTTGTCATTCTTCCTACTCTGGTTCATCCCGTGTTTGGCGATCTCTTACCACCACCAATTCACTTCCTATGTTTCTCCAATCATTTAATTCGGTATGACCCCTATATTTACAGTTCGTTCCTTTGAACAACTCTCTTTTCTCCAATTGATCTTAAGGTCGAGTTTATTAACTAAGGTTAGAATCTCCAAACATAGTCATCGAAGCTGCATTGGTATTCTAACAATATAACTGTAACTCCAAAAATCATGGCTCATGTTGTATCAATCTCGCATTCATACCTCAAAAGGAATATCACAATAATTCCATGATTCTAGAGTGACATACACTAATTTCAAGATGATAGATCTATATCAGATTTTCTATCAACTAGCTTCAAAATTGTTAACACCTAGGACATACACGTGTTATGGGTCGTTTCCACAATATGACTCTATTTTCAGGAAAAACTCTCCAAACAAACTGATCCATCTCAAATCGTCATCTATCGATGGTATTATAGCCCTTCTTATCTCGCAGGTACATTGGATTAGCAAATCTTCTAATGACTAGTCTCCCGATCATAGGCTCCTATTCACTAACATCATTTCCCAGCTTCGTTAACCTTTACGCCCGTAATCAAGGAGAAAGACTGTTGAGATTCATGAAACTCAAACTCTAAGGTTTATTAAGTACCACCAACAAATCGCCATTGAAATTGCATGAGTAACTAATCATGTAGCACTAGTTCAACTCTTACAAGTAAAATTCATCAGCTTGTGATCCACAATTTATTTCCTTATTCGAATCTCTATCTTCAAGTCACAAGACTTCAGAATTTTCTTTTAATCTTATCCAAAACTCCTAAGGCGATTAGTTTCAACCTCAAATAAATTTCACTCACCTCAATCCAAGGTTACGTCATACTTAAGAAGACAATGGTCCTACTCATTTAGCGACCTAGTCATTCCTTCGAATACTTAATGCCCGCCAATATATCTTCGACATTAATGTTACCAAGCTGGGTTCATCGCCATGTAGGTGATATCAATGCTCTACTAGGTTACCGGCCGTACAACAACGATCCTAGGGCTATAAATGGGTACCGAAATGATTGACTTCATAAAATACTTACACGAGATAACTTCAAGGTTGTATCAATATAAGAATTATGACCACGAGACATCCTTCAACATAACCTAATAGAACTTCATAAGTAATCAACCACTTATTTAACTATCACTACAAGATTCACCCCTTCTTATTCAACGACTACAATTCGAAGTCTACCGATCGCTAGTTTCTAGATGTGAAATGGTGCACATAGATACGGTGGTCTAACAATAGTCTTTTTGGTCATTATGACTCTAATTCATCTCTATCTTACTTTCTTCATTTACATGTTCAACTAGCTAAGAGCATCAAGGCTCATCGACCTTAGGTCCTAGGGTTCACCATGAATCATCATGCGTACTCACTATTAGCTATTTAGGATTACTAATCATATCCTAACGACTCCACTTCGCAACCAGATGCTTAATATCGTTTCGATGGTTGATATAATAGGTCCATCGGTGTTACTTAGGGATATATGCTTTCTAATATCATCTAGGGTATCCAAATAACGAGAGCATAGAATGACTTACTTGCGTATTTACAGCTAAGTTCGAGGGACACCAACTAATACCGTGTTTCTTAATATCATAAATATCCAACTTAGGATCTTTAGTAACGTTAGTCATTTAATGCATAATTCAATTCCTTAAACTTCTATCTGACCTAACATTTTAGGTGTAGTTTTCTGAACACGAGTTCTAGCTACGTAAATTCCTCGATTCCAACATCCTTATATCTTGTTATACTAAAGATTCATCAACCTGGTTAAACTTGGTCTCCAGAGTTGCCTACATGTCTTGAGGTTATCCATTGCTAAGTCACTCAAATACACTATCCATGTCTCAATAATCTAACCCCTAAAAGTAACTATCGTCAACTTCCACGAATTCATCTTTTAATTTCTAGATTATGATCTCAACATTTAGTGAACTTAAAACTCGCTAGTATACACCATATCAAATTCATCAATGCTTAATTCCAATCAAGTAAGGATTCGATCGTACGAGCATATTGCCAACTTCTTAGATAGCCTATCAAGCCAATTTTAAGATGTGAGAAATGGATTCAAAGAAACCTCCAAGTCAACTTCTACTATCAACACATGAGAATATATACTACTCTGCATATTTAATAGTATACCCTTATATCTAAGGAAGTAGTATGTCCTTAAACTTTATACTTGAACCACAATAAGAGAACGGTTTAACGGAATCAATAACTTCATAGCTATAAAATTGACAACTTAATCACAGGTATAGGTATTCCAAAAATAAGAAGAAACTTTACCTCAACAATTATACCCGTGCTACGCATTTTATACATATGCATATCCAATAATACATACTATCCATCGAGTACCTGTGAAGATGCCAGAAATCTCTAACCGAGACTTTTCGTTCTTCCTGCATGAATTCACTTCCCTGAAAGTCCTAATCCTAACTATCTATAACAGTCATTCATGGTTATATAACATGCACATGTATCAAGGAAGGAGTATAAAAGCATGCATGCATTATTGAGGGCACTAACGTGTCGCTGTGCATGACACATAATACATATAGTCCACAAAGGCACATAGTATTCAATTCTCAAAGCAATTAAAGCACATTAGCACACATTAACACATATAAACAAGACATCATAATTACCTTAGGGCTTCTACCCATGGTCCGAGAGCTGAACCCGACTAACGCCTAGTTACTAAACTAAGCTCTGATACCATTCTAATATAGGGTGTCACGCCCCAACCCGGCCTATAAAGGTTAGACTAGGGTGTGATCTAAACATTCAAGTCCTTTCACATTCTTAATCGTTCTAGGAGGTTTAACACTTAACGTTTTATTCTAGACTCCAAAATTTTCTGGAAATCCGGCAGCATAACGGCTGTAATTGGGCTATTTGTTTTGACCTAAATTTTCTAACAGCCTCAAAACTTTCAATTCAAGTTCATTCCCGACTAGAATTTACTATTTAATCATCAATTGAATTGCCTATTGGTTATTTCGACGTCCCGTTTGATTTATAACCTAGCATGATACTATGTCTCGTTTGACCATTTATCCTCGTTTCAAAATATACCTGTTGATCTTAGCTTATTAGCGAGTACCTGTTGAGATTGGATAAGTTCACTTGCCTATTCCTTAACTAAGCATCATAACCTATGATAGATACTAGTGATAATAAAAGCAAAAACGATCATAGTATGTCTAGTATCAGTCTACTTAATATAAGTACAGACCAAAATTAGACCCCAAATTACAACGGGGGTCTTTTACATTAGCAACAACAAGCAACATAAGATAAATGGTCTTCAAGCAGCACAAAGTATACAAGTAGTCACGTTCATGCAAAACAACAATAACAGGCAATCACTCCAGGGGTTCATCATTATGTACATTGAGCTCGGGTTCCTGTACCTGTTCTTCTTCACCTGAAATGATAAAAGAAGGTGAGTCCTTATGAACTCAGCGAGGGGGAACGAGAAATAAGTTTTGAAACTCATTTTCCGGTTAAACTTATGAAAATCCCTTTCTCAAACATGAATACAACAGAAATACAAGTACAGAAATACAAGTACGGAAATACAAGTACAGAACAGGAATACCGGTCTTTCATCCCCGAGGTTCTCTAGGATCCAAGCGGGAGTACTTATACACATAATAAAAAAGATACGGTGAGCTTTTGCTCTCAGATCAAGTCAAGTAACAGGAGTTGCGGCCGACTTTAATTCATCCCCAAAACACGCCAGGTGGGTGTACTCCGGATGTACCCCGAAATCCTACGACCCAACTCTCCGAGGGTGAAATGCCAAGCGAGAGAGGGAATTGGACCATGGTAGTCACGGTAACACCGGCAAGCCCGATGCCGCCCGGCGTGCGTGAAACACTACCATGCCACGCTGAAAGGTTGCAACCTTGTATACAATGCCCATTTATGTCATTTAACATTTCACATTAGGAGGTCAACAAAGTAGGTTGCCTCCGAGCAAGTATATGATCACATTTTGACATATTGGCATATAAGGCATTGTAAGAACATATAATCATTTCATATATCCATTTGAAAGCAATTAAACTTTAACGGGCAGCCAAGTAATCATGTTCAAATAAACCATTTAATATCTTTTAACAATTCACATTAGGAGGACAACAAAGTAGGTTGTCTCCGAGCAATTTCGAGATCACATATTGCCAAGTAAACGAACGAGGCATGCTTGACATGAAATTTCACTTGTAGAACACATAGAGTCATATGAACATTAAACGGGCAGCCATGTAACACATGCAAGTCAAGCCATATAACTCATTTCGAAGTCCACGTAATCAAGTGATACGATTATTCAACATGCAATGACATCAATCATGGGTTCGGGTGCAAGAAAAGCTTATTTGTCAACATGCAATGGTCAAAATCACATTTGAAGTTATAAGACATTAACGGGCAGCCCACTAAGCATATAATTCCCACGCAATGTCCAATTGATCAATACTTAGCAAAACTACCTAGTCATTAGGGTTTCCATGTCATGTATATTCGTGCAATTTGAGCCTCAACCCAACTCAAAGTCAATCTCAAACCATGAATCATTTAATTCAACATCCTCAAACATTCAAAACAGTCCACACAACATCCCGTAGCTATAATCCCAAGCATTTAATTCAACAAGAGGAGTCACAACAATTTTCTAAGCACAACATTAAGTGAAACCCTTACTGCAATAGGCTGTCTTCTCACAATCAATAGGATAAGAAAACAATCTCCAAATTCAGTGAATAAGATGTCAAATTAAATCTTAAGAAGTTAACTAAAATCAGAAACAAACCTTGTATCAATTGGATTTCAGAATCATTAGTTATAGACGAAACAGTGAGGTAGCACAAAACTGTCCAGATTTGAACACTTTTCATAAATTGACGTTTTTGAGGTCCTTAGATTCAGTTTTAGCTTTGGTCCATTTCTGACAAAATTGTCCAGAACTGCAAAATCTAGTAGCACACCAAAGTTCATGCATTTTGGACAACATTTACTAAGTCAAACATGGTTCGTTCCACAAGGTCAGTGCATCTGCCAAAACCTGATTCATTTTCCCAGATTTCCAGATTTGGTCACATTTTAATGATTTACCATTTTGAGGACATTAGATTCAAAATTAGCTTCAGACTATTTCTGGGAAAAATGTTCAAAACTGTCCAAACTAGTCACCCACCAATTTTCAAGCATTTTAAACATCATTTGCTTAGCTGAACTTACCTCGAACAGACTGGTCAGAGAGCTGTCATCCACTTCTACTTCACCTAGCATCATTTTCAAGCCAAGATCTTGCCATGCATGGTTTTTTAAGCTTATGAACGACCATATATCTCAAGTACAGAAGCAAATACACACATTTATGAGCATGCATGTGAGTTTTTAAAGAGTTTTCAAAAGCTTTTAACCCTCACCTTAGCAATCAACACCCTGGGAAGTCCTCGTGTTGCACCCCCCTTTTCAATTTTTTTTGCTCCGGTTAGGGTTGCCAAGATACTTTATCCACCCCATTTCTATTATCGAATACCACAGCACCTTGGGCAAGACAACTTCGCTTCACGTGGATGCCGGGCCCGCAAACCGAGGGCGTAGGGCTTGTGACCAGGTCTCCGTCACTCCGGTGCCCATAACTTTTGATCCGTAACGAGTTACGCAGCGCACAGCATACTGTTGGAAAGCTCTCCGAGAGCTCTATGACGGGGGCAGCTAGCTTGCTCGATGTGCCCTTTGTTGGACCCAAAATCGAACGTTTTCATCAGTTTCGAGCTACTTTTCTAATTTAGCTCTATTTTTCCGTCCCGGATCGTACGTCGTGAGCTGTTAAAAGGACAACAACCTTACTCGCGGGACATTAGCGGGCCCTACAACGCATCAAAATCTCATCTTGCAAGGATGCTGGGTTGTTGAAGCGGATGGGTTGTCGTTAAGCCCATTGGGCCTTTTGAATGGGCCATCTCTCTAGGCTGGGTCTGTGAACCGTTAACACATAAAGGAATTGTGCCCTCAACATGACGGGTGCGATCATACCAGTACTAATGCACCGGATCCCATCAGAACTCCGAAGTTAAGCGTGCTTGGGCGAGAGTAGTACTAGGATAGGTGACCCACTGGGAAGTCCTCGTGTTGGACCCCCCTTTTCAAATTTTTTTGCTCCGGTTAGGGTTGCCAAGATACTTTATCCACCCCATTTCTATTCTCGAATCCCACAGCACCTTGGGCAAGACAACTTCGCTTCACGTGGAGGTTGGGCCCGCAAACCGGGGGCGTAGGGCTTGTGACCAGGTCTCCGTCGCTCCGGTGCCCGTAACTTTTGATCCGTAACGAGTTACGCGGCGCACAGCATACTGTTGGAAAGCTCTCCGAGAGCTCTACGACGGGGGCAGCCAGCTTGCTCGCTGTGCCCTTTTTTGAAGCCCAAAATCGAACGTTTTCATCAGTTTCGGGCCACATTTCTAATTTAGCTCTATTTGTCCGTCCCGGATCGTACGTCGTGAGCTGTTAAAAGGACAACAACCTTACTCGCGGGACATTAGAGGGCCCTACAACGCATCGAAATCTCATCTTGCGAGGATGCTGGGTTGTTGAAGCGGATGGGTTGTCGTTAAGCCCATTGGGCCTTCTGAATGGGCCATATCTCTAGGCTGGGTCTGTGAACCGTTAACACATAAAGGAATTGTGCCCTCAACACGACGGGTGCGATCATACCAGCACTAATGCACTGGATCCAATCAGAACTCCGAGGTTAAGCGTTCTTGGACGAGAGTAGTACAAGGATGGGTGACACCCTCGGAAGTTCTCGTGTTGCACCCCCCTTTTCAATTATTTTTGCTCTGGTTAGGGTTGCCAAGATACTTTATCCACCCCATTTCAATTATCGAATCCGACAGCACCTTGGGCAAGACAACTTCGCTTCACGTGGAGGCCGGGCCCGCAAACCGAGGGCGTAGGGCTTGTGACCAGATCTCCGTCGCTCTAGTGCCCATAACTTATGATCCGTAACGAGTTACGCAGCGCACAGTATACTGTTGGAAAGCTCTCCGACAGCTCTACGACGGGAGCAGCAAGATTGCTTGCTGTGCCCTTTGTTGGAGCCCAAAATCGAACGTTTTCATCAGTTTCTGGCCACTTTTCTAGTTTAGCTCTATTTTTCCATCCCGGATCGTACGTCGTGAGCTGTTAAAAGGACAACAACCTTACTCACGGGACATTAGAGGGCCCTACAACACATCAAAATCTCATCTTGCGAGGATGCTGGGTTGTTGAAGCGGATGGGTTGTCGTTAAGCCCATTGGGCCTTCTGAATGGGCCATCTCTCTAGGCTGGGTCTGTGAACCGTTAACACATAAAGGAATTGTGCCTTCAACATGACGGGTGCTATCATACAAGCACTAATGCACCGGATCCCATTAGAACTCCGAAGTCAAGCGTGCTTGGGCGAGAGTAGTACTAGGATGGGTGACCCCTTGGGAAGTCCTCATATTGCACCCCCCTTTTCAATTTTTTTTGCTCCGGTTAGGGTTGGCAAGATACTTTATCCACCCCATTTCTATTATCGAATCCCACAGCACCTTGGGCAAGATAACTTCGCTTCACGTGGAGGCCGGGCACGCAAACCGGGGGCGTAGGGCTTGTGACCAGCCCTCCGTCGCTCCCGTGCCCATAACTTTTGATTCGTAACGACTTACGCGGCGCACAGCATACTATTGGAAAGCACTCCGAGAGCTTTACGACGGGGGCAGCCAGCTTGCACGCTGTGCCCTTTTTTGGAGCCCAAAATCGAACGTTTTCATCAGTTTCGGGCCACTCTTCTAATTTAGCTCTATTTTTCCATCCCGGATCGTACGTCGTGAGCTGTTAAAAGGACAACAACCTTACTCCCGGGACATTAGAGTGCCCTACAACGCATTGATATCCCATCCTGCGAGGATGCTGGGTTGTTGAATCGGATGGGTTGTCGTTAAGCCCATTGCGCCTTCCGAATGGGCCATCTCTCTAGTCTGGGTCTGTGAACCGTTAACACATAAAGGAATTGTATCCTCAACATGACGGGTGCGATCATACCAGCACTAATGCACCGGATCCCATCAGAACTCCGAAGTTAAGCGTGCTTAGGGGGAGAGTAGTACTAGGATGGGTGACCCCCTGGGAAGTCCTCGTGTTGCGCCCCCTTTTTCAATTTTTTTTGCTTCGGTTAGGGTTGCCAAGATACTTTATCCACCCCATTTCTATTATCGAATCCCACAGCACCTTGGGCAAGACAACTTCGCTTCACGTGGAGGCCGGGCACGCAAACCGGGGGCGTATGGCTTGTGACTAGGCCTCCATCGCTCCCGTGCCCATAACTTTTGATCCGTAACGACTTACGCGGTGCACAGCATACTGTTGGAAAGCTCTCCGAGAGCTCTACGACGGGGGCAGCCAGCTTGCTCTCTGTGCCCTTTTTTGGAGGCCAAAATCGAACATTTTCACCAGTTTCGGGCCACTCTTCTAATTTAGCTCTATTTTTCCGTCGCAGATCGTACGTCGTGAGCTGTTAAAAGGACAACAACCTTACTCGTGGGACATTAGAGGGCCCTACAACGCATCGAAATCTCATCTTGCGAGGATGCTGGGTTGTTGAAGCGGATGGGTTGTCGTTAAGCCCATTGGGCCTTCTGAATGGGCCATCTCTCTAGGCTGGGTCTGTGAACCGTTAACACATAAAGGAATTGTGCCCTCAACATGACGGGTGCGATCATACCAGCACTAATTCACCGGATCCCATCAGAACTCCGAAGTTAAGCGTGCTTGGGCGAGAGTAGTACTAGGATAGGCGACCCCGTGGGAAGTCCTCGTGTTGCACCCCCCTTTTCAATTTTTTTTGCTCCGGTTAGGGTTGCCATGATACTTTATCTACCCCATTTCTATTATCGAATCCCACAGCACCTTGGGCAAGACAACTTCGCTTCACGTGGAGGCCGGGCCCGTAAACCGGGGGCGTAGGGCTTGTGACCAGGTCTCCGTCGCTTCGGTGCCCATAACTTTTGATTCGTAACGAGTTACGCGGCGCACAGCATACTGTTGGAAAGCGCTCCGAGAGCTCTACTACGGGGCAGCTAGATTGCTCGCTTTGCTATTTTTTGGAGCCCAAAATTGATTGTTTTCATCTGTTTCGGGCCACTCTTCCAAATTAGCTCTATTTTTCCATCCCGGATCGTACGTCGTGAGCTGTTAAAAGGACAACAATCTTACTCGCGGGACATTAGAGGGCCCTACAATGCATCGAAATCTCATCTTGCGAGGATGCTGGGTTGTTGAAGCGGATGGGTTGTCGTTAAGCCCATTGGGCCTTCTGAATGGGCCATCTCTCTAGGCTGGGTCTGTGAACCGTTAACACATAAAGGAATTGTGCCCTCAACATGACGGGTGCGATCATACCAGCACTAATGCACCGGATCCCATCAGAACTCCGAAGTTAAGCGTGCTTGGGCGAGAGTAGTACTAGGATAGGTGACCCCGTGGGAAGTCCTCGTGTTGCACCCCCCTTTTCAATTTTTTTTGCTCCGGTTAGGGTTGCCATGATACTTTATCTACCCCATTTCTATTATCGAATCCCACAGCACCTTGGGCAAGGCAACTTCGCTTCACGTGGAGGCCAGGCCCGTAAACCGAGGGCGTAGGGCTTGTGACCAGGTCTCCGTCGCTCCGGTGCCCATAACTTTTTATCCGTAACGAGTTACGCGGCGCACAGCATACTGTTGAAAAGCGCTCCGAGAGCTCTACGACGGGGGCAGCTAGATTGCTCGCTTTGCCCTTTTTTGGAGCACAAAATCGATTGTTTTCATCTATTTCGAGCCACTCTTCCAATTTAGCTCTATTTTTCCGTCCCGGATCGTACGTCATGAGCTGTTAAAAGGACAACAATCTTACACGCGGGACATTAGAGGGCCCTACAATGCATCGAAATCTCATCTTGCGAGGATGCTGGGTTGTTGAAGCGGATGGGTTGTCGTTAAGCCCATTGGGCCTTCTGAATTGGCCATCTCTCTAGGCTGGGTCTGTGAACCGTTAACACATACAGGAATTGTGCCCTCAACATGACGGGTGCGATCATACCAGCACTAATGCACCGGATCCCATCAGAACTCCGAAGTTAAGCGTGCTTGGGCGAGAGTAGTACTAGGATGGGTGACCCCATGGGAAGTCCTCGTGTTGCACCCCCTTTTTCAATTTTTTTTTGCTCTGGTTAGGGTTGCCAAGATACTTTATCCACCCCATTTCTATTATCGAATCCCACGGCATCTTGGGCAAGACAACTTCGCTTCACGTGGAGGCCAGGCCCGCAAACCGAGGGCGTAGGGCTTGTGACCAGGTCTCCGTCGCTCCGGTGCCCATAACTTTTGATCCGTAACGAGTTACGCGGCGAACAGCATACTGTTGGAAAGCTCTCTGAGAGCTCTACGACGGGGACAGCAAGCTTGCTTGCTATGCCATTTTTTGGAGCCCAAAATCGAACGTTTTCATCAGTTTCGGGCCACTCTTCTAATTTAGTTCTATTTTTTCGTCCCGGATCGTATGTCGTGAGCTGTTAAAAGGACAACAACCTTACTCGCGGGACATTAGAGGGCCCTACAACGCATCAAAATCTCATCTTGCGAGGATGCTGGGTTGTTGAAGCGGATGGGTTGTCGTTAAGCCCATTGGGCCTTCTGAATGGGCCATCTCTCTAGGCTGGGTCTGTGAACCGTTAACACATAAAGGAATTGTGCCCTCAACAAGACGGTTGCGATCATACCAGCACTAATGCACCGGATCCCATTAGAACTCCGAAGTTAAGCGTGCTTGGGCGAGAGTAGTACTAGGATGGGTGACCCCCTGGGAAGTCCTCATGTTGCACCCCCCTTTTCAATTTTTTTTTGCTCCGGTTAGGGTTGCCAAGATACTTTATCCACCCCATTTCTATTATCGAATCCCACAGCACCTTTGGCAAGACAACTTCGCTTCACGTGCAAGCCGGGCCCACAAACTGAGGGCGTAGGGCATGTGACCAGGTCTCCGTCGCTCCGGTGCCCATAACTTTTGATCCGTAACGAGTTACGCGGAGCACAACATACTGTTGGAAAGCTCTCCGAGAGCTCTACAACTAGGGAAGCTAGGTTGCTCGCTGTGCCCTTTGTTGGAGCCCAAAATCGAACGTTTTTATCAGTTTCGGGTCACTTTTCTAATTTAGCTCTATTTTTCCATCCCGGATCGTACGTCGTGAGCTGTTAAAAGGACAACAACCTTACTCGCGGGACATTAGAGGACCCTATAATGCATCAAAATCTCATCTTGCGAGGATGCTGGGTTGTTGAAGCGGATGGGTTGTCGTTAAGCCCATTGGGCCTTCTGAATGGGCCATCTCTCTAGGCTGGGTCTGTGAACCGTTAACACATAAAGGAATTGTGCCCTCAACATGACAGGTGCGATCATACCAGCACTAATGCACCGGATCCCATCAGAACTCCAAAGTTAAGCGTGCTTGGGCGAAAGTAGTACTAGGATGGGTGACCCCCTGGGAAGTCCTCGTGTTGCACCCCCCTTTTCAAAATTTTTTGCTCCGGTTAGGGTTGCCAAGATACTTTATCCACCTTATTTCTATTATCGAATCCCACGGCACCTTGGGCAAGACAACTTCGCTTCACGTGGAGGTCGGGCCGGCAAACCGAGGGCGTAGGGCTTGTGACCAGGTCTCCGTCGCTCCGGTGCCCCTAACATTTGATCCGTAATGAGTTACGCGGCGCACAGCATACTGTTGGAAAGCTCTCCGAGAGCTCTACGACGGGGGTAGCTAGCTTGCTCGCTCTGCCCTTTTTTGGAGCCCAAAATCGAACGTTTTCATCAGTTTCGGGCCACTCTTCTAGTTTAGCTCAATTTTTCCATCCCGGATCGTACGTCGTGAGCTGTTAAAAGGACAACAACCCTACTCGCGGGACATTAGAGGGCCCTACAACGCATCGGGATCTCATCTCACGAGGATGCTTGGTTGTTGAAGCGGATGGGTTGTCGTTAAGCCCATTGGGCCTTCTGAATGGGCCATCTATCTAGGCTGGGTCTGTGAACCGTTAACACATAAAGGAATTGTGCCCTCAACATGACGGGTGCAATCATACCAGCACTAATGCACCACATCCCATCAGAACTCCGAAGTTAAGCGTGCTTGGGCGAGAGTAGTACTAGGATGGGTGACCCCCTAGGAAGTCCTCGTGTTGCACCCCCTTTTTCAATTTGTTTTGCTCCGGTTAGGGTTGCCAAGATACTTTATCCACCCCATTTCTATTATCGAATCCCACAACACCTTGGGCAAGACAACTTCGCTTCACGCGGAGGCCGGTCTCGCAAACCGAAGGCGTTGGGCTTGTGACTAGGTCTCCGTCGCTCCGGTGCCCATAACTTTTGATCCGTAACGAGTTACGCGGCACACAACATAGTGTTGGAAAGCTCTCCGAGAGCTCTACGATGGGGGCAGCTATCTTGCTCGCTGTGCCCTTTGTTGCAGCCCAAAATCGAACGTTTTCATCAGTTTCGGGCCACTTTTCTAATTTAGCTCTATCTTTCCGTCCCGGATCGTACGTCGTGAGCTGTTAAAAGGACAAAAACCTTACTCGCGGGACATTAGAGGGCCCCACAACGCATCGAAATCTCATCTTACGAGGATGCTGGGTTGTTGAAGCGGATGGGTTGTCGTTAAGCCCATTGGGCCATCTGAATGAGGCATCTCTCTAGGCTGGGTCTGTGAACTGTTTACACATAAAGGAATTGTGCCCTCAACATGACGGGTGCGATCATACCAGCACTAATGCACCGGATCCTATCAGAACTCCGAAGTTAAGCGTGCTTGGGCGAGAGTAGTACTAGGATGGGTGACCCCTTGGGGAGTCCTCGTGTTGCACCACCTTTTTCAATTTTTTTCCTCCGGTTAGGGTTGCCAAGATACTTGATCCACCCCATTTCTATTATCGAATCCCACGGCACCTTGGGCTAGACAACTTCGCTTCACGTGGAGGCCGGGCTTGCAAACCGGGGGCGTGGGGCTTGTAACCAGGTCTCCGTCGCTCCGGTGCCCATAACTTTTGATCCGTAACGAGTTACGCGGCGCACAGCATACAGTTGGAAAGCTCTCCGAGAGCTCTACGATGGGGGCAGCTAGCTTGCTCGCTGTGCTCTTTTTTGGAGCCCAAAATCGAACGTTTTCATCAGTTTCTGGCCACTCGTCTAATTTAGCTCTATTTTTCCATCCCGGATCGTACGTCGTGAGCTGTTAGAAGGACAACAACCTTGCTCGCGGGAAATTAGAGGGCCCTACAACGAATCGAAATCCCATCTTGCGAGGATGCTGGGTTGTTGAAGTAGATGGGTTGTCGTTAAGCCCATTGGGCCTTCTGAGTGGTCCATCTCTCTAAGCTGGGTCCGTAAACAGTTAACACATAAAGGAATTATGCCCTCAACATGACGGGTGCGATCATACCAGCACTAATGCACCGGATCCCATCAGAACTCCGAAGTTAAGCGTGCTTGGGCGAGAGTAGTACTAGGATGGGTGACCCCCTCGGAAGTCCTCGTGTTGCACCCACCTTTTCAATTTTTTTTGCTCCGGTTAGGGTTGGCAAGATACTTTATCCACCCCATTTCTATTATCGAATCCCACAGCACCTTGGGCAAGACAACTTCACCTCACGTGGAGGCCGGGCCCGCAAACCGAGGGTGTAGGGCTTGTGACCAGGTCTCCGTTGCTCCGGTGCCCATAACTTTTGATCCGTAACGAGTTACGCGGAGCACGTGATACTATTGGAAAGCTCTCCGAGAGCTCTAAGACAGGGGCAGTGAGCTTGCTCGCTGTGCCCTTTTTTGGAGCCCAAAATCCAACGTTTTCATCAGTTTCGGGCCACTTTTCTAATTTAGCTCTATTTGTCCGTCCCGAATCGTACGTCGTGAGCTGTTTAAAGGAAAACAACCTTACTCGCGGGACATTGGAGGGCCCTACAACGCATCGAAATGTCATCTTGCGAGGATGCTGGGTTGTTGAAGCGGATAGGTTGTCGTTAAGCCCATTGGGCCTTCTGAGTGGGCCATCTCTCTAGGCTGGGTCTGTGAACCGTTAACACATAAAGGAATTGTGCCCTCAACATGACGGGTGCGATCATACCAGCACTAATGCACCGGATCCCATCAGAACTCCGAAGTTAAGCGTGCTTGGGCGAGAGTAGTACTAGGATGGGTGATCCCCTGGGAAGTCCTCGTGTTGCACCACCCTTTTCAAATTTTTTTGCTCCGGTTAGGGTTGCGAAGATACTTTATCCACCCCATTTCTATTATCGAATCCCACAGCACCTTGGGCAAGACAACTTCGCTTCACGTGGAGGCCGGGCCTGCAAACCGAGGGCGTAGGGCTTGTGACCAGGTCTCCGTCGCTCCGGGGCCCATAACTTTTGATCCGTAACGAGTTACGCGGTGCACATCATACTGTTGGAAAGCTCTGCGAGAGCTCTACGACGAGGGCAGCCAGCTTGCTCGCTGTGCCCTTTTTTGGAGCCCAAAATCGAACGTTTTCATCAGTTTCGGGCCACTTAACTATTTTAGCTCTATTTTTCCGTCCTGGATCTTACGTCGTGAGCTGTTAAAAGGACAACAAACTTACTCGCGGGACATTGGAGGGCCCTACAATGCATCGAAATCTCATCTTGCGAGGATGGTTGGTTGTTGAAGCTGATAGGTTGTCGTTAAGCCCATTGGGCCTTCTGAATGGGCCATCTCTCTAGGCTGGGTCTGTGAACCGTTAACACATAAAGGAATTGTGCCCTCAACATGACGGGTGCGATCATACCAGCACTAATGCACCGGATCCCATAAGAACTCCGAAGTTAAGCGTGCTTGGGCGAGAGTAGTACTAGGATGGGTGACCCCCTGGGAAGTCCTCGTGTTGCACCCCCTTTTTCAATTTTTTTTGCTTCGGTTAGGGTTCCCAAGATACGTTACCCACCCCATTTCTATTATCGAATCCCACAGCACCTTGGGCAAGACAACTTCACTTCACGTGGAGGCTAGGCCCGCAAACCAAGGGCGTAGGGCTTGTGACCAGGTCTCCGTCGCTCCGGTGCCCATAACTTTTGATCCGTAACCAGGTATGCGGCGCACAACATACTGTTGGAGAGCTCTCCGAGGGCTCTACGATGGGGGTAGCTAGCTTGCTCGCGATGCCCTTTGTTGGAGCCCAAAATCGAACGTTTTCATCAGTTTCGGGCCACTTTTCTAATTTAGCTCTATTTTTTTGTCCCGGATCGTACGTCGTGAGCTGTTAAAAGGACAACAACCTTACTCGCGGGACATTAGAGGGCCCTGCAATGCATCGAAATCTCATCTTGCCAGGATGCTGGGTTGTTGAAGCGGATGGGTTGTCGTTAAGCCCATTGGGCCTTCTGAATGGGCCATCTCTCTAGGCTGGGTCTGTGAAACGTTAACACATAAAGGAATTGTGCCCTCAACATGACGGGTGCGATCATACCAGCACTAATGCACCGGATCCCATAAGAACTCCGAAGTTAAGCGTGCTTGGGCGAGAGTAGTACTAGGATGGGTGACCCCCTGGGAAGTCCTCATGTTGCACCCCCTTTTTCAATTTTTTTTGCTTCGGTTAGGGTTGCCAAGATACGTTACCCACTCCATTTCTATTATCGAATCCCACAGCACCTTGGGCAAGACAACTTCACTTCACGTGGAGGCTAGGCCCGCAAACCAAGGGCGTAGGGCTTGTGACCAGGTCTCCGTCGCTCCGGTGCCCATAACTTTTGATCCGTAACCAGGTATGCGGCGCACAACATACTGTTGGAGAGCTCTCCGAGGGCTCTACGATGGGGGTAGCTAGCTTGCTCGCGATGCCCTTTGTTGGAGCCCAAAATCGAACGTTTTCATCAGTTTCGGGCCACTTTTCTAATTTAACTCTATTTTTTTGTCCCGGATCGTACGTCGTGAGCTGTTAAAAGGACAACAACCTTACTCGCGGGACATTAGAGGGCCCTGCAATGCATCGAAATCTCATCTTGCCAGGATGCTGGGTTGTTGAAGCGGATGGGTTGTCGTTAAGCCCATTGGGCCTTCTGAATGGGCCATCTCTCTAGGCTGGGTCTGTGAACCGTTAACACATAAAGGAATTGTGCCCTCAACATGACGGGTGCGATCATACCAGCACTAATGCACCGGATCCCATAAGAACTCCGAAGTTAAGCGTGCTTGGGCGAGAGTAGTACTAGGATGGGTGACCCCCTGGGAAGTCCTCGTGTTGCACCCCCTTTTTCAATTTTTTTTGCTTCGGTTAGGGTTGCCAAGATACGTTACCCACCCCATTTCTATTATCGAATCCCACAGCACCTTGGGCAAGACAACTTCACTTCACGTGGAGGCTAGGCCCGCAAACCAAGGGCGTAGGGCTTGTGACCAGGTCTCCGTCGCTCCGGTGCCCATAACTTTTGATCCGTAACCAGGTATGCGGCGCACAACATACTGTTGGAGAGCTCTCCGAGGGCTCTACGATGGGGGTAGCTAGCTTGCTCGTGATGCCCTTTGTTGGAGCCCAAAATCGAACGTTTTCATCAGTTTCGGGCCACTTTTCTAATTTAGCTCTATTTTTTTGTCCCGGATCGTACGTCGTGAGCTGTTAAAAGGACAACAACCTTACTCGCGGGACATTAGAGGGCCCTGCAATGCATCGAAATCTCATCTTGCCAGGATGCTGGGTTGTTGAACGGATGGGTTGTCGTTAAGCCCATTGGGCCTTCTGAATGGGCCATCTCTCTAGGCTGGGTCTGTGAACCGTTAACACATAAAGAAATTGTGCCCTCGACATGACGGGTGCGATCATACCAGCACTAATGCCCGGATCCCATCAGAACCCCGAAGTTAAGCGTGCTTGGGCGAGAGTAGTACTAGGATGGGTGACCCCCCGAGAAGTCCTCGTGTTGCACCCCTCTTTTCAATTTTTTTGTTCCGGTTAGGGTTGCCAAGATACTTTATCCACCCCATTTCTATTATCGAATCCCACAGCACCTTGGGCAAGACAACTTTTTGTCACGTGGAGGCCAGGCCCGCAAACCGGGGGCGTTGGGCTTGTGACCAGGTCTCCGTCGCTACGGTGCCCATAACTTTTGATCAGTAACGAGTTATGCGGCGCACAACATACTGTTGGAAAGCTCTCTGAGAGCTCTACGACGGGGGCAGCCAGCTGCCTCGCTGGGCCCTTTTTTGGAGCCCAAAATCAAACGTTTTCATCAGTTTCTGGCAACTCTTCTAATTTAGCTCTATTTTTCCATCCCGAATCGTAGGTCGTGAGCTGTTAAAAGGACAAGAACCTTACTCGCTGGACATTAGAGGGCCCTACAACGCATCAAAATCTCATCTTGTGAGGATGCTGGGTTGTTGAAGCGGATGGGTTGTCGTTAAGCCCATTGGGCCTTCTGAATGGTCCATCTCTTTGGGCTGGGTCTGTGAACCGTTAACACATAAAGGAATTGTGCCCTCAACATGACGGGTGCGATCATACCAGCACTAATGCAACGGATCCCATCAGAACTCCGAAGTTAAGCGTGCTTAGCCGAGAGTAGTACTAGGATGGGTGACCCCCCGAGAAGTCCTCGTGTTGCACCCCTCTTTTCAATTTTTTTGTTCCGGTTAGGGTTGCCAAGATACTTTATCCACCCCATTTCTATTATCGAATCCCACAGCACCTTGGGCAAGACAACTTCGCTTCACGTGGAGGCCGGGCCTGCAAACCGAGGGCGAAGGGCTTGTGACCAGGTCTCCGTCGCTCCGGTGCCCATAACTTTTGATCCGTAACGAGTTACGCGGTGCACAGCATACTGTTGGAAAGCTCTCCGAGAGCTCTACGACGAGGGCAGCCATCTTGCTCGCTGTACCCTTATTTGGAGCCCAAAATCGAACGTTTTCATCACTTTCGGGCAACTTTTCTAATTTAGCTCTATTTTTCCATCCCGTATCTTACGTCGTGAGCTGTTAAAAGAACAACAACCTTACTCGCGGGACATTGGAGGGCCCTACAACGCATCGAAATCTCATCTTGCGAGGATGCTTTGTTGTTGAAGCTGATGGGTTATCGTTAAGCCCATTGGGCCTTCTGAATGGGCCATCTCTCTAGGCTGGGTCTGTGAACCGTTAACACATAAAGGAATTGTGCCCTCAACTGGACTGGTGCGATCATACCATCACTAATGCACCGGATCCCATCAGAACTCCGAAGTTAAGCGTGCTTAGCCGAGAGTAGTACTAGGATGGGTGACCCCCTGGGAAGTCCTCGTGTTGCACCCCCCTTTTCAATTTTTTTTGCTCCGGTTAGGGTTGCCAAGATACTTTATCCACCCCATTTCTATTATCGAATCCCACGTCACCTTGGGCTAGACAATTTCGCTTCACGTGGAGGCCGGGCCCGCAAACTGGGGGCGTAGGGCTTGTGACCAGGTCTCTGTCGCTCCGGTGCCCATAACTTTTGATCCGTAACGAGTTACGCTGCGCACAACATACTGTTGGAAAGCACTCCGAGAGCTCTACAACGAGGGAAGCTAGGTTGCTCGCTGTGCCCTTTGTTGGAGCCCAAAATCGAACGTTTTCATCAGTTTCGGGCCACTTTTCTAATTTAGCTTTATTTTTCCGTCCCGGATCGTACGTCGTGAGCTGTTAAAAGGACAACAACCTTACTAGCGGGACATTAGAGGGCCCTACAACGCATGGAAATATCATCTTGCGAGGATGCTGGGTTGTTGAAGCGGATGGGTTGTCGTTAAGCCCATTGGCCCTTCTGAATGGGCCAACTCTCTAGGCTGGGTCTGTGAATCGTTAACACATAAAGGAACTGTGCCTTCGACATGACGTGTGCGATCATACCAGCACTAATGCATCAGATCCCATCAGAACTCCGAAGTTAAGCGTGCTTGGGCGAGAGTAGTACTAGGATGGGTGACCCCCTAGGAAGTCCTCGTGTTGCACCCCCCTTTTCAATTTTTTTTGCTCCGATTAGGGATGCCAAGATACTTTATCCACCCCATTTCTATTATCGAATCCCACAGCACCTTGGGCAAGACAACTTCGCTTCACGTGGAGGCTGGGCCAGCAAACCGGGTGCGTAGGGCTTGTGACCAGGTCTCCGTCGCTCCGGTGCCCATAACTTTTGATCCGTAACGAGTTGCGCGGTGCTCAACATACTGTTGGAAAGGTCTCCGAGAGCTCTACGACGGTGGCAGCCATCTTGCACGCTGAGCCCTTTTTTGGAGCCCAAAATCAAACATTTTCATCAGTTTCGGGCCATTTTTCTTATTTAGCTCTATTTTTCCGTCCCGGATCGTGCGTCGTGAGCAGTTAAAAGGACAACAACCCTACTCCCAGGACATTAGAGGGCCCTACAACGCATCGAAATCTCATCTTGCGAGGATGCGGGGTTGTTTAAGCGGATGGGTTGTCGTTAAACCCATTGGGCCTTCTGAATGGGCCATCTCTCTAGGCTGGGTCTGTGAACCGTTAACATATAAAGGAATTGTGCCCTCAACATGACGGGTGCAATCATACCAGCACTAATGCACCGGATCCCATCAGAACTCCGAAGTTAAGCGTGCTTGGGGGAGAGTAGTACTAGGAGGGGTGACACCCTGGGAAGTCCTCGTGTTGCACGCCCCTTTTAAATTTTTTTGCTCCGGTTAGGGTTGCCAAGATACTTTATCCTCCCCATTTCTATTATCGAATCCCACATGACCTTGGGCAAGACAACTTCGCTTCACGTGGAGGCCGGGCCCGCAAACCGGGGGCGTAGGGCTTGTAACCAGGTCTCCGTCGCTCCGGTGCCCATAACTTTTGATCTGTAACGAGTTACGCGGCGCACAGCATACTGTTTGCAAGCTCTCCGAGAACTCTACAACGGGGGCAGCCAGCTTGCTCGCTGTGCCCTTTTTTGGAGCCCAAAATCTAAATTTTTCAACAGTTTCGGGCCACTTTTCTAATTTAGCACTATTTTTCTGTCCCGGATCGTACATCGTGAGCTGTTAAAAGGACAACAACCTTACTCACGGGACATTAGAGGGCCCTACAATGCATCGAAATCTCATCTTGCGAGGATGCTAGGTTGTTGAAGCGGATGGGTTGTCATTAAGCCCCTTGGGCCTTCTGAATAGGCCATCTCTCTATGCTGGGTCTGTGAACCGTTAACACATAAAGGAATTGTGCCCTCAACATGACGGTGCGATTATACCAGCACTAATGCAGCGGATCCCATCAGAACTCCGAAGTTAAGCGTGCTTGGGCGAGAATAGTACTAGGATGGGTGACCCCCTGGGAAGTCCTCGTGTTGCACCCCCCTTTTCAATTTTTTTTGCTCTGGTTAGGGTTGCCAAGATACTTTATCCACCCCATTTCTATTATTGAATCCCACAGCACCTTGGGCAAGACAACTTCGCTTCACGTGGAGGCCGGGCCCGCAAACCGAGGACGTAGGGCTTGTGACCAGGTCTCCGTCGCTCCGGTGCCCATAACTTTTGATCCGTAAAGAGTTACGCGGTGCACAACATACTGTTGGAAAGCTCACCGAGAGCTCTCCGACGGGGGCAGCTAGTTTGCCCATTGTGCCCTTTGTTGGAGCCCAAAATCGAACGTTTTCTTCAGTTTCGGGCCATTTTTCTAGTTCAGCTCTATTTTTACGTACCGGATCGTACGTCGTGAGCTGTTAAAAGGACAACAACCTTACTCGCGGAACATTAGAGGGCCCTACAACACATAGAAATCTCATCTAGGGAGGATGCTGGGTTGTTGAAGCGGATGGGTTGTCGTTAAGCCCATTGGGCCTTCTGAATGGGCCATCTCTCTAGGCTGGGTCTGTGAACCGTTAACACATAAAGGAATTGTGCCCTTAACAAGACGGGTGCGATCATACCAGCACTAATGCATCGGATCCCATCAGAACTCCGAAGATAAGCGTGCTTGGGCGAGAGTAGTACTAGGATGGGTGACCGCCTGGGAAGTCCTCGTGTTGCACCCCCCTTTTCAATTTTTTTTGCTCCGGTTAGGGTTGCCAAAATACTTTATCCACCCCATTTCTATTATCGAATCGCACAGCACCTTGGGCAAGACAACTTGGCTTCACGTGGATGCCGGGCCCGCAAACCGAGGGCGTAGGGCTTGTGACCAGGTCTCCGTCGCTCCGGTGCCCATAACTTTTTATCCGTAACGAGTTAAGCGGCGTACAGCATACTATTGGAAAGCTCTCCGAGAGCTCTACGAAGGGGGCAGCCAGCTTGCTCGCTGTGCCCTTTTTTGGAGTCCAAAATCGAACGTTTTCATCAGTTTCGGGCAACTTTTCTAGTTTAGCTCTATTTTTTCGTCCCGGATCTTACGTCGTGAGCTGTTAAAAGGACAACAACCTTACTCGCAGGACATTAGACGGCCCTACAACGCATCAAAATCTCATCTTGCGAGGATGCTTGGTTGTTGAAGCGGATGGGTTGTCGTTAAGCCCATTGGGCCTTCTGAATGGGCCATCTCTCTAGGTTGGGTCTGTGAACCGTTAACACATAAAGGAATTGTGCCATCAACATGACGGGTGCGATCATACCAGCACTAATGCACCGGATCCCATCAGAACTCCGAAGTTATGCATGCTTGGGAGAGAGTAGTACTAGGATGGGTGACCGCCTGGGAAGTCCTCGTGTTGCACCCCCCTTTTCAATTTTTTTTGCTCCGGTTAGGGTTGCCAAGATACTATATCCACCCCATTTCTATTATCGAATCCCACGGAACCTTTGGCAAGACAACTTCGCTTCACGTGGAGGCCAGGCCAGCTAACCGAGGGCGTAGGGCTTGTGACCAGGTCTCCGTCGCTCCGGTGCCCATAATTTTTGATCCGTAACGAGTTACGCGGCGCACAGCATACTGTTTGCAAGCTCTCCGAGACCTCTACGACGGGGGCAGCCAGCTTGCTCGCTGTGCCCTTTTTTGGAGCCCAAAATCTAAATTTTTCAACAGTTTCGGGCCACTTTTCTAATTTAGCTCTATTTTTCCGTCCCGGATCGTACATCGTGAGCTGTTAAAAGGACAACAACCTTACTCACGGGACATTAGAGGGCCCTACAATGCATCGAAATCTCATCTTGCGAGGATGCTTGGTTGTTGAAGCGGATGGGTTGTCGTTAAGCCCATTGGGCCTTCTGAATGGGCCATCTCTCTAGGTTGGGTCTGTGAACCGTTAACACAAAAAGGAATTGTGCCATCAACATGACGGGTGCGATCATACCAGCACTAATGCACCGGATCCCATCAGAACACCGAAGTTAAGCGTGCTTGGGCGAGAGTAGTACTAGGATGGGTGACCCCCTGGGATGTCCTCGTGTTGCACCCCCCTTTTCAATTTTTTTTTGCTCCGGTTAGGGTTGCTAAGATACTTTATCCACCCCATTTCTATTATCGAATCCCACAGCACCTTGGCCAATACAACTTCACTTCACGTGGAGGCCCGGCTTGCAAACCGAGGGCGTAGAGCTTGTGACCAGGTCTCCGTCGCTCCGGTGCCCATAACTTTTGATCCGTAACGAGTTGCGCGGCGCACAACATACTGTTGGAAAGCACTCCGAGAGCTCTACGACGGGGGCAACCAGCTTGCTCGCTGTGCCCTTTTTTGGTGCCCAAAATTGAAATTTTTCATCAGTTTCGGGCCACTTTTCTAGTTTAGCTCTATTTTTCCGTCCCGGATCGTACGTGGTGAGATGTTAAAAGGACAACAACCGTACTTGCGGGACATTAGAGCGCCCTACAATGCATCAAAATCTCATCTTGTGAGGATACTGGGTTGTTGAAGCGGATGGGTTATCGTTAAGCCCATTGGGCCTTCTGAATGGGCCATCTCTCTAGGCTGGGTCTATGAACCGTTAACACAAAAAGGAATTGTACCCTCAACATGGAGGGTGCGATCATACCAGCACTAATGCACCGGATCCCATCAGAACTCCGAAGTTAAGCGTGCTTGGGCGAGAGTAGTACTAGGATGGGTGACCCCCTGGTAAGTCCTCGTGTTGCACCCCCCCTTTTCAATTTTTTTTGCTCCGGTTGGGTTGCCAAGATACTTTATCCACCCCATTTCTATTATCGAATCCCACAGCACCTTGGGCAAGACAAATTCGCTTCACGTGGAGGCCGGGCCCGCAAACCGGGGGCGTAGGGCTTGTGACCAAGTCTTCGTCGCTCCGGTGCCCATTACTTTTGATCCGTAACGAGTTACGCGGCGCACAGCATACTGTTGGAAAGCTCTCCGAGAGCTCTATAACAGGGGCAGCTAGCTTGCTCGTTTTGCTCTTTTTTGGAGCCCAAAATCGAACGTTTTCATCAGTTTCGGGCCACTTTTCTAATTTAGCTCTAGTTTTCCGTCCCGGATCGTACGTCGTGAGCTGTTAAAAGGACAACAACCTTACTCGCGGGACATTAGAGGGCCCTACAACGCTTCGAAATCTCATCTTGCGAGGATGATGGGTTGTTGAAGCGGATGGGTTGTCGTTAAGCCCATTAGGCCTTCTGAATGGGCCATCTCTCTAGGCTGGGTCTGTGAACCGTTAACACATAAAGGATTGTGTCATCAACATGATGGGTGCGATCATATCAGCACTAATGCACCGGATCCCATCAGAACTCCGCAGTTAAGCGTGCTTGGGCAAGAGTAGTACTAGGATGGGTGACCGCCAGGGAAGTCCTCGTGTTGCACCCCCCTTTTCAATTTTTTTTGCTCCGGTTAGGGTTGGCAAGATACTTTATCCACCCCATTTCTATTTTCGAATCCCACGGCACCTTGGGCTAGACAACTTCACTTCACGTGGGGGCCGGGCCCGTAAATCGGGGGCGTAGGTCTTGTGACCAGGTCTCCGTCGCTCCGGTGCCCATAACTTTTGATCCGTAACGAGTTACGCGGCGCACAACATACTGTTGGAAAGCTCTCCGAGAGCTCAACAACGGGGGTAGCCAGCTTGCTTGCTTTGCCCTTTTTTGGAGCCCAAAATCGAACGTTTTCATCAGTTTCGGGCCACTTTTCTGATTTTGCTCTATTTTTCCGTCCCGAATCGTACGTCGTGAGCTGTTAAAAGGACAAAAACCTTGCTTGCGGGACATTAGAGGGTCCTACAATGAATCGAAATCTCATCTTGCGAGGATGCTGGGTTGTTGAAGCGGATGGGTTGTCGTTAAGCCCATTGGGCCTTCTGAATGGGCCATCTCTCTAGGCTGGGTCTGTGAACTGTTAACACATAAAGGAATTGTGCCCTCAACAAGACGGGTGCGATCATACCAGCACTAATGCATCGGATCCCATCCGAACTCCGAAGTTAAGCGTGCTTGGGCGAGAGTAGTACTAGGATGGGTGACCCCGTGGGAAGTCCTCATGTTGCACCCCCATTTTCTATTTTTTTTGCTCTGGTTAGGGTTGCCAAGATACTTTATCCACCCCATTTCTATTATCGAATCCCACAGCACCTTTGGCAAGACAACTTCGCTTCACGTGGAGGCCGGGCCCGCAAACCGAGGGCGTAAGGCTTGTGACCAGGTGTCCGTCGCTCCGGTACCCATAACTTTTGATCCGTAACGAGTTACGCGGCGCACAGCATACTGTTGGAAAGCTCTCCGAGAGCTCTACAATGGGGGCAGCTAGCTTGCTCACTGTACCATTTTTTGGATCCCATAATCGAACATTTTCATCAGTTTCGGGCCACTCTTCTGATTTAGCTCTATTTTTTCGTCCCGGATCGTACGTCGTGAGCTGTTAAATGGACAACAACCTTACTCGCGGGACATTAGAGGGCCCTACAACGCATCGAAATCCCATCTTGCGAGGATGCTGGGTTGTTGAAGCGGATGGGTTGTCGTTAAGCCCGTTGGGCCTTCTGAATTGGCCATCTCTCTAGGCTGGGTCTGTGAACCGTTGATAAATAAAGAAATTGTGCCCTCAAAATGACGGGTGCGATCATACCAGCACTAATGCACCGGATCCCATCAGAACTTCGAAGTTAAGCGTTCTTAGGCGAGAGTATTACTAGGATGTGTGACCCCCATGGTAGTCCTCGTCTTGCACCCCCCTTTTCAATTTTTTTTTCTCTGGTTAGGGTTGCCAAGATACTTTATCCACCCCATTTCTATTATCGAATCCCACAGCACCTTGGGCAAGACAACTTCGCTTCACGTGGAGGCCGGGCCCGCAAACCGAGGGCATAGGGCTTGTGACCAGGTCTCCGTCGATTCGGTGCCCATAACTTTTGATCAGTAAAGAGTTACGCGGTGCACAGCATACTGTTGGAAAGCTCTCCGAGAGCTCTACGACGGGGGCAGCTAGCTTGCTCGCTATGCCCTTTGTTGGAGTCCAAAATCGAACGTTTTCATCAGTTTCGGGCCACTTTTCTAATTTAGCTCTATTTTTCCATCCCGGATCGTACGTCGTGAGCTGGTAAAAGGACAACAACCTTACTCGCGGGAAATTACAGGGCCCTACACCCCATCGAAATCCCATCTTATGAGGATGCTGGGTTGTTGAAGCGGATGGGTTGTCGTTAAGCCCATTGGGCCTTCTGAATGGGCCATCACTCTAGGCTAGGTCTGTGAACCGTTAACACATAAAGGAATTGTGCCCTCAACATGACTGGTGCGATCATACCAGCACTAATGCACCGGATCCCATCAGAACTCCGAAGTTAAGCGTGCTTGGACGAGAGTAGTACTTGGATGGGTGACCCCCTGGGAAGTCCTTGTGTTGCACCCCCCTTTTCAATTTTTTTTCCTTCGGTTAGGGTTGCCAAGATACTTTATCCACCCCATTTCTATTATCGAATCCCACAGAACCTTGGGTAAGATAATTTCGCTTCACGTGGAGGTCGGGCCCGCAAACCGGGGGCGTAGGGCTTGTGACCAGGTCTCCGTCACTCCGGTGCCCATAATTTTTGATCCGTAACGAGTTACGCGGCACACAGCATACTATTGGAATGCTCTCCGAGAGCTCTATGATGCGGGCAGCTAGCTTGCTCGCTGTGCCCTTTTTTGGAGCTCAAAATTGAACATTTTTATGAGTTTCGGGCCACTCTTCTAATTTAGCACTATTTTTTCATCCCGAATCGTACGTCGATATCTGTTAAAAGGACAACAACCTTACTCGTGGGACATTAGAGGGCCCTACAACGCATCGAAATCCCATCTTGCAAGGATGCTAGGTTGTTGAAGCGGATGGGTTGTCGTTAAGCCCATTGGGCCTTCTGAACAGGCCATCTCTCTAGGCTGGGTCTGTGAACCGTTAACACATAAAGGAATTGTGCCCTCAACATGACGGGTGCGATCATACCAGCACTAACGCACCGGATCCCATCAGAACTCCGAAGTTAAGCGTGCTTGGGCGAGAGTAGTACTAGGATGGGTGACCCCCTGGGAAGTCCTCGTGTTGCACCCCCCTTTTCAATTTTTTTTGCTCTGGTTAAGGTTGCCAAGATACTTTATACACCCCATTTCTGTTATCGAATCCCACAGTACCTTGGGCAAGACAACTTCGCTTCACATGGAGGCCGGGCTCGCAAACCGAGGGCGTAGGACTTGTGACCAGGTCTCCGTCGATCCGGTGCCCATAACTTTTGATCCGTAACGAGTTACGCGACGCACAACATACTGTTGGAAATCTCTCCGAGAGCTCTACGATGGGGGCAGCTAGCTTGCTCGCTGTGCCCTTTTTTGGAACCCAAAATCGAACGTTTTCATCAGTTTCGTGCCACTCTTCTATTTTAGCTATGTTTTTCTGTCCCAGATCATACGTCGTGAGCTGTTAAAAGGACAACAACCTTACTCGCGGGACATTAGAGGGCCCTACAACGCATCGAAATCCCATCTTGCGAGGATGCAGGGTTGTTGAAGCGAATGCGTTGTCGTTAAGCCCATTGGGCCTTCTGAATGGGCCATCTCTCTAGGCTGGGTCTGTGAATCGTTAACACATAAAGGAATTATGCCCTCAAAATGACGGGTGCGATCATACCAGCACTAATGCACTGGATCCCATCAGAACTCCGAAGTTAAGCGTGCTTAGGCGAGAGTAGTACTAGGATGGGTGACCCCTCGGAAGTCCTCGTGTTGCACCCCCCTTTTCAATTTTTTTTATCTGGTTAGGGTTGCCAAGATACTTTATCCACCCCATTTCTATTATCGAATCCCAAAGCACCTTGGGCAAGACAACTTCGCTTCACGTGGAGGCCGGGCTCGTAAACCGAGGGCGTAGCGCTTGTGACCAGATCTCCGTCGCTCCGGTGCCCATAGCTTTTGATCCGTAACGAGTTATGCGACGCACATCATACTGTTGGAAAGCTCTCCGAGAGCTCTACGACGAGGGCAGCTAGCTTGCTCGCTTTGCCCTTTGTTGGAGCCCAAAATCGAATGTTTTCATCCGTTTCGGGCCACTTTTCTAGTTTAGCTCTATTTTTCCGTCCCGGATCGTACGTCGTGAGCTGTTAGAAGGACAACAACCTTACTCGCGGGAGATTAGAGGGCCCTACAACGCATCGAAATCCCATCTTGCAAGGATGCTAGGGTGTTGAAGCGGATGGGTTGTCGTTAAGCCCATTGGGCCTTCAGAATGGGCGATCTCTCTAGGCTGGGTCTGTGAACCGTTAACACATAAAGGAATTGTGCCCTCAACATGATTGGTCCGATCATACCAGAACTAATGCACCGGATCCCATCGGAACTCCGAAGTTAAGCGTGCTTGGGCGAGAGTAGTACTTGGATGGGTGACCCCCTGGGAAGCCCTCGTGTTGCACCCCCCTTTTCAATTTTTTTTGCTCCGGTTAGGGTTGCCAAGATACTTTATCCACCCCATTTCTATTATCGAATACCACAGCACCTTGAGCAAGACAACTTCGCTTCACGTGGAGGCCGGGCCCGCAAACCGGGGGCGTAGCGCTTGTGACCAGGTCTCCGTCGCTCCGGTGCCCATTACTTTTGATCCGTAACGAGTTACGTGACGCACATCATACTGTTGGAAAGCTCTCCGAGAGCTCTATGATGGGGGCAGCTAGCTTGCTCGCTTTTCCCTTTTTTGGAGCCCAAAATCGAATGTTTTCATCAGTTTCGGGCCACTCTTCTAATTTAGTTCTATTTTTCCGTCCCAGATCGTACGTCGTGAGCTATTAAAAGGACAACAACCTTACTCGCGGGACATTAGAGGGCCCTACAATGCATCGAAATCCCATCTTGCGAGGATGCTGGGTTTTTGAAGCGTATGGGTTGTCGTTAAGCCCATTGGGCCTTCTGAATGGGCCATCTCTCTAGGTTGGGTCTGTGAACCGTTAACACATAAAGGAATTGTGCCCTCAACAGGACGGGTGCGATCATACCAGCACTAATGCACCGGATCCCATCAGAACTCTGAAGTTAAGCGTGCTTGGGCGAGAGTAGTACTAAGATGGGTGACCCCCTGCGAAGTCCTCGTGTTGTACCCCCCTTTTCAATTTTTTTTGCTCTGGTTAGGGTTGCCAAGATACTTTATCCACCCCATTTCTATTATCGAATCCCACAGCAACTTGGGCAAGACAACTTCGCTTCACGTGGAGGTCGGGCCCACAAACCGAGGGCGTAGGGCTTGTGACCAGGTCTCCGTCGCTCCGGTGCCCATAACTTTTGATCCGTAACGAGTTACGCGGCGCACAACATTCTGTTGGAAAGCTCTCCAAGATCTCTACGATAGGGGCAACCAGCTTGCTCGCTGTGCCCTTTTCTGGAGCCCAAAATCGAACGTTTTCATCAGTTCCGGGCCACTTTTCTAATTTAGCTCTATTTTTCCATTCCGGATCGTATGTCGTGAGCTGTTAAAAGGACAACAACCTTACTCGTGGGAAATTAGAGGGCCCTACAACGCATCGAAATCTCAATTTGCGAGGATGCTGGGTTGTTGAAATGGATGGGTTGTCGGTAAGCCCATTGGGCCTTCTGAATGGGCCATCTCTCTGGGCTGGATCTGTGAACCGTTAACACATAAAGGAATTGTGTCCTCAACATGACGGGTGCGATCATACTAGCACTAATGCACCGGATCCCATCAGAACTCCGAAGTAAAGCGTGCTTCGGCGAGAGTAGTAATAGGATAGGTGACCCCCTGGGAAGTCCTCGTGTTGCACCCCCCTTTTCAATTTTTTTTCTCTGGATAGGGTTACCAAGATACTTTATCCACCCCATTTCTATTGTCGAATCCCACAGCACCTTGGGCAAGACAACTTCGCTTCACGTGGAGGCCGGGCCCGCAAACCGAGGGTGTGGGGCTTGTGACCAGGTCTCCGTCGATCCGGTGCCCGTAAGTTTTGATCCGTAACGAGTTACGCAACGCACAACATACTGTTGGATATCTCTCCGAGAGCTCTACTATGGGAACAGCTAGCTTGCTCGCTATGCCCATTGTTGGAGCCCAAAATCGAACGTTTTCATCTGTTTCGTTCCACTTTTCTAATTTAACTCTATTTTTCTGTCCCGGATCGTACGTCGTGAGCTGTTAAAAGGACAACAACCTTACTCGTGGGACATTAGAGGGCCCTACAATGCATCGAAATCCCATCTTGCGAGGATGCTGGGTTGTTGAAGCGGATGGGTTGTAGTTAAGCCCATTGGGCCTTCTGAATGGGCCATATCTCTAGGCTGGGTCTGTGAACCGTTAACACATAAAGGAATTGTGTCCTCAACATGACGGGTGTGATCATACAAGCACTAATGCACCAGATCCCATCAGAACTCCGAAGTTAAGCGTGCTTGGGCGAGAGTAGTACTAGGATGGGTGACCCCTTGGGAAGTCCTCGTGTTGTATCCCCCTTTTCAATTTTTTTTGCTCTGGTTAGGGTTGCCAAGATACTTTATCCACCCCATTTCTATTATCGAATCCCACAGCACCTTGGGCAAGACAACTTCGCTTCACGTGGAGGCCGGGCCCGCAAACGGAGGGCGTAGGGCTTGTGACCAGGTCTCAATCGCTCCGGTGCCCATAACTTTTGATCCGTAACTAGTTACGTGGCGCACAGCATACTGTTGGAAAGCTCTCCGAGAGCTCTATGACGGGGGCAGCTAGCTTGCTCGTTGTAACCATTGTTGGAGCCCAAAATCGAACGTTATCATCAGTTTCGGACCACTTTTCTAATTTAGCTCTATTTTTCCGACCCGGATCGTACGTCGTGAGCTGTTAAAAGGACAACAACCTTACTCGCGGGACATTAGAGGGCCCTACAACGTATCGAAATCTCATCTTTCGAGGATGCTGGGTTGTTGAAGCGGATGGGTTGTCGTTAAGCCCATTGGGCCTTCTGAATGGGCCATCTCACTAGGCTGGGTCTGTGAACCGTTAACACATAAAGGAATTGTGCACTCAACATGACGGGTGCGATCATACCAGCACTAATGCATCGGATCCCATCAGAACTCCAAAGTTAAGCGTGCTTGGGCGAGAGTAGTACTAGGATGGGTGACCCCCCGTGAAGTCCTCGTGTTGCACCCCCTTTTTCAATTTTTTTTCCTCCAGTTAGGGTTGCCAAAATAGTTTACCCACTCCATTTCTATTATCGAATCCCACAGCACCTTGGGAAAGACAACTTCGTTTCACATGGAGGCCGGGCCCGCAAACCGGGGACGTAGGGCTTGTGACCAGGTCTCCGTCGCTCCGGTGGCCATAACTTTTGATCCGTAATGAGTTATGCGGCGCACAGCATACTGTTGGAAAGCTCTCCAAGAGCTCTACGATGGGGGCAGCTAGCTTGCTCGCTATGCCCTTTTTTGGAGCCCAAAATTAGACGTTTTCATCAGTTTCCGGCAACTCTTCTAATTTAGCTCTATTTTTTTTCGTCCCGGATCGTACGTCGTAAGCTGTTAAAAGGACAACAACCTTACTCACACGACATTAGAGGGCCCTACAACGCATCGAAATCCCATCTTGCGAGGATGCTGGGTTGTTGAAACGGATGGGTTGTCGTTAAGCCCATTGGGCCTTCTGAATGGGCCATTTCTCTAGGCTGGGTCTGTGAACCGTTAACACATAAGGAATTGTGCCCTCAACATGACGGGTGCGATCATACCAGCACCAATGCACCAGATCCCATCAGAACTCCGAAGTTAAGCGTGCTTGGGCGAGAGTACTACTAGGATGGGTGACCCCCTGGGAAGTCCGCGTGTTGCACCCCCCTTTTCAATTTTTTTTCCTCCGGTTAGGGTGGCCAAGATACTTTATCCACCCCATTTCTATTATCGAATCCCACAGCACCTTGGGCAAGACAACTTCGCTTCACGTGGTGGCCGGGCCCGCAAACCGGGGACGTAGGGCTTGTGACCAGGTCTCCTTCGCTCCGGTGCCCATAACTTTTGATCCGTAACGAGTTACGCGGCGCACAGCATACTGTTGGAAAGCTCTCCGAGAGCTCTACGATAAGGGCAGCTAGCTTGCTCGCTGTGCCCTTTGTTGGAGCCCAAAATCGAACGTTTTCATCAGTTTCGGACCACTTTTCTAATTTAGCTATATTTTTTCGTCCCGGATCGTACGTCGTGAGCTGTTAAAAGGACAACAACCTTACTCGCTGGACATTAGAAGGCCCTACAACGCATCAAAATCTCATCTTGCGAGGATGCTGGGTTGTTGAAGCGGATGGGTTGTCGTTAAGCCCATTGGGCCTTCTGAATGGGCCAACTCTCTAGGCTGGGTCTGTGAACCGTTAACACATAAAGGAATTGTGCCCTCAACATGATGGGTGCGATCATACCAGCACTAATGAACCGGATCCCATCAGAACTCCGAAGTTAAGCGTGCTTAGGCGAGAGTAGTACTAGGAAGGGTGACCCCTTGGGAAGTCCCCGTATTGCACCCCCCTTTTCAATTTTTTTTGCTCTGGTTAGGGTTGCCAAGATACTTTATCTACCCCATTTCTATTATCGAATTCCACAGCACCTTGGGCAAGAGAACTTCGCTTCACGTGGAGGCCGGGCCTGCAAACCGAGGGCGTAGGGCTTCGGACCACGTCTCCGTCGCTCCGGTGCCCATAACTTTTGATCCGTAACGAGTTACGCGGCGCACAACATACTGTTGGAAAGCTCTCCGAGAGCTCTACGACGGGGGCAGCTAGCTTGCTCGTTTTACCCCTTGTTGGAGCCCAAAATCGAACGTTTTCATTAGTTTCGGGCCACTTTTCTAGTTTAGCTATATTTTTTCGTCCCGGATGGTACGTCGTGAGCTGTTAAAAGGACAACAACCTTACTCGCGGGACATTAGAAGGCCCTACAACGCATCGAAATCTCATCTTGCGAGGATGCTGGGTTGTTGAAGCGGATGGGTTGTCGTTAAGCCCATTGGGCCTTCTGAATGGGCCATCTCTCTAGGCTGGGTCTGTGAACCGTTAACACATAAAGGAATTGTGTCCTCAACATGACGGGTGCGATCATACCAGCACTAATGCACCGGATCCCATCAGAACTCCGAAGTTAAGCGTGCTTGGGCGAGAGTAGTACTAGGATGGTTGACCCCTTGGGAAGTCCTCGTGTTGCACCCCCATTTTCAATTTTTTTTCCTCCGGTTAGGGTTGCCAAGATACTTTATCCTCCCCATTTCTATTATCGAATCCCACAGTACCTTGGGCAAGAGAACTTCGCTTCACGTGGAGGCCGGGCCCGCAAACCGGGGGCGTAGGGCTTGTGACCAGGTCTCCGTCGCTCCGGTGCCTATAACATTTGATCCGTAACGAGTTACGCGGCGCACAGCATATTGTTGGAAAGCTCTCTGAGAGCTCTACGATGGGGGCAGCTAGCTTGCTCGCTATGCCCTTTTTTGGAGCCCAAAATTAGACGTTTTCATCAGTTTCCGGCAACTCTTCTAATTTTGCTCTATTTTTTTTCGTCCCGGATCGTACGTCGTAAGCTGTTAAAAGGACAACAACCTTACTCACACGACATTAGAGGGCCCTACAACGCATCGAAATCCCATCTTGCGAGGATGCTGGGTTGTTGAAACGGATGGGTTGTCGTTAAGCCCATTGGGCCTTCTGAATGGGCCATTTCTCTAGGCTGGGTCTGTGAACCGTTAACACATAAGGAATTGTGCCCTCAACATGACGGGTGCGATCATACCAGCACCAATGCACCAGATCCCATCAGAACTCCGAAGTTAAGCGTGCTTGGGCGAGAGTAGTACTAGGATGGGTGACCCCCTGGGAAGTCCGCGTGTTGCACCCCCCTTTTCAATTTTTTTTCCTCCGGTTAGGGTGGCCAAGATACTTTATCCACCCCATTTCTATTATCGAATCCCACAGCACCTTGGGCAAGACAACTTCGCTTCACGTGGTGGCCGGGCCCGCAAACCGGGGACGTAGGGCTTGTGACCAGGTCTCCTTCGCTCCGGTGCCCATAACTTTTGATCCGTAACGAGTTACGCGGCGCACAGCATACTGTTGGAAAGCTCTCCGAGAGCTCTACGATAAGGGCAGCTAGCTTGCTCGCTGTGACCTTTTTTGGAGCCCAAATTCGAACATTTTCATCAGTTTCGGACCACTTTTCTGATTTAGCTATATTTTTTCTTCCCGGATCGTACGTCGTGAGCTGTTAAAAGGACAACAACCTTACTCGCTGGACATTAGAAGGCCCTTCAACGCATCAAAATCTCATCTTGCGAGGATGCTGGGTTGTTAAAGCGGATGGGTTGTCGTTAAGCCCATTGGGCCTTCTGAATGGGCCAACTCTCTAGGCTGGGTCTGTGAACCGTTAACACATAAAGGAATTGTGCCCTCAACATGATGGGTGCGATCATACCAGCACTAATGAACCGGATCCCATCAGAACTCCGAAGTTAAGCGTGCTTAGGCGAGAGTAGTACTAGGAAGGGTGACCCCTTGGGAAGTCCCCGTATTGCACCCCCATTTTCAATTTTTTTTGCTCTGGTTAGGGTTGCCAAGATACTTTATCTACCCCATTTCTATTATCGAATTCCACAGCACCTTGGGCAAGAGAACTTCGCTTCACGTGGAGGCCGGGCCTGCAAACCGAGGGCGTAGGGCTTCGGACCAGGTCTCCGTCGCTCCGGTGCCCATAACTTTTGATCCGTAACGAGTTACGCGGCGCACAACATACTGTTGGAAAGCTCTCCGAGAGCTCTACGACGGGGGCAGCTAGCTTGCTCGTTTTACCCCTTGTTGGAGCCCAAAATCGAACGTTTTCATTAGTTTCGGGCCACTTTTCTAGTTTAGCTATATTTTTTCATCCCGGATGGTACGTCGTGAGCTGTTAAAAGGACAACAACCTTACTCGCGGGACATTAGAAGGCCCTACAACGCATCGAAATCTCATCTTGCGAGGATGCTGGGTTGTTGAAGCGGATGGGTTGTCGTTAAGCCCATTGGGCCTTCTGAATGGGCCATCTCTCTAGGCTGGGTCTGTGAACCGTTAACACATAAAGGAATTGTGTCCTCAACATGACGGGTGCGATCATACCAGCACTAATGCACCGGATCCCATCAGAACTCCGAAGTTGAGCGTGCTTGGGCGAGAGTAGTACTAGGATGGTTGACCCCTTGGGAAGTCCTCGTGTTGCACCCCCATTTTCAATTTTTTTTCCTCCGGTTAGGGTTGCCAAGATACTTTATCCTCCCCATTTCTATTATCGAATCCCACAGTACCTTGGGCAAGAGAACTTCACTTCACGTGGAGGCCGGGCCCGCAAACCGGGGGCGTAGGGCTTGTGACCAGGTCTCCGTCGCTCCAGTGCCCACAACTTTTGATCCGTAACGAGTTACACGTCGCACAGCATACTGTTGGAAAGCTCTCCGAGAGCTCTACGACGGGGGAAGGTAGCTTGCTTGCTATGTGCTTTTTTGGAGCCCAAAATCGAACGTTTTTATCAGTTTCTGGTCACTTTTCTATTTTAGCTCTATTTTTTGGTCCCGGATCGTACGTCGTGAGGTGTTAGAAGAACAACAACCTTACTCACGGGACATTTGAGTGCACTACAATACATCAAAATCCCATCTTGCGAGGATGCAGGGTTGTTGAAGCGGATGGGTTGTCGTTAAGTCCATTGGGCCTTTTGAATGGGCCATCTCTCTAGGCTGGGTCTGTGAGCCGTTAACACATAAAGGAATTGTGCCCTCAACATGACGGGTGCGATCATACCAGCACTAATGCACCGGATCCCATCAGAACTCCGAAGTTAAGCGTGTTTGGGCGAGAGTAGTACTAGGATGGGTGACCCCCTGGGAAGTCCTCGTGTTGCACCCTCCTTTTCAATTTTTTTTCCTCCGGTTAGGGTTGCCAAGATACTTTATCCACCCCATTTCTATTATAGAATCCCACATCACCTTGGGCAAGACAACTTCGCTTCACGTGAATGCCGGGCCCGCAAATCGGGGACGTAGGGCTTGTGACCAGGTCTTCGTCGCTCTGGTGCCCATAACTTTTGATCCGTAACGAGTTACGCGGCGTACAGCATACTGTTGAAAGCTCTCCGAGAGCTCTATGACGGGGGCAGCTAGCTTGCTCGCTCTGCCCATTGTTGAAGCCCAAAATCGAAAGTTTTCATCAGTTTCTGGCCAATTTTCTAATTTAGCTCTATTTTTCCATCCCGGATCGTACGTCGTGAGCTGTTAAAAGGACAACAACCTTACTCACGGGATATTAGAGGGCACTACAACGCAATAAAATCCCATCTTGTGAGGATGCTGGGTTGTTGAAGAGGATGGGTTGTCGTTAAGCCCATTGGGCTTTCTGAATGGGCCATCTCTCTAGGCTGGGTCTGTGAACCGTTAACACATAAAGGAATTGTGCACTCAATATGACGGGTGCGATCATACCCGCACTAATGCACCGAATCCCATCAGAACTCCGAAGTTAAGCGTGCTTGGGCAAGAGTAGTACTAGGATGGGTGACCCCCTAGGAAGTCCTCGTGTTGCACCCCCCTTTTCAATTTTTTTTGCTCTGGTTAGGGTTGTCCAGATACTTTATCCACCCCATTTCTATTATCGAATCGCACAGCACCTTGGGCAAGACAACTTCGCTTCACGTAGAGGCCGGGCTCGCAAACCGAGGGCGTAGGGCTTGTGACCAGGTCTCCGTCGCTCCGGTGCCCATAACTTTTGATCCGTAACGAGTTACACGTAGCACTGCATATTGTTGAAAAGCTCTGCGAAAGCTCTATGACGGGGGCAGCCAGCTTGCTCGATGTGCCCTTTGTTGGAGCCCAAAATCGAAAGTTTTCATCAGTTTTGGGCCACTTTTCTAATTTAGCTCTATTTTTCCGTTCCGGATCGTATGTCGTGAGCTGTTAAAAGGACAACAACAATACTCGCGGGACATTAGAGGGCCCTACAACGCATCAAAATCTCATCTTGCGAGGATGGTGGGTTGTTGAAGCGGATGGGTTGTCGTTAAGCCCATTGGGCCTTCTGAATGGGCCATCTCTCTAGGCTGGGTCTGTGAACCGTTAACACATAAAGGAATTGTGCCCTCAACATGACGGGTGCGATCATACCAGCACTAATGCACCGGATCCCATCAGAACTCCGAAGTTAAGCGTGCTTGGGCGAGAGTAGTACTAGGATGGGCGACCCCCTAGGAAGTCCTCGTGTTGCACCCCTCTTTTCAATTTTTTTTCCTCTGGTTAGGGTTGCCAAGATACTTTATCCACCCCATTTCTATTATCGAATCCCACAGTTCCTTGGGCAAGACAACTTCGCTTCACGTGGAGGCCGGGCCCGCAAACCGGCGGCGAAGGGCTTGTGACTAGGTCTCCGTCGCTCGGGTGCCCATAACTTTTAATCCGTAACGAGTTACACGTCGCACAGCATATTGTTGGGAAGATCTCCGAGAGCTCTACGATTGGGACAGCGAGCTTGCTCGCTGTGCCCTTTTTTGGAGCCCAAAATTGAATGTTTTCATCAGTTTCGGGCCACTCTTCTAATTTAGCTCTATTTTTCCGTCCCGTATCGTACATCGTGAGGTGTTAAAAGGACAACAACCTTACTCGCGGGACGTTAAAGGGCACTACCACGCATCGAAATCCAATCTTGCGAGGATGCTGGGTTGTTGAAGCGTATGGGTTGTCGTTAAGCCCATTGGGCCTTCTGAATGGGCCATCTCTCTAGGTTGGGTCTGTGAACCGTTAACACATAAAGGAATTGTGCCCTCAACATGACGGGTGCGATCATACCAGCACTAATGCACCGGATCCCGTCAGAACTCCGAAGATAAGCGTGCTTGGGCGAGAGTAGTACTAGGATGGGTGACCCCATGGGAAGTCCTCGTGTTGCACCCCCCTTTTCAATTTTTTTTGCTCTGATTAGGGTTGCCAAGATACTTTATCCACCCCATTTCTATTATCGAATCCCACAGTACCTTGGGCAAGACAACTTCGCTTCACGTTGAGGCCGGGCCCGCAAACCGGGGGCGTAGGGCTTGTGACCAGGTCTCCGTCGCTCCGGTGCCCATAACTTTTGATCCGTAACGAGTTACACGTCGCACTGCATACTGTTGGAAAGCTCTCCTAGAGCTCTACGATGGGGCAGCGGGCGTGCTCGCTGTGCCCATTGTTGGAGCCCAAAATCGAACGTTTTCATCAGTTTCGGGCCACTTTTCTGATTTAGCTGTATTTTTCCATCCCGGATTGTACGTCGTGAGCTGTTAAATGGACAACAACCATACTCGCGGGACATTAGAGGGCCCTACAACGCATCGAAATCTCATCTTGCGAGGATGCTGGGTTGTTGAAGCGGATGGGTTGTCGTTAAGCCCATTGGGCCTTCTGAATGAGCCATCTCTCTAGGTTGGGTCTGTGAACCGTTAACACATAAAGGAATTGTGCCCTCAACATGACGGGTGCGATCATACCAGCACTAATGCACCAGATCCCATCAGAACTCCGAAGTTAAGCGTGCTTGGGCGAGAGTAGTACTAGGATGGGTGACCCCCTGTGAAGTCCTCGTGTTTCACCCCTCTTTTCAATTTTTTTTCCTCTGGTTAGGGTTTCCAAGATACTTTATCCATCCCATTTCTATTATTGAATCCTACAGTACCTTGGGCAAGACAACTTCGCTTCACGTGGAGGCCGGGCCCGCAAACCGGGGGCGTAGGGCTTGTGACCAGGTCTCCGTCGCTCTGGTACCCATAACTTTTGATCCGTAACGAGTTACGCGGCGCACAACATACTATTGGAAAGCTCTCCGAGACCTCGACGACGGGGGCAGCGAGCTTGCTCGCTGTGCCCTTTTTTGGAGCCCAAAATCGAACGTATTCATCAGTTTCGGGCCATTTTTCTGATTTAGCTCTATTTTTCCATCCCGGATCGTACGTCGTGAGCTGTTAAAAGGACAACAACCTTAATCGCTGGACATTAGAGGGCCCTACAACGCATCGAAATCTCATCTTTTGAGGATGCTGGGATGTTGAAGCGGATGGGTTGTCGTTAAGCCCATTGGGCCTTCTGAATGGGCCATCTCTCTAGGTTGGGTCTGTGAACCGTTAACACATAAAGGAATTGTGCCCTCAACATGGCGGGTGGGATCATACCAGCACTAATGCACCGGATCCCATCAAAACTCCGAAGTTAAGCGTGCTTGGGCGAGAGTAGTACTAGGATGGGTGACCCCCTGGGAAGTCCTCGTGTTGCACCCCCCTTTTCAATTTTTTTTCCTCCGGTTAGGGTTGCCAAGATACTTTATCCACCCCATTTCTATTATCGAATCCCACAGTACCTTGGGCAAGACAACTTCGCTTCACGTGGAGGCCGGGCCCGCAAACCGGGGGCGTAGGGCTTGTGACCAGGTCTCCGTCGCTCAGATGCCCATACCTTTTGATCCGTAACGAGTTACATGTCGCACAGCAAACTGTTGGAAAGCTTTCCGAGAGCTCTACGATGGGGGCAGTGAGCTTGCTCGTTGTGCCCTTTTTTGGAGCCCAAAATCGAACGTTTTCATCAGTTTCGGGCCACTCTTCTGATTTAACTCTATTTTTTCGTCCCGGATCGTACGTCGTGAGGTGTTAAAAGGACAAAAGCCTAACTCGCGAGACATTAGAGGGCACTACAACGCATCGAAATCCCAGCTTGCGAGGATGCTAGGTTATTGAAGTGGATGGGTTGTCGTTAAGCCCTTTGGGCCTTCTGAATGGGCCATCTCTCTAGGCTGGGTCTGTGAACCGTTAACACATAAAGGAATTGTGCCCTCAACATGACGGGTGCGATCATACCAGCACTAATACACCGAATCCCATCAGAACTCCGAAGTTAAGCGTGCTTGGGCGAGAATAGTACTAGGATGGGTGACCCCCTGTGAAGTCCTCGTGTTGCACCCCCCTTTTCAATTATTTTTGCGCTGGTTAGGGTTTCCAAGATACTTTATCCACCCTATTTCTATTATCGAATCACACAGCACCTTGGGCAAGACAACTTCGCTTGACGTGGAGGCCGGGCCCGCAAACTGAGAGCGTAGGGCTTGTGACCAGGTCTCCGTCGCTCCGGTGCCCATAACTTTTGGTTCGTAACGAGTTACGCGACGAACAGCATACTGTTGGAAAGCACTCCGAGAGCTCTACGACGGGGGCAACCAGCTTGCTCTCTGTGCCCTTTGTTGGAGCCCAAAATCGAACATTTACATCAGTTTCGAGCAACTTTTCTAATTTAGCACTATTTTTCGGTCCCGGATCGTACGTCGTGAGCTGTTAAAAGGACAACAACCTTACTCGCGGGACATTAGAGGGCCCTACAACGCATCGAAATCTCATCTTGCGATGATGCTGGGTTGTTGAAGCGGATGGGTTGTCGTTAAGCCCATTGGGCCTTCTGAATGGGCGATCTCTCTAGGCTGGGTCTGTGAACCGTTAACACATAAAGGAATTGTGCCCTCAACATGACAGGTGCGATCATACCAACACTAATGCACCAGTTCCCATCAGAACTCCGAAGTTAAGCGTGCTTGGGCAAGAGTAGTACTAGGATGGGTGACCCCCTGTGAAGTCCTCGTGTTTTACCCCCCTTTTCAAATTTTTTTTCTCCGGTTAGGGTTGCCAAGATACTTTATCCACCCCATTTCTATTATCGAATCCCACAGTACCTTGGGCAAGACAACTTCGCTTCACGTGGAGGCCGGGCCCGCAAACCGGGGGCGTAGGGCTTGTGACCAGGTCTCCGTCGCTCTGGTGCCCATAACTTTTGATCCGTAACGAGTTACGCGGCGCAAAACATACTCTTGGAAAGCTCTCCGAGACCTCGACGACGGGGGCAGCGAGCCTGCTCGCTGTGCCCTTTTTTGGAGCCCAAAATCGAACGTTTTCATCAGTTTCGGGCCACTTTTCTGATTTAGCTCTATTTTTCCATCCCGGATCGTACGTCGTGAGCTGTTAAAAGGACAACAACCTTAATCGCGGGACATTAGAGGGCCCTACAACGCATCGAAATCTCATCTTTTGAGGATGTTGGGATGTTGAAGAGGATGGGTTGTCGTTAAGCCCATTGGGCCTTCTGAATGGGCCATCTCTCTAGGCTGGGTCTGTGAACCGTTAACACATAAAGGAATTGTGCCCTCAACATGACGGGTGCGATCATACTAGCACTAATGCACCGGATCCCATCAAAACGCCGAAGTTAAGCGTGCTTGGGCGAGAGTAGTACTAGGATGGGTGACCCCCTGGGAAGTCCTCGTGTTGCACCCCCCCTTTCAATTTTTTTTGCTCCGGTTAGGGTTGCCAAGATACTTTATCCACCCCATTTCTATTATCGATTCCCACAGTACCTTTGGCAAGTCAACTTCGCTTCACGTGGAGGTCGGGCCCGCAAACCGGGGGCGTAGGGCTTGCGACCAGGTCTCCGTCGCTCCGATGCCCATAACTTTTGATCCGTAACGAATTACACGTCGCACAGGAAACTGTTGGAAAGCTCTCCGAAAGCTCTACGATAGGGGCAGCGAGCTTGCTCGCTCTGCCCTTTTTTGGAGCCCAAAATCGAATGTTTTCATCAGTTTCGGGCCACTCTTCTAATTTAACTCTATTTTTTCGTCCCGGATCGTACGTCGTGAGGTGTTAAAAGGACAACAACCTTACTCGCGGGACATTAGAGCACTACAATGCATCGAAATCCCATCTTGCGAGGATGCTGGGTTGTTGAAGTGGATGGGTTGTCGTTAAGCCCATTGGGCCTTCTGAATGGGCCATCTCTCTAGGCTGGGTCTATGAACCGTTAACACATAAAGGAATTGTGCCCTCAACATGGCGGGTGCGATCATACCAGCACTAATGCACCGGATCCCATCAAAACTCCGAAGTTAAGCGTACTTGGGCAATAGTAGTACTAGGATAGGTGACCCCCTGGGAAGTCCTCGTGTTGCACTCCCCTTTTCAATTTTATTTGTTCCGGTTAGGGTTGCCAAGATAGTTTATCCACCTCATTTCTATTATCGAATCCCACAGCACCTTGGGCAAGACAACTTCGCTTCACGTGGAGGCCGGGCCTGTAAACCGAGGGCGTAGGGCTTGTGACAAGGTCTCCGTCGCTCCGATGCCCATAACTTTTGATCTGTAACGAGTTACGCGGCGCACAGCATACTATTGGAAAGCTCTCCGAGAGCTCTACGACGGGGGCAGTGAGCTTGCTCGCTTTGCCCTTTTTTGGAGCCCAAAATCGAACGTTTTCATCAGTTTCTGGCCACTTTTCTAATTTAGCTCTATTTTTCTATCCCGGATCGTACGTCGTGAGCTGTTAAAAAGACAACAACCTTACTCGCGGGACATTAGAGGGCCCTACAACACATCGAAATCTCATCTTGCGAGGATGCTAGGTTGTTGAAGCGGATGGGTTGTCGTTAAGCCCATTGGGCCTTCTGAATGGGCCATCTCTCTAGGCTGGGTCTGTGAACTGTTAACACATAAAGCAATTGTGCCCGCAACATGAAGAGTGCGATCATACCAGCACTAATGCACCAGATCCCATCAGAACTCCGAAGTTAAGCGTGCTTGGGCGAGAGTAGTACTAGGATGGGTGACCCCCTGGGAAGTCCTCGTGTTGCACCCCCCCTTTCAATTTTTTTTGCTCCGGTTAGGGTTGCCAAGATACTTTATCCACCCCATTTCTATTATCGATTCCCACAGTACCTTTGGCAAGTCAACTTCGCTTCACGTGGAGGCCGGGCCCGCAAACCGGGGGCGTAGGCCTTGTGACCAGGTCTCCGTCGCTCCGATGCCCATAACTTTTGATCCGTAACGAATTACACGTCGCACAGCAAACTGTTGGAAAGCTCTCCGAAAGCTCTACGATAGGGGCAGCGAGCTTGCTCGCTCTGCCCTTTTTTGGAGCCCAAAATCGAATGTTTTCATCAGTTTCGGGCCACTCTTCTAATTTAACTCTATTTTTTCGTCCCGGATCGTACGTCGTGAGGTGTTAAAAGGACAATAACCTTACTTGCGGGACATTAGAGGGCAATACAACGCATCGAAATCTCATCTTGCGAGGATGCTGGGTTGTTGAAGCGGATGGGTTGTCGTTAAGCCCATTGGGCCTTCTGAATGGGCCATCTCTCTAGGTTGGATCTGTGAACCATTAACACATAAAGGAATTGTGCCCTCAACATGACGGGTGCGATCATACCAGCACTAATGCACCAAATCCCATCAGAACTCCGAAGTTAAGCGTGCTTGGACGTGAGTAGTACTAGGATGGGTGACCCCCTGGGAAGTCCTCGTGTTGCACCCCCCATTTCAATTTTTTTTCCTCCGGTTAGGGTTGCCAAGATACTTTATCCACCCCATTTCTATTATCGAATCCCACAGTACCTTGGGCAAGACAACTTCGCTTCACGTGGAGGCCGGGCCCGCAAACCGAGGGTGTAGGGCTTGTGACCAGGTCTCCGTCACTCCGGTGCCCATAACTTTTGATCCGTAACGAGTTAGACGTCGCACTGCATACTGTTGGAAAGCCCTCCGAGAGCTCTACGATGGGGGCAGCGAGCTTGCTCGCTGTTCCCTTTTTGGAGCCCAAAATCGAACGTTTTCATCAGTTTCGTGCCACTCTTCTAATTTAGCTCTATTATTCCATCCCGGATCGTACGTCGTGAGATGTTAAAAGGACAATAACCATACTCGCGGGACATTAGAGGGCACTACAACGCATCGAAATCCCATCTTGCGAGGATGCTGGGTTGTTGAAGTGGATGGGTTGTCGTTAAGCCCATTGGGCCTTCTGAATGTGCCATCTCTCTAAGCTGGGTCTGTGAACCGTTAACACATAATTGAATTGTGCCCTCAACATGACGGGCGCGATCATACCAACACTAATGCACCGGATGCCATCAAAACTCCGAAGTGAAGCGTGCTTGGGCGAGAGTAGTACTAGGATGGGTGACCCCCTGGGAAGTCCTCGTGTTGCACCCCCCTTTTCAATTTTTTTTTCCTCCGGTTAGGGTTGCCAAGATACTTTATCCATCCCATTCCTATTATCAAATCCCACAGCACCTTGGTCAAGACAACTTCGCTTCACGTGGAGGCCGGGCCCGCAAACCGAGGGCGTAGGGCTTGTGACCAAGTCTTCATCGCTCCGGTGCCCATAACTTTTGATCCCTAACGAGTTACGCGGCGCACAGCATACTATTGGAAAGCTCTCCAAGTGCTCTACGACGGGGTCAGCGACCTTGCTCGCTGTGCCCTTTTTGGAGCCCAAAATGGAGCGTTTTCATCAGTTTCGGGCCAGTTTTCTAATTTAGCTCTATTTTTCCGTCCCGGATCGTACGTCGTGAGCTGTTAAAAGGACAACAACCTTACTAGCGGGACATTAGAGGGCCCTACAATGCATCGAAATCTCATTTTTGAGGATGCATGGTTGTTGAAGCGGATGGGTTGTCGTTAAGCCCATTGGACCTTCTGAATGGGCCATCTCTCTAGGCTGGGTCTGTGAACCGTTAACACATAAAGGAATAGTGTCCTCAACATGATGGGTGCGATCATACCAGCACTAATGCACCGGATCCCATCAGAACTCCGAAGTTAAGCATGCTTGGGCGAGAGTAGTACTAGGATGGGTGACCCCCTGGGAAGTCCTCGTGTTGCACCCCCCTTTTCAATTTTTTTTGCTCCGGTTAGGGTTGTCAAGATACTTTATCCATCCCATTTCTATTATCAAATCCCACAGCACCTTGGGCAAGACAACTTCGCTTCACGTGGAGGCCGGGCCCGCAAACCGGGGGCGTAGGGCTTGTGACCAGGTCTCCGTCGCTCCGGTGCCCATAACTTTTGATCCGTAACGAGTTACACGTCGCACTGCATACTGTTGGAAAGCTCTCCTAGAGCTCTACGATGGGGCAGCGGGCGTGCTCGCTGTGCCCATTGTTGGAGCCCAAAATCGAACGTTTTCATCAGTTTCGGGCCACTTTTCTAATTTAGCTGTATTTTTCCATCCCGGATTGTACGTCGTGAGCTGTTAAATGGACAACAACCATACTCGCGGGACATTAGAGGGCCCTACAACGCATCGAAATCTCATCTTGCGAGGATGCTGGGTTGTTGAAGCGGATGGGTTGTCGTTAAGCCCATTGGGCCTTCTGAATGAGCCATCTCTCTAGGTTGGGTCTGTGAACCGTTAACACATAAAGGAATTGTGCCCTCAACATGACGGGTGCGATCATACCAGCACTAATGCACCAGATCCCATCAGAACTCCGAAGTTAAGCGTGCTTGGGCGAGAGTAGTACTAGGATGGGTGACCCCCTGTGAAGTCCTCGTGTTTCACCCCTCTTTTCAATTTTTTTTCCTCTGGTTAGGGTTTCCAAGATACTTTATCCATCCCATTTCTATTATCGAATCCTACAGTACCTTGGGCAAGACAACTTCGCTTCACGTGGAGGCCGGGCCCGCAAACCGGGGGCGTAGGGCTTGTGACCAGGTCTCCGTCGCTCTGGTACCCATAACTTTTGATCCGTAACGAGTTACGCGGCGCACAACATACTATTGGAAAGCTCTCCGAGACCTCGACGACGGGGGCAGCGAGCTTGCTCGCTGTGCCCTTTTTTGGAGCCCAAAATCGAACGTATTCATCAGTTTCGGGCCATTTTTCTGATTTAGCTCTATTTTTCCATCCCGGATCGTACGTCGTGAGCTGTTAAAAGGACAACAACCTTAATCGCGGGACATTAGAGGGCCCTACAACGCATCGAAATCTCATCTTTTGAGGATGCTGGGATGTTGAAGCGGATGGGTTGTCGTTAAGCCCATTGGGCCTTCTGAATGGGCCATCTCTCTAGGTTGGGTCTGTGAACCGTTAACACATAAAGGAATTGTGCCCTCAACATGGCGGGTGGGATCATACCAGCACTAATGCACCGGATCCCATCAAAACTCCGAAGTTAAGCGTGCTTGGGCGAGAGTAGTACTAGGATGGGTGACCCCCTGGGAAGTCCTCGTGTTGCACCCCCCTTTTCAATTTTTTTTCCTCCGGTTAGGGTTGCCAAGATACTTTATCCACCCCATTTCTATTATCGAATCCCACAGTACCTTGGGAAAGACAACTTCGCTTCACGTGGAGGCCGGGCCCGCAAACCGGGGGCGTAGGGCTTGTGACCAGGTCTCCGTCGCTCAGATGCCCATACCTTTTGATCCGTAACGAGTTACATGTCGCACAGCAAACTGTTGGAAAGCTTTCCGAGAGCTCTACGATGGGGGCAGTGAGCTTGCTCGTTGTGCCCTTTTTTGGAGCCCAAAATCGAACGTTTTCATCAGTTTCGGGCCACTCTTCTGATTTAACTCTATTTTTTCGTCCCGGATCGTACGTCGTGAGGTGTTAAAAGGACAAAAGCCTAACTCGCGGGACATTAGAGGGCACTACAACGCATCGAAATCCCAGCTTGCGAGGATGCTAGGTTATTGAAGTGGATGGGTTGTCGTTAAGCCCTTTGGGCCTTCTGAATGGGCCATCTCTCTAGGCTGGGTCTGTGAACCGTTAACACATAAAGGAATTGTGCCCTCAACATGACGGGTGCGATCATACCAGCACTAATACACCGAATCCCATCAGAACTCCGAAGTTAAGCGTGCTTGGGCGAGAATAGTACTAGGATGGGTGACCCCCTGTGAAGTCCTCGTGTTGCACCCCCCTTTTCAATTATTTTTGCGCTGGTTAGGGTTTCCAAGATACTTTATCCACCCTATTTCTATTATCGAATCACACAGCACCTTGGGCAAGACAACTTCGCTTGACGTGGAGGCCGGGCCCGCAAACTGAGAGCGTAGGGCTTGTGACCAGGTCTCCGTCGCTCCGGTGCCCATAACTTTTGGTTCGTAACGAGTTACGCGACGAACAGCATACTGTTGGAAAGCACTCCGAGAGCTCTACGACGGGGGCAACCAGCTTGCTCTCTGTGCCCTTTGTTGGAGCCCAAAATCGAACATTTACATCAGTTTCGAGCAACTTTTCTAATTTAGCACTATTTTTCGGTCCCGGATCGTACGTCGTGAGCTGTTAAAAGGACAACAACCTTACTCGCGGGACATTAGAGGGCCCTACAACGCATCGAAATCTCATCTTGCGATGATGCTGGGTTGTTGAAGCGGATGGGTTGTCGTTAAGCCCATTGGGCCTTCTGAATGGGCGATCTCTCTAGGCTGGGTCTGTGAACCGTTAACACATAAAGGAATTGTGCCCTCAACATGACAGGTGCGATCATACCAACACTAATGCACCAGTTCCCATCAGAACTCCGAAGTTAAGCGTGCTTGGGCAAGAGTAGTACTAGGATGGGTGACCCCCTGTGAAGTCCTCGTGTTTTACCCCCCTTTTCAAATTTTTTTTCTCCGGTTAGGGTTGCCAAGATACTTTATCCACCCCATTTCTATTATCGAATCCCACAGTACCTTGGGCAAGACAACTTCGCTTCACGTGGAGGCCGGGCCCGCAAACCGGGGGCGTAGGGCTTGTGACCAGGTCTCCGTCGCTCTGGTGCCCATAACTTTTGATCCGTAACGAGTTACGCGGCGCAAAACATACTCTTGGAAAGCTCTCCGAGACCTCGACGACGGGGGCAGCGAGCCTGCTCGCTGTGCCCTTTTTTGGAGCCCAAAATCGAACGTTTTCATCAGTTTCGGGCCACTTTTCTGATTTAGCTCTATTTTTCCATCCCGGATCGTACGTCGTGAGCTGTTAAAAGGACAACAACCTTAATCGCGGGACATTAGAGGGCCCTACAACGCATCAAAATCTCATCTTTTGAGGATGTTGGGATGTTGAAGAGGATGGGTTGTCGTTAAGCCCATTGGGCCTTCTGAATGGGCCATCTCTCTAGGCTGGGTCTGTGAACCGTTAACACATAAAGGAATTGTGCCCTCAACATGACGGGTGCGATCATACTAGCACTAATGCACCGGATCCCATCAAAACGCCGAAGTTAAGCGTGCTTGGGCGAGAGTAGTACTAGGATGGGTGACCCCCTGGGAAGTCCTCGTGTTGCACCCCCCCTTTCAATTTTTTTTGCTCCGGTTAGGGTTGCCAAGATACTTTATCCACCCCATTTCTATTATCGATTCCCACAGTACCTTTGGCAAGTCAACTTCGCTTCACGTGGAGGCCGGGCCCGCAAACCGGGGGCGTAGGGCTTGTGACCAGGTCTCCGTCGCTCCGATGCCCATAACTTTTGATCCGTAACGAATTACACGTCGCACAGCAAACTGTTGGAAAGCTCTCCGAAAGCTCTACGATAGGGGCAGCGAGCTTGCTCGCTCTGCCCTTTTTTGGAGCCCAAAATCGAATGTTTTCATCAGTTTCGGGCCACTCTTCTAATTTAACTCTATTTTTTCGTCCCGGATCGTACGTCGTGAGGTGTTAAAAGGACAACAACCTTACTCGCGGGACATTAGAGCACTACAATGCATCGAAATCCCATCTTGCGAGGATGCTGGGTTGTTGAAGTGGATGGGTTGTCGTTAAGCCCATTGGGCCTTCTGAATGGGCCATCTCTCTAGGCTGGGTCTATGAACCGTTAACACATAAAGGAATTGTGCCCTCAACATGGCGGGTGCGATCATACCAGCACTAATGCACCGGATCCCATCAAAACTCCGAAGTTAAGCGTACTTGGGCAATAGTAGTACTAGGATAGGTGACCCCCTGGGAAGTCCTCGTGTTGCACTCCCCTTTTCAATTTTATTTGTTCCGGTTAGGGTTGCCAAGATAGTTTATCCACCTCATTTCTATTATCGAATCCCACAGCACCTTGGGCAAGACAACTTCGCTTCACGTGGAGGCCGGGCCTGTAAACCGAGGGCGTAGGGCTTGTGACAAGGTCTCCGTCGCTCCGATGCCCATAACTTTTGATCTGTAACGAGTTACGCGGCGCACAGCATACTATTGGAAAGCTCTCCGAGAGCTCTACGACGGGGGCAGTGAGCTTGCTCGCTTTGCCCTTTTTTGGAGCCCAAAATCGAACGTTTTCATCAGTTTCTGGCCACTTTTCTAATTTAGCTCTATTTTTCTATCCCGGATCGTACGTCGTGAGCTGTTAAAAAGACAACAACCTTACTCGCGGGACATTAGAGGGCCCTACAACACATCGAAATCTCATCTTGCGAGGATGCTAGGTTGTTGAAGCGGATGGGTTGTCGTTAAGCCCATTGGGCCTTCTGAATAGGCCATCTCTCTAGGCTGGGTCTGTGAACTGTTAACACATAAAGCAATTGTGCCCGCAACATGAAGAGTGCGATCATACCAGCACTAATGCACCAGATCCCATCAGAACTCCGAAGTTAAGCGTGCTTGGGCGAGAGTAGTACTAGGATGGGTGACCCCCTGGGAAGTCCTCGTGTTGCACCCCCCCTTTCAATTTTTTTTGCTCCGGTTAGGGTTGCCAAGATACTTTATCCACCCCATTTCTATTATCGATTCCCACAGTACCTTTGGCAAGTCAACTTCGCTTCACGTGGAGGCCGGGCCCGCAAACCGGGGGCGTAGGCCTTGTGACCAGGTCTCCGTCGCTCCGATGCCCATAACTTTTGATCCGTAACGAATTACACGTCGCACAGCAAACTGTTGGAAAGCTCTCCGAAAGCTCTACGATAGGGGCAGCGAGCTTGCTCGCTCTGCCCTTTTTTGGAGCCCAAAATCGAATGTTTTCATCAGTTTCGGGCCACTCTTCTAATTTAACTCTATTTTTTCGTCCCGGATCGTACGTCGTGAGGTGTTAAAAGGACAATAACCTTACTTGCGGGACATTAGAGGGCAATACAACGCATCGAAATCTCATCTTGCGAGGATGCTGGGTTGTTGAAGCGGATGGGTTGTCGTTAAGCCCATTGGGCCTTCTGAATGGGCCATCTCTCTAGGTTGGATCTGTGAACCATTAACACATAAAGGAATTGTGCCCTCAACATGACGGGTGCGATCATACCAGCACTAATGCACCAAATCCCATCAGAACTCCGAAGTTAAGCGTGCTTGGACGTGAGTAGTACTAGGATGGGTGACCCCCTGGGAAGTCCTCGTGTTGCACCCCCCATTTCAATTTTTTTTCCTCCGGTTAGGGTTACCAAGATACTTTATCCACCCCATTTCTATTATCGAATCCCACAGTACCTTGGGCAAGACAACTTCGCTTCACGTGGAGGCCGGGCCCGCAAACCGAGGGTGTAGGGCTTGTGACCAGGTCTCCGTCACTCCGGTGCCCATAACTTTTGATCCGTAACGAGTTAGACGTCGCACTGCATACTGTTGGAAAGCCCTCCGAGAGCTCTACGATGGGGGCAGCGAGCTTCTCGCTGTTCCCTTTTTGGAGCCCAAAATCGAACGTTTTCATCAGTTTCGTGCCACTCTTCTAATTTAGCTCTATTATTCCATCCCGGATCGTACGTCGTGAGATGTTAAAAGGACAATAACCATACTCGCGGGACATTAGAGGGCACTACAACGCATCGAAATCCCATCTTGCGAGGATGCTGGGTTGTTGAAGTGGATGGGTTGTCGTTAAGCCCATTGGGCCTTCTGAATGTGCCATCTCTCTAAGCTGGGTCTGTGAACCGTTAACACATAATTGAATTGTGCCCTCAACATGACGGGCGCGATCATACCAACACTAATGCACCGGATGCCATCAAAACTCCGAAGTGAAGCGTGCTTGAGCGAGAGTAGTACTAGGATGGGTGACCCCCTGGGAAGTCCTCGTGTTGCACCCCCCTTTTCAATTTTTTTTTCCTCCGGTTAGGGTTGCCAAGATACTTTATCCATCCCATTCCTATTATCAAATCCCACAGCACCTTGGGCAAGACAACTTCGCTTCACGTGGAGGCCGGGCCCGCAAACCGAGGGCGTAGGGCTTGTGACCAAGTCTTCATCGCTCCGGTGCCCATAACTTTTGATCCCTAACGAGTTACGCGGCGCACAGCATACTATTGGAAAGCTCTCCAAGTGCTCTACGACGGGGTCAGCGACCTTGCTCGCTGTGCCCTTTTTGGAGCCCAAAATGGAGCGTTTTCATCAGTTTCGGGCCAGTTTTCTAATTTAGCTCTATTTTTCCGTCCCGGATCGTACGTCGTGAGCTGTTAAAAGGACAACAACCTTACTAGCGGGACATTAGAGGGCCCTACAATGCATCGAAATCTCATTTTTGAGGATGCATGGTTGTTGAAGCGGATGGGTTGTCGTTAAGCCCATTGGACCTTCTGAATGGGCCATCTCTCTAGGCTGGGTCTGTGAACCGTTAACACATAAAGGAATAGTGTCCTCAACATGATGGGTGCGATCATACCAGCACTAATGCACCGGATCCCATCAGAACTCCGAAGTTAAGCATGCTTGGGCGAGAGTAGTACTAGGATGGGTGACCCCCTGGGAAGTCCTCGTGTTGCACCCCCCTTTTCAATTTTTTTTGCTCCGGTTAGGGTTGTCAAGATACTTTATCCATCCCATTTCTATTATCAAATCCCACAGCACCTTGGGCAAGACAACTTCGCTTCACGTGGAGGCCGGGCCCGCAAACCGAGGGCGTAGGGCTTGTGACCAGGTCTCCGTCGCTCTGGTGCCCATAACTTTTGATCCGTAACGAGTTACGCGGCGAACAGCATACTATTGGAAAGCTCTCCGAGAGCTATACGACCAGGGCAGCGAGCCTGCTCGCTTTGCCCTTTTTTGGAGTCCGAAATCAAACGTTTTCATCAGTTTCGGGCCACTTTTATGATTTACCTCTATTTTTTCGTCCCGGATCGTACGTCGTAAGCTGTTAAAAGGACAACAACCTTACTCACGGGACATTAGAGGGCCCTACAATGCATCGAAATCTCATCTTTCGAGGATGCTGGGTTGTTGAAGCGGATGGGTTGTCGTTAAGCCCATTGGGCTATCTGAATGGGCCATCTCTCTAGGCTGGCTCTGTGAACCGTTAACACATAAAGGAATTGTGCCCTCAACATGACTGGTGCGATCATACCAGCACCAATGCACCAGATCCCAGCAGAACTCCGAAGTTAAACGTGCTTGGGCGACAGTAGTACTAGGATGGGTGACCCCCTGGGAAGTCCTCGTGTTGCACCCTCCTTTTCAATTTTTTTTCTTCCGGTTAGGGATTCCAAGATACTTTATCCACCCCATTTCTATTATCGAATCCCACAGCACCTTGGGCAAGACAACTTCACTTCATGTGGAGGCCAGGCCCGCAAACCGGGGATGTAGGTCTTGTGACCAGGTCTACGTCGCTCCGGGGCCCATAACTTTTGATCCGTAACGAGTTACGCGGCGCACAGCATATAGTTGGAAAGCTCTCCGAGAGCTCTATGACGGGGGCATCTAGTTTGCTCGCTATGCCCATTGTTGGAGCCCAAAATCGAATGTTTTCATTTTTTTTGGGCCACTTTTCTAATTTAGCTCTATTTTTCCGTCCCGGATCGTACGTCGTGAGCTGTTAAAAGGAAAACAACCTTACTCGCGGGACATTAGAGGGCACTACAACGCATCGAAATCCCATCTTGCCAGGATGCTGGGTTGTTGAAGTGGATGGGTTGTCGTTAAGCCCATTGGGCCTTCTGAATGGGCCATCTCTCTAGGTTGGGTCTGTGAACCGTTAACACATAAAGGAATTGTGCCTTCAACATGACGGGTGCGATCATACCAGCACTAATGTTTCGGATCCCATCAGAACTCTAAAGTTAAGCGTGCTTGGGCGAGAATAGTACTAGGATGGGTGACCCCCTGGGAAGTCCTCGTGTTGCACCCCCCTTTACAATTTTTTTTGCTCTGGTTAGGGTTGCCAAGATACTTTATGCACCCCATTTCTATTATCAAATCCCACAGCACCTTGGGCAAGACAACTTCACTTCACGTGGAGGCCGGGCCCGTAAACCGAGGGCGTAGAGCTTGTGACCAGGTCTCCATCGCTCCGGTGCCCAAAACTTTTGATTTGTAACGAGTTACACGGCGCACAGCATACTGTTGGAAAGCTCTCCGAGAGCTCTACGACGGGGGCAGCCAGCTTGCTCGCTGTGCCCTTTGTTGGAGCCCAAAATCGAACGTTTTAATCAGTTTTGAGCCACTTTTCTAGTTTAGCTCTATTTTTCCATCCCCGATCGTACGTCGTTAGCTGTTAAAAGGACAACAACCTTACTCGCGGGACATTAGAGGGCCCTACAACGCATCGAAATCTCATCTAGCGAGAATGCTGGGTTGTTGAAGCGAATGGGCTGTCGTTAAGCCCATTGGGCCTTTTGAATGGGCCATCTCTCTAGGCTGGTTCTGTGAACCGTTAACACATAAAGGAATTGTGCCCTCAACATGACGGGTGCGATAATACCAGCTCTAATGCACCAGATCCCATCAGAACTTTGAAGTTAACGTGCTTGGGCGAGAGTAGTACTAGGATGGGTGACCCCCTGGGAAGTCCTCGTGTTGCACCCTCCTTTTCAATTTTTTTTGTTCCGGTTAGGGTTTCCAAGATACTTTATCCACCCCATTTCTATTATCGAATCCCACAGCACCTTGGGCAAGACAACTTTGCTTCATGTGGAGGCCAAGCCCGCAAACTGAGGGCGTAGGGCTTGTGACCGGGTCTCCGTCGCTACGGTGCCCATAACTTTTGATCCCTAACGAGTTACGCAGCGCACAGCATACTATTGGAAAGCTCTCCGAGAATTCTACGACGGGGGCAGCGAGCCTGCTAGCTGTGCCCTTTTTTGGAGCCCAAAATCAAACGTTTTCATTAGTTTCAGGCCACTTTTCTAATTTGGCTCTATTTTTCCATCCCGGATCGTACGTCGTGAGCTGTTAAAAGGACAACAACCTTACTCGCGGGACATTAGAGGGCCCTACAACGCATCGAAATCTCATCTTTTGAGGATGCTGGGTTGTTGAAGCGGATGGGTTGTCATTAAGCCCATTGGGCCTTCTGAATGGGCCATCTCTCTAGGCTGGGTCTGTGAACCATTAACACATAAAGGAATTGTGCCCTCAACATGACGGGTGCGATCATACCACCACTAATGCACCGGATCACATCAGAACTCTGAAGTTAAGCTTGCTTGGGCGAGAGTAGTACTAGGATGGGTGACCCCCTGGGAAGTCCTCGTGTTGCACCCTCCTTTTCAATTTTTTTTCCTCCGGTTAGGGTTGCCAAGATACTTTATCCACCCCAATTCTATTATCGAATCCCACAACACCTTGGGCAAGACAACTTCGCTTCACGTGGAGGTCGGGCCCGCAAACCGGGGACGTAGGGCTTGTGACCAGGTCTCCGTCGCTCCGGTGCCCATAACGTTTGATCCGTAACGAGTTACGCGGCGCACAACATACTGTTGGAAAGCTCTCTGAGAGCTCTACGATGGGGGCAGCTAGCTTGCTCGTTGTGCCCTTTTTTGGAGCCCAAAATCGAACGTTTTCATCTGTTTTGGGTCACTCTTCTAATTTAGCTCTATTTTTCCATCCCGGATCATACGTCGTGAGCTGTTAAAAGGACAACAACCTTACTCGCGGGACATTAGAGGGCACTACAACGCATCGAAATCCCATCTTGCGAGGATCCTGGGTTGTTGAAGTTGATGGGTTGTCGTTAAGCCCATTGGGCCTTCTGAATGGGCCATCTCTCTAGGCTGGGTCTGTGAACTGTTAACACATAAAGGAATTGTGCCATCAACATGACGGGTGTGATCATACCATCACTAATGCACCGGATCCCATCTGAACTCCGAAGTTAAGCGTGCTTGGGCGAGAGTAGTACTAGGATGGGTGACCCCCTGGGAAGTCCTCGTGTTGCACCCCCCTTTTCAATTTTTTTTGCTTCGGTTAGGGTTGCCAAGATACTTTATCCACCCCAATTCTATTATCGAATCCCACAGCACCTTGGGCAAGACAACTTCGCTTCACGTGGAGGCTGGGCCTGCAAACCGAGGGAGGTGGGCTTGTGACCAGGTCTCCATCGCTCTGGTGCCCATAACTTTTGATCTGTAACGAGTTACGCGGCGCACAGCATACTGTTGGAAAGCTCTCCGAGAGCTCTACGATGGGGGCAGCTAGGTTGCTCGTTGTGCCCTTTTTTGGAGCCCAAAATTGAACGTTTTCATCAATTTCGGGCCACTTTTCTAATTTAGCTCTATTTTTCCGTCCCGGATCGTACGTCGTGAGCTGTTAAAAGGACAACAACCTTACTCGCGGGACATTAGAGGTCCTTACAACACATCGAAATCTCATCTTTAGAGGATGCTGGGTTGTTGAAGCGGATGGGTTGTCGTTAAGCCCATTAGGCCTTCTGAATGGGCCATCTCTCTAGGTTGGGTCTGTGAACCGTTAACACACAAAGGAATTATGCCCTCAACATGACGGGTGCGATCATACCAGCACTAATGCATCGGATCCCATCAGAACTCTGAAGTTAAGCGTGCTTGGGCGAGAATACTACTAGGATGGGTGACCCCCTGGGAAGTCCTCGTGTTGCACCCCCATTTTCAATTTTTTTTGCTCTCGTTAGGGTTGACAAGATACTTTATCCACCCCATTTCTATTATCGAATCCCACAGCACCTTGGGCAAGACAACTTCGCTTCACGTGGAGGCCGGCCCCGCAAACCGAGGGCGTAGGGCTTGTGACCAGGTTTCCATCGCTCCGGTGCCCATAACTTTTGATCTGTAACGAGTTACGCGGCGCACAGCATACTATTGGAAATCCCTCCGAGAGCTCTACGACGGGGGAAGCCAGCCTGCTCGATGTGCCCTTTGTTGGAGCCCAAAATCGAACGTTTTCATCAATTTCGGGCCACTTTTCTAATTTAACTCTATTTTTCCGTCCCGGATCGTACGTCGTGAGTTGTTAAAAGGACAACAACCATACTCGCGGGACATTAGAGGGCCCTACAACGCATCAAAATCTAATTTTGCGAGGATGTTGGGTTGTTGAAGCGGATGGGTTGTCGTTAAGCCCATTGGGCCTTCTGAATGGGCCATCTCTCTAGGCTGGGTCTGTGAACCGTTAACACATAAAGGAATTGTGCCCTCAACATGACGGGTGTGATCATACCAGCACTAATGCACCAGATCCCATCAGAACTCCGAAGTTAAGCGTGCTTGGGCGAGAGTAGTACTAGGATGGGTGACCCCCTGGGAAGTCCTCGTGTTGCACCCCCCCTTTCAATTTTTTTTACTCCGGTTAGGGTTGCCAAGATACTTTATCCACCCCATTTCTATTATTGATTCCCACAGTACCTTGGGCAAGTCAACTTCGCTTCACGTGGAGGCCGGGCCCGCAAACCGGGGGCGTAGGACTTGTGACCAGGTCTCCGTCGCTCCGGTGCCCATAACTTTCGATCCGTAACGAGTTACACGTCGCACAGCATACTGTTGGAAAGCCCTCCAAGATCTCTACGACAGGGGCAGCGAGCTTGCTCGCTGTGCCCATTTTTGGAGCCCAAAATCGAAAGTTTTCATCAGTTTCGGGCCACTCTTCTAATTTAGCTCTATTTTTCCGGCCCGGATCATACGTCGTGAGGTGTTAAAAGGACAACAACCTTACTCACTGGACATTAGAGGGCACTACAACGCATCGAAATCCCATCTTGCGAGGATGCTGGCTTGTTGAAGCGGATGGGTTGTCGTTAAGCCCATTGGGCCTTCTGAATGGGCCATCTCTCTAGGCTGGGTCTGTGAACCGTTAACACATAAAGGAAATGTGCCCTCAACATGACGGGTGCGATCATACCAGCACTAATGCACTGGATCCCATCAGAACTCCGGAGTTAAGCGTGCTTGGGCGAGAGTAGTACTAGGATGGGTGACCCCGAGGGAAGTCCTCGTGTTGCACCCCCCTTTTCAATTTTTTTTGCTCCGGTTAGGGTTGCCAAGATACTTTATGCACCCCATTTCTATTATCGAATCCCACAGCACATTGGGCAAGACAACTTCGCTTCACGTAGAGGCCGGGCCTGCAAACCGAGGGCGTAGGGCTTGTGACCAGGTCTCCGTCGCTCTGGTGCCTATAACTTTTGATCCGTAAAGAGTTACGCGGCGCACAGCATACTATTGGAAAGCTCTCTGAGAATTGTACGATAAGGGCAGCGAGCTTGCTCGCTGTGCCCTTTTTTGGTGCCCAAAATCGAACGTTTTCATTAGTTTTGGGCCAATTTTCTAATTTAGCTCTATTTTTCCATCCCGGATCGTACGTTGTGAGCTGTTAAAAGGACAACAACCTTACTCGCGGGACATTTGAGGGCCCTACAACGCATCGAAATCTCATATTTTGAGGATGCTGGGTTGTTGAAGCGGATGGGTTGTCGTTAAGCCCATTGGGCCTTCTGAATAGGCCATCTCTCTAGGCTGGGTCTGTGAACCGTTAACACATAAAGGAAATGTGCCCTCAACATGACGGGTGCAATCATACCAGCACTTATGCACCGGATCCCATCAGAACTCCGAAGTTAAGCTTGCTTGGGCGAGAGTAGTACTAGGATGGGTGACTCCCTGGGAAGTCCTCGTGTTGCACCCTCCTTTTCAATTTTTTTTACTCCGGTTAGGGTTGCAAAGATACTTTATCCACCCCAATTCTATTATCGAATCCCACAGCACCTTGGGCAAGACAACTTCACTTCACGTGAAGGCAGGGTCCGTAAACCGCGGACGTAGGGCTTGTGACCAGGTCTCCGTCGCTCCGGTGCCCATAACTTTTGATCCGTAACGAGTTACGAGGCACATAGCATACTGTTGGAAAGCTCTCCGAGAGCTCTACGATGGGGGCAGCTAGCTTGCTCGCTGTGCCCTTTTTTGGAGCCCAAAATCAAACGTTTTCCTTAGTTTTGGGCCACTCTTCTAATTTTGCTCTATTTTTCCGTCCCGGATCGTACGTCGTGAGCTGTTAAAAGGACAACAACCTTACTCGCGTGAGATTAAAAGGCCATACAATGCATCGAAATCCCATCTTGCGAGGATCCTGGGTTGTTGAAACGGATGAGTTGTCGTTAAGCCCATTGGGCCTTCTGAATGGGCCATCTCTCTAGGCTGGGTCTGTGAACCGCTAACACATAAAGGAATTGTGCCCTCAACATGACGAGTGCGATCATACCAGCACTAATGCACCGGATCCCATCAGAACTCTGAAGTTAAGCGTGCTTGCGCGAGAGTAGTACTAGGATGGGTGACCCCCTGGGAAGTCCTCGTGTTGGACCCCCCTTTATAATTTTTTTCCTTCGGTTAGGGTTGCCAAGATACTTTATCCACCCCATTTCTATTATCGAATCCGAGAGCACCTTGGGCAAGACAACTTCGCTTCACGTGGAGGCCGGGCCCGCAAACCGAGGGCGTAGGGCTTGTTACCAGGTCTCCATCGCTCCGGTGCCCATAACTTTTGATCCGTAACGAGTTACGCGGCACACAGCTTACTGTTGGAAAGATCTCCGAGAGCTCTACGATGGGGGTAGCTAGCTTGCTCGCTGTGCCCTATTTTGGAGACCAAAATCAAACGTTTTCATTAGTTTCGGGCCACTCTCCTAATTTAGCTCTATTTTTCCGTCCTGGATCGTACGTCGTGAGCTGTTAAAAGGACAACAACCTTACTCGCGCGACATTAGAGGGACCTACAACACATCGAAATCTTATCTTACGAGGATCCTGGGTTGTTGAAGCGGATGGGTTGTCATTAAGCCCATTGGGCCTTCTGAATGGGCCATCTCTCTAGGCTATGTATGTGAACCGTTAAAACATAAAGGAATTGTGCCCTCAACATGACGGGTGCGATAATACCAGCACCTATTCACCGGATCCCATCAGAACTCCGAAGTTAAGCGTGCTTGGGCGAGAGTAGTACTAGGATGGTTGACCCCATGGGAAGTCCTCGTGTTGCACCCCCCTTTTCAATTTTTTTTCCTCCGGTTAGGGTTGCCAAGATACTTTATCCACACCATTTCTATTATCGAATCCCACAATACCTTGGGCAAGACAACTTTGCTTCATGTGGAGGCCAGGCCCGCAAACCGGGGGCGTAGTGCTTATGACCAGGTCTCCGTCGCTCCGGTGCCCATAACTTTTGATCCGTAACGAGTTACGCGGCGCACAGCATACTTTTGCAAAGCTCTCCGAGAGCTCTACGACGGGGGCAGCCAGCTTGCTCGCTGTGCCCTTTTTTGGAGCCCAAAAGCGAACATTTTCATCAGTTTCGGGCCACTTTTCTGATTTAGCTCTATTTTTTTGACTCGGATCGTACGTCGTGAGCTGTTAAAAGGACAACAACCTTACTCGCGAGACATTAGAGGGCCCTACAACGCATCAAAATCTCATCTTGTGAGGATGCTGGGTTGTCGAAGCGGATGGGTTGTCGTTAAGCCTATTAGGCCTTCTGAATGATTCATCTCTCTAAGCTGGGTCTGTGAACCGTTAACACATAAAGGAAATGTGCCCTCAACATGACGGGTGCGATCATACCAGCACTAATGCACCGGATCCCATCAGAACTCCGAAGTTAAACGTGCTTGGGCGAGAGTAGTACTAGGATGGGTGACCCCTTGGGAAGTCCTCGTGTTGCACCCCCCTTTTCAATTTTTTTTGCTCCGGTTAGGGTTGCCAAGATACTTTATCCACCCCATTTCTATTATCGAATCCCACAGCACCTTGCGCAAGACAACTTCGCTTCACGTGGAGGCCGGGCCCGCAAACCAAGGGCGTAGGGCTTGTGACCAGGTCTTCGTCGCTCCGTCGCCCATAACTTTTGATCTGTAACGAGTTACGCGGCACACAACATACTGTTGGAAAGCTCTCCGTGAGCTCTATGACGGGGGCAGCCAGCTTGCTTGTTGTGCCCTTTTTTGGAGCCCAAAATCGAACGTTTTCATCAGTTTCAGGCCACTTTTCTAATTTAGCTCTATTTTTCTGTCCCGGATCGTACGTCGTGAGCTGTTAAAAGGACAACAACATTACTCGCGGGACATTAGAGGGCCCTACAACGCATCGAAATCTTATCTTTTGCGGATGCTGGGTTGTTGAAGCGGATGGGTTGTCGTTAAGCCCATTGGGCCTTCTGAATGGGCCATCTCTCTAGGGTGGGTCTGTGAACCGTTAACACATAGAGGAATTGTGCCCTCAACAAGACGGGTGCGATCATACCTGCACTAATGCACCGGATCCCATCAGAACTCCGAAGTTAAGCTTGCTTGGGCGAGAGTAGTACTAGGATGGGTGACCCCCTGGGAATTCCCCGTGTTGCACCCTCCTTTTCAATTTTTTTTCCTCCGGTTAGGGTTACCAAGATACTTTATCCGCCCCAATTCTTTTATCGAATCCCACAGCACCTTGGGCAAGACAACTTCGCTTCACGTGGAGGCCGGGCCCGCAAACCGGGGACGTAGGGCTTGTGACCAGGTCTCCGTCGCTCCAGTGCCCATAACTTTTGATTCGTAACGAGTTACGCGGCGCACAGCATACTGTTGGAAAGCTCTCCGAGAGCTCTATGATGGGGGCAGCTAGCTTGCTCGCTGTGTCCTTTTTTGGAGCCCAAAATCGAACGTTTTCATCTGTTTCGGGCCACTCTTCTAATTTAGCTCTATTTTTCCCTCCCGGATCGTACGTTGTGAGCTGTTAAAAGGACAACAACCTTACTCGCGCGAGATTAAAAGGCCCTACAATTCATCGAAATCCCATCTTGCGAGGATCCTGGGTTGTTGAAGCGGATGGGTTGTCGTTAAGTCCAATGGGCCTTCTGAATAGGCCATCTCTCTAGGCTGGGTCTGTGAACCGTTAAAACATAAAGGAATTGTGCTCTCAACATGACGGGTGGGATAATACCAGCACCTATTCAACGGATCCCATCAGAACTCCGAAGTTAAGCGTGCTTGGGCGATAGTAGTACTAGGATGGGTAACCCCTTGGGAAGTCCTCGTGTTGGACCCCCCTTTATAATTTTTTTTCCTTCGGTTAGGGTTGCCAAGATACTTTTTCCACCCCATTTCTATTATCGAATCCCACAGCACCTTGGGCAGGACAACTTCGCTTCACGTGGAGGACGGGCCCGCAAACCGAGGGCGAAGGGCTTGTGACCAGGTCTCCATAGCTCCGGTGCCCATAACTTTTGATCCGTAACGAGTTGCACGTCGCACAACATACTGTTGGAAAGCTCTCTGAGAGCTCTATGACGGGGGCAACTAGCTTACTCGCTGTGCCCTTTGTTGGAGCCCAAAATCGAACGTTTTCATCAGTTTCGGGCCACTTTTCTGATTTAGCTCTATTTTTCCGTCCCGGATCGTACGTCGTGAGATGTTAAAAGGACAACAAGCTTACTCGCGGGACATTAGAGGGCCCTACAACGCATCGAAATCTCATCTTGTGAGGATGCTTGGTTGTTGAAGCGGATGGGTTGTCGTTAAGCCCAATGGGCCTTCTGAATGGGCCATCTCTCTAGGCTGGGTCTGTGAACCGTTAACACCTTAAGGAATTGTGCTCTCAACATGACGGGTGCGACAATAACAGCACCTATTCACCGGATCCCATCAGAACTCCGAAGTTAAGTGTGCTTGGGCGAGAGTAGTACTAGGATGGTTGACCCCCTGGGAAGTCCTCATGTTGCACCCCCATTTTCAATTTTTTTTCCTCCGGTTAGGGTTGCCAAGATACTTTATCCACCCCATTTCTATTATTGAATCCCACAGCACCTTGGGCAAGACAACTTCGCTTCACGTGGAGGCCGGGCCGGCAAACCGGGGGCGTAGGGCTTTTGACCAGGTCTCCGTCGCTCCGGTGCCCATAACTTTTGATCCGTAACGAGTTACGAGGCGCACAACATACTGTTGGAAAGCTCTCCGAGAGCTCTACGACGTGGGTAGCTAGCTTGCTCGCTGTGCCCTTTGTTGGAGCCCAAAATCGAACGTTTTCATTAGTTTTGGGACACTTTTCTAATTTAGCCCTATTTTTTCGTCCCGGATCGTACGTCGTGAGCTGTTAAAAGGACAACAACCTTACTCGCGGGACATTAGAGGGCCCTACAACGCATCGAAATCTCATCTTGCGAGGATGCTGGGTTGTAGAAGCGGATGGGTTGTCGTTAAGCCCATTGGGCCTTCTGAATGGGCCATATCTCTATGCTGGGTCTGTGAACCGTTAACACATAAAGGAATTGTGCCCTCAACATGACGGGTGCGATCATACCCGCACTAATGCACCGGATCCCATCAGAACTCCGAAGTTAAGCGTGCTTGGGCGAGAGTAGTACTAGGATGGTTGACCCCCTAGGAAGTCCTCGTGTTGCACCCCCCTTTTCAATTTTTTTTTCCTCCGGTTAGGGTTGCCAAGATACTTTATCCACCCCATTTCTATTATCGAATCCCACAGCACCTTGGGCAAGACAACTTCGCTTCACGTGGATGCCGCGCCCGCAAACCGGGGGTGTAGGGCTTATGACCAGGTCTCCGTCGCTCCGGTGCCCATAACTTTTGATCCGTAACGAGTTACGCGGCGCACAGCATACTGTTGGAAAGCTCTCCGAGAGCTCTACGACGGGGGCAGCCAACTTGCTCGCTGTGCCCTTTTTTGGAGCCCAAAATCGAACATTTTCATAAGTTTCTGGCCACTTTTCTAATTTAGCTCTATTTTCCGTCCCGGATCGTACGTCGTGAGCTGTTAAAAGGACAACAACCTTACTCGCGGGACATTAGAGGGCCCTACAACGCATCAAAATCTCATCTTGTGAGGATGCTGGGTTGTCGAAGCGGATGGGTTGTCGTTAAGCCCATTGGGCCTTCTAAATGATCCATCTCTCTAAGCTGGGTCTGTGAACCGTTAACACATAAAGGAATTGTGCCCTCAACATGACAGGTGCGATCATACTAGCACTAATGCACCGGATCCCATCAGAAATCCGAAGTTAAGCGTGCTTGGGCGAGAGTAGTACTAGGATGGGTGACCCCCTGGGAAGTCCTCGTATTGCACCCCCCTTTTCAATTTTTTTTGCTCCGGTTAGGGTTGCCATGATACTTTATCCACCCCATTTCTATTATCGTATCCTACAGCACCTTGGGCAAGACAACTTCTCTTCACGTGTAGTCCGGGCCTGCAAACCGAGGGCGTAGGGCTTGTGACCAGGTCTCCGTCGCTCCGTTGCCCATAACTTTTGATCCGTAACGAGTTACGCGGCACACATCATACTGTTGGAAAGCTCTCCGAGAGCTCTACGACGGGGGCAGCAGCTTGCTCGCTGTGCCCTTTGTTGGAGCCCAAAATCGAATGTTTTCATCAGTTTTGGGCCAGTTTTCTAATTTAGCTCTATTTTTTCATCCCGGATCGTACGTCGTCAGCTGTTAAAAGGACAACAACCTTACTCGCGGAACATTAGAGGACCCTACAACGCATCAAAATCTCATCTTGCGAGGATCCTGGGTTGTTGAAGCAGATGGGTTGTCGTTAAGCCCATTGGGCCTTCTGAATGGGCCATCTCTCTAGGCTGGGTCTGTGAACCGTTAACACATAAAGGAATTGTGCCCTCAACATGACGGGTGCGATCATTCCCGCACTAATGCACCGGATCCCATCAGAAATCCGAAGTTAAGCGTGCTTGGGCAAGAATAGTACTAGGATGGTTGACCCCCTAGGAAGTCCTCGTGTTGCACCCCCCTTTTCAATTTTTTTTTCCTCCGGTTAGGGTTGCCAAGATACTTTATCCACCCCATTTCTATTATTGAATCCCACAGCACCTTGGGCAAGACGACTTCGCTTCACGTGGATGCTGGGCCCGTAAACCGGGGGCGTAGGGCTTATGACCAGGTCTCCGTCGCTCCGGTGCCCATAACTTTTGATCCGTAACGAGTTACGCGGCGCACAGCATACTTTTGGAAAGCTCTCCGAGGGCTCTACGACGGGGGCAGCCAGCTTGCTCGTTGTGCCCTTTTTTGGAGCCCAAAATCGAACATTTTCATCAGTTTCGGGCTACTTTTCTAATTTAGCTCTATTTTCCGTCCCGGATCGTACGTCGTGAGCTGTTAAAAGGACAACAACCTTACTCGCGGGACATTAGTGGGCCCTACAACGCATCAAAATCTCATCTTGTGAGGATGCTGGGTTGTCGAAGCGGATAGGATGTCGTTAAGCCCATTGGGCCTTCTAAATGATCCATCTCTCTAAGCTGGGTCTGTGAACCGTTAACACATAAAGGAATTGTGCCCTCAACATGACAGGTGCGATCATACCAGCACTAATGCACCGGATCCCATCAGAACTCCGAAGTTAAGCATGCTTGGGCGAGAGTAGTACTAGGATGGGTGACCCCCTGGGAAGTCCTCGTGTTGCAGCCCCCTTTTCAATTTTTTTTGCTCCGGTTAGGGTTGCCATGATACTTTATCCACCCCATTTCTATTATCGAATCCCACAGCACCTTGGGCAAGACAACTTCTATTCACGTGGAGGCCGGGCCTGCAAACCGAGGGCGTAGGGCTTGTGACCAGGTCTCCGTCGCTCCGTTGCCCATAACTTTTGATCCGTAACGAGTTACGCGGCACACAGCATACTGTTGGAAAGCTCTTCGAGAGCTCTACGACGGGGGCTGCAGCTTGTTTGCTGTGCCCTTTGTTGGAGCCCAAAATCGAATGTTTTCATCAGTTTTGGGCCACTTTTGTTATTTAGCTCTATTTTTTCATCCCGGATCGTACGTCGTGAGCTGTTAAAAGGACAACAACCTTACTCGCGGGACATTAGAGGGCCCTACAACGCATCGAAATCTCATCTTGCGAGGATCCTGGGTTGTTGAAGCCGATGGGTTGTCGTTAAGCCCATTGGGCCTTCTGAATGGGCCATCTCTCTAGGCTGGGTCTGTGAACCGTTAACACATAAAGGAATTGTGCCCTCAACATGACGGGTGCGATCATACCAGCACTAATGCACCGGATCCCATCAGAACTCCGAAGTTAAGCGTGCTTGGGCGAGAGTAGTACTAGGATGGTTGACCCCTTGGGAAGTCCTCGAGTTGCACCCCCCTTTTCAATTTTTTTTCCTCCAGTCAGGGTTACCAAGATACTTTATCCGCCCCATTTCTATTATCGAATCCCACAGCACCTTGGGCAAGACAACTTCGCCTCACGTGGAGGCCGGGTCCGCAAACCGGGGGCGTAGGGCTTATGACCAGGTCTCCATCGCTTCGGTGCCCATAACTCTTGATCCGTAACGAGTTACGCGGCGCACAGCATACTGTTGGAAAGCTCTCCGTGAGCTCTACGACGGAGGCAGCCAGCTTGCTCGCTGTGGCCTTTTTTGGAGCCCAAAATCGAATGTTTTCATCAGTTTTGGGCCAGTTTTCTGATTTAGCTCTATTTTTTCATCCCGGATCGTACGTTGTGAGGTGTTAAAAGGACAACAACCTTACTAGCGGGACATTAGAGGGCCCTACAACGCATCGAAATCTCATCCTGCGAGGATCCTGGGTTGTTGAAGCTGATGGGTTGTCGTTAAGCCCATTGGGCCTTCTGAATGGGCCATCTCTCTAGGCTGGGTCTGCGAACCGTTAACACATAAAGGAATTGTGCCCTCAACATGACGGGTGCGATCATTCCCGCACTAATGCACCGGATCCCATCAGAACTCCGAAGTTAAGCGTGCTTGGGCGAGAGTAGTACTAGGATGGTTGACCCCCTAGGAAGTCCTCGTGTTGCACCCCCCTTTTCAATTTTTTTTTCCTCTGGTTAGGTTTCCAAGATACTTTATCCACCCCATTTCTATTATCGAATCCCACAGCACCTTGGGCAAGACAACTTCGCTTCACGTGGATGCCGGGCCCGCAAACCGGGGGCGTAGGGCTTATGACCAGGTCTCCGTCGCTCCGGTGCCCATAACTTTTGATCCGTAACGAGTTACGCGGCGCACAGCATACTGTTGGAAAGCTCTCCGAGAGCTCTACGATGGGGGCAGCCAGCTTGCTCGCTTTGCCCTTTTTTGGAGCCCAAAATTGAACATTTTTATCAGTTTCGGGACACTTTTCTAATTTAGCTCTATTTTCCGTCCCGGATCGTACGTCGTGATCTGTTAAAAGGACAACAACCTTACTCGCGGGACATTAGAGGGCCCTACAACGCATCAAAATCTCATCTTGTGAGGATGCTGGGTTGTCGAAGCGGATGGGTTGTCGTTAAGCCCATTGGGCCTTCTAAATGATCCATCTCTCTAAGCTGGGTCTGTGAACCGTTAACACATAAAGGAATTGTGCCCTCAACATGACGGGTGCGATCATACCAGCTCTAATGCACCGGATCCCATCAGAACTCCGAAGTTATGCGTGCTTGGGCGAGAGTAGTACTATGATGGTTGACCCCTTGGGAAGTCATCGAGTTGCACCCCCCTTTTCAATTTTTTTTCCTCCAGTTAGCGTTGCCAAGATACTTTATCCGCCCCATTTCTATTATCGAATCCCACAGCACCTTGGGCAAGACAACTTCGCTTCACGTGGAGGCCGGGCCCGCAAACCGGGGGCGTAGGGCATATGATCAGGTCGCCGTCGCTTCGATGCCCATAACTTTTGATCCGTAACGAGTTATGCGGCGCACAGCATACTGTTGGAAAGCTCTCCGAGGGCTCTACGACGGGGGCAGCCAGCTTGCTCGCTGTGCCCTTTTTTGGTGCCCAAAATCAAACATATTCATCAGTTTCGGGCCACTTTTCTAATTTAGCTCTATTTTCCGTCCCGGATCGTACGTCGTGAGCTGTTAAAAGGACAACAACCTTACTCGCGGGACATTAGAGGGCCCTACAACGCATCAAAATCTCATCTTGTGAGGATGCTGGGTTGTCGAAGCGGATAGGATGTCGTTAAGCCCATTGGGCCTTCTAAATGATCCATCTCTCTAAGCTGGGTCTGTGAACTGTTAACACATAAATGAATTGTGCCCTCAACATGACAGGTGCGATTATACCAGCACTAATGCACCGGATCCCATCAAAACTCCGAAGTTAAGCATGCTTGGGCGAGAGTAGTACTAGGATGGGTGACCCCCTGGGAAGTCCTCGTGTTGCAGCCCCCTTTTCAATTTTTTTTGCTCGGGTTAGGGTTGCCATGATACTTTATCCACCCCATTTCTATTATCGAATCCCACAGCACCTTGGGCAAGACAACTTCTCTTCACGTGGAGGCCGGGCCTGCAAACCGAGGGCGTAGTGCTTGTGACCAGGTCTCCGTCGCTCCGTTGCCCATAACTTTTGATCCGTAACGAGTTACGCGGCACACAGCATACTGTTGGAAAGCTCTTCGAGAGCTCTACGACGGGGGCAGCAGCTTGTTTGCTGTGCCCTTTGTTGGAGCCCAAAATCGAATGTTTTCATCAGTTTTGGGCCACTTTTGTTATTTAGCTCTATTTTTTCGTCCCGGATCGTACGTCGTGAGCTGTCAAAAGGACAACAACCTTACTCGCGGGACATTAGAGGGCCCTACAACGCATCAAAATCTCATCTTGCGAGGATCCTGGGTTGTTGAAGCGGATGGGTTGTCGTTAAACCCATTGGGCCTTCTGAATGGGCCATCTCTCTAGGCTGGGTCTGTGAACCGTTAACACATAAAGGAATTGTGCCCTCAACATGACGGGTGCGATCATACCAGCACTAATGCACCGGATCCCATCAGAACTCCGAAGTTAAGCGTGCTTGGGCGAGAGTAGTACTAGGATGGTTGACCCCTTGGGAAGTCCTCGAGTTGCACCCCCCTTTTCAATTTTTTTTCCTCCAGTCAGGGTTACCAAGATACTTTATCCGCCCCATTTCTATTATCGAATCCCACAGCACCTTGGGCAAGACAACTTCGCCTCACGTGGAGGCCGGGCCCGCAAATCGGGGGCGTAGGGCTTATGACCAGGTCTCCGTCGCTTCGGTGCCCATAACTTTTGATCCGTAACGAGTTACGCGGCGCACAACATACTGTTGGAAAGCTCTGCGAGAGCTCTACGACGGGGGCAGCAGCTTGCTTGCTGTGCCCTTTGTTGGAGCCCAAAATCGAATGTTTTCATCAGTTTTGGGCCACTTTTGTAGTTTAGCTCTATTTTTCCATCCCGGATCGTACGTCGTGAGCTGTTAAAAGGACAACAACATTACTCGCGGGACACTAGAGGACCCTACAACGCATCGAATTCTCATCTTGTGAGGATACTGGGTTGTCGAAGCGGATGGGTTGTCGTTAAGCCCATTGGGCTTTCTGAATGAGCCATCTCTCTAGGCTGGGTCTGTGAATCGTTAACACATAAAGGAATTGTGCCCTCAACATGACGGGTGTGATCATACCAGCACTAATGCCCTGGATCCCATCAGAACTCCGAAGTTAAGTGTGCTTGCGGGAGAGTAGTACTAGGATGGGTGACACCCTGGGAAGTCCTCGTGTTGCACCCCCCTTTTCAATTTTTTTTGCTCCGGTTAGGGTTCCCAAGATACTTTATCCACCCCATTTCCATTATCGAATCCCACAGCACCTTGGGCAAGACAAATTCGCTTCACGTGGAGGCCGGGCCCGCAAACCGAGGGCGTAGGGCTTGTGACCAGGTCTCCGTCGCTCCGGTGCCCATAACTTTTGATCCATAACGAGTTACACGGCGCACAGCATACTGTTGGAAAGCTCTCCGAGAGCTCTACGACGGGGGCAGCTAGCTTGCTCGCTGTGCCCTTTTTTGGAGCTCAAAATTGAACGTTTTCATAAGTTTCGGTCCACTTTTCTAATTTAGCTCTATTTTTCCGTCCCAGATCGTACGTCGTGAGCTGTTAAATGGACAACAATCTTACTTGCGGGACATTAGAGGGCCCTACAACGCATCGAAATCTCATCTTGCGAGGATGCTGGGTTGTTGAAGTGGATGGGTTGTCGTTAAGGCCATTGGGCCTTCTGAATGGGCCATCTCTCTAGGCTGGGTCTGTGAACCGTTAACACATAAAGGAATTGTGCCCTCAACGTGAAGGATGCGATCATACCAGCACTAATGCACCGGATCCCATCAGAACTCCGAAGCTAAGGGTGCTTGGGCGAGAATAGTACTAGGATGGGTGACCCCCTGGGAGGTCCTCGTGTTGCACCCCCCTTTTCACTTTCTTTTGCTCCGGTTAGGGTTGCCAAGATACTTTATCCACCCCATTTCTATTATCGAATCCCACAGCACCTTGGGCAAGACAACTTCGCTTCACGGGGAGGCCAGGCCCGCAAACCGGGGGCGTTGGGCTTGTGACCAGGTCTCCGTCGCTCCGGTGCCCATAACTTTTGGTCCGTAACAAGTTACGCGGCGCACAACATACTGTTGGAAAGCTCTCCGAGAGCTCTACGACGGGGGCATCGAGCGTGCTCGCTGTGCCCTTTTTTGGAGCCCAAACGCGAACGTTTTCATCAGTTTTGGTCCACTTTTCTAATTTAGCTCTATTTATCCGTCCCGGATCGTATGTCATGAGCTGTTAAATGGACATCAACCTTACTCGCGGGACATTAGAGGGCCCTACAACGCATCAAAATCTCATCCTGCGAGGATGCTGGGTTGTTGAAGCGGATGGGTTGTCCTTAAGCCCATTGGGCCTTCTGAATGGGCCATCTCTCTAGGCTGGGTCTGTGAACCGTTAACACATAAAGGAATTGTGTCCTCAACATGACTGGTGCGATCATACCAGCCCTAATGCTCCGGATCCCATCAGAACTCCGAAGTTAAGCGTGGTTGGGCGAGAGTAGTACTAGGATGGGTGACCCCCTGGGAAGTCCTCCTGTTGCACCCCCCTTTTCAATTTTTTTTGCTCCGGTTATGGTTGCCAAGATACTTTATCCACCCCATTTCTATTATCGAATCCCACAGCACCTTGGGCAAGACAACTTCGCTTCACGTGGAGGCCAAGCCCGCAAACAGGGGGTGTGGGGCTTGTGACCAGGTCTCTGTCGCTCCGGTGCCCATAACTTTTGATCCGTAACGAGTTACGCGGCGCACAGCATACTGTTGGAAAGCTCTCCGAGAGCTCTACGACGGGGGCAGCCAGCTTGCTCGCTGTGCCCTTTTTTGGAGCTTGAAATCGAACATTTTCATCAGTTTCGAGCCACTTTTCTAATTTAGCTCTATTTTTCCTTCCCGGATCGTACGTCATGAGCTGTTAAAAGGACAACAACCTTACTCGAGGGACATTAGAGGGCCCTACAACGCATCTAAATCTCATCTTGCGAAGATGCTGGGTTGTTGAAGATGATGGGTTGTCGTTAAGCCCATTGGGGCTTCTGAATGGGCCATCTCTCTAGGATGGGTCTGTGGACCGTTAACACATAAAGAAATTGTGCCCTCAACATGAAGGGTGCGATCATACCAAGACTAATGCACCGGATCCTATCAGAACTCCGAAGTTAAGCGTGCTTGGGCGAGAGTAGTACTAGGATGGGTGACCCCCTGGGAAGTCATCGTGTTGCACCCCCTTTTTCAATTTTTTTTGCTCCGGTTAGGGTTACCAAGATACTTTATCCACCCCATTTCTATTATCGAATCCCACAGCACCTTGGGCAAGACAACTTCGCTTCACGTGGAGGCCGGGTCCGCAAACCGGGGGCGTAGGGCTTGTGACCAGGTCTTCGTCGCTCCGGTGCCCATAACTTTTGATCCGTAACGAGTTACGCGGCGCATAGCATACTGTTGAAAAGCACTCCGAGAGCTCTACGACGGGGGAAGCCAGCTTGCTTGCTGTGCCCTTTTTTGGAACCCAAAATCGAACGTTTTCATCAGTTTCGGGACACTTTTCTGATTTAGCTCTATTTTTCCGACCCGAATCGTACGTCGTGAGCTGTTAAAAGGACAACAACCTTACTCGCGGGACATTAGAGGGCCCTACAATGCATCGAAATCTCATCTTGCGAGGATGCAGGGTTGTTGAAGGGAATGGGTTATCGTTAAGGCCATTGAGCCTTCTGAATGGGCCATCTCTCTATGCTGGGTCTGTGAACCATTAACACATAAAGGAATTGTGCCCTCAACATGAAGGGTGCGATCATACCAGCACTAATGCACCGGATCCCATCAGAACTCCGAAGTTAAGCGTGCTTGGGCGAGGGTAGTACTTGGATGGGTGACCCCTTGGGAAGTCCTCGTGTTGCACCCCCCTTTTCAATTTTTTTTGCTCCGGTTAGGGTTGCCAAGATACTTTATCCACCCCATTTCTATGATCGAATCCCACATCACCTTCGGCAAGACAACTTCGCTTCACGTGAAGGCCAGGCCCGCAAACCGGGGGCGTAGGGCTTGTGACCAGGTCTCCATCGCTCCGGTGCCCATAACTTTTGATCCGTAACGAGTTACGCGGCGCACAGCATACTGTTGGAAAGCTCTCCGAGAGCTCTACGATGGGGGTAGCGAGCGTGCTCGCTGTGCCATTTTTTTGAGCCCAAAATTGAATGTTTTCATCAGTTTCGGGCCACTTTTCTACTTTAGCTCTATTTTCCGTCCCGGATCGTACGTCGTGAGTTGTTAAAAGGACAACAACCTTACTCGCGGGACATTAGAGGGCCCTACAACGCATCGAAATCTCATCTTGCGAGGATGATGGGTTGTTCAAGCGGATGGGTTGTCGTTAAGCCCATTGGGCCTTCTGAATGGGCCATCTCTCTAGGCTGGGTCTGTGAACCGTTAACACATAAAAGAATTGTGCCCTCAACATGACGGGTACGATCATACCAGCACTAATGCACCGGATCCCATCAGAACTCTGAAGTTAAACGTGCTTGGGCGAGAGTAGTAATAGGATGGGTGACCCCCTGGGAAGTCCTCGTGCTGCACCCCCCTTTTCAATTTTTTTTTGCTCCGGTTAGGGTTGCCAAGATACTTTAACCACCCCATTTCAATTATCAAATCCCACAGCACCTTGGGCAAGACAACTTCGCTTCACGTGGAGGCCAGGCCCGCAAACCGGGGTCGTAGGGCTTATGACCAGGTCTCCGTCGCTCCGGTGCCCATAACTTTTGATCCGTAACGAGTTACGCGGCGCACAGCATACTGTTGGAATGCTCTCCGAGAGCTCTACGACGGGTGCAGCTAACTTGCTCACTGGGCATTTTTTTGGAGCCCAAAATCTAACGTTTTCATCAGTTTCGGGCCACTTTTCTGGTTTAGCTCTATTTTTCCGTCCCGTATCGTACGTCGCGAGCTGTTAAAAGGACAACAACCTTACTCGCGGGACATTTGAGGGCCCTACAATGCATCGAAATCTCATCTTGCGAGAATGCTGGGTTGTTGAAGTGGATGGGTTGTCGTTAAGCCCATTGGGCCTTCTGAATGGGCCATCTCTCTAGGCTGGGTCTGTGAACCATTAACACATAAAGGAATTGTACCCTCAACATGAAGGGTGCGATCATACCAGCACTAATGCACCGGATCCCATCAGAACACCGAAGTTAAGCGTGCTTGGGTGAGAGTAGTACTAGGATGGGTGACCCCCTGGGAAGTCCTCGTGTTGCACCCTCCATTACAATTTTTTTTGCTCCGGTTAGGGTTGCCAAGATACGTTATCCACCCCATTTCTATTATCGAATCCCACATGACCTTGGGCAAGACAACTTCGCTTCACGTGGAGGCCAGGCCCGCAAACCGGGGGCATAGGGCTTGTGACCAGGTCTCCGTCGCTCCGGTGCCCATAACTTTTGATCCGTAACGAGTTACCCGGCGCACAGCATACTGTTGGAAAGCACTCCAAGAGCTCTACGACGGGGGCAGGCAGCTTGCTCGCTTTGCCCTTTTTTGGAGCCCAAAATTGAACGTTTTCATCAGTTTCGGTCCTCGTGTTGCACCCTCCATTACAATTTTTTTTGCCCCGGTTAGGGTTGCCAAGATACGTTATCCACCCCATTTCTATTATCGAATCCCACATGACCTTGGGCAAGACAACTTCGCTTCACGTGGAGGCCAGACCCGCAAATCGGGGGCATAGGGCTTGTGACCAGGTCTCCGTCGCTCTGGTGCCCATAACTTTTGATCCGTAACGAGTTACCCGGCGCACAGCATACTGTTGGAAAGCACTCCAAGAGCTCTACGACGGGGGCAGCCAGCTTGCTCGCTTTGCCCTTTTTTGGAGCCCAAAATTGAACGTTTTCATCAGTTTCGGTCCACTTTTCTTATTTAGCTCTATTTTTCCGTCCCGGATCGTAAGTCATGAGCTGTTAAATGGACAACAACCTTACTCGCGGGACATTAGAGGGCCCTACAACGCATCGAAATCTCATCTTGCGAGGATGCTGGGTTGTTGAAGCGGATGGGTTGTCGTTAAGGCCATTGGGCCTTCTGAATGGGCTATCTCTCTAGGCTGGGTCTGTGAACCGTTAACACATAAAGGAATTGTGCCCTCAACATGAAGGGAGCGATCATACCAGCACTAATGCACTGGATCCCATCAGAACTGCGAAGCTAAGCGTGCTTGGGCAAGAATAGTACTAGGAAGGGTGACCCCCTGGGAAGTCCTCGTGTTGCACCACCCTTTTCAATTTTTTTTGCTCCGCTTAGGGTTGCCAAGATACTTTATCAACCCCATTTCTATTATCGAATCCCACAGCACCATGGGCAAGACAACTTCGCTTCACGTGGAGGCCGGGCCAGCAAACCGAGGGCATAGGGCGTGTGACCAGGTCTCCGTCGCTCCGGTGCCCATAACTTTTGATCCATAACGAGTTATGCGGCACACAGCATATTGTTCGAAAGCTCTCCAAGAGCTCTACGATGGGGGCAGCTAGCTTGCTCGCTGTACCCTTTTTTGGAGCCCAAAATTGAACGTTTTCATCAGTTTCGGTCCACATTTCTAATTTAGCTCTATTTTTCCGTATCGGATCGTACGTCGTGAGCTGTTAAACGACAACAACCTTACTTGCGGGACATTAGAGGGCCTTACAACGCATCAAAATCTCATCTTGCGAGGATGCTGGGTTGTTGAAGCGGATGGGTTGTCGTTAAGCCCATTGGGCCTTCTGAATGGGCCATCTCTCTAGGCTGGGTCTGTGAACCGTTAACACATAAAGGAATTGTGCCCTCAACATGACGGGTGCGATCATACCAGCACTAATGCACCGGATCCCATCAGAACTCCGAAGTTAAGCGTGCTTGGGCGAGAGTAGTACTAGGATGGGTGACCCCATGGGAAGTCCTCGTGTTGCACCCCCCTTTTCAATTTTTTTTGCACCGGTTAGGGTTGCCAAGATACTTTATCCACCCCATTTCCATTATCGAATCCCACAGCACCTTGGGCAAGATAACTTCGCTTCACGTGGAGGTAGGGCCCACAAACCGAGGGCGTAGGGCTTGTGACCAGGTCTCCGTCGCTCCGGTGCCCATACCTTTTGATCCGTAACGAGTTACGCGGCGCACAACATACTGTTGGAAATCTCTCCGAGAGCTCTACGACGGGGGCAGCTAGCTTGCTCGCTGTGCCCTTTTCTGGAGCCCAAAATCGAAAGTTTTCATCAGTTTTGGGCCACTTTTCTAATTTAGCTCTATTTTTTCATCCCGGATCGTACGTCGTGAGCAGTTAAATGGACAACAACCTTACTCACGGGACATTAGAGGGCGCTACAATGCATTGAAATCGCATCTTGCGAGGATGCTGGGTTGTTGAAGTTGATGGGTTGTTGTTAACGCCATTGGGCCTTCTGGATGGGCCATCTCTCTAGGCTGGGTCTGGGAACCGTTAACACATAAAGGAATTGTGCCCTCAACATGAAGGGTGCGATCATACCAGCACTAATGCACCAGTTCCCATCAGAACTCCAAAGTTAAGCGTGCTTGAGCGAGAGTAGTACTAGGATGGGTGACCCCCTTGGAAGTCCTCGTGTTGCACCCCCCTTTTCAATTTTTTTTGCACCGGTTAGGGTTGCCAAGATACTTTATCCACCCCATTTCTATTATCGAATACCACAGCACCATGGGCAAGACAACTTCGCTTCACGTGGAGGCCGGGCCAGCAAACCGAGGGCGTAGGGCGTGTGACTAGGTCTCCGTCGCTCCGGTGCCCATAACTTTTGATCCACAACAAGTTATGCGGCGCACAACATACTGTCGGAAACCTCTACAAGAGCTCTACGACTAGGGCAGCAAGCTTGCTCGCTGTGCCCTTTTTTGGAGCCCAAAATTGAACGTTTTCATCAGTTTCGGTCCACTTTTCTGATTTAGCTCTATTTTTCCATCGCGGATCGTACGTCGTGAGCAGTTAAATGGACAACAACCTTACTCACGGGACATTAGAGGGCGCTACAACGCATCGAAATCGCATCTTGCGAGGATGCTGGGTTGTTGAAGTTGATGGGTTGTCGTTAACGCCATTGGGCCTTCTGAATGGGCCATTTCTCTAGGCTGGGTCTGTGAACCGTTAACACATAAAAGAATTGTGCCCTCAACATGAAGGGTGCAATCATACCAGCACTAATGCACCGGATCCCATCAAAACTCCAAAGTTAAGCGTGCTTGGGCGAGAGTAGTACTAGGATGGGTGACCCCCTGGGAAGTCCTCGTGTTGGACCCCCCTTTTCAATTTCTTTTTGCTCCGATTAGGGTTGCCAAGAAACTTTATCCACCCCATTTCTATCGTCGAATCCAACAGCACCTTTGGCAAGACAACTTCGATTCACGTGGAGGCCAAGCCCGCAAACCGGGGGTGTAGTACTTGTGACCAGGTCTCCGTCACTCCGGTGCCCATAACTTTTGATCCGTAACGAGTTAAGCGGCACACAACATACTGTTGGAAATCTCTCCGAGAGCTCTACGACGGAGGCAGCTAGCTTGCTCGCTGTGCCCTTTTTTGGAGCCCAAAATCGAACGTTTTCATCAGTTTTGGGCCACTTTTCTAATTTAGCTCTATTTTTCCGTCCCGGATCGTATGTCGTGAGCTGTTAAAAGGACAACAACCTTACTCGCGGGACATTATAGGGTCCTACAAAGCATCGAAATCTCATCTTGCGAGGATGCTGGGTTGTTGAAGCGGATGGGTTGTCGTTTATCCCATTGGGCCTTCTGAATGGGCCATATCTCTAGGTTGGGTCTGCGAACCGTTAACACATAAAGGAATTGTGCCCTCAACATGACGGTTGCGATCATACCAGCACTAATGCACCGGATCCCATCATATCTCCGAAGTTAAGCTTGCTTGGGCGAGAGTTGTACAAGGATGGGTGACCCCCTGGGAAGTCCTCGTGTTGCACCTCCCTTTTCAATTTTTTTGATCCAGTTAGGGTTGCCAAGATACTTTATCCACCCCATTTCTATTATCGAATACCACAGCACCTTGGGCAAGACAACTTCGCTTCACGTGGAGGCTGGGCCCGCAAACCGAGGGCATAGGGCTTGTGACCAGGTCTCTGTCGCTCCGGTGCCCATAAATTTTGATCCATAACGAGTTACGCGGTGCACAGCATACTGTTGGAAAGCTCTCCAAGAGCTCTAAGATGGGGGCAGCTAGCTTGCTCGCTGTGCCCTTTTTTGGAGCCCAAAATTGAACATTTTCATCAGTTTCGCTCCACTTTTCTAATTTAGCTCTATTTTTCCATCCCGGATCGTACGTCGTGAGCTGTTAAAAGGACAACAACCTTACTCGCGGGACATTAGAGGGCCCTACAACGTATCGAAATCTCATCTTGCGAGGATGCTGGGTTGTTGAAGCGGATGGGTTGTCGTTAAGCCCATTGGGCCTTCTGAATGGGCAATCTCTCTATGCTGGGTCTGTGAACCGTTAACACATAAAGGAATTGTGCCCTCAACATGACGGGTGCGATCATACAAGCACTAATGCACCGGATCCCATCAGAAATCCGAAGTTAAGCGTGCTTGGGCGAGAGTAGTACTAGGATGGGTGACCGCCTGGGAAGTCCTCGTGTTGCACCCCCCCTTTTCAATTTTTTTTGCTACGGTTAGGGTTGCCAAGATACTTTATCCACCCCATTTCTATTATCGAATCCCACAACACATTGGGCAAGAAAACTTCGCATCACGTGGAGGCCAGGCCCGCAAACTAGGGGAGTATGGCTTGTGACCAGGTCTCCGTCGCTCCGGTGCCCATAACTTTTGATCCGTAACGAGTTACGCGGCACACAGCATACTGTTGGAAAGCTCTCTGAGAGCTCTACGATGGGGGCAGCTAGCTTGCTCGCTGTGCCCTTTTTTGGAGACCAAAATCGAATGTTTTCATAAGTTTCGGGCCACTTTTCTATTTTAGCTCTATTTTTCTGTCCCGGTTCGTATGTCGTGAGCTGTTAAAAGTACAACAACCTCACTCGCGGGACATTAGAGGGCCCTACAACGCATCGAAATCTCATCGTTCGAGGATGCTTGGTTGTTGAAGCAGATGGGTTGTCGTTAGGCCCATTGGGCCTTCTGAATTGGCCATATCTCTAGGCTGGGTCTGTGAACCGTTAACACATAAAGGAATTCTGCCCTCAACATGAATGGTGCGATCATACCAGCACTAATGCATCGGATCCCATCAGAACTCCGAAGTTAAGCGTGCTTGGGCGAGAGTAGTACTAGGATAGGTGACCTCCTGGGAAGTCCTCGTGTTGCACCCCCTTTTTCAATTTTTTTTGCTCCGGTTAGGGTTGCCAAGATACTTTATCCACCCCATTTCTATTATCGAATCCAACAGCACCTTGGGCAAGACAACTTCGGTTCACGTGGAGGCCAGGACCGCAAACCGGGGGCGTAGGGTTTGTGACCAGGTCTCCGTCGCTCCGATGCCCATAACTTTTGATCCATAACAAGTTACGCGACGCACAGCATACTGTTGGAAAGCTATCCGAGAGCTCTACGACGGGGGCAGCTAACTTGCTTGCTGTACCCTTTTTTGGAGCCCAAAATGGAATGTTTTCATCAGTTTCGGGCCACTTTTCTATTTTGGCTCTATTTTTCCGTCTCGGATCGTACGTCGTGAGCTGTTAAAAGGACAACAACTTTACTCGCAGGATATTAGAAGGCCCTACAACGCATCGGAATCTCATCTTGCGAGGATGCTGGGTTGTTTAAGCGGATGGGTTGTCATTAAGCCCATTGGGCCTTCTGAATGGTCCATCTCTCTTGGCTGGGTCTGTGAACCGTTAACACATAAAGGAATTGTCCCCTCAACATGAATGGTGCGATCATACCAGTACTAATGCACCGGATCCCATCAGAACTCCGAAGTTAAGCGTGCTTGGGCGAGAGTAGTACTAGGATGGGCGACTCCCAGGGAAGTCCTCGTGTTGCACCCCCTTTTTCAATTTTTTTTGCTCCGGTTAGGGTTGCCAAGATACTTTATCCACCACATTTCTATTATCGAATCCCACAGCACCTTAGGCAAGACAACTTCGCTTCACGTGGAGGCCAGGCCAGCAAACCGGGGGCGTAGGGTTTGTGACCAGGTCTCCGTCGCTCCGGTGCCCATAACTTTTGATCCGTAACAAGTTACGCGGCGCACAGCATACTGTTGGAAAGCTCTCCGAGAGCTCTACGACGGGGGCAGCTAGCTTGCTTGCTGTACCCTTTTATGGAGCCCAAAATCGAATGTTTTCATCAGTTTCGGGCCACTTTTCTGATTTAGCTCTATTTTTCCGTCTCGGATCGTACGTCGTGAGCTGTTAAAAGGACAACAACCTTACTCGCGGGAGATTATAGGGTCCTACAACGCTTCGAAATCTCATCCTGCGAGGATGCTGGGTTGTTGAAGCGGATGGGTTGTCGTTAAGCCCATTGGGCCTTCTGAATGGGCCATCTCTCTATGCTGGGTCTGTGAACCGTTAACACATAAAGCAATTGTGCCCTCAACATGACGGGTGCGATCATACCAGCACTAATGCACCGGATCCCATAAGAACTCCGAAGTTAAGCGTGCTTGGGCGAGAGTAGTACTAGGATGGGTGACCCCCAAGGAAGTCCTCGTGTTGCACCCCCTTTTCAATTTTTTTTGCTCCGGTTAGGGTTGCCAAGATACTTTATCCACCCCATTTCTATCATCGAATCCCCCAGCACCTTGGGCAAGATAACTTCGCATCACGTGGAGGCCAGGCCCGCAAACCGGGGGCGTATGGCTTGTGACCAGGTCTCCGTCGCCCCGGTGCCCATAACTTTTGATCCGTAACGAGTTACGCGGCGCACAGCATACTGTTGAAAATCTCTCTGAGAGCTCTACGACGAGGGCAGCTAGCTTGCTCGCCGTGCCCTTTTTTGGAGCCCAAAATCGAATGTTTTCATCAGTTTCGGGCCACTTTTCTAATTTAGCTCTATTTTTTCGTCCCGCATCGTACGTCGTGAGTTGTTAAAAGTACAACAACCTTACTCGCTGGACATTAGAAGGCCCTACAACGCATCAAAATCTCATCGTACGAGGATGCTTGGTTGTTGAAGCGGATGGGTTGTCGTTAAGCCCATTGGGCCTTCTGAATGGGCCATCTCTCTAGGCTGGGTCTGTGAACCGTTAACACATAAAGGAATTGTGCCCTCAACATGAATGGTGCGATCATACCCAGACTAATGCACCGGATCCCATCAGAACTCCGAAGTTAAGGGTGCTTGGGCTAGAGTAGTACTAGGATGGGTGACCCCCTGGGAAGTCCCTGTGTTGCACCCCTTTTTACAAATTTTTTTGCTCTGGTTAGGGTTGCCAAGATACTTTATCCACCCCATTTCTATTATCGAATCCCACAGCACCTTGGGCAAGACAACTTCGCTTCACGTGGAGGCCAAGCCCGCAAACCGAGGGCGTAAGGTTTGTGACCAGGTCTCCGTCGCTCTGGTGCCCATAACTTTTGATCCGTAAGTAGTTACGCGGCGCACAGCATACTGTTGGAAAGCAATCCGAGAGCTCTACGACGGGGGCAGCTAGCTTGCTTGCTGTACCCTTTTTTGGAGCCCAAAATCGAATGTTTTCATCTGTTTCGGGCCACTTTTATATTTTAGCTCTATTTTTCCGTCCCGGATCGTACGTCATGAGCTGTTAAAAGGACAACAACCTTACTCGCAGGATATTAGAGGGCCCTACAACGCATCAAAATCTCATCTTGCGAGAATACTGGGTTGTTGAAGCGGATGGGTTGTCGTTAAGCCCATTGGGCCTTCTGAATGGGCCATCTCTCTTGGCTGGGTCTGTGAACCGTTAACACATAAAGGAATTGTGCCCTCAACATGACGGGTACGATCATACCAGCAATAATGCACCGGATCCCATCAGAACTCCGAAGTTAAGCATGCTTGGACGAGAGTAGTACTAGGATTGGTGACCCCCTGGGAAGTCCTCGTGTTGCACCCCCCTTTTCAATTTTTTTTGCTCCAGTTAGTGTTGCCAAGATACTTTATCCACCCCATTTCTATTATCAAATCCCACAGCACCTTGGGCAAGACAACTTCGCTTCACATGGAGGTCAGGCCCGCAAACCAGGGGCGTAGGGTTTGTAACCAGGTCTCTGTCGCTCTGGTGCCCATAACTTTTGATCCGTAACAAGTTACGCGGTGCACAACATACTGTTGGAAAGCTCTCCGAGAGCTCTACGACGGGGGCAGCTAGCTTGCTTGCCCAAAATCGAATGTTTTCATCAGTTTCGGGCCACTTTTCTTTTTTAGCTCTATTTTTTCATCCCGGATCGTACTTCGTGAGCTGTTAAAAGGACAACAACCTTACTCGCAGGATATTAGAGGGCCCTACGATGCATCGAAATCTCATCTTGCGAGGATGCTGGGTTGTTGAAGCGGATGGGTTGTCGTTAAGCCCATTGGGCCTTCTGAATGGGCCATCTCTCTTGGCTGGGTCTGTGAACCGTTAACACATAAAGGAATTGTGCCCTCAACATGACGGGTATGATCATACCAGCAATAATGCACCGGATCCCATCAGAACTCCGAAGTTAAGCGTGCTTGGGCGAGAGTAGTACTAGGATTGGTGACCCCCTGGGAAGTCCTCGTGTTGCACCCCACTTTTCAATTTTTTTTGCTCCGGTTTGTGTTGCCAAGATACTTTATCTACCCCATTTCTATTATCGAATCCCACATGACCTTGGGCAAGACAACTTCGCTTCACGTGGAGGCCAAACCCGCAAACCGGGGGCGTAGGGCTTGTGACCAGGTCTCCGTCGCTCCAGTGCCCATAACTTTTGATCAGCAACAAGTTACGCGGCGCACAGCATACTGTTGGAAAGCTCTCCGAGAGCTCTACGATGAGGGCAGCTAGCTTGCTCGCAGTACCCTTTTTTGGAGCCCAAAATCGAATGTTTTCATATGTTTCGGGCCACTTTTCTGTTTTAGCTCTATTTTTCCATCCCGGATCGTACGTCGTGAGCTGTTAAAAGGACAACAACCTTACTCGCGGGACATTAGAGGGCCCTACAACGCATCGAAATCTCATCTTGCGAGGATGCTTGGTTGTTGAAGCGGATGGGTTGTCGTTAAGCCCATTAGGCCTTCTGAATGGGCCATCTCTCTAGGCTGGGTCTGTGAACCGTTAACACATAAAGGAATTGTGCCCTCAACATGAAGGGTGCGATCATACCAGCACTAATGCACCGGATCCCATCAGAACTCCGAAGTTAAGCGTGCTTGGGTGAGAGTAGTACAAGGATGGGTGACCCCCTGGGAAGTCCTCGTGTTGCACCCCCCTTTTCAAATTTTTTTGCTCCGGTTAGGGTTTTGAAGATACTTTATCCACCCCATTTCTATTATCGAATCCCACAGCACCTTGGGCAAGACAAATTCGCTTCACGTGGAGGCCAGGCCCGCAAACCATGGGTGTAGGGCTTGTGACCAGGTCTCCGTCGCTCCGGTGCCCATAACTTTCGATCCGTAACGAGTTACGCGACGCACAGCATACTGTTGAAAAGATCTCCAAGAGCTCTACGATGGGGGCAGCTAGCTTGCTTGCTGTGCCCTTTTTTGGATCCCAAAATCGAACGGTTTCATCAGTTTTGGGCCACTTTTCTTGTTTAGCTCTATTTTTCCGTCCCGGATCGTACGTCGTGAGCTGTTAAAAGGAAAACAACCTTACTCGCGGGACATTAGAGGGCCCTACAACGCATCGAAATCTCATCTTGCGAGGATGCTTGGTTGTTGAAGCGGATGGATTGTCGTTAAGCCCATTAGGCCTTCTGAATGGGCCATCTCTCTAGGCTGGGTCTGTGAACCGTTAACACATAAAGGAATTGTGCCCTCAATATGAATCGTGTGGTCATACCAGCACTAATGCACCGGATCCCATCAGAACTCCGAAGTTAAGTGTGCTTGGGCGAGAGTAGTACTAGGATGGGTGACCCCCTGGGAAGTCCTCGTGTTGTACCCCCCTTTTCAATTTTTTTTGCTCCGGTTAGGGTTGCCAAGATACTTTATCCACCCCATTTCGATTATCGAATCCCACAGCACCTCGGGCAAGACAACTTCGCTTCACGTGGAGGCCAGGCCCGCAAATCGGGGGTGTAGGGCTTGTGACCAGGTCTTCGTCGCTCCGGTGCCCATAACTTTTGATCCGTAACGAGTTACGTGGCGCACAGCATACTGTTGGAAATCTTTCCGAGAGCTCTACGACGGGGGCAGCTAGCTTGCTCGCTGTGCCCTTTTTTGGAGACCAAAATAGAACGTTTTCATCAGTTTTGGACCACTTTTCTAATTTAACTCTATTTTTCCGTCCCGGATCGTATGTCGTGAGCTGATGAAAGGACAACAACCTTACTCGCGGGGCATTAAAGGGTCCTACAACGCATCAAAATCTCATCTTGCGAGGATGCTGGGTTGTTGAAGCGGATGGGTTGTCGTTAAGCCCATTGGGCCTTCTAAATGGGCCATCTCTCTAGGCTGGGTCTGTGAACCGTTAACACATAAAGGAATTGTTCCCTCAACATGAATCGTGCGATCATACCAGCACTAATGTACCGGATCCCATCAGAACTCCGAAGTTAAGCGTGCTTGGGCGAGAGTAGTACTAGGATGGGTGACCCCCTGGGAAGTCCTCGTGTTGCACCCCTCTTTTCAATTTTTATTGCTCCGGTTAGGGTTGTCAAGATACTTTATCCACCCCATTTCGATTATCGAATCCCACAGCACCTCGGGCAAGACAACTTCGCTTCACGTGGAGGCCAGGCTCGCAAACCGGGGGTGTAGGGCTTGTGACCAGGTCTCCGTTGCTCCAGTGCCCATAACTTTTGATCCGTAACGAGTTACGCGGCGCACAGCATACTGTTGGAAATCTCTCCAAGAACTCTACGACAGGGGCAGCAAGCTTGCTCGCTGTGCCCTTTTTTGGAGCCCAAAATCGAACGTTTTCATCAGTTTTGGGCCACTTTTCTGATTTAGCTCTATTTTTCCGTCCCGAATCGTACGTCGTGAGCAGTTAAAAGGACAAAAACCTTACTCGCGGGACATTATAGGATCCTACAACGCATCGAAATCTCATCTTGCGAGGATGCTGGGTTGTTGAAGCGGATGGGTTGTCGTTAAGCCCATTAGGCCTTGTGAATGGGCCATCTCTCTAGGTTGGGTCTGTGAACCGTTAACACATAAAGGAATTGTGCCCTCAACATGACGGGTGCGATCATACCAGCACTAATGCACCGGATCCCATCAGATTTTCGAAGTTAAGCATGCTTGGGCGATAGTAGTACAAGGATGGGCGACCCCATGGGAAGTCCTCGTGTTGCACCTCCCTTTTCAAATTTTTTTGCTCCGGTTAGGGTTGCCAAGATACTTTATCCACCCCATTTCTATTATCGAATCCCACAGCACTTTGGGCAAGATAACTTCGCTTCACGTGGAGGCCAAGACCGCAAACCGAGGGCGTAGGGCTTGTGACCAGGTCTCCGTCGCTCCGGTGCCCATAACTTTTGATCCATAACGAGTTACGCGGTGCACAGCATACTGTTGGAAAGTTCTCCAAGAGCTCTACTACGGGGGCAGCTAGCTTGCTCGCTGTGCCCTTTTTTGGGGCCCAAAATTGAACGATTTCATCAGTTTCGGTCCACTTTTCTAATTTAGCTCTATTTTTCCGTCCCGGATCGTACGTCGTGAGCTGTTAAAAGGACAACAACCTTACTCGCGGGACATTAGAGGGCCCTACAACGCATCAAAATCTCATCTTGCGAGGATGCTGGGTTGTTGAAGCGGATGGGTTATCGTTAAGCCCATTGGGCCTTCTGAATGGGCCATCTCTCTATGCTGGGTCCGTGAACCGTTAACACATAAAGGAATTGTGCCCTCAACATGACGGGTGCGATCATACCAGCACTAATGCACCGGATCCCATCAGAACTCCGAAGTTAAGCGTGCTTGGGCGAGAGTAGTACTAGGATGGGTGACCCCCTGGGAAGTCCTCGTGTTGCACCCCCCTTTTCAATTTTTTTTTCTCCAGTTAGGGTTGCCAAGATACTTTATCCACCCCATTTCTATTATCGAATCCCACAGCACCTTGGCCAAGACAACTTCGCATCACGTGGAGGCCAGGCCCGCAAATCGGGGGCGTATGGCTTGTGACCAGGTCTCCGTCGCTCCGGTGCCCATAACTTTTGATCTGCAACGAGTTACGCGGCGCACAGCATACTGTTGGAAAGCTCTCTGAGAGCTCTACGACCGGGGCAGCTAGCTTGCTCGCTTTGCCCTTATTTGGAGCCCAAAATCGAATGTTTTCATCAGTTTCGGGCCTCTTTTCTAATTTAGCTCTATTTTTCCGTCCCGGATCGTACGTCGTGAGCTGTTAAAAGTACAACAACCCTACTCGCGGGACATTAGAGGGCCCTACAACGCATCAAAATCTCATCTTGCGAGGATGCTGGGTTGTTGAAGCGGATGGGTTATCGTTAAGCCCATTGGGCCTTCTGAATGGGCCATCTCTCTATGCTGGGTCCGTGAACCGTTAACACATAAAGGAATTGTGCCCGTCAACATGAAGGGTACAATCATACCAGCAATAATGCACCGGATCCCATCAGAACTCTGAAGTTAAGGGTGATTGGGCGAGAGTAGTACTAGGATGGGAGACCCCATGGGAAGTCCTCGTGTTGCATCCCACTTTTCGATTTTTTTTGCTCCGGTTAGTGTTGCCAAGATACTTTATCCACCCCATTTCTATTATCGAATCCCACAGCACCTTGGGCAAGACAACTTCGCTTCACGTGGAGGCCAAGCCCGCAAACCGGGGGCGTATGGCTTGTGAACAGGTCTCCGTCGCTCCGGTGCCCATAACTTTTGATCCGCAACAAGTTACGCGGCGCACAGCATACTGTTAGAAAGCTCTCTGAGAGCTCTACGATGGGGGTAGCTAGCTTCCTAGCAGTGCCCTTTTTTAGAGCCCAAAATCGAACGTTTTCATCAGTTTCGGGCCACTTTTCTGATTTATCTCTATTTTTACGTCCCGGATCGTACGTCATTAGCTATTAAAAGGACAACAACCTTACTCGCGGGACATTAGAGGGCCCTACAACGCATCGAAATCTAATCTTGCGAGGATGTTGGGTTGTTGAAGCGGATGTGTTGTCGTTAAACCCATTGGGCATTCTTAATGGGCCATCTCTCTAGGCTGGCTCTGTGAACCGTTAACACATAAAGGATTAGTGCCCTCAACATGAATGGTGCGATCATACCAGTACTAATGCACCGGATCCCATCAAAACTCCAAAGTTAAGCGTGCTTGGGCGAGAGTAGAACTAGGATGGGTGACCCCCTGGGAAGTCCTCGTGTTGCACCCCCCTTTTCAATTTTTTTTTGCTCCGGTTAGGGTTGCCAAGATACTTTATCCACCCCATTTCTATTATCGAATCCCACAGCACCTTGGGCAAGACAACTTCGCTTCATGTGGAGGCCGGGCCAGCAAACCGAGGGCGTAGGGCTTGTGACAAGGTCTCCATCACTCCGGTGCCCATAACTTTTGATCCATAACGAGTTACGCGGCGCACATCATACTGTTGGAAAGCTCTCCAAGAGCTCTACGACGGGGGTAGCTAGCTTGCTCGCTATGCCCTTTTTTGGAGCCCAAAATTGAACGTTTTCATCAATTTCGGTCAACTTTTCTAATTTAGCTCTATTTTTCTGTCCCGAATCGTACGTCGTGAGCTGTTAAATGGACTACAACCTTACTCGCGGGACATTAGAGGGCCCTACAATGCATCGAAATCTCATCTTGCGAGGATGTTGCATTGTTGAAGCGGATGGGTTTTTGTTAAGGCCATTGGGCCTTCTGAATGGGCCATCTCTCTAGGCTGGGTCTGTGAACCGTTAACACATAAAGGAATTGTGCCCTCAACATGAATGGTGCGATCATACCAAGACTAATGCACCGGATCCCATAAGAACTCCGAAGTTAAGCGTGCTTGGGCTAGAGTAGTACTAGGATGGGTGACCCCCTGGGAAGTCCCTGTGTTGCACCCCTTTTTTCAATTTTTTTTGCTCTGGTTAGGGTTGCCAAGATACTTTATCCACCCCATTTCTATTATCGAATCCCACAGCACCTTGGGCAAGACAACTTCGCTTCATGTGGAGGCCGGGCCAGCAAACCGAGGGCGTAGGGCTTGTGACAAGGTCTCCATCACTCCGGTGCCCATAACTTTTGATCGATAACGAGTTACGCGGCGCACAGCATACTGTTGGAAAGCTCTCCAAGAGCTCTACGATGGGGGTAGCTAGCTTGCTAGCTATGCACTTTTTTGGAGCCCAAAATTGAACGTTATCATCAATTTCGGTCAACTTTTCTAATTTAGCTCTATTTTTTCGTCCTGAATCGTACGTCGTGAGCTGTTAAATGGACAACAAGCTTACTCGCGGGACATTAGAGGGCCCTACAACGCATCGAAATCTCATCTTGCGAGGATGTTGCATTGTTGAAGCGGATGGGTTTTCGTTAAGCCCATTGGGCCTTCTGAATGGGCCATCTCTCTAGGCTGGGTCTGTGAACCGTTAACACATAAAGGAATTGTGCCCTCAACATGACGGGTGCGATCATACCAGCACTAATGCACCAGATCCCATCAGAACTCCGAAGTTAAGCGTGCTTGGGCGAGAGTAGTACTAGGATGGGTGACCCCCTAGGAAGTCCTCGTGTTGCACCCCCCTTTTCAATTTTTTTTGCTCCGGTTAGGGTTGCCAAGATACTTTATCCACCCCATTTCTATTATCGAATCCCACAGCACCTTGGGCAAGACAATTTCGCTTCACGTGGAGGCCGGGCCCGCAAACCGAGGGCATAGGGCTTGTGACCAGGTCTCCTTCGCTCCGGTGCCCATAACTTTTGATCCATAACGAGTTACGCGGCGCACAACATACTGTTGGAAAGCTATCCAAGAGCTCTACGACGGGGACATCTAGCTTGCTCGATGTGCCCTTTTTTGGAGCCCAAAATTCAACGTTTTCATAAGTTTCGGTCCACTTTTCTAATTTAGCTCTATTTTTCCGTCCCGGATCGTACGTCGTGAGCTGTTAAAAGGATAACAACCTTACTCGCGGGACATTAGAGGGCCCTACAACGCATCGAAATCTACTCTTGCGAGGATGCTGGGTTGTTGAAGCTGATGGGTTGTCGTTAAGCCCATTGGGCCTTCTGAATGGGCCATCTCTCTAGGCTGGGTCTGTGAACCGTTAACACATAAAGGAATTGTGCCCTCAAAATGACTGGTGCGATCATACCAGCACTAATGCACCGGATCCCATCAGAACTCCGAAGTTAAGCGTGCTTGGGCGAGAGTAGTACTAGGATGGGTGACCCCCTTGGAAGTCCTCGTGTTGCACCCCCATTTTCAATTTTTTTTGCTCCGGTTAGGGTTGCCAAGATACTTTATCCACCCCATTTCTATTATCGAATCCCACAGCATCTTGGGCAAGACAACTTCGCTTCACGTGGAGGCCGGGCCCGCAAAACGAGGCGTAGGGCTTGTGACCGAGTCTCCGTCGCTCCTGTGCCCATAACTTTTGATTCGTAACGAGTTACGCGGTGCACAATATACTGTTGGAAAGCTCTCCGAGAGCTCTACGACGAGGGCAGCGAACTTGCTCGCTCTGCCCTTTTTTGGAGCCCAAAATCGAACGTTTTTATCAGTTTCGGGCCACTTTTCGAATTAGCTCTATTTTTCCGTCCTGGATCGTACGTCGTGAGCTGTTAAAAGGACAACAACCTTACTCGCGGGACATTAGAGGGCCCTACAATGCATCGAAATCTCATCTTGCTAGGATTCTGGGTTGTTGAAGCAGATGGGTTGTCGTTAAGCCCATTGGGCCTTCTTAATGGGCAATCTCTCTAGGCTGGGTCTGTGAACCGTTAACACATAAAGGAATAGTGCCCTCAAAATGAAGGGTGCGATCATACCAGCACTAATGCACCGGATCCCATCAGAACTCCGAAGTTAAGCGTGCTTGGGCGAGAGTAGTACTAGGATGGGTGACCCCTTGGGAAGTCCTCGTGGTGCACCCCCTTTTCAATTTTTTTTGCTCCGGTTAGGGTTGCCAAGATACTTTATCCACCCCATTTCTATTATCGAATCCCACAGCACCTTGGGCAAGACAAGTTCGCTTCACATTGAGGCCAAGACCGCAAACCGGGGGCGTAGGGCTTGTGACGAGGTCTCCGTCGCTCCGATGCCCATAACTTTTCATCCGTAATGAGTTACGCGGCGCACAGCATACTGTTGGAAAGCTCTCCGAGAGCTCTACGACGGGGGCAGCTAGCTTGCTCGCTATGCCCTTTTTTGGAACCCAAAATCGAACGTTTTCATCAGTTTCGGGCCACTTTTCTAATTTAGCTCTATTTTTCCGTCCCGGATCGTACGTCGTGAGCTGTTAAAAGGACAACAACCTTACTCGCGGGACATTAGAGGGCCCTACAATGCATCGAAATCTCATTTTGCGAGGATGCTGCGTTGTTGAAGCGGATGGGTTGTCGTTAAGCCCATTGGGCCTTCAGAATGGGCCATCTCTCTAGGCTGGGTCTGTGAACCGTTAACAGATAAAGGAATTGTGCCCTCAACATGACGGGTGCGATCATACCAACACTAATGCTCCGGATGTGAGGCCCGACCCCGAATAACGTGTCCTACCTCGATTTGCGCACCTTAGACCTAAAATTATATGATCGACCTAGGAATACATGCCCTATCTTGATTTTTTTGCATGCCTCGTCATACGTGCCTTGACCTAGAATAGTATGCCGTAATCCCCGACTCACGTGAGGTACCTAAAAATACGTGCCCTGACCTCGATGAACGTGCGTTACCTCGTTTCGTGTGCCCTAACCTTGAACTGCGTACCTTAACCTAGGTTTAAGAGGCGTACCTCAATTTGCGTGCATTACATTGAATTACGTGCCTTGCATTGGTTTACGTGCATTCACCTAGGATTGCGTGCATTAGTCTTGAAGTTCGTGTCTTACTCGTAGTTCGTGTCTACCTCGTGATTCGTGCCCTGTATTGATTTATGTGTGTGTCTCGTAGTGCGTGCCCTAGACTTACAAAAGCGTGCCCGCACGCTAATCAATAAATAATCTTACACAAAGCACTAGACTATAAAATAATCCTACACAATCCACTAACCATTATTATAATCCTAATTCAAATCTCTACAAAATCCACTAACACCTAAATATTATATTTTAAACTCACTACAAGACAAAATCTCACAAACCTCTAAACATACCCTATATTCTATTCTACATAAAATCCCTAAATACCCAACATTCTCTTACACACATGTTAAAACAATTCAAAAGATGACACAAAATCAGATTTTTGCATGCATGTTTAATTCAAAATGATTCTAGACAAGTCATGACACAAAAACACTTATCAATGCATAAAAAATTGCCCAAAACCACCTCAATTTCCTCTCATTTTCGACCAAACCACTCATGGCCCATGCTAACATTTCAAATTCCACCTTGAAGACACAAAAATTCAGATTTGGAAGCCCAAGGCTGACCACATGCTCAAAAAATTGCAAAAGCCTCATTTTTTCTCTCATTTCTCTCACTTTCCTCACACTTTCTCTCTCTCCCTCTCACTCTCTCTCTCCATTTCGGTTTTGGCTGAGTTCTCTCCACCTCTTAGCTCATCTTCATCATCCTATGGTGCATCAAGACAAACCACAAGAAAAGAAACTCACCCAAGCAAGCTAGGATGCAAGAAACACACATGCAAGCATTTTGAGTCACCATTTTCGGCCTTGGTGAGTTTTTAAGCTTCCATTTCTTTTCTTCTTGTTCTAACCTCATGCATGTGCTAAGAGATTGATCACTAAGCTAGGAAAAATAGAGAAACCAAGTTGGAATCTTGGCTAAGCAAGAAGAAGAAGAGATTTGAAGCTTCAACAAGTTTTTGTGCATCTTTGTGGTTGATTGCTAAGGTGAGGGTTAAAACCTTTTGAAAACTCTTTAAAAACTCACATGCATGCTCATAAATGTGTGTATTTTCTTCTGTACTTGAGCTATATGGTCGTTCATAAGCTCAATCAACCATGCATGGCAAGATCTTGGCTTGAAAATGATGCTAGGTGAAGTCGAAATGGATGACAGCTCTCTGACCAGTCAGTTCGAGGTAAGTTTAGCTAAGAAAATGATGTCTAAAATGCTTTAAAATTGGTCGGTGACTAGTTTGGACAGTTTTGAACATTTTTCCCAGAAACAGGCCGAAGCCAATTTTGACTCTAAGGTCCTCAAAATGGCAAATCATTAAAATGTGACCAAATCTGGAAATCTGGAAAAATGAATCAGGTTTTGGCAGATGCACTGACCTTGTGGAACGAACCATATTTTACTTAGTAACTGTTGTCCAAAACACATGAAAATTGGTGTACTGCTAGATTTTTTAGTTCTGGACAACTTTGTCAGAAATGGACCAAAGCTAAAACGGACTCTAAGGACCTCAAAAACGTCAATGATCGAAATGTGTGCAAATCTGGACAGTTTTGTGCTACTTCACTGTTTCGGCTATAACTAATGATTCTGAACTCCAATTGATGCAAGGTTTGTTTCTGATTTTAGTTAACTTCTTAAGCTTTAATTTGACATCTTATTTACTGAATTAAGATTGTTTTATTATCCTATTGATTGTGAGAAAACAGCCTATTGCAGTAAAGGTTTTATTTAGCCATATGCTTGGAAAATTGTTGTAACCTCTCTTGTGGTACTAATTGTGTGGAAATGTGGTGTTGGGATGTTGTGTGGACTGTTTTGAACATTTGAGGATGTTGAATTAAATGATGTATGGTTTGAGATTGACATTGAGTTGGGTTGAGGCTCAAATTGCACGAATATACTTGAAATGGAAGCCCTAACGACTAGGTAGTCTTAATAAGTGTTGATTATTTGGATATTGTGTTGGAATCATAGGCTTAGTGGGCTGCCCGTAAATGTTTTATAACTTCGAAAGTGATCTTGACCATTGCATGTTGACAATTAAGCTTTTCTTGCATCCGAACCCATGTTGATATCATTGCATGTTGAATAATCTTATCACTTGATTGCGTGGACTTTTTAATGAGTTATATGGCCTGTTTTACATGTGTTACATGGCTGCCCGTTTAATTTCCATATAACTCTATATGCCTTTCAAGTGAAATTTCCTGTCTTATCGTGTCCTGCTTGTTTATCTGTCAATGTGCAATCCTATGACTGTCCGGAGGCAACCTACTTTGTTGTCTTCCTTCTGTGAGATATATTACCTGTCATGAATGTGCATTGCATACAAGGTTGCAACCTTTCCTGTCGGCATGGTAGCGATCACGCACGCTGGGCGGCATCGGGCTTGCCGGTGTTACCGTGACCACCATGGTCCCATTCCCTCTCTCGCTTGGGGGCTAGACTTCCTCGGAGAGTTGGGTCGTAGGCTTTTGGGGTACATCCGGAGTACACCCACCTGGCGTGTTTTGGGGAATGATTTGAAGTCGGCCGCAACTTCTGATTCTGAAACTGATCTGAGAGCAAAAGCTTGCCGTATCCTTTTTATTATGTGTATAAGTACTCCCGCTTGGATCCTAGAGAACCTCGGGGAGGAAAGACCGGTATTCCTGTTCTGTACTTGTATTTCTATTGTATTCATGTTTGAGAAAGAGATTTTCATAAGTTTAACCGGAAAATGAGTTTCAAAACTTATTTCTCGTTCCCCCTCGCTGAGTTCATAAGGACTCACCCTCTTTTATCATCTCAGGTGAAGAAGATCAAGAACAGGTACTCGAGGACGATGTGCCTAACGATGATTCCTTGGAGTGATTGCCTGTCTTGTGTGCTTTGCGTGATTTTGGCTATTTGTGAACTATGCTACTTGAAGACTATTTCTTTTATGTTGCTCGTTGTTTATTGATGTAAAAGACCCCCGTTGTAATTTGGGGTCTAATTTTGGTTTGTACTTATATTAAGTAGACTGATACTAGACATACTATGATCGTTTTGCTTTTATTATCACTAGTATCTATCATAGGTTATGATGCTTAGCTAAGGAATAGGCAAACGAACTTATCCAATCTCAACAGGTACTCGCTAATAAGCTAAGATCAACAGGTACATTTTGAAACGAGGATAAATGGACAAACGAGACATAGTATCATGCTAGGTTATAAATCAAACGGGATGTCGAAATAACCAATAAGCAATTCAATTGATGATAAAATAGCAAACTCTAGTCGGGAATGAACTTAAATTGAAAGTTTGAGGCTGTTAGAAAATTTAGGTGAAAACAAAGAGCCCAATTACAGCCGTTATGCTGCCAGATTTCCAGAAAATTTTGGAGTCTAGAATAAAATGTTAAGTATAAACCTCCTAGAATGATTAAGAATGTGAAAGGACTTGAATGTTTAGATCACACCCTAGTCTAACCTTTATAGGTTGGGTTGGGGCGTGACAACGGATCCCATCAGAACTCCGAAGTTAAGCGTGCTTGGGCGAGAGTAGTACTAGGATGGGTGACCCCCTAGGAAGTCCTCGTGTTGCACCCCCCTTTTCAATTTTTTTTGCTCCGGTTAGGGTTGCCAAGATACTTTATCCACCCTATTTCTATTATCGAATCCCACAGCACCTTGGGCAAGACAACTTCGCTTCACGTGGAGGTCGGGCCCGCAAACCGAGGGCGTAGGGCTTGTGACCAGGTCTCCGTCGCTCCGGTGCCCATAACTTTTGATCCGTAACGAGTTACGCGGCGCACAGCATACTGTTGGAAAGCTCTCCGAGAGCTCTACGACGGGGGCAGCTAGCTTGCTCGCTATACCCTTTTTTGGAGCCCAAAATCGAACGTTTTCATCAGTTTCGGTCCACTTTTCTAATTTAGCTCTATTTTTCCGTCCCGGATCGTACGTCGTGAGCTGTTAAAAGGAAAACAACCTTACTCGCGGGACATTAGAGGGCCCTACAACGCATCGAAATCTCATTTTGCGAGGATGCTGGGTTGTTGAAGCGGATGGGTTGTCGTTAAGCCCATTGGGCCTTCTGAATGGGCCATCTCTCTAGGCTGGGTCTGTGAACCGTTAACACATAAAGGAATTGTGCCCTCAAAATGACTGGTGCGATCATACCAGAACTAATGCACCGGATCCCATCAGAACTCCGAAGTTAAGCGTGCTTGGGCGAGAGTAGTACTAGGATGGGTGACCCCCTTGGAAGTCCTCCTGTTGCACCACCCTTTTCAATTTTTTTTGCTCCGGTTAGGGTTGCCAAGATACTTTATCCACCCCATTTCTATTATCGAATCCCACAGCACCTTGGGCTGGACAACTTCGCTTCACGTGGAGGCCGGGCCCGCAAACCGGGGGCGTAGGGCTTGTGACCAGGTCTCCGTCGTTCCGGTGCCCATAACTTTTGATCCGTAACGAGTTACGCGGCGCACAACATACTGTTGGAAAGCTCTCCGAGAGCTCTACGACGAGGGCAGCGAGCTTGCTCGCTCTGCCCTTTTTTGGAGCCCAAAATCGAAAGTTTTTATCAGTTTTGGGCCACTTTTCTAATTTAGCTCTATTTTTTCGTCCTGGATCGTACGTCGTGAGCTGTTAAAAGGACAACAACCTTACTCGCGGGACATTAAAGGGCCCTACAACGCATCGAAATCTCATCTTGCGAGGATGCTGGGTTGTTGAAGCGGATGGGTTGTCGTTAAGCCAATTGGGCCTTCTTAATGGGCCATCTCTCTAGGCTGGGTCTGTGAACCGTTAACACATAAAGGAATTGTGCCCTCAACATGAAGGGTGCTATCATACCAGCACTAATGCACCGGATCCCATCAGAACTCCGAAGTTAAGCGTGCTAGGGCGAGAGTAGTACTAGGATGGGTGACCCCCTGGGAAGTCCTCGTGTTGCACCCCCCTTTTCAATTTTTTTTGCTCCGGTTAGGGTTGCCAAGATACTTTATCCACCCCATTTCTATTATCGAATCCCCCAGCACCTTGGGCAAGACAACTTCACTTCACGTGGAGGCCGGGCCCGCAAACCGGGGGCGTAGGGCTTGTGAGCAGGTCTCCGTCGCTTCGGTGCCCATAACTTTTGATCCGTAAGGAGTTACGCGGCGCACATCATACTGTTGGAAAGCTCTCCGAGAACTCTATGACGGGGGCAGCGAGCTTGCTCGCTCTGCCATTTTTTGGAGCCCAAAATTGAACGTTTTTATCAATTTCGGGCCACTTTTCTATTTTAGCTTAATTTTTCCGTCCCGGATCGTACGTGGTGAGCTGTTAAAAGGACAACAACCTTACTTGCGGGACATTAGAGGGACCTACAAGGCATCGAAATCTCATCTTGCGAGGATGTTGGGTTATTGAAGCGGATGGGTTGTCGTTAAGCCCATTGGGCCTTCTCAATGGGCCATCTCTCTAGGCTGGGTCTGTGAACCGTTAACACATAAAAAAATTGTGCCCTCAACATGAAGGGTGCGATCATACCAGCACTAATGCACCGAATCCCATCAGAACTCCGAACTTAAGCGTGCTTGGGCGAGAGTAGTACTAGGATGGGTGACCCCCTCGGAAGTCCTCGTGTTGCACCCCCTTTTCAATTTTTTTTGCTCCGGTTTGGGTTGCCAAGATTCTTTATCCACCCCATTTTTATTATCGAATCCCACAGCACCTTGGGCAAGACAACTTCTCTTCACGTGGAGGGCAGGCCCGCAAACCGGAGGCGTAGGGCTTGTGACCAGGTCTCCGTCGCTCCGGTGCCCATAACTTTTGATCCGTAACGATTTACGCGGCGCACAACATACTGTTGGAAAGCTCTCCGAGAGCACTACGACGGGGGCAGCTAGCTTGCTCTCTATGCCCATTTTTGGAGCCCCAAAATCGATCGTTTTCATCAGTTTCGTGCCACTTTTCTAGTTTAGCTCTATTTTTCCGTCCCGGATCGTACATCGTGAGCTGTTAAAAGGACAACAACCTTACTCGCGGGACATTAGAGGGCCCTACAACACAACGAAATCTCATCTTACGAGGATGCTGGGTTGTTGAAGTGGATGGGTTGTCGTTAAGCCCATTGGGCCTTCTGAATGGGCCAGCTCTCTAGGCTGGTTCTGTGAATCGTTAACATATAAAAGAATTGTGCCCTCGACATGACGGGTGGGATCATACCAGCACTAATGCACTGGATCCCATCAGAACTCCGAAGTCAAGCGTGCTTGGGGGAGAGTAGTACTAGGATGGGTGACACCCTGGGAAGTCCTCGTGTTGCACCCCCCTTTTCAATTTTTTTTGCTCCGGTTAGGGTTGCCAAGATACTTTATCCACCCCATTTCTATTATCGAATCCCACAGCACCTTGGGCAAGACAACTTCGCTTCACGTGGAGGACGGGCTCGCAAATCGGGTGCGTAGGGCATGTGACCAGGTCTCCGTCGCTCCGGTGCACATAACTTTTGATCCGTAACGAGTTACGCGGCACACAGCATACTGTTGGAAAGCTCTCCGAGATCTCTACGATGGGGTCAGCTAGCTTGCTTGCTGTGCACTTTTTTGGAGCCCAAAATCGAACGTTTTAATCCGTTTCGGGCCACTCTTCAAATTTAGCTCTATTTTTCCGTCCCGGATCGTACGTCGTGAGCTGTTAAAAGGACAACAACCTTGCTCGTGGGAAATTAGAGGGCCCTACAACGCATCGAAATCCCATCTTGCGAGGATGCTGGGTTGTTGAAGTGGATGGGTTGTCGTTAAGCCCATTGGGCCTTCTGAATGGGCCATCTCTCTAGGCTAGGTCTGTGAACCGTTAACACATAAAGGAATTGTGCCCTCAACATGACGGGTGCGATCATACCAGCACTAATGCACCGGATCCCATCAGAACTCCGAAGTTAAGCGTGGTTGCGGGAGAGTAGTACTAGGATGGGTGACCCCCTGGGAAGTCCTCGTGTTGCACCCCCCTTTTCAATTTTTTTTGCTCCGGTTAGGGTTGCCAAGATACTTTATCCACCCCATTTCTATTATCGAATCCCACAGCACCTTGGGCATGACAACTTCGCTTCACGTAGAGGACGGGCCCGCAAACCGAGGGTGTAGGGCTTGTGACCAGGTCTCCGTTGCTCCGGTGCCCATAACTTTTGATCCGTAACGAGTTACGCGGCGCACAGCATACTATTGGAAAGCTCTCCGAGAGCTCTACGATGGGGGCAGCGAGCTTGCTCACTGTGCCATTTTTTGGAGCCCAAAATCGATCGTTTTCATCAGTTTCGGGCCACTTTTGTAATTTAGCTCTATTTTTCCGTCTCGGATCGTACGTCGTGAGTTGTTAAAAGGACAACAACCTTACTCGCGGGACATTGGAGGGCCCAACAACGAATCGAAATCTCATCTTGCGAGGATGCTGGGTTGTTGATGCGGATGGGTTGTCGTTAAGCCCATTGGGCCTTCTGAATGGGCCATCTCTCTAGGCTAGGTCCGTGAACCATTAACACATAAAGGAATTGTGCCCTCAACATGAAGGGTGCGATCATACCAGCACTAATGCACCGGATCCCATCAGAACACCGAAGTTAAGCGTGCTTGGGTGAGAGTAGTACTAGGATGGGTGACACCCTGGGAAGTCCTCGTGTTGCACCCCCCTTTTCAATTTTTTTTGCTCCGGTTAGGGTTGCCAAGATACTTTATCCACCCCATTTCTATTATCGAATCCCACAGCACCTTGGGCAAGACAACTTCGCTTTACGTGGAGGACGGGCTCGCAAACCGGGGGCGTAGGACTTGTGACCATGTCTCCGTCGCTCCGGTGCCCATAAATTTTGATCCGTAACAAGTTACGTGGCGCACAGCATACTGTTGGAAAGCTCTCCGAGAGCTCTACGACGGCGGCAGCCAGCTTGTTCCTTTTGTCCTTTTTTGGAGCCCAAAATCGAACGTTTTCAACAGTTTTGGGCCACTTTCCTAATTTAGATCTATTTTTCCATCCCGGATCGTACGTCCTGAGCTGTTAAAAGGACAACAACCTTACTCACTGGACATTAGAGTGCCCTACAACGCATCAAAATCTCATCTTGCGAGGATGCTGGGTTGTTGAAGCGGATGGGTTGTCGTTAAGCCCATTGGGCCTTCTGAATGGGCCATCTCTCTAGGCTAGGTCTGTGAACTATTAACACATAAAGGAATTGTGCCCTCAACATGACGGGTGCGATCATACCAGAACTAATGCAACGGATCCCATCAGAACTACGAAGTTAAGCGTGCTTGGGGGAGAGTAGTACTAGGATGGGTGACACCCTGAGAAGTCCTCGGGTAGCACCCCCATTTTCAATTTTTTTTGCTCCGGTTAGGGTTGCCAAGATACTTTATCCACCCCATTTCTATTATCGAATCCCACAGCACCTTGGGCAAGACAACTTCGCTTCACGTGGAGGCCAGGGCCGCAAACCGAGGGTGTAGGGCTTGTGACCAGGTCTCCGTCGCTCCGATGCCCATAACTTTTGATTCGTAACGAGTTACGCAGTGCACAGCATACTGTTGGAAAGCACTCCGAGAGTTCTACGACGGGGGCAGCCAGCTTGCTCGCTATGCCCTTTTTTGTAGCCCAAAATTGAATGTTTTCATTAGTTTCGGGCCACTTTTCTAATTTAGCTCTATTTTTCCGTCACGGATCTTACGTCGTGAGTTGTTAAAAGGACAACAACCTTACTCGCAGGACATTGGAGGGCCCAACAACGAATCGAAATCTCATCTTGCGAGGATGCTGGGTTGTTTATGCGGATGGGTTGTCGTTAAGCCCATTGGGCCTTCTGAATGGGCCATCTCTCTAGGCTGGGTCTGTGACCGTTAACACATAAAGGAATTGTGCCCTCAACATGATGGGTGCGATCATACCCGCACTAATGCACCGGATCCCATCAGAACTCCAAAGTTAAGCGTGCTTGGGCGAGAGTAGAACTAGGATGGGTGACCCCCTGGGAAGTCCTCGTGTTGCACCCCCCTTTTCAATTTTTTTTTGCTCCGGTTAGGGTTGCCAAGATACTTTATCCACCCCATTTCTATTATCGAATCCCACAGCACCTTGGGCAAGACAACTTCGCTTCACGTGGAGGCCAGGGCCGCAAACCGAGGGTGTAGGGCTTGTGACCAGGTCTCCGTCGCTCTGGTGCCCAAAACTTTTGATCCGTAACGAGTTACGCGTCGCACAGCATACTGTTGGAAGGCTCTCCGACAGCACTACGACGGAGGCAGCTAGCTTGCTCGCTTTGCCATTTTTTGGAGCCCAAAATCGAACGTTTTCATCAGTTTCGGGCCACTCTTCTAATTTAGCTCAATTTTTCCGTCCCAGATCGTAGGTCGTGAGCTGTTAAAAGGACAACAACCTTACTCGCGGGGCATTAGAGAGCCCTACAACGCATCGAAATCTCATCTTGCGAGGATGCTGGGTTGTTGAAGCGGATGGGTTGTCGTTAAGCTCATTGGGCCTTCTGAATGGGCCATCTCTCTAGGCTGGGTCGGTGAACCGTTAACACATAAAGGAATTGTGCCCTCAACATGACGGGTGCGATCATACCAGCACTAATGCACCGGATCCCATCAGAACTCCGAAGTTAAGCGTGCTTGGGCGAGAGTAGTACTAGGATGGGTGACCCCCTGGGAAGTCCTCGTGTTGCACCCCCCTTTTCAATTTTTTTTGCTCCGGTTAGGGTTGCCAAGATACTTTATCCACCCCATTTCTATTATCGAATCCCACAGCACCTTTGGCAAGACAACTTCGCTTCACGTGGAGGCCGGGCCCAAAAACCGAGGGCGTAGGGCATGTGACCAGGTCTCTGTCGCTATGGTGCCCATAACTTTTGATCCGTAACGAGTTACGCGGCGCACAACATACTGTTGGAAAACTCTCCGAGAGCACTACGATGGGGGCAGCCGGCTTGCTCGCTGTGCCCTTTTTTGGAGCCCAAAATCGAACGTTTTCATCAGTTTCGGGCCACTTTTCTAATTTAGCTATATTTTTCTGTCCCGGATAGTACGTTGTGAGCTGTTAAAAGAACAACAACCTCACTCGCGGGACATTAGAGGGCCCTACAAGGCATCGAATTCTCATCTTGTGAGGATGTTGCGTTGTTGAAGCGGATGGGTTGTCGTTAAGCTCATTAGGCCTTCTGAATGGGCCATCTCTCTAGGCTGGGTCTGTGAACCGTTAACACATAAAGGAATTGTGCCCTCAACATGACGGGTGCGATCATACCAGCACTAATGCACCAGATCCCATCAGAACTCCGAAGTTAAGCGTGCTTGGGCGAGAGTAGTACTAGGATGGGTGACCGCCTGGGAAGTCCTCGTGTTGCACCCCCCTTTTCGATTCTTTTTGCTCCGGTTAGGGTTGCCAAGATACTTTATCCACCCCATTTCTATTATCGAATCCCACAGCACCTTGGGCAAGACAACTTCGCTTCACGTGGAGGCCGGGCCCGCAAACCGGGGGCGTAGGGATTGCGACCAGGTCTCCGTCGCTCCGGTGCCCATAACTTTTGATCCGTAACGAGTTACGCGGCGCACAACATACTGTTGGAAAGCTCTCCGAGAGCTCTACGACGGGGGCAGCGAGCTTGCTCTCTCTGTGTGAGGCCCGACCCCGAATAACGTGTCCTACCTCAATTTGCGTGCCTTAGATCTAAAATTATATGACCGACCTAGGATTACGTGCCCTGTCTTGATTTTTGTGCATGCATCGTTATACGTGCCTTAACCTAGAATTGTGTGCCTTAATCCTCGATAAACGTGCGATACCTAAATAAACATGCCATGACCTTAATTTACGTGCGAGACCTTGATTTGCGTGTGTCTCTTCATTTCGTGTGCATTAACCTTGAACTTCGTGCCTTAACCTAGGTTTAAGAGTCATGTCTTGAATTACGTGCATTGCATTAAATTACGTGCCTTATTTTGATCTATGTTCATTCACCTAGGGTTGCATGTGTTAGCATTAGAATCTGTGCACTTATCTTGAAGTATGTGCCTTAGTCTTGAAAAACGTGCATTCATCTCGTAGTTCGTGTCCTATCTCGTAGTGCGTGCCCTAGACCTAGGAAAGCGTGCTTTCACGCTAATCAAGAGAGCATCTTACACGGAGCACTAGACTATTAAACAATCCTACAAAATCCACTATCAATATTATAATCCTAATTTAACTCACTAGAAGACAAAATAACACAAAAAGCTAGACAATCTTTATTCCTTATTCTTTATTCTTTTTGCACTTTCAATACACAATTAAATAACATCCAAAACATGACAAAAATTCAGATTTGGCACATGCTTTGGCCGACCATACCATGGTTTTTGCACAAGGTGTGAACAATTATACAATTAACTATGCATGCTTAGACAAACTATGACACAAATGCATAAAAAATTGCTCAAACCACCTCAATTCTCACACCATTTTCGACCAAACCACATATTCCCATGCTAAAATTTCAAAATTCCATCTTGAAGACAAAAAAAAGCCTGAATTTGTATGCCCAAGGCTGACCACATGCTCAAAAAATTGCAAAAGCCTCATTTTTCTCTCATTTCTCTCACTTTCCTCACATTTTCTCTCTCTCTCTCACTCTCTCTCTCCATTTCGGTTTTGGCTGAGTTCTATCCACCTCTTAGCTCATCTTCATCATCCTATGGTGCATCAAGACAAACCACAAGCAAAGAAACTCACCCAAGCAAGCTAGGATGCAAGAAACACACATGCAAGCATTTTGAGTCACCATTTTCGGCCTTGGTGAGTTTTTAAGCTTCCATTTCTTTTCTTCTTGTTCTAACCTCATGCATGTGCTAAGAGATTGATCACTAAGCTAGGAAAAATAGATAAATGCTAGTTGGAATCTCGGCTAAGCAAGAAGAAGAAGAGATTTGAGCTTCAACAAGGTTTTGAGCATTTTTTTGGTTGATTGCAAAGGTGAGGGTTAAAACTTTTTGAAAACTCTTCAAAATTTCACATGCATGCTCATAAATGTGTGTATTTTCTTCTGTACTTGAGCTATATGGTCGTTCATAAGCTTAAACAACCATGCATGGCAAGATCTTGGCTTGAAAATGATGCTAGGTGAAGTCGAAATGGATGACAGCTCTCTGACCAGTCTGTTCGAGGTAAGTTTAGCTAAGCATATGATGTTTAAAATGCTTGAAAATTGGTAGGTGACTATTTTGGACAGTTTTGGACATTTTTCCCAGAAATATGCCTAAGCTAATTTTGACTCTAAGGTCCTCAAAATGGCAAATCTTTAAAATGTGACCAAATCTGGAAATCTGGAGAAATGAAGCAGGTTTTGGCAGATGCAATGACCTTGTGGAACGAACCATATTTGACTTAGTAAATGTTGTCCAAAATGCATGAAATTTTGTGTGCTGCTAGATTTTTCAGTTCTAGAAAATTTTGTCAGAAATGGACCAAAGCTAAAACTGACCCTAAGGACCTCAAAAATGTCAATTTCTGAAAAGTGTGCAAATCTGGACAGTTTTGTGCTACCTCACTGTTTCGGCCATAACTAATGATTCTGAACTCCAATTGATGCAAGGGTTGTTTCTGATTTTAGTTAACTTCTTAAGATTTAATTTGAAATCTTATTCACTAAATTTGGAGATTGTTTGATTATCCTATTGATTGTGGGGAAACAGCCTATTGCAGTAAAGGTTTCATTTAGCTACATGCTTGGAAAATTGTTGTAACCCCTTTTGTGGTTCTAATTGTGTGGAAATGTGGTGTTGGGATGTTATGTGGACTGTTTTGAGTACTTGAGTATGCTTGAATGGAATGATGCATGACTTGAGAATGATTTTGAGTTGACTTAGGGTTTTAATCACACGATTAAGCATGAAATGGAAACCCTAATGACTAGGTAGTTTTGCTAAGTGTTGATTATTGGTTATTGTGTGGAAATTATATGCTTAGTGGGCTGCCCATAAATGTTTTATAACTTCAAATGTGATTTTGACCATTGCATGTTGTCATATAAGCTTTTCTTGCAACCGAACCCACGTAAATGTTGTTGCATGTTGAATATTCGTATCACTTGATTACGTGAACTTTGAAATGAGTTATATGGCTTGACTTGCATGTGTTACATGGCTGCCCTTTTAATGTTCATATGACTCTATGTGTTCTACAAAGTAAAATTTCATGTCAAGCATGCCTCGTTCGTTTACTTGGCAATATGTGATCATGAAATTGCTCGGAGGCAACCTACTTTGTTGTCCTCCTAATGTGAATTGTTAAAAGATACTCAATGGTTTATTTGAACATCATTACTTGGCTGCCCGTTAAAGTTTAATTAATTTCAAATGGATATATGAAATGATTATATGTTCTTACAATGCCTTATATGCCAATATGTCAAAATGTGATCATATATTTGCTCGGAGGCAACCTACTTTGTTGACCTCCTAATGTGAAATGTTAAATGACATAAATAGGCATTGTATACAAGGTTGCAACCTTCAGTGTGGCATGGTAGTGTTTCATGCACGCCGGGCGGCATCGGGCTTGCCGGTGTTACCATGACTACCATGGTCCAATTCCCTCTCTCGCTTGGCATTTCACCCTCGGAGAGTTGGGTCGTAGGTTTCGAGGTACATCCAGAGTACACCCAATTGGGAGCTATAAGTGGATTATTGAAGTCGGCCGCACCAAATGAATCGAAATTGATATTGAGAGCAAATGCTCATCGTATCCTTTTTACTATGTGTATAAGTACTCTCGCTTGGTTCCTAGAGAACCTCGGGGAGGAAAGACTGGCATTTCTGTTCCCTTACTTTGTATCTGTTACTAGATTTGTTTCTTATAATTGCGTACCTTATTATTTGTAATACGTGACATGTTCTCAAAAAGAGTTTTCATAAATTGAACCGGAAAATGAGTTTCAAAACGTATTTCTCGTTCCCCCTCGCTGAGTTCATAAGGACTCACCCTCTTTTATCATCTCAGGTGAAGAAGATCAAGAACAGGTACCCATGGACGATGTGCCTAACGATGATTCCTTGGAGTGATTGCCTGTCTTGTGTGCTTTGCATGATTATGGCTATTTGTGAACTATGCCACTTGAAGACTATTTCTTTTATGTTGCTCGTTGTTTGGTGATGTAAATGACCCCGTTGTAATTTGGGTCTAATTCTGGGATTGTACTATCTATAACCGGACGAACTTTTATTTGGTTGTTTGCTTTCGTTTTCTTAATTAGTAGTTATCGTAGGCAGTCAAACCACTAGATGAACAATCAACTAAGTTAATTCTATCTAATTTCACTTAGGTACTCATTTGCAAACTAAAGGATAATAGCTACTTGCATGGTAGAAAATTGACAAATAAACGGGACATAGTTATCATGTTAGGCTTATTAACCAAACGAGACTTTCAAGATAAACTAGTAGGCAAATCGGTTGGTGACAAATAGGAGTCCTTAATGGAATTGGATTAATGATTGGAATAATTGAGGCGTTTAGAGAATTAGTCCAAACCAAATAGCCCAATTACAGCCGTTATACTGCCGGTTTACCAAAAATTTTTGGAGTTTAGGCCAAACGTTAAGTGTTAAATCTTCATGAACGGTTAAGTATGAGACGTGACTTGAATGTTTAGATCACACCCTAGCCTAACCTTTATAGGCCGGTTTGGGGCGTGACACTCTGCCCTTTTTTGGAGCCCAAAATCGAACGTTTTTATCGGTTTCGGGCCACTTTTCTAACTTAGATCTATTTTTCCGTCCCGGATGGTACGTCGTGAGCTATTAAAAGGACAACAACCTTACTCGCGGGACATTAGAGGGCCCTACAACGCATCGAAATCTCATCTTGCGAGGATGCTGGGTTGTTGAAGCGGATTGGTTGTCGTTAAGCCCATTGGGCCTTCTTAATGGGCCATCTCTCTAGGCTGGGTCTGTGAACCGTTAACACATAAAAGAATTGTGCCCTCAACATGAAGGGTGCGATCATACCAGCACTAATGCACCGGATCCCATCAGAACTCCGAAGTTAAGCGTGCCCTGGGAAGTCCTCGTGTTGCACCCCCCTTTTCAATTTTTTTTGCTCCGGTTAGGGTTGCCAAGATACTTTATCCACCCCATTTCTATTATCGAATCCCACAGCACCTTGGGCAAGACAACTTCGCTTCACGTGGAGGCCAGGCCCGCAAACCGGGGGCGTAGGGCTTGTGATCAGGTCTCCGTCGCTCTGGTGCCCATAACTTTTGATCCGTAACGAGTTACGCGGCGCACAGCATACTGTTGGAAAGCTCTCCGAGAGCTCTACGACTAGGGCAGCTAGCTTGCTCGCTGTGCCCTTTTTTTGAGCCTAAAATCGAACGTTTTCATCAGTTTCGAGCCACTTTTCTAATTTAGCTCTATTTTTCCATCCCGGATCGTACGTCGTGAGCTGTTAAAAGGACAACAACCTTACTCGTGGGACATTACAGGGCCCTACAACGCATCAAAATCACATCTTGCGAGGATGCTGGGTTGTTGAAGCAGATGGGTTGTCGTTAAGCCCATTGGGCCTTCTGAATGGGCCATCTCTCTAGGCTGGGTCTGTGAACCGTTAACACATAAAGGAATTGTGCCCTCAACATGACGGTTGCGATCATACCAGCACTAATGCACCGGATCCCATCAGAACTCCGAAGATAAGCGTGCTTGGGCGAGAGTAGTACTAGGATTGGTGACCAACTGGGAAGTCCTCGTGTTGCACCCCCCTTTTCAATTTTTTTTGCTCCGGTAAGGGTTGTCAAGATACTTTATCCACCCCATTTCTATTATCGAATCCCACAGCACCTTGGGCAAGACAACTTCGCTTCACGTGGAGGCCGGGCCCGCAAACCGGGGGCGTAGGGATTGCAACCAGGTCTCCGTCGCTCCCGTGCCCATAACTTTTGATCCGTAACGAGTTACGCGGCGCACAGCATACTGTTGGAAAGTTCTCCGAGAGCTCTATGACGGGGGCAATGAGCTTGCTCGCTCTGCCCATTTTTGGAGCCAAAAATCGAACTTTTTTATCAGTTTCGGGCCACTTTTCTAATTTAGCTCTATTTTTCCGTCCCGGATCGTACGTCATGAGCTGTTAAAAGGACAACAACCTTACTCGCGGGACATTAGAGGGCCCTACAACGCATCAGAATCTCATCTTGTGAGGATGCTGGGTTGTTGAAGCGGATGGGTTGTTGTTAAGCCCATTGGGCCTTCTGAATGGGCCATCTCTCTAGGCTGGGTCTGTGAACCGTTAACACATAAATGAATTGTGTCCTCAACATGACGGGTGCGATCATACCAGCACTAATGCACCAGATCCCATCAGAACTCCGAAGTTAAGCGTGCTTGGGCGAGAGTAGTACTAGGATGGGTGACCCCCTGGGAAGTCCTCGTCTTGCACCCCCCTTTTCAATTTTTTTTGCTCCGGTTAGGGTTGCCAAGATACTTTATCCACCCCATTTCTAATATCGAATTCCACAGCACCTTGGGCAAGACAACTTCGCTTCACGTGGAGGCCGGGCCCGCAAACCGAGGGCGTAGGGCTTATGACTAGGTCTACGTCGCTCCGGTGCCCATAACTTTTGTTCCATAACGAGTTATGCGGCGCACAGCATACTGTTGGAAAGCTCTCCAAGAGCTCTACGACGGGGGCAGCTAGCTTGCTCGCTGTTCCCTATTTTGGAGCCCAGAATTGAACGTTTTCATCAGTTTCGGTCCAATTTTCTAATTTAGCTCTATTTTTCCGTCCCGGATCGTACGTCGTGAGCTGTTAAAAGGACAACAACCTTGCTCGCGTGACATTAGTGGGCCCTACAACACATCGAAATCTCATCTTGCGGGGATGCTGGGTTGTTGAAGCGGATGGGTTGTCGTTAAGCCCATTGGGCCTTCTGAATGGGCCATCTCTCTAGGCTGGGTCTGTGAACCGTTAACACATAAAGGAATTGTGCCCTCAACATGACAGGTGCAATCATACCAGCACTAATGCACCGGATCCCATCAAAACTCCGAAGTTAAGCGTGCTTGGGCGAGAGTAGTACTAGGATGGGTGACCCCCTGGGAAGTCCTCGTGTTGCACCCCCCTTTTCAATTTTTTTTGCTCCGGTTAGGGTTGCCAACATACTTTATCCACCTCATTTCAATTATCGAATCCCACAGCATCTTGGGCAAGACAACTTCGCTTCACGTGGAGGTCGGGCCAGCAAACCGAGGAGGTAGGGCTTGTGACCAGGTCTCCGTCGCTCCGGTGCCCTTAACTTTTGATCCGTAACGAATTACGCGACGTACAGCATGCTGTTGGAAAGCTCTCCGAGAGCTCTACGACGGGGGCAGCGAGCTTGCTCTCTCTGCCCTTTTTTGGAGCCCAAAATCGAACGTTTTTATCAGTTTCGGGACATTTTTCTAATTTTGCTCTATTTTTCGGTCCCGGATCGTACGTCGTGATCTGTTAAAAGGATAACAACCTTACTCGCGGGACATTAGAGGGCCCTACAACGCATCGAAATCTCATCTTGCGAGGATGCTGGGTTGTTGAAGCGGATGGGTTGTCATTAAGCCCATTGGGCCTTCTTAATGGGCCATCTCTCTAGGCTGGGTCTGTGAACCGTTAACACATAAAGGAATTGTGCCCTCAACATGAAGGGTGATGTGACGCCCGAAATTCTACCATACACATTTTTAACTGTTGCACCCATTAATTGCGAATTTAATTCTGTGCTTTACTTGTTGTCTTTCTTAGTTACTATTCATTCCATTTTTCAACTGCATTATATTAATGAATTAAAATTTTTATTAAATCATATTAATTGTTTTAGGAATGAGAAAAATGTGCTTTTGAGCTAAGAGCGATAGGAGCACTCGTTTAGAAAATGTTTTAGCAAACTATGAATAGTGTTACGTAACTTAACTTAGTGTTTTAATTAACTAGCATTCGTTTTGCACCTTAGACTCGTTTTAGAGCTTGTTAGACTCATTTAAATAACCCACATAAGCACCCAACTTGACCCACATTAATATATAACTCACACGACACCACTTAAGCTCATAATATACAAAAGAAAAAAAAAATAAAAGCTGAAAACAGAAGCAGAAAATGGACAGCAGCAAACAGGAAGAAAGAAGGAAGTTTTTCTCTCCAACTCTTCAATCCAAGCCCATCCAAGCCTAGAGCAAGTAGTTTAGGGTGTGTGCAAGCTTCCTAGGTGTTCCTACGCGCATTGGTGAGGGATTTCATGGCTTATTTTCGCATTTTAAAATAGTTGCTATTTTCTTGATTTGTTGAAAATGTGACCAAATGCTAATGTATTGATTATCTATGCTATTATACCTTGTATATGAGTGCTAGAGAACATACTTGAGCCATTGTTTCACTTTTTAAACGGTTAGAATCGTTAGTTTGATTTATGAGGTGAATAGTGATATTTTTCTAGGGTTTTGTGTAATTGCACGTATTAGCTTGATTCAACACTCCTAATAGATGCTTTAGGTGCTAATGAAGATAGTCTAATAGCCTCGTACACTTGGATTGCTCTAAAATCGCATAAAACGTGAAATAGTCGACTTTAACAAAGGGGTTTCGGGGTAAATACGAATCCGGGTGGATTCGGGCTTCACCTTTAGTATTCTTAGGCTACCTAGGTGCTATAGAAGCTTTGCTAATTCTTGTTTGAAGCCCGGATGAGGTAGGTGTAGTGTAAAGCTATAAGAGGGAATTTGGGGCTTTCGGGGTTATTGCGGGCGTTTGAATGAGTTAGAGGGTTGAAAGGGTTCCTTGAGGGTTAGTTAGAAGGTTGGTAGAGTTTCCCTTTGAATTTGAATCATTAACTTTGGTTTGGAGGAGAAATAACTTGAATAACAAAGGGGTTTAGGTGCAATTTCGGTTGTCTCGCGCTTCTAAGACCTTGGCATGACTTCTTGAATGTTTAAATGTAGTTTCAAGTTGGTTTGGAACTTTTGATGTAATTCTAATTATATCTTGTATATGCCCTTTTGTAAAACTGCTTATTTGCTTGTATAAACTGCTTCTATTCTAACTGCATTGAGGCAACTTCGAGCTTAAAACTGTATTAATTGGAGAAGGATTAGGGGTTGAATTATATACCATTAGAAAGCCTTACGAGTCTAGTTTCTACAGCTTTTTACGGTGCATTAATCGGAGTTGTCTAGAGCAAGTTATGATCATTTTGGTGAGATGTGTCAGAAATGCACTGTTACGCGAGAATCTGAATTTTGTTGTTATTTTGCTATAGTAATGATATAATTCAGTTCTAATTGGATGTATTCGATCAAGACCTTATTGTGTAGTGTCCTTGGATGATTAATAACGTAATGGGGCTCTTATAGTTATGTTGTTTTCATGAATTGTAATTGAAATCTAATTGCTAGTAAAGTTAATTTAAATTGAAAGCTATTCTATTCGACTGTGAATAAGAAATGCTAGTAGAGTTGTGATGGTCACCACCTTTAGACATAGGTAATGTTTCTATATATGCTAAACAATTCAACTGTTAGAATTAGTTGTTGTTATCAATGTGCAACCAGTGAACACTTAGAAAGGTCAAGTAAACTATGTGGAAGAATGTGTTTAATGCTTTTTGAAACTACATGTAAGGTTAATTGTAAGTTGATAGTTGTCTATTATATGTTAAATGTAATTAACTTGTAGACTATTGAAAATATGGAATATATGTTAAGTTAAAGTATATAAAAGTGGTGTTTTGTTAAAAATAGAATTCTAATAGATATTGTATATATGCTAAATAAGCGAAGTTATAAGTTAGCCAACCTAGCTGAATAATTAATGAATGTTGTAGTTAAAGAGTAATTGAAGTAATGTTTGCTCATAGGTTCAAGGTGACTGGAAATGATGTGATTCAAACTTACATCTTGGAGCTTGGTAGAGGTGAGGGACCTGCATCCTTACGCGCATCATAGTTTATTTTCTTTCTAAAAGAGTATATTGTTTAGTATAATTGCGTAATTGATATATGCTTATTGTTGCTAAATTGTAACTTGGTGCGAGAACAACTTACTTTTTGTCCTTAAATGTGTTTCCTGATTATATTGTCATTGTTATCATTCTTGCATTGCATCGTGGTTGCGCAACCTCATTGTCGCGGCGGATGCGATGGCCTCGCTGGGCGGCATCGGGCTTGCCAGTGTTGGTTGCCTTAGCTCTGTCTGCTATTCCCTTCACTCGCCTGGTCCGGAGATTGCCAGGGGGTGTTGGGTCGTAGGATCGGGTACATCCGGAGTACCCATTGGTGTAAGGGATGCCGGCATATCGAGATCGAGATCGTGGTTCGTGGATCGGGGATCGAAGATTTGGAGTGATAAGGGTTATCGATTGTATCCTTTTAAAATGTGGTATTAGAATTGTTATTCACTGTTTATCTATTGTATTAATTGTGTTAAGTTGCTGCATTGTACGTCCCCGGTAGACCTTATCCCTCACTGAGCAATTGTGATTGCTCATACCACGCTAAACATGTTTCAGGAAGTGCTGAGGGTGAACCCCAACTAGTTGAGGTGCTAGTGGAAGAGGAAGAAGTTCAGACTGAGCCTTTGCCCTAGTTGTTGTGTGTTTGTTGTCTAAGGTGGATTTGCCTTCTTGTTGTTACATGGTGTACTTGTATTGCTATAGCATGATCTATTTTGTGGCCTTAAGGCTATGTATATTCTTGTAGTTGCAAGTTGAAAGCTGTTGGTTGTAATGTTAGATTTGAGATATTATGGCTTGTAATAACTTTTAATTCTCCTTTTAGTTCTTGCATGCTTGGGGGTGTATGTTTAGAGGTGTTGATTTCAACTTCTAAAATTGCTCTAATATTATCATAGGATGGCATGTTAAAAAGGTTTAATGAAAAGTTAAGTTGGGTGCATGCATGTGTGATTTGGAGCTGTTGTTTGTCTCCTGGCTTGGATGACCTTGAACCTTTGAATTTTAATTATAAGAGCTTGTTTTAGTATATTGTGGCTATTTTGAGCATTTACAGGTTTTAAAAATGTCCGCGGTACAGAGGAAACTCTGTCCGTTTTTCCCTAAAATTTTGTGACCGGGTTTGGTATTGGGTTGAGAATAGCATGGTTATTAGAGCCTCCGGTCTCGTGAGGGATCGGGGCGTTACAGGTGGTATCAGAGCTTAGCTAGTTAGCTAGGTGCAAGCCGGGATAGGGTCTTCGGCTTGTGGGGTAGTGGCCTTAGTCCATGTGTTTTGAAAGAGAATATGTATGTCTTGTGTGAGCAATATGTCTTTCTTGTTAAGTGAATTAGATGTGATCTACGTGCTTTACGTGAATGAGGTGCTTTACGTGTTCATGTGCTCAACGTGCTTATATGACTAATGTGAATATGTGGTCAATTTGTTTATGTGAATTTGTTACTTATGTGAGTTTACTTGTTATAAATTGCTTGCTGTGCCCTTTTTTGGAACCCAAAATCGAACGTTTTCATCAGTTTCGGGCCACTTTTCTTATTTAGCTCTATTTTTTTGTCCCGGATCGTACGTCGTGAGCTATTAAAAGGACAACAACCTTAGTCGCGGGACATTAGAGGGCCCTACAACGCATCGAAATCTCATCTTGCGAGGATGTTGGGTTGTTGAAGCGGATGGGTTGTCGTTAAGCCCATTGGGCCTTCTGAATGGGCCATCTCTCTAGGTTGGGTATGTGAACCGTTAAAACATAAAGGAATTGTGCCCTCAACATGACGGGTGCGATAATACCAGCACCTATTCACCGGATCCCATCAGAACTCCGAAGTTAAGCGTGCTTGGGCGAGAGTAGTACTAGGATGGTTGACCCCCTGGGAAGTCCTCGTGTTGCACCCCCCTTTTCAATTTTTTTTCCTCCGGTTAGGGTTGCCAAGATACTTTATCCACACCATTTCTAATATCGAATCCCACAACACCTTGGGCAAGAAAACTTTGCTTCACGTGGAGGCCGGGCCCGCAAACCGGGGGCGTAAGGCTTTTGACCAGGTCTCCGTCGCTCCGGTGCCCATAACTTTTGATCCGTAACGAGTTATGAGGCGCACAACATACTGTTTGAAAGCTCTCCGAGAGCTCTACGACGGGGGCAGCTAGCTTGCTCGCTGTGCCCTTTGTTGGAGCCCAAAATCAAACGTTTTCATCAGTTTCGGGCCAATTTTCTGATTTAGCTCTATTTTTTCGTCCCGGATCGTACGTCGTGAGCTGTTAAAAGGACAACAACCTTACTCGCGGGACATTAGAGGGCCCTACAACGCATCGAAATCTCATCTTGCGATGATGCTGGGTTGTTGAAGCGGATGGGTTGTCGTTAAGCCCATTGGGCCTTCTGAATAGGCCATCTCTCTAGGCTAGGTCTGTGAACCGTTAACACATAAACGAATTGTGCCCTCAACATGATGGGTGCGATCATACCAACACTAATGCACCAGATCCCATCAGAACTCCGAAGTTAAGCGTGCTTGGGCGAGAATAGTACTAGGATGGGTGACCCCCTGGGAAGTCCTCGTGTTGCACCCCCCTTTTCAATTTTTTTTCTTCCGGTTAGGGTTGTCAAGATACTTTATCCACCCCATTTCTATTATCGAATCCCACAGTACCTTGGGCAAGACAACTTCGCTTCACGTGGAGGCCGGGCCCGCAAACCGAGGGTGTAGGGCTTGTGTCCAGGTCTCCGTCACTCCGGTGCCTATAACTTTTGATCCGTAACGAGTTAGACGTCGCACTGCATACTGTTGGAAGGCTCTCCGAGAGCTCTACGATGGGGGCAGCGAGCTTGCTCGCTGTGCCCTTTTTTGGAGCCCAAAATCGAGCGTTTTCATCAGTTTCGGGCCACTTTTCTAATTTAGCTCTATTTTTCCGTCCCGGATCGTACGTCGTGAGCTGTTAAAAGGACAACAACCTTACTCACGGGACATTAGAGGGCTCTACAACGCATCAAAATCTCATCTTTTGAGGATGCAGGGTTGTTGAAATGGATGGGTTGTCGTTAAGCCCATTGGGCCTTCTGAATGGGCCATCTCTCTAGGCTGGGTCTGTGAACCGTTAACACATAAAGGAATTGTGCCCTCAACTTGATGGGTGTGATCATACCAGCACTAATGCACCGGATCGCATCAGAACTCCGAAGTTAAGCGTGCTTGGGCGAGAGTAGTACTAGGATGGGTGACCCCCTGGGAAGTCCTCGTGTTGCACCCCCCTTTTCAATTTTTTTTCCTCCGGTTAGGGTTGCCAAGATACTTTATCCACCCCATTTCTATTATCGAATGCCACAGTACCTCGGGCAAGACAACTTCGCTTCACTTGGAGGCAGGGCCCGCAAATTGGGGGCGGAGGGCTTGTGACCTAGTCTCCGTCGCTCCGATGCCCATAACTTTTGATCCGTAACGAGTTACACGTCGCACAACATACTGTTGGAAAGCGCTCCGAGAGCTCTACGATTGGGGCAGCGAGCTTGCTCGCTGTGCCCTTTTTTGGAGCCCAAAATCGAACGTTTTGCTCAGTTTCGGGCCACTCTTCTGATTTAGCTCTATTTTTCCATCCCGGATCGTACGTCGTGAGGTGTTAAAAGGACAAAAACCTTACTCGCGGGACATTAGAGGGCACTACAACGCATCGAAATCCTATCTTGCGAGGATGCTGGGTTGTTGAGGCGCATGGGTTGTCGTTAAGCCCATTGGGCCTTCTGAATGGGCTATTTCTCTAGGCTGGGTCTGTGAACTGTTAACATATAAAGGAATTGTGCCCTCAAAATGACGGGTGCGATCGTACCAGCACTAATGCACCGGATCCCATCTGAACTCCGAAGTTAAGCGTGCTTGGGCGAGAGTAGTACTAGGATGGGTGACCCCCTGGGAAGTCCTCGTGCTGCACCCCCATTTTCAATTTTTTTTGCTCCGGTTAGGGTTGCCAAGATACTTTATCCACCCCAATTCTATTATCGAATCCCACAGCACCTTGGGCAAGACAACTTCGCTTCACGTGGAGGCCGGGCCCGCAAACCGAGGGCGTAGGGCTTGTGACCAGGTCTCCGTCGCTCCGATGCCCATAACTTTTTATCCGTAACCAGTTACGCGGCGCACAGCATACTATTGGAAGGCTCTCCAAGAGCTCTACGACCGGGGCAGCGAGCTTGCTCGCTGTGCCATTTTTTGGAGCCCAAAATCAAACGTTTTCATCAGTTTCGGGCCACTTTTCTAATTTAGCTCTATTTTTCCGTCCCGGATCGTACGTCGTGAGATGTTAAAAGGACAACAACCTTACTCGCGGGATATTAGAGGGCCCTACAATGCATCAAAATCTCATCTTTCGAGGATGCTGGGTTGTTGAAGCGGATGGGTTGTCGTTAAGCCCATTGGGCCATCTGAATGGGCCATCTCTCTAGGCTGGGTCTGTGAACCGTTAACACATAAAGGAATTGTGCACTCAACATGACGGGTGCGATCATACCAGCACTAATGCACCAGATCCCATCAGAACTCCAAAGTTAAGCGTGCTTGGGCGAGAGTAGTACTAGGATGGGTGACCCCCTATGAAGTCCTCGTGTTGCACCCTCATTTTCAATTTTTTTTCCTCCGGTTATGGTTTCCAAGATACTTTATCCACCCCATTTCTATTATCGAATCCCATAGCACCTTGGGCAAGACAACTTCGGTTCATGTGGAGGCCAGGCCCGCAAACCGAGGGCGTAGGGCTTGTGACCGGGTCTCCGTCGCTCCGGTGCCCATAACTTTTGATCCGTAACGAGTTACGCGGCGCACAGCATACTATTGGAAAGCTCTCCGAGAATTCTACGACGGGGTCAGCGAGCATGCTCGCTTTGCCCTTTTTTGGAGCCCAAAGTCGAACGTTTTCATTAGTTTCGGGCCACTTTTCTAATTTAGCTCTATTTTTCCGTCCCGGATCGTACGCCGTGAGCTGTTAAAAGGACAACAACCTTACTCGCGGGACATTAGAGGGCCCTACAATGCATCGAAATCTCATCTTTTGAGGAGGCTGGGTTGTTGAAGCGGATATGTTGTCGTTAAGCCCATTGGGCCTTCTGAATGGGCCATCTCTCTAGGTTGGCTCTGTGAACCATTAACACATAAAGGAATTGTGCCCTCAACCTGACGGGTGCGATCATACCACCACTAATGCACCGGATCCCATCAGAACTCCGAAGTTAAGCTTGCTTGGGCGAGAGTAGTACTAGGATGGGTGACCCCCTGGGAAGTCCTCGTGTTGCACCCTCATTTTCAATTTTTTTTGCTCCGGTTAGGGTTGCCAAGATACTTTGTCCACCCCAATTCTATTATCGAATCCCACAGCACCTTGGGCAAGACAACTTCGCTTCACGTGGAGGTCAGGCCCGCAAACTGGGGACGTAGGGCTTGTGACCAGGTCTCCGTCGCTCCGGTGCCCATAACTTTTGATCCGTAACGAGTTACGCGGCGCACAGCATACTGTTGGAAAGCTCTCCGAGAGCTCTACGATAGGGGCAGATAGCTTGCTCCTTGTGCCCTTTTTTGGAGCCCAAAATCGAACATTTTCATCAGTTTCGGGCCACTCTTCTAATTTAGCTCTATTTTTCCGTCCCGGATCGTACGTCGTGAGCTGTTAAAAGGACAACAACCTTACTCGCGGGACATTAGATGGCACTACAACGCATCGAAATCCCATCTTGCGAGGATACTGGGTTGTTGAAGTGGATGGGTTGTCGTTAAGCCCATTGGGCCTTCTGAATCGGCCATCTCTCTAGGCTGGGTCTGTGAACTGTTAACACATAAAGGAATTGTGCCCTCAACAAGACGGGTGCGATCATACCAGCACTAATGCACCGGATCCCATCAGAACTCCGAAGTTAAGCGTGCTTGGGCGAGAGTAGTACTAGGATGGGTGACCCCTTGGGAAGTCCTCATGTTGCACCCCCCTTTTCAATTTTTTTTGCTCCGGTTAGGGTTGCCAAGATACTTTATCCACCCCATTTCTATTATCGAATCCCACAGCACCTTGGGCAAGACAACTTCACTTCATGTGGAGGCCAGGCCCGCAAACCGGGGACGTAGGGCTTGTGACCATGTCTCCGTCGCTCCGGGGCCCATAACTTCTGATCCGTAACGAGTTACGCGGCGCACAACATATAGTTGGAAAGCTCTCCGAGAGCTCTATGACGGGGGCATCTAGCTTGCTCGCTATGCCCATTGTTGGAGCCCAAAATCGAACGTTTTCATTAGTTTCGGGCCACTTTTCTAATTTAGCACTATTTTTCCGTCCCGGATCGTACGTCGTGAGCTGTTAAAAGGACAACAACCTTACTCGCGGGACATTTGAGGGCACTACAACGCATCGAAATCCCATCTTTCCAGGATGCTGGGTTGTTGAAGTGGATGGGTTGTCGTTAAGCCCATTAGGCCTTCTGAATGGGCCATCTCTCTAGGTTGGGTCTGTGAACCGTTAACACATAAAGGAATTGTGCCCTCAAGATGACGGGTGCGATCAGACCAGCACTAATGCATCGGATCCCATTAGAACTCTGAAGTTAAGCGTGCTTGGGCGAGAATAGTACTAGGATGGGTGACCCCCTGGGAAGTCCTCGTGTTGCACCCCCCTTTCCAATTTTTTTTGCTCTAGTTAGGGTTGCCAAGATTCTTTATCCACCCCATTTCTATTATCGAATCCCACTGCACTTGGGGCAAGACAACTTCGCTTCACGTGGAGGCCGGGCCCGCAAACCGAGGGCGTAGGGCTTGTGACCAGGTCTCCATCGCTTCGGTGCCCATAACTTTTGATCTGTAACGAGTTACGCGCGCACAGCATACTGTTGGAAAGCTCTCTGAGAGCTCTACGACGGGGGCAGCCTGCTTGCTCGCGTTGCCCTTTGTTGGATCCCAAAATCGAACGTTTTCATCAGTTTCGGGCCACTTTTCTAATATAGCTCTATTTTTCCATCCCGGATCGTACGTCGTGAGCTGTTAAAAGGACAACAACCTTACTCGCGGGACATTAGAGGGCACTACAACGCATCGAAATCCCATCTTGCCAGGATGCTGGGTTGTTGAAGTGGATGGGTTGTCGTTAAGCCCATTAGGCCTTCTGAATGGGCCATCTCTCTAGGTTGGGTCTGTGAACCGTTAACACATAAAGGAATTGTGCCCTCAAGATGATGGGTGCGATCATACCAGCACTAATGCATCGGATCCCATCAAAACTCTGAAGTTAAGAGTGCTTGGGCGAGAATAGTACTAGGATGGGTGACCCCCTGGGAAGTCCTCGTGTTGCACCCCCATTTTCAATTTTTTTTTCCTCTGGTTAGGGTTGCCAAGATACTTTATCCACCCCATTGGGCCTTCTGAAAGGGCCATCTCTCTAGGCTGGGTCTGTGAACCGTTAACACATAAAGGAATTGTGCCCTCAACATGACGGGTACGATCATACCAGCACTGATGCACCAGATCCCATCAGAACTCCGAAGTTAAGCGTGCTTGGGCGAGAGTAGTACTAGGATGGGTGACCCCCTCGGAAGTCCTCGTGTTGCACCCCCTCTTTCAATTTTTTTTGCTCCGGTTAGGGTTGCCAAGATACTTTATCCACCCCATTTCTATTATTGAATCCCACAGTACCTTGGGCAAGTAAACTTCGCTTCACGTGGAGGCCGGGCCCGCAAACCGAGGGCGTAGGGCTTGTGACCAAGTCTCCATCGCTCCGGTGCCCATAACTTTTGATCTGTAACGAGTTACGCGGCGCACAGCATACTGTTGGAAAGCTCTCTGAGAGCTCTACGACGGGGGAACCCAACTTGCTCGCGGTGCCCATTGATAGAGCCCAAAATCGAACGTTTTCATCATTTTCGGGCCACTTTTCTAATATAGCTCTATTTTTCCATCCCGGATCGTACGTCGTGAGCTGTTAAAAGGACAACAACCTTACTCGCGGGACATTAGAGGGCACTACAACGCATCGAAATCCCATCTTGCCAGGATGCTGTGTTGTTGAAGTGGATGGGTTGTCGTTAAGCCCATTAGGCCTTCTGAATGGGCCATCTCTCTAGGTTGGGTCTGTGAACCGTTAACACATAAAGGAATTGTGCCCTCAAGATGACGGGTGCGATCATACCAGCACTAATGCATCGGATCCCATCAGAACTCTGAAGTTAAGCGTGCTTGGGCGAGAATAGTACTAGGATGGGTGACCCCCTAGGAAGTCCTCGTGTTGCACCCCCCTTTTCAATTTTTTTTTGCTCTGGTTAGGGTTGCCAAGATACTTTATCCACCCCATTTCTATTATCGATTGCCACTGCAGTTGGGGCAAGACAACTTCGCTTCACATGGAGGCCGGGCCCGCAAACCGAGGGCGTAGGGCTTATGACCAGGTCTCCATCTCTCCGGTGACCATAACTTTTGATCTGTAACGAGTTACGCGGCGCACAGCATACTGTTGGAAAGCTCTCTGAGTGCTCTACGACGGGGGCAGCCAGCTTGCTCGCGGTGCCCTTTGTTGGATCCCAAAATCGAACGTTTTCATCAGTTTCGGGCCACTCTTCTAATTTAGCTCTATTTTTCCGTCCCGGATCGTACGTCGTGAGGTGTTAAAAGGACAACAACCTTACTCGTGGGACATTAGAGGGCACTACAACACATCGAAATTCCATCTTGCGAGGATGCTGGGTTGTTGAAGCGGATGGGTTGTCGTTAAGCCCATTGGGCCTTCTAAATGGGCCATCTCTCTAGGCTGGGTCTGTGAACCGTTAACACATAAAGGAAATGTGCCCTCAACATGACGGGTTCGATCATACCAGCACTAATGCACCGGATCCCATCAGAACTCCGAAGTTAAGCGTGCTTGGGCGAGAGTAGTGCTAGGATGGGTGACCCCCAGGGAAGTCCTCGTGTTGCACCCCCTTTTCAATTTTTTTTGCTCCGGTTAGGGTCGCCAAGATACTTTATACACCCCATTTCTATTATCAAATCCCACAGCACCTTGGGCAAGACAACTTCGCTTCACGTGGAGGCCGGGCCTGCAAACCGAGGGCGTAGGGCTTGTGACCAGGTCTCCGTCGCTCCGGTGCCCATAACTTTTAATCCGTAAAGAGTTACGCGGCGCACAACATACTATTGGAAAGCTCTGCGAGAATTCTGCGATAGGGGCAGCGAGCTTGCTCGATTTGCCCTTTTTTGGAGCCTAAAATCGAACGTTTTCATTAGTTTTGGGCCACTTTTCTAATTTAGCTCTATTTTTCCGTCTCGGATCGTACGTCCTGAGCTGTTAAAAGGACAACAACCTTACTCGCGGGACATTTGAGGGCCCTACAACGCATCGAAATCTCATCTTTTGAGGATGCTGGGTTGTTGAAGCGGATGGGTTGTCGTTAAGCCCATTGGGCCTTCTGAATGGGCCATCTCTCTAGGCTGGGTCTGTGAACCGTTAACACATAAAGGAAATGTGCCCTCAACATGACGGGTGCGATCATACCAGCATTAATGCACCGGATCCCATCAGAACTCCGAAGTTAAGCTTGCTTGGGCGAGAGTAGTACTAGGATGGGTGACCCCTTGGGAAGTCCTCGTGTTGCACCCCTATTTTCAATTTTTTTTCCTCTGGTTAGGGTTGCCAAGATACTTTATCCACCCCATTTCTATTATTGAATCCCACAGCACCTTGGGCAAGACAACTTCGTTTCATGTGGAGGCCGGGCCTACAAACCGGGGGCGTAGGGCTTTTGACCAGGTCTCCGTCGCTCCGGTGCCAATAACTTTTGATCCGTAACGAGTTACGAGGCGCACAACATACTATTGGAAAGCTCTCCGAGAGCTCTACGACGGGGGAAGCTAGCTTGCTCGCTGTGCCCTTTGTTGGAGCCCAAAATCGAACGTTTTCTTTAATTTCGAGCCACTCTTCTAATTTAGCTATATTTTTCCGTCCCGGATCGTACGTCGTGAGCTGTTAAATGGATAACAACCTTACTCGCGTGAAATTAAAAGGCCATACAACGCATCGAAATCCCATCTTGCGAGGATGCTGGGTTGTTGAAGCGGATGGGTTGTCGTTAAGCCCATTGGGCCTTCTGAATGGGCAATCTCTCAAGGCTGGGTCTGTGAACCGTTAACACATAAAGGAATTGTGCCCTCAACATGACGGGTGCGATCATACCAGCACTAATGCACCGGATCCCATCAGAACTCCGAAGTTAAGCTTGCTTGGGCGAGAGTAGTACTAGGATGGGTGACCCCCTGGGAAGTCCTCGTGTTGCACCCCCATTTTCAAATTTTTTTCCTCTGGTTAGGGTTGCCAAGATACTTTATCCACCCCATTTCTATTATTGAATCCCACAGCACCTTGGGCAAGACAACTTCGTTTCATGTGGAGGCCGGGCCTACAAACCGGGGGCGTAGGGCTTTTGACCAGGTCTCCGTCGCTCCGGTGCCAATAACTTTTGATCCGTAACGAGTTACGAGGCGCACAACATACTATTGGAAAGCTCTCCGAGAGCTCTACGACGGGGGAAGCTAGCTTGCTCGCTGTGCCCTTTGTTGGAGCCCAAAATCGAACGTTTTCTTTAATTTCGAGCCACTCTTCTAATTTAGCTATATTTTTCCGTCCCGGATCGTACGTCGTGAGCTGTTAAAAGGACAACAACCTTACTCGCGGGACATTAGAGGGCCCTACAACGCATCGAAATCTCATCTTGCGAGGATGATGGGTTGTAGAAGCGGATGGGTTGTCGTTAAGCCCATTGGGCCTTCTGAATGGGCCATCTCTCTCGGCTGGGTCTGTGAACCGTTAACACATAAAGGAATTGTGCCCTCAACATGACGGGTGCAATCATACCCGCACTAATGCACCGGATCCCATCAGTACTCCGAAGTTAAGCGTGCTTGGGCGAGAGTAGTACTAGGATGGTTGACCCCCTAGGAAGTCCTAGTGTTGCACCCCCCTTTTCAATTTTTTTTTCCTCCGGTTAGGGTTGCCAAGATACTTTATCCACCCCATTTCTATTATCGAATCCCACAGCACCTTGGGCAAGACAACTTCGCTTCACGTGGAGGCCGGGCCCGCAAACCGGGGGCGTAGGGCTTATGACCAGGTCTCCGTTGCTCCGGTGCCCATAACTTTTGATCCGTAACGAGTTACGCGGCGCACAGCATACTGTTGGAAAGCTCTCCGAGAGCTCTACGACGGGGGCAGCCAGCTTGCCCGTTGTGCCCTTTTTTGGAGCCCAAAATCGAACATTTTCATCAGTTTTGGGCCACTTCTCTAATTTAGCTCTATTTTCCGTCCCGGATCGTACGTCGTGAGAAGTTAAAAGGACAACAATCTTACTCGCGGGACATTAGAGGGCCCTACAACGCATCAAAATCTCATCTTGTGAGGATGCTGGGTTGTCGAAGTGGATGGGTTGTCGTTAAGCCCATTGGGCCTTCTAAATGATCCATCTCTCTAAGTTGGGTCTGTGAACCGTTAACACATAAAGGAATTGTGCCATCAACATGACAGGTGCGATCACACCACCACTAATGCACCGGATCCCATCAGAACTCCGAAGTTAAGCGTGCTTGGGCGAGAGTAGTACTAGGATGGGTGACCCCCAGGGAAGTCCTCGTGTTGCACCCCCCTTTTCAATTTTTTTTGCTCGGGTTAGGGTTGCCATGATACTTTATCCACCCCATTTCTATTATCGAATCCCACAGCACCTTGGGCAAGACAACTTCTCTTCACGTGGAGGCCGGGCAAGCAAACCGAGGGCGTAGGGCTTGTGACCAGGTCTCCGTCGCTCTGTTGCCCATAACTTTTGATCCGTAACGAGTTACGCGGCACACAACATACTGTTGGAAAGCTCTCCGAGAGCTCAACGACGGGGGCAGCGAGCTTGCTCGCTGTGCCCTTTGTTGGAGCCCAAAATCGAATGTTTTCATCAGTTTTAGGCCACTTTTCTAATTTAGCTCTATTTTTTCGTCGCGGATCGTACATCGTGAGCTGTTAAAAGGACAACAACCTTACTCGCGGGACATTAGAGGGCCCTACAACGCATCGAAATCTCATCTTGTGAGGATGCTGGGTTGTTGAAGCGGATGGGTTGTCATTAAGCCCATTGGGCCTTCTGAATGGGCCATCTCTCTCGGCTGGGTCTGTGAACCGTTAACACATAAAGGAATTGTGCCCTCAACATGACGGGTGCGATCATACCAGCACTAATGCACCGGATCCCATCAGAACTTCGAAGTTAAGCGTGCTTGGACGAGAGTAGTACTGGGATGGTTGACCCCTTGGGAAGTCCTCGTGTTGCACCCCCCTTTTCAATTTTTTTTCCTCCAGTTAGGGTTGCCAAGATACTTTATCCACCCCATTTCTATTATCGAATCCCACAGCAACTTGGGCAAGACAACTTCGCTTCATGTGGAGGCCAGGCCCGCAAACCGAGGGTGTAGAGCTTGTGACCGGGTCGCTGTCGCTCCGGTGCCCATAACTTTTGATCCGTAACGAGTTACGCGGTGCACAGCATACTGTTGGAAAGCTCTCCGAGAGCTCTACGACTGGTGTAGCGAGCTTGCTCACTTTGCCCTTTTTTGGAGCCCAAAATCGAACATTTTCATCACTTTCGGGCCACTTTTCTAATTTAGCTCTATTTTCCCATCCTGGATCGTACGTCGTGAGCTGTTAAAAGGACAACAACCTTACTCGTGGGACATTAGAGGGCCCTACAACGCATCGAAATATCATCTTGCGAGGATGCTGGGTTGTTGAAGCGGATGGGTTGTCATTAAGCCCATTGGGACTTCTGAATGGGCCATCTCTCTTGGCTGGGTCTGTGAACCGTTAACACATAAAGGAATTGTGTCCTCAATATGACGGGTGTGATCATACCAGCACTAATGCACCGGATCCCATCAGAACTCCGAAGTTAAGCGTGCTTGGGCGAGAGTAGTACTTGGATGGGTGACCCCCTAGGAAGTCCTCGTGTTGCACCCCATTTTCAATTTTTTTTGCTCCGATTAGGGTTGCCAAGATACTTTAATCACCCCATTTCTATTATCGAATCCCACAGCACCTTGGGCAAGACAACTTCGCCTCACGTGGTGGCCAGGCCCGCAAACCGGGGGCGTATGGCTTGTGACCAGGTCTCCGTCGCTCCGATGCCCATAACTTTCGATCCGTAACGAGTTACGCGGCACACATCATACTGTTGGAAAGCTCTCCGAGAGCTCTACGACGAGGGCAGCGAGCGGGCTCGCTTTTCCCTTTTTTGCAGCCCAAAATCGAACATTTTCATTAGTTTCGGGCCACTTTTCTAATTTAGCTCTATTTTTCCGTCGCGGATCGTACGTCGTGAGCTGTGAAAAGGACAACAACCTTACTCGAGGGACATTAGAGGGCCCTACATCGCATCGAAATCTCAACTTAAGAGGATGCTGGGTTGTTGAAGTGGATAGGTTGTCGTTAAGCCCATTGGGCCTTCTGAATGGGCCATTTCTCTAGGTTGGGTTTGTGAACCGTTAACACATAAAGGAATTTTGCCGTCATCATGACTAGTGCGATCATACCCGCACTAATGCACCGGATCCCATCAGAACTCCGAAGTTAAGCGTGCTTGGACGAGAGTAGTACTAGGACGGTTGACCCCCTGGGAAGTCCTCGTGTTGCACCCCCCTTTTCAATTTTTTTTGCTCCGGTTAGGTTTACACAGATACTTTATCCACCCCATTTCTATTATCGAATCCCACAGCACCTTGGGCAAGACAACTTCGCTTCACGTGGAGGCCGGGCCCGCAAACCGGGGACGTAGGGCTTGTGACCAGGTCTTCGTCGCTCCGGTGCCCATAACTTTTGATCCGTAATGAATTACGCGGCACACAACATACTGTTGGAAAGCTCTCCGAGAGCTCTACGATGGGGGCAGCTAGCTTGCTCGTTGTGCCCTTTTTTGGAGCCCAAAATCCAACGTTTTCATCATTTCTGGGCCACTCTTCTGATTTAGCTCTATTTTTCCGTCCCGGATCGTACGTCGTGAGCTGTTAAAAGGACAACAACCTTACTCGCGCGACATTAGAGGGCCCTACAACGCATCGAAATCCTATCTTGCGAGGATGCTGGGTTGTTGAAGCGGATGGGTTGTCGTTAAGCCCATTGGGCCTTCTGAATGGGCCATCTCTCTAGGCTGGGTCTGTGAACCGTTAACACATAAAGGAATTGTGCCCTCAACATGACGGGTGCGATCATACCAGTACTAATGCACCGGATCCCATCAGAAGTCTGAAGTTAAGCGTGCTTGGACAAGAGTAGTACTAGGATGGTTGACCCCCTGGGAGGTCCTCGTGTTGCACCCCCCTTTTCAATTTTTTTTGCTCCGGTTACGGTTACCAAGATACTTTATCCACCCCATTTCTATTATCGAATCCCACAGCACCTTGGGCAAGACAACTTCACTTCACGTGTAGGTCGGGCCCGCAAACCGAGGGAGTAGGGCTTGTGACCAGGTCTCTGTCGCTCCGGTGCCCATAACTTTTGATACGTAACGAGTTACGTGGCGCACAGTATACTGTTGGAAATGTCTCCGAGAGCTCTACGACGGGGGCAGCGAGCTTGCTCGCTGTGCCCTTTTTGGAGCCCAAAATCAAAATTTTCATCAGTTTCGGGCCACTTTTCTAATTCAGCTCTATTTTTCCGTCCCGGATCGTACGTCGTGAGCTATTAAAAGGACAACAACCTTACTCATGGGACATTAGAGGGCCCTACAACGCATCAAAATCTCATCTTGCGAGGATGCTCAGTTGTTGTAGCGGATGGGTTGTCGTTAAGCCCATTGGGCCTTCTGAATGGCCATCTATCTAGGCTGGGTCTGTGAACCGTTAACACATAAAGGAATTGTGCCCTCAACATGACTGGTGCGATCATACCAGCACTAATGCTCCGGATCCCATCAGAACTCTGAAGTTAAGCGTGCTTGGGCGAGAGTAGTACTAGGATGGGTGACCCCTGGGAAGTCCTCGTGTTGCACCCCCCTTTTCAATTTTTTTTGCTCCGGTTAGGGTTGCCAAGATACTTTATCCACCCCATTTCTATTATCGAATCCCACAGCACCTTGGGCAAGACAACTTCGCTTCACGTGGAGGCCAGGCTCGCAAACCGGGGGCGTAGGGCTTGTGACCAGGTCTCCGTCGCTCCGGTGCCCATAACTTTTGATCCGTAACGAGTTACGCGGCGCACAGCATACTATTGGAAAGCTCTTCGAGAGTTCTACGACGGCGGCAACCAGCTTGGTCGCTTTGCTCTTTATTGGAGCCCAAAATCGAACGTTTTCATCAGTTTCGGGCCACTTTTCTAATTTAGCTCTTTTTTTTCATCCCGGATCGTACGTCGTGAGCTGTTAAAAGGACAACAACCTTACTCGAGGGACATTAGAGGGCCCTACAACGCATCAAAATCTCATCTTGCGAGGATGCTTGGTTGTTGAAGCGGATGGGCTATCGTTAAGCCCATTGGGCCTTCTGAATGGGCCATCTCACTAGGCTGGGTCTGTGAACCGTTAACACATAAAGGAATTGTGCCCTCAACATGAAGGGTGCGATCATACCAACACTAATGCACCGGATCCTATCAGAACTCCGAAGTTAAGCGTGCTTGGGCGAGAGTAGTACTAGGATGGGTGACCCCCTGGGAAGTCCTCGTGTTGCACCCGCCTTTTCAATTTTTTTTGCTCCGGTTAGGGTTGCCAAGATTCTTTATCCACCCCATTTCTATTATCGAATCCCACAGCACCTTGGGCAAGACAACATCGCTTCACGTGGAGGCCAGGCCCGCAAACCGGGGGCGTAGGGCTTGTGCCCATAACTTTTGATCCGTAACGAGTTACGCGGCGCACAGCAAACTGTTGGAAAGCTCTCCGAGAGCTCTACGATGGAGGCAGCGAGCTTGCTCGCTGTGCCCTTTTTTTGAGCCCAAAATTGAACGTTTTCATCAGTTTCGGGCCACATTTCTACTTTAGCTCTATTTTCCGTCCCGGATCGTACGTCGTGAGTTGTTAAAAGGACAACAACCTTACTCGCGGGACATTAGAGGGCCCTACAACGCATCGAAATCTCATCTTGCGAGGATGCTGGGTTGTTCAAGTAGATGGGTTGTCGTTAAGCCCATTGGGCCTTCTGAATGGGCCATCTCTCTAGGCTGGGTCTGTGAACCGTTTACACATAAAAGAATTGTTCCCTCAACAAGATGGGTACGATCATACCAGCACTAATGCACCGGATCCCATCAGAACTCCGAAGTTTAGCGTGCTTGGGCAAGAATAGCAATAGGATGGGAGACCCCCTGGGAAGTCCTCGTGCTGCACCCCCCTTTTCAATTTTTTTTGCTCCGGTTAGGGTTGCCAAGATACTTTATCCACCCCATTTCTATTATCGAATCCCGCAGCACCTTGGGCAAGACAACTTCGCTTCACCTGGAGGCCAGGCCCGCAAACCGGGGGCGTAGGGCTTATGACCAGGTCTCCGTCGCTCCGGTGCCCATAACTTTTGATCCGTAACGAGTTATGCGGCGCACAGCATACTGTTGGAAAGCTCTCCAAGAGCTCTACGACGGGTGCAGCTAACTTGCTCGCTGGTCATTTTTTTGGAGCCCAAAATCTAACGTTTTCATCAGTTTCGGGCCACTTTTCTAGTTTAGCACTATTTTTCTGTCCCGTATCGTACGTCGCGAGCTGTTAAAAGGACAACAACCTTACTCGTGGGACATTAGAGGGCCCTACAATGCATCGAAATCTGATCTTGCGAGAATGATGTGTTGTTGAAGTGGATTGGTTGTTGTTAAGCCCATTGGGCCTTCTGAATGGGCCATCTCTCTAGGCTAGGTTCGTGAACCATTAACACATAAAGGAATTGTGCCCTCAACATGAAGGGTGCGATCATACCAGCACTAATGCACCGGATCCCATCAGAACTCCGAAGTTTAGCGTGCTTGGGCGAGAGTAGTACTTGGATAGGTGACCCCCTGGGAAGTCCTCGTGTTGCACCCCCCTTTTCAATTTTTTTTGCTCCGGTTAGGGTTGCCAAGATACTTTATCCACCCCATTTCTATTATCGAATCACACAGCACCTTGGGCAAGAGAACTTCGCTTCACGTGGAGGCCGGGCCCGCAAACCGGGGGCGTAGGGCTTGTGACCAGGTCTCCGTCGCTCCGGTGCCCATAACTTTTGATCCGTAACGAGTTACGCGGCACAGAGCATACTGTTGGAAAGCTCTCCGAGAGCTCTACGACGGGGGCAGCCAGCTTGGTCACTGTGCCCTTTTTTGGAACCCAAAATCGAACATTTTCATCAGTTTCGGGCCACTTTTCTAATTTAGCTCTATTTTTCCGAACCGGATCGTACGTCGTGAGCTGCTAAAAGGACAACAACCTTACTCGCGGGACATTAGAGGGCCCTACAATGCATCGAAATCTCATCTTGCGAGGATGCAGGGTTGTTGAAGGGAATGGGTTGTCGTTAAGGCCATTGTGCCTTCTGAATGGGCCATCTCTCTATGCTGGGTCTGTGAACCATTAACACATAAAGGAATTGTGCCCTCAACATGAAGGGTGCGATCATACCAGCGCTAATGCACCGGATCCCATCAGAACTCCGAAGTTAAGCGTGCTTGAGCGAGAGTAGTACTAGGATGGGTGACCCCCTGGGAATTCCTCGTGTTGCACCCCCCTTTTCAATTTTTTTTGCTCCGGTTTGGGTTACCAAGATACTTTATCCACCCCATTTCTATTATCGAATCCCACAGCACCTTGGGCAAGACAACTTCGCTTCACGTGGAGGCCAGGCCCGCAAACCGGGGGCGTAGGGCTTGTGACCAGGTCTCCGTCGCTCCGGTGCCCATAACCTTTGATCCGTAACGAGTTACGCGGCGTACAACAAACTGTTGGAAAGCTCTCCGAGATCTCTACGATGGAGGCAGCGAGCTTACTCGCTGTGCACTTTTTTTGAGCCCAAAATTGAACGTTTTCATCAGTTTCGGGCCACTTTTCTACTTTAGCTCTATTTTCCGTCCCGGATCGTACGTCGTGAGTTGTTAAAAGGACAACAACCTTACTCGCGGGACATTAGAAGGCCCTACAACGCAACGAAATCTCATCTTGCGAGGATGCTGGGTTGTTCAAGTAGATGGGTTGTCGTTAAGCCCATTGGGCCTTCTGAATGGGCCATCTCTCTAGGCTGGGTCTGTGAACCGTTTACACGTCAAAGAATTGTGCCCTCAACATGACGGGTACGATCATACCAGCACTAATGCACCGGATCCCATCAGAACTCCGAAGTTATGCGTGCTTGGGCGAGAATAGCAATAGGATGGGTAACCCCCTAGGAAGTCCTCGTGCTGCACCCCCCTTTTCAATTTTTTTTGCTCCGGTTAGGGTTGCCAAGATACTTTATCCACCCCATTTCTATTATCGAATCCCGCAGCACCTTGGGCAAGACAACTTCGCTTCACCTGGAGGCCAGGCCCGCAAACCGGGGGCGTAGGCCTTATGACCAGGTCTCCGTCGCTCTGGTGCCCATAGCTTTTGATCCGTAACGAGTTATGCGACGCACTGCATACTGTTGGAAAGCTCTCCAAGAGCTCTACGACGGGTGCAGCTAACTTGCTCGCTGGGCATTTTTTTGGAGCCCAAAATCTAACGTTTTCATCAGTTTCGGGCCACTTTTCTAGTTTAGCACTATTTTTCCGTCCCGTATCGTACGTCGCGAGCTGTTAAAAGGACAACAACCTTACTCGTGGGACATTAGAGGGCCCTACAATGCATCGAAATCTGATCTTGCGAGAATGGTGTGTTGTTGAAGTGGATTGGTTGTTGGTAAGCCCATTGGGCCTTCTGAATGGGCCATCTCTCTAGGCTAGGTCCGTGAACCATTAACACATAAAGGAATTGTGCCCTCAACATGAAGGGTGCGATCATACCAGCACTAATGCACCGGATCCCATCAGAACACCGAAGTTAAGCGTGCTTGGGTGAGAGTAGTACTAGGATGGGTGACCCCCTGGGAAGTCCTCGTGTTGCACCCCCCATTACAATTTTTTTGCTCCGGTTAGGGTTGCCAAGATACTTTATCCACCCCATTTCTATTATCGAATCCCACAGCACCTTGGGCAAGACAACTTCGCTTCACGTGGAGGCTAGGCCCGCAAACCGGGGGCATAGGGCTTGTGACCAAGTCTCCGTTGCTCCGGTGCCCATAACTTTTGATCCGTAATGAGTTACGCGGCGCACAGCATACTGTTGGAAAGCACTTCAAGAGCTCTACGACGGGGGCAGCTAGCTTGCCCGCTTTGCCCATTTTTGGAGACCAAAATTGAACGTTTTCATCAGTTTCGGTCCACTTTTCTAATTTAGCTCTATTTTTCCTTCCCAGTTCGTACGTCTTGAGCTGTTAAAAGGACAACAACCTTACTCGCGGGACATTAGAGGGCCCTACAACGGATCAAAATCTCATCTTGCGAGGATGCTGGGTTGTTGAAGCGGATGGGTTGTCGTTAAGCCCGTTGGGCCTTCTAAATGGGCCATCTTTCTAGGCTGGGTCTGTGAACCGTTAACACATAAAGGAATTGTGCCCTCAACATGACGGGTGCGATCATACCAGCACTAATGCCCCGGATCCCATCAGAACTCCGAAGTTAAGCGTGCTTGGGCGAGAGTAGTACTAGGATGGGTGACCCCTTGGGAAGTCCTCGTGTTGCACCCCCCTTTTCAATTTTTTTTGCTCCGGTTAGGGTTGCCAAGATACTTTATCCACCCCATTTCCATTATCGAATCCCACAGCACCTTGGGCAAGACAACTTCGCTTCACGTGGAGGTCGGGCCCACAAACAGAGGGCGTAGGGCTTGTGACCAGGTCTCCGTCGCTCCGGTGCGCATAACTTTTGATCCGTAACGAGTTACGCGGCGCACAGCATACTGTTGGAAATCTCTCCGAGAGCTCTACGACGGGGGCAGCTAGCTTGCTCGCTCTGCCCTTTTCTGGAGCCCAAAATCGAACGTTTTCATCAGTTTTGGGCCACTTTTCTATTTTAGCTCTATTTTTCCGTCCCGGATCGTACGTCGTGAGCAGTTAAATGGACAACAACCATACTCACGGGACATTAGAGGGCGCTACAACGCATCGAAATCGCATCTTGCGAGCATGCTGGGTTGTTGAAGTTGATGGGTTGTCGTTAACGCCACTGGGCCTTCTTACTGGGCGATCTCTCTCGGCTGGGTCTGTGAACCGTTAACACATAAAGGAATTGTGCCCTCAACATGAAGGGTGCGATCATACTAGCACTAATGCACCGGTTCCCATCAGAACTCCAAAGTTAAGCGTGCTTGGGCGAGAGTAGTACTAGGATGGGTGACCCCCTGGGAAGTCCTCGTGTTGCACCCCCCTTTTCAATTTTTTTTGCTCCGGTTAGGGTTGCTAAGATACTTTATCCACCCCATTTCTATTATCGAATCGCACAACACCATGGGCAAGACAACTTCGCTTCACGTGGAGGCCGGGCCAGCAAACCGAGGGCGTAGGGCGTGTGACCAGGTCTCCGTCGCTCCGGTGCCCATAACTTTTGATCCATAACGACTTACGCGGCGCACAACATACTGTTGGAAAGCTCTCCAAGAGCTCTACGACGGGGGCAGCCAGCTTGCTTGCTGTGCCCTATTTTGGAGACCAAAAATGAACATTTTCATCAGTTTCGGTCCACTTTTCTAATTTAGCTCTATTTTTCCATCCCGGATCGTACGTCGTGAGCAGTTAAATGGACAACAACCTTACTCACGGGACATTAGATGGCGCTACAACGAATCGAAATCGCATCTTGCGAGGATGCTGGGTTGTTGAAGTTGATGGGTTGTCGTTAACGCTATTGGGCCTTCTGAATGGGCCATCTCTCTAAGCTGGGTCTGTGAACCGTTAACACATAAAAGAATTGTGCCCTCAACATGAAGGGTGCGATCATACCAGCATTAATGCACCGGATCCCATCAGAACTCCAAAGTTAAGCGTGCTTAGGCGAGAGTAGTACTAGGATGGGTGATCCCCTGGGAAGTCCTTGTGTTGCACCCCCCTTTTCAATTTTTTTTGCTCCGATTAGGGTTGCCAAGATACTTTCTCCACCCCATTTCTATTGTCGAATCCAACAGCACCTTTGGCAAGACAACTTCGCTTCACGTGGAGGCCAGGCCCGCAAACCGGGGGTGTAGTGCTTGTGACCAGGTCTCCGTCACTCCGGTGCCCATAACTTTTGATCCGTAACGAGTTAAGCGGCGCACAACATACTGTTGGAAATCTCTCCGAGAGCTCTACGACGGGGGCAGCTAGCTTGCTAGGTGAGCCTTTTTTGGAGCCCAAAATCGAACGTTTTCATCAGTTTTGGGCCACTTTTCTAGTTTAGCTTTATTTTTCCGTCGCGGATCGTACGTCGTGAGCTGTTAAAAGGACAACAACCTTACTCGCGGGACATTATAGTGTCCTACAACGCATCGAAATCTCATCTTGCAAGGATGCTGGGTTGTTGAAGCGGATGGGTTGTCGTTAAGCCCATTGGGCCTTCTGAATGGGCCATCTCTCTATGCTGGGTCTGTGAACCGTTAACACATAAAGGAATTGTGCCCTCAACATGACGGGTGCGATCATACCAGCACTAATGCACCGGATCCCATCAGAACTCCGAAGTTAAGCGTGCTTGGGCGAGAGTAGTACTAGGATGGGTGACCCCCTGGGAAGTCCTCGTGTTGCACCCCACTTTTCAATTTTTTTTGCTCCGGTTAGGGTTGCCAAGATACTTTATCCACCCTATTTCTATTATCGAATCCGACAGCACCTTGGGCAAGACAACTTCGCATCACGTGGAGGCCATGCCCGCAAACCGGGGGCGTATGGCTTGTGACCAGGTCTCCGTCGCTCCGGTGCCCATAACTTTTGATACGTAACGAGTTACGCGGCGCACAGCATAATGTTGGAAAGCTCTCTGAGAGATCTAAGACGGGGGCAGCTAGCATGCTCGCTGTGCCCTTTTTTGGAGCCCAAATTTGAATGTTTTCATCAGTTTTTAGCCACTTTTCTAATTTAGCTCTATTTTTCCGTCCCGGATCGTACGTCGTGAGCTGTTAAAAGGACAACAACCTTACTCGGGGGACATTAGAGGGCCTTACAACGCATCGAAATCTCATCGTGCGAGGATGCTTGGTTGTTGAAGCTGATGGGTTGTCGTTAAGCCCATTGGGCCTAATGAACGGGCCATCTCTTTAGGCTGGGTCTGTGAACCATTAACACATAAAGGAATTGTGCCCTCAACATGAATGGTGCGATCATACGAGCACTAATGCACCGGATCCCATCAGAACTCCGAAGTTAAGCGTGCTTGGGCGAGAGTAGTACTAGGATGGGTGACTCCCAGGGAAGTCCTCGTGTTGCACCCCCTTTTTCAATTTTTTTTACTCCGGTTAGGGTTGCCAAGATACATTATCCACCCCATTTCTATTATCGAATCCCACAGCACCTTAGGCAAGACAACTTCACTTCACGTGGAGGCTAGGCCCGCAAATCAGGGGCGTAGGGTTTGTGACCAGGTCTCCGTCGCTCCGGTACCCATAACTTTTGATCCGTAACAAGTTACATGGTGCACAGCATACTGTTGGAAAGCTCTCCAAGAGCTCTATGACGGGGGCAGCTAGCTTGCTTGCTGTACCCTTTTTTGGAGCCCAAAATCGAATGTTTTCATCAGTTTCGGGCCACTTTTCTAATTTAGCTCTATTTTTCCATCCCGGATCGTACGTCGTGAGCTGTTAAAAGAACAACAACCTTATTCGTGGGACATTATAGGGTCATAGAACGCTTCGAAATCTCATCCTGTGAGGATGCTGGGTTGTTGAAGCGGATGGGTTGTCGTTAAGCCCATTGGGCCTTCTGAATTTGCTATATCTCTAGGTTGGGTCTGTGAACCGTTAACACATAAAGAAATTGTGCCCTCAACATGACGGGTGCGATCATACCAGCACTAATGCACCGGATCCCATCAGATCTCCGAAGTTGAGCTTGCTTGGGCGAGAGTAGTACAAGGATGGGTGACCCCCTGGGAAGTCCTCGAGTTGCACCTCCCTTTTCAATTTTTTTTGCTCCGGTTAGGGTTACCAAGATACTTTATCCACCCCATTTCTATTATCGAATCCCAAAGCACCTTGGGCAAGACAACTTCGCTTCACGTGGAGGCCGGGCCCGCAAACCGAGGGCATAGGGCTTGTGACCAGGTCTCCGTCGCTCCGGTGCCCATAACTTTTGATCCATAACGAGTTACGCGGTGCACAGCATACTGTTGGAAAGCTCTCCAAGAGCTCTACGACGGGGGCAGCTGGCTTGCTTGCTTCGCCCTTTTTTGGAGACCAAAATTGAACGATTTCATCAGTTTCGCTCCACTTTTCTAGTTTAGCTCTATTTTTCCGTCCCGGATCGTACGTCGTGAGCTGTTAAAAGGGCAACAACCTTACTCGCGGGACATTAGAGGGCCCTACAACGCATCGAAATCTCATCTTGCGAGGATGCTGGGTTGTTGAACCGGATGGGTTGTCGTTAAGCCCATTGGGCCTTCTGAATGGGCCATCTCTCTATGTTGGGTCTGTGAACTGTTAACACATAAAGCAAATGTGCCCTCAACATGACGGGTGCGTTCATACCAGCACTAATGCACCGGATCCCATAAGAACTCCGAAGTTAAGCGTGCTTGGGCAAGAGTAGTACTAAGATGGGTGACCCCCAGGGAAGTCCTCGTGTTGCACCCCCCTTTTCAATTTTTTTTGCTCCGGTTAGGGTTGCCAAGATACTTTATCCACCCCATTTCTATTATCGAATCCAACAGCACCTTGGGCAAGACAACTTCGCATCACTTGGAGGCCAGGCCCGCAAACCGGGGGCGTATAGCTTGTGACCAGGTCTTCGTCGCTCCGGTGCCCATAACTTTTGATCCGTAACGAGTTACGCGGTGCACAGCATACTGTTGGAAAGCTCTCTAAGAGCTCTACAACGGGGGCAGCTAGCTTGCTCGCTGTGCCCTTTTTTGGAGCCCAAAATCGAATGTTTTCATCCGTTTCGGGCAACTTTTCTAATTTAGCTCTATTTTTTCGTCCCGGATCGTACGTCGTGAGCTGTTAAAAGTACAACAACCTTACTCGTGGGACATTAGAGGGCCCTACAACGCATCGAAATCTCATCGTGCGAGGATGCTTGGTTGTTGAAGCGGATGGGTTGTCGTTAAGCCCATTGGGCCTTCTGAATGGGCCATCTCTCTAGGCTGGGTTTGTGAACCGTTAACACATAAAGGAATTGTGCCCTCAACATGAATGGTGCGATCATACCAGGACTAATGCACCAGATCCCATCAGAACTCCGAAGTTTAGCGTGCTTGGGCGAGAGTAGTACTAGGATGGGTGACCCCGTGGGAAGTCCTCATGTTGCACCCCTTTTTCAATTTTTTTTGCTCCGGTTACGGTTGCCAAGATACTTTATCCACCCCATTTCTATTATCTAATCCCACAGCACCTTGGGCAAGACAACTTCGCTTCACGTGGAGGCCAGGCCCGCAAACCGGGGGTGTAAGGTTTGTGACCAGGTCTCCGTCGCTCCTGTGCCCATAACTTTTGATCGGTAAGAAGTTACGCGGTGCACAGCATACTGTTGGAAAGCTCTCCGAGAGCTCTACGACGGGGGTAGCTAGCTTGCTTGTTGTACCCTTTTTTGTAGCCTAAAATCGAATGTTTTCATCAGTTTCGGGCCACTTTTCTACTTTAGCTCTATTTTTCCGTCCCGGATCGTACGTCGTGAGCTATTAAAAGGACAACAACCTTACTCGCAGGATATTAAAGGGCCCTACAACGCATCGAAATCTCATCTTGCGAGGATGCTGGGTTGGTGAAGCGGATGGGTTGTCGTTAAGCCCATTGGGCCTTCTGAATGGGCCATCTCTATTGGCTGGGTCTGTGAACTGTTAACACATAAAGGAATTGTGCCCTCAACATGACTGGTGTGATCATACCAGCACTAATGCACCGGATCCCATCAGAACTCCGAAGTTAAGCGTGCTTGGGCGAGAGTAGTACTAGGATGGGTGACCCCCTTGGAAGTCCTCGTGTTGCACCCCACTTTTCAATTTTTTTTGCTCTGGTTAGGGTTGCCAATATACTTTATCCACCCCATTTCTATTATCGAATCCCACAGCACATTGGGCAAGACAACTTCGCTTCAGGTGGAGGCCGGGCCCGCAAACCGGGGGCGTAAGGCTTGTGACCAGGTCTCCGTCACTCCAGTGCCCATAACTTTTGATCAGCAACAAGTTACTCGGCTCACAGCATACTGTTGGAAAGCTCTCCGAGAGCTCTACGATGGGGGCAGCTAGCTTGCTCGCAGTGCCCTTTTTTGGAGCCCAAAATCGAATGTTTTAATCAGTTTCGGGCCACTTTTCTAATTTAGCTCTATTTTTCCGTCCAGGATCGTACGTCGTGAGCTGTTAAAAGGACAACAACCTTACTCGCGGGACATTAGAGGGCCCTACAACGCATCGAAATCTCATCTTGCGAGGATGCTTGGTTGTTGAAGCGGATGGGTTGTCGTTAAGCCCATTGGGCCTTCTGAATGGGCCATCTCTTTAGGCTGGGTCTGTGAACCGTTAACACATAAAGGAATTGTGCCCTAAACATGAAGGGTGCGATCATACCAGCACTAATGCACCGGATCTCTTCAGAACTCCGAAGTTAAGCGTGCTTGGGCGAGAGTAGTACTAGGATGGCTGACCCCCTAGGAAGTCCTCGTGTTGCACCCCCCTTTCCAATTTTTTTTTGCTCCGGTTAGGGTTGCCAAGATACTTTATCCACCCCATTTCTATTATCGAATCCCACAGCACCTTGGGCAAGACAACTTCGCTTCACGTGAAGGCCAGGCCCGCAAACCGGGGGCGTAGGGTTTGTGACCAGGTCTCCGTCACTCCGGTGCCCATAACTTTTGTTCCGTAACAAGTTACGCGGCGCACATCATACTCTTGGAAAGCTCTCCGAGAGCTCTACTACGGGGGCAGTTAGCTTGCTTGTTGTACCCTTTTTTGGAGCCCAAAATCGAACGTTTTCATCCGTTTTGGGCCACTTTTCTATTTTAGCTCTATTTTTCCATCCCGGATCGTACGTCGTGAGCTATTAAAAGGACAACAACCTTACTCGCGGGACATTAGAGGGCCCTACAACGCATCGAAATCTCATCTTGCGAGGATGCTGGGTTGTTGAAGTGGATGGATTGTCGTTAAGCCCATTGGGCCTTCTCAATGGGCCATGTCTCTTGGCTGGGTCTGTGAACCGTTAACAGATAAAGGAATTATGCCCTCAACATGACGGGTACGATCATACCAGCAATAATGCACCGGATCCCATCAGAACTCCGAAGTTAAGCGTGCTTGGGCGAGAGTAGTACTAGGATGGGTGACCCCCTGGGAAGTCCTCGTGTTGCACCCCACTTTTCAATTTTTTTTGCTCCGGTTAGGGTTTCCAAGATACTTTATCCACCCCATTTCTATTATCGAATCCCACAGCACCTTGGGCAAGACAAATTCGCTTCACGTGGAGGACAGGCCCGCAAACCGGCGGCGTAGGGCTTGTGACCAAGTTTCCGTCGCTCCGGTGCCCATAACTTTTGATCCGTAACGAGTTACGCGGCGCACAGCATACTGTTGGAAAGCTCTCCGAGAGCTCTACGACGTGGGCAGTGAGCTTGCTCGCTCTGCCATTTTTTGGAGCCGAAAATCGAACGTTTTTATCAGTTTCGGGCCACTTTTCAAATTTAGCTCTATTTTTCCATCCTGGATCGTACGTCATGAGCTGTTAAAAGGACAACAACCTTACTCGTGGAACATTAGAGGGCCCTACAACGCAATGAAATCTCATCTTGCGAGGATGCTGGGTTGTTGAATCGGATGTGTTGTAGTTAAGCCCATTGGGCCTTCTTAATGGGCCATCTCTCTAGGCTGGGTCTGTGAACCGTTAACACATAAAGGATTAGTGCCCTCAACATGAAGGGTGCGATCATACCAGTACTAATCCACCGGATCCCATTAGAACTCCAAATTTAAGTGTCCTTGGGCGAGAGTAGAACTAGGATGGGTGACCCCCTGCGAAGTCCTCGTGTTGCACCCCCCTTTTCAATATTTTTTTGCTCCGGTTAGGGTTGCCAAGATACTTTATCCACCCCATTTCTATTATCGAATCCCACAGCACCTTGGGCAACACAACTTCGCTTCACGTGGAGGCCGGGCCCGCAAACCGAGGGCGTAGGGCTTGTGACCAGGTCTCCGTCGCTCCGGTGCCCATAACTTTTGATCCATAACGAGTTACGCGTCGCACAGCATACTGTTGGAAAGCTATCCAAGAGCTCTACGACGGGGGCAGCTAGCTTGCTCGCTGTGCCCTTTTTCGGAGCCCAAAATTCAACGTTTTCATCAGTTTCGGTCCACTTTTCTAATTTAGCCCTATTTTTCCATCCCGGATCGTACGTCGTGAGCTGTTAAAAGGATAACAACCGTACTCGCGGGACATTAGAGGGCCCTACAACGCATCGAAATCTCATCTTGCGAGGATGCTGGGTTGTTGAAGCGGATGGGTTGTTGTTAAGCCCATTGGGCCTTCTGAATGGGCCATCTCTCTAGGCTGGGTCTGTGAACCGTTAACACATAAAGGAATTGTGCCCTCAAAATGACTGGTGTGATCATACCAGCACTAATGCACAGGATCCCATCAGAACTCCGAAGTTAAGCGTGCTTGGGCGAGAGTAGTACTAGGATGGGTGACCCCCTTGGAAGTCCTCGTGTTGCACCCCCCTTTTCAATTTTTTTTGCTCTGGTTAGGGTTGCCAATATACTCTATCCACCCCATTTCTATTATCGAATCGCACAGCACCATGGGCAAGACAACTTCGCTTTAGGTGGAGGCCGGGCCCGTAAACCGGGGGCGTAGGGCTTGTGACCAGGTCTCCGTCGCTCTGGTGCCCATAACTTTTGAAACGTAACGAGTTACGCGGAGCACAACATACTGTTGGAAAGCTCTCCGAGAGCTCTACGACGAGGGCAGTGAGCTTGCTCGCTCTGCCATTTTTTTGGAGCCCAAAATCGAATGTTTTTATCAGTTTCGGGCCACTTTTCAAATTTAGCTCTATTTTTCCGTCCCGGATCGTACGTCGTGAGCTGTTAAAAGGACAACAACCTTACTCGCGGGACATTAGAGGGCCCTACAATGCATCAAAATCTCATCTTGCGAGGATGCTGGGTTGTTGAAGCGGATGGGTTGTCGTTAAGCCCATTGGGCCTTCTCAATGGGCCATCTCTCTAGGCTGGGTCTGTGAAACGTTAACACATAAAGGAATAGTGCCCTCAACATGAAGGGTGCGATCATACCAGCACTAATGCACCGGATCCCATCAGAACTCCAAAGCTAAGCGTGCTTGGGCGAGAGTAGTACTAGGATGGGTGACCCCCTAGGAAGTCCTCGTGTTGCACCCCTCTTTTCAATTTTTTTTGCTCCGGTTAGGGTTGCCAAGATACTTTATCCACCCCATTTCTATTATCGAATCCCACAGCACCTTGGGCAAGACAACTGCACTTCACTTGGATGCCAGGCCCGCAAACCGGGGGCGTAGGGCTTTTGACCAGGTCTCCGTCGCTCCGGTGCCCATAACTTTTGATCCGTAACGAGTTACGCGGCACACAGCATACTGTTGGAAAGCTCTCCGAGACCTCTACGACGGGGGCAGCTAGCGTGCTCGCTATGCCCATTTTTGGAGCCCAAAATCGAACGTTTTCATCAGTTTCGGTCCACTTTTCTAATTTAGCTCTATTTTTCCGTCCCAGATCGTACGTCGTGGGCTGTTAAAAGGACAACAACCTTACTCGCGCGACATTAGAGGGCCCTACAACGCATCGAAATCTCATTTTACGAGGATGCTGGGTTGTTGAAGCGGATGGGTTGTCGTTAAGCCCATTGGGCCTTCTGAATGGGCCATCTCACTTGGCTGGGTCTGTGAACCGTTAACACATAAAGGAATTGTGCACTCAAAATGACTGGTGCGATCATACCAGCACTAATGCACCGGATCCCATCAGAACTCCGAAGTTAAGCGTGCTTGGGCGAGAGTAGTACTTGTGTGACGCCCGAGATTTAGCCTTGCATTTAATTACTGTTGCATCTTTGTTTACGCAATTCCTTCTGTGCATTATTGACTGCCTTCTTGGGTTACTATTCATTCCATTTCTAAACTGTCTTCTATTAATTAATTAGCATTTTTATTAAATCATATTAATTGTAAAAGTAGTGGGAAAAATGTGCATTGGAGCTAAAGGCGTTAGGAGGGCTCGTTTAGAAAATAATTTTAGAAGTCAAGTGAATAGTGTTACGTAACTAACTTAGGTAATTAATTAGCTAGCATATATTTTACCATCTAAGCTCGTTTTGGAGCTTGCAACGCGTATTTTATTAGATCACTTAAGCACCCTAAGGACCCCACCTCAACTTAACCCCTTTATTATAACACTTAAACTCATAAAATGCAAAAAAAAAAAAAAATAGAAAGCTGAAACAGCAGCCCCAAACCCGACAGCCCATCCTTGCACTTGGGAGCATTTTTCCATCTTCAACTCTTCAATTCAAGCCAAGCCAAGCCTTGAGAAACTAGTGTAGGGTGTTTGCAAGGTTCCTAGGTGCTCCTACGCGTAGTGGTGAGGGATTTCACGACTTGTTTTTGCATTTTTAAATAGTTGCTCATTTATTGATTTGTTGAAAATATGATTATATGCCATTATAATTGTTATCTATGCTAATATACTATCTATATGAATGCTAGAGAACACTTTTGAACCGTCGTTTCGCAATTTAAACGGTTAGAATCGTTAGTTTGATTTTTAGGGTGAATAGTGACGTTTTTTCTAGGGTTTAGTGTAATTGCTCGAATTGGCTTGAATTAATGCTTCTAATTGATGCCTTAGGTACTAGTGAAGTTAATTAAATATCCCCGTACACTTGCATTGCCCTTAAATCGCCTAAAAATGGAAAATAGTCGACTTTAAGTTGGGGCTTTTGGGGTTAATGCGAATCCGGGTGGATTCGGGCTTCAATTCTAGTATCCTTAGGCTACCTAGGTGCTATAGATGCCTTGATATCCCTTGTTTGAAGCCCGGACAATGTAGGTGTGGTTTAAAGCCAAAAGAGGGAAATTGGGGCTTTCGGGGTAAACGCGGGCATTTGATTGAGTTCGAGGGTTGAGAGGGTACCTTGGGGGTTAGTTAAAGGTAGGGAGAGTTTCCTTTGGAATTGAAATCATTAACTTTGGTTTAGAAGAGAAATAGTTCGAAAAACAAAGAGGTTTAGGTGCAATTTAAGTTGTCTCACCCTTCTAAACCCATATCAGGACTTCTTGAGTGTTTATATGTGATTTTAAATTGATTTGGAGCTTTTGGAATGATTCTATGCTTATTTGGTATAAGTTCATTTGTAAACTGCTTATTAGCTTCTATCTTTGCTTCTATCCTAATTGCAACGAGGTCAACCTACTTTGTTGATCCTCATATGTGTTAATGCTTATATTATTGTTATTAACTTGCCATCGTTGAGTGCATTGCATAGTGGTTGCGCAACCATAGTGTCGGGGCGGATGTGTTGAATATCGGCTGGGCGGCAGAGGGCTTGCCGGTGGGTATTCAAACTCCGTGCCCTATTCCCTCATTCGCCTGGTCCGGAGATTGCCAGGGGATGTTGGGTCGTAGGATTCGGGGTACATCCGGAGTACACCCACTGGAGTGATTGGGGTTATGCCGGCTTATCGTGATCGTGCTCGTGGTTCGTGGATCGTGATTGAAGACCAGTGAAGATTGGTGTATAGGGGATTGTTGAAATGTATCCTTTTAATTGTGTGGTTATTTAAGTTATCATTGTCTCTTAAATTGTTAAAGTGTTATTGTTGTGTAATTGTATTATCTGTTGCATTGCACGCCTCAGGACTATATCCCTCACTGGGCAACAGTGGTTGCTCATACCTCGATATCTGTTTCAGGAGACGCTGAGGGTGATCCCCAGCTTGTCGATTTAGTTGAAGAAGAAGAAGTTCAGATCGAGCCTTTACCTTAGTTGCTGTATCTGATTACTTGAGGTGGTTAATGATTTTGCTGTTATGTGGAAGACTCATCTGATTACTTTATGTACTATTTTGTAGCCCAAGGGCTATGTATATGCTTGTTGTATAAGTCGAAGATTAGTTGGTTGGGTTGTGGCTTTGAAAGTCTATGAACTGTAATAACTTTTATTTCTTGCCTTATTTCCTCGCATGCTTGGGAGTGGATGGTTAATGTAGAATGCTTTATCCTTCAAGTTGTTTTATTGATTTCCTAGAATGTCAGGATTATAAAACTATGCTGACAACAAGTTCTCGCATGCTTGTGTGTTTTGGAGATATTGTGTATTCTAAGGCTCGGATGGCCTTATAGCTTTGTTGTTTAATTGAGAAAAGCTTGTATTGTATTGTTGGGACCTTGTTTAAGTGTTTATAGGTTTTTAGAATGTCCACGGTACAGAGGAGACTCTGTCCGTGTGTCGGGTCCGGACTTAACCTTTAGCTTGGGGCTTGGGTCGGGGCGTGACATTTAAGTGGTATCAGAGCTATAGATTGCATGAAGCCGGGTTAAATTTCTCGGTCTGTGGGTAGAGATTTGTTATGTGACTTTGTGAATACATGAGTCTTTAATTTTGATTGACCTAAGTGAAATTTAAATAAGGAATGAACATGCTAGCATGGAAATAGAATATCAAGAGTCTAGAATGTCAAGTATGATCTAGTGATTTATGTTTACTTCAAGAATGTGGAATATTCATTTGAACTTCTATGTACTTGACTTTATGTGAATCTAATTGGACTTTTCTTTATGTGTTTACTTATAAACTGCATATATATATATATATATATACCTGTCATAATACTTTGCATTCTAGCTATTCGAGATGGGGCCTCGTCGTCGTGCTGATAATCCGGATGTTGGTGGAGAACCCGAGGGGGTTCGTGGGCAAGAAGCTGAGGTAGCCGAAAATGCACCGCAGGTTCAAGAACCGAGCACTGCACAGATCTTGGCCACGATGGCCACAGCTATGAACACTATCGCCCAATTTGTTACACAACAGGGTCAACCAGGGGTCGTTGCAGGTAATCAGGCTGCGAGAGCCGGAGGTAGTGGTCCTATCGGAGGGAATCTGTATGATCGGTTTATACATCATGGGGCCTATACTTTCTTTGGGGAGCCGGACGATATGAAAGCTGAGATGTGGCTAAGGAAGTTTGAGAGAGTGGCAGCAATACTGGAGTGCCATGATGACAGGAAGATTACTTATGCTACTTTCCTTCTCGAGGGGGATGCTGAAGATTGGTGGAATACCATCAATGAGAAATGGGGAGATGAAGGAGGTCATCATTCGTGGGCCGACTTTGTCCGAGAATTTTGAGACAAGTATATATCGGTAGTTGCCCGCGAGAGGCGACAAACTGAGTTCATAAACTTGAAGCAGGGAAGTATGACGGTAGATCAATACGAGGCTACTTTTACCCGGCTTTCCCGTTATGCACCAGCTTTAATTCAGCCGGAGGACATGAAGATTCAGAGGTTCATCATGGGTTTGAGGAGAGATATTATACTGAACTTGTCTTCAAATGATTTTCCTAACTATGCTGCAGTAGTCCGAGCTGCCTCGAGATATGAGAAACGGAAAGCCGATGTGTTAGCCGAGACCAGTCAATCGAGTAAACGGTTTCAGTCTCAGAGTCAAGGGTACCAGGGGCAGGCTGTATCAGTTGGGCAGAGTTCGCAGCCGAGACAGACTCAGAGTTACACAGGGCCTACTCAGACTCAGGCACGACCAGTCCAGAGTCAGACTCAGAGTCAGTTCCGTCCAGCAGTTTCCCGTTCGCAGCAGGGTAGTTCAGCTACCTCTACTTACAGAGCTCCTTCGGGAGGCACTGTTGCAAGACGTCACCAACAGTGCAGCTTCTGTCAGCGTCAGGGCCACACTGAGGATGTTTGTTGGAAGAAACATAACAAGTGTACAGGTTGCGGCAGTGATCAGCACAGGGTTAAAGACTGTCAGAAATTTAAGAACCCTAGGGGTCAGACATCAGCTCAGAACTCTCAGACCAGGGCACCAGCTGCAGCACCACCACCACGAGGCCAGGCCCGTGTATTTGCTTTGGATGCCGAGGAGCTTCTGGACACTACCGCTGTGGTAGAAGGTATTTTTCTTCTTAATGATCAGTCAGTTAAGGTTTTAATTGATTCCGGGGCTTCGCATTCTTTTATTACTCCTACTTGTGCACAAAATGCTAAATTGAAACATGATAAAATGTTGCATGAGATTGTGGTCTATACTCCTATGGGTCCGAAGTTTGTTACTAGGTCTATTTGCAGAGCGTGTAGTATATTTATTGAAGGTCGTGTTTTTCCTGCTGATTTGATTATCCTACCCTTCAATGACTTTGAAATTATATTGGGGATGGACTGGTTAAGTAAATATTATGCCCAGCTTGATTGTAGAAAGAAGATTGTGTATCTAGAGATGCCTGACCAGCCTGTACTTAAAATAGTTGGTAGTAGAAAATCTACGGGAACTCCTATTATTTCTTCTATTAGGGCATCTAAATTATTGAGCAAGGGTTGTGAGGCTTATCTTGCTTATTTGATTAATCAACCTGGGGATCAATTGAAATTGAATGATGTACCCATCGTGAGAGAGTTTCCGGGGGTCTTTCCTGAGGAATTACCTGGGTTACCGCCTGATAGAGAGATAGAGTTCATGATTGATTTGTTGCCGGGGACTTCCCCTGTCTCTAGGACTCCATACAGAATGGCTCCGCCTGAGTTGCAGGAATTGAAAGTTCAATTGCAGGGCTTGCTTGAGAAGGGATTCATTCAGCCGAGTTCTTCACCGTGGGGTGCGCCAATTCTCTTTGTTAAAAAGAAAGACGGATCTCTTCGCCTATGCATCGATTATCGGGGTCTTAATCAGGTAACCATCAAAAATAAATATCCTTTGCCTTTAATCGAAGAGTTGTTTGATCAGTTGCAAGGCGCCAGGGTATTCTCTAAATTTGATCTGAGGCAGGGTTATTATCAGCTGAGGATTAAGAAAGATGATGTTCCTAAAACTGCCTTCAGAACTCGATATGGCCATTATGAGTTTGTTGTCTTGCCGTTTGGTCTTACTAATGCTCCCGCCGCATTCATGGATTTAATGCAGAGGGTATTCCGTCCTTATCTGGATCAATTTGTAGTCATATTTATTGATGATATCCTTGTCTATTCTAAATCTGAGGCGGAACATGAACAGCATCTCAGAATTGTGTTGCAGACTCTTCAGGAGCATCGGTTATTTGCAAAGTTTAGCAAATGTGAATTCTGGCTTAAGCAAGTTGCTTTTCTTGGCCATATTATCTCGCAGGATGGTATTTCTATTGACCCAGCGAAGATTGAAGTTGTGTTATCTTGGAAACGACCTGAAACTGTCACGGAAATTCGTAGCTTCCTTGGTTTAGCTGGGTATTATCGGAGGTTTGTAAAGGATTTCTCTAAGATTGTAGGGCCTTTAACTCAGCTTACTCAGAAGAAAACAGTATTTGACTGGAATGATAAATGTGAGGCCAGCTTCCAGGAATTGAAGAAGAGATTGACTACAGCTCCTATTATTGCTTTACCTGAGGGTTATGATAATTTGATGATCTATAGTGATGCTTCGAAGGAAGGTCTGGGTTGTGTATTGATGCAGAATGGCAGGGTTATTGCTTATGCTTCCATGAAACTAAAGCCTTATGAACTCAACTATCCGACTCATGATCTTGAGCTTGCAGCTATCATTCTAGCATTAAAGAAATGGCGTCATTATCTCTGGGGCAACAAATTTGAAATCTTTACAGATCATAAGAGCTTGAAATATCTGTTTTCCCAGAAAGAGTTGAACATGAGGCAGAGGCGTTGGCCAGAATTACTTGAGGACTATAACTGCACTATTAACTATCTTCCAGGTAAGGCCAATATTGTTGCTGATGCTTTGAGCCGAAAGGCTACTGTTGCCAGCTTGATTATCAAGAATTGGGAATTCATGGAAGAATTGTGCTTATGGAAGCCTAGTACTTCAAATTCTGGTATTCAATTTGCAAGTTTGCAGATTCAATCTCTGTTGTTATCCAGGATTCGAGAAGCTCAGCAGGCTGATCTTCAATTGTTGAAAGTCTTAGAGAATTCTAAAGGGGGAGAGTCGGATTTCAAACTGCACGACGATGGCATTCTTAAATTCAAGGGTAGAATCTGTATTCCGAATGATCCAACTCTGAAGAAGGATACTCTTGCTGAGGCACACAGTTCCAGATATACTATCCATCCAGGCAGTACAAAAATGTATAAAGATTTGAAGCAGAACTTCTGGTGGAATAATATGAAGAGAGAAATTGCTGACTATGTTGCCCGATGTCTTACTTGTCAGAAAGTTAAAGCAGAACATCAGAGACCTGCAGGGTTGTTGCAGCCTTTGGCTATTCCTGTTTGGAAATGGGATCATATTACTATGGATTTCGTATCCGATTTACCGAGGTCTTCGAGGGGTAACGACTCAGTCTGGGTTATTGTGGATAGACTGACCAAGACTTCTCATTTTATTGCTAAAAAGAAGTCTGATTCTCTTGATAAACTGGTAGAGTTGTATATTGAGAATGTTGTCCGACTACATGGAATTCCAAAGAGTATCGTATCAGATAGAGATCCCAGATTCACATCTCAGTTCTGGCAGAAGATTCAGAAAGCTTTGGGCACGAATTTGAATTTCAGTACAGCTTATCATCCTCAGACAGATGGTCAATCCGAGAGAACTATCTTGATCCTTGAGGATATGTTGCGGGCTTGCATTCTGGACTTCGGTAAAAGTTGGGAGAAATATTTGCCACTAGCAGAGTTCGCCTACAACAATAGTTATCAAGCTACTATTGGTATGGCACCTTATGAGGCACTGTATGGGCGTAAATGTCGGTCTCCTCTCTACTGGGATGATGTTGGTGAAATGAAGACTATCGACCCTACTCTCTTACCTGAAATGAACAAAATGATTGATCAGGTGCAGCTTATCAGAAAAAGAATGCTTATAGCACAGAGACGGCAGAAGAGTTATGCAGATAGACAACGTCGTGATCTGAAATTTGCTGTGGGGGACCGGGTATTTCTGAAAATTTCTCCTCGCAAGGGTTTGATTCGGCATGGTAAAGTAGGTAAACTCAGTCCTCGATATGTGGGACCATTTGAGATAACTGAAACTGTTGGTGATTTGGCTTACCGTCTAGCTTTACCTCCCAGTCTGGGCAGAATTCACGACGTATTCCATGTTTCCATGCTTCGGAAGTATCAGCCAGATCTCTCTCACATACTTGAGCCGGAACCGCTAGAGATCAGTGAAACTTTGACCTACACAGAGAAACCTCTTCGAATTGTTGATCAGAAATTTCAGGAGCTGAGAACTAAAAGTATTCCGATGGTTAAAGTTCTGTGGGATCATCACGGAGTGGAGGATGCGACATGGGAAAGAGAGGATCAGATACGGGATCGGTATCCAGAGTTATTCGCCGAATCATGTAAGAATTACATGGACGCAATTAGTTTAAGGGGGAGAGGATGTGACGCCCGAGATTTAGCCTTGCATTTAATTACTGTTGCATCTTTGTTTACGCAATTCCTTCTGTGCATTATTGACTGCCTTCTTGGGTTACTATTCATTCCATTTCTAAACTGTCTTCTATTAATTAATTAGCATTTTTATTAAATCATATTAATTGTAAAAGTAGTGGGAAAAATGTGCATTGGAGCTAAAGGCATTAGGAGGGCTCGTTTAGAAAATAATTTTAGAAGTCAAGTGAATAGTGTTACGTAACTAACTTAGGTAATTAATTAGCTAGCATATATTTTACCATCTAAGCTCGTTTTGGAGCTAGCAACGCGCATTTTATTAGATCACTTAAACACCCTAAGGACCCCACCTCAACTTAACCCCTTTATTATAACACTTAAACTCATAAAATGCAAAAAAAAAAAAAAAAGAAAGCTGAAACAGCAGCCCCAAACCCGACAGCCCATCCTTGCACTTGGGAGCATTTTTCCATCTTCAACTCTTCAATTCAAGCCAAGCCAAGCCTTGAGCAACTAGTGTAGGGTGTTTGCAAGGTTCCTAGGTGCTCCTACGCGTAGTGGTGAGGGATTTCACGACTTGTTTTTGCATTTTTAAATAGTTGCTCATTTATTGATTTGTTGAAAATATGATTATATGCCATTATAATTGTTATCTATGCTAATATACTATCTATATGAATGCTAGAGAACACTTTTGAACCGTCGTTTCGCAATTTAAACGGTTAGAATCGTTAGTTTGATTTTTAGGGTGAATAGTGACGTTTTTTCTAGGGTTTTGTGTAATTACTCGAATTGGCTTGAATTAATGCTTCTAATTGATGCCTTAGGTACTAGTGAAGTTAATTAAATAGCCCCGTACACTTGCATTGCCCTTAAATCACCTAAAAATGGAAAATAGTCGACTTTAAGTTGGGGCTTTTGGGGTTAATGCGAATCCGGGTGGATTCGGGCTTCAATTCTAGTATCCTTAGGCTACCTAGGTGCTATAGATGCCTTGATATCCCTTGTTTGAAGCCCGGACAATGTAGGTGTGGTTTAAAGCCAAAAGAGGGAAATTGGGGCTTTCGGGGTAAACGCGGGCATTTAATTGAGTTCGAGGGTTGAGAGGGTACCTTGGGGGTTAGTTAAAAGGTAGGGAGAGTTTCCTTTGGAATTGAAATCATTAACTTTGGTTTAGAAGAGAAATAGTTCGAAAAACAAAGAGGTTTAGGTGCAATTTAAGTTGTCTCACCCTTCTAAACCCATATCAGGACTTCTTGAGTGTTTATATGTGATTTTAAATTGATTTGGAGCTTTTGGAATGATTCTATGCTTATTTGGTATAAGTTCATTTGTAAACTGCTTATTAGCTTCTATCTTTGCTTCTATCCTAATTGCAACGAGGTCAAACTACTTTGTTGATCCTCATATGTGTTAATGCTTATATTATTGTTATTAACTTGCCATCGTTGAGTGCATTGCATAGTGGTTGCGCAACCATAGTGTCGGGGCAGATGTGTTGAATATCGGCTGGGCGGCAGAGGGCTTGCCGGTGGATATTCAAACTACGTGCCCTATTCCCTCATTCGCCTGGTCCGGAGATTGCCAGGGGATGTTGGGTCGTAGGATTCGGGGTACATCCGGAGTACACCCACTGGAGTGATTGGGGTTATGCCGGCTTATCGTGATCGTGCTCGTGGTTCGTGGATCGTGATTGAAGACCAGTGAAGATTGGTGTATAGGGGATTGTTGAAATGTATCCTTTTAATTGTGTGGTTATTTAAGTTATCATTGTCTCTTAAATTGTTAAAGTGTTATTGTTGTGTAATTGTATTATCTGTTGCATTGCACGCCCCGGGACTATATCCCTCACTGGGCAACAGTGGTTGCTCATACCTCGATATCTGTTTCAGGAGACGCTGAGGGTGATCCCCAGCTTGTCGATTTAGTTGAAGAAGAAGAAGTTCAGATCGAGCCTTTACCTTAGTTGCTGTATCTGATTACTTGAGGTGGTTAATGATTTTGTTGTTATGTGGAAGACTCATCTGATTACTTTATGTACTATTTTGTAGCCCAAGGGCTATGTATATGCTTGTTGTATAAGTCGAAGATTAGTTGGTTGGGTTGTGGCTTTGAAAGTCTATGAACTGTAATAACTTTTATTTCTTGCCTTATTTCCTCTCATGCTTGGGAGTGGATGGTTAATGTAGAATGCTTTATCCTTCAAGTTGTTTTATTGATTTCCTAGAATGTCAGGATTATAAAACTATGCTGACAACAAGTTCTCGCATGCTTGTGTGTTTTGGAGATATTGTGTATTCTAAGGCTCGGATGGCCTTATAGCTTTGTTGTTTAATTGAGAAAAGCTTGTATTGTATTGTTGGGACCTTGTTTAAGTGTTTACAGGTTTTTAGAATGTCCACGGTACAGAGGAGACTCTGTCCGTGTGTCGGGTCCGGACTTAACCTTTAGCTTGGGGGTTGGGTCGGGGCGTGACAACTTGGATGGGTGACCCCCTTGGAAGTCCTCCTGTTGCACCACCCTTTTCAATTTTTTTTGCTTCTGTTAGGGTTGCCAAGATACTTTATCCACCCCATTTCTATTATCGAATCCCACAGCACCTTAAGTAGGACAACTTCGATTCACGTGGAGGCCGGGCCCGCAAACCGGGGGCGTAGGGCTTGTGACCAGGTCTCCGTCGCTCCGGTGCCCATAACTTTTGATCCGTAACGAGTTACGCGGCGCACAACATACTGTTGGAAAGCTCTCTGAGAGCTCTACGACGAGGGCAGCGAGCTTGCTCGCTCTATCCTTTTTTGGAGCCCAAAATCAAACGTTTTTATAAGTTTTGGGCCACTTTTCTAATTTAGCTCTATTTTTCCGTCCCGGATCGTACGTCGTGAGCTGTTAAAAGGACAACAACCTTACTCGCGGGACATTAAAGGGCCCTACAACGCATCGTAATCTCATCTTGCGAGGATGCTGGGTTGTTGAAGTGGATGGGTTGTCGTTCAGCCAATTGGGCCTTCTTAATGGGCCATCTCTCTAGGCTGGGTCTGTGAACCGTTAAGGCATAAAGGAATTGTGCCCTAAACATGAAGGGTACGATCATACCAGCACTAATGCACCGGATCCCATCAGAACTCCGAAGTTAAGCGTGCTTGGGCGAGAGTAGTGCTAGGATGGTTGACCCCCTGGGAAGTCCTCGTGTTGCACCCCCTTTTTCAATTTTTTTTGCTCCGGTTAGGGTTGCCAAGATACTTTATCCACCCCATTTCTATTATCAAATCACACAGCACCTTGGGCAAGACAACTTCACTTCACGTGGAGGCCGGGCCCGTAAACCGGGGGCGTAGGGCTTGTGACCAGGTCTCCGTCGCTTCGGTGCCCATAACTTTTGATGCGTAAGGAGTTACGCGGCGCACAGCATACTGTTGGAAAGCTCTCCGAGAGCTCTACGACGGGGGCAGCGAGCTTGCTCGCTCTGCCCTTTTTTGGAGCCCAAAATTGAACGTTTTTATCAATTTCGGGCCACTTTTCTACTTTAGCTTAATTTTTACATCCCGGATAGTACGTCGTGAGCTGTTAAAAGGACAACAACCTTACTTGCGGGACATTAGAGGGCCCTACAAGGCATCGAAATCTCATCTCGCGAGGATGTTGGGTTGTTGAAGCGGATGGTTGTCGTTAAGCCCATTGGGCCTTCTCAATGGGCCATCTCTCTAGGCTGGGTCTGTGAACCGTTAACACATAAAGGAATTGTGCCCTCAACATGAAGGGTGCGATCATACCAGCACTAATGCACCGGATCCCATCAGAACTCCGAAGTTAAGCGTGCTTGGGTGAGAGTAGTACTAGGATGGGTGACCCCCTCGGAAGTCCTCGTGTTGCACCCCCTTTTCAACTTTTTTTGCTCCGGTTTGGGTTGCCAAGATTCTTTATCCACCCCATTTCTATTATCGAATCCCACAGCACCTTGGGCAAGACAACTTCGCTTCACGTGGAGGGCAGGCCCGCAAACCGGGGGCGTAGGGCTTGTGACCAGGTCTCCGTCGCTCTGGTGCCTATAACTTTTGATCCGTAACGAGTTACGCGGCGCACAACATATTGTTGGAAAGCTCTCCGAGAGCTCTACGATGGGGGCAGCTATCTTGCACTCTATGCCCATTTTTGGAGCCCCAAACTCGAACGTTTTCATCAGTTTCGGGCCACTTTTCTAATTTAGCTCTATTTTTCCGTCCGGGATCGTACGTCGTGAGCTGTTAAAAGGACAACAACCTTACTCGCGGGACATTAGAGGGCCCTACAATGCAACGAAATCTCATCTTGCGAGGATGCTGGGTTGTTGAAGTGGATGGGTTGTCGTTAAGCCCATTGGGCCTTCTGAATGGGCCATCTCTCTAGGCTGGGTCTGTGAACCGTTAACACATAATGGAATTGTGCCCTCAATATGACGGGTGCGATCATACCAGCACTAATGCACCGGATCCCATCAGAACTCCGAAGTTAAGCGTGCTTGGGCGAGAGTAGTACTAAGATGGGTGACCCCCTGGGAAGTCCTCGTGTTGCACCCCTCTTTTCATTTTTTTTGCTCCGGTTAGGGTTGCCAAGATACTTTATCCACCCCATTTCTATTATCGAATCCCACGGCACCTTAGGCAAGACAACTTCGCTTCACGTGGAGGCCGAGCCCGCAAACCGGGTGCGTAGGGCATGTGACCAGGTCTCCGTCGCTCCGGTGCACATAACTTTTGATTCGTAACGAGTTACGCGGCACACAGTATACTGTTGGAAAGCTCTCTGAGAGCTCTACGATGGGGTCAGCTAGCTTGCTTTCTGTGCCCTTTTTTGGATCCCAAAATCGAACGTTTTAATCAGTTTCGGGCCACTCTTCAAATTTAGCTCTATTTTTCCGTCCCGGATCGTACGTCGTGAGCTGTTAAAAGGACAACAACCTTGCTCGCGGGAAATTAGAGGGCCCTACAACGCATCGAAATCCCATCTTGCGAGGATGTTGGGTTGTTGAAGTGGATGGGTTGTCGTTAAGCCCATTGGGCCTTCTGAATAGGCCATCTCTCTAGGCTGGGTCTGTGAACCGTTAACACATAAAGAAATTGTGCCCTCAACATGACGGGTGCGATCATACCAGCACAAATGCACCGGATCCCATCAGAACTCCGAAGTTAAGCGTGTTTGTGGGAGAGTAGTACTAGGATGGGTGAGCCCCTGGGAAGTCCTCGTGTAGTACCCCCCTATTCAATTTTTTTTGCTCCGGTTAGGGTTGCCAAGATACTTTATCTACCCCATTTCTATTATCGAATCCCACAGCACCTTGGGCAAGACAACTTCGCTTCACGTGGAGGACGGGCCCGCAAACCGAGGGTGTAGGGCTTGTGACCAGGTCTCCGTTGCTCCGGTGCCCATAACTTTTGATCCGTAACGAGTTACGTGGTGCACAACATACTATTGGAAAGCTCTCCGAGATCTCTACGACGGGGGCAGCGAGCTTGCTCACTTTGCCCTTTTTTTGGAGCCCAAAATCGAACGTTTTCATCAGTTTCGGGCCACTTTTCTAATTTAGCAATATTTTTCCGTCCCGGATCGTACGTCGTGAGCTGTTAAAAGGACAACAACCTTACTCGCGGGACATTAGAGGGCCCTACAACGCATCGAAATCTCATCTTGCGAGGATGCTGGGTTGTTGAAGCGGATTGGTTGTCGTTAAGCCCATTGGGCCTTCTGAATGGGCCAGCTCTCTAGGCTGGGTCTGTGAATTGTTAACACATAAAGGAATTGTGCCCTCGACATGACGGGTGCGATCATACCAGCACTAATGCACTGGATCCCATCAGAACTCCGAAGTTAAGCATGCTTGGGGGAGAGTAGTACTAGGATGGGTGACACCCTGGGAAGTCCTCGTGTTGCACCCCCCTTTTCAATTTTTTTTGCTCCGGTTAGGGTTGCCAAGATACTTTATCCACCTCATTTCTATTATCGAATCCCACATGACCTAGGGCAAGACAACTTCGCTTCACATGGAGGCCGGGCCCGCAAACCGGTGGCGTAGGACTTGTGACCATGTCTCCGTCGCTCCGGTGCCCATAACTTTTGAGCCGTAACGAGTTACGCGGCGCACAGCATACTGTTGGAAAGCTCTCCGAGAGCTCTACGACGGGGGCAGCCAGTTTGCTCGCTTTGCCCTTTTTTGGAGCCCAAAATCGAACGTTTTCAACATTTTCGGGCCACTTTTCTAATTTAGATCTATTTTTCCGTCCCGGATCGTACGTCGTGAGCTGTTAAAAGGACAACAACCTTACTCGCTGGACATTATAGGGCCCTACAACGCATCGAAATCTCATCTTGCGAGGATGCTGGGTTGTTGAAGCGGATGGGTTGTCGTTAAGCCCATTGGGCCTTTTGAATGGGCCATCTCTCTTGGCTGGGTCTGTGAACCATTAACACATAAAGGAATTGTGCCCTCAACATGATGGGTGCGATCATACCAGTACTAATGCACCGGATCCCATCAGAACTCCAAAGTTAAGCGTGCTCGGGCGAGAGTAGTACTAGGATGGTTGACCCCCTGGGAAGTCCTCGTGTTGCACCCCCATTTTCAATTTTTTTTGCTCCGATTAGGGTTGCCAAGATACATTATCCACCCCATTTCTATTATCGAATCGCACAGCACCTTGGGCAAGACAACTTCGCTTCAAGTGGAGGCCAGGCCCGCAAACCGGGGGTGTAAGGTTTGTGACCAGGTCTCCGTCGCTCCGGTGCCCATAACTTTTGATTCGTAACGAGTTACGCGGCGCACAGCATACTGTTGGAAAGCTCTCCGAGAGCTCTACGACGGGGGCAGCCATCTTGCTCGCTATGCCATTTTTTGTAGCCCAAAATTGAACATTTTCATTAGTTTCGTGCAACTTTTCTAATTTAGCTCTATTTTTCCGTCCCGGATCTTACGTCGTGAGCTGTTAAAAGGACAACAACCTTACTCGCGGGACATTGGAGGGCCCTACAACGAATCAAAATCTCATCTTGCGAGGATGCTGGGTTGTTGAAGCGGATGGGTTGTCGTTAAGCCCATTGGGCCTTTTGAATGGGCCAGCTCTCTAGGCTGGGTTTGTGAATCGTTAACACATAAAGGAATTGTGCCCTCGACATGACGGGTGCGATCATACCAGCACTAATGCACTGGATCCCATCAGAACTCCGGAGTTAAGCGTTCTTGGGGGAGAGTAGTACTAGGATGGGTGATACCCTGGGAAGTCCTCGTGTTGCACCCTCCTTTTCAATTTTTTTTGCTCCGGTTAAGGTTGCCAGGATACTTTATCCACCCCATTTCTATTATCGAATCCCACATGACCTAGGGCAAGACAACTTCGCTTCACATGGAGGCCGGGCCCGCAAACCGGGGGCGTAGGACTTGTGACCATGTCTCCGTCGCTCCGGTGCCCATAACTTTTGATCCGTAACGAGTTACACGGCGCACAGCATACTGTTGGAAAGCTCTTCGAGAGCTCTACGACGGGGGCAGCCAGCTTGCTCGCTTTGCCCTTTTTTGGAGACCAAAATTGAACGTTATCAACAGTTTCAGGCCACTTTTCTAATTTAGATATATTTTTCCGTCCCGGATCGTACGTCGTGAGTTGTTAAAAGGACAACAACCTTACTCGCTGGACATTATAGGGCCCTACAACGCATCGAAATCTCATCTTGCGAGGATGCTGGGTTGTTGAAGCGGATGGGTTGTCGTTAAGCCCATTGGGCCTTTTGAATGGGCCATCTCTCTTGGCTGGGTCTGTGAACCGTTAACACATAAAGGAATTGTGCCCTCAACATGATGGGTGCGACCATACCCGCACTAATGCACTGGATCCCATCAGAACTCCGAAGATAAGCGTGCTTAGCCGAGAGTAGTACTAGGATGGGTGACCCCCTGGGAAGTCCTTGTGTTGCACCCCCCTTTTCAATTTTTTTTCCTCCGGTTAGGGTTGCCAGGATACTTTATCCACCCCATTTCTATTATCGAATCCCACTGCACCTTGGGCTAGAGAACTTTGCTTCACGTGGAGGCCGGGCCCGCAAACCGGAGGCGTAGGGCTTGTGACCAGGTCTCCGTCGCTCCGGTGCCCAAAACTTTAGATCCGTAACGAGTTACGCATCGCACAACATACTGTTGGAAGGCTCTCCGACAGCACTACGACGGAGGCAGCTAGCTTGCTCGCTTTGCCCTTTATTGGAGCCCAAAATCGAATGTTTTCATCAGTTTCAGGCCACTCTTCTAATTTAGCTCAATTTTTTCATCCCAGATCGTAGGTCGTGAGCTGTTAAGAGGACAACAACCTTACTCGCGGGGCATTAGAGGGCCCTACAACGCATCAAAATCTCATCTTGCGAGGATGCTGGGTTGTTGAAGCGGATGGGTTGTCGTTAAGCCCATTGGGCCTTCTGAATGGGCCATCTCTCTAGGCTGGGTCGGTGAACCGTTAACACATAAAGGAATTGTGCCCTCAACATGACGGGTGCGATCATACCAGCACTAATGCACCGGATCCCATCAAAACTCCGAAGTTAAGCGTGCTTGGGCGAGAGTAGTACTAGGATGGGTGACCCCCTGAGAAGTCCTTGTGTTGCACCCCCCTTTTCAATTTTTTTTGCTCCGGTTAGGGTTGCCAAGATACTTTATCCACCCCATTTCTATTATCGAATCCCACAGCACCTTTGGCAGGACAACTTCGTTTCACGTGGAGGCCGGGCCCGAAAACCGAGGGCGTAGGGCATGTGACCAGGTCTCCGTCGCTCCGGTGCCCATAACTTTTGATCTGTAACGAGTTACGGGGCGCACAGCATACTGTTGGAAAGCTCTCCGAGAGCTCTATGACGAGGGTAGCTAGGTTGCTCGCTGTGCCCTTTGTTGAAGCCCAAAATCGAACGTTTTCATCTGTTTCGGGCCACTTTTCTAAATTAGCTGTATTTTTCCGTCCCGGATCGTACGTCGTGTGCTGTTAAAAGGACAACAACCTTACTCGCGGGACATTAGAGGGCCCTGCATCGCATCGAAATCTCATCTTATGAGGATGCTGGGTTGCTGAAGCGGATGGGGTGTCGTTAAGCCCATTGGGCCTTCTGAATGGGCCATCTCTCTAGGCTGGGTCTATGAACCGTTAACACATAAAGGAATTGAGCCCTCAACATGAAGGGTGCGATCATACCAGCACTAATGCACCGGATCCCATCAGAACTCCGAAGATAAGCGTGCTTGGGCGAGAGTAGTACTAGGATGGCTGACCCCCTGGGAAGTCCTCGTGTTGCACCCCCTTTTTCAATTTTTTTTGCTCCGGTTAAGGTTGCCAAGATACTTTATCCACCCCATTTCTATTATCAAATCCCACATGACCTTGGGCAAGACAACTTCGCTTCACGTGGAGGCCGGGCCTGCAAACCGGGGGCGTAGGGCTTGTGACCTTGTCTCCGTCGCTCCGGTGCCCATAACTTTTGATCTGTAACGAGTTACGCGTCGCACAGCATACTGTTGGAAAGCTCTCCGAGAGCTCTACGACGGGGGCAGCCAGCTTACTCGCTGTGCCCTTTTTTGGAGCCCACAATCGAACGTTTTCAACAGTTTCGGGCCACTTTTCTTATTTAGATATATTTTTCCGTCCCGGATCGTACGTCGTGAGCTGTTAAAAGGACAACAACCTTACTCGCTGGACATTAGAGGGCCGTACAACGCTTCGAAATCTTATCTTGCGAGGATGCTGGGTTGTTGAAGCGGATGGGTTGTTGTTAAGCCCATTGGGCCTTCTGAATGGGCCATCTCTCTTGGCTGGGTCTGTGAACCGTTAACACATAAAGGAATTGTGCCCTCAACATGACGGGTGCGATCATACCAGCACTAATGCAATGGATCCCATCAGAACTCCGAAGTTAAGCGTGCTTGGGGGAGAGTAGTACTAGGATAGGTGACACCCTAGGAAGTGCTCCTGTTGCACCCCCCTTTTCAATTTTTTTTGCTCCGGTTAGGGTTGCCAAGATACTTTATCCACCTCATTTCTATTATCGAATCCCACAGCACCTTGGGCAAGACAACTTCGCTTCACGACGAGGCCGGGACCGCAAACCGAAGGCGTCGGGCTTGTGACCATGTCTCTGTCGCTCCAGTGCCCATAACTTTTGATCCGTAACGAGTTACACGGCGCACAGCATACTGTTGGAAAGCTCTCCGAGAGCTCTACGACAGGGGCAGCCAGCTTGCTCGCTGTGCCCTTTTTTGGAGCCCAAAATCGAACGTTTTCATCAGTTTCGGGCCACTTTTCTAATTTAGCTCTATTTTTCCGTCCCGGATCGTACGTCGTGAGCTGTTAAAAGGACAACAACCTTACTCGCGGGACATTGGAGGGCCCTACAACGCATCGAAATCTCATCTTGCGAGGATGCTGGGTTGTTGAAGCGGATGGGTTGTCGTTAAGCCCATTGGGCCTTCTGAATGGGCCATCTCTCTTGGCTGGGTCTGTGAACCGTTAACACATAAAGGAATTGTGCCCTCAACATGACGGGTGCGATCATACCAGCACTAATGCAATGGATCCCATCAGAACTCCGAAGTTAAGCGTGCTTGGGGGAGAGTAGTACTAGGATAGGTGACACCCTAGGAAGTGCTCCTGTTGCACCCCCCTTTTCAATTTTTTTTGCTCCGGTTAGGGTTGCCAAGATACTTTATCCACCTCATTTCTATTATCGAATCCCACAGCACCTTGGGCAAGACAACTTCGCTTCACGACGAGGCCGGGACCGCAAACCGAAGGCGTCGGGCTTGTGACCATGTCTCTGTCGCTCCAGTGCCCATAACTTTTGATCCGTAACGAGTTACGCGGCGCACATCATACTGTTGGAAAGCTCTCCGAGAGCTCTACAACAGGGGTAGCCAGCTTGCTCGCTGTGCCCTTTTTTGGAGCCCAAAATCGAACGTTTTCATTAGTTTCGGGCCACTTTTCTAATTTAGCTCTATTTTTCCGTCCCGGATCTTACGTCGTGAGCTGTTAAAAGGACAACAACCTTACTCGCGGGACATTGGAGGGCCATACAACGCATCGAAATCTCATCTTGCGAGGATGCTGGGTTGTTGAAGCGGATGGGTTGTCGTTAAGCCCATTGGGCCTTCTGAATGGGCCATCTCTCTAGGCTGGGTCTGTGAACCGTTAACACATAAAGGAATTGTGCCCTCAACATGACGGGTGCGATCATACCAGCACTAATGCACCGGATCCCATCAGAACTCCGAAGTTAAGTGTGCTTAGCCGAGAGTAGTACTAAGATGGTTGACCCCCTGGGAAGTCCTCGTGTTGCACCCCCCTTTTCAATTTTTTTTGCTCCGGTTAGGGTTGCCAGGATACTTTATCCACCCCATTTCTATTATCGAATCCCACGGCACCTTGGGCTAGACAACTTCACTTCACGTGGAGGCCGGGCCCGCAAACCGGAGGCGTAGGGCCTATAACCAGGTCTCCGTCGCTCCGGTGCCCATAACTTTTGATCCGTAACAAGTTACGCGTCGCACAGCATACTGTTGGAAAGCTCTTCGAGAGCTCTACGACGGGGGATGCTTGCTTGTAGGCTTTTCCCTATTTTGGAGCCCAAAATCGAATGTTTTCATCAGTTTCGGGCCACTCTTCTGATTTAGCTCTATTTTTCCGTCTCGGATCGTAGGTCGTGAGCTGTCAAAAGGACAACAACCTTACTCGCGGGGCATTAGAGGGTCCTACAAGGCATCGAAATCTAATCTTGCAAGGGTGCTGGGTTGTTGAAGCGGATGGGTTGTCGTTAAGCCCATTGGGCCTTCTGAATGGGCCATCTCTCTTGGCAGGGTCTGTGAACCGTTAACACATAAAGGAATTGTGCTCTCAACATGACGGGTGCGATCATACCAGCACTAATGCACCGGATCCCATCAGAACTCCGAAGTTAAGCGTGCTTGGGCGAGAGTAGTACTAGGATGGGTGACCCCTTGTGAAGTCCTCGTGTTGCACCCCCCTTTTCAATTTTTTTTGCTCCGGTTAGGGTTGCCAAGATACTTTATCTACCCCATTTCTATTATCGAATCCCACAGCACCTTGGGCAAGACAACTTCGCTTCACGTGGAGGCCAGGCCCGCAAACCGGGGGCATAGGGCTTGAGACCAGGTCTCCGACGCTCCGGTGCCCATAACTTTTGATCCGTAACAAGTTACGCGGCGTACAGCATACTGTTGGAAAGCTCTCCGAGAGCTCTATGACGAGGGCAGCCAGCTTGCTCGCTGTGCCCTTTTGTGGAGCCCAAAATCGAACGTTTTCATCAGTTTCGGGCCACTTTTCTAATTTAGCTCTATTTTTCCCTCCCGGATAGTACGTCGTGATCTGTTAAAAGAACAACAACCTTACTCGCGGGACATTAGAGGGCCCTACAATGCATCGAAATCTCATCTTGTGAGGATGCTACGTTGTTGAAGCGGATGGGTTGTCGTTAAGCTCATTGGACCTTCTGAATGGGCCATCTCTCTAGGTTGGGTCTGTGAACGGTTAACACATAAAGGAATTGTGCCCTCAACATGACGGGTGCGATCATACCGGTACTAATGCACCGGATCCCATCAGAACTCCGAAGTTAAGCGTGCTTGGGCGAGAGTAGTACTAGGATGGGTGACCCCCTGTGAAGTCCTCGTGTTGCACCCCCCTTTTCAATTTTTTTTTTTCCGGTTAGGGTTGGCAAGATACTTTATCCACCCCATTTCTATTATCGAATCCCACAGTACCTTGGGCAAGACAACTTTGCTTCACGTGGAGGCCAGGCCCGCAAACCGGGGGCGTAGGGCTTGTGACCAGGTCTCCGTCGCTCCGGTGCCCATAACTTTTGATTCGTAACGAATTACGCGGCGCGTAGCATACTGTTGGGAAGCTCTCCGAGAGCTCTACGACGAGGGCAGCGACCTTGCTCGCTCTACCCTTTTTTGGAGCCCAAAATCGAACGTTTTTATCAGGTTTGGGCCACTTTTCTACTTTAGCTCTATTTTTTCGTCCCGGATCGTACGTCGTTAGCTGTTAAAAGGACAACAACCTTACTCGCGGGACATTAGAGGGCCCTACAACGCATCGAAATCTCATCTTGCGAGGATGCTGGGTTGTTGAAGCGGATGGGTTGTCGTTAAGCCCATTGGGCCTTCTTAATGGGCCATCTCTCTAGGCTGGGTCTGTGAACCGTGAACACATAAAGGAATTGTGCCCTCAACATGAAGGGTGCGATCATACCGGCACTAATGCACCGGATCCCATCAGAACTCCGAAGTTAAGCGTGCTTGGGCGAGAGTAGTACTAGGATGGGTGACCCCCTGTGAAGTCCTCGTGTTGCACCCCCATTTTCAATTTTTTTTTCTCCGGTTAGGGTTGGCAAGATACTTTATCCACCCCATTTCTATTATCGAATCCCACAGCACCTTGGGCAAGACAACTTCGCTTCACGTGGAGGCCAGGCCCGCAAACCGGGGGCGTAGGGCTTGTGACCAGGTCTCCGTCGCTCCGGTGCCCATAACTTTTTATCCGTAACGAGTTACGCGTCGCACAGCATATTGTTGGAAAGCTCTCTGAGAGCTCTACGACGCGGGCAGCCAGCTTGCTCGCTGTGCTCTTTTTTGGAGCCCAAAATCGAACGTTTTCATCAGTTTCGAGCCACTTTTCTAATTTAGCTCTATTTTTCTGTCCCGGATCGTACGTCGTGAGCTGTTAAAAGGACAACAATCTTACTCACGGGACATTAGAGGGCCGTACAACGCATCGAAATCTCATCTTGCGAGGATGCTGGGTTGTTGAAGCGGATGGGTTGTCGTTAAGCCCATTGGGCCTTCTGAATGGGCCATCTCTCTAGGCTGGGTCTGTGAGCCGTTAACACATAAAGGAATTGTTCCCTCAACATGACGGGTGCGATCATACCAGCACTAATGCACCGGATCCCATCAGAACTCCAAAGTTAAGCATGCTTGGGCGAGAGTAGTACTAGGATGGGTGACCCCCTGGGAAGTCCTCGTGTTGCACCCCCCTTTTCAATTTTTTTTGCTCCGGTTAGGGTTGCCAAGATACTTTATCCACCCCATTTCTATTATCGAATCCCACAGCACCTTGGGCAAGACAACTTCGCTTCACGTGGAGGCCGGGCTCGCAAACCGGGGGCGTAGGGATTGCGACCAGGTCTCCGTCGCTCCCGTGCCCATAACTTTTGATCCGTAAAGAGTTACACGGCGCACAACATACTGTTGGAAAGCTCTCCGAGAGCTCTACGACGGGGGCAGCGAGCTTGCTCTCTCTATGTGAGGCTCGACCCCGAATAAAGTGTCCTACCTCAATTTGCGCGCCTTAGATCTAAAATTATATGACCGACCTAGGATTACGTGCCCTATCTTGGTTTTCGTGCATGCCTCGTTATATGTGCCTTAACCTAGAATTGTGTGCCTTAATCCTCGATATACGTGCGATACCTAAATAAACATGCCATGACCTTAATTTACGTGCGAGACCTTGATTTGCATGTGTCTCTTCATTTCGTGTGCATTAACCTTGAATTGCGTGCCTTAACCTAGGTTTAAGAGTCATGTCTTGAATTACGTGCATTGCATTGAATTACGTGCCTTATTTTGATCTATGTTCATTCACCTAGGGTTGCGTGTGTTAGCATTAGAATCCGTGCACTTATCTTGAAGTATGTGCTTTAGTCTTGAAAAACGTGCATTCGTCTCGTAGTTCGTGTCCTATCTCGTAGTGCGTGCCCTAGACCTAGGAAAGCGTGCTTTCACGCTAATCAAGAGAGCATCTTACACGGAGCACTAGACTATTAAACAATCCTACAAAATCCACTATCAATATTATAATCCTAATTTAACTCACTAGAAGACAAAATAACACAAAAAGGTAGACATTCTTTATTCCTTATTCTTTATTCTTTTTGCACTTTCAATACACAATTAAATAACATCCAAAACATGACAAAAATTCAGATTTGGCACATGCTTTGGCCGACCATACCATGGTTTTTACACAAGGTTTGAACAATTATACAATTAACTATGCATGCTTAGACAAACTATGACACAAATGCATAAAAAATTGCTCAAACCACCTCAATTCTCACACCATTTTCGACCAAACCACATATGCCCATGCTAAAATTTCAAAATTCCATCTTGAAGACAAAAAAAAGCCTGAATTTGTATGCCAAGGCTGACCACATGCTCAAAAAATTGCAAAAGCCTCATTTTTCTCTCATTTCTCTCACTTTCCTCACATTTTCTCTCTCTCCCTCTCACTCTCTCTCTCCATTTCGGTTTTGGCTGAGTTCTCTCCACCTCTTAGCTCATCTTCATCATCCTATGGTGCATGAAGACAAACCACAAGCAAAGAAACTCACCCAAGCAAGCTAGGATGCAAGAAACACACATGCAAGCATTTTGAGTCACCATTTTCGGCCTTGGTGAGTTTTTAAGCTTCCATTTCTTTTCTTCTTGTTCTAACCTCATGCATGTGCTAAGAGATTGATCACTAAGCTAGGAAAAATAGATAAAAGCTAGTTGGAATCTCGGCTATGCAAGAAGAAGAAGAGATTTGAGCTTCAACAAGGTTTTGAGCATTTTTTTGGGTTGATTGCAAAGGTGAGGGTTAAAACTTTTTGAAAACTCTTCAAAATTTCACATGCATGCTCATAAATGTGTGTATTTTCTTCTGTACTTGAGCTATATGGTCGTTCATAAGCTTAAACAACCATGCATGGCAAGATCTTGGCTTGAAAATGATGCTAGGTGAAGTCGAAATGGATGACAGCTCTCTGACCAGTCTGTTCGAGGTAAGTTTATCTAAGCATATGATGTTGAAAATGCTTGAAAATTGGTAGGTGACTAGTTTGGACAGTTTTGGACATTTTTCCCAGAAATATTCCAAAGCTAATTTTGACTCTAAGGTCCTCAAAATGGAAAATCTTTAAAATGTGACCAAATCTGGAAATCTGGAGAAATGAAGCAGGTTTTGGCAGATGCACTGACCTTGTGGAACGAACCATATTTGACTTACTAAATGTTGTCCAAAATGCATGAAATTTTTTGTGCTGCTATATTTTTCAGTTCTGGACAATTTTGTCAGAAATGGACCAAAGCTAAAACTGACCCTAAGGACCTCAAAAACGTCAATTTCTGAAACGTGTGCAAATCTGGACAGTTTTGTGCTACCTCACTGTTTCGGCCATAACTAATGATTCTGAACTCCAATTGATGCAAGGGTTGTTTCTGATTTTATTTAACTTCTTAAGATTTAATTTGACATCTTATTCACTGAATTTGGAGATTGTTTGATTATCCTATTGATTGTGGGGAAACAGCCTATTGCAGTAAAGGTTTCATTTAGCTACATGCTTGGAAAATTGTTGTAACCCCTTTTGTGGTTCTAATTGTGTGGAAATGTGGTGTTGGAATGTTATGTGGACTGTTTTGAGTACTTGAGTATGCTTGAATGGAATGATGCATGACTTGAGAATGATTTTGAGTTGACTTAGGGTTTTAATCACACGATTAAGCATGAAATGGAAACCCTAATCACTAGGTAGTTTTGCTAAGTGTTGATTATTGGTTATTGTGTGGAAATTATATGCTTAGTGGGCTGCCCGTAAATGTTTTATAACTTCAAATGTGATTTTGACCATTGCATGTTGTCATATAAGCTTTTCTTGCAACCGAACCCACGTAAATGTTGTTGCATGTTGAATATCCGTATCACTTGATTACGTGAACTTTGAAATGAGTTATATGGCTTGACTTGCATGTGTTACATGGCTGCCCGTTTAATGTTCATATGACTCTATGTGTTCTACAAAGTAAAATTTCATGTCAAGCATGCCTCGTTCGTTTACTTGGCAATATGTGATCTTGAAATTGCTCGGAGGCAACCTACTTTGTTGTCCTCCTAATGTGAATTGTTAAAAGATACTCAATGGTTTATTTGAACATCATTACTTGGCTGCCCGTTAAAGTTTAATTAATTTCAAATGTATATATGAAATGATTATATGTTCTTACAATGCCTTATATGCCAATATGTCAAAATGTGATCATATACTTGCTCGGAGGCAACCTACTTTGTTGACCTCCTAATGTGAAATGTTAAATGACATAAATAGGCATTGTATACAAGGTTGCAACCTTCAGTGTGGCATGGTAGTGTTTCACGCACGCCGGGCGGCATCGGGCTTGCCGGTGTTACCGTGACTACCATGGTCCAATTCCCTCTCTCGCTTGGCATTTCACCCTCGGAGAGTTAGGTCGTAGGTTTCGGGGTACATCCGGAGTACACCCAATTGGGAGCGATAAGTGGATTATTGAAGTCGGCCGCACCAAATGAATCGAAATTGATATTGAGAGCAAATGCTCATCGTATCCTTTTTACTATGTGTATAAGTACTCTCGCTTGGTTCCTAGAGAACCTCAGGGAGGAAAGACTTGCATTTCTGTTCCCTTACTTTGTATCTGTTACTAGATTTGTTTCTTATAATTGCGTACCTTATTATTTGTAATACGTGACATGTTCTCAAAAAGAGTTTTCATAAATTGAAATGGAAAATGAGTTTCAAAACGTATTTCTCGTTCCCCCTCGCTGAGTTCATAAGGACTCACCCTCTTTTATCATCTCAGGTGAAGAAGATCAAGAACAGGTACCCATGGACGATGTGCCTAACGATGATTCCTTGGAGTGATTGCCTGTCTTGTGTGCTTTGCATGATTATGGCTATTTGTGAACGATGCCACTTGAAGACTATTTCTTTTATGTTGCTCGTTGTTTGGTGATGTAAATGACCCCGTTGTAATTTGGGTCTAATTCTGGGATTGTACTATCTATAACCGGACGAACTTTTATTTGGTTGTTTGCTTTCGTTTTCTTAATTAGTAGTTATCGCAGGCAGTCAAACCACTAGATGAACAATCAACTAAGTTAATTCTATCTAATTTCACTTAGGTACTCATTTGCAAACTAAAGGATAATAGCTACTTGCATGGTAGAAAATTGACAAATAAACGGGACATAGTTATCATGTTAGGCATATTAACCAAACGAGACTTTCAAGATAAACTAGTAGGCAAATCGGTTGGTGACAAATAGGAGTCCTTAATGGAATTGGATTAATGATTGGAATAATTGAGGCGTTTAGAGAATAAGTCCAAACCAAATAGCCCAATTACAGCCGTTATACTGCCGGTTTACCAAAAAATTTTGGAGTTTAGGCCAAACGTTAAGTGTTAAATCTTCATGAACAGTTAAGTACGAGACGTTACTTGAATGTTTAGATCACACCCTAGTCTAACCTTTATAGGCCGGGTTGGGGCGTGACACTCTGCCCTTTTTTGGAGCTCAAAATCGAACGTTTTTATCAGTTTCGGGCCACTTTTCTAACTTAACTCTATTTTTCCGTCCCGGATCGCACGTCGTGAGCTGTTAAAAGGACAACAACCTTACTCGCGGGATATTAGAGGGCCCTACAACGCATCGAAATCTCATCTTGCAAGGATGCTGGGTTGTTGAAGCGGATGGGTTGTCATTAAGCCCATTGGGCCTTCTTAATGGGCCATCTCTCTAGGCTGGGTCTGTGAACCGTTAACACATAAAAGAATTGTGCCCTCAACATGAAGGGTGCGATCATACCAGCACTAATGCACCGAATCCCATCAGAACTCCGAAGTTAAGCGTGCTTGGGCGAGAGTAGTACTAGGATGGGTGACCCCCTGGGAAGTCCTCGTGTTGCACCCCCCTTTTCAATTTTTTTTGCTCCGGTTAGGGTTGCCAAGATACTTTATCCACCCCATTTCTATTATCGAATCCCACAGCACCTTGGGCAAGACAACTTCGCTTCACGTGGAGGCCAGGCCCACAAACCGGGGGCGTAGGGCTTGTGACCAGGTCTCCGTCGCTCTGGTGCCCATAACTTTTGATCCGTAACGAGTTACGCGGCGCACAACATACTGTTGGAAAGCTCTCCGAGAGCTCTACGACTGGGGCAGCTAGCTTGCTCGCTATGCCCTTTTTTGGAGCCCAAAATCGAACGTTTTCATCGCTTTCGAGCCACTTTTCTGATTTAGCTCTATTTTTCCATCCCGGATCGTACGTCGTGAGCTGTTAAAAGGACAACAACCTTACTCGCGGGACATTACAGGGCCCTACAACGCATCGAAATCACATCTTGCGAGGATGCTGGGTTGTTGAAGCAGATGGGTTGTCGTTAAGCCCATTGGGCCTTCTAAATGGGCCATCTCTCTAGGCTGGGTCTGTGAACCGTTAACACATAAAGGAATTGTGCCCTCAACATGACGGGTGCGATCATACCTGCACTAATGCACCGGATCCCATCAGAACTCCGAAGATAAGCGTGCTTGGGCGAGAGTAGTACAAGGATTGGTGACCAACTGGGAAGTCCTCGTGTTGCACCCCCCTTTTCAATTTTTTTTGCTCCGGTTAGGGTTTCCAAGATACTTTATCCACCCCATTTCTATTATCGAATCCCACAGCACCTTGGGCAAGACAACTTCGCTTCACGTGGAGGCCGGGCCCACAAACCGAGGGCGTAGGTCTTGTGACTAGGTCTACGTCGCGCCGGTGCCCATAACTTTTATTCCATAACGAGTTACGCGGCGCACAGCATACTGTTGGAAAGCTCTCCGAGAGCTCTACGACGGGGGTAGCTAGCTTGCTCGCTTTGCCCTTTTTTGGAGCCCAAAATGGAACGTTTTCATCAGTTTCGGTCCACTTTTCTAATTTAGATCTATTTTTCCGTCCCGGATCGTACGTCGTGAGCTGTTAAAAGGACAACAACCTTGCTCGCAGGACATTAGAGGGCCCTACAACACATTGAAATCTCATCTTGCGGGGATGCAGGGTTGTTGAAGCGGATGGGTTGTCGTTAAGCCCATTGGGCCTTATGAATGGGCCATCTCTCTAGGCTGGGTCTGTGAACCGTTAACACATAAAGGAATTGTGCCCTCAACATGACAGGTGCGATTACCCGCACTAATGCACCGTATCCCATCAGAACTTCGAAGTTAAGCGTGCTTGGGCGAGAGTAGTACTAGGATGGGTGACCCCCTGGGATGTTCTCGTGTTGCACCCCCTTTTTCAATTTTTTTTGTTCCGGTTAGGGTTGCCAAGATACTTTATCCACCTCATTTCTATTATCGAATCCCACAGCACCTTGGGCAAGACAACTTCGCTTCACGTGGAGGCCGGGCCCGCAAACCGAGGAGGTAGGGCTTGTGACCAGGTCTCCGTCGCTCCGGTGCCCTTAGCTTTTGATCCGTAACGAATTACGCGATGCACAGCATACTGTTGGAAAGCTCTCCGAGAGCTCTACGACGGGGGTAGCGAGCTTGCTCTCTCTGCCCTTTTTTGGAGCCCAAAATCGAACGTTTTTATCAGTTTCTGGCCATTTTTCCAATTTAGCTCTATTTTTCCGTCCCGGATCGTACGTCGTGAGTTTTTAAAAGGACAACAACCTTACTCGCGGGACATTAGAGGGCACTACAACTCATCGAAATCTCATCTTGCGAGGATGCTGGGTTGTTGAAGCGGATGGGTTGTCATTAAGCCCATTGGGCCTTCTTAATGGGCCATCTCTCTAGGCTGGGTCTGTGAACCGTTAACACATAAAGGAATTGTGCCCTCAATATGAAGGGTGCAATCATACCATCACTAATGCACCGGATCCCATCAGAACTCCGACGTTAAGCGTGCTTTGGCGAGAGTAGTACTAGGATGGGTGATCCCCTGGGAAGTCCTCGTGTTGAACCCCCCTTTTCAATTTTTTTTGCTCCGGTTAGGGTTGCCAAGATAGTTTATCCACCCCATTTCTATTATCGAATCCCACAGCACCTTGGACAAGACAACTTCGCTTCATGTGGAGGCCAGGCCAGCAAACCGAGGGCGTAGGGCTTGTGACCAGGTCTCCGTCGCTCCGGTGCCCATAACTTTTGATCCGTAACGAGTTACGCGGCGCACAGCATAATGTTGGATAGCTCTCCGAGAGCTCTACTACGGGTGTAGGGAGCTTGCTCGCTCTGCCCTCTTTTGGAGCCCAAAATCGAACGTTTTTATCCGTTTCGGGCCACTTTTCTAATTTAGTTCTATTTTTCTGTCCCGGATCGTACGTCGTGAGCTGTTAAAAGGACAACAACCTTACTCGCTGGACATTAGAGGGCACTACAACGCATCGAAATCTCATCTTGCGAGGATGCTGGGTTGTTGAAGCGGATGGGTTGTCGTTAAGCCCACTGGGCCATCTGAATGGGCCATCTCTCTAGGCTGGGTCTGTGAACCGTTAACACATAAAGGAATTGTGCCCTCAACATGACGGGTGCGATCATACCAGCACTAATGCACCGGATCCCATCAGAACTTCGAAGTTAAGCGTGCTTGGGCGAGAGTAGTGCTAGGATGGGTGACCCCCTAGGAAGTCCTCGTGTTGCACCCCCCTTTTCAATTTTTTTTGCTCCGGTTAGGGTTGCCAGGATACTTTATTCACCCCATTTCTATTATCGAATCCCACAGCACCTTGGGCAAGGCAACTTCGCTTCACGTGGAGGTCGGGACCGCAAACCGAGGGCGTAGGGCTTGTGACCAGGTCTCCGTCGCTCCGGTGCCCATAACTTTTGTTCCATAATGAGTTACGAGGCGTTCAGCATACTGTTGGAAAGCTCTTCAAGAGCTCTACGACCGGGGTAGCGAGCTTGCTCGCTTTGCCCTTTTTTGGAGCCCAAAATTGAACGTTTTCATCAGTTTCGGTCCAATTTTCTAATTTAGCTCTATTTTTCCGTCCCGGATTGTACGTCGTGAGCTGTTAAAAGGACAACAACTTTACTCGCGGGAGATTAGAGGGCCCCACAACGCATCGAAATCTCATCTTGCGAGGATGCTGGGTTGTTGAAGCGGATGGGTTGTCGTTAAGCCCATTGGGCCTTCTGAATGGCCCATCTCTCTAGGCTGGGTCTGTGAACCGTTAACACATAAAGGAATTGTGCCCTCAACATGACGGGTGCGATCATACCTGCACTAATGCACCAGATCCCGTCAGAACTCCAAAGTTAAGCGTGCTTGGGCGAAAGTAGTCCTAGGATGGGTGACCCCCTAGGAAGTCCTCGCGTTGCACCCCCCTTTTCAATTTTTTTTGCTCCGGTTTGGGTTGCCAAGATACTTTATCCACCCCATTTCTATTATGGAATCCCACAGCACCTTAGGCAAGAAAACTTCACTTCACGTGGAGGCCAGGCCCACAAACCGGGGGCGTAGGGCTTGTGACCAGGTCTCCGTCGCTCCGGTGCCCATAACTTTTGATCCGTAACGAGTTACGCGGCGCACATCATACTGTTGGAAAGCTCTCCGAGAGCTCTATGACGGGGTCAGCTAACTTGCTTGCTGTGCCCTTTTTTGGAGCCCAAAATCGAACGTTTTCATCAGTTTCGGGCCACTTTTCTTTTTTAGCTCTATTTTTCCGTCCCGGATCGTACGTCGTGAGCTATTAAAAGGACAACAACCTTACTCGCGGGACATTAGAGGGCCCCACAAAGCATCGAAATCTCATCTTGCGAGAATGCTGGGTTGTTGAAGCGGATGGGTTGTCGTTAAGCCCATTGGGCCTTCTGAATGGGCCATCTCTCTAGGCTGGGTCTGTGAACCGTTAACACATAAAGGAATTATGCCCTCAACATGACGGGTACGATAATACCAGCAATAATGCACTGGATCCCATCAGAACTCCAAAGTTAAGCGTGCTTGGGTGAGAGTAGTACTAGAATGGGTGACCCCCTAGGAAGTCCTCGTGTTGCACCCCCCTTTTCAATTTTTTTTGCTCCGGTTAGGGTTGCCAGGATACTTTATCCACCCCATTTCTATTATCGAATCCCACAGCACCTTGGGCAAGACAACTTTGCTTCACGTGGAGGCCGGGCCCGCAAACCGAGGGCGTAGGGCTTGCGACCAGGTCTCCCTCGCTCCGGTTCCCATAACTTTTGATCCGTAACGAGTAACGCGGCGCACAGCATACTGTTGGAAAGCTCTGCAAGAGCTCTACGACGGGGACAGCTAGCTTTCTAGCTATGCCCTTTTTTGGAGCCCAAAATTCAACGTTTTCTTCAGTTTCGGTCCACTTTTCTAATTTAGCTCTATTTTTCCGTCCCGGATCGTTTGTTGTGAGTTGTTAAAAGGACAACAACCTTACTCGCAGGATATTAGAGGGCCCTACAACGCATCGAAATCTCATCTTTAGAGGATGCAGGGTTGTTGAAGCGGATGGGTTGTCGTTAAGCCCATTGGGCCTTCTGAATGGGCCATCTCTCTAGGCTGGGTCTGCGAACCAATAACATATAAAGGAATTGTGCCCTGAACATGAAGGGTGCGATCATACCAGCACTAATGCACCGGATCCCATCAGAACTCCGAAGTTAAGCGTGCTTGGCAAGAGTAGTACTAGGATGGGTGACCCCCTAAGAAGTCCTCGTGTTGCACCCCCCTTTTCAAATTTTTTTCCTCCGGTTAGGGTTGCCAAGATATTTTATCTACCCCATTTCTATTATCGAATCCCACCGCACCTTGGGCAAGACAACTTCGCTTCACGTGGAGGCCGGGCCCGCAAATCGGGAGCGTAGGGCTTGCGACGAGGTCTCCGTCGCTCCCATGCCCATAACTTTTGATCCGTAACGAGTTACGCGGCGCACAGCATACTGTTGTAAAGCTCTCCGAGAGCTCTACGAAGGGGGTAGTGAGCTTGCTCTCTCTACCCATTTTTGGAGCCCAAAATCGAAAGTTTTTATCAGTTTCGGACCAATTTTCTAATTTAGCTCTATTTTTCCGTCTCGGATCGTACGTCGTGAGCTATTAAAAGGACAACAACCTTGCTCGCGGGACATTAGAGGGCCCTACAACGCATCGAAATCTCATCTTCCGAGGATGCTGGGTTGTTGAAGCGGATGGGTTGTCATTAAGCCAATTGGGCCTTCTTAATGGGCCATCTCTCTAGGCTGGGTCTGTGAACCATTAACACATAAAGGAATTGTGCCCTCAACATGAAGGGTGAGATCATACCAGCACTAATGCACCGGATCCCATCAGAACTCTGACGTTAAGCGTGCTTGGGTGAGAGTAGTACTAGGATGGGTGACCCCCTGGGAAGTCCTCGTGTTGCACCCCCATTTTCAATTTTTTTTGCTCCGGTTAGGGTTGCCAAGATAGTTTATCCACCCCATTACTATTATCGAATTCTACAGCACCTTGGGCAAGACAACTTCGCTTAACGTGGAGGCCAGGCCCGCAAACCGGGGGCGTAGGGCTTGTGACTAGGTCTCCGTCGCTCCAGTGCCCATAACTTTTGATCCGTAACGAGTTACGCGTCGCACAGCATACTGTTGGAAAGCTCTCCGAGAGCTCTACTACGGAGGCAGTGAGCTTGCTCGCTCTGCCCTTTTTTTGGAGATCAAAATCGAACGTTTTTATCAGTTTCGGGCCACTTTTATAATTTAGCTCTATTTTTCCGTCCGGGATCGTACGTCGTGAGCTGTTAAAAGGACAACAACCTTACTCGAGGGATATTAGTGGGCCTTACAACCCATCGAAATCCTATCTTGCGAGGATGCTGGGTTGTTGAAGCGGATGGGTTGTCGTTAAGCCCATTGGGCCTTCTGAATGGGCCATCTCTCTAAGTTGGGTTTGTACACCGTTAACACATAAAGGAATTGTGCCCTCAACATGACGGGTGCGATCATACCAGCACTAATGAACCGGATCCCATCAGAACTCCGAAGTTAAGCGTGCTTGGGCGAGAGTAGTACTAGGATGGGTGACCCCCTGGGAAGTCCTCGTGTTGCACCCCCCATTTTCAATTTTTTTTGCTCCGGTTAGGGTTGCCAAGATACTTTATCCACCCCATTTCTATTATCGAATCCTACAGCACCTTGGGCAAGACAACTTCGCTTCACGTGGAGGCCGGGCCTGCAAACCGGGGGCGTAGGGCTTGTGACCAGGTCTCCGTCACTCCGGTGCCAATAACTTTTGATCCGTAACGAATTACGCGGCGCACAGCATACTGTTGGAAAGCTCTCCGAGAGCTCTACGACGAGGGTAGCGAGCATGCTCTCTCTGCCCTTTTTTGGATCCCAAAATCGAACGTTTTTATCAGTTTCGGGCCACTTTTCTAATTTAGCTCTATTTTTCAGTCCCGGATCGTACTTCGTGAGCTGTTAAAAGGAAAACAACCTTACTCGCGGGACATTAGAGGGCCCTACAATGCATCGAAATCTCATCTTGCGAGGATGCAGGGTTGTTGAAGCGGATGGGTTGTCGTTAAGCCCATTGGGCCTTCTTAATGGGCCATCTCTCTATGCTGGGTCTGTGAACCGTTAACACATAAAGGAATTGTGACCTGAACATGTAGGGTACGATCATACCAGCACTAATGCACCGGATCCCATCAGAACTCCGAAGTTAAGCGTGCTTGGGCAAGAGAAGTACTAGGATGGGTGACCCCCTGGGAAGTCCTCGTGTTGCACCCCCCTTTTCAATTTTTTTTGCCCCGGTTAGGGTTGCCAAGATACTTTATCCACCCCATTTCTATTATCGAATCCCACAGCACCTTGGGCAAGACAACTTCGCTTCACGTGGAGGCCGGGCCCGCAAACCGGGGGCGTAGGGCTTGCGTCCAGGTCTCCGTTGCTCCCGTGCCCATAACTTTTGATCCGTAACGAGTTACGCAGCGCACAGCATACTGTTGGAACGTTATCTGAGAGCTCTACGACGGTGGCAGCGAGCTTGCTCTCTCTGCCCTTTTTTGGAGCCCAAAATCGTACGTTTTTATCAGTTTCGGGCCACTTTTCTAATGTTACTCTATTTTTCCGTCCCGAATCGTACGTCGTGAGCTGTTAAAAGGACAACAACCTTACTCGCGGTACATTAGAGGGCCCTACAACGAATCCAAATCTCATCTTGCGAGGATGCTAGGTTGTTGAAGCAGATGGGTTGTCATTAAGCCCATTGGGCCTTCTTAATGGGCCATCTCTCTAGGCTGGGTCTGTGAACCATTAACACATAAAGGAATTATGCCCTCACCATGAAGGGTGCGATCATACCAGCACTAATGCACCGGATCCCATCAGAACTCCGAAGTTAAGCGTGCTTGGGCGAGAGTAGTACTAGAATGGGTGACCCCCTGGGAAGTCCTCGTGTTGCACCCCCCTTTTCAATTTTTTTTGCTCCGGTTAGGGTTGCCAAGATACTTTATCCACCAAATTTCTATTATCGAATCCCACAGCACCTTGGACATGACAACTTCGCTTCACGTAGAGGCCAGGCCCGCAAACCGGGATCGTAGGGCTTGTGACCAGGTCTCCGTCGCTACGGTGCCCCTAACTTTTGATCCGTAACGAGTTACGCGGCGCACAGCATACTATTGGAAAGCTCTCCGAGAGCTCTACGACTAGGGCAGCGAGCTTGCTCGCTCCTCCCATTTTTTGAGCCCAAAATCGAACGTTTTTATCAGTTTCGGGCCACTTTTCTAATTTAGCTCTATTTTTTCTGTCCCGGATCCTACGTCGTGAGCTGTTAAAAGGACAACAACCTTACTCGCTGGACATTAGAGGGACCTACAACGCATCAAAATCTTATCTTGCGAGGATGCTGGGTTGTTGAAGCGGATGGGTTGTCGTTAAGCCCATTGGGCCTTCTGAATGGGCCATCTCTCTAGGCTGGGTCTGTGAACCGTTAACACATTAAGGAATTGTGCCCTCAACATGACGGGTGCGATCAGACCAGCACTAATGCACCGTATCCCATCAGAACTCCGAAGTTAAGCGTGCTTGGGTGAGAGTAGTACTAGGATGGGTGACCCACTTGGAAGTCCTCGTGTTGCACCCCACTTTTCAATTTTTTTTGCTCCGGTTAGGGTTGCCAAGATACTTTATCCATCACATTTCTATTATCGAATCCCACAGCACCTTGGGCAAGACAACTTCGCTTCACGTGGAGGCCGGGCCTGCAAACCGAGGGCGTAGGGCTTGTGACCAGGTCTCCGTCGCTCCTGTGCCCATAACTTTTGTTCCATAACGAGTTACGCGGCGCACAGCATACTGTTGGAAAGCTCTCCAAGAGCTCTACGACGGGGGCAGCTAGCTTGCTTGCTGTACCCTTTTTTGTAGCCCAAAATCGAACGTTTTCATCAATTTCGGGCCACTTTTGTAATATAGCTCTATTTTTCTGTCCCGGATCGTACGTCGTGAGCTGTTAAAAGGACAACAAGCTTACTCGCGGGACATTAGAGGGCCCTACAACGCATCGAAATCTCATCTTACGAGGATGCAGGGTTGTTCAAGCGGATGGGTTGTCGTTAAGCCCATTGGGCCTTCTGAATGGGCCATCTCTCTAGGCTGGGTCTGTGAACCGTTAACACATAAAGGAATTGTGCCCTCAACATGAAGGGTACGATCATACCAGCACTAATGCACCGGATCCCATCAGAACTCCGAAGTTAAGCGTGCTTGGGCGAGAGTAGTACTAGGACGGGTGAACGCCTAGGAAGTCCTCGTGTTGCACCCCCCTTTTCAATTTTTTTTTCTCCGGTTAGGGTTGCCAGGATACTTTATTCACCCCATTTCTATTATCGAATCCCACAGCACCTTGGGCAAGGCAACTTCGCTTCACGTGGAGGCCTGGACCGCAAACCGAGGGCGTAGGGCTTGTGACCAGGTCTCCGTCGCTCCGATGCCCATAACTTTTGTTCCATAATGAGTTACGCGGCGTACATCATACTGTTGGAAAGCTCTCCAAGAGCTCTACGACCAAGGTAGCGAGCTTGCTCGCTGTGCCCTTTTTTGGAGCTCAAAATTGAACGTTTTCATCAGTTTCGGTCCAATTTTCTAATTTAGCTCTATTTTTCCGTCCCAGATCGTACGTCGTGAGCTGTTAAAAGGAAAACAACTTTACTCGCGGGAGATTAGAGGGACCTACAACGCATCGAAATATCGTTTTGCGAGGATGCTGGGTTGTTGAAGCGGATGGGTTGTCGTTAAGCCCATTGGGCCTTCTGAATGGCCCATCTCTCTAGGCTGGGTTCGTGAACCGTTAACACATAAAGGAATTGTGCCCTCAACATGACGGGTGCGATCATACCATCACTAATGCACCAGATCCCGTCAGAACTCCGAAGTTAAGCGTGCTTGGGCGAAAGTAGTCCTAGGATAGGTGACCCCCTAGGAAGTCCTCGCGTTGCTCCCCCCTTTTCAATTTTTTTTGCTACGGTTAGGGTTGCCAAGATACTTTATCCACCCCATTTCTATTATGGAATCCCACAGCACCTTGGGCAAGAAAACTTCACTTCACGTGGAGGCCAGGCCCACAAACCGGGGGCGTAGGGCTTGTGACCAGGTCTCCGTCGCTCCGGTGCCCATAACTTTTGATCCGTAACGAATTACGCGGCGCACAACATACTGTTGGAACGTTATCCGAGAGCTCTACGACGGAGGCAGCGAGCTTGCTCTCTCTGCCCTTTTTTGGAGCCCAAAATCGTACGTTTTTATCAGTTTCGGGCCATTTTTCTAATGTAGCTCTATTTTTCCGTCCCGAATCGTACGTCGTGAGCTGTTAAAAGGACAACAACCTTACTCGCGGGACATTAGAGGGCCCTACAATGAATCGAAATCTCATCTTGCGAGGATGCTGGGTTGTTGAAGCAGATGGGTTGTCATTAAGCCCATTGGGCCTTCTTAATGGGCCATCTCTCTAGGCTGGGTCTGTGAACCGTTAACACATAAAGGAATTGTGCCCTCACCATGAAGGGTGCGATCATACCAGCACTAATGCACTGGATCCCATCAGAACTCCGAAGTTAAGCGTGCTTGGGCGAGAGTAGTACTTGAATGGGTGACCCCGTGGGAAGTCCTCGTGTTGCACCCCCCTTTTCAATTTTTTTTGCTTCGGTTAGGGTTGCCAAGATACTTTATCCACCCCATTTCTATTATCGAATCCCACAGCACCTTGGACATGACAACTTCGCTTCACGTAGAGGCCAGGCCCACAAACCGGGGGCGTAGTGCTTGTGACCAGGTCTCCGTCGCTCCGGTGCCCCTAACTTTTGATCCGTAACGAGTTACGCGGCGCACAGCATAATATTGGAAAGCTCTCCGAGAGCTCTACGACCGGGGCAGCGAGCTTGCTCGCTCTTCCCTTTTTTGGAGCCCAAAATCGAACGTTTTTATCAGTTTCGGGCCACTTTTCTAATTTAGCTCTATTTTTTCCGTCCCGGATCGTACGTCGTGAGCTGTTAAAAGGAAAACAACCTTACTCGCTGGACATTAGAGGGCCCTACAACACATCGAAATCTTATCTTGCGAGGATGCTGGGTTGTTGAAGCGGATGGGTTGTCGTTAAGCCCATTGGGCCTTCTCAATGGGCCATCTCTCTAGGCTGGGTCTGTGAACCGTTAAAACATAAAGGAATTGTGCACTTAACATGACAGGTGCGATCATACCAGCACTAATGCACCGTATCCCATCAGAACTACGAAGTTAAGCGTGCTTGGGTGAGAGTAGTACTAGGATGTGTGACCCCCTAGGAAGTCCTCGTGTTGCACCCCTCTTTTCAATTTTTTTTGCTCCGGTTAGGGTTGCCAAGATACTTTATCCACCACATTTCTATTATCGAATCCCACAGCACCTTGGGCTAGACAACTTCGCTTCACATGTAGGCCGGGCCTGCAAACCGAGGGAGTAGGATTTGTGACCAGGTCTCCGTCGCTCCTGTGCCCATAACTTTTGTTCCATAACGAGTTACGCGGCGCACAGCATACTGTTGGAAAGCTCTCCAAGAGCTCTACGACCGGGGCAGCTAGCTTGCTTGCTGTGCCCTTTTTTGTAGCCCAAAATCAAACGTTTTCATAAGTTTCGGGCCACTTTTCTAATTTAGCTCTATTTTTCCGTCCCAGATCGTACGTCGTGTGCTGTTAAAAGGACAACAACCTTACTCGCGGGACATTAGAGGGCCCTACAACGCATCAAAATCTCATCTTGCGAGGATGCAGGGTTGTTGAAGTGGATGGGTTTTCATTAAGCCCATTGGGCCTTCTGAATGGGCCATCTCTCTAGGCTGGGTCTGTGAACCATTAACACATAAAGGAATTGTGCCCTCAACATGACGGGTGCGATTATACCAACACTAATGCACCGGATCCCATCAGAACTCCGAAGTTAAGCGTGCTTGGGCGAGAGTAGTACTAGGATGGGTGACCCCCCAGGAAGTCCTCGTGTTGCACCCCCCTTTTCAATTTTTTTTGCTCCTGTTAAGGTTGGCAAGATATTTTATCCACCCCATTTCTATTATCGAATCCCACAGCACCTTGGGCAAGACAACTTCGCTTCACGTGGAGGCCGGGCCCGCAAACCGAGGGCGTAGGGCTTGTGACCAGGTCTCCGTCGCTCCGGTGCCCATAACTTTTGTTCCATAACGAGTTACGCAGCGCGCAGCATACTGTTGGAAAGTTCTCCAAGAGCTGTACGACCGGGGCAGCGAGCTTGCTCGCTGTGCCCTAATTTGGAGCCCAAAATTGAACGTTTTCATCAGTTTCGGTCCACTTTTCTAATTTAGCTCTATTTTTCCGTCCCCGATCGTACGTCGTGAGCTATTAAAAGGACAACAACCTTGCTCGCAGGACATTAGAGGGCCCTACAACGCATCGAAATATCATCTTGCGGGGATGCTGGGTTGTTGAAGCGGATGGGTTGTCGTTAAGCCCATTGGGCCTTCTGAATGGGCCATCTCTCTAGGCTGGGTCTGTGAACCGTTAACACATAAAGGAATTGTGCCCTCAACATGACGGGTGCGATCATACCAGTACTAATGCACCGTATCCCATCAGAACTCCGAAGTTAAGCGTGCTTGGGTGAGAGTAGTACTAGGATGGGTGACCCCCTAGGCAGTCCTCGTGTTGCACCCCTCTTTTCAATTTTTTTTGCTCCGGTTAGGGTAGCCAAGATACTTTATCCACCCCATTTCTATTATCGAATCCCACAGCACCTTGGGCAAGACTACTTCGCTTCACGTGGAGGCCGGGCCCGCAAACCGAGGGCGTAGGGCTTGTGACCAGGTCTCTGTCGCTCCTGTGCCCATAACTTTTGTTCCATAACGAGTTACACGGCGCACATCATACTTTTGGAAAGGTCTCCAAGAGCCCTACGACGGGGGCAGCTAGTTTGCTTGCTGTGCCCTTTTTTGTAGTGCAAAATCGAACGTTTTCATCAGTTTCGGGCCACTTTTCTAATTTAGCTCTATTTTTCCATCCCGGATCGTACGTCGTGAGCTGTTAAAAGGATAACAACCTTACTCGCGAGACATTAGAGGGCCCTACAACGCATCGAAATCTCATCTTGCGAGGATGCAGGGTTGTTCAAGCAGATGGGTTGTCGTTAAGCCCATTGGGCCTTCTAAATGGGCCATCTCTCTAGGCTGGGTCTGTGAACCGTTAAAACATAAAGGAATTGTGCCCTCAACATGAAGGGTGCGATCATACCAGCACTAATGCACCGGATCCCATCAGAACTCCGAAGTTAAGCGTGCTTGGGTGAGAGTAGTACTAGAATGGCTGACCCCCTGGGAAGTCCTCGTGTTGCACCCCCTTTTTCAATTTTTTTTTCTCCGGTTAGGGTTGCCAAGATACTTTATCCACCCCATTTCTATTATTGAATCCCACAGCACCTTGGGCAAGACAACTTCGCTTCACGTGGAGGCCGGGCCCGCAAACCGGGGGCTTAGGGCTTGCGACCAGGTCTCCGTTGCTCCCTTGCCCATAACTTTTGATCCGTAACGAGTTACGCGGCGCACAGCATACTGTTGGAAAGCTCTCCGAGAGCTCTACGACGGGGGCAGCGAGCTTGCTCTCTCTGCCCTTTTTTGGAGCCCAAAATTGAATGTTTTTATCAGTTTCGGGCCACTTTTCTTATTTAGCTCTATTTTTCCGTCCCGGATCGTACATCGTGAGATGTTGAAAGGACAACAACCTTACTCGCAGGACATTAGAGGGCCCTACAATGCATCGAAATCTCATATTGCGAGGATGCTGGGTTGTTGAAGTGGATGGGTTGTCATTAAGCCCATTGGGCCTTCTTAATGGGCTATCTCTCTAGGCTGGGTCTGTGAACCGTTAACACATTAATGAAATTGTGCCCTCAACATGAAGGGTGCGATCATACCCGCACTAATGCACCGGATCGCATCAGAACTCCGAAGTTAAGCGTGCTTGGGTGAGAGTAGTACTAGGAAGGGTGACCCCCTAGGAAGTCCTCGTGTTGCACCCCCCTTCTCAATTCTTTTTGCTCCGGTTAGGGTTGCCAAGATACTTTATCCACCCCATTTCTATTATCGAATACTACAGCACCTTGGGCAACACAACTTCGCTTCACGTGGAGGCAAGGCCCATAAACCGGAGGCGTAGGGCTTATGACCTGGTCTCCGTCGCTCCGGTGCCCATAACTTTTGATCCGTAACGAGTTACGCGGCGCACAACATACTGTTGGAAAGCTCTCTGAGAGCTCTACGACGGGGGCAGGGAGCTTGCTCGCTCTGCCCTTTTTTGGAGCACAAAATTGAATGTTTTTATAAGTTTCGGGCCACTTTTCTAATTTAGCTCTATTTTTCCGTCCCGGATCGTTCGTCGTGAGCTATTAAAAGGACAACAACCTTACTCGCGGGACATTAGAGGGCCCTACAACGCATCGAAATCTCATCTTGCGAGGATGCTGGGTTGTTGAAGCAGATGGGTTGTCGTTAAGCCCATTGGGCCTTCTGAATGGGCCATCTCTCTAGGCTGGGTCTGTGAACTGTTAACACATAAAGGAATTGTGCCCTCAACATGACGGGTGCGATCATACCAGCACTAATGCACCGGATCCCATCATAACACCGAAGTTAAGCGTGCTTGGGCAAGAGTAGTACTAGGATGGGTGAACCCCTAGGAAGTCCTCGTGTTGCACCCCCCTTTTCAATTTTTTTTGCTCCGGTTAGGGTTGCCTAGATACTTTATCCACCCCATTTCTATTATCGAATCCCACAGCACCTTGGGCAAGACAACTTCGCTTCACGGGGAGGCCGGGCCCGCAAACCGGGGGCGTAGGGCTTGTGACCAGGTCTCCGTCGCTACGGTGCCCATAACTTTTGATCCGTAACGAATTACGCGGCGCACAACATACTGTTGGAAAGCTCTCCGAGAGCTCTACGACGGGGGCAGGGAGCTTGCTCGCTCTGCCCTTTTTTGGAGCCGAAAATCTAACATTTTTATCAGTTTCGGGCCACTTTTCTGATTTAGCTCTATTTTTCCGTCCCGGATCGTACATCGTGAGCTGTTAAAAGGACAAAAACCTTACTCGCTGGACATTAGAGGGCCCTACAACGCATCGAAATCTCATCTTGCGAGGATGCTGGGTTGTTGAAGCAGATGGGTTGTCGTTAAGACCATTGGGCCTTCTGAATGGGCCATCTCTCTAGGCTGGGTCTGTGAACCGTTAACACATAAAGGAATTGTGCCCTCAACATGACGGGTGCGATCATACCAGCACTAAAGCACCGGATCCCATCAGAACTCCGAAGTTAAGCGTGCTTGCGCGAGAGTAGTACTAGGATGGGTGACCCCCTAGGAAGTCCTTATGTTGCACCCCCCTTTTCAATTTTTTTTGCTCCGGTTAGGGTTGCCAAGATACTTTGTCCACCCCATTTCTATTATCGAATCCCACAGCACCTTGGGCAAGACAACTTCGCTTCACGTGGAGGCCAGGCCCGCGAACCGGGGGCGTAGGGCTTGTGACCAGGTCTCTGTGGCTCTGGTGCCCATAACTTTTGATCCGTAACGAGTTACGTGGCGCACAGCTTACTGTTGGAAAGCTCTCCGAGAGCTCTACGACGGGGGCAGGGAGCTTGCTCGCTCTGCGCTTTTTTGGAGCCCAAAATTGAACGTTTTTATCAGTTTCGGGCCACTTTTCTAATTTAGCTCAATTTTTCCGTTCCGGATCTCACATCGTGAGCTGTTAAAAGGACAACAGCCTTACTCGCTGGACATTAGAGGGCCCTACAACGCATTGAAATCTCATCCTGCGAGGATGCTGGGTTGTTGAAGCGGATGGGTTGTCGTTAAGCCCATTGGCCCTTCTGAATGGGCCATCTCTCTAGGCTGGGTCTGTGAACCGTTAACACATAAAGGAATTGTGCCCTCAACATGATGGGTGCGATCATACCAGCACTAATGCACCGGATCCCATCAGAACTCCGAAGTTAAGCGTGCTTGGGCGAGAGCAGTACTAGGATGGGTGACCCCTAGGAAGTCCTCATGTTGCACCCCCCTTTTCAATTTTTTTTGCTCCGGTTAGGGTTGCCAAGATACTTTGTCCACCCCATTTCTATTATCGAATCCCACAGCACCTTGGGCAGGACAACTTCGTTTCACGTGGAGGCCGGGCCCGCAAACCGAGGGCGTAGGGTTTGTGACCAGGTCTCCGTCGCTCCGGTGGCCATAACTTTTGTTCCATAACGAGTTACGCGGCGCACAGCTTAATGTTGGAAAGCTCTCCAAGTGCTCTACGACGGGGGCAGCTAGCTTGCTCACTGTGCCCTTTTTTGGAGCCCAAAATCGAACGTTTTTGTCAGTTTCAGGCCACTTTTCTAATTTAGCTCTATTTTTTCATCCAGGATCATACGTCGTGAGCTGTTAAAAGGACAACAACCTTACTCGCGTGACATTAGAGGGCCCTACAACGCATCGAAATCTCATCTTGCGAGGATGCTTTGTGGTTGAAGCGGATAGGTTGTCGTTAAGCCCTTTGGGCCTTCTGAATGGGCCATCTCTCTAGGCTGGGTCTGTGAACCGTTAACACATAAAGTAATTGTGCCCTCAACATGAAGGGTGCGATCATACCAGCACTAATGCACCGGATCCCATCAGAACTCCGAAGTTAAGCGTGCTCGGGCGAGAGTAGTACTAGGATGGGTGACCCCCTTGGCAGTCCTCGTGTTGCACCCCTCTTTTCAATTTTTTTTGCTCCGGTTAGGGTTGCCAAGATACTTTATCCACCCCATTTTTATTATCGAATACCACAGCACCTTGGGCAAGACAACTTCGCTTCACGTGGAGGCCAGGCCCGCAAACCGGGGGCGTAGGGCTTGTGACCAGGTCTTCGTCGCGCCGGTGCGCATAACTTTTGATCCGTAACAATTTACGCGGCGCACAGCATACTGTTGGAAAGCTCTCCGATGGCTCTACGACGGGGGCAGCTAGCTAGTTTGCTGTGCCCTTTTTTCGAGCCCAAAATCGAACGTTTTCATCAGTTTCGGGCCACTTTTCTAATTTAGCTATATTTTTTCTTCCCGGATCGTGCTTTGTGAGCTGTTAAAAGGACAACAACCTTACTCGCGGGACATTAGAGAGCCCTACAACGCATCAAAATCTCATCTTGCGAGGATGATGGGTTGTTGAAGCGGATGGCTTGTCATTAAGCCAATTGGGCCTTCTGAATCGCCCATCTCTCTAGGCTGGGTCTGTGAGCCGTTAACACATAAATGAATTGTGCCCTCAACATGACAGGCACGATCATACCATCAATAATGCACCGGATCCCATTAGAACTCCGAAGTTAAGCGTTCTTGGGCGAGAGTAGTACTAGAATGGGTGACCCCCTCGGAAGTCCTCGTGTTGCACCCCCATTTTCAATTTTTTTTGCTCCGGTTAGGGTTGCCACGATACTTTATCCACCCCTTTTCTATTATCGAATCCCACAGCACCTTGGGCAAGACAAATTCGCTTCACGTGGAGGCCAGGCCCGCAAACCGGGGGCGTAGGGCTTGTGACAAGGTCTCCGTCGCTCCGGTGCCCATAACTTTTGATCCGTAACGAGTTACGCGGCGCACATCATACTGTTGGAAAGCTCTCCGAGACCTCTACGACGGGGGCAGCTAGCTTGCTCGTTGTGCCCTTTTTTGGAGCCCAAAATTGAACGTTTTCATCAGTTTCGGGCCACTTTTCTTATTTAGCTCTATTTTTCCGTCCCGGATCGTACGTCGTGAGCTGTTAAAAGGACAACAACCTTACTCGCGGGACATTAGAGGGCCCTACAAAGCATCGAAATCTCATCTTGCGAGGATGCTGGGTTGTTGAAGTGGATGGGTTGTCGTTAAGCCCATTGGGCCTTCTGAATGGGCCATCTCTCTAGGCTGGGTCAGTGAACCGTTAACACATAAAGGAATTGTGCCCTCAACATGACGGGTACAATCATACCAGCAATAATGCACCGGATCCCATCAGAACTCCGAAGTTAAGTTAGCTTGGGCGAGAGTAGTACTAGGATGGGTGACCCCCAGGGAAGTCCTCGTGTTGCACTCCCCTTTTCAATTTTTTTTTCTCCAGTTAGGGTTGCCAAGATACTTTATCCACCCCATTTCTATTATCGAATCCCACAGGACCTTGGGCAAGACAACTTCGCTTCACATGGAGGCCAGGCCCGCAAACCGGGGGTGTAGGGCTTGTGACCAGGTCTCCGTCACTCCGGTGCCCATAACTTTTGATCTGCAACGAGTTACGTGGCGCACAGCATACTGTTGGAAAGCTCTCCGAGAGCGCTACGACGGGGGCACCTAACTTGCTCGCTGTGCCCTTTTTTGGAGCCCAAAATCGAACGTTTTCATTAGTTTCGGGCCACTTTTCTAATTTATCTCTATTTTTCCCTCCCGAATCGTACGTGAGCTGATAAAAGGACAACAACCTTACTCGCGGGACATTAGAGGGCCCTACAACACATCGAAATCTCATCTTGCGAGGATGCTGGGTTTAGAAGCGGATGGGTTGTTGTTAAGGCCATTGGGCCTTCTGAATGGGCCATCTCTCTAGGCTGGGTCTGTGAACCGTTAACACATAAATGAATTATGCCCTCAACATGAAGGGTGCGATCATACCAGCACTAATGCACCGGATCCCATCAGAACTCCGAAGTTAAGCATGCTTGGGCGAGCGTAGTACTAGGATGGGTGACCCCCTGGGAAGTCCTCGTGTTGCACCCCCCTTTTCAATTTTTTTGCTCCGGTTAGGGTTGCCAAGATACTTTATCCACCCCATTTCTATTATCGAATCCCACAGCACCTTGGGCAAGACAAGTTCGCTTCACGTGGAGGCCAGGCCCGCAAACCGGGGGCGTAGGGCTTGTGACCAGGTCTCCCTCGTTCCGGTACCCATAACTTTTGATCCGTAACGAGTTACGCGGCGCACAGCAAACTGTTGGAAAGCTCTCCGAGAGCGCTACGACGGGGGCAGCCAGCTTGCTCGCTGTGCCCTTTTTTGTAGCCCAAAATGGAACGTTTTCATTAGTTTCGGGCCACTTTTCTAATTTAGCTCTAATTTTCCGTCCCGGATCGTACGTCGTAAGCTGTTAAAAGGACAACAACCCTACTCGCGGGACATTAGAGGGCCCTACAACGCATCAAAATCTCATCTTGCGAGGATACTGGGCTGTTGAATCGGATGGGTTGTCGTTAAGCCCATTGGGCCTTCTGAATGGCCCATCTCTCTAGGCTGGGTCTGTGAACCGTTAACACATAAAAAAATTATGCCCTCAACATGATGGGTCCGATCATACCAGCAATAATGCACCGGATCCCATCAGAACTCCGAAGTTAAGCGTGCTTGGGTGAGAGTAGTACTAGGATGGGTGACCCCCTGGGAAGTCCTCGTGTTGCACCCCCCTTTTCAATTTTTTTTGCTCCGGTTAGGGTTGCCTAGATACTTTATCCACCCCATTTCTATTATTGAATCCGACAGTACCATGGGCAAGGCAACTTCGCTTAACGTGGAGGCCAGGCCCGCAAACCGGGGGCGTAGGGGTTGTGACCAGGTCTCCGTCACTACGGTGCCCATAACTTTTGATCCGCAACGAGTTATGCGGCGCACAGAATACTGTTGGAAAGCTCTCCGAGAGCTCTACGATGGACGTAGTTAGCTTGCTTGCAGTGCCCTTTTTTGGAGCCCAAAATCGAACGTTTTCATCAGTTTCGGGCCACTTTTCTTGTTTAGCTCTATTTTTTCATCCCGGATCGTACGTCGTGAGCTGTTAAAAGGACAACAACCTTACTCGCGGGACATTAGAGGGCCCTACAACGCATTGAAATCTCATCTTGCGAGGATGCAGGGTTGTTGAAGCGGATGGGTTGTCGTTAAGCCCATTGGGCCTTCTGAATGGGCCATCTCTCTAGGCTGGGTCTGTGAACCATTGACACATAAAGGAATTGTGCCCTCAAAATGATGGGTGCGATCATACCAGCGTTAATGCACCGGATCCCATCAGAACTCCGAAGTTAAGCGTGCTTGGGCGAGAGTAGTACTAGGATGGGTGACCCCCTGGGAAGTTCTCGTGTTGCACCCGCCTTTTCAATTTTTTTTTGCTCCGGTTAAGGTTGCCAAGATACTTTATCCACACTATTTCTATTAACGAATCCCACAGCAACTTGGGCAAGACAACTTCGCTTCACGTGGAGGCCAGGCCCGCATACCGGGGGCGTAGGGCTTGTGACCAGGTCTCAGTCGCTCCGTTGCCCATAACTTTTGATCCCTAACGAGTTACGCGGCACACAGCATACTGTCGGAAAGCTCTCCGAGAGCGCTACGACGGGGGTAGCAAGCTTGCTTGCTTTGCCCTTTTTTGGAGCCCAAAATCGAACGTTTTCATGAGTTTCTGGCCATTTTTCTAAATTTGCTCTATTTTTCCGTCCCGGATCGTACGTCGTGAGCTGTTAAAAGGACAACAACCTTAATCGCGGGACATTAGAGGGCCCTACAACGCATCGAAATCTCATCTTGCGAGGATGCTGGGTTGTTGAAGCGGATGGGTTGTCGTTAAGCCCATTGGGCCTTCTGAATGGCCCATATCTCTAGGCTGGGTCTGTGAACCGTTAACACATAAAGGAATTGTGCCCTAAACATGAAGGGTGCGATCATACAAGCACTAATTCACCGGATCCCATCAGAACTCCGAAGTTAACCGTGCTTGGGCGAGAGTAGTACTAGGATGGGTGACCCCCTGGGAAGTCCTCGTGTTGCACCCCCATTTTCAATTTTTTTTTGCTCCGGTTAGGGTTACCAAGATACTTTATCCACCCCATTTCTATTATCGAATCTCACAGCACCTTGGGCAAGACAACTTCGCTTCACGTGGAGGCCAGGCCCGCAAACCGGGGGCGTAAGGCCTGTGACCAGGTCTCCATCGCTCCGGTGCCCATAACTTTTGATCCGTAACGAGTTACGCGGCGCACAGCATACTGTTGGAAAGCTCTCCGAGAGCGCTACGATGGGGGCAGTGAGCCTACTCGCTGTACCCTTTTTTGGAGCCCAAAATCGAACGTTTTCATCAGTTTTGGGCCACTTTTCTAATTTAGATCTAGTTTTCCCGGATCATACGTCGTGAGCTGTTAAAAGGACAACAACCTTACTCGCGGGACATTAGAGGGACCTAAACCGCATCGAAATCTTATCTTGCGAGGATGTTGGGTTGTTGAAGCGGATGGGTTGTCGTTAAGCCCATTGGGCCTTCTGAATGGGCCATCTCTCTAGGCTTGGTCTGTGAACCGTTAACACATAAAGGAATTGTGCCCTCAACATGACGGGTGCGATCATACCAACACTAATGCACCGAATCCCATCAAAACTCCGAAGTTATGCGTGCTTGGGCGAGACTAGTACTAGGATGGGTGACCCCCTGGGAAGTCCTCGTGTTGCACCCCCTTTTCAATTTTTTTTGCCCTGGTTAGGGTTGCCAAGATACTTTATCCACAAAATCTCTATCACTGAATCCCACGGAACATTGGGTAAGACAACTTCATTTCACGTAGAGGCTGGGCTCGCAAACCGAGGGCGTAGGGTTTGTGACCAGGTCTCTGTCGCTCCGGTACCTATAACTTTTGATCCGTATGGAGTTACGCGGCGCACATCATATCGTTGCAAAGCTCTCTGAGAGCTCTACGACGGGGGTAGCAAGCTTGCTTGCTTTGCCAATTTTTGGAGCCCAAAATTGAACGTTTTCATCAGTTTCAGGCCACTTTTCTTCTTTTGCTATGTTTTTTCGTCCCGGATCGTACGTCGTGAACTGTTAAAAGGACGACGACCTGACTCGCTGGACATCAGAGGGCCCTACAACGTGTCAATATCACGTCTTGGGAGGATGCTGCATTGTTGAAGCAGATGGGTTGTCGTTAAGCCCATTGGGCCTTTTTGAATAGGCCATCTCTCTAGGCTGGGACTGTGAACCGTTAACACATATAGGAATTGTGCCCTCAACATGACGGGTGTGATCATACAAACACTAATGCACCGGATCCCATCAGAACTCCGAAGTTAAGCGTGCTTGGGCGAGAGTAGTACTAGGACCGGTGACCCCCTGGGAAGTCCTCGTGTTGCACCCCCTTTTCAATTTCTTTTGCCATGGTTAGGGTTGCCAAGATACTTTATCCACCAAATCTCTATTACTGAATCCCACGGAACATTGGGCAAGACAACTTCGTTTCACGTAGAGGCTGGGCCCGCAAACCGAGGGCATAGGGTTTGTGACCAGGTCTCCGTCGCTCCGATGCCCATTACTTTTGATCCGTAAGGAGTTACGCGGCACACAACATACCGTTGCAAAGCTCTCTGAGAGCTCTATGACGGGGGCAGCCAGCATGCTCATTGTGCCAATTTTTGGAGCCCAAAATCGAACGTTTTCATCATTTTCAGGCCACTTTTCTTCTTTTGCTCTGTTTTTCAGTCCCGGATCGTACGTCGTGAACTATTAAAAGGATGACAACTTGACTTGCTGGACATCAGAGGGCCCTACAACGTGTTGATATAATGTCTTGCGAGGATGCTGCGTTATTGAAGTGGATGGGTTGTCGTTAGCCCATTGGGCCTTTTGAATGGGCCATCTCTCTAGACTGGGACTGTGAACCATTAACACATAAAGGAATTGTGCCCTCAACATGACGGGTGCGATCATACCAGCACTAATGCACCAGATCCCATCAAAACTTCGAAGTTAAGCGTGCTTGGGCGAGAGTAGTACTAGGATGGGTGACCCCCTGGGAAGTCCTCGTGTTGCACCCCCTTTTCAATTTTTTTTCCCTCGTTAGGGTTGTCAAGATACTTTATCCACCAAATCTCTATTACTGAATCCCACGGAACGTTGGGCAAGACAACTTCGCTTCACGTAGAGGCTGGGCCCGTAAACCGAGGGCGTAGGGTTTGTGGCCAGGTCTCTGTCGCTCCGGTGCCCATAACATTTGATCCGTAAGGAGTTACGCGGCGCACAACATACCGTTGCAAAGCTCTCTGAGAGCTCTACGACGGGGGCAGCCAGCTTGCACAACTTAACGTTTTGGCCAAAACTCTAAAAATTTTCGGTAAACCGGCAACATAATGACTGTAGTTGGGCTCTTTGGTTTGACCTAATTCTCTAAACACCTCAATTATTCCAATCATTAATCCAATTCCATTAAGGACTCCTATTTGTCACCAACTGATTTGCCTACTAGTTTATCTTGAAAATCTCGTTTGGTTAATAAGCCTAACATGATAACTATGTTCTGTTTATTTGTCAATTTTCTGTCATGCAAGTACCTATTATCCTTTAGTTTGCAAATGAGCACCTAAGTGAATTTAGATAGAATTAACTTAGTTGATTGTTCATCTAGTGGTTTGAATGCCTACGATAACTACTAATTAAGAAAACGAAAGCTAACAACCAAATAAAAGTTCATCCGGTTATAGGTAGTACAATCCCAGAATTAGACCCAAATTACAACGGGGTCATTTACATCAATAAAATGAATAGTTTGCAATCAAACACAACATCCATATAGTAACCACTTTCAGGCAAAGCACAAAAGCACGTAGGGACAGGCAATCACTCCAAGGAATCATCGTTAGGCACATTGTCCTCGGGTACCTGTTCTTGATCTTCTTCACCTGAGATGATAAAAGAGGGTGAGTCCTTATGAACTCAGCGAGGGGGAACGAGAAATACGTTTTGAAACTCATTTTTCGGTTCAATTTATGAAAACTCTTTTTGAAAACATGTCACGTATTACAAATAATAAGGTACGCAAATATATAAAAAAAAATTGAGTAACAGATACATTTACCAATCATTTCAAGGATACGGTGAGCAGTTGCTCTCAATTTCAATTTCGATACAATTGTTGCGGCCGACTTCAATAATCCACTTATCGCTCCCAATTGGGTGTACTCCGGATGTACCCCAAAACCTACGACCCAACTCTCCGAGGGTGAAATGCCAAGCGAGAGAGGGAATTGGACCATGGTAGTCACGGTAACACCGACAAGCCCGATGCCGCCCGGCGTGCGTGAAACACTACCATGCCACACTGAAAGGTTGCAATCTCGTATGCAATGCACATTTATAACATTTAACATATCACATTAGGTGGACAACAATGTAGGTCGCCTCCGAGCAGTTATAAGATCGCACGTTGTCAAGTAATCAAACGAGGCACGATAAGACAAGTAATTTCACTTGAAAGGCATATAGAGCCATATGAACATTAAACGGGCAGCCATGTAACACATGCAAGTCAAGCCATATAACTCATTTCGAAGTACACGTAATCAAGTGATACGATTATTCAACATGCAACAACATCTACGTGGGTTCGGATGCAAGAAAAGCCTATTTGTCAACATGCAATGATCAAAATTACATTTAAGCTTATAAGGGCAACTACGGGCAGCCTACTAAACATATAATTCCACACAACATCCGAATGATCAACACTTAGCAAAACTACCTAGTCGTTAGGGTTTCCATTTTGTGCATATTCGTGCAATTTGAGCCTCAAACCAACTCAAAGTCAATCTCAAGCCATGCATCATATAATTCAACATCCTCAAGTACTCAAAACAGTCCACACAACATCTCAACACCACAATTCCAAGCAATTAACACCACAAGAGAGGTTACAATAATTTTTCCAAGCATATAGCTAAGTGAAACCTTTACTACAATAGGCTGTTTTCTCACAATCAATAGGATAAACAAACAATCTCCAAATCCAGTGAATAAGATGTAAAATTAATGCTTAATAAGTTAACTAAAATCTGAAACAAACCTTGCATCAATTGGAGTTCGGGATCATTAGATATAGCCGAAACAGTGGAATAGCACAAAACTGTCCAGATTTGCACACTTTTCAGTAATTGACGTTTTTGAGGTCCTTAGGGTCAGTTTTAGCCTTAGTCCATTTCTGACAAAATTTTCCAGAACTGAAAAATATAGCAGTACACCAAATTTCATGCATTTTGGACATCATTTACTAAGGCAAATATGGTTCGTTCGACAAGGTCAGTGCATCTGCCAAAACCTGCTTCATTTTTCCAGATTTCCAGATTTTGACACATTTTAAAGATTTGCCATTTTGAGGACTTTAGAGTCAAAATTAGCTTCGGCCTATTTCTGGAAAAATGTTCAAAACTGTCCAAACTAGTCACCTACCAATTTTCAAGCAATTTCAACATCATTTGCCTAGCTAAACTTACCTCGAAACAAACTGGTTAGAGAGCTGTCAACAATCCGACTTCACCTATCATCACTTTCAAGCAAAAATCTTGCCATGCATGGTTGTTTAAGCTTATGAACGAACATATAACTCAAGTACAGAAGCAAATACACACATTTATGAGTATGCATGTGGATTTTTGAAGAGTTTTCAAAAGGTTTTAGCCCTCACCTTAGCAATTAACCCAAAAGATGCACAAAAACTTGTTGAAGCTCGAAACTTCTTCTTCTTCTTCTTAGACGAGATTCCAACTTGGTTTTCTCTATTTTCCTAGCTTAGTGACCAAGCTCTTAGTACATTCATGAGGTTAGAACAAGAAGAAAAGAAATGGAAGCTTAAAAACTCACCAAGGCCGAAAATGGTGACTCAAAATGCTTGCAAGTGTGTTTCTTGCATCCTAGCTTGCTTGGGTGAGTTTCTTTGCTTGTTGTTTGTCTTGTGCCCTCAACACGACGGGTGCGATCATACCAGCACTAATGCACCGGATCCCATTAGAACACCGAAGTTAAGCGTGCTTGGGCGAGAGTAGTACTAGGATGGGTGATCCCTAGGGAAGACCTAGTGTTGCACCCCCTTCTCAATTTTTTTTGCCCTGGTTAGGGTTGCCAAGATACTTTATCCACCAAATCTCTATTACTGAATCCCACGGAACAATGGGCAAGACAACATCGCTTCACGTATAGGCTGGGCCCGCAAACCGAGGGCGTATGGTTTGTGACCAGGTCTCCGTCGCTCCGGTGCCCATAACTTTTGATCCGTAAGGAGTTACGCGACGCACAACATACCGTTGCAAAGCTCTCAGAGAGCTCTACGACGGGTGCAGCCAGCTTGCTCGTTGTGCCCCTTTTGGAGCCCAAAATCGAACGTTTTTATCAGTTTCAGGCCACTTTTCTCCTTTTGCTCTATTTTTCCATCCCGGATGATACGTCGTGAACTGTTAAAAGGACGACAACCTGACTCGCTGTACATCAGAGGGCCCTACAACATGTTGATATAACGTCTTGCGAGGATGCTGCGTTGTTGAAGTGGATGGGTTGTCGTTAAGCCCACTGGGCCTTTTGAATGGGCCATCTCTCTAGGCTGGGACTGTGAACCGTTAACACAAAAAGGAATTGTGCCCTCAACATGACGGGTGCGATCATACCAGCACTAATGTAACGGATCCCATTAGAACTCCGAAGTTAAGCGTGCTTGGGCGAGACTAGTACTAGGATGGGTGACCCCCAGGGAAGTCCTCGTGTTGCACCCCCTTTTCAATTTTTTTTGCCCTGGTTAAGGTTGCCAAGATACTTTATCCACCAAATCTCTATTACTGAATCCCACGGAACATTGGGCAAGACAACTTCACTTCACATAGGGGCTGGGCCCACAAACCGAGGGCGTAGGGTTTGTGACCAGGTCTCCGTCGCTCCGGTGCCGATAACTTTTGATCCGTAAGGAGTTACGCGGTGCACAGCATACCGTTGCAAAGCTCTCTGAGAGCTGTACGATGGGCGTAGCCAGCTTGCTCGCTTTGCCAATTTTTGGATCCCAAAATCGAACGTTTTCATCAGTTTCAGGCCACTTTTCTGCTTTTGCTTTGTTTTTTCGTCCCGGATCGTACGTCGTCAACTGTTAAAAGGACGACAACCTGACTCGCGGGACATCAGAGGGCCCTACAATGTGTCGATATCACGTCCTGCAAGCATGCTGCGTTGTTGAAGCGGATGGGTTGTCGTTAAGCCCATTGAGCCTTTTGAATGGGCCATCTCTCTAGGCTGGGACTGTGAACAGTTAACACATAAAGGAATTGTGCCCTCAACATGACGGGTGCGATCATACCAGCACTAATGCACCGGATCTCATCAGAACTCCGAAGTTAAGCGTGCTTGGGCGAGAGTAGTACTAGGATGGGTGACCCCCTAGGAAGTCCTCGTGTTGCACCCGCTTTTCAATTTCTTTTGCCCTGGTTAGGGTTGCCAAGATACTTAATCCACAAAATCTCTATTACTGAATCCCACAGAACATTGGGCAAGACAACTTCGCTTCACGTAGAGGCTGGGCCCACAAACCGAGGGCGTAGGGTTTGTGACCAGGTCTCCGTCGCTCCAGAGCCCACAACTTTTGATCCGTAAGGAGTTACGCGGCGCACAGCATACCGTTGCAAAGCTCTCTGAGAGCTCTACGACGGGGGTAGCTAGCATGCTCGCAGTGACAGTTTTTGGAGTCCAAGATCGAACATTTTCATCAGTTTCAAGCCACTTTTCTTCTTTTGCTCTGTTTTTCCGTTCCGGATCGTACGTCGTGAACTGTTAAAAGGACGACGACCTGACATGCGGGACATCAGAGGGGCCTACAATGTGTCAATATCACATCTTGCGAGGATGCTGCATTGTTGAAGCAGATGGGTTGTCGTTAAGCCCATTGGGCCTTTTTGAATAGGCCATCTCTCTAGGCTGGGATTGTGAACAGTTAACATATAAAGGAATTCTGCCCTCAACATGACGGGTGCGATCATACCAACACTAATGCACCGGATCCCATCAGAACTCTAAAGTTATGCGTGTTTGGGCAAGAGTAGTACTAGGATGGGTGACCCCCTGGGAAGTCCTCGTGTTTTACCCCCTTTTCAATTTTTTTTGCCCTGGTTAGGGTTGCCAAGATACTTTATCCACAAAATCTCTATTAGTGAATCCCACGGAACATTGGGCAAGACAACTTCGCTTCACATAGAGGCTTGGCCCGCAAACCGAGGGCGTAGGGTTTGTGACCAGGTCTCCGTCGCTCCAGTGACCATAACTTTTGATCCGTAAGGAGTTACGCGGCGCACATCATACCGTTGCAAAGCTCTCTAAGAGCACTACAACGGGGGCAGCCAGCTTGCTCGCTGTGCCCCTTTTTGGTGCCTAAAATTGAAAGTTTTCATCAGTTTCAAGAAAATTTTCTTCTTTTCCTATGTTTTTCAGTCCCGAATCGTACGTCGTGAACTGTTAAAAGGACAACAACCAGACTCGCGGGGCATCAGAGGGCCCTACAACGTGTCGATATCACGTCTTGCGAGGATGCTGCGTTGATGAAGCGGATGGGTTGTCGTTAAGCCTATTCGGCCTTTTGAATGGGCCATCTCTCTAGGCTGGGACTGTCAGCCATTAACACATATAGGAATTGTGCCCTCAACATGACGGGTGCAATCATACCAGCACTAATGCACCGGATCCCATCAGAACTCCGAAGTTTAGCGTGCTTGGGCAAGAGTAGTACTAGGATGGGTGACCCCCTGGGAAGTCCTCGTGTTGCACCCCTTTTTCAATTTTTCTTGCCCTGGTTAGGGTTGCCAAGATACTTTATCCACCAAATCTCTATTACTGAATTGCACGGAACATTGGGCAAGACAACTTCGCTTCACGTAGAGGTTGGGCCTGCAAACCGAGGGCGTAGGGTTTGTGACCAGGTCTCCGTCGCTCCGGTGCCCATAACTTTTGATCCGTAAAGAGTTACGCGGCGCACAGCATAACGTTGCAAACCTCTCTGAGAGCGCTACGATGGGGGCAGCCATCTTGCTCGCTGTGCCTGTTTTTTTAGTCCAAAATTGAATGTTTTCATCAGTTTCAGTCCACTTTTCTTCTTTTGCTCTGTTTCTCTGTCCCAGATCGTACGTTGTGAACTGTTAAAAGGACGACAACCTGACTCACGGGACATCGGAGAGCCCTACAACGTGTTGATATCACGTCTTACGAGGATGCTGGGTTGTTGAAGCGGATGGGTTGTCGTTAAGCCCATTGGGCCTTTTGAATGGGCCATCTCTCTAGGCTGGGACTATGAACCGTTAACACATAAAGGAATTGTGCCCTCAACACGACGGGTGCGATCATACCAGCACTAATGCACCGGATCCCATTAGAACACCGAATTTAAGCGTGCTTGGGCGAGAGTAGTACTAGGATGGGTGACCCCCTATGAAGTCTTCGTGTTGCACCCCCTTTTTAATTTTTTTTGCCCTGGTTAGGGTTGCCAAGATACTTTATCCACCAAATCTCAATTACTGAATCCCACGGAACATTGGGAAGACAACTTCGCTTCACGTAGAGGCTGGGCCCGCAAACCGAGAGCGTAGGGTTTATGACCAGGTCTCCATCGCTACGGTGCCCATAACTTTTGATCCGTAAGGAGTTACGCGGCGCACAGCATACCGTTGCAAAGCTCTCTGAGAGCTCTACGACGTGGGCAGCCAGCTTGCTCGCTGTGCCCATTTTTGGTGCCCAAAATCGAACATTTTCATCAGTTTTAGGCCACTTTTCTTCTTTTGCTCTATTTTTCCATCCCGGATCATACGTTGTGAACTGTAAAAAGGACGACAACCTGACTCGCGGGACATCAGAGGGCCCTACAACGTGTCGATATCACGTCTGGTTAGGATGCTGCGTTGTTGAAGCGGATGGGTTGTCGTTAAGCCCATTGGGCCTTTTGAATGGGCCATCTCTCTAGGCTAGGACTATGAACCGTTAACAAATAAAGGAATTGTGCACCCAACACGATGGGTGCGATCATACCAGCACTAATGCACCGGATCCCATCAGAACTCTGAAGTTAAGCGTGCTTGGGAGAGAGTAGTACTAAGATGGGTGACCACCTGGGATGTCTTCGTGTTGCAACCCCTTTTTAATTTTTTTTTCCCTGGTTAGGGTTGCCAAGATACTTTATCCACCAAATCTCTATTACTGAATCCCACGGAACATTGGGCAAGACAACTTCGCTTCACGTAGAAGCTGGGCCCGCAAACCGAGAGCGTAGGATTTGTGACCAGGTCTCCGTCGCTCCGGTGCCCATCACTTTTGATCCGTAAGGAGTTACGCGGCGCACAGCATACCGTTGCAAAGCTCTCTGAGAGGTCTACGACGAAGGCTGCCAGCTTGCTTGCTATGCCCATTTTTGGACCCGAAAATCGAACGTTTTCATCAGTTTCAGGACGCTTTTCTTCTTTTGCTCTGTTTTTCCATCCCGGATAGTACGTCGTGAACTGTTAAAAGGACGACAACCTGACTCGCGGGACATCAGAGGGCCCTACAACGTGTCGATATCACGTCTGGTTAGGATGCTGCGTTGTTGAAGCGGATGGGTTGTCGTTAAGCCAATTGACATTTTGAATGAGCCATCTCTCTAGGCTGGGACTGTGAACCGTTAACACATAAATGAATTGTGCCCTCAACATGACGGGTGCGATCATACCAGCACTAATGCACCGTATCCCATCAGAACTCCGAAGTTAAGCGCGCTTGGGCGAGAGTAGTACTAGGATGGGTGATCCCCTAGGAAGTCCTCGTGTTGCACCCCCTTTTTAATTTTTTTTCCCTGGTTAGGGTTGCCAAGATACTTTATCCACCAAATCTCTATTACTGAATCCCACGGAACATTGGGCAAGACAACTTCGCTTCACGTAGAGGCTGGGCCTGCAAACCGAGAGTGTAGGGTTTGTGACCAGCTCTTCGTCGCTCCGGTGCCCAGAACTTTTGATCCGTAAGAAGTTACGCGTCGCACAGCATACCGTTGCAAAGCTCTCTGAGAGCTCTACGACGGGGGCAGCCAGCTTGCTCGTTGTGCCCATTTTTGGAGCCCAAAATTGAACATTTTCATTAGTTTCAGGCCACTTTTCTTCTTTTGCTCTATTTTTCCATCTCGGATCGTACGTCATGAACTGTTAAAAGGACGACAACCTGACTCGCGGGACATCAGAGGGCCCTACAACGTGTCGATATCACGTCTGGTTAGGATGCTGCGTTTTTGAAGCGGATGGGTTGTCGTTAAGCCCATTGGGCCTTTTGAATGGGCCATCTCTCTAGGCTAGGACTATGAACCGTTAACAAATAAAGGAATTGTGCCCTCAACACGACGGGTTCGATCATACCAGCACTAATGCACCGGATCCCATCAGAACTACGAAGTTAAGCGTGCTTGGGCGAGAGTAGTACTAGGATGGGTGACCCCCTGGGATGTCTTCGTGTTGCACCCCCTTTTTAATTTTTTTTGCCCTGGTTAGGGTTGCCAAGATACGTTATCCACCAAATCTCTATTACTGAATCCCACGGAACATTGGACAAAACAACTTCGCTTCACGTAGAGGCTGGGCCCACAAACCGAGAGCGTAGGGTTTGTGACCAGCTCTCCGTCGCTCCGGTGCCCATAACTTTTGATCCATAAGGAGTTACGCGGCGCACAGCATACCGTTGCAAAGCTCTCTGAGAGGTCTACGACCGAGGTTGCCAGCTTGCTCGCTATGCCTGTTTTTGGACCCGAAAATTGAACGTTTTCATCTTTTTCATGCTGCTTTTCTTGTTTTGCTCTGTTTTTTCTTCCCGGATAGTACGTCGTGAACTGTTAAAAGGACGACAACCTGACTCACGGGACATCAGAGGGCCCTACAACTTGTCGATATCACGTCTTGGGAAGATGCTTCGTTGTTGAAGCGGATGGGTTGTCGTTAAGCCCATTGGGCCTTTTGAATGGGCCATCTCTCTAGGCTAGGACTATGAACCGTTGACAAATAAAGGAATTGTGCCCTCAACACGACGGGTTCGATCGTACCAGCACTAATGCACCGGATCCAATCAGAAATCTGAAGTTAAGCGTGCTTGGGCGAGAGTAGTACTAGGATGGGTGATCCCCTAGGAAGTCCTCGTGTTGCACCCCCTTTTCAATATTTTTTGCCCTGGTTAGGGTTTCCAAGATACTTTGTCCACCAAATGTCTATTACTGAATCCCATGGAACATTGGGCAAGACAACTTCGCTTCACGTAGAGGCTGAGCCCGCAAACCGAGGGCGTAGGGTTTGTGACCAGGTCTCCGTCGCTCCGGTACCGATAACTTTTGATCCATAAGGAGTTATGCGGCGCACAGCATAACGTTGCAAAGCTCTCTGAGAGCTCTACGACGGGGGCAGCCAACTTGCTCGCTATGCCCATTTTTGGAGCCCAAAATCGAACGTTTTCATCAGTTTCAGGCCACTTTTCTTCTTTTGCTCTATTTTTCGATCCCAGATCGTACATCATGAACTGTTAAAAGTACGACAACCTGACTCGCGGGACATCAGAGGGCCCTACAATGTGTCGATATCACGTCTTACGAGGATGCTGCGTTGTTAAAGCGGATGGGCTGTCGTTAAGCCCATTAGGCCTTTTGAATGGGCCATCTCTTCAGGCAAGGACAGTGAACCGTTAACATATATAGGAATTGCGCCCTCAACATGACGGGTGCGATCATACTAGTACTAATGCACCGGATCCCGTCAGATATCCGAAGTTAAGCGTGCTTGGGCGAGAGTAGTACTAGGATGGGTGACCCCCTGGAAGTTCTCGTGTTGCACCCCTTTTTCAATTTTTTTTTGCCCTAGTTATGGTTGCCAAGATACTTTATCCACCAAATCTCTATTATTGAATCCCACGGAACATTGGGCAAGACAACTTCGCTTCACGTAGAGGCTGGTCCCGTAAACCGAGGGCGTAGGGTTTATAACCATGTCTCCGTCGCTCCGCTGCCCATAACTTTTGATCCGTAAGGAGTTACGCGGTGCACAGCATACCATTGAAAAGCTCTCTGAGAGCTCTACGACGGGGGCAGCCACCTTGCTTGCTAGGCCCTTTTTGGAGCCCAAAATCGAATGTTTTCATTAGTTTCAAGCCACTTTTCTTCTTTTACTCTGTTTTTTCATCCTAGATCGTACGTCGTGAACTGTTAAAAGGACGACAACCTGACTCGCGGGACATCAGAGGGCCCTACAACGTGTCGATATCACGTCTTGCAAGCATGCTGCGTTGTTGAAGCGGATGAGTTGTCGTTAAGCCTATTGAGCCTTTTTAATGGGCCATCTCTCTAGGCTGGGACTGTGAACCGTTAACACATAAAGGAATTGCGCCCTCAACATGACGGGTGCGATCATACCAGCTGTAATGCACCGGATGCCATCAGTACTCCGAAGTTAAGCGTGCTTGGGCGAGAGTTGTACTAGGATAGGTGACCCCCTAGGAAGTCCTCGTGTTGCACCCCATTTTCAATTTTTTTTGCCCTGGTTAGCGTTGCCAAGATACTTTATCCACCAAATCTCTATTACTGAATCCCAAGGAACATTGGGCAAGACAACTTCGCTACACGTAGAGGCTGAGCCTGCAAACCGAGGGCGTAGGATTTGTGACCAGGTCTCCGTCCCTCCAGTGCCCATAAGTTTTGATCCGTAAGGAGTTACGCGGTGCACAACATACCGTTGCAAAGCTCTCTGAGTGCTCTACGACGGGGGCAGCCAGCTTGCTCGCTTTGCCCATTTTTGGAACATAAAATCGAACATTTTCATCAGTTTCAAAACACTTTTCTTCTTTTGCTCTATTTTTTCGTCCCGGATCGTACGTCGTGAACTGTTAAAAGGACGAAAACCTGACTCGCGGGACATCAGAGGGCCCTACAATGTGTCGATATCACGTCTTGCGAGGATGCTGCATTGTTGAAGCGGATGGGTTGTCGTTAAGCCCATTAGGCCTTTTGAATGGGCCATCTCTCTAGCCTGGGACTGTGAACCGTTAACACATATAGGAATTGTGCCCTCAACATGACGGGTGCGATCATACCAGCACTAATGCACCGGATCCCATCAGATCTCCGAAGTTAAGCATGCTTGGGCGAGAGTAGTACTAGGATGGGTGACCCCGTGGAAGTTCTCGTGTTGCACACCCTTTTCAATTTTTTTTGCCCTAGTTAGGGTTGCCAAGATACTTTATCCACCAAATCTCTATTATTGAATCCCACAGAACATTGGGCAAGACAACTTCACTTCACGTAGAGACTGGGCCCGCAAACCGAGGGCGTAGGGTTTGTCACTAGGTCACCGTCACTCCAGTGCCCATAACTTTTGATCCGTAAGGAGTTACGCGGCGCACAGCATACCATTGCAAAGCTCTCGAGAGCTCTACGACGGGGGCAGCCAGCTTGCTTGCTGGGCCCGTTTTTAGATCACAAATTCGAATGTTTTCATTAGTTGCAAGCCACTTTTCTTCTTTTGCTATGTTTTTCCATCCCGGATCGTACGTCGTGAACTGTTAAATGGATGAGAACCTGACTCGCGGGACATCAAAGGGCCCTACAATGTGTCAATATCACGTCTTGCGAGGATGCTGCGTTGTTGAAGCGGATGGGTTGTCGTTTAGCCCATTGGGCCTTTTGAATGGGCCATCTCTCTAGGCTGGGACTATGAACCGTTAACACATAAAGGAATTGTGCCCTCAACATGATATGTGTGATCATACCAGCATTAATGCACCGGATCCCATCAGAACTCCGAAGTTAAGCGTGCTTGGGCGAGAGTAGTACTAGGATGGGTGACCCCTTGGGAAATCCTCGTGTTGCACCCCCTTTTCAATTTTTTTTTGCCCTGGTTAGGGTTGCCAAGATACTTTATCCACCAAATCTCTATTACTGAATCCCACGGAACATTGGGCAAGACAACTTCGCTTCGCGTAGAGGCTGGGCCCTCAAACCGAGGGCGTAGGGTTTGTGACCAGGTCTCTGTCGCTCCGTTGCCCATAACTTTTGATCCGTAAGGAGTTACGCGGCACACAGCATACCGTTACAAAGCTCTCTGAGAGCTCTACGACAGGGGCATCAAGCTTGCTAGCTGGGCCCGTTTTTAGATCCCAAATTCGAATGTTTTCATTAGTTGAAAGCCACTTTTCTTCTTTTGCTCTGTTTTTTCGTCGCGGATCGTACTTCGTGAACTGTTAAAAGGATGACAACCTGACTCGCGGGACATCAAAGGGCCCTACAATGTGTCAATATCACGTCTTGCGAGGATGCTGCGTTGTAGAAGCAGATGGGTTGTCGTTTAGCCCATTGGGCCTTTTGAATGGGCCATCTCTCTAGGCTGGGACTATGAACCGTTAACACATAAAGGAATTGTGCCCTCAACATGATATGCGCGATCGTACCAGCACTAATGCACCGGATCCCATCAGAACTCCGAAGTTAAGCGTGCTTGGGCGAGAGTAGTACTAGGATGGGTGACCCCCTGGGAAGTCCTCGTGTTGCACCCACCTTTCAATTTTTTTTTGCCCTGGTTAGGGTTGCCAAGATACTTTATCCACCAAATCTCTATTACTGAATCCCACGGAACATTGGGCAAGACAACTTCGCTTCATGTAGAGGCTGGGCCCTCAAACCGAGGGAGTAGTGTTTGTGACCAGGTCTCTGTCGCTCCGTTGCCCATAACTTTTGATCCGTAAGGAGTTACGCGGCGCACAGCATACCGTTACAAAGCTCTCTGAGAGCTCTACGACTGGGGCAGCCAGCTTGCTCGCTGTGCTCATTTTTGGAGCCCAAAATTGAATGTTTTCATCAGTTTCAGGCCACTTTTCTTCTTTTGATCTGCTTTTCCACCCCATATCGTACGTCGTGAACTGTTAAAAGGACGACAACCTGACTTGCGAGACATCAGAGGGCCCTACAACGTGTCGATATCACGTCTTGCGAGGATGCTACGTTGTTGAAGCGGATGGGTTGTTGTTAAGGCCATTGGGCCTTCTAAATGGGCCATCTCTCTAGGCTGGGACTGTGAACCGTTAACACATATAGGAATTGTGCCCTCAACATGACTGGTGCGATCATACCAGCACTAATGCACCGGATCCCATCAGATCTCCGAAGTTAAGCGTGCTTGGGCGAGAGTAGTACTAGGATGGGCGACCCCCTGGGAAGTCCTCGTGTTGCACCCCCTTTTCAATTTTTTTTGCCCTGGTTAGGGTTGCAAAGATATTTTATCCACCAAATCTCTATTATTGAATCCCACGGAACATTGGGCAAGACAACTTCGCTTCACGTAGAGGCTGAGACCGCAAACCAAGGGCGTAGGGTTTGTGACCAGGTCTCTGTCGCTCCGGTGCCCATAACTTTTGATCCGTAAGAAGTTACGCGGCGCACAGCATACCATTGTAAAGCTCTCTGAGAGCTCTACGACGGGGGCAACCAGCTTGCTCGTTGTGCCCGATTTTGGAGCCCAAAATCGAACGTTTTCATCAGTTTCAGGCCACTTTTCTTCTTTTGCTCTGTTTTTCTATCCATGATCGTACGTCGTGAACTGTTAAAAGGACAAAAACCTGACTCGCGGGATATCAGAGGGCCCTACAACGTGTCGATATCACGTCTTGCGAGGATGCTGCGTTTTTAAAGCGGATGGGTTGTCGTTAAGCCCCTTGGGCCTTTTGAATGGGCGATCTCTCTAGGCTGGGACTGTGAACCGTTAACACATAATGGAAAAGTGCCCTCAACATGATATGTACGATAATTCCAGCACTAATGCACCGGATCCCATTAGAACTCCGAAGTTAAGCGTGCTTGGGCGAGAGTAGTACTAGGATGGGTGACCCCCTGGGAAGTCCTCGTGTTGCACCCCATTTTCAATTTTTTTTGCCCTGGTTAGGGTTGCCAAGATATTTTATCCACCAAATCTCTATTACTGAATCCCACGGAACATTGGGCAAGACAACTTCGCTTCACGTAGAGGCTGGGCCCGCAAACCGAGGGCGTAAGGTTTGTGACTAGGTCTCCGTCGCTCCGGTGCCCATAAGTTTTGATCCGTAAGGAGTTACGCGGCGCATAGCATACCGTTCCAAAGCTCTCTGAGAGCTCTACGACGGGGGCAACCAGCTTGCTCGCTGGTCCCGTTTTTGGAGCCCAAAATTGAACATTTTCATCAGTTTCAGGCCACTTTTCTTCTTTTGCTCTATTTTTCCGTCCCGGATTGTACATCGAGAACTGTTAAAAGGATGACAACCTGACTTGCGGGACATCAGAGGGCCTTACAACGTGTCGATATCACGTCTTGCGAGGATGCTGCGTTGTTGAAGCGGATGGGTTGTCGTTAAGCCCATTGGGCCTTTTGAATGGGCCATCTCTCTAGGCTGGGACTGTGAACCGTTAACACATAAAGGAATTGTGCCCTCAACATGACGAGTGCGATCATACCAGCACTAATGCACCGGATCCCATCAGAACTCCGAAGTTAAGCGTGCTTGGACGAGAGTAGTACTAGGATGGGTGATCCTTTGGGAAGTCCTCATGTTGCACCCCCTTTTCAATTTTTTTTGCCCTGGTTAGGGTTGCCAAGATACTTTATCCACCAAATCTCTATTACTGAATCCCACGGAACATTGGGCAAGACAACTTTGCATCACGTAGAGGCTGAGCCCGCAAACCGAGGGCGTAGGGTTTGTGACCAGGTTTCTGTCGCTCCGGTGCCTATAACTTTTGATCCGTAAGTAGTTACGCGGTGCACAACATACCGTTGCAAAGCTCTCTGGGAGCTCTACGACAAGGGAAACCAGCTTGCTCGCTGTGCCCCTTTCTGGAGCCCAAAATCAAACGTTTTCATCAGTTTCAGGCCACTTTTCTTCTTTTGCTCTATTTTTTCATCCCGGATCGTACGTCGTGAACTGTTAAAACGACGACAACCTAACTTGCAGGACATCAGATGGCCCTACAATGTGTCGATATCACGTCTTGCGAGGATGCTGCATTGTTGAAGCGGATAGGTTCTCGGCTGGGACTGTGAACCATTAACACATAAAGGAATTATGCCCTCAACATGACGGGTGCGATCATACTAGCACTAATGCACCGGATCCCATCAAAACTTCGAAGTTAAGCGTGCCTGGGCGAGAGTATTACTAGGATGGGTGACCCTCTGGGAAGTCCTCGTGTTGCACCCACTTTTCTATTTTTTTTGCCCTGGTTAGGGTTGCCAAGATACTTTATCCGCCAAATCTCTATTACTGAATCGCACGGAACATTGGGCAAGACAACTTCGCTTCACATAGAGGTTGTGCCCGCAAACCGAGGGCGTAGGTTTTGTGACCAGGTCTCCGTCGCTCCGGTGCCCATAACTTTTGATCCGTAAGGAGTTACGCCGCGCGCAACATACCGTTGCAAAGTTCTCTGAGAGTTCTACGATGGGGGCAGCCAGCTTGCTCGCTGTGCCTATTTTTGGAGCCCAAAGTCGAACGTTTTCATCAGTTTCAGGCCACTTTTCTTCTTTTGCTCTGTTTTTTCATCCCGGATCGTACGTCGTGAACCGTTAAAAGGACGACAACCTAATTCGCAGGACATCAGAGGGCCCTACAACGTGTCGATATCACGTCTTGCGAGGATGCTACGTTGTTAAAGTGGATGGGTTGTCATTAAGCCCATTGGGCCTTTTGAATGGGCTATCTCTCTAGGCTGGGACTGTGAACCGTTAACACATAAATGAATTGTGCCCTCAACATGACGGGTGTGATCATACCAGCACTAATGCACCGAATCCCATCAGAACTGCGATGTTAAGCGTGCTTGGGCGAGAGTAGTACTAGGATGGGTGATCCTCTGGGAAGTCCTCATGTTGCACCCTGTAATACCCGAGCCCGGAATGTGAAATTTCTTGTTTATTATTTTTGAAAATTGTATTTCCTTAAATTCTTTATGAATTAATTGTTACTTTCTCGCTGTCGAAACATGCATTGTATTTATGGAGCGATAGCTAGAGAACGATTTATAGTCCTCAGTAAATAGTGAAACTAGTATTTAGATGACTTAAATTTTATATTTTAATTGTTGCTAGCTGAAAATTTATTTGTGTTAGTTATTGAGCTTGAAAATGCACAAAAATAGAGCCTTTGACCAAGTTTTAAGTTGTTTGACTTGGACCTTTGACCCTTTGACCATTTAACACTTAAATAAGCTTTTAACTAAGCAAAAAAAAAAAAAAAACAGCAGCTAATCAGAGAGATAGGGCCGTGAGTTCCAAGAGAGAAAAAAAAGATTTCAACCTTTCAATCGTTCAATCTTCGCGAGAGCTCGTGCGGGGTGATTTCTGAGGCAACTAGTGTTGTTTTCCTAGCGACTAGGAGTACTTGAGGTGAGGGAATCATGCTATTTGCGCATTTAAATGTTTAGTGTATCAACTTTGCAATTTTTAGATTTTATCCGTAGAATGTTGTTTAAATCATTTTGATGCTTCTAGAATGTTCCTTGGCTATTGTAGAACGTGTATTGATAGCTTTTTAACATTTTCTACGGTTAAATGTTGTGATTGCAAATTAAATTGTCAATTGAATAGTGTTTTATGAATAGTAAAACCTTGAAACGTTGAAGTTGCGCTGTTATGCTTTCCGTTGATGTAGAAATGTGCTAGGTATGCTAGAATTCCTAAATGCATGGTTTGTTTGGGTTGCGTAGTGGAAAAAAATAAGAATTATGCCTTTGGGAAAGTCGGGGTCGTTTAGGTCGACTTTAGCATTTTCTCGTTTTGTATGTTGGCATTGTATTGGGAGGCCATGGAAGCACTTTTGGTGCGATTATGGCGTTGGTTGGGCGTTTGGTTGGTATAGTTGTAGTTCAAACGAGAAAGGGGGAAATCGGGGCTTTGCGCGAGTTCTAGGGTAAAGTAAGGTTTTGGGGTCTTTAGACGTGCCTTATGGTGACCTAGGAGGTTTGGTGAAGTCGGTTTCCAGAACTCGTGGCTCGTTTGGAAATGGTAGGGTTTTGATAATTGGGGCCGGTTTGTGTTTTTGTGTGTTTTCTTGACTTTATGCCTATAGAATGCTTAGGATTGCTTGAAATACTTGTTTGAATTGACTTGGATTGAAATTCTTATCAATTGCTGCTATTGCGTGCGAGAGTAACCTACTTTGTTATTCTCTCACGTGTGGCTTTATCGCTTGTTTATCGCCTTGTATCGAGTCTTGCATTGCATAGTGTCTCGCGCATGGTGATGGGCCTCTCTAGGTAGCCTTGGGTTGCCAGTGTTGGTTGCTCTAGCTCCGCTGCTATTCCCTTTCTCGCTTGGGTTGCCTCCCAGGGAGATTTGGGTCGTAGGTTGATGGATACTTCCGGGGTATTCCAAACTGGTGTTATAAGGTGGTTTGGGCCGGCACGTCGTCATCGAATTCGTGTTTGAAAGTTGTTCGTGAAAAGAGTATCGTATCCTTTGAATGAGTGTTTACAGCTTTAAATACTTGCATTGCTTTGTTGATGGCTTGTTGTATCTCTATATGATATTTGTATGTATTGCTTGGCTAATTGCATTGCATACTCCTCTCATCTCCGTCCTTGAGACCAATTGCCCTCGCTGAGCAATAGTTTTTGCTCATTCCTCTCTATACTATATTTTTATAGGAGTAGTTGAAGCAGACCCTCTTGAGGTAATTGAGGAGGAGGAACAGGTGGAGGTGTTCCCGTGATTGCACTTCTCTGCTTTGCTGGTGGTTGGTTACCAGATTTTGTGCGATCTATGCTTGTTATGTATATTGCTTGGATGTCGCTTAATTTTGAGGCTTGTAGCCTTGTATGTATTTTCTAGTTTGAGGCCTCTACGGTCTTATGTTGTATAAGTTGAAAGAATGTAAAAGTTGTAAACTTATACCCTTGTGACTAGTAAGGAAATGCATGCTAATGGAATTGATTAGAGGCATAAATACTTGTGTAGTATGCATATCATTTTTGGTTTGGAAAGTTGGTTAATAAGAAATGTATATTTTAAAGAATGTTGGCTTGTTTTGATTATTTTGTGGCTTTCGCAAGTATTATATTGATTTTAGGGTTTTCGGATCGTCCGCGGTACAGAGGAGACTCCGTCCGTTTGTCGGAGTGACGATATACCGAAGACGGCTTTCAGGACTAGATATGGCCACTATGAATTTGTTGTTTTGCCGTTTGGTTTGACGAATGCACCAGCCGCATTCATGGACTTGATGCAGAGAGTTTTTCGACCTTACCTTGATCAGTTTGTCGTGATCTTTATTGACGAAATTTTAGTGTATTCGAAGAACGAGGCCGAGCATGAGCAACACTTGAGGATTGTGCTTCAGACTTTGCAGGAAAACAAGCTTTTTGCTAAATTCAGCAAGTATGAATTCTGGTTGAATCAAATATCTTTTCTAGGCCATATCATTTCAGATCGAGGAATTTCAGTGGACCCAGCTAAGATTGAAGTTGTTTCATCTTGGAAGAGACTTGAGACGGTGTCAGAGATTCGGAGTTTTCTTGGATTGGCAGGTTACTACTGGAGATTTGTTAAAGACTTTTCCAAAATTTCTGGACCTTTGAGCCAGTTGACTCGGAAGAAAGTTGCTTACAATTGGGATGCCAAGTGTGAATCCAGTTTCCAAGAATTGAAGAAGAGATTAACTACAGCTCCTATACTAGCTTTACCTGAGGGAACAGAGAACTTCGTTGTCTACAGTAATGCATCTAAAGAAGGATTGGGTTGTGTTTTAATGCAGAATGGTAAGGTGATTGCTTATGCTTCCAAGAAGTTGAAACCTTATGAAGTCAATTACCCTACACATGATCTTGAGTTAGCTGCAGTTGTGTTTGCTTTGAAGAAGTGGCGTCATTACTTGTGGGGTTGCAGATTTGAAATTTTACTGACCACAAGAGTCTCAAGTATTTGTTTTCACAGAAGGATATGAATATGAGGCAGCGAAGATGGCTAGAGCTTTTGGGTGGTTACAACTATTCTATTAACTACGTGCCAGGTAAGGCAAATGTTGTTGCTGATGCTTTGAGCCGGAAGGCTACTGTTGCAAGCTTAATTATCAAGGATTGGGAGACTTTGGAAGAAATTTGTTCATGGAAACCAGAAGCTACTGAGGTAGGGATTCGATTTGCTAGTTTGTAGATTCAGTCAGGGTTGCTAGCACAAATCAGAGAGGCTTAGAAGACTGATCCTCACATCTTGAAGATCCAAGAAAAGTCAAAAGGGGGAGAGTCGGAGTTTAAATTACATGCAGATGGCATCTTCAGATTCAGGGATAGAGTATGTGTTCCTGATGATCCGACTTTGAAGAATGAGATCCTGTCTGAGGCACATAATTCGAGGTATACGATTCACCCGGGCAGTACAAAAATGTATAGAGATTTGAAACAACACTTCTGGTGGAACAATATGAAGAGGGAGATTGCTGGGTATGTATCCAGATGTTTGACTTGTCAGAGGGTTAAAGTTGAGCATCAGAGGCCAACCGGACTTCTACAGCCGTTGTCGATTCCGCAATGGCAGTGGGTACATATAACAATGGACCTTGTGACCGATCTTCCTAGATCTCCGAGAGGATGTGATTCTGTTTGGGTTGTTGTGGACCGCTTGACTAAAGTTACGCATTTTATTCCCGTGAACAAACAGGATAGCCTTGATAAGCTAGCTGAGCTTTATGTTGCTAATATTGTGAGATTGCATGGTGTGCCACAGAGTATAGTGTCAGATAGGGATCCCAGATTCAGATCTCGCTTTTGGCAGAAGTTGCAAGAGGCCATGGGAACTAAGTTGAGCTTTAGCACTGCATATCATCCGCAAACTGATGGCCAGTCTAAGAGAACCATCAGGATCTTGGAAGACATGCTTCGGGCATGTGTGCTAGACTTTGGGAAGAACTGGGAGAAGTTTTTGCCTTTAGCGGAGTTCGCCTACAACAATAGTTATCAATCTACTATAGGTATGGCTCCCTACGAGGCGTTGTATGGTCGTAAATGTAGATCCCCGTTATATTGGGAAGAGGTTGGAGATATGAGAACAGTTGATCCGACTGTGTTACCTGAGATGATTAAGATGGTAGATAATGTTCACCTTATTCGCCAGCGTATGCTTACAGCTCAGAGTCGTCAGAAGAGTTATGCGGATAAGCACCGTCGGGATCTTGAGTTTGATTTGGGAGATTGGGTGTTTCTTAAGATTTCTCCACGGAAGGGATTGATTCGGCACGGTAAGAGCGGGAAGCTTAGTCCCAGGTATGTGGGTCCGTATGAGATCACCGAAAAGGTAGGTCCTTTGGCTTATCGATTAGCTTTGCCTCCGAGCTTGTCGAGACTGCACGATGTGTTTCACGTGTCTATGTTGAAGAAGTACCATCCAGACCCTTCACATATACTTGAACCAGAGCCTTTGCAGATTGAAGAGAAGTTGTCCTATGAAGAGAAGCCGATTCGAATTATGGATCGGAAAATTCAGGAGCTTCGCAGGAAGAGTATTCCGTTAGTAAAGGTTCTGTGGAATCATCATGGATTTGAGGAAGCAACTTGGGAAAGAGAGGACCAGGTTCGGGATCAGTATCCGGAGTTGTTTGTTGACCAGGTAGGAATTGCGTGGGCGCAATTGTTTTAAGGGGGAGAGGGTGTAATACCCGAGCCCGGAATGTGAAATTTCTTGTTTATTATTTTTGAAAATTATATTTCCTTAAATTCTTTATGAATTAATTGTTACTTTCTCGCTGTCGCAACGTGCATTGCATTTCAGGAGCGATAGCTAGAGAATGATTTCTAGTCCTCAGCAAATAGTGAAACTAGTATTTAGATGACTTAAATTTTATATTTTAATTGTTGCTAGATGAAAATTTATATGTGTTAGTTATTGAGCTTAAAAATGCACAAAAATAGAGCCTTTGACCAAGTTTTAAGTTGTTTGACTTGGACCTTTGACCCTTTGACCCTTTGACCATTTAACACTTAAATAAGCTTTTAACTAAGCAAAATAAAATAAAAAAAACAGCAGCTGATCAGAGAGAGAGGGCCGTGAGTTCCAAGAGAGAAAAAAAAAAGATTTCAACCTTTCAATCGTTCAATCTTCGCGAGAGCTCGTGCGGGGTGATTTCCGAGGCAACTAGCGTTGTTTTCCTAGCGACTAGGAGTACCTGAGGTGAGGGAATCATGCTATTTGCGCATTTAAATGTTTAGTGTATCAACTTTGCAATTTTTAGATTTTATTCGTAGAATGTTCCTTGGCTATTGTAGAATGTGTATTTACAGCTTTTTAACATTTTCTGCGGTTAAATGTTGTGATTGCAAATTAAATTGTCAATTGAATAGTGTTTTATGAATAGTAAAATCTTGAAACGTTGAAGTTGCGCTGTTATGCTTTCCGTTGATGTAGAAATGTGCTAGGTATGCTAGAATGCTTAAATGCATGGTTTGTTTGGGTTGCGTAGTGGAAAAAATGAGAATTATGCCTTTGGGAAAGTCGGGGTCATTTAGGTCGACTTTAGCGTTTTCTCGTTTTGCGTGTTGGCATTGTATCGGGAGGCCATGGAAGCACTTTTGGTGCGATTATGGCGTTGGTTAGGCGTTTGGTTGGTATAGTTGTAGTTCAAACGAGAAAGGGGGAAATCGGGGCTTTGCTCGAGTTCTAGGGTAAAGTAAGGTTTCGGGGTCTTTAGACGTGCCTTATGGTGACCTAGGAGTTTTGGTGAAGTCAGTTTCCAGAACTCGTGGCTCGTTTGGAAATGGTAGGGTTTTGATAATTGGGGCCGGTTTGTGTTTTTGTGTGTTTTCTTGACTTTATGCCTATAGAATGCTTAGGATTGCTTGAAATACTTGTTTGAATTGACTTGGATTGAAATTCTTATCAATTGCTGCTATTGCGTGCGAGAGTAACCTACTTTGTTATTCTCTCACGTGTGGCTTTATCGCTTGTTTATCGCCTTGTATCGAGTCTTGCATTGCATAGTGTCTCGCGCGTGGTGATGGGCCTCTCTGGGTAACCTTGGGTTGCCAGTGTTGGTTACTCTAGCTCCGCTACTATTCCCTTTCTCGCTTGGGTTGCCTCCCAGGGAGATTTGGGTCGTAGGTTGATGGATACTTCCGGGGTATTCCAAACTGGTGTTATAAGGTGGTTTGGGCCGGCGCGTCGTCATCGAATTCGTGTTTGAAAGTTGTTCGTGAAAAGAGTATCGTATCCTTTGAATGAGTGTTTACAGCTTTAAATACTTGCCTTGCTTTGTTGATGGCTTGTTGTATCTCTATATGATATTTGTATGTATTGCTTGGCTAATTGCATTGCATACTCCTCTCATCTCCGTCCTTGAGACCAATTGCCCTTGCTGAGCAATAGTTTTTGCTCATTCCTCTCTATACTATATTTTTACAGGAGTAGTTGAAGCAGACCCTCTTGAGGTAATTGAGGAGGAGGAACAGGTGGAGGTGTTCCCGTGATTGCACTTCTCTGCTTTGCTGGTGGTTGGTTACCAGATTTTGTGCGAGCCATGCTTGTTATGTATATTGCTTGGATGTCCCTTAATTTTGAGGCTTGTAGCCTTGTATGTATTTTCTAGTTTGAGGCCTCTACGGTCTTATGTTGTATATGTTGAAAGAATGTAAAAGTTGTAAACTTATACCCTTGTGACTAGTAAGGAAATGCATGCTAATGGAATTGATTAGAGACATAAATACTTGTGTAGTATGCATATCATTTTTGGTTTGGAAAGTTGGTTAATAAGAAATGTATATTTTAAAGAAAGTTGGCTTGTTTTGATTATTTTGTGGCTTTCGCAAGTATTATATTGATTTTAGGGTTTTCGGATCGTCCGCGGTACAGAGGAGACTCCGTCCGTGTGTCGGGTCCGGGCTAGGCCTTTTACGGGGTCGGGTCGGGGCGTGACACACCCCCTTTTCAATTTTTTTTGCCCTGGTAGGGTTGCCAAGATACTTTATCCACCAAATCTCTATTACTGAATCCCACGGAACATTGGGCGAGACATCTTCGCATCACGTAGAGGCTGAGCCTGCAAACCGAGGGCGTAGGGTTTGTGACGAGGTCTTCATCGCTTCGGTGCCTATAACTTTTGATCCGTAAGGAGTTACGCGGCGCACAGCATACCGTTGCAAAGCTCTCTGAGAGCTCTACGACAGGAGCAGCCAGCTTGCTCGGTGTGCCCGTTTTTGGAGCCCAAAATCTAACGTTTTCATCAGTTTCAGGCCACTTTTCTTCTTTTGCTCTGTTTTTTCATCCTGGATCGTACGTCGTGAACTGTTAAAAGGACGACAACCTAAATAGCAGGACATCAGAGGGCCCTACAACGTGTCGATATCACGTCTTGCGAGGATGCTGCGTTGTTGAAGCGGATGGGTTGTCGTTAAGCCCATTGGGCCTTTTGAATGGGCTATCTCTCTAGGCTGGGACTGTGAACCGTTAACACAAAAATGAATTGTGCCCTCAACATGACGGGTACGATCATACCAGCACTAATGCACCGGATCCCATCAGAACTCCGAAGTTAAGCGTGCTTGGGCGAGAGTAGTACTAGGATGGGTGATCCTCTGGGAAGTCCTCGTCTTGCACCCCTTTTTCAATTTTTTTTGCCCTGGTTAGGGTTGCCATGATACTTTATCCACCAAATCTCTATTACTGAATCCCACGGAACATTGGGTGAGACAACTTCGCATCACGTAGAGGCTGAGCCCGCAAACCGAGGGCATAGGGCTTGTGACCAGGTCTCCATCGCTCCGGTGCCTATAACTTTTGATCCGTAAGGAGTTACGCGGCGCACAACATTCCGTTGCAAAGATCTCCGAGAGCTCTATGATAAGAGCAGCCAGCTTGCTCGCTGTGCCCATTTTTGGAGCCCAAAATCGAACGTTTTCATTAGTTCCAGGCCACTTTTCTTCTTTTGCTCTATTTTTTCATCCTGGATCGTACGTCGTGAACTGTTAAAAGGACGACAACCTAAATCGCAGGACATCAGAGGGCCCTACAACGTGTCTATATCACGTCTTGCGAGGATGCTGCGTTGTTGAAGCGGATGGGTTGTCGTTAACCCATTAGGCCTTTTGAATGGGCTATCTCTCTAGGCTGGGACTGTGAACCATTAACACATAAAGGAATTGTGCCCTCAACATGACGGGTACGATCATACCAGCACTAATGCACCGGATTCCATCAGAACTCCAAAGTTAAGCGTGCTTGGGCGAGAGTAGTACTAGGATGGGTGATCCTCTGGGAAGTCCTCGTCTTGCACCCCCTTTTCAATTTTTTTTGCCCTGGTTAGGGTTGCCAAGATACTTTATCCACCAAATCTCTATTACTGAACCCACGGAACATTGGGCGAGACAACTTCGCATCACGTAGAGGCTGAGCCCGCAAACCGAGGGCGTAGGGTTTGTGACCAGGTCTCCATCGCTCAGGTGCCTATAACTTTTGATCCGTAAGGAGTTACGCGGCGAACAACATTCCGTTGCAAAGCTCTCTGAGAGCTCTACGGTAAGAGCAGCCAGCTTGCTCGCTGTGCCCATTTTTGGAGCCCAAAATCGAACGTTTTCATCAGTTCCAGGCCACTTTTCTTCTTTTGCTCTGTTTTTTCATCCTGGATCGTACGTCGTGAACTGTTAAAAGGACGACAACCTAAATCGCATGACATCAGAGGGCCCTACAACGTGTCGATATCACATCTTGCGAGGATGCTGCGTTGTTGAAGCGGATAGGTTGTCGTTAAGCCCATTGGGCCTTTTGAATGGGCCATCTCTCTAGGCTGGGACTGTGAACCGTTAACACATAAATGAATTGTGCCCTCAACATGACGGGTGCGATCAAACCAGCACTAATGCACCGGATCCCTTCAGAACTACGAAGTTAAACATGCTTGGGCGAGAGTAGTACTAGGATGGGTGACCCTCTCGGAAGTTCTCGTGTTGCACCCCCTTTTCAATTTTTTTTGCCCTGGTTAGGGTTGCCAAGATACTTTATCTACCAAATCTCTATTACTGAATCCCACGGAACATTGGGCATGACAACTTCGCATCACGTAGAGGCTGAGCCCGCAAACCGAGGGCGTAGCTTTCGTGACCAGGTCTCCGTCGCTCCGGTGCCTATAACTTTTGATCCGTGAAGAGTTACGCGGCGCACAACATACCGTTGCAAAGATCTCTAAGAGCTCTACAACAGGGGCAGCCAGTTTGCTAGCTGTGCCCATTTTTGGAGCCCAAAATCGAACGTTTTCATCAGTTTCAGGCCACTTTTCTTCTTTTCCTCTATTTTTTCGTCCTGGATCGTACGTCGTGAACTGTTAAAAGGACGACAACCTAACTCGAAGGACATCAGAGGGCCCTACAACGTGTCGATATCACGTCTTGCGAGGATTCTGCGTTGTTGAAGCAAATAGGTTGTCGTTAAGCGCATTGGGCCTTTTGAATGGGCCATCTCTCTAGGCTGGGACTGTGAACCGTTAACACATAAATAATTGTGCCCTCAACATGACGGGTGTGATCATACCAGCACTAATGCACCAGATCCCATCAGAACTCCGAAGTTAAGTGTGCCTGGGCGAGAGTAGTACTAGGATAGGTGACCCTCTGGGAAGTCCTCGTGTTGCACCCCCTTTTCAATTTTTTTTGACCTGGTTAGGGTTGCCAAGATACTTTATCCGCCAAATCGCTATTACTGAATCCCACGGAACATTGGGCAAGACAACTTCGCATCACGTAGAGGCTGAGCCCACAAACCGAGGGCTTAGGGTTTGTGACCATGTCTCCGTCGCTCCGGTGCCCATAAATTTTGATCCGTAAGGAGTTACGCGGCGCACAACATACCGTTGCAAAGCACTCTGACAGCTCTACGACGGGGGCAGCCAGCTTGCTCGCTCTGCCCATTTTTGGAGCCCAAAATCGAATGTTTTCATCAGTTTCAGGTCACTTTTCTTCTTTTGCTCTGTTTTTCTATCCCGGATCGTACGTCGTGAACTGTTAAAAGGACGACAACCTAACTCGCAGGACATCAGAGGGCCCTACAACGTGTCGATATCACGTCTTGCGAGGATGCTGCGTTGTTAAAGCGGATGGGTTGTCGTTAAGCCCATTGGGCCTTTTGAATGGGCCATCTTTCTCGGCTGGGACTGTGAACCGTTAACACATAAAGGAATTGTGCCCTCAACATGATGTGTGCGATCATACCAGCATTAATGCACCTGATCCCATCAGAACTCCGAAGTTAAGCGTGTTTGGGCGAGAGTAGTACTAGGATGGGTGACCCTCTGGGAAGTCCTCGTGTTGCACCCCCTTTTCAATATTTTTTGCCCTGGTTAGGGTTGCCAAGATACTTTATCCACCAAATCTCTATTACTGAATCCCACGGAACATTGGGCAAGACAAATTCGCTTCACGTAGAGGCTGAGCCCGCAAACCGAGGGCGTAGGGTTTGTGACCAGGTCTCCGTCGCTCTAGTGCCCATAACTTTTGATCCGGAAAGAGTTACGCGGCGCACAACATACCATTGCGAACCTCTCTGAGAGCTCTACGACGGGGGCAGCCAGCTTGCTTGCTGTGCCAGTTTTTGGAGCCCAAAATCGAACGTTTTCATCAGTTTCAGGCCACTTTTCTTCTTTTGATCTATTTTTCCATCCCGTATCGTACGTCGTGAACTGTGAAAAGGATGACAACCTGACTCGCGGGACTTCAGATGGCCCTACAACGTGTCGATATCATGTCTTGCCAGGATGCTGCGTTGTTAAAACGGATGGGTTGTCTTTATGCCCCTTGGGCCTTTTTAATGGGCCATCTCTCTAGGCTGGGACTGTGAACAGGTTAACACATAAAGGAATTGTGCCCTGAACATGATATGTGTGATCATACCAGCACTAATGCACCGGATCCCATCAGAACTCTGAAGTTAAGCGTGCTTGGGTGAGAGTAGTACTAGGATGGGTGACCCCCTGGGAAGTCGTCGTGTTGTACCACCTTATCAATTTTTTTTACCCTTGTTAGGGTTGCCAAGATACTTTATCCACGAAATCTCTATTACTGAATCCCACGGAACATTGGGCAAGGCAACTTCGCTTCACGTAGAGGCTGAGCCCGCAAACCGAGGGCGTAGGGTTTGTGACCAGGTCTCCGTCGCTCCGTTGCCATAACTTTTGATCTGTAAGGAGTTACGCGTCGCACAACATACCATTGCAAAGCTCTCTGAGAGCTCTACGGCGGGGGCAGCCAACTTGCTCGCTTTGCCCCTTTTTGGAGCCCAAAATCGAACGTTTTCATCGGTTTTAGGCCACTTTTCTTCTTTTGATCTATTTTTCCATCCCGTATTGTACATTGTGAATTGTTAAAAGGACGACAACCTGACTCGCGGGACATCAGAGGGCCCTACAACGTGTCGATATCACGTCTTGTGAGGATGCTGCGTTGTTAAAGTGGATGGGTTGTCGTTAAGCCCCTTGGGCCTTTTGAATGGGCCATCTCTCTAGGCTAGGACTGTGAACCGTTAACACATAAAGGAATTGTGCCCTCAACATGATATGTGCGATCATACCAGCACTAATGCACCGGATCCCATCAGAACTCCGAAGTTAAGCGTGCTTGGGCGAGAGTAGTACTAGGATGGGTGACCCCCTGGGAAGTCCTCGTGTTGCACCCCCTTTTCAATTTTTTTTGCCCTGGTTAGGGTTGCCAAGACACTTTATCCACCAAATCTCTATTACTAAATCCCACGGAATATTGGGCAAGACAACTTTGCTTCACGTAGAGGCTGGGCCCACAAACCGAGGGCGTAGCGTTTGTGACCAGGTCTCCGTCGCTCCGGTGCCCATAACTTTTGATCCGTAAGGAGTTACGCGGCGCACAGCATATCGTTGCAAAGCTATCTGAGAGCTCTACGACGGAGGCAACCAGCATGCTCGCTGGGCCCATTTTTGGAGCACAAAATTGAACATTGTCATCAGTTTCAGGCAACTTTTCTTCTTTTGATATGTTTTTCCATCACGTATCGTACGTCGTGAACTGTTAAAAGGACAACAACCTGATTCGCGAGATTTCAGAGGGCCCTACAACATGTCGATATCAAGTCTTCCGAGAATGCTGCGTTGTTGAAGTGGATGGGTTGTCGTTAAGCCCATTGGGCCTTTCGAATGGGCCATCTCTCTAGGCTGGGACTGTGAACCGTTAATAGATATAGGAATTGTGCCCTCAACATGACGGGTGCGATCATACCAGCAATAATGCACCGGATCCCATCAGATCTCCGAAGTTAAGCGTGCTTCGGCGAGAGTAGTTTTAGGATGGGCGACCCCTTGGGAAGTCCTCGTGTTGCACCCCCTTTTCAATTCTTTTTGCCCTGGTTTGGGTTGCCAAGATACTTTATCCACCAAATCTCTATTATTGAATCGCACGGAACATTGGGCAAGACAACTTCGCTTCATGTAGAGGCTGGACCCGCAAACCGAGGGCGTGGGGTTTGTGACCAGGTCTCCGTCGCTCCGGTGCCCATAACTTTTGATTCGTAAGGAGTTACGCGGCGCACAGCATACCGTTGCAAAGCTCTTTGAGAGCTCTACTACGGGGGCAACCAGCTTGCTCGGTGGGCCCATTTTTGAAGCCCAAAATCGAATGATTTCATCAGTTTCAGGCCACTTTTCTTCTTTTGCTCTGTTTTTGCGTCCCGGATCGTACGTCGTGAACTGTTAAAAGGACGACAACCAGACTCGCTGGACATTAGAGGGCCCTACTACGTGTCGATATCACGTCATGCGATGATGCTGCATTGTTGAAACGGATGGGTTGTCGTTAAGCCTATTGGACCTTTTGAATGGGCCATCTCTCTTGGCTGGGACTATGAACCGTTAACACATAAAGGAATTTTACCCTCAACATGACGGGTGCGATCATACCAGCACTAATGCACCGGATCCCATCAGAACTCCGAAGTTAAGCGTGCTTGGGCGAGAGTAGTACTAGGACGGGTGATCCTCTGGGAAGTCCTCGTGTTGTACCCCCTTTTCAATTTTTTTTGCCCTGGTTAGGGTTGCCAAGATACTTTATCCACCAGATCTCTATTACTGAATCCCACGGAACATTGGGCAAGACAACTTCGCATCACGTAGAGGCTGAGTCCGCAAATAGAGGGCGTAGGGTTTGTGACCAGGTCTCCGTCGCTCCGGTGCCTATAACTTTTGATCCGTAAGGATTTACGCGGCGCACAACATACCGTTGCAAAGCTCTCCGAGAGCTCTACAACAAGGGCAGCCAGCTTGCTCGCTGTACCCCTTTTTGGTGCCCAAAATCGAATGTCTTCATCAGTTTCAAGCCACTTTTCTTCTTTTGCTCTGTTTTTTCGTCCTGGATCGTACGCCGTGAACTGTTAAAAGCACGACAACCTAAATCGCAGGACATCAGAGGGCCCTACAATGTGTCGATATCACGTCTTGCGAGGATGCTGGGTTGTTGAAGCGGATAGGTTGTCGTTATGCCCATTGGGCCTTTTGAATGGGCCATCTCTCTAGGATGGGACTGTGAACCGTTAACACATAAACGAATTGTGCCCTCAAAATGACGGGTGCGATCATACCAACACTAATGCACCGGTTCCCATCAGAACTCCAAAGTTAAGCGTGCTTGGGCGAGAGTAGTACTAGGATGGGTGACCCTCTGGGAAGTCCTCGTGTTGCACCCCCTTTTCAATTTTTTTTGCCCTGGTTAGGGTTGCCAAGATACTTTTTCCGCCAAATCTCTATTACTGAATCCCACGGAACATTGGGCAAGACAACTTCGCATCACGTAGAGGCTGAGCCCGCAAACCGAGGGCGTAGGGTTTGTGACCAGGTCTCCGTCGCTCTGGTGCCTATAACTTTTGATCCGTAAGGAGTTATGCGGCGCACAACATACCGTTGCAAAGCTCTCTTAGAGCTCTATGATAGGGGCAGCCAGCTTGCTCGCTGTGCCCCTTTTTGGAGCCCAAAATTGAACGTTTTCATCCGTTTCAGGCCACTTTTCTTCTTTTGCTCTGTTTTTTCGTCTTGGATCATACATCTAAACTGTTAAAAGGACGACAACCTAACTCGCAGGACATCTGAGGGCCCTATAACGTGTCGATATCACGTCTTGCGAGGATGTTGCGTTGTTGAAGCGGATAGGTTGTCGTTAAGCGCATTGGGCCTTTTGAATGGGCCATCTCTCTAGGCTGAGCCCGTAAACCGAGGGCGTAGGGTTTGTGACCAGGTCTCCGTCGCTCCGTTGCCCATAACTTTTGATCTGTAAGGAGTGACGCGGCGCGCAGTATTCGGTTGCAAAGTTCACTGAGAGTTCTACGATGGGGGCAGCCAGCTTGCTCGCTGTGTCAGTTTTTGGAGGCCAAAGTCGAACATTTTCATCAGTTTCAGGCCATTTTTCTTCTTTTGCTCTGTTTTTCCATCCCGGATCGTACGTCGTGAACTGTTAAAAGGACGACAACCTGACTCGTAGGACATCAGAGGGCCCTACAACTTGTCGATATCACGTCTTGCGAGGATGCTGCGTTGTTGAAGCGAATGGGTTGTCGTTAAGCCCATTGGGACTTTTGAATGGGCCATCTCTCTAGGCTGGGACTGTGAACCGTTAACACATATAGAAATTGTGCCCTCAACATGACGGGTACGATCATACCAGCACTAATGCACTGGATCCCATCAGAACTCCGAAGTTAAGCGTGCTTGGGCGAGATTAGTACTAGGATGGGTGACCCCTTGGGAAGTCCTCGTTTTGCACCCCCTATTCAATTTTTTTTGCCCTGGTTAGGGTTGCCAAGATACTTTATCCACCAAATCTCTATTACTGAATCCCATGGATCATTGGGCAAGACAACTTCGTTTCACGTAGAGGCTGGGCCCGCAAACCGAGGGCGTAGGGTTTGTGACCAGTTCTCCGTCGCTCCGATGCCCATAACTTTTGATCCGTAAGGAGTTACGCATTGCACAGCATACCGTTGCAAAGCTCTCTGAGAGCTCTACGACGGGGGCAGCCAGCATGCTCGCTTTGCCCATTTTTGTAGCCCAAAATCGAACGTTTTCATCAGTTTCAGGCCACTTTTCTTCTTTTGCTCTATTTTTTCGTCCCGGATCGTACGTCGTAAACTGTTAAAAGGACAACAACCTGACTCATGGGGCATCAGAGGGCCCTACAACGTGTCGATACCACGTCTTGCAAGCATGCTGCGTTGTTGAAGCGGATGGGTTGTCGTTAAGCCTATTGGGCCTTTTGAATGGGCCATCTCTCTAGGCTGTGACTGTGAACCGTTAACACATAAATGAATTGTGCCCTCAACATGACGGGTGCGATCATACTAGCAGTAATACACTGGATCCCATCAGAACTCCGAAGTTAAGCGTGCTTGGGTGAGAGTAGTACTGCGATGGGTGACCCCTTGCGAAGTCCTCGTGTTGCACCCCATTTTCAATTTTTTTTGCCCTAGTTAGGGTTGCCAAGAAACTTTATCCACCAAATCTCTATTACTGAATCCCACGGAACATTGGGCAAGACAACTTCGTTTCATGTAGAGGCTGGGCCCGCAAACCGAGGGCGTAGGGTTTGTGACCAGGTCTCCGTCGCTCCGGTGCCCATAACTTTTGATCCGTAAGGAGGTACGCGGCGCACAGCATACCGTTGCAATGCTCTCTGAGAGCTCTACGACGGGGGTAGCCAGCTTGCTCACTTTGCCCATTTTTGGAGCCCAAAATCTAACGTTTTCATCAGTTTCAGGCCGCTTTTCTTCTTTTGCCCTGTTTTTCCATCCCGGATCGTATGTCGTGAACTGTTAAAAGGACGACAGCCTTACTCACGCCACATCAGAGGGCCCTACAACGTGTCGATATCACGTCTTGCGAGGATGCTTCGTTGTTGAAGCGGATGGGTTGTCATTAAGCCCATTGGTTCTTTTGAATGGGCCATCTCACTAGGCTGGGACTGTGAACCGTTAACACATATAGGAATTGTGCCCTCAACATGATGGGTGCGATCATACCAGCACTAATGCACCGGATCCCATCAGAACTCCGAAGTTAAGCGTGCTTGGACGAGAGTAGTACTAGGATGGGTGACCCCCTGGGAAGTCCTCGTGTTGCACCCCCTTTTCAATTTTTTTTGCCATGGTTAGGGTTGCCAAGATACTTTATCCACAAAATCTCTATTACTGAATCCCACGGAACATTGGGCAAGACAACTTCGCTTCATGTAGAGGCTAAGCTCGCAAACCGAGGGCATAGGGTATGTGACCAGGTCTCCGTCGCTCCAGTGCCCATAGGTTTTGATCCGTAAGGAGTTACGCGGTGCACAGCATACCGTTGCAAAGCTCTCTGAGAGCTCTACGACGGGGGCAACCAGCTTGCTCGTTGTGCCCATTTTTGGAGCCCAAAATCGAATGTTTTCATCAGTTTCAGGCCACTTTTCTACATTTGCTCTGTTTTTCCATCCCGGATCGTACGTCGTAAACTGGTAAAAGGACGACAACCAGACTCGCGGGACATCAGAGGGCCCTACACTGTGTTGATATCACGTCTGGTGAAGATGCTGCATTGTTGAAGTAGATGGGTTGTCGTTAAGCCCATGGGCCTTTTGAATCGACCATCACTCTAGGTTGGGACTGTGAACCGTTAACACATAAAGGAATTGTGCCCTCAACATGACGGGTGCTATCATACCAGCACTAACGCACCGGATCCCATTAGAACTCCGAATTTAAGCGTGCTTGGGCGAGAGTAGTACTAGGATGGATGACCCCCTAGGAAGTCCTCGTGTTGTACCCCCTTTTCAATTTTTTTTGCCCTGGTTATGGTTGCCAAGATACTTTATCCACCAAATCTCTATTACTGAATCCCATGGAACATTGGGCAAGACAACTTCGCTTCACGTAGAGGTTGGGCCCGCAAACCAAGGGCGTAGGGTTTGTGACCAGGTCTCCGTCGCTCCGGTACCCATAACTTTTGATCCGTAAAGAGTAACGCGGCGCACAGCATACCGTTGCAAAGCTCTCTGAGAGCTCAACGACGGGGGCAGCCAGCTAGCTCATTTTTCCCATTTTTGGAACCCAAAATCGAACGTTTTCATCAGTTTCAGGCCAATTTTCTTCTTTCGCACTGTCTTTTCGCCCCGGATCGTACGTCGTGAACTGTTAAAAGGACGACAACCTGACTCGCGGGACATCAGAGGGCCCTTCAACGTGTCGATATCACGTCTTGCAAGCATGCTGTGTTGTTGAAGCGAATGGGTTGTTGTTAAGCACATTTGGCCTTTTGAATGGGCCATCTCTCTAGGCTGCGACTGTGATTAGTTAACACATAAAGGAATTGTGCCCTCACATGATGGGTGCGATCATACCAGCACTAATACATCAGATCCCATCAAAACTCTGAAGTTATGCGTGCTTGGGCGAGAGTAGTACTAGGATGGGTGACCCCCTGGGAAATCCTCGTGTTGCACCCCCATTTCAATTTTTTTTGTCCTGGTTAGGGTTGCCAAGATACTTTATCCACCGAATCTCTATTACTGAATCCCATGGAACATTGGGCAAGGCAACTTCGCTTCACGTAGAGGCTGGGCCCGCAAACCGAGGGCGTAGGGTTTGTGACCAGGTCTCCTCCGCTCTGGTGCCCATAACTTTTGATCCGCAAGGAGTTACGTAGTGCACAGCATACCGTTGCAAAGCTCTTTGAGAGCTCTACGACGGGGGCAGCCAGATAGCTCGCTATGCCCATTTTTGAAGCCCAAAATCGAACGTTTTCATCAATTTAGGCCACTTTTCTTCTTTTGCTCTGTTTTCTGCCCTGGATCGTACGTCATGAACTGTTAAAAGGACGACAACTTGACTCGCGGGACATCAGAGGGCCCTACACCGTGTCGATATCACGTCTGGTGAGGATGCTGCGTTGTTGAAGCGGATTGGTTGTCGTTAAGCCCATTAGGCCTTTTCAATGGGCCATCTCTCTAGGTTAGGATTGTGAAGCGTTAACACATATAGGAATTGTGCCCTCAACAAGATGGGTGAGATCATACCAGCACTAATGCACCGGATCCCCTCAGAACTCCGAAGTTAAGCGTGCTTGGACGAGAGTAGAACTAGGATGGGTGACCCCTTGGGAAGTCCTCATGTTGCACCCCCTTTTCAATTATTTTTGCCCTGGTTAGGGTTGCCAAGATTCTTTATCCACCAAATCTCTATTACTGAATCCCACGGAACATTGGGCAAGAGAACTTCGTTTCACGTAGTGGCTGGGCCCGCAAACCGAGGGCGTAGGGTTTGTGACCAGGTCTCCGTCGCTCCGGTGCCCATAACTTTTGATCCGTAAAGATTTACGCAGCGCACATCATACGTTGCAAAGCTCTCTTAGAGCTCTACGACGGGGGCAGCCAGCGTGCTCGTTGTGCCCATTTTTGGAGCCCGAATCGAACGTTTTCATCAGTTTCAGGCCACTTTTCTTCTTTTGCTCTGTTTTTTCAACCCGGATCGTACGTCGTGAACTGTTAAAAGGACGACAACCTGACTCGTGAGAAATCAGAGGTCCCTAAAACGTGTCGATATCACGTCTAGCAAGCATGCTGCGTTGTTGAAGCGTATGGGTTGCCTTTAAGCCCATCGGGCCTTTTGAATGGGCCATCTCTCTAGGCTGGGACTGTGATTAGTTAACACATAAAGGAATTGTGCTTCAACATGACGGGTGCGATCATACCAGCACTAATGCACCGGATCCTATCAGAACTCCAAAGTTAAACGTGCTTGGGTGAGAGTAGTACTAGGATGGGTGACCCCCTGGGAAGTCCTCGTGTTGCACCCCCTTTTCAATTTTATTTGCCCCGGTTGGGGTTGCCAAGATACTTTATCCACCAAATCTCTATTATTGAATCCCACGGAACATTGGGCAAGACATCTTCTTTTCACGTAGAGGCTGGGCCCGCAAACCGAGGGCGTAGGGTTTGTGACCAGGTCTCCGTCGCTCCGGTGCCCATAACTTTTAATCCGTAAAGAGTTACGTGGTGCACAGCATACCGTTGCAAAGCTCTCTGAGAGCTCTACGACGGGGGTATCCAGCTTGCTCGTTGTGCCCATTTTTGGAGCCCAAAATCGAACGTTTTCATCAGTTTCAGACCACTTTTCTTCTTTTGCTCTGTTTTTGGGTCCCGGATCGTACGTCATGAACTGTTAAAAGGATGACAACCTGACTCGCGAGACATCAAAGGGCACTAATACGTGTCGATATCACGTCTTGCAAGCATGCTGCATTGTTGAAGCGGATGGGTTGTCGTTAAGCGCATTGGGCCTTTTGAATGGGCCATCTCTCTAGGCTGGGACTGTGATTAGTTAACACATAAAGGAATTGTGCCCTCAACATGATGGGTGCGATCATACCAGCACTAATGCACCGGATCCCATCAAAACTCTGAAGTTAAGCGTGCTTGGGCGAGAGTAGTACTAGGATGGGTGACCCCCTGGGAAGTCCTCGTGTTGCACCCCATTTTCAATTTTTTTTGCCCCGGTTGGGGTTGCCAAGATACTTTATCCACCAAATCTCTATTACAGAATCCCACGGAACTTTGGGCAAGACAACTTCGCTTCACGTAGAGGCTGGGCCCGCAAATCGAGGGCGTAGGGTTTGTGACCAGGTCTCCGTCGTTCCGGTGCCCATAACTTTTGATACGTAAAGATTTACGCAGTGCACATCATACGTTGCATAGCTCTCTGAGAGCTCTACGACGGGGGCAACCAGCTTGCTCGTTGTGCCTGTTTTTGGAGCCCAAAATCGAACGTTTTCATCAGTTTCAGGCCACTTTTCTTATTTTGCTCTGTTTTTTCATCCCAGATCGTACGTCGTGAACTGTTAAAAGGACGACAACCCGACTCGCGAGACATCAGAGGTCCCTACAACGTGTCGATATCACGTCTAGCAAGCATGCTGCGTTGTTGAAACGTATGGGTTGTCATTAAGCCCATTGGGCCTTTTGAATGGGCCATCTCTCTAAGCTGGGACTGTGATTAGTTAACACATAAAGGAATTGTGCCCTCAACATGACGGGTGCGATCATACCAGCACTAATGCACCGGATCCTATCAGAACTCCAAAGTTAAGCGTGCTTGGGTGAGAGTAGAACTAGGATGGGTGACCCCTTGGGAAGTCCTCATGTTGCACCCCCTTTTCAATTATTTTTGCCCTGGTTAGGGTTGCCAAGATTCTTTATCCACCAAATCTCTATTATTGAATCCCACGGAACATTGGGCAAGGCAACTTCGTTTCACGTAGAGGCTGGGCCCGCAAACCGAGGGCGTAGGGTTTGTGACCAGGTCTCCGTCGCTCCGATGCCCATAACTTTTGATCCGTAAAGATTTACGCAGCGCACATCATACGTTGCAAAGCTCTCTGAGAGCTCTACGACGGGAGCAGCCAGCTTGCTCGTTGTGCCCATTTTTGGAGTCCAAAATCGAACGTTTTCATCAGTTTCAGGACACTTTTCTTCTTTTGCTCTGTTTTTTCGTCCCGGATCGTACGTCGTGAACTGTTAAAAGGACGACAACCTGACACGCGAGACATCAGAGGTCCCTAAAACATGTCGATATCACGTCCAGAAAGCATGCTGCGTTGTTGAAGCGTATGGGTTGTCTGTAACCCCATCGGGCTTTTTGAATGGGCCATCTCTCTAGGCTGGGACTGTGATTAGTTAACACATAAAGGAATTGTGCCCTCAACATGACGGGTGCGATCATACCAGCACTAATGCACCGGATCCTATCAGAACTCCAAAGTTAAACGTGCTTGGGTGAGAGTAGTACTAGGATGGGTGACCCCCTGGGAAGTCCTCGTGTTGCACCCCCTTTTCAATTTTATTTGCCCCGGTTGGGGTTGCCAAGATACTTTATCCACCAAATCTCTATTATTGAATCCCACGGAACATTGGGCAAGACATCTTCTTTTCACGTAGAGGCTGGGCCCGCAAACCGAGGGCGTAGGGTTTGTGACCAGGTCTCCGTCGCTCCGGTGCCCATAACTTTTAATCTGTAAAGAGTTACGCGGTGCACAGCATACCGTTACAAAGCTCTCTGAGAGCTCTACGACGGGGGCAGCCAGCTTGCCCGTTGTGCCCGTTTTTGGAGCCCAAAATCGAACGTTTTCATCAGTTTCAGACCAATTTTCTATTTTTGCTCTGTTTTTGGGTCCCGGATCGTACGTCATGAACTGTTAAAAGGATGACAACCTGACTCGCGAGACATCAAAGGGCCCTAATGCGTGTCGATATCACGTCTTGCAAGCATGCTGCGTTGTTGAAGCGGATGGGTTGTCGTTAAGCGCATTGGGCCTTTTGAATGGGCCATCTCTCTAGGCTGGGACTGTGATTAGTTAACACATAAAGGAATTGTGCCCTCAACATGATGGGTGCGATCATACCAGCACTAATGCACCGGATCCCATCAAAACTCCGAAGTTAAGCGTGCTTGGGCGAGAGTAGTACTAGGATGGGTGACCCCTTGGGAAGTCCTCGTGTTGCACCCCCTTTTCAATTTATTTTGCCCTGTTTGGGGTTGCCAAGATACTTTATCCACCAAATCTCTATTACTGAATCCCACGGAACTTTGGGCAAGACAACTTCGCTTCACGTAGAGGCTGGGCCCGCAAATCGAGGGCGTAGGGTTTGTGACCAGGTCTCCGTCGTTCCGGTGCCCATAACTTTTGATAAGTAAAGATTTACGCAGCGCACATCATACGTTGCAAAGCTCTCAGAGGGCTCTACGACGGGGGCAGCCTGCTTGCTCGTTGTACCTATTTTTGGAGCCCAAAATCGAACGTTTTCATCAGTTTCAGGCCACTTTTCTTCTTTTGCTCTGTTTTTTCGTCCCGGATCGTAGTGAACTGTTAAAAGGACGACAACCTGACTCGCGAGACATCAGAGGTCCCTACAACGTGTCGATATCACGTCTAGCAAGCATGCTGCGTTGTTGAAGCGTATGGGTTGTCATTAAGCCCATTGGGCCTTTCGAATGGGCCATCTCTCTAGGTTGGGACTGTGATTGGTTAACACATAAAGGAATTGTACCCTCAACATGACGGGTGCGATCATACCAGCACTAATGCACCGGATCCTATCAGAACTCCAAAGTTAAGCGTGCTTGGGTGAGAGTAGAACTAGGATGGGTGACCCCCTGGGAAGTCCTCGTGTTGCACCCCCTTTTCAATTTTATTTGCCCTGGTTTGGGTTGTCAAGATATTTTATCCACCAAATCTCTATTATTGAATCCCACGGAACATTGGGCAAGACATCTTCTTTTCACGTAGAGGCTGGGCCCGCAAACCGAGGGCGTAGGGTTTGTGACCAGGTCTCTGTCGCTCCGGTGCCCATAACTTTTGATCCGTAAAGAGTTACGCGGTGCACAGTATACCATTGCAAAGCTCTCTGAGAGCTCTACGACGGGGGCAGCCATCTTGCTCGTTGTGCCTGTTTTTGTAGCCCAAAATCGAACGTTTTCATCAGTTTCAGGCCACTTTTCTACTTTTGCTCTGTTTTTCAGTCCCGGATCGTACGTCATGAACTGTTAAAAGGATGACAACCTGACTCGCGAGACATCAAAGGGCCCTAATACGTGTCGATATCACGTCTTGCGAGCATCCTGCATTGTTGAAACGGATGGGTTGTCGTTAAGCGCATTGGGCCTTTTGAATGGGCCATCTCTCTAGGCTGGGACTATGATTAGTTAACACATAAAGGAATTGTGCCCTCAACATGATGGGTGCGATCATACCAGCACTAATGCACCGGATCCCATCAAAACTCCGAAGTTAAGCGTGCTTGGGCGAGAGTAGTACTAGGATGGGTGACCCCCTGGAAAGTCCCCGTGTTGCACCCCATTTTCAATTTTTTTTGCCCTGGTTGGGGTTGCCAAGATACTTTATCCACCAAATCTCTATTACTGAATCCCACGAAACTTTGGGCAAGACAACTTCGTTTCACGTAGAGGCTGGGCCCGCAAATCGAGGGCGTAGGGTTTATGACCAGGTCTCCGTCGTTCCGGTACCCATAATTTTGATCCATAAGTAGTTACGCGTCACACAGCATACCGTTGCAAAGCTCTTTGAGAGTTCTACGACGGGGGCAGCCAGCTTGTTCGCTGTGCCAGATTTTGGAGACCAAAATCGAACGTTTTCATCTGTTTCATGTCACTTTTCTTCTTTTGCTCTATTTTTCCGTCCCGAATCGTAGGTTGTGAATTGTTAAAAGGACGACATCCAGACTCGCGGGACATCATAGGTCCTTACAACGTGTCGATATCACGTCTTGCGAGGATGCTGCGTTGTTGAAGCGGATGGGTTGTCGTTAAGCCCATTGCGCCTTTTGAATGGGCCATCTCTTTAGGCTAGGACTGTGAACCGTTAACACATATAGGAAATGTGCCCTCAATATGACTTGTGCGATCATACCAGCACTAATGCACCGGATCCCATCAAAACACATCGAAGTTAAGCGTGCTTGGACGAGGGTAGTACTAGGATGGGTGACCCCCTGGGAAGTCCTCGTGCTGCACCCCCTTTTCAATTTTTTTTGCCTTGGTTAGGGTTGCCAAGATACTTTATCCACCAAATCTCTTTTACTGAATCCCACGGAACATTGGGCAAGACAACTTCACTTCAGGTAGAGGCTGGGCCCGCAAACCGAGGGCGTAGGGTTTGTGACCAGGTCTCCGTCGCTCCGGTGCCCATAACTTTTGATCCGTAAGGAGTTACGCGGAACACAGCATACCGTTGCAGAGCTCTCTGAGAGCTCTACGACGGGGGCAGAAACCTTGATCGCTGTGCCCCTTTTTGGAGCCCAAAATCTAACATTTTCATCAGTTTCAGGCCACTTTTCTTGTTTTGCTCTATTTTTCCATCCCGGATCGTACGTCGCGAACTGCTAAAAGGACGACAACCTGACTCGCGGGACATCAGAGGGCCCTACAATGTGTCGATATCACGTCTTGCGAGGATGCTGCGTAGTTGAAGCGGATGGGTTGTCGTTTAGCCCATTGGGCCTTTTGAATAGGCCATCTCTCTAGGTTGGGACAGTGAACCGTTAACAAATAATGGAATTGTGCCCTTAACATGACGGGTGCGATCATACCAGCACTAATGCACCGGATCCCATCAGAACTCCAAAGTCAAGCATGCTTGGGCGAGAGTAGTACTAGGATGGGTGACCCCTTGGGAAGTCATCGTGTTGCACCCCCTTTTCAATTTTTTTTGCCCTGGTTAGGGTTGCTAAGATACTTTATCCACCAAATCTCTATTACTGAATTCCACAGAATATTGGGCAAGGCAACTTCGCTTCACATAGAGGCTGGGCCTGCAAACCGAGGGCGTAGGGTTTGTGACTTGGTCTCCGTCGCTCCGGTGCCCATAACTTTTGATCCGTAAGGTGTTACGCGGCACACAGCATACCGTTGCAAAGCTCTCTGAGAGCTCTACAACAGGGGTAGAAAGCTTGCTCGCTATGCTCATTTTTGGAGCCAAAAATCGAACGTTTTCATCAGTTTCAGGCCACTTTTCTTCTTTTGCTCTGTTTTTCCATCCCAGATCGTACGTGGTGAACTGCTAAAAGGACGCCAACCTGACTCGCGGGACATCAGAGGGCCCTACAACGTGTCGATATCACGTCTTGCGAGGATGCTGCATTGTTGAAGCGGATGGGTTGTCGTTAAGCCCATTGGGCCTTTTGAATAGGCCATCTCTCTAGGCTTGGACTGTGAACCGTTAACACATAAAGGAATTGTGCCCTTAACATGACGGGTGCGATCATACCAATACTAATGCACCGGATCCAATCAGAACTCCGAAGTTAAGTGTGCTTGGGCGAGAGTAGTACTAGGATGGGTGACCCCCTGGGAAGTCCTCGTGTTGCACCCCCTTTTCAATTTTTTTTGCCCTGGTTAGGGTTACCAAGATACTTTATCCTCCAAATCTCTATTACAGAGTCCCATGGAACATTGGGCAAGACAACTTCGTTTCACGTAGAGGCTGGGCCCGCAAATCGAGGGCGTAGGGTTTGTGACCAGGCCTCCGTCGCTCCGGTGCCCATAACTTTTGATCCGTAAGGAGTTACGCGGCGCACAGCGTACCATTGCAAAGCTCTCTGAGAGCTCTACGACGGGGGCAGCCAGCTTGCTCGCTGAGCCCATTTTTGGAGCATAAAATCGAATGTTTTCATCAGTTTCAGGCCACTTTTTTTCTTTTGCTCTGTTTTTTAGTCCCGGATCGTACGTCGTGAACTGTTAAAAGGACGACAACCTGACTCGTGGGACATCAGAGGGCCCAACATCGTGTCGATATCACGTCTTGCAAGCATGTTGCGTTGTTGAAGCTGATGGTTTGCCTTTAAGTCCATCGGGCCTTTTGAATGGGCCATCTCTCTAGGCTGGGACTGTGAACCATTAACACATATAGAAATTGTGCCCTCAACATGACGGGTGCGATCATACCAGCAGTAATGCACCAGATCCCATCAGAACTCCGAAGTTAAGCATGCTTGGGCAGCCAAACAACTTCGCTTCACGTAGAGGCTGGGCTCGCAAACCGAGGGCGTAGGTTTTGTGACCAGGTCTCCGTTGCTCCGGAGCCCATAACTTTTGATCCGTAAGGAGTTACGCAGCGCATAGCATACCGTTGCAAAGCTCTCTGAGAGCTCTACGACAGGGGCAGCCAGCTTGCTCGCTGTGCCCGTTTTTTGAGCCCAAAATCGAACATTTTCATCAGTTTCAGGCCACTTTTCTTCTTTCGCTCTATTTTTTTGTCCCGAATCGTACATCGTGAACTGTTAAAAGGACGACAACCTGACTCACGGGACATCAGTGGGCCCTACAAGTTGTCAATATCACATCTGGTGAGGATGCTGCATTGTTGAAGCGGATGGGTTGTCATTAAGCCCATTGGGCCTTTTGAATGGGCCATCTCTCTAGGTTGTGACTGTGAACCGTTAACACATAAAGGAATTGTGCCCTCGACATGATGGGTGCGATCATACCAGCACTAATGCACCGGATCCCATCAGAACTCCGAAGTTAAGCATGCTTGGGCGAGAGTAGTACTAGGATGGGTGACCCCCTAGGAAGTTCCCGTGTTGCACCCCCTTTTCAATTTTTTTTGCCCTGGTTAGGGTTGCCAAGATACTTTATCTACCAAATCTCTATTACTGAATCCCACGGAACATTGGGCAAGACAACTTCATTTCACGTAGAGGCTGGGCCCTGAAACCGAGGGCGTAGGGTTTGTGACCAGGTCTCTGTCGCTCCGGTGCCCTTTACTTTTGATCCGTAAGGAGTTACGCGGCGCATAGCATACCGTTCCAAAGCTCTCTGAGAGCTCTACTACGGGGGCAGCTAGCATCCTCGCTGTGCCCATTTTTGAAGCCCAAAATCGAACGTTTTCATCAGTTTCAGGATACTTTTCTTCTTTTGCTCTGTTTTTCCGTCCCGGATCGTACGTCGTGCACTTTGAAAAGGACGACAACTTGACTCGCGGGACATCAGAGGGCCCTACAACGTGTCGATATCACGTCTTGCAAGCATGCTCCGTTGTTGAAGCGGATGGGTTGTCGTTAAGCCCATTGGGCCGTTTGAATGGGCCATCTCTCATGGCTGGGACTGTGATTAGTTAACACATAAAGGACTTGTGCCCTCAACATGACGGGTGCGATCATACCAGCACTAATGCACCGGATCCCATCAGAACTCTGAAGTTAAGCGTGCTTGGGCGAGAGTAGTACTAGAATAGGTGACCCCCTGGGAAGTCCTCGTGTTGCACACACTTTTCAATTTTTTTGCCCTGGTTAGGGTTGCCAAGATTCTTTATCCACCAAATCTCTATTATTGAATCCCACGGAACATTAGGCAAGACAACTTCCCTTCACGTAGAGGCTGGGCCCGTAAACAGAGGGCGTAGGGTTTGTGACCAGGTCTCCGTCGCTCCGGTGCCCATAACTTTCGATCCGTAAGGAGTTACGCGGCGCACAGCATACCGTTGCAAAGCTCTCTGAGAGCTCTATGACGGGGGCAGCCAGTTTCCTCGCTGTGCCCTTTTTTGGAGCCCAAAATCAAATGTTTTCATTAGTTTCAGGCCACTTTTCTTTTTTTGCTATGCTTTTTCGTCCCGGATCATACGTCGTGAACTGTTAAAATGACGACAACCTGACTCGCGAGGCATCAAAGGGCGCTACAACGTGTCGATATCATGTCTTGCGAGGATGTTGCATTGTTGAAGCGGATGGGTTGTCGCTAAACCCATTGGGCCTTTTGAATTGGCATCTCTCTAGGCTGTGACTGTGAACAATTAACACATATAGGAATTGTGCCCTCAACATGATGGGTGCGATCATACCAGCACTAATGCACTGGATCCCATCAGAACTCCGAAGTGAAGCGTGCTTGGGCGAGAGTAGTACTAGGATGGGTGACCCCCTAGGAAGTCCTCGTGTTGCACCCCCTTTTCAATTTTTTTTGCCCTGGTTAGGGTTGCCAACATACTTTATCCACCAAATATCTATTACTGAATCCCACGGAACATTGGGCAAGACAACTTCGCTTCACGTAGAGGTTGCGCCCGCAAACCGAGGATGTAGGGTTTGTGAACAGGTCTCCGTCGCTCCGGTGCCCATAACTTTTGATCCGTAAGGAGTTACGTGGCGCACAGCATACCGTTGCTAAGCTCTTTGAGAGCTCTACGACGGGGGCAGCCAGCTTGCTTGCTGTGCCCCTTTTTTTAGCCGAAAATTGAACGTTTTCATCAGTTTCAGGCCACTTTTCTTCTTTTGCTCTGTTTTTCTGTCCCGGATCGTACATCGTGAACTGTTAAAAGGACGACAACCTGACTCGCGGGACATCAGAGGGCCGTACAATGTGTCGATATCACCTCTGGTGAGGATGTTGCGTTGTTGAAGCGGATGGGTTGTCGTTAAGCCCATTGGGCCTTTTGAATGGGACATCTGTCTAGGCTGGGACTGTGAATAGTTAACACATAAAGGAATTGTGCCCTCAACATGACGGGTGGGATCATACCAGCACTAATGCACCGGATCCCATCCGAACTCCGAAGTTAAGCGTGCTTGGGCCAGAGTAGTACTAGGATGGGTGACCCCCTGAGAAGTCCTCGTGTTGCACCCCATTTTCAAATTTTTTTGCCCTGGTTAGGGTTGCCAAGATACTTTATCCACCAAATCTCTATTCTTGAATCTCACGGAACATTGGGCATGACAACTTCGCTTCACGTAGAGGCTGGGCCAGCAAACCGAGGGCGTAGGGTTTGTGACCAGGCCTCCGTCGCTCCGGTGCCCATAACTTTTGATCCGTAAGGAGTTACGCGGCGCACAGCATACCGTTGCAAAGCTCTCTGAGAGCTCTACGATGGGGGCAGCCAGCTTGCTCGCTATGACCATTTTTGAAGACCAAAATCAAATGTTTTCATCAGTTTAAGGCCACTTTTCTTCTTTTGCTCTGTTTTTCCTTCCCGGATCGTACGTCGTGAACAGTTAAAAGGACGATAACCTGACTCCCTAGACATCAGAGGGCCTTACAACGTGTCGATATCACGTCTGGTGAGGATGCTGCGTTGTTGTAGCGGATAGGTTGTCGTTAAGTCCATTGGGCCTTTTGAATGAGACATCTCTCTAGGCTGGGACTGTGAACAGTTAACACATAAAGGAATTATGCCCTCAACATGACGGGTGCGATCATACTTGCACTGATGCACCGGATCCCATCAGAACTCCGAAGTTAAGCGTGCTTGGGCGAGGGTAGTACTAGGATGGGTGACCCCCTGGGAAGTCCTCGTGTTGCACCCCCTTTTCAATTTTTTTTGCCCTGGTTAGGGTTGCCAGGATACTTTATCCACCAAATCTCTATTACTGAATCCCACGGAACATTGGGCAAGACAACTTCGCTTCACGTAGAGGCTGGGCCCGCAAACCAAGGGCGTAGGGTTTGTGACCAGGTCTCCGTCGCTCCAGTGCCCATAACTTTTGATCTGTAAGGAGTTACCTGGCGCACAGCATACCGTTGCAAAGCTCTCTAAGAGCTCTACGACGGGGGCAGGCAGCTTGCTCGCTTTGCCAGTTTTTGGAGCCAAAAATAGAATGTTTTCATTAGTTTCAGGTCACTTTTCTTCTTTTGCTCTATTTTTCCGTCCCGGATCGTACATCGTGAACATTTAAAAGGACGACAACCTAACTCGCGGGACATCAGAGGGCCCTACGACGTGTCGATATCACGTCTTGCAAGCATGTTGCGTTATTGAAGCGGATGGGTTGTCGTTTAGCCCATTGGGCCTTTTGAATGGGCCATCTCTCTAGGCTGGGACTGTGAACCGTTAACACATATAGGAATTGGGCCCTCAACATGACAGGTGCGATCATACCAGCACTAATGCACTGGATTTCATCAGAACTCCGAAGTTAAGCGTGTTTGTGCGAGAGTAGTACTAAGATGGGTGACCCGTGGGAAGTCCTCGTGTTACACCCCCTTTTCAATTTTTTTTCCTCTGGTTAGGGTTGCCAAGATACTTTATCCTCCAAATCTCTATTACTGAATCCCACGGAACATTGGGCAAGACAACTTCGCTTCACGTAGAGGCTGGGCCTGCAAACCGAGGGCTTAAGGTTTGGGACCAGGTGTCCGTCGCCCCGGTGCCTATAACTTTCGATCCGTAAGGAGTTACACGGCGCACAGCATACCGTTGCAAAGCTCTCTGAGAGCTCTACGACGTGGGCAGCCTGCTTGCTTGATGTGCCCCTTTTTGGTGCCGAAAATCAAACGTTTTCATCAATTTCAGGCCACTTTTCTTCTTTTGCTCTGTTTTTTCATCCCGGATCGTACATCGTGAACGGTTAAAAGGATGACAACCTAACTCGCGGGACATCAGAGGGCCCTACAACGTGTCGATATCACATCTGGTGAGGATGCTGCGTTGTTGAAGCGGATGGGTTGTCGTTAAGCCCATTTGGCCTTTTGAATGGGACATCTCTCTAGGCTGGGACTGTGAACAGTTAACACATAAAGGAATTGTGCCCTCAACATGACGGGTGCGATCATACCAGCACTAATGCACCGGATCCCATCCGAACTCCGAAGTTAAGCGTGCTTGGGCGAGGGTAGTACTAGGATGGGTGACCCCCTGGGAAGTCCTCGTGTTGCACCCCATTTTCAATTTTTTTAGCCCCGGTTAGGGTTGCCAAGATACTTTATCCACCAAATCTCTATTACTGAATCCTACGGATCATTGGGCAAGACAACTTCGCATCACGTAGAGGCTGGGCCCGCAAACCGAGGGCGTAGGATTTATGACCAGGTGTCCGTCGCTCCGGTGCCATAACTTTTGATCCGTAAGGAGTTACGCGGCGCACAGCATACCGTTACAAAGCTCTCTGAGAGCTCTACGATGGGGCAGCTGGCTTGCTCACTATGCCCATTTTTGGAGCCCAAAATTGAACATTTTCATCTGTTTCAAGCCACTTTTCTTCTTTTGCTCTATTTTTTCCTCCCGGATCGTACGTCGTGAACTATTAAAACGACGACAACCTGACTCCCTGGACATCAGAGGGCCTTAAAACGAGTCGATATCACGTCTGGTAAGGATGCTGCGTTGTTGAATCGGATGGGTTGTCGTTAAGTCAATTGGGCCTTTTGAATGACACATCTCTCTAGGCTGGGACTGTGAACAGTTAACACATAAATGAATTGGGCCCTCAACATGACGGGTGCGATCATACCTACACTGATGCACCGGATCCCATCAGAACTCCGAAGTTAAGCGTGCTTGGGCGAGGGTAGTACTAGGATGGGTGACCCCTTGGGAAGTCCTCGTGTTGCACCCCATTTTCAATTTTTTTTGCCCTGGTTAGGGTTGCCAAGATACTTTATCCACCAAATCTCTATTATTGAATCCCACGGAACATTGGGCAAGACAACTTCGCTTCACGTAGAGGCTGGGCCCACAAACCGAGGGCGTAAGGTTTGTGACCAGGTCTCCGTCACTCCGGTGCCCATAACTTTTGATCTGTAAGGAGTTACCTGGCGCACAGCATACTGTTGCAAAGCTCTCTAAGAGCTCTACGACAGGGGCAGCCGGCTTGCTCGCTTTGCCAGTTTTTGGAGCGTAAAATAGAATGTTTTCATCAGTTTCAGGTCACTTTTCTTCTTTTGCTCTGTTTTTTCGTCCCGGATCGTACATCGTGAACTGTTAAAAGGACGACAACCTGACTCGCGGGACATCCGAGAGCCCTAGAACGTGTCGATATCACGTCTTGCAAGCATGCTGCGTTGTTGAAGCGGATGGGTTGTCGTTAAGCCCATTGGGCCTTTTGAATGGGCCATCTCTCTAGGCTGGTACTGTGAACCGTTAACACATATTGGAATTATGCCCTCAACATGACAGGAGTGATCATACCAGCACTAATGCACCGGATCCCTTCAGAACTCCAAAGTTAAGCGTGCTTGGACGAGAGTAGTACTAGGATGGGTGACCCCCTGGGAAGTCCTCATGTTGCACCCCCTTTTCAATTTTTTTTGCCCTGGTTGGTGTTGCCATGATACTTTATCCACCAAATCTCTATTTCTAAATCCCACGGAACATTGGGCAAGACAACTTCGCTTCACGTAGAGGCTGGGCCCGCAAACCGAGGGCGTAGGGTTTGTGACCAGGTCTCCGTCGCTCCGGTGCCCATAACTTTTGATCCGTAAGTAGTTACGCTACGCACAGCATACCGTTGCAAAGCTCTCTGAGAGCTCTACGACGGGGGCAGCAAGCTTGCTCGCTACGCCCATTTTTGGAGCCCAAAATCGAACGTTTTCATCAGTTTCATGCCACTTTTCTTCTTTTCTTCGGTTTTTTCATCCCGGATCGTACGTCGTGACCTGTTAAAAGGACAACAACCTGACTCGCAGGACATCAGAGGGCCTTACAACTTGTCGATATCACGTCTGGTGAGGATGCTGCGTTGTTGAAGCGGATGGGTTGTCGTTAAGTCCATTGGGCCTTTTGAATTGGACATTGCTCTAGGCTGGGACTGTGAACAGTTAACACAAAAAGGAATTGTGCCCTCAACATGACGGGTGCGATCATACCAGCACTAATGCACCGGATCCCATCCGAACTCCGAAGTTAAGCGTGCTTGGACGAGAGTAGTACTAGGATAGGTGACCCTTTGGGAAGTCCTCGTGTTGCACCCCCTTTTCAAATTTTTTTGCCTTGGTTAGGGTTGCCAAGATACTTTATCCAACAAATCTCTATTAATGAATCCCATGGAACATTGGGTAAGACAACTCCGCTTCACGTAGAGGCTGGGCCCGCAAACCGCGGGCGTAGGGTTTGTGACCAGGTCTCCGTCGCTCCGGTGCCCATAACTTTTGATCCTTAAGGAGTTACGCAGCGCGCAGCATACCGTTGCAAAGCTCTCTGAGAGCTCTACAACGGGGGCAGCCATCTTGCTCGATTTTCCAGTTTTTGGATCCCAAAATCGAACGTTTTCATCAGTTTCAGACCACTTTTCTTCTTTTGCTTTATTTTTCCATCCCGGATCGTACATCGTGAACTGTTAAAAGGACGACAACCTGACTCGCGGGACGACAAAGGGCCCTACAACGTGTCGATATCACGTCTTGCAAGCATGCTGCGTTGTTGAAGCGGATGGTTTGTCGTTAAGCCCATTGGGCCTTTTCAATGGGCCATCTCTCTAGGCTGGGACTGTGAACCGTTAACACATATAAGAATTGTGCCCTCAACATGACTGGAGCGATCATACCAGCACTAATGCACCGGATCCCATTAGAACTCCGAAGTTTAGCGTGCTTGGACGATAGTAGTACTAGGATGGGTGACCCCCTGGGAAGTCCTCGTGTTGCACCCCATTTTCAATTTTTTTTGCCCTGGTTGGGGTTGCCAAGATACTCTATCCACCAAATCTCTATTACTAAATCCCACGGAATATTGGGCAAGACAACTTCGCTTCACGTAGAGTCTGGGCCTGCAAACCGACGGCGTAGGATTTGTGACAAGGTCTCCGTCGCTCCGGTGCCAATAACTTTTGATCCGTAAGTAGTTACGCGGCGCACAGCATACCGTTGCAAAGCTCTCTGAGAGCTCTACGACAGGGTCAGCAAGCTTGCACGCTGTGCCCGTTTTTGGAGCCCAAAATCGAACGTTTTCATCAGTTTCAGGCCACTTTTCTCCTTTTGTTCTGTTTTTCCGTCCCGGATCGTAGGTCGTGACCTGTTAAAAGGACGACAACCTGACTCGCTGGACATCAGAGGGCCTTACAACGTGTCGATATCACGTTTGGTGAGGATGCTGCGTTGTTGAAGCGGATGGGTTGTCGTTAAGTCCATTGGGCCTTTTGAATGGGCCATCTCTCTAGGCTAGGACTGTGAACCGTTAACACATATAGGAATTGTGCCCTCAACATGACGGGTGCCATCATACCAGCACTAATGCACCGGATCCCATCCGAACTCCGAAGTTAAGCGTGCTTGGGCGAGAGTAGTACTAGGATAAGTGACCCCCTGGGAAGTCCTCGTGTTGTACCCCCTTTTCAATTTTTTTTGTCCTGGTTAGGGTTGCCAAGATACTTTATCCACCAAATCTCTATTACTGAATCCCACAGAACATTGGACACAACTTGTCACGCCCCAACCTGGCCTATGAAGATTTGACACTTAATGTTTTGGCCTAAACTCGAAAATTTTACAAAAAATGGGCAGCATAATGGCTGTAATTGGGCTCTTTGGTTTGACCTAATTCTCTAGACACCTCAATTATTCCAATCATTAACCCAATTTTCTTAAGGACTCCTATTTGTCACCAACCGATTTGCCTACTAGTTTATCTTGAAGGTCTTGTTTGGTTAATAAGCCTAACAGGATAACTATGTCCCATTTATTTGTCAATTTCCTATCATGCAAGTACCTCTTATCCTTTAGTTTTCAAGTGAGCACCTAAGTGAAATTAGATAGAATTAACTTAGTTGATTGTTCATCTAGTGGTTTGAATGCCTACGATAACTACCAATTAAGAAACGAAAGGAAACCACTAAATAAAAGTTCGTCCTGCTATAGGTAGTACAATCCCAGAATTAGACCCAAATTACAATGGGGTCATTTACGTCAATAAAATGAATAGTTTGCAATCAAACACAACATCCATATAGCAACCACTTTCAGGCAAAGCACAAAAGCACGTATGGACAGGCAATCACTCCAAGGAATCATCGATAGGCACGTTGTCCTCGGGTACCTGTACCTGTTCTTCTTCACCTGTGATAAAAAGAGGGTGAGTCCTTATGAACTCAACGAGGGGAAACGAGAAATATGTTTTGAAACTCATTTTTCGGTTCAATTTATGAAAACTCTTTTTGAAAACATGTCATGTATTACAAATAATAAGGTACGCAAATATATGAAACAAATCGAGTAACAGATACATTTACCAATCATTTCAAGGATACGGTGAGCAGTTGCTCACAATTTCGATTTCGATACAATTGTTGCGGCCGACTTCAATAATCTACTTATCGCTCCCAATTGGGTGTACTTCGGATATACCCCGAAACCTACGACCCAACTCTCCAAGGGTGGAATGCCAAGCGAGAGAGGGAATTGGACCATGGTAGTCACGGGAGCACCGGCAAGCCCTATGCCGCCCGGCGTTCGTGAAACGCTACCATGCCACAATGAAAGGTTGCAACCTCGTATGCAATGCACATTTATAACATTTAACATATCACATTAGGAGGACAACAAAGTAGGTCGCCTCCGAACAGTTATAAGGTCGCACGTTGTCAAGTAGTCAAACAAGGCACGATAAGACAAGTAATTTCAGTTGAAAGGCATATAGAGCCATATGAACATTAAACGGGCAGCCATGTAACACATGTAAGTCAAGCCATATAGCTCATTTCGAAGTCCACGTAATCAAGTGATACGATTATTCAACATGCAACAACATCTACGTGGGTTCGGATGCAAGAAAAGCCTATTTGTCAACATGCAATGATCAAAATTACATTTAAGCTTATAAGGGAAACTACGGGCAGCCTACTAAACATATAATTCCACACAATATTCAAATGATCAACACTTAGCAAAACTACCTAGTCATTAGGGTTTCCATTTCGTGCATATTTGTGCAATTTGAGCCTCAACCAAACTCAAAGTCAATCTCAAACCATGCATCATATAATTCAACATCCTCAAGTACTCAAAACAGTCCACACAACATCTCAACACCACAATTCCAAGCAATTAACACCACAAGAGAGGTTACAATAATTGTTTCTAAGTACAACATTAAGTGAAACCCTTGCTGCAATAGGCTGTTTTCTCACAATCAATAGGATAATCAAACAATATCCAAATCCAGTGAATAAGATGTCAAATTAAAGCTTACGAAGTTATCTAAAATCATAAAGAAACCATGCATCAATTGGAGTTCGGAATCATTAGATATAGCCGAAACAGTGGAATAGCACAAAACTGTCCAGATTTGCACACTTTTCAGTAATTGACGTTTTTGAGGTCCTACGGTTCAGATTTAGCCTTGGTCCATTTCTGACAAAATTATCCAGAACTGAAAAATATAGAAGCACACCAAATTTTATGCATTTTGGACATCATTTACTAAGTCAAATATGGTTCGTTCCACAAGGTCAGTGCATCTGCCAAAACCTGCTTCATTTTTCCAGATTTCCAGATTTGGCCACATTTTAAAGATTTGCCATTTTGAGGACCTTAGAGTCAAAATTAGCTTCGGCCTATTTCTGGGAAAAATATTCAAAACTGTCCAAACTAGTCACCTACCAATTTTCATAAATTTTAAGCATCAGTTTCCTAGCTAAAATTACCTCAAAACAGACTGGTCAGAGATCTGTCAACAATCTGACTTCACCTAGCATCACTTTCAAGCCAAGATCTTGCCATGCATGGTTGTTTAAGCTTATGAACGACCCTATAACTCAAGTACAGAAGCAAAGACATACATTCATGAGCATGCAAGTGAATTTTTGAAGGATTTTCAAAAGGTTTTAGCCCTCACCTTAGCAATCAACCCAAAAGATGCACAAAAACTTGTTGAAGCCCAAATCTCTTCTTCTTCTTGCTTAGCCGAGATTCCAACTTGGTTTTCTCTATTTTTCCTAGCCTAGTGATCAATCTCTTAGTACATTCATGTGGTTAGAACAAGAAGAAAAGAAATGGAAGCTTAAAAACTCACCAAGGCCGAAAATGGTGACTCAACATGCTTGCATGTGTGTTTCTTGCATCCTAGCTTGCTTGGGTGAGTTTCTTTGCTTGTTGTTTGTCTTGAAGCACCATAGGATGATGCAGATGAGCTAAGGGATGAAGAAACTCAGCCCAAAACCGAGATGGAGAGAGAGAATGAGAGGGAGAGAGAGAAGGTTGAGGAAGAAAGAAGAAATGACAAAAAAATGAAAGCCTTTGCATCCTTTAAGCATGTGGTTGGCCTTGGGCCAATAAATTCTGATTTTTGTGTCTTCAATGTGTGATTTTAAAATGTTTAGCATGGGAAAGGATGGTTTGGTTGAGCAAGGTAGAGGATTTAGGTGGTTTTGAGCATTTTTTTATGCATTGTGCTAAGTGTTTGTCATAGTTTGTCTAGGAATAATTCTTTATGCATTTGTGTCATTAGAATTGTCATAGGAATGTTGGGAAATTAGGGAATCTATGTAGAATAAAATATAGGAATGTTTGTTGATGAGTTGAATTATGAATAGAATAATAGATAGTGGAAAATGTAGGAGTAGTTTAGTACTATTTTATTGTTAGTGGAGTTTGTAGAGAATTTGAATTAGGAATATAATATTGGTTAGTGGATTGTGTAGGATTATTTTAGTGTCTAGTGCTTTGTGTAGGATTCTTTCTTGATTAACGTGGTGGCACGGATTCCTAGATCTAGGGCACGAATTACGAGGTAGACACGAACTACGAGATAAGACACGAACTTCAAGACTAATGCACGTAATTCAAGACACGACTCTTAAACCTAGGTTAAAGCACGCAGTTCAAGGTTAATGCACATGAAACGAAGAGACACACGTAAATCAAGGTCTCCCACGTAAATTAAGGTCATGGCATGTTTATCTAGGTATCGAACGTATATCGAGGATTAGGGCACACAATTCAAGGTTAAGGCACGTATAACGAGGCATGCACGAAAACCAAGACATGGCACGTAATCCAAGGTCGGTCATATAATTTTAGGTATAAGGCACGCAAATCGAGGTAGGACACGTTATTCGGGGTTGAGCCTCACACAACTTCACTTCACGTAGAGGCTGGGCCCGCAAACCAAGGGCGTAGGGTTTGTGACCAAGTCTCCGTCGCTCCAGTGCCCATAACTTTTGATCCGTAAGGAGTTACGTGGCGCACAGCATACCGATGCAAAGCTCTCTGAGAGCTCTACGACGGGGGCAGCCAGCTTGCTCGCTGTGCCCGTTTTTTGAGCCCAAAATCGAACATTTTCATCAGTTTCAGGCCACTTTTCTTCTTTTGCTCTGTTTTTCTGTCCCGGATCGTACGTCGTGAACTGTTAAAAGGATGACAACCTGACTCGCGGGACATCAAAGGGCCCTACAACGTGTCAATATCACGTCTGGTGAAGATGCTGCATTGTTGAAGCGGATGCGTTGTCGTTAAGCCCATTGGGCCTTTTGAATGGGCCATCTCTCTAGGCTGGGACTGTGAACCGTTAACGCATAAAGGAATTGTGTCCTCAACATGACGGGTGCGTTCATACCAGCACTAATGCACCGGATCCCATCAGAACTCCGAAGTTAAGCGTGCTTGGGCAAGAGTAGTACTAGGATGGGTGACCCCTTGGGAAGTCCTCGTGTTGCACCCCCTTTTCAATTTTTTTTGCCCTGGTTAGGGTTGCCAAGATACTTTATCCACCAAATCTCAATTACTGAATCCCACGGAACATTGGGCAAGACAACTTCGCTTCACGTAGAGGCTGGGCCCGCAAACCGAGGGCGTAGGGTTTGTGACCAGGTCTCCGTCGCTCCGGTGCCCATAACGTTTGATCCGTAAAGAGTTACGCGGCGCACAGCATACCATTGCAAAGCTCTCTGAGAGCTCTACGACGGGGGCAGCCAGTTTGCTCGATGTGCCCATTTTTGGAGCCCAAAATTGAACGTTTTCATCAGTTTCAGGCCACTTTTCTTCTTTTTCTCTGTTTTTTCGTCCCGGATCGTACGTCGTAAATTGTTAAAAGGACGACAACCTGACTAGCGGGACATCAGAAGGCCCCACAACGTGTCGATATCATGTATTGTGAGGATGTTGTGTTGTTGAAGCGGATAAGTTGTCGTTAAGCCCATTGGGCCGTTTGAATGGGCTATCTCTCTAGGCTGGGACTGTGAACCGTTAACACATAAAGGAATTGTGCCCTTGACATGATGGGTGCGATCATACTAGCACTAATGCACCGGATCCCATCAGAACTCCGAAGTTAAGCATTCTTGGGCGAGAGTAGTACTAGGATGGGTGATCCCCTGGGAAGTCCCCGTGTTGCACCCCTTTTCAATTTTTTTTGCCCTGGTTAGGTTTGCCAAGATACTTTATCTACCAAATCTCTATTACTAAATCCCACGGAACATTAGGCAAGACAACTTCATTTCACGTAGAGGATGGGCCCTGAAACCGAGGGCGTAAGGTTTGTGACCAGGTCTCCGTCGCTCTAGTGCCCATTAATTTTGATCCGTAAGGAGTTACGCGGCGCATAGCATACCGTTCCAAAGCTCTCTGAGAGCTCTACGACGGGGGCAGCTAGCATCTTCTCTGTGCCCATTTTTGAAGCCCAAAATCGAACGTTTTCATCAGTTTCAGGCTACTTTGCTTCTTTTGTTATGTTTTTCCGTCCCGTATTGTACGTCGTGAATTGTTAAAAGGACGACAACCTGACTCGCGGGACATCAGAGGGCCTTACAAGATGTTGATATCACGTCTTGCAAGCATGATGCGTTGTTGAAGCGGATGGGTTGTCGTTAAGCCCATTGGGCCTTTTGAATGGGCCATCTCTCATGGCTGGGACTGTGATTAGTTAACACATAAAGGAATTGTTCCCTCAACATGACGAGTGCGATCATACCAGCACTAATGCACCGGATCCCCTCAGAACTCCGAAGTTAAGTGTGCTTGGGCGAGAGTAGTACTAGAATAGGTGACCCCCTGGGAAGTCCTCGTGTTGCACACCCTTTTCAATTTTTTTGCCCTGGTTAGGGTTGCCAAGATTCTTTATCCACCAAATCTCTATTATTGAATCCCACGGAACATTAGGCAAGACAACTTCCCTTCACGTAAAGGCTGGGCCCGCAAACCGAGAGCGTAGGGTTTGTGACCAGGTCTCCGTCGCTCCGGTGCCCTTAACTTTCGATCCGTAAGGAGTTACGCGGCGCACAGCATAACCTTGCAAAGCTCTTTGAGTGCTCTATGACGGGGGCAGCCAGCTTGCTCGCTGTGCCTATTTTTGGAGCCCAAAATCGAATGTTTTCATTAGTTTCAGGCCACTTTTCTTCTTTTGCTATGCTTTTCCGTCCCGGATCGTACGTCTTGAACTGTTAAAACGACGACAACCTGACTCGCGAGACATCAGAGGGCGCTACAACGTGTCGATATCACGTCTTGCGAGGATGTTGCGTTGTTGAAGCGGATGGGTTGTCGCTAAACCCATTGGGCCTTTTGAATGGGGCATCTCTCTAGGCTGGGACTGTCAACCGTTAACACATATAGGAATTGTGCCCTTAACATGACGGGTGCAATCATACCAGCACTAATGCACTGGATCCCATCAGAACTCCGAAGTGAAGCGTGCTTGGGCTAGAGTAGTACTAGGACGGGTGACCCCCTGGGAAGTCCTCGTATTGCACCCCCTTTTCAATTTTTTTGGCCCTGGTTAGGGTTGCCAACATACTTTATCCACCAAATCTCTATTATTGAATCTCACGAAACATTGGTCAAGACAACTTCGTTTCACGAAGAGGCTGGGCCCACAAACCGAGGGCGTAGGGTTTGTGACCAGGTCTCCGTCGCTCCGGTGCCCATAACTTTTGATCCGTAATGAGTTACGCGGCGCACAGCATACCGTTGCAAAGCTCTATGAGAGCTCTACGACGGGGGCAGCCAACATGCTCGCTGTGCCCATTTTTGGAGCCCAAAATCGAATGTTTTCATAAGTGTCAGGCCACTTTTCTTCTTTTGCCCTGTTTTTCCGTCCCGGATCGAACATCATGAACTGTTAAAAGGACGACAACCAAACTCACGGGACATCAGAGGGCCCTACAATATGTCGATATCACGTCTTGGAAGCATGCTGCGTTGTTGAAGTGGATGAGTTGTCGTTAAGCCCATTGGGCCTTTTGAATGGGCCATCTCTCTAGGCTGTGACTGTTAACAGTTAACACATATAGGAATTGGGCCCTCAACATGACAGGTGCGATCATACCAGCACTAATGCACCGGATTCCATCAGAACTCCGAAGTTTAGCGTGCTTGGGCGAGAGTAGTACTAGGATGGCTGACCCTTGGGAAGTGCTCGTGTTCCACCCCATTTTCAATTTTTTTTGCCGTGGTTATGGTTGCCAAGATACTTTATCCGCCAAATCTCTATTACTGAATCCCACGGAACATTGGGCAAGACAACTTCGTTTCACGTAGAGGCTGGGCCCCCAAACCGAGGGCGTAGGGTTTGTGACCAGGTCTCCGTCGTTCCGGTGCCCATAGCTTTTGTTCCGTAAGGAGTTACGCGGCGCACAACATACCGTTGCTTAGCTCTCTGAGAGCTCTACGACGGGGGCAGCTAGCTTGCTTGCTGTGCCCATTTTTGGAGCCGAAAATCGAACGTTTTCAGAAGTTTCAGGCCACTTTTTTTCTTCTGCTCTGTTTTTCCGTCCCGGATCGTACATCGTGAACTGTTTAAAGGACAACTACCTGACTCGCGGGACATCAGAGGGCCCTACAACATGTCGATATCACATCTGGTGAGGATGCTGCATTGTTGAAGCGGATGGGTTGTCGTTAAGCCCATTGGGCCTTTTGAATGGGACATCTCTCTATGCTGGGACTGTGAACAGTTAACACATAAAGGAATTATGCCCTCAACATGACGGGTGCGATCATACCAGCACTAATGCACTGGATCCCATCCGAACTTCGAAGTTAAGCGTGCTTGGGCGAGAGTAGTACTAGGATGGGTGACCCCTTGGAAGTCCTCGTGTTGCACCGCCTTTTCAATTTTTTTTGCCCTGGTTAGGGTTGCCAATATACTTTATCCACCAAATATCTGTTATTGAATCCCACGGAACATTGGGCAAGACAACTTCGCTTCACGTAGAGGCTGGGCCCGCAAACCGAGGGCGTAGGGTTTGTGACCAGGTCTCCGTCGCTCCGGTGCCCATAACTTTTGATCCGTAAGGAGTTACGCGGCGCACAGCATACCGTTGCAAAGCTCTCTGAGAGCTCTACGACGGGGGCAGCTAGCTTGCTTGCTGTGCCCATTTTTGGAGCCGAAAATCGAATATTTTCAAAAGTTTCAGGCCACTTTTCTTCTTCTGCTTTGTTTTTCCGTCCCGGATCGTACATCGTGAACTGTTAAAAGGACGACTACCTGACTCGCGGGACATCAGAGGGCCCTACAACATGTCGATATCACATCTGGTGAGGATGCTGCGTTGTTGAAGCGGATGGGTTGTCGTTAAGCCCATTGGGCCTTTTGAATGGGACATCTCTCTATGCTGGGACTGTGAACAGTTAACACATAAAGGAATTATGCCCTCAACATGACGGGTGCGATCATACCAGCACTAATGCACCGGATCCCATCTGAACTTCGAAGTTAAGCGTGCTTGGGCGAGAGTAGTACTAAGATGGGTGACCCCCATGGAAATCCTCGTGTTGCACCCCTTTTCAATTTTTTTTGCCCTGGTTAGGGCTGCCAAGATACTTTATCCACCAAATATCTATTATTGAATCCCACGGAACATTGGGCAAGACAACTTCGCTTCACGTAGAGGCTGGGCCCGCAAACCGAGGGTGTAGGGTTTTTGATCAGGTCTCCGTCGCTCCGGTGCCCATAACTTTTGATCTGTAAGGAGTTACCTGGCGCACAACATACCGTTGCAAAGCTCTCTAAGAGCTCTACGACGGGGGCAGCCAGTTTGCTCGCTTTGCCAATTTTTTGAGCGCAAAATAGAATGTTTTCATCATTTTCAGGTCACTTTTCTTCTTTTGCTCTGTTTTTTCGTCCCAGATCGTACATCGTGAACTGTTAAAAGGACGACAACCTGACTCATGGGACATCAGAGGGCCCTACAACGTATCGATATCACGTCTTGCAAACATGCTGTGTTGTTGAAGCGGATGGGTTATCGTTAAGCCCATTGGGCCTTTTGAATGGGCCATCTCTCTAGGCTGGTATTGTGAACCGTTAACACATATAAGAATTGGGTCCTCAACATGACAGGTGCGATCATACCAGCACTAATGCACTGGATTCCATCAGAACTCCGTAGTTAAGGGTGCTTGGGCCAGACTAGTACTAGGATGGGTGACCCCTGGGAAGTCCTCGTGTTGCACCCCCTTTTCAATTTTTTTTGCCCTGGTTAGGGTTGCCAAGATACTTTATCCACCAAATCTCTATTACTGAATCTCACGGAACATTAGGCAAGACAACTTTGCTTCACGTAGAGGCTGGGCCCGCAAACCGAGGGCATAGGGTTTGTGACTAGGTCTCCGTCGCTCCGGTGCCCATAACTTTTGATCCGTAAGGAGTTACGCGGCGCACAACATACCGTTGCAAAGCTCTCTAAGAGCTCTACGACGGGGGCAGCCAGCTTGCTCGCTATGCCCATTTTTGGAGCCCAAAATCGAACGTTTTCATCAGTTTCAGACCACTTTTCTTCTTTTTCTCTGTTTGTCCGTCCCGGATCGTACATCGTGCACTATTAAAAGGACGACAACCTGGCTCGCAGGACATCAGAGGGCCCTACAACGTGTCGATATTACATCTGGTGAGGATGCTGCATTGTTGAAGCGGATGGGTTATCGTTAAGCCCATTGGGCCTTTTGAATGGGACATCTCTCTAGGCTGGGACTGTGAACAGTTAACACATAAAGGAATTGTGCCCTCAACATGACGGGTGCGATCATACCAGCACTAATGCACCGGATCCCATCCGAACTCCGAAGTTAAGCGTGCTTGGGCGAGTGTAGTACTAGGATGGGTGACCCACTGGGAAGTCCTCGTGTTGCACCCCCTTTTCAATTTTTTTTACCCTGGTTAGGGTTGCCAAGATACTTTATCCACCAAATCTCTATTACTGAATCCCACGGAACATTGGGCAAGACAACTTCGCTTCACGTAGAGGCTGGGCCTGCAAACCGAGGGCGTTGGGTTTGTGACCAGGTCTCCGTCGCTCCGGTGCCCATAACTTTTGATCCGTAAGGAGTTACGCGGCGCACAGCATACCGTTGCAAAGCTTTCTAAGAGCTCTACGACGGGGGCAGCTAGCTTGCTTGCTTTGCCCCTTTTTGGAGCCGAAAATCAAATGTTTTCATCAGTTTCAGGCCACTTTTCTTCTTTTGCTTTGTTTTTCCGTCCCGGATCGTACATCGTGAACTGTTAAAAGGACGACAACCTGACTCGCGGGACATCAGAGGGCCCTACAACGTGTCGATATCATATCTGGTGAGGATGTTGCATTGTTGAAGTGGATGGGTTGTCGTTAAGACCATTGGGCCTTTTGAATGGGACATCTCTCTAGGCTGGGACTGTGAACAGTTAACACATAAAGGAATTGTGCCCTCAACATGACGGGTGCGATCATACCAGCAATAATGCACCGGATCCCATCCGAACTCCGAAGTTAAGCGTGCTTGGGCGAGTGTAGTACTAGGATGGGTGACCCGCTGGGAAGTCCTCGTGTTGCACCCCCCTTTTCAATTTGTTTTGCGCTGGTTAGGGTTGCCAACATACTTTCTCCACCAAATCTCTATTACTGAATCCCACGGAACATTGGGCAAGACAATTTCGCTTCACGTAGAGGCTGGGCCCGCAAACCGAGGGCGTAGGGTTTGTGACTATGTCTCCGTCGCTCCGGTTCCCATAACTTTTGAGCTGTAAGGAGTTACCTGGCGCACAGCATACCGTTGCAAAGCTCTCTAAGAGCTCTACGACGGGGGCAGCCAGCTTGCTCGCTATGCCCATTTTTGGAACCAAAAATCGAACGTTTTCATCAGTTTCAGACCACTTTTATTCTTTTGCTTTGTTTTTCCGTCCCGGATCGTACATCGTGAACTGTTAAAAGGATGACAACCTAACTCGTGGGACATCAGAGGGCCCTACAACGTGTCGATATCATGTCTTGCAAGCATGCTGTGTTGTTGAAGCGGATAGTTGTCGTTAAGCCCATTGGGCCTTTTGAATGGGCCATCTCTCTAGGCTAGGACTGTGAACCGTTAACACATATAGGAATTGGGCCCTCAACATGACGTGTGCGATCATTCCAGAACTAATGCACCGGATCCCATTAGAACTCCGAAGTTAAGCATGCTTGGTCGAGAGTAGTACTAGGATGGGTGACCCATGGGAAGTCCTCGTGTTGCACCCCCTTTTCAATTTTTTTTGCCCTGGTTAGGGTTGCCAAGATACTTTATCCACCAAATCTCTATTACTGAATGCCACGGAACATTGGGCAAGACAACTTCGCTTCATGTAGAGGCTGGGCCAACAAACCGAGGGCGTAGGGTTTATGACCAGGTCTTCGTCGCTCTGGTGCCCATAACTTTTGATCCGTAAGGAGTTACGCGGGGCACAGCATACCGTTGCAAAGCTCTCTGAGAGCTCTACGAAGGGGGCAGCCAGCTTGCTCACTTTGCCAGTTTTTGGAGCCCAAAATCGAACGTTTTCATCAGTTTCAGGCCACTTTTATTCTTTTGCTCTGTTTTTCTGTCCCGGATCGTACATCGTGAACAGTTAAAAGGACGACACCTGACTCGCAGGACATCAGAGGGACGTACAACGTGTCGATATTACGTCTTGCTAGCATGCTGCGTTGTTGAAGCGGATGGGTTATCGTTATGCCCATTGGGCCTTTCGAATGGGCCATCTCTCTAGGCTGGGACTGTGAACCGTTAACACATATAGGAATTGTGCCCTCAACATGACAAGAGCGATCAGACCAGCACTAATGCACTGGATCCCATCAGAACTCCGAAGTTAAGCGTGGTTGGACGAGAGCAGTACTAGGATGGGTGACACCCTAGGAAGTCCTCGTGCTGTACCCCCTTTTCAATTTTTTTTGCCCTGGTTGGGGTTGCCAAGATACTTTATCCACCAAATCTCTATTACTGAATCCCACGGAACATTGGGCAAGACAACTTCGCTTCACGTAGAGTCTGGGCCCGCAAACCGAGGGCGTAGGGTTTGTGACCAGGTCTCCGTCGCTCCAGTGCCAATAACTTTTGATCCGTAAGTAGTTACGCGGCGCACAGCATACCGTTGCAAAGTTCTCTGAGAGTTCTACGATGGGGGCAGCCAGCTTGCTTGCTATGCCCTTTTTGGAGCCCAAAATTGAACGTTTTCATCAGTTTCAAGCCACTTTTCTTCTTTTGTTCTATTTTTCCGTCCCAGATCGTACGCCGTGACCTATTAAAAGGACGACAACCTGACTTGCAGGACGTCAGAGGGCCTTACAACGTGCCGATATCACGTCTGGTGAGGATGCTGCGTTGTTGAAGCGGATGGGTTGTCATTAAGTCTATTGGGCCTTTTGAATGGGACATCTCTCTAGGCTGGGACTGTGAACAGTAAACACAAAAAGGAATTGTGCCCTCAACATGACGGGTGCGATCATACCAGCACTAATGCACCGGATCCCATCCGAACTCCGAAGTTAAGCGTGCTTGGACGAGAGTAGTACTAGGATGGGTGACCCCCTAGGAAGTCCTCGTGTTGCACCCCCTTTTCAATTTTTTTTGCCCTGGTTGGGTTTGCCAAGATACTTTATCCGCCAAATCTCTATTACTGAATCCCACGGAACATTGGGCAAGACAACTTCGCTTCACGTAGAGTCTGGGCCTGCAAACTGAGCGCGTAGGGTTTGTGACCAGGTCTCCGTCACTCCGGTGCCAATAACTTTTGATCCGTAAGTAGTTACGCGGCGCACAACATACCGTTGCAAAGCACTCGGAGAGTTCTACGATGGGGGTAGCCAGCTTGCTTGCTATGCCCTTTTTGGAGCCCAAAATTGAACGTTTTCATCAGTTTCAGGCCACTTTTCTTCTTTTGTTCTATTTTTCCGTCCCGGATCGTACGTCGTGACCTGTTAAAAGGACGACAACCTAACTCACGGGACGTCAAAGAGCCTTACAACGTGCCGATATCACGTCTGGTGAAGATGATGCATTGTTGAAGCGGATGGGTTGTCGTTAAGTCCATTGGGCCTTTTGAATGGGACATCTCTCTAGGCTGGGACTGTGAACAGTAAACACAAAAAGGAATTGTGCCCTCAACATGACGGGTGCGATCATACCAGCACTAATCCACCGGATCCCATCCGAACTCCGAAGTTAAGCGTGCTTGGACGAGAGTAGTACTAGCATGGGTGACCCCTTGGGAAGTCCTCATGTTGCACCCCCTTTTCAATTTTTTTTGCCCTGGTTAGGGTTGCCAAGATACATTATCCGACAAATCTCTATTACTGAATCCCACGGACCATTGGGCAAGACAACTTCGCTTCACGTAGAGGCTGGGCCCGCAAACCGCGGGCGTAGGGTTTTTGACCAGATCTCCGTCGCTCTGGTGCCCATAACTTTTGATCCGTAAGGAGTTACGCGGCGCACAGCATACCGTTGCAAAGCTCTCTGAGAGATCTACAACAGGGGCAGCAATCTTGCTCGCTTTGCTAGTTTTTGGAGGCCAAAATTGAACGTTTTCATCAGTTTCAGGCCACTTTTCTTCTTTTGCTCTGTTTTTTCGTCCCGGATCGTACATCGTGAACTGTTAAAAGGATGAGAACCTGACTCGCAGGACATCAGAAGGCCCTACAACGTGTCGATATCACGTCTTGCAAGCATGCTGCGTTGTTGAAGCGGATGGGTTGTCGTTAAGCCCATTGGGCCTTTTGAATGGGCCATCTCCCTAGGCTGGGACTGTGAACCGTTAACACATATACGAATTGTGCCCTCAACATGACAGGTGTGATCATACCTGCACTAATGCACCGGATCCCATCAGAACTCCGAAGTTAAGAGTGCTTGGGCGAGAGTAGTACAAAGATGGGTGACCCCTGGGAAGTCGTCGTGTTGCACCCCCTTTTCAATTTTTTTTGCCCTGGTTAGGGTTGCCATGTTACTTTATCCACCAAATCTCTATTACTGAATCCCACGGAACATTGGGCAAGACAAATTCGCTTCACGTAGACACTGGGCTCGCAAACCGAGGGTGTAGGGTTTGCGACTAGGTCTCCGTCATTCAGGTGCCCAAAAATTTTGATCTGTAAGGAGTCACGAGGCGCGCAGCATACCATTGCAAAGCTCTCTGAGAGCTCTACGACGGGGGCAGCCAGCTTGCTCGCTGTGCCCGTTTTTGGACCCCAAAATTGAACATTTTCATCAGTTTCTGGCCACTTTTCTTCTTTTGCTCTGTTTTTCCGTCCTGGATCGTATGTCGTGAACTGTTAAAAGGACGACAACCTGACTCATTGGACATCAGAGGGCCCCACAACGTGTCGATATCACGTCTTGCAAACATGCTGCATTGTTAAAGCGGATGGGTTGTCGTTAAGCCTATTGGGCCTTTGGAATGGGCCATCTCTTATGGCTGGGACTGTGATTAGTTTACACATAAAAGAATTGTGCCCTCAACATGACGGGTGCGATCATACCAGCACAAATGCACCGGATCCCATCAAAACTCCGAAGTTAAGCGTGCTTGGGCGAGAGTAGTACTATGATGGGTGACCCCCTGGGAAGTCCTCGTGTTGCACCCCCTTTTCAATATTTTTTGCCCTGATTAGGGTTGCCAAGATACTTTATCCACCAAATCTCTATTACTGAATCCCACGGAACATTGGGCAAGACAACTTCGCTTCACGTAGACACTAGGCTTGCAAACCGAGGGTGTAGGGTTTTTGACTAGGTCTCCGTCGCTCAGGTGCCCATAACTTTTGATCCGTAAGGAGCCACGCGGCGCACAGCATACCGTTTCAAAGCTCTCTGAGAGCTCTACGACGGGGGCAGCCAGCTTGTTCGCTGTGCCTGTTTTTGGAGCCCAAAATCGAACATTTTCATCAGTTTCAGGCCACTTTTCTTCTTTTTCTCTATTTTTCCGTCCTGGATCGTACGGCATGAACTGTTAAAAGGATGACACCTGACTCGCGGGACATCAGAGCGCCCTACAATGTGTCGATATGACGTCTGGTGAGGATGCTACGTTGTTGAAGCGGATGGGTTCTCGTTAAGCGCATTGGGCCTTTTGAATGGGGCATCTCTCTAGGCTGGGACTGTGAACAGGTAACACAAAAAGGAATTGTGCCCTCAACATGACGGGTGCGATCATACCAGCACTAATGCACCGGATCCCATCAGAACTCCGAAGTTGAGCCTGCTTGGACGAGAGTAGTACTAGGATGGGTGACCCCCTAGGAAGTCCTCGTGTTGCACCCCCTTCTTAATTTTTTTTTCCTTGGTTAGGGTTGCCAAGATACTTTATCCACCAAATCTCTATTACTGAATCCCACGGAACATTGGGCAACACAACTTTGCTTCACGTAGAGCCTGGGCCCGTAAACCGGGGGCGTAGGGTTACTGACCAGTTCTCCGTCGCTCCAGTGCCCATAACTTTTGATCCGTAAGGAGTTACGCGGCGCACAGCATACTGTTGCAAAGCTCTTTGAGAGCTCTACGACGGGGGCAGCCAGGTTGCTCTCTTTGCCAATTTTTTGTGCCCAAAATTGAACGTTTTCATCAGTTTTAGGCCAGTTTTCTTCTTTTGCTCTGTTTCTCTGTCCCGGATCGTACATCGTGAACTGTTAAAAGGACGACAACCTGACTCGCGGGACAACAAAGGGCCCTACAACGTGTCGATATCATGTTTGGTGAGGATGCTGCGTTGTTGAAGCGGATGGATTGTCGTTAAGCCTATTGGGCCTTTTGAATGGGACATCTCTCTAGGCTAGGACTGTGAACAGTTAACACATAAAGGAATTGCGCCCTCAACATGATGGGTGCGATCATTCCAGCACTAATGCACCGGATCCCATCAGAACTCCGAAGTTAAGCGTCCTTGGACGAGAGTAGTAGTAGGATGGGTGACCCCCTTGGAAGACCTCATGTGCACCCCCTTTTCAATTTTTTTTGCCCTGGTTAGGGTTGCCAAGATACTTTATCCACCAAATCTCTATTACTGAATCCCACGGAACATTGGGCAAGACAACTTCGCTTCACGTAGAGGCTGGGCCCGCAAACCAAGGGCGTCGGGTTTGTGACCAGGTCTCCGTCGCTTCGGTGCCTATAACTTTTGATCCGTAAAGTGTTACGCAGCGCACAACATACCGTTGCAAAGCTCTCTGAGAGCTCTACGACGGGGGCAGCCAGCTTGCTCGTTGTGCCTATTTTTGGAGACCAAAATCGAACGTTTTCATCAGTTTCAAGGCACTTTTCTTCTTTTGCTCTGTTTTTCCGTCCCGGATCGTACGTCGTGAACTGTTAAAAGGACGACAACCTGACTCACGGGACATCAAAGGTCCCTACTACGTCTCGATATCACGTCTTGCAAGCATGCTACGCTGTTGAAGCGGATGGGTTGTCGTTAAGCCCATTGGGCCTTTTGAATGGGCCATCTTTCTAGGCTGGGACTGTGAACAGTTGACACATAAAGGAATTGTGCCCTCAACATGACGGGTGCAATCATACCAGCACTAATGCACCGGATCCCATCAGAACTCCGAAGTTAAGCGTGCTTGGGCGAGAGTAGTACTAGGATGGGTAACCCCATGGGAAGTCCTCGTGTTGCACCCCCTTTTCAATTTTTTTTCCCTAGTTAGGGTTGCCAAGATACTTTATCCACCTAATCTCTATTACTGAATCCCACGGAACATTGGGCAAGTCAACTTCGCTTCACGTAGAGGCTGGAACCGCATACCGAGGGCGTAGAGTTTGTGACCAGGTCTCCGTCACTCCGGTGCCCATAACTTTTGATCCGTAAGGAGTTACGCGGCGCACAGCATACCATTACAAAGCTCTCTTAGAGCTCTACGACGGGGGCAGCCAGCTTGCTCTCTAAGCCCATTTTTGGAGGCCAAAATCGAACGTTTTCATCAGTTTCAGGCCACTTTTCTTATTTTGCTTTCTTTTTCCGTCCCGGATCGTACGTCGTGAACTGTTTAAAGAACGACAACCTGAATTGCGGGACATCAGATGGCCCTACAACGTGTCAATATCACGTCTCGCGAGGATGCTGCGTTGTTGAAGCAGATGGGTTGTCGTTAGCCCATTGGGCCGTTTGAATGGGCCATCTCTCTAGGCCGGGACTGTGAACCGTTAACACATATTGGAATTGTGCCCTCGACATGACGGGTGCGATCATACCAGCACAAATGCACCGGATCACATCGGAACTCCGAAGTTAAGCATGCTTGGGCGAGAGTAGTACTAGGATGGGTGACCCCCTGGGAAGTCCTTGTGTTGCACCCCCTTTTTAATTTTATTTGCCCTGGTTAGGGTTGCCAAGATACTTTATCCACCAAATCTCTATTACTGAATCCCACGGAACATTGGGCAAGACAACTTCGCTTCACGTAGAGGCTGGGCCTGCAAACTGAGGGCGTAGGGTTTGTGACCAGGTCTTTGTGACTCCGGTGCCCATAACTTTTGATCCGTAAGGAGTTACGCGGCGCACAGCATACCGTTGCAAAGATCTCTTAGAGCTCTACGACGGTGCTAGCCAGCTTGCTTTTTGTGCCCATTTTTGGAGACCAAAATCGAACGTTTTCATCAGTTTCAGGCCACTTTTCTTCTTTTGCTCTATTTTTCCATCCCGGATTGTACCTCGTGAACTGTTAGAAGGACGACAACCTGACTCGCGGGACATCAGAGGACGCTACAACGTGTCGATATCACGTCTTGCAAGCATGCTGCATTGTTGAAGCGGATGGGTTGTCATTAAGCCCATTGGGCCTCCTGAATGGGCCATCTCTCTAGGCTGGGACTGTGAACCGTTAACACATAAAGGAATTGTGCCCTCAACATGACGGGTGCAATCATACAGGCACTAATGCACCGGATCCCATCAGAACTCCGAAGTTAAGCGTGCTTGGGCGAGAGTAGTACTAGGATGGGTGACCCCCTGGGAAGTCCTCGTGTTGCACCCGCTTTTTAATTTTTTTTCCCCTGGTTAGGGTTGCCAAGATACTTTATCCACCAAATCTCTATTACTGAATCCCACGAAACATTGGGCAAGACAACTTCGCTTCACGTCGAGGCTATGCCCGCAAACCGAGGGTGTAGGGTTTGTGACCAGGTCTCCATCGCTCTAGTGCCCATAACTTTTAATCCGTAAGGAGTTACGCGACGCCCAACATACCGTTGCAAACCTCTCTGAGAGCTCTACGACGGGGGCATCCAACATGCTCGCTATACCCATTTTTGGAGCCCAAAATCGAACGTTTTCATCAGTTTCAGGCCACTTTTCTTCTTTTGCTCTGTTTTTCCGTCCGGGATCGTACGTCGTGAACTATTAAAAGGACGATAACCTGACTCGCGAGACATTAGGGGGCCTTACAACGTGTCGATATCACGTCTGGTGAGGATGCTGCGTTGTTGAAGCGGATGGGTTGTAGTTAAGTCCATTGGGCCTTTTGAATGGGACATCTCTCTAGGCTGGGACTGTGAACTGTTAACACAAGAAGGAATTGTGCCCTCAACATGACGGGTCCGATCATACTAGCACAAATGCACCGGATCCCATCAGAACTCCGAAGTTAAGCGTGCTTGGACGAGAGTAGTACTAGGATGGGTGACCCCTTGGGAAGTCCTCTTGTTGCACCCCATTTTCAATTTTTTTTGCCCTGGTTAGGGTTGCCAAGATACTTTATCCATCAAATCTCTATTACTGAATCCCATGGAACAATGGGCAAGACAACTTCGCTTCACGTAGAGGCTGGGCTCGCAAACCAAGGGCGCAGGGTTTGTGACCAGGTCTCCGTCGCTCCGGTGCCCATAAATTTTGATCCGTAAGGAGTTACACGGCACACAGCATACCGTTGCAAAGCTCTCTGAAAGCTCTACGACGGGGGTAGCCAGCTTGCTCGTTGTGCGCATTTTTGGAGACAAAATCGAACGTTTTCATCAATTTTATGCCACTTTTCTTCTTTTTCTCTGTTTTTTCGTCCCGGTTCGTACCTCGTGAACTGTTAGAAGGACGACAACCTGACTCGTGGGACATCAGAGGGCGCTACAACGTGTCGATATCACGTCTTGCAAGCATGCTGCATTGTTGAAGCGGATGGGTTGTCGTTAAGCCCATTGGGCCTCCTGAATGGGCCATCTCTCTAGGCTGGGACTGTGAACCGTTAACACATATAGGAATTGTGCCCTCAACATGACGGGTGCAATCATACCAGCACTAATGCACTGGATCCCATCAGAACTCCGAAGTTAAGCATGCTTGGGCGAGAGTAGTACTAGGATAGGTGACCCCCTGGGAAATACTCGTGTTGGATCCCGTTTTCAATTTTTTTTTGCCCTGGTTAGGGTTGCCAAGATACTTTATCCACCAAATCTCTATTAGTGAATCCCATGGAACATTGGGCAAGACAACTTCGCTTCACGTAGAGGCTGGGCCCGCAAACCAAGGGCGTCGGGTTTGTGACCAGGTCTCCGTCGCTTTGGTGCCTATTATTTTTGATCCGTAAAGAGTTACGCGGCGCACAGCATACCGTTGCAAAGCTCTCTGAGAGGTCTACGACGGGGGCAGCAAGCTTGCTCTCTGTGCCCATTTTTTGGAGACCAAAATCGAACGTTTTCATCAGTTTCAAGGCACTTTTCTTCTTTTGCTCTGTTTTTCCGTCCCGGATCGTACGTCGTGAACTGTTAAAAGGACGACAACCTGACTCGCGGGACATTAGAGGGCCCTACTACGTGTCGATATCACCTCTTGCAAGCATGCTACGCTATTGAAGCGAATGGGTTGTCGTTAAGCCCATTGGGCCTTTTGAATGGGCCATCTTTCTAGGCTGGGACTGTGAACAGTTAACACATAAAGGAATTGTGCCCTCAACATGACGGGTGCAATCATACCAGCACTAATGCACCGGATCCCATCAGAACTCCGAAGTTAAGCGTGCTTGGGCGAGAGTAGTACTAGGATGGGTAACCCCATGGGAAGTCCTCGTGTTGCACCCCCTTTTCAATTTTTTTTGCCCGGGTTAGGGTTGCCAAGATACTTTATCCACCAAATCTCTATTACTGAATCCCACGGAACATTGGGCAAGACAACTTCGCTTCACGTAGAGGCTGGGCCCGCAAACCGAGGGCGTAGGGTTTGTGACCAGCTCTCCGTCACTCCGGTGCCCATAACTTTTGATCCGTAAGGAGTTACGCGATGCACAGCATACCGTTGCAAAGCTCTCTTAGAGCTCTACGACGGGGGCAGCCAGCTTGCTCTCTATGCCCATTTTTTGGAGACCAAAATCAAACGTTTTCATCAGTTTCAGGCCACTTTTCATCTTTTGCTCTGTTTTTCCGTCCCGGATCGTACGTCGTGAACTGTTAAAAGAACGACAACCTGACTCGCGGGACATCAGATGGCCCTACAAACGTGTCGATATCACGTCTTGCGACGATGTTGCATTGTTGAAGCAGATGGGTTGTCATTAAGCCCATTGGGCCGTTTGAATGGGCCATCTCTCTAGGCAGGGACTGTGAACCGTTAACACATATAGGAATTGTGCCCTCAACATGACGGGTGCGATCATACGAGCACTAATGCACCGGATCCCATCAGAACTCCGAAGTTAAGCATGCTTGGGCGAGAGTAGTACTAGGATGGGTAACCCCCTGGGAAGTCCTCGTGTTGCACCCCATTTTCAATTTTTTTTGCCCTGGTTAGGGTTGCCAAGATACTTTATCCACCAAATCTCCATTACTGAATCCCATGGAACATTAGGCAAGACAATTTCGCTTCACGTAGAGGTTGGGCCCGCAAACCGAGGGCGTAGGGTTTGTGACCAGGTCTCCGTCGCTCCGATGACCATAACTTTTGATCCGTAAGGAGTTACGCGGCGCACAACATACCGTTGCAAATCTCTTTGAGAGCTCTACGACGGGGGCAGCCAACTTGCTCTCTGTGCCCCTTTTTGGAGCCCAAAATCAAATGTTTTCATCAGTTTTAGGCCACTTTTCTTCTTTTGCACTTTTTTCCGTCCCGCATCGTACGTCGTGAACTGTTAAAAGGACGAAAACCTGACTCGCAGGACATCAGAGCGCCCTACAACGTGTCGATATCACGTCTGGTGAGGATGATGCGTTGTTGAAGTGGATGGGTTATCGTTAAGCCCATTGGGCCTTTTGAATGGGCCATCTCTCTAGGCTGGGACTGTGAACAGTTAACACATAAATGAATTGTGCCCTCAACATGACGGGTGCAATCATACCAGCACTAATGCACCAGAGCCCATCAGAACTCCAAAGTTAAGCGTGCTTGGGCGAGAGTAGTACTAGGATGGGTGGCCCCCTAGGAATTCATCGTGTTGCACCCCATTTTGAATTTTTTTTTCCCTGGTTAGGGTTGCCAAGATACTTTATCCACCAAATCTCTATTACTGAATCGCACGGAACATTTGGCAAGACAACTTTGTTTCACGTAGAGGCTGGTCCCGCAAACCGAGGGCGTAGGGTTTGTGACCAGGTCTCCGTCGCTTCGGTGCCCATAACTTTTGATCCGTAAGGCGTTACTTGGCGCACAGCATACCGTTGTAAAGCTCTCTGAGAGCTCTACGACGGTGCCAGCCAGCTTGCTCTTTGTGCCCATTTTTGGAACCCAAAATCGAACGTTTTCATCAGTATCAGGCCACTTTTCTTCTTTTGCTCTGTTTTTCCATCCCGGATCGTACCTCGTGAACTGTTAGAAGGACGACAACCTGACTCGCGGGACATCAGAGGGCGCTACAACGTGTCGATATCACGTCTTGCAAGCATGCTGCGTTGTTGAAGCGGATGGCTTGTCGTTAAGCCCATTGGGCCTCCTGAATGGGCCATCTCTCTAGGCTGGGACTGTGAACCATTAACACATAAAGGAATTGTGCCCTCAACATGACGGGTGCGATCATACAAGCACTAATGCACCGGATCCCATCAGAAGTCCGAAGTTAAGCGTGCTTGGGCGAGAGTAGTACTAGGATGGGTGACCCCCTGGGAAGTCCTCGTGATGCACCCGCTTTTTAATTTTTTTTGACCTGGTTAGGGTTGCCAAGATACTTTATCCACCAAATCTCTATTACTGAATCCCATAGAACATTGGGCAAGACAACTTCGCTTCACGTTGAGGCTAGGCCCGCAAACCGAGGGCGTAGGGTTTGTGACCAAGTCTCCGTCACTCCGGTGCCCATAACTTTTGATCCATAAGGAGTAACGCGGCGCACAACATACCGTTGAGAGCTCTACGACGGGGACAGCCAGCTTGCTTGCTGTGCCCTTTTTGGAGTCCAAAATTGAAAGTTTTCATCAGTTTTAGGCCACTTTTCTTCTATTGCTCTGTTTTTCCATCCCGGATCGTACTTCATGCATTGTTAAAAGGACGACAACCTGACTCGCGGGACATCAGATGGCCCTACAACGTGTCGATATCACGTCTTGCGAGGATGCAACGTTATTGAAGCGGATGGGTTGTCGTTAAGCCCATTGGGCCTTATGAATCGGCTATTTCTCTAGGCTGAGACTGTGAACCGTTAACACATATAGGAATTGTGCACTCACCATGACGGGTGTGATCGTACCAACACTAATGCACTGGATCCAATCAGAACTCTGAATTTAAGCGTGCTTGGGAGAGAGTAGTACTAGGATGGGTGACCCCTTGGGAAGTCCTCGTGTTGCACCCCTTTTCAATTTTTTTTGCCCTGGTTAGGGTTGCCAAGATACTTTATCCACCAAATCTCTATTACTGAATCCCATGGAACATTGGGCAAGACAACTTCGTTTCACGTCGAGGCTAGGCCCCCAAAACGAGGGCGTAAGGTTTGTGACCAGGTCTCCGTCGCTCTGGTGCCCATAACTTTTGATCTGTAAGGAGTTACATTGCGCACAGCATACTGTTGCAAAAATCTCTAAGAGCTCTATGATGGGGGCAGCCAGCTTGCTCGCTGTTCCCGCTTTTGGAGCCCAAAATCGAACGTTTTCATCAACTTCCGGCCACTTTTCTTCTTTTGCTATGTTTTTTAATCCCGGATCGTACATCGTGAATTGTTAAAAGGACGACAACCTGACTCGCCGGACATCAGAGGGCCCTACAACGTGTCGATATCACGTCTTGCGAGGATGCTGCTTTGTTGAAGTGGATGGGTTGTCGTTAAGCCCATTGGGCCCTTTGAAGGGGCCATCTCTCTAGGATGGGACTGTGAACCGTTAACACATAAAGGAATTATGCCCTCAACATGACGGGTGCGATCATACTAGCACTAATGCACCGGATCCCATCAGAACTCTGAAGTTAAGCGTGCTTGGGCGAGAGCAGTACTAGGATGGGTGACCCCCTTGGAAGTCCTCGTGTTGCACCTCCTTTTCAATTTTTTTTGCCTTGGTTAGGGTTGCCAAGATACTTTATCCACCAAATATCTATTACTGAATCCCACGGAACATTGGGCAAGACAACTTTGCTTCATGTAGAGGCTGGACCCGAAAAACAATGGCGTAGGGTTTGTGACCAGGTCTCCGTCACTCCGTTGCCCATCACTTTTGATCCATAAGGAGTTACGTGGCGCACAACATACCGTTGCAAAGCTCTCTGAGAGCTCTATGACGAGGGCAGCAAGCTTGCTCGCTGTGCCCATTTTTGGAGCACAAAATCGAACGTTTTCATCAGTTTCAGGACACTTTTCTTCTTTTGCTCTATTTTCAGTCCCAGATCGTACGTCGTGAACTGTTAAAAGGACAACAACCTGACTCACGAGACATCAGAGGGCCCTACAATATGTCGATATCACGTCTTGCGAGAATGCTGCGTTGTTGAAGTGTATGGGTTGTCGTTAAGCTCATTGGGCCATTTGAATGGGCCATCTCTCTAGGCTGGGATTCTGAACCGTTAACACATATAGGAATTGTGCCCTCAACATGAAGGGTGCAATCATACCAGCACTAATGTACCGGATCCCATCAGAACTCCAAAGTTAAGAATGCTTGGGCGAGAGTAGTACTAGGATGGCTGACCCCTTGGGAAGTCCTCGTGTTGCAACCCCTTTTCAATTTTTTTTTGCCCTGGTTAGGGTTGCCAAGATACTTTATCCACCAAATCTCCATTACTGAATCGCACGGAACATTGGGCATGACAACTTTGCTTCGCGTAGAGGTTGGGCCCAGAAACCAAGTGCGTAGGGTTTGTGACCAGGTCTCCGTCGCTCCGGTGCCCATAACTTTTGATCCGCAAGGAGTTACGCGGCGCACAGCTTACCGTTACAAAGCTCTCTGAGAGCACTACGATGGGGGCAGCCGGCTTGCTCTCTATGCCAATTTTTGGAGCCCAAAATCGAATGTTTTCATCAGTTTCAGGTCACTTTTCTTCTTTTGCTCTGTTTTTTCGTCCCAGATCGTACGTCGTGAACTGTTAAAAGGACGACAACATGACTCGCGGGACATCAAAGGGCCCTAAACGTGTCGATATCACGTCTGGTGAGGATGCGGCATTGTTGAAGTGGATGGTTTGTCGTTCAGCCCAATGGGCCTTTAGAATGGGCCATCTCTCTGGGCTGGGACTGTGAACAGTTAACACATAAAGAAATTGTGCCCTCAACATGACTGGTGCAACAATACCAGCACTAATCCACCGGATCCCATCAGGACTTCGAAGTTAAGCGTGCTTGGGCGAGAGTAGTACTAGGATGGGTAACCCCCTGGGAAGTCCTCGTGTTGTACCCCCTTTTCAATTTTTTTTGCCCTGGTTAGGGTTGCCAAGATACTTTATCCACCAAATCTCTATTACTGAATCCCACGGAATATTGGGCAAGACAACTTCGATTCACGTAGAGGCTGGGCCCGCAAACCGAGGGCGTAGGATTTGTGACCAGGTCTCCGTCACTCCGGTGCCCAAAACTTTTGATCCGCAAGGAGTTACACGGCGCACAGCATTCCGTTGCAAAGCTCTCTGAGAGCTCTAAGAAGGGGGCAGCCAGCTTGCTCGCTGTGCCAATTTTTGGAGCCTAAAATCGAACGTTTTCATCAGTTTCAGGCCACTTTTCTTCTTTTGCTCTGTTTTTACGTCCCGGATCGTACGTCGTGAATTGTTAAAAGGACGACAACCTGACTCGCGGGACATTAGAGGGCCCTACAACGTGTCGATATCACGTCTTGCAAGGATGCCGCGTTGTTAAAGCGGATGGGTTGTCGTTAAGCCCATTGGGCCTTTTGAATGGGCCATCTCTCTAGGCTGGGACTGTGAACCGTTAACACATATAGGAATTGTGCTCTCAACATGACGGGTGCGATCATACCAGCACTAATGCCGGATCCCATCAGAACTCCGAAGTTAAGCGTGCTTGGGCGAGAGTAGTACTAGGATGATTGACCCCTTGGGAAGTCCTCGTGTTGCACCTCATTTCAATTTTTTTTTCCCTGGTTAGGGCTGCCAAGATACTTTATCCACCAAATCTCTATTACTGAATCCCATGGAACATTGGGCAAGACAACTTCGATTCACGTAAAGGCTGGACCCGTAAACCGAGGGCGTAGGATTTGTGACCAGGTCTCCGTCGCTCCAGTGCCCATAACTTTTGATCCGCAAGGAGTTACGCGGCGCACAGCATTCCGTTGCAAAGCTCTCTGAGAGCTCTACTAAGGGGGCAGCAAGCTTGCTCGCTGTGCCAATTTTTGGAGCCTAAAATCGAACGTTTTCATCAGTTTCAGGCCACTTTTCTTCTTTTAGTCTGTTTTTCCATCCCGGATCGTACGTCGTGAACTGTTAAAAGGACGACAACCTGACTCGCGGGACATTAGAGGGCCCTACAACGTGTCGATATCACGTCTTGCAAGGATGCCGCGTTGTTAAAGCGGATGGGTTGTCGTTAAGCCCATTGGGACTTTTGAATGGGCCATCTCTCTAGGCTGGGTCTGTGAACCGTTAACACATATAGGAATTGTGCTCTCAACATGACGGGTGCGATCATACCAGCACTGATGCACCGGATCCCATCAGAACTCCGAAGTTAAGCGTGCTTGGGCGAGAGTAGAACTAGGATGAGTGACCCCTTGGGAAGTCCTCGTGTTGCACCCCTTTTCAATTTTTTTTGCCCTGGTTAGGGTTGCCAAGATACTTTATCCACTAAATCTCTATTACTGAATCCCATAGATCATTGGGCAAGACAACTTCGATTCACGTAGAGGCTGGGCCCGCAAACCGAGGGCGTAGGGTTTGTGACCAGGTCTCCGTCGCTCTAGTGCCCATAACTTTTGATCCGTAAGGAGTTACGCGGCGCACATCATACCGTTGCAATGCTCTCTGAGAGCTTTACGACGGGGGCAGCCAGCTTGCTCGCAGTTCCCATTTTTGGAACCCAAAATCGAACGTTTTCATCTGTTTCAGGCCACTTTTCTTCTTTTGCTCTGTTTTTCAGTCCCGGATCGTCCATCGTGAAATGTTAAAAGGACGACAACCTGACTCGCGGGACATCAGAGGGCCCTACAACGTGTCGATATCACGTCTTGTGAGGATGATGCGTTGTTGAAGCGGATGGGTTGTCGTTAAGCCCATTTGTCCTTTTGAATGGTCCATCTCTCTAGGCTGGGACTGTGAACCGTTAACACAAAAAGGAATTGTGCCCTCAATAAGACGGGTGCGATCTTACCAGCACTAATGCACCAGATCCCATCAGAACTCAGAAGTTAAGAGTGCTTGGGCGAGAGTAGTACTAGGATGGGTGACCCCCTTGGAAGTCCTCGTGTCGCACTCCCTTTTCAATTTTTTTTGCCTTGGTTAGGGTTGCTAAGATACTTTATCCACCAAATCACTATTACCGAATCCCACGGAACATTGGGCAAGACAACTCCGTTTCACGTAGACGCTGGGCCAGCAAACCGAGGGCGTAGGGTTTTTGACCAGGTCTCCGTCGCTTCGGTGCCCATAACTTTGGATCCGTAAGGAGTTACGCGGCGCACAGCATACCGTTGCAAATCTCTCTGAGAGCTCTACGACGGGGCCAGCCAGCTTGCTCTTCGTGCCCGTTTTTGGAGCCCAAATCGAACGTTTTCATCAGTTTCAGGACACTTTTCTTCTTTTGCTATGTTTTTCCGTCCTTGATCGTACGTCGTGAACTGTTCGATGGACGACAACCTGATTCGCGGGACATCAGAGGGCCCTACAACGTGTTGATATCACGTCTTGCAAGCATGCTGCGTTGTTGAAGCGGATGGGTTGTCGTTAAGCCCATTGGGCCTTCTGAATGGGCCATCTCTCTAGGTTGGGACTGTGAACCATTAACACATAAAGGAATTGTGCCCTCAACATGACTGGTGCGATCATACAAGTACTAATGCACCGGATCCCATCAGAACTCCAAAGTTAAGCGTGCTTGGGCGAGAGTAGTACTAGGATGGGTGACCCCCTGGGAAGTCCTCATGTTGCACCCGCTTTTTAATTTTTTTTGCCCTGGTTAGGGTTGCCAAGATACTTTATCCACCAAATCTCTATTACTGAATCCCACGGAACATTGAGCAAGACAACTTCGCTTCACGTCGAGGCTAGGCCCGAAAACCGAGGGCGTAGGGTTTGTGACCAGGTCCCCGTCGCTCTAGTGCCCATAAGTTTTGATCCATAAGGAGTTACGCGGCACACAGCATACCGTTGCAAAGCTCTCTGAGAGCTCTACGACGGGGGCAGCCAGCTTGCTCGCTGTGCCCGTTTTTGGAGCCCAAAATTTAACGTTTTCATCAGTTTCAAGTCACTTTTCTTCTTCTGCTCGGTTTTTTCGTCCCGGATCGTACGTCATTCATTGTTAAAAGGACGACAACCTGACTCGCGAGACATCAGAGGGCCCTACAACGTGTTGATATCACGTCTTGCGAGGATGCTGCGTTGTTGAAACGGATGGGTTGTCGTTAAACCCATTGGGCCTTATGAATCGGCTATCTCTTAGGCTGGGACTGTGAACCGTTGACACATATAGGAATTGTGCCCTCAACATGACGGGTGCGATCATACCAGCACTAATGCACTGGATCCAATCAGAACTCTGAATTTAACCGTGCTTGGGAGAGAGTAGTACTAGGATGGGTGACCCCTTGGGAAGTCCTCGTGTTGCACCCATTTTCAATTTTTTTTGCCCTGGTTAGGTTTGCCAAGATACTTTATCCACCAAATCTCTATTACTGAATCCCACTGAACATTGGGCAATAAGACTTCGATTCACGTAGAGGCTGGGCCTGAAAACCGAGGGCGTAGGCTTTGTTACCAGGTCTCCGTCGCTATGGTGCCCATAACTTTGGATCCGTAAGGAGTTAAGCTGCGCACAGCATATTGTTGCAAAGCTCTCTGAGAGCTCTACGATGGGGGCAGCCAGCTTGCTCGTTGTTCCCGCTTTTAGAGCCCAAAATCGAACGTTTTCATCAGCTTGAGGCCACTTTTCGTCTTTTACTCTGTTTTTAAGTCCCGGATCGTACATCGTGAATTGTTAAAAGGAAGACAACCTGACTCGCGGGACATTAGAGGGCCCTACAAAGTGTCGATATCACGTCTTGCGAGGATGCTGCGTTGTTGAAGCGGATGGGTTGTCGTTAAGCCCATTGGGCCTTTTGATTGGGCCATCTCTCTAGGCTGGGACTGTGAATCGTTAACACATAAAGGAATTGTTCCCTCAACATGACGGGTGCGATCATACCAGCACTAATGCACCGGATCCCATCAGAACTCCGAAGTTAAGCGTGCTTGGGCGAAAGTAGTACTAGGATGCGTGACCCCCTTGGAAGTCCTCGTGTTGCACCTCCTTTTCAATTTTTTTTGCCCTGGTTAGGGTTGCCAAGATACTTTATCCACCAAATCTCTATTACTGAATCCCACGGAACATTAGGCAAGACAACTTCGCTTCACGTAGAGGCTGGGCCCGAAAACCGAGGGCGTAGTGTTTGTGACCAGGTCTCCGTCACTCCTTTGCCCATAACTTTTGATCCGTAAGGAGCTACGCGGCGCACAGCATACCGTGGAAAAGCTCTCTGAGAGCTCAATGACGGGGGCAGCAAGCTTGCTCGCTTTGCCCATTTTTGGAGCACAAAATCGAACATTTTCATCAGTTTTAGGACACTTTTCTTCTTTTGCTCTGTTTTCAATCCCGGATCGTACGTCGTGAACTGTTAAAAGGACAAAAACCTGACTCGCGGGACATCAGAGGGCCCTACAATGTGTCGATATCACGTCTTGCGACAATGCTGCGTTGTTGAAGAGGATGGGTTGTCGGTAAGCCCATTGGGCCATTTGAATTGGCCATATCCCTAGGCTGGGACTGTGAACCGTTAACACATATTGGAATTGTGCACTCAACATGATGGGTGCAATCATACCAGCACTAATTTACCGGATCCCATCAGAACTCTGAAGTTAAGCATGCTTGGGCGAGAGTAGTACTAGGATGGGGGACCCCCTGGGAAGTCCTCGTGTTGTACCCCCTTTTCAATATTTTTTGCCCTGGTTAGGGTTGCCAAGATACTTTATCCACCAAATCTCTATTACTGAATCCCACGGAATATTGGGCAAGACAATTTCGCTTCACTTAGAGGCTGGGCCCGCAAACCGAGGGCGTAGGGTTTGTGACCAGGTCTCCGTCGCTCCGGTGCCCATAACTTTTGATCCGCAAGGAGTTATGCGGCACATAACATACCATTGCAAAGCACTCTGAGAGCTCTACGAAGGGGGCAGCCAGCTTGCTCACTGTACCAATTTTTGGAGCCCAAAATCGAACGTTTTCATTAGTTTCAGGCCACTTTTCTTCTTTTGCTCTGTTTTTCCGTCCCGGATCGTTCGTCGTGAACTGTTAAAAGGACGACAACCTGACTCGCGGGACATCAGAGGGCCCTACAACGTGTCGATATCACGCCTTGCGAGGATGCCGCGTTGTTAAAGCGGATGGGTTGTCGTTAAGCCCATTGGGCTTTTTGAATGGGCCATCTCTCTAGGTTGGGACTGTGAACCGTCAACACATATAGGAATTATGCGCTCAACATGGCGGGTGCGATCATACCAGCACTAATGCACCAGATGCCATCAGAACTTCGAAGTTAAACGTGCTTGGGCGAGAGTAGTAATAGGATGGGTGACCCCCTAGGAATTCCTCGTGTTGAACCCCCTTTTCAATTTTTTTTGCCCTGGTTAGGGTTCCCAAGATACTTTATCCACCAAATCTCTATTACTGAATCCCACAGAACATTGGGAAAGACAACTTCGTTTCACGTAGAGGCTGGGCCTGCAAACCGAGGGCGTAGGGTTTGTGATCAGGTCTCCGTCGTTTCGGTGCCCATAACTTTTGATCTGTAAGGAGTTACGCGGCACACAGCATACCGTTGCAAAGCTCTCTAAGAGCTCTATGACGGGGACAGCCAGCTTGCTCGTTGTGCCCATTTTTGGAGCCCAAAATCCAACGTTTTCATCAGTTTTAGGCCAGTTTTCTTCTTTTGCTATGTTTTTCCGTCCCGTATCGTACGTTGTGAACTGTTAAAAGGAAGACAACCTGACTCGCGGGACATCAGAGGGCCCTACAATGTGTCGATATCACGTCTTGCAAGCATGCTGCGTTGTTGAAGCGGATGGGTTGTCGTTAAGTCCATTGGGCCATCTGAATGGGCCATCTCTCTAGGCAGGGACTGTCAACCGTTAACACATAAAGGAATTGTGCCCTCAACATGACGGGTGTGATCATACTAGCACTAATGCACCAGATCCCATCAGAACTCCGAAGTTAAGCGTGCTTGGGCGAGAGTAGTACTAGGATGGGTGAACCCTTGGGAATTCCTCGTGTTGCACCCGCTTTTCAATTTTTTTTGCCCTGGTTAGGGTTGCCAAGATACTTTATCCACCAAATCTCTATTACTGAATCCCACGGAACATTGGGCAAGACAACTTCGCTTCACGTCAAGGCTAGGCTCGCAAACCGAGGGCGTAATGTTTGTGACCAGGTCTCCGTCGCTCCGTTGCCCTTCACTTTTGATCCATAAGGAGTTACGCGGCGCACAGCATACCGTTGCAAAGCTCTCTGAGAGCTCTACGACGGGGGCAGCCAGCTTGCTCGCTGTGCCCATTTTTGGAGCCCAAAATTGAACGTTTTCATCAGTTTCAGGCCACTTTTCTTCTTTTGCTCTATTTTTCCGTCCCAGATCATACGTCGTGAATTGTTAAAAGGATGACAAACTGACTCACGGGACATCAGAGGGCCCTACAACGTGTCGATATCACGTCTTGCGAGGATGCTGCGTTGTTGAAGCGGATGGGTTGTCGTTAAGCCCATTGGGCTTTTTGAATGGGCCATCTCTCTAGGCTGGGACTGTGAACCGTTAACACATATAGGAATTGTGCCCTTAACATGAGGGGTGCGATCATACCAGCACTAATGCACCGGATCAAATCAGAACTCTGAAGTTAAGCGTGCTTGGGAGAGAGTAGTACTAGGATAAGTGACCCCTTGGAAAGTCCTCGTGTTGCACCCCTTTTCAATTTTTTTTGCCCTGGTTAGGGTTGCCAAGATACTTTATCCACCAAATCTCTATTACTGAATCCCACGAAACATTGGGCAAGACAACTTCGATTCACGTAGAGGCTGGGCCCGCAAACCAAGGGCGTAGGGTTTGTCACCAGGTCTCCGTCGCTCCGGTAACCATAACTTTTGATACGTAAGGAGTTACGTGGCACACAGCATACCGTTGCAATGCTCTTTGAGAGCTTTACGACGGGGGCAGCCAGCTTGCTCGCTGATCCCATTTTTGGAGGCCAAAATCGAACGTTTTCATAAGTTTCAAGCCACTTTTCTTCTTTTGCTCTGTTTTTCAGTCCCAGATCGTACATCGTGAATTGTTAAAACGACGACAACCTGACTCGCAGGACATCAGAGGGCCCTACAACGTGTCGATATCACGTATTGCGAGGATGATGCGTTGTTGAAGCGGATGGGTTGTCGTTAAGCCCATTGGGCCTTTTGAATGGGCCATCTCTCTAGGCTGGGACTGTGAACCGTTAACTCATAAAGGAATTGTGCCCTCAACATGACGGGTGCGATCATACCAGCACTAATGCACCGGATCCCATCTGAACTCCGAAGTTAAGCGTGCTTGGGCGAGAGTAGTACTAGGATTGGTGACACCCTTGGAAGTCCTCGTGTCGCAACCCCTTTTCAATTTTTTTTGCCCTAGTTAAGGTTGCTAGGTTACTTTATCCACCAAATCACTATTACTGAATCCCACGGAACATTGGGCAAGACGACTTCATTTCACGTAGACGTTGGGCCCACAAATCGAGGGCGTAGGGTTTTTGACCAGGTCTCCGTCGCTTCGGTGCCCATAACTTTTGATTTGTAAGGAGTTACAAGGCGCACAGCATACCGTTGCAAAGCTCTCTAAGAGCTCTATGTCGGGGCCAACCAGCTTGCTCGTTGTATTTTTGAGCCCAAAATCCTACGTTTTCATCAGTTTCACGCCACTTTTCTTCTTTTGCTCTATTTTTTCATCCCGTATCGTACGTCGTGAACTGTTAAAAGGACGACAACCTTACTCGCGGGACATCAGAGGGCCCTACAATGTGTCGATTTCACGTCTTGCATGCATGCCGTGTTGTTGAAGCGGATGGGTTGTCGTTAAGCCCATTGGGCCTTTTGAATGGGCCATCTCTCTAGGCAGGGACTGTGAACCGTTAACACATAAAGGAATTGTGCCCTCAACATGACGGGTTCGATCATACTAGCACTAATGCACCGGATCCCATCAGAACTCCGAAGTTAAGCGTGTTTGGGCGAGAGTAGTACTAGGATGGGTGACCCCTTGGGAAGTCCTCGTGTTGCACCCGCTTTTCAATTTTTTTTGCCCTGGTTAGGGTTGCCAAGATACTTTATCCACCAAATCACTATTACTGAATCCCACGGAACATTGGGCAAGACAACTTCATTTCACGTAGACGCTGGGTCCACAAACCGAGGGCGTAGGGTTTGTGACCAGGTCTCCGTCGCTCCGGTGCCAATAACTTTTGATCCGTACGGAGTTACGCGTCGCACAGCGTACCGTTACAAAGCTCGCTTAGAGCTCTACGATGGGGGCAGCCAGCTTACTCGTTGTGCCCATTTTTGGAGCCCAAAATCGAACGTTTTCATCAGTTTCATGCCATTTTTCTTCTTTTGCTCTATTTTTCCGTCCCAGATCGTACGTCGTGAACTGTTAAAAGGGCGACAACCTAACTCATGGGACATCAGTGGGCCCTAGAATGTGTCGATATCACGTCTTGCGAGGATGGTGCGTTGTTGAAGCGGATGGGTTGTCGTTAAGCCTATTGGGCCTTTTGAATGGGCCATTTCTCTAGGCTGGGACTGTGAACCGTTAACACATAAAGGAATTGTGCCCTCAACATGACTGGTGGGATCATACCAGCACTAATGCACCGGATCCCATCAGAACTCCGAAGTTAAGTGTGCTTGGGCGAGAATAGTACTAGGATGGGTGACCCCCTGGGAAGTTCTCGTGTTACACCCCTTTTTCAATTTTTTTTGCCCTGGTTAGGGTTGCCAAGATACTTTATCCACCAAATCTCAATTACTGAATCCCACGGAACATTGGGCAAGACAACTTCGCTTCACGTAGAGGCTGGGCCCGCAAACCGATGGCGTAGGGTTTGTGACCAGGTCTCCGTCACTCTGGTGCCTATAACTTTTGATATATAAGGAGTTACGCGGCGCACAGCATGCCGTTGCAAAGCTCTCTGAGAACTCTACGACGGGGGCACCCAGGTCGCTAAGTGTGCACGTTTTTGGAGCCAAAATCGAACGTTTTCATCAGTTTCAGTCCACTTTTCCTCTTTTGCTTTGTTTTTCAGTCCCGGATCGTACGTCATGAACTGTTAAAAGGACGACAACCTGACTCGCGGGACAATAGAGGGCCCTACAACGTGTCGATATCACGTCTTGCGAGGATGCTGCGTTGTTGAAGCGGATGGGTTGTCGTTAAGCCCATTGGGCCTTTTGAATGGGCCATCTCTCTAGGCTGGGACTGTGAACCATTAACACACAAAGGAATTGTGCCCTCAACATGACGGTTGCGATCATACCAGCACAAATTTATCGGATCCCATCAGAACTCCGAAGTTAATCGTGATTGGGCGAGAGTAATACTAGGATGGGTGACCCCCTGGGAAGTCCTCGTGTTGCACCCCCTTTTCAATTTTTTTTGCCCTGGTTAGGGTTGCCAAGATACTTTATCCACCAAATCTCTATTACTGAATCCTACGGAACATTGGGCAAGACAACTTCGCTTCACGTAGAGGCTGGGCCTACAAATCGAGGGCGTAGGGTTTGTGACCAGGTCTCCGTCGCTCCGGTACCCATAACTTTTCATTCATTAGGAGTTACGCGGCGCACATCATACCGTTGCAAAGCTCTCTGAGAGCTCTACGACGGGGGCAGCCAGCTTGCTCGCTGTTCCCATTTTTGGATCCCAAAATCGAACGTTTTCATCAACTTCAGGCCACTTTTCTTCTTTTGCTCTATTTTTTAGTCCCGGATCGTACGTCGTGAATTGTTAAAAGGACGACAACCTGACTCGCGGGATATTAGAGGGCCCTACAATGTGTCTATATCACGTCTTGTGAGGATGCTGCGTTGTTGAAGCGGATGGGTTGTCGTTAAGCCCATTGGGCCTTTTGAATGGGCCATATCTCTAGGCTGGGACTGTGAACCGTTAACACATAAAGGAATTATGCCCTCAACATGACGGGTGCGATCATACCAGCACTAATGCACCGGATCCCATCAGAACTCCGAATTTAAGCGTGCTTGAGCGAGAGTAGTACTAGGATGGGTGACCCCCTGGGAACTCCTCGTGTTGCACCCCCTTTTCAATTTTTTTGACCTGGTTAAGGTTGCCAAGATACTTTATCCACCAAATCTCTATTACTGAATCCCACGGAACATTGGGCAAGACAACTTCGCTTCAAGTAGAGGCTGGGCCCGCAAACCGAGGGCGTAGGGTTTGTGACCAGGTCTCCGTCGCTCCGGTGCCCATAACTTTTGATCCGTAAGGAGTTACACGGCGCACAGCATACCGTTGCAAAGCTCTCTGAGATCTCTACGACGGGGGTAGCCAGCTTGCTCGCTGTGCCCTTTTTGGAGCCCAAAATCGAACGTTTTCATTAGTTTCAGGCCACTTTATTTCTTTTGCTCTGTTTTTTCGTCCCGGATCGTACGTCGTGAACTGTTAAAAGGACAACAACCTGACTCGCGGGACATCAGAGGGCCCTACAACGTGTCGATATCACGTCTTGCGAGGATGCTGCGTTGTTGAAGAAAAAGGGTTGTCGTTAAGCCCATTGGGCCTGTTAAATGGGACATCTCTCTAGGCTGGGACTGTGAACCGTTAACACATAAAGGAATTGTGCCCTTAACATTACGGGTGTGATCATACCAGCACTAATGCACTGGATCCCATCAGAACTCCGAAGTTAAGCGTGCTTGGGCGAGAGTAGTACTAGGATAGGTGACCCCCTGGGAAGTCCTCTTGTTGCACCCCCTTTTCAATTTTTTTTGCCCTGGTTAGGGTTGCCAAGATACTTTATCCACCAAATCTCTATTACTGAATCCCACGGAACATTGGGCAAGACAACTTCGCTTCACGTAGAGGCTGGGTCCGCAAACTGAGGGCGTAGGGTTTGTGACCTGGTCTCCGTCACTCCGTTGCCCATAACTTTTGATCCGTAAGGAGTTACGCGGCGCACAGCATATCGTTGCAAAGCTCTCTGAGAGCTCTACAACGGGGGCAACTAGCTTGCCCGCTGTGCCCATTTTTGGAGCCCAAAATCGAATGTTTTCATCACTTTCAGGCCACTTTTCTTCTTTTGCCCTGTTTTTCAGTCCCGGATCGTACGTTGTGAACTGTTAAAAGGACGACAACCTGACTCGCGGAACATCAGAGGGTCCTACAACGTGTGGATATCACGTCTTGCTAGGATGCTGCGTTGTTGAAGTGGATGGGTTGTCGTTAAGCCCATTGGGCCTTTTGAATGGGCCATCTCTCTAGGCTGGGACTGTGAACCGTTAACACATATAGGAATTGTGCCCTCAACATGAAGGGTGCTATCATACCAGCACTAATACACCAGATCCAATTAGAACTCTGAAGTTATGCATGCTTGGGCGAGAGTAGTACTAGGATGGGTGACCACCTTGGAAGTTGTGAGGCCCGACCCCGATTTGCGTGCGAAACCTAGCTTCGTGTGCCCTAACCTAGATTTGTATGCCATGACCTAGGTATAAGAATTGTGTTCATTTTATGTGCCATACATTGAATTACGTGCATTCAATTAGGGTTGCATGCATTTACTTGAAAAACGTGCATTCGTCTCGTAGTTCGTGTCCTACCTCGTAGTGCGTGCCCTAGACATAGGAAAGCGTGCCTTCACGCTAATCAAGAAAGCATCTTTCACGGAGCGCTAGACTATTAAACAATCCTACAAAATCCACTATCAATATAATAATCCTAATTCAACTCACTAGAAGACAAAAAGTGCACCAAACACTAAACATTCTTCATTCTTTATTCCTTATTCTTTTTGTACTTTCAAGACACAATTAATTAATGATCAAAGTTGACAAAAAATTCAGATTTGAAGCTAGCATTGGCTGACCATACCATGGTGTTTGCACAAGGTTGAACAATTACAAAATTAAATATGCATGTTTAGACAAACTATGACACAAATGCATAAAAAAATGACCAAAACCACCTCAAATCTCTCTCTTGCTCGACCAAAGACTCATAGCCCATGCTAGCATTTCAAATTTCCACCTTGAAGACACAAAAAAATCAGATTTGGAAGCCCAAGGCCGACCAATGCTTGGATGAATGCAAAAGAGTTTTATTCTTGTCATTTCTTCATTTCTCTTTCACTCTTTCTCTCTCCCCTCTCATTTTCCTCTCTCATTCTCGGCCTTGGCTGAGTTCTTCATCTTCTTAGCTTCTCTTCTTCACACCATAGCTAAGCATAGCAAGCTACAAGCAAAGAACCACAACCGAGCTAGCTAAGGAGTAAAAATCATACTTGCATGTGCTTTGGAGTCTTCTATTCGGCCTAGGTGAGCTTCTTGACACCCATTTCTTTTCTTCATGTTTTAACCTCATGCATGTGCTAAGAGATTGATCATTAAGCTTGGAAAAATAGAGAAAAACTAGTGGGGATTTCGGCTAAGCAAGGGAAAGGTGAAGATTTGAGCTTCAACAAGGTTTTTGAACATCTTGTGGTTGATTTCTAAGGTGAGGGTTAAAACCTTTTGAAAACTCTTCAAAAATTCACATGCATGCTCATAAATGTGTGTATTTGCTTATGTACTTGAGCTATATGGCCGTTCATAAGCTTAAACAACCATGCATGGCAAGATCTTGGCTTGAAAATGATGCTAGGTGAAGTCAAAATTGTTGACAGCTCTCTGACCAGTCTGTTCGAGGTAAGGTTAGCTAGGAAAATGATGTTGAAAATGCTTGAAAATTGGTATTTGACTAGTTTGGACAGTTTTGAACATTTTTCCCAGAAATAGGCCGAAGCTAATTTTGAATCTAATGTCCTCAAAATGGCAAATCTTAAAAATGTGACCAAATCTGGAAATCTGGAAAAATGAAGCAGGTTTTGGCAGATGCACTGACCTTGTGGAACGAACCATATTTGACTTAGTAAATGATGTCCAAAATGCATGAAATTTGGTTTGCGGATATATTTTTCAGTTCTGGACAATTTTTTCAGAAATGAACCAAGGCTAAAACGGATCCTAAGAACCTCAAAAACGTCAATTATGGAAATGTGTGCAAATCTGGACAGTTTTGTGCTATCTCACTGTTTCGGCTATATCTAATGATCCCGAACTCCAATTGATGCAAGGTTTGTTTCTAATTTTAGTTATCTTCTTAAAATTTAATTTGATATCTTATTCACTGGATTTGGAGTTTGTTTGGTTATCCTATTGATTGTGAGAAAACAGCCTATTGCAGTAAGGGTTTCACTTAGCTATATGCTTGGAAAAATTATTGTAACCTCTCTTGTGGTGTTAATTGCTTGGAATTGTGGTGTTGAGTTGTTGTGTGGACTGTTTTGAGTACTTGAGGATGTTGAATTATATGATCCATGGTTTGAGGTTGACTTTGAGTTTGGTTGAGGCTCAAATTGCACAAATATGCACGAAATGGAAACCCTAATGACTAGGTAGTTTTGCTATGTGTTGATCTCTTGGTTATTGTGTGGAAATTATATGCTTAGTGGGCTACCCGTAAATTTTTTATAACTTCAAATGTGAATTTGACCATGGCATGTTGTCAAATAAGCTTTTCTTGCTACCGAACCCACGTAGATGTTGTTGCATGTTGAATAATCATATCACTTGATTACATGGACTTCTTAATGAGTTATATGGCCTGTTTTACATGTGTTACATGGCTGCCCGTTTAATTTTAATATAACTCTATATGCCTTTCAAGTGAAATTTCTTGTCTTATCGTGCCCTGCTTGTTTATCTATCAATGTGCAATCTTATGACTGTCCGGAGGCAATCTATTTTGTTGTCCTCCTACTGTGATATATTACCTGTCATGAATGTGCATTGCATACAAGGTTGCAACCTTTCCTGTTGGCATGGTAGCGATCACGCACACAGGGCGGCATCGGGCTTGCCGGTGCACCCGTGACTACCATGGTCCCATTCCCTCTCTCGCTTGGGGGCTAGACTTCCTCGGAGAGTTGGGTCGTAGGATTTCGGGGTACATCCGGAGTACACCCACCTGGCGTGTTTTGGGGTTATTTGAAGTTGGCCGCAACAACTGATCCTGGAACTGATCTGAGAGCAAAAGCTCAATGTATCATTTTTAATATGTGAATAAGTACTCTCGCTTGGTTCCTAGAGAACCTTGGGGAGAAAATACCGGTATTCCTGTTTCTGTACTTATATTTCTGTTATATTCATGTTTGAAAAAGGGATTTTCATAAGTTTAACTGGAAAATGAGTTTCAAAACGTATTTCTCGTTTCCCCTCGCTGAGTTCATAAGGACTCATAATCTTTTATCATCTCAGGTGAAGAAGAACAGGTACAGGAACCCGAGGACAATGTGCCTAGTGATGAACCCCTAGAGTGATTACCTGTCTTGTTTGCTTTGCTTGATTATGGCTGCTTGTGATCATTGTGTTACTTGAAGACTATTTCCTTTATGTTGCTCAAATGTTGTGATGTAAAAGACCCCCGTTGTAATTTGGGGTCTAATTTTGGTTTGTACTTATATTAAGTAGACTAATGCTAGACATGACACTACTATGATCGTTTTGCTTTTAATACCGCTAGTATCTATCTTAGGTTATGACGCTTTAGTTAAAGAACTAAGTAAATGAACTTATCCAATCTTAACAGGTACTTGCTATTGAGCTAAGATCAACAGGTATATGTGTAACGAGGACAAATAAACAAACGAGACATAGTATCATGCTAGGTTATAAATCAAACGGGGCGTCGAAATAACCAATAGGCAATTCAATTGATGGTAAACTAGTAGTCTTAATTGGAAATGAATTTGAGATGGTCAATTTTGAGGCGTTTAGAGAATTAGGTTAAACCAGAGGGCCGATTACAGCCGTTATGCTGCCGGTTTTCCGGAAAAAATTTGGAGTTTAGACTAAATCATTAGGTGTTAATCTTCATAAACAGCTAAGTACGTGATATTACTTGAATGTTAGTTCACACCCTAGTCTAACCTTAGAGGTCGGGTTGGGGCGCGACACCTTAGAAGAAATGGTATCAGAGCTTAGATTGCTTAAGCCGGGTTTAACTCTCGGACCGTGGGTAGAGCCCTAAGATAATTAGGATGACTTGTTTATGTGTTGTTGTATGATAAATGTGCCTTCTATGTTCTATGTGCTTAAGTGATTTACATGCCTTAAATGTTTTTAGAATTGTACCTATATTATGTTGCATATCTTATGCATTAGATTCTTAATTATCATATTTCAATAAATTGTGCCTATAGATGGCTGGCCCTAGTACCCGTACTACTAATAGGAGCGGTGAACCTCAAGAGACCGGGGATGTCTATCAGACTAATCCCGATATAGCTATGTTTAATATGATGGAAAATGCCATGGATCGTGTATCACGTGTGATGGAGCGTCAGGATGCTCGTGAAGCCAACAACAACAACATCAACAACAGGAATGAGGGTAACCATGGGAGACATAGCAGAATGAGGGAATTCCTAGACTTTCGCCCGTCTAAATTCTACGGGGAAGCTGATGATGAGAAAGCAGAGGCTTGGCTGTCCGAGATCGAGAAGATTTTCAGGCCACTTGATTATACAGATGAAGAGAAAGTGGAGTTTGCTGTATTTCTGTTGCATGGGGATGCTGAGCATTGGTGGCACACTGTAGAGGCACTGTGGGAGACTGATCAGACACCTCGCTTGTGGGGTAATTTCGTTAAGGTATTTAAGGAAAAATATGTACCTGCAGTTTCCAGGCAGAGGCGGATCGAGGAGTTCATGCACTTGACCCAGGGTAATATGACGGTAGCCGAGTACGAGGCACGTTTTGATCGACTATCCCGTTATGCTCAATACATGGTTTGTACTCCGGAGGCGAAAATGTGGAAATTTACTGTTCGATTGAGGCCAGAGATTCAGGACCAGTTAGCTTCTCATGACTTCGATACTTATTCTACTATCTTTGCTGCTGCCTCTCGAGTTGAGAAGAGGAAACTAGATGGAGCCGGTTTGAGTCAGCCAAACAAGAAACCATTTCAGCCTTTAGGTCAGCAGAGGAAATTCCAGAGTTAGGGTCGTAATTAGGGCCAGAGACAGAATAGACCAGGGAATAACCGTGGCCCGACGAAAGCGCCATCAGCCTCTTCAGCCCGCGGATCCACAGGTAGTTCACCTGCTACTCAGTCCGTCAGCTGTTCTTATTGTGACAGGAAGGGGCATACCGAGGCCCAGTGTTGAAGGAAGTCGGGACGATGTATGAGGTGCGGCAGTGATCAGCATCAGATCAAGGATTGCCCTAAACATCAAGCAGGGCAGAATCAGGGTAAACCAGCCGGTAGAGGCAAGACTCCAGTTCCTAGGGTCCAGGCTCGAGCTTATGCTTTTGAGTGCGAGGAGATTCCAGATGAGACCGCTGTTGTTGAAGGTACATTCTTCATACTGAATCAACCTGTTAAGGTGTTAATTGATCCGGGTGCTACTCATTCATTTATTACTCCCTTATGTGTGGAACGTGTGAAATTGAAAGTTGTATGTTTGCCATACGAAGTAGAAGTTGGTACTCCAATGGGTTCTAAATTTGTAACTAGTTCAGCTTGTAAAGCATGCAAAATCCAAATTAAGGATAGGGAATTCTCAGCCAATCTTATTGTATTACCTTTTCAATATTATGAGGTCATTTTAGGGATGGACTGGCTGGCAAAACATCATGTCCAACTGGATTGCCGGGCGAAGATTATAACGTTCCGGGTACCTAATCAACCAATACTGGAGATTGTGGGTCGAAGAGATTTCACCGGGAGTTCCATTATTTCATCTACAAAAGCATGAAGTCTTTGAGGAAAGGGTGCAGCGGATACTTGGCTTACCTTATCAACAAGCCGTCGGATAAAGCTAAGTTGGATGAGATGCCTGTGATCAAAGACTATGCAGATGTGTTCCCTAAAGAATTACCCGGTTTACCCCCGAATCGGGAAATTGAGTTTGTTATAGAGTTGCTGCCTGGCGCCCAGCCGATATCTAAAGCTCCTTATCGTATGGCACTGGCTGAGCTACAAGAATTGAAGGACCAATTGCAAGGATTGCTGAAAAAAGGGTTTGTACAACCGAGTTCTTCGCCGTGGGGTGCACCAGTTCTATTTGTAAAGAAGAAAGATGGAACGTTGAGGCTATGTATTGACTACCGAGGATTGAATCAAGTGACTGTCAAGAATAAATACCCACTTCCCCTGATTGACGAGTTATTTGATCAACTACAAGGAGCCAAAGTGTATTCGAAACTCGATTTGAGGCAAGGATATTATCAGTTGCAGATCAAGAAGGAAGATGTGCCTAAAATGGTTTTCAGGACAAGATATGAACATTATGAATATTTAGTGATGCCTTTTGGACTAACTAATGCCCCTGCAGCTTTTATGGATTTGATGCATAGGGTGTTTCAACCCTACTTGTACCAATTTGTGGTGATCTTCATTGATGATATTTTGGTATACTCGAAATTGGAGGCGGAGCATGAGCAACATCTGCGGTTGGTACTGTAGAAACTTCGAGAGCACCAATTGTATGCAAAGTTTAGCAAGTGTGAATTTTGGTTGCAGCAGATTGCATTTTTGGGGCATATCATATCCCAAGAGGGAATAGCGGTGGATCCAGCAAAGATTGATGCAGTGATGTCTTGGAAGAAGCCAGAAAATGTTACGGAGGTTCGGAGTTTTCTTGGTCTAGCCGGCTATTATCGGAGGTTCGTAAATGATTTCTCTAAGATTGCAAGACTGCTTACAAAGCTCACTCAAAAGAAAACCAAGTTCGTGTGGGATGATAAGTGTAAGAGCAGCTTCCAAGAGTTGAAGAAAAGATTGACTACCACACTAGTTCTTGCATTGCCTGAAGGGAGTCAAGGCTTTGTAATCTATAGCAATGCTTCGAAAGAAGGACTGGGATGTGTATTGATGCAAAATGGAAGAGTTATTGCATATGCTTCTAGGAAACCAAAGCCGTATGAGATGAATTACCCGACGCATGATTTGGAGTTAGCGGCTATTGTGTTTGCACTCAAGAAATGGAGGCATTATCTGTGGGGTAACAAGTTTGAGGTATTTACTGATCATAAGAGCTTGAAATACTTGTTCTCTCAAAAGGAGTTGAATATGAGGCAAAGGCGGTGGATGGAGCTTTTGGATGATTATAATTTCTCAATCAATTATGTGCTCGATAAAGCGAATATAGTTGCAGATGCCTTAAGCAGAAAGGCAAGCGTGGCAAAACTGGAGGTCAAGGTGCAGGAGTTGTTGGAGGAAGCATTTCTGTGGAAACCCCAATTGACTCAGAAATGGTTACTTTTTGCCACTACCCAAGTTCTATCAACTTTGTTGTCTGAATTACGAGAGGCTCAAAAGAAGGACCAACAATTTCAGAAGATTAAAGGAAAGCAACGCATATTTCAAGTTTCATGATGATGGTGTTTGGAGGTTTAGGAACCGGATTTGTGTTCCCAATGACCCAGAGCTAAAAAAGAAGATTCTTGAGGAAGCCCATAATTCAAGATATACTATTCACCCCGGCGGAACAAAGATGTATCGGGATTTGAAGCAACACTATTGGTGGAATAACATGAAAAGAGAAATTGCGGAGTTTGTAGCACGGTGTTTGACTTGCTAGAGAGTCAAAGCAGAACATCAACGACCCGCAGGTCTACTTCAGCCGTTGGAGATTCCTCAATGGAAATGGGAGCATATAACTATGGATTTTGTTATGGACCTGCCCAAATCACAAAAGGGTCGTGACGCCGTCTGGGTTATAGTGGATAGATTGACTAAGTCGGCGCACTTGTTACCGATGAACAAGGAGGATAGTCCTGAGGAATTGGGAGATATGTATGTGGCGGAGATTGTAAGATTGCACGGGATGCCTGTGAGTATTGTATCGGATAGGGATCCTCGTTTTACTTCCCGATTTTGGAAGAGATTGCAAGAAGCTTTGGGAACGAAATTGAGTTTTAGCACGGCTTATCACCCTCAGACGGATGGTCAATCGGAGAGAACTATTCAGATTCTGGAGGATATGCTGAGGGCGTGTGTTTTAGACTTCGGGAAAGGTTGGGAGAAATATTTATCTCTAGCGGAGTTCGCCTACAACAATAGTTATCAGGCCACTATCGGGATGGCCCCATTTGAGGCACTATATGGACGTAAGTGTCGATCCCCGATTTACTGGGATGAAGTAGGTGAGACGAAGACTTTTGACCCGACCCTTTTACCTGAACTTATGAAGACTGTTGATAATATCCACCTCATTCGGAAATGGATGCTTACCGCCCAGAGCAGGCAGAAGAGTTATGCAGACCGACGGAGACGGAGTCTCGAGTTTGAGGTTGGCGACAAGGTATTCTTGAAGATATCACCCCGGAGGGGACTGATTAGGCATGGCAAGGGTGGAAAGTTGAGCCCGAGATTTGTGGGACCATTTGAGATAGTTGAGAAGGTTGGTAAGTTGGCGTATCGCCTAGCGCTACCCCAGAACCTCTCCAATATTCACGACGTCTTTCATGTTTCGATGCTGCGGAAGTATCATCCTGACCCGTCGCATATCTTAGAGCCAGAACCGTTGCAGCTTCGGGAAAACTTGTCTTACGAGGAGAAGCCCATTCGGATCCTAGACCAGCAGGATCGGGAGTTGCGCAACAGAACTATACCTATGGTGAAAGTGTTGTGGGATCGTCATGGAGTCGAAGAAGCATCGTGGGAAAGGCGAGACCAGATGGAGCAGCAGTACCCAGCATTATTTCATGGTAATATTGAATTTCGGGATGAAATTCTTTTAAGGAGGGGAGGATGTGAGGCCCGACCCCGATTTGCATGCGAAACCTAGCTTCGTGTACCCTAACCTAGATTTGCATGCCATGACCTAGGTTTAAGAATTGTGTTCATTTTATGTGCCATACATTGAATTACGTGCATTCAATTAGGGTTGCCTACATTTACTTAAAAAACGTGCTTTCGTCTCGTAGTTCGTGTCCTACCTCGTAGTATGTGCCCTAGACCTAGGAAAGCGTGCCTTCTCGCTAATCAAGAAAGCATCTTTCACGGAGCACTAGACTATTAAACAATCCTACAAAATCCACTATCAATATAATAATCCTAATTCAACTCACTAGAAGACAAAAAATGCACCAAACACTAAACATTCTTCATTCTTTATTCCTTATTCTTTTTGCACTTTCAAGAAAAAATTAATTAATGATCAAAGTTGACAAAAAATTCAGATTTGAAGCTAGCATTGGCAGACCATACCATGGTGTTTGCACAAGGTTGAACAATTACACAATTAAATATGCATGTTTAGACAAACTATGACACAAATGCATTAAAAAATGACCAAAACCACCTCAATCTCTCTCTTGCTCGACCAAAGACTCATAGCCCATGCTAGCATTTCAAATTTCCACCTTGAAGACACAAAAAAAATCAGATTTGGAAGCCCAAGGCCGACCAATGCTTGGATGAATGCAAAAGAGTTTTATTCTTGTCATTTCTTCATTTCTCTTTCACTCTTTCTCTCTCCCCTCTCATTTTCCTCTCCCATTCTCGGCCTTGGCTGAGTTCTTCATCTTCTTAGCTTCTCTTCTTCACACCATAGCTAAGCATAGCAAGCTACAAGAAAAGAACCACAACCGAGCTAGCTAAGGAGTAAAAGTCATACTTGCATGTGCTTTGGAGTCTTCTATTCGGCCTAGGTGAGCTTCTTGACATCCATTTCTTTTCTTCATGTTTTAACCTCATGCATGTGCTAAGAGATTGATCATTAAGCTAAGAAAAATAGAGAAAAACTAGTGGGGATTTCGGCTAAGCAAGGGAAAGGAGAAGATTTGAGCTTCAACAAGGTTTTTGAACATCTTGTGGTTGATTGCTAAGGTGAGGGTTAAAACCTTTTGAAAACTCTTCAAAAATTCACATGCATGCTCATAAATGTGTGTATTTGCTTCTGTACTTGAGCTATATGGCCGTTCATAAGCTTAAACAACCATGCATGGCAAGATCTTGGCTTGAAAATGATGCTAGGTGAAGTCAAAATTGTTGACAGCTCTCTGACCAGTCTGTTCGAGGTAAGTTTATCTACGAAAATGATGTTGAAAATGCTTGAAAATTGGTAGGTGACTATTTTGGACAGTTTTGAACATTTTTCCCAAAAATAGGTCGAAGCTAATTTTGACTCTAAGGTCCTCAAAATGGCAAATCTTTAAAATGTGACCAAATCTGGAAATCTGGAAAAATGAAGCAGGTTTTGGCAGATGCACTGACCTTGTGGAACGAACCATATTTGACTTAGTAAATGATGTCCAAAATGCATGAACTTTGGTATGCTGCTAGATTTTTCGGTTCTGGAAAATTTTGTCAGAAATGGACCAAGGCTAAAACTGACCCTAAGGACCTCAAAAACGTCAATTATGGAAATGTGTGCAAATCTGGACAGTTTTGTGCTATCTCACTGTTTCGGCTATATCTAATGATCCTGAACTCCCATTGATGCAAGGTTTGTTTCTGATTTTAGTTATCTTCTTAAGCTTTAATGTGACATCTTATTCACTGGATTTGGAGTTTTTGTGCTTATCCTATTGATTGTGAGAAAACAGCCTATTGCAGTAAGGTTTTCACTTAGCTATATGCTTGGAAAAATTATTGTAACCTCTCTTGTGGTGTTAATTGCTTGGAATTGTGGTGTTGAGATGTTGTGTGGACTTTTTTGAGTACTTGAGGATGTTGAATTATATGATGCATGGTTTGAGGTTGACTTTGAGTTTGGTTGAGGCTCAAATTGCACAAATATGCACGAAATGGAAACCCTAATGACTAGGTAGTTTTGCTAAGTGTTGATCTCTTGGTTATTGTGTGGAAATTATATTCTTAGTGGGCTACCCGTAAATGTTTTATAACTTCAAATGTGAATTTGACCATGGCATGTTGTCAAATAAGCTTTTCTTGCTACCGAACCCACGTAGATGTTGTTGCATGTTGAATAATCGTATCACTTGATTACCTGGACTTCTTAATGAGTTATATGGCCTGTTTTACATGTGTTGCATGGCTGCCCGTTTAATTTTAATATAACTCTATATGCCTTTCAAGTGAAATTTCCTGTCTTATCGTGCCCTGCTTGTTTATCTGTCAATGTGCAATCTTATGACTGTCCGGAGGCAACCTACTTTGTTGTCCTCCTACTGTGATATATTACCTGTCATGAATGTGCATTGCATACAAGGTTGCAACCTTTCCTGTTGGCATGGTAGCGATCACGCACACCGGGCGGCATCGGGCTTGCCGGTGCACCCGTGACTACCATGGTCCCATTCCCTCTCTCGCTTGGGGGCTAGACTTCCTCGGAGAGTTGTGTCGTAGGATTTCGGGGTACATCCGGAGTACACCCACCTGGCATGTTTTGGGGTTATTTGAAGTCGGCCGCAACAACTGATCCTGGAACTGATCTGAGAGCAAAAGCTCAATGTATCCTTTTTAATATGTGAATAAGTACTCTCGCTTGGTTCCTAGAGAACCTCGAGAAGGAAAGACCGGTATTCCTGTTTCTGTACTTATATTTCTGTTATATTCATGTTTGAAAAAGGGATTTTCATAAGTTTAACCGGAAAATGAGTTTCAAAACTTATTTCTCATTCCCCCTCGCTGAGTTCATAAGGACTCATCATCTTTTATCATCTCAGGTGAAGAAGAACAGGTACAGGAACCCGAGGACAATGTGCCTAGTGATGAACCCCTGGAGTGATTACCTGTCTTGTTTGCTTTGCTTGATTATGACTGCTTGTGATCATTGTGTTACTTGAAGAGTATTTCCTTTATGTTGCTCAAATGTTGTGATGTAAAAGACCCCCGTTGTAATTTGGGGTCTAATTTTGGTTTGTACTTATATTAAGTAGACTGATGCTAGACATGACACTACTATGATCGTTTTGCTTTTAATACCGCTAGTATCTATCTTAGGTTATGACGCTTTAGTTAAAGAACTAAGTAAATGAACTTATCCAATCTTAACAGGTACTTGCTATTGAGCTAAGATCAACAGGTATATGTGTAACAAGGACAAATAAACAAACGAGACATTGTATCATGCTAGGTTATAAATCAAACGGGATTTCGAAATAACCAATAGGCAATTCAATTGATGGTAAACTAGTAGACTTAATTGGAAATGAATTTGAGATGGTCAATTTTGAGGCGTTTAGAGAATTAGGTTAAACCAAAGGGCCGATTACAGCCGTTATGCTGCCAGTTTTCCGGAGAAATTTTGGAGTTTAGACTAAATCATTAGGTGTTAATCTTCATAAACAGCTAAGTACGTGATATTACTTGAATGTTAGTTCATACCCTAGTCTAACCTTATAGGTCGGGTTGGGGCATGACAGAAGTCCTCGTGTTGCACCCCCTTTTCAATTTTTTTTGCCCTGGTTAGGGTTGCCAAGATACTTTATCCACCAAATCACTATTACTGAATCCCACGGAACATTGGGCAAGACAACTTCGTTTCACGTAGAGGCTGGGCCCGCAAACCGAGGGTGTAGGGTTTGTGACCAGGTCTCGGTAGGTCCGGTGCCCATAACTTTTGATCCGCAACGAGTTACGCGGCGCACAGCATATCGTTGCAAAGCTCTCTGAGAGCTCTAAGACGGGGACAGCAATCATGCTTGCTCTAAGACGGGGGCAGCAATCATGCTTGCTGTGCCCAATTTTGGAGCCCAAAATCGAACGTTTTCATCAGTTTCAGGCCACTTTTCTTCTTTTGCTCTGTTTTTCTGTCCCGGATTGTACGTCGTGAACTGTTAAAAGGACGACAACCTAACTCGCGGGACATCAGAAGGCCCTACAACGTGTTCATATCACGTCTTGCAAGCATGCTGCGTTGTTGAAGCGGATGGGTTGTCGTTAAGCCCATTGGGCCTTTTGAATGGGCCATCTCTCTAGGCTGGGGCTGTGAACAGTTAACACATAAAGGAATTGTGCCCTCAACATGATGGGTGCGATCATACCAGCACTAATGCACCGGATCCCTTAAGAACTCCGAAGTTAAGCGTGCTTGGGCGAGAGTAGTACTAAGATGGGTGACCCCCTCTTCATGTTGCACCCCATTTTCAATTTTTTTTTGCCCTGGTTAGGGTTGCCAAGATACTTTATCCACCAAATCTCTATTACTGAATCCCACGGAACATTGGGCAAGACAACTTCGCTTCACGTAGAGGCTGGGCCTGCAAACCGAGGGCGTAGGGTTTGTGACCAGGTCTCCGTCGCTCCGGTGCCCATAACTTTTGAACCGTAAGGAGTTACGCGGTGCACAGCATACCGTTGCAAAGTTCTCTAAGAGCTCTACGACGGGGGCAGCCAGCTTGCTCGTTGTGCCCTTTTTGGAGCCCAAAATCGAACGTTTTCATCAGTTTCAGGCCACTTTTCTTCTTTTGCTCTGTTTTTCCGTCCCGGATCGTACGTCGTAAACTGTTAAAAGGACGACAACCTGACTCACGGGACATCAGAGGGCCCTACAATGTGTCTATATCACGTCTTGCAAGCATACTGCGTTGTTAAAGCGGATGGGTTGTCGTTAAGCCCATTGGGCCTTTTGAATAGGTCATCTCTCTAGGCTGGGACTATAAACAGTTAACAAATAAAGGAATTGCGCCCTCAACATGACGGGTGCGATCATACCAGCACTAATGCACCGGATCCCATCAGAACTCCGAAGTTAAGCTTGCTTGGGCGAGAGTAGTACTAGGATGGGTGACCCCTTGGGAAGTCCTAGTGTTGCACCCCCTTTTCAATATTTTTTGCCCTGGTTAGGGTTGCCAAGATACTTTATCCTCTAAATCCCTATTACTGAATCCCACGGAACATTGGGAAAGACAACTTCGCTTCACGTTGAGGCTGGGCCTGCAAACCGAGGGCGTAGGGTTTGTGACCAGGTCTCCGTCACTCCGGTACCCATAACTTTTGATCCGTAAGGAGTTACGCGGCGCACAGTATACCGCTGCAAAGTTCTCTGAGAGCTCTACGACGGGGGCAGCCAGCTTGCTCGCAGTGCCCCTTTTTGGAGCCCAAAATCGAACGTTTTCATCAGTTTCAGGCCACTTTTCTTCTTTTGCTCTGTTTTTCCGTCCCGGATCGTACGTCGTAAACTGTTAAAAGGACGACAACCTGACTCACGGGACATCAGAGGGCCCTACAATGTGTCGATATCACGTCTTGCAAGCATACTGCGTTGTTGAAGCGGATGGGTTGTCGTTAAGCCCATTGGGCCTTTTGAATAGGTCATCTCTCTAGGCTGGGACTATAAACAGTTAACAAATAAAGGATTTGCGCCCTCAACATGACGGGTGCGATCATACCAGCACTAATGCACCGGATCCCATCAGAACTCCGAAGTTAAGCTTGCTTGGGCGAGAGTAGTACTAGGATGGGTGACCCCTTGGGAAGTCCTAGTGTTGCACCCCCTTTTCAATATTTTTTGCCCTGTTTAGGGTTGCCAAGATACTTTATCCACTAAATCCCTATTACTGAATCCCACGGAACATTGGGAAAGACAACTTCGCTTCACGTTGAGGCTGGGCCTGCAAACCGAGGGCGTAGGGTTTGTGACCAGGTCTCCGTCACTCCGGTACCCATAACTTTTGATCCGTAAGGAGTTACGCGGCGCACAGTATACCGCTGCAAAGTTCTCTGAGAGCTCTACGACGGGGGCAGCCAGCTTGCTCGCTGTGCCCCTTTTTGGAGCCCAAAATCGAACGTTTTCATCCGTTTCAGGCCACTTTTCTTCTTTTGCTCTATTTTTCCGTCCCGGATCGTACTTAGTGAACTGTTAAAAAGACGACAACCTGACTCGCGGGACATCAGAGGGCCCTACAATATGTCGATATCACGTCTTGCAAGCATACTGCGTTGTTGAAGCGGATGGGTTGTCGTTAAGCCCATTGGGCCTTTTGAATGGGCCATCTCTCTAGGCTGGGATTGTGAACAGTTACCACATAAAGGAATTATACCCTCAACATCATGGGTGCGATCATACCAGCACTAATGCACCGGATCCCATCAGAACTCCGAAGTTAAGCGTGCTTGGGCGAGAGTAGTACTAGGATGGGTGACCCCCTGGGAAGTTCTCGTGTTGCACCACCTTTCAATTTTTTTTGCCCTGGTTAGGGTTGCCAAGATACTTTATCCACCAAATCTCTATTACTGAATCTCACGGAACATTGGGCAGGACAACTTCGCTTCACGTAGAGGTTGGGCCCGCAAACCGAGGGCGTAGGGTTTGTGACCAGGTCTCTTTCGCTCCGGTGCCCATAACTTTTGATCCGTAAGGAGTTACACGGTGCACAGTATATCGTTGCAAAGCTCTCTGAGAGCTCTATGACGGGGGTAGCCAGCTTGCTCGTTGTGCCCCTTTTTGGAGCCCAAAATCGAATGTTTTCATCAGTTTTAGGCCACTTTTCTTCTTTTGCTCTGTTTTTCCGTCCTGGATCATACGTTGTGAACTGTCAAAAGGACGACAACCTGACTCGCGAGACATCAGAGGGCCCTACAACGTGTCGATATCATATCTTGCAAGGATGCTGCGTTGTTGAAGCGGATGGGTTGTCGTTAAGCCCATTGGGCCTTTTGAATGGGCCATCTCTCTAGGTTGGGACTGTGAACCGGTAACACATAAAGGAATTGTGCCATTAACTTGACGGGTGCGATCATACCAGCACTAATGCACCGGATCCCATCAGAACTCCGAAGTTAAGTGTTCTTGGGCGAGAGTAGTACTAGGATGGGTGACCCCCTGGGAAGTCCTCGTGTTACATCCCCTTTTCAATTTTTTTTGCCCTGGTTAGGGTTGCCAAGATACTTTATCCACCAAATCTCTATTACTGAATCCCAAGGAACATTGGGCAAGACAACTTCGCTTCACGTAGAGGCTGGGCCCGCAAACCGATGGCGTAGGGTTTGTGACTAGGTCTCCGTCACTCCGGTGCCCATAACTTTTGATCCGTAAGGAGTTACGCGGCGCACAGCATACCGTTGAAAAGCTCTCTGAGAAATCTACGACGGGGGAACCCAGGTTGCTCGCTGTGCCCATTTTTGGAGACCAAAATCGAACGTTTTCATCAGTTTCAGGCCACTTTTCCTCTTTTGCTCTATTTTTCAGTCCCGGATTGTACGTCGTGAACTGTTAAAAAGAAGACAACCTGACTCGCGGGATATCAGAGGGCCCTACAACGTCTCGATATCACGTCTTGCGAGGATGCTTCGTTGTTGAAGCGGATGGGTTGTCATTAAGCCCATTGGGCCTTTTGAATGGGCCATCTCTCTAGGCTGGGACTGTGAACCGTTAACACATAAAGGAATTGTGCCTTCAACATGACCGGTGCGATCGTACCAGCACTAATGCACCGGATCCCATCAGAACTCCAAAGTTAAGGGTGCTTGGGCGAGAGTAGTACTCGGACGGGTGACCCCATGGGAAGTCCTCGTGTTGCACCCCCTTTTCAATTTTTTTTGCCCTGGTTAGGGTTGCCAAGATAATTTATCCACCAAATCTCTATTACTGAATCCCACGGAACATTGGGCAAGACAAATTCGCTTCACGTAGAGGTTGGGCCCGCAAACCGAGGGCGTAGGGTTTGTGACCAGGTCTCTGTCGCTCTGGTGCCCATAAGTTTTGATCCGTAAGGAGTTACGCGGCGCACAGCATACCGTTGCAATGCTCTCTGAGTGCTCTACGACATGAGTAACAAGCAAGCTTGCTATTCCCCTTTTTGGAGCCCAAAATCGAACGTTTTCATCAATTTCAGGCCACTTTTCTTCTTTTGCTCTGCTTTTCAGTCCCGGATCGTACGTCGTGAACTGTTAAAAGGACGACAACTTGACTCGCGGGACATCAGAGGGCCCTACAACATGTCGATATCATGTCTTGCGAGGATGCTGCGTTGTTGAAGCAGATGGGTTGTCGTTAAGCCTATTGGGCCTTTTGAATGGGCCATCTCTCTAGGCTGGGACTGTGAACCGTTAACACATAAAGGAATTGTGCCCTCAACATGACGGGTGCGATCGTACCAGCAATAATGCATCGGATCCCATTAGAACTCTGAAATTAAGCGTGCTTGGGCGAGAGTAGTACTAGGATGGGTGACCCCCTAGGAAGTCCGCGTGTTGCACCCCCTTTTCAATTTTTTTTGCCCTGGTTAGGGTTGCCAAGATACTTTATTCACCAAATCTCTATTACTGAATCCCACGGAACATTGGGCAAGACAACTTCGCTTCACGTAGAGGCTGGGCCAGCAAACCGAGGGCGTAGGGTAAGTGACCAGGTCTCCGTCACTCCGTTGCCCATAACTTTTGATCCATAAGGAGTTACGCGGCGCACAGCATACCGTTGCAAAGCTCACTGAGAGTTCTACGACGGCGGTAGCCAGGTTGCTCGCTGTGCTTATTTTTTAAGCCCAAAATCGAACGTTTTCTTCAGTTTCAGGCCACTTTTCTTCTTTTGCTCTATTTTTCCGACCCGGATCGTACGTCCTGAACTGTTAAAAGGAAGACAACCTGACTCGCGGGATATTAGAGGGCCCTACACCGTGTCGATATCACGTCTTGCGAGGATGCTGCGTTGTTGAAGCGGATGGGTTGTCGTTAAGCCCATTGGACCTTTTGAATGGGCCATCTCTCTAGGCTGGGACTGTGAATCGTTAACACATAAAGGAATTGTGCCCTCAACATGATGGGGGCGATCATACCAGCACTAATGCACCGGATCCTATCAGAACTCCAAAGTTAAGTGTGCTTGGGCGAGAGTAGTACTAGGATGGGTGACCTCTTGGGATGTCCTCGTGTTGTACCCCCTTTTCAATTTTTTTTGCCCTGCTTAGGGTTACCAAGATACTTTATCCACCAAATCTCTATTACCGAATCCCACGGAACATTGGGCAAGACAACTTCGCTTCACGTAGAGGCTGGACCCGCAAACCGATGGCGTAGGGTTTGTGACCAGGCATCCGTCACTCCGTCGCCCATAACTTTTGATCCGTAAGGAGTTACGCGGTGCACAGCATACCGTTGCAAAGCTCTCTGAGAACTCTACGACGGGGGCACCAAGGTTGCTAGCTATGCCCATTTTTGGGTACCAAAATCGAACATTTTCATCAGTTTCAATCCACTTTTCCTCTTTTGCTCTGTTTTTCTGTCCCGGATCGTACGTCGTGAACTGTTAAAAGGACGACAATCTGACTCAATGGACATCAGAGGGCCCTACAACGTGTCGATATCACGTCTTGCAAAGATTCTGCGTTGTTGAAGTGGATGTTTTGTCGTTAAGCCCATTGGGCCTTTTGAATGGGCCATCTCTCTAGGCTGGGACTGTGAACCGTTAACACATAAAGGAATTGTGCCCTCAACATGACGGGTGCGATCAAACCAGCACTAATGCACCGGATCCCATCAGAACTCCGAAGTTAAGCGTGCTTGGGTGAGAGTAGTACTAGGATGGGTGACCCCCTGGGAAGTCCTCGTGTTGCACCCCCTTTTCAATTTCATTTGCCCAGGTTATGGCTGCCAAGATACTTTATCCACCAAATCTCTATTACTGAATCCCACGAAACATTGGGCAAGACAACTTCGCTTAACGTAGAGGCTGGGCCCGAAAACTGAGGGCGTAGGGTTTGTGACCAGGTCTCCGTCACTCCGTTGCCCATAACTTTTGATCCGTAAGGAGTTATATGGCTCACAGCATACCGTTGCAAAGCTCTCTGAGAGCTCGACGACGGGGGCAGCCATCTTGCTCGTTGTGCCCATTTTTGGAGCCCAAAATTGAACGTTTTCATCAGTTTCAGGCCATTTTTCTTGTTTTGCCCTGTTTTCAGTCCCGGATCGTACGTCGTGAACTGTTAAAAGGACGAGAACCTGGCTCGAGGGACATCAGAGGGCCCTACAACGTGTCGATATCACGTCTTGCGAGAATGCTGTGTTGTTGAAGCGGATGGGTTGTCGTTAAGCCCATTGGGCCTTTTTAATGGGCCATCTCTCTAGCTGGGACTGTGAACCATTAACACATATAGGAATTGTGCCCTCAAAATGACTGGTGCGATCATACCAGCACTAATGCACCGGATCCAATCAGAACTCCGAAGTTAAGCGTGCTTGGGCGAGAGTAGTACTAGGATGGGTGACCCCCTGAGAAGTCCTCGTGTTGCACCCCCTTTTCAATTTTTTTTTGCCCTGGTTAGGCTTGCCAAGATACTTTATCCACCAAATCTCTATTACTGAATCCCACGGAACATTGGGCAAGACAACTTCGTTTCACGTAGAGGCTGGGCCCGCAAACCGAGGACATAGGGTTTGTGACCAGGTCTCCGTCGCTCCGGTGCCCATAACTTTTGATCCGTAACGAGTTACGCGGCGCACAGTATACCGTTGCAAAGCTCTCTAAAAGTTGTTCGACGGGGGTAGCCAGTCGGCTTGCTTTGCCCGTTTTTGGAGCCCAAAATCGAACATTTTCATCTGTTTTAGGCCACTTTTTTTCTTTTGTTATGTTTTTCAGTCCTGGATCGTACGTCGTGAACTGTTAAAAGGATGACAACCTGACTCGCGGAACATCAAAGGCCCCTAAAACGTGTCGATATCACGTCTCTCGAGGATGCTATGTTGTTGAAGCTGATGGGTTGTCGTTAAGCCCATTGGGCCTTTTGAATGGGCCATCTCTCTAGGCTGGGACTGTGAACCGTTAACACATAAAGGAATTGTGCCCCCAACATGACAGGTGCGATCATACCAGCACTAATGCACTGGATCCTATCAGAATACCGAAGTTAAGCGTGCTTGGGCGAGAGTAGTACTAGGATGGGTGACCCCCTGGGAAGTCCTCGTGTTGCACCCCCTTTTCAATTTTTTTTTGTCCTGGTTAAGTTTGCCAAGATACTTTATCCACCAAATCTCTATTACTGAATCCCACGGAACATTGGGCAAGACAACTTCGCTTCACGTAGAGGCTTGGCCTGCAAACCGAGGGCGTAGGGTTTGTGACAAGGTCTCCGTCACTCCGTTGCCCATAACTTTTGATCCGTAAGGAGTTACACGGCGCACAACATACCATTACAAAGCACTCCGAGAGCTCTACGACGGGTGTAGCAAGCTTGCTCGCTATGCCCATTTTTGGAGCCCAAAATCAAACGTTTTCATCAGTTTCAGTCCACTTTTCTGCTTTTGCTCTATTTTTCAGTCTCGGATCGTACGTCGTGAACTGTTAAAAGGACGACAACCGGACTCGCGGGACATCAGAGGGCCCTACAACGTGTCGATATCACATCTTGCGAGAATGCTGCGTTGTTTAAGTGGATGGGTTGTCGTTAAGCCCATTGGGCATTTTGAATGGGCCATCTCTCTAGGCTGGGACTGTGAACCGTTAACACATAAAGGAATTGTGCCCTCAACATGACGGGTTCGATCATACTAGCACTAATGCACCGGATCCCATCAGAACTCCGAAGTTAAGCGTGTTTGGGCGAGAGTAGTACTAGGATGGGTGACCCCCTGGGAAGTCCTCGTGTTGCACCCCCTTTTCAATTTTATTTGCCCTGGTTAGGGTTGCCAAGATACTTTATACACCAAATCTCTATTACTGAATCCCACGAAACATTGGGCAAGACAACTTCGTTTCACGTAGAGGCTGAGCCCGTAAACCGAGGGCGTAGGGTTTGTGACCAGGTCTCCGTCGCTCTGGTGCCCATAACTTTTCATCCGTAAGGAGTTACACGATGCACAGCATACCATTGCAAAGCTCTCTGAGAGCTCTACGACGGGGGCACCAAGGTTGCTAGCTATGCCCATTTTTGGAGACCAAAATCGAACGTTTTCATCAGTTTCAATCTACTTTTCCTCTTTTGCTCTATTTTTCTGTCCCGGATCGTACGTCGTGAACTGTTAAAAGGACGACAATCTGACTCAATGGACATCAGAGGGCCCTACAACGTGTCGATATCACGTCTTGCAAAGATTCTGCGTTGTTGAAGTGGATGTGTTGTCGTTAAGCCCATTGGGCCTTTTGAATGGGCCATCTCCCTAGGCTGGGACTGTGAACCGTTAACACATAAAGGAATTGTGCCCTCAACATTACGGGTGCGATCAAACCAGCACTAATGCACCGGATCCCATCAGAACTCCGAAGTTAAGCGTGCTTGGGCGAGAGTAGTCCTAGGATCGGTGACCCCCTGGGAAGTCCTCGTGTTGCACCCCCTTTTCAATTTTTTTTGCCCTGGTTAGGGTTGCCAAGATACTTTATTCACCAAATCTCTATTACTGAATCCCACGGAACATTGGGCAAGACAACTTCGCTTCACGTAGAGGCTGGGCCAGCAAACCGAGGGCGTAGGGTAAGTGACCAGGTCTCCATCACTCCGTTGCCCATAACTTTTGATCCATAAGGAGTTACGCGGCGCACAGCATACCGTTGCAAAGCTCACTGAGAGTTCTATGACGGCGGTAGCCAGGTTGCTCGCTGTGCCTATTTTTTGAGCCCAAAATCGAACGTTTTCTTCAGTTTCAGGCCACTTTTCTTCTTTTGCTCTATTTTTCCGTCCCGGATCGTACGTCGTGAACTGTTAAAAGGACGACAACCTGACTCGTGGGACATTAGAGGGCCCTACACCGTGTCGATATCACGTCTTGCGAGGATGCTGCGTTGTTGAAGCGGATGGGTTGTCGTTAAGCCCATTGGACCTTTTGAATGGGCCATCTCTCTAGGCTGGGACTGTGAATCGTTAACACATAAAGGAATTGTGCCCTCAACATGATGGGTGCGATCATACCAGCACTAATGCACCGGATCCTATCAGAACTCCAAAGTTAAGTGTGCTTGGGCGAGAGTAGTACTAGGATGGGTGACCTCTTGGGATGTCCTCGTGTTGTACCCCCTTTTCAATTTTTTTTGCCCTGGTTAGGGTTGCCAAGATACTTTATCCACCAAATCTCTATTACCGAATCCCACGAAACATTGGGCAAGACAACTTCGCTTCACGTAGAGGCTGGACCCGCAAACCGATGGCGTAGGGTTTGTGACCAGGCATCCGTCACTCCGTCGCCCATAACTTTTGATCCGTAAGGAGTTACGCGATGCACAGCATACCGTTGCAAAGCTCTCTGAGAACTCTACGATGGGGGCACCAAGGTTGCTAGCTATGCTCATTTTTGGGGACCAAAATCGAACGTTTTCATCAGTTTCAATCCACTTTTCCTCTTTTGCTCTGTTTTTCTGTCCCGGATCGTACGTCGTGAACTGTTAAAAGGACGACAATCTGACTCAATGGACATCAGAGGGCCCTACAACGTGTCGATATCACGTCTTGCAAAGATTCTGCGTTGTTGAAGTGGATGTGTTGTCGTTAAGCCCATTGGGCCTTTTGAATGGGCCATCTCCCTAGGCTGGGACTGTGAACCGTTAACACATAAAGGAATTGTGTCCACAACATGACGGGTACGATCATACCAGCACTAATGCACCGGATCCCATCAGAACTCTGAAGTTAAGCGTGCTTGGGAGAGTGTAGTACTAAGATAGGTGACCCCTTGGGAAGTCCTCGTGTTGTACCCCCTTTTCAATTTTTTTTTCCCTGGTTAGGGTTGCCAAGATACTTTATCCACCAAATCTCTATTACTGAATCCCACGGAACATTAGGCAAGACAACTTCGCTTCACGTAGAGGCTAGGCCTGCAAACCGAGGGCGTAGGGTTTGTGACCAGGTCCCCGTCGCTCCGGTGCCCATAACTTTTGATCTGTAAGGAGTTACGCGGCGCACAACATAGCGTTGCAACGCTCTCTGAGAGCTCTACGATGGGGGCAGCCAGCTTGCTTGCTGTGCCCCTTTTTGGAGCCCAAAATCAAACGTTTTCATCAGTTTCAGGCCACTTTTCTTCTTTTGCTCTATTTTTCCGTTCCGGATCATACGTCGTGAACTGTTAAAAGGACGACAACTTGACTCGCGAGACATCAGAGGGCCCTACAACGTGTTGATATGACGTCTTGCGAGGATGCTGCGTTGTTGAAGCGGATGGGTTGTCGTTTAGCCCATTGGGCCTTTTGAATGGGGCATCTCTCTAGGCTGGTACTGTGAATTGTTAACACACAACGGAATTGTGCCCACAACATGACGGGTGCGATCATACCAGCACTAATGCACCGGATCCCATCAGAACTCTGAAGTTAAGCGTGCTTGGGGGAGAGTAGTCCTAGGATGGGTGACCCCCTGGGAAGTCCTCGTGTTGCACCCCCTTTTCAATTTTTTTTGCATTGGTTAGGGTTGTCAAGATACTTTATCCACCAAATCTCTATGACTGAATCCCACGGAACATTGGGCAAGACAACTTCGCTTCACGTTGAGGCTGGGCCCGGAAACCGAGGGCGTAGGTTTTGTGACCAGGTCTTCGTTGCTCCGTTGCCCATAACTTTTGATCCTTAAGGAGTTACGCGGCGCACAGCATACTGTTGCAAAGCTCTCTGAGAGCTCTACGACGGGGGTAGCCAGCTTGCTCGCTATGCCTTTTTTTGAGCCCAAAGGCGAACATTTTCATCAGTTTCAAGCCACTTTTCTTCTTTTGCTCTGCTTTTTCATCCCGGATCGTACGTCGTGAACTGTTAAAAAATCGACAACCTGACTCGCGGGACGACAGAGGGCCTTACAACGTGTCGATATCACATCATGCAAGCATGCTGCGTTGTTGAATCGGATGGGTTGTCGTTAAGCCCATTGGGCCTTTTTAATAGGCCATTTCTCTAGGCTGGGACTGTGAACAGTTAACACATAACGGAATTGTGCCCACAACATGACGGGTGCGATCATACCAGCACTAATGCACCAGATCCCATCAGAACTCTGAAGTTCAGCATGCTTGGGCGAGTATAGTACTAGGATAGGTGACCCCTTGGGAAGTCCTCGTGTTGTACCCCCTTTTCAATTTTTTTTCCCTCGTTAGGGTTGCCAAGATACTTTATCCGCCAAATCTCTATTATTGAATCCCACGGAATATTGGGCAAGACAACTTCGCTTCACTTAGAGGCTGGGCCCGCAAACCGAGGGCGTAGGGTTTGTGACCAGGTCCCCGTCGCTCCGGTGCCCATAACTTTTGATCCGTATGGAGTTACGTGGCGCACAGCATAGCAGTGCAAAGCTCTCTGAGAGCTCTACGATGGGGGCAGCTAGCTTGCTCGCTGTGACCCTTTTTGGAGCCCAAAATCAAGCGTTTTCATCAGTTTCAGGCCACTTTTCTTCTTTTGCTCTTTTTTTTCGTCCCGGATCATACGTCGTGAACTGTTAAAAGGACGACAACTTGACTCGCGGGACATCAGAAGGCCCTACAACGTGTTGATATCACGTCTTGCGAGTATGCTGCGTTGTTGAAGCGGATGGGTTGTCGTTAAGCCCATTGGGCCTTTTGAATGGCCCATCTCTCTAGGCTTGGACTGTGAACCGTTAACACATATAGGAATTGTGCCATCAACATGACGGGTGCGATCATACCAGCACTAATGCACCGGATCCAATTAGAACTCCGAAGTTAAACGTGCTTGGGCGAGAGTAGTACTAGGGTGGGTGACCCCCTGGGAAGTCCTTGTGTTGCACCCCTTTTTCAATTTTTTTTGCCCTGGTTAGGGTTGCCAAGATACTTTATCCACCAAATCTCTATTACTGAATCCCACGGAACATTGGGCAAGACAACTTCAGTTCATGTAGAGGCTGAGCCCGCAAACCGGGGGCGTAGGGTTTATGACCAGGTCTCCGTCGCTCTGGTGCCTATAACTTTTGATCCGTAAGGAGTCACGCGGCGCACAACATACCGTTACAAAGCTCTCTGAGAGCTCTACAATGGGGGCAACAAGCATGCTTGTTTTGTCCATTTTTGGAGCCCAAAATCAAACGTTTTCATCAGTTTTATGCCACTTTTCTTCTTTTGCTCTGTTTTTCCGTCCCGGATCGTACGTCGTGAACTGTTAAAAGGACAACAACCTGACTCGTGGGACACCAGAGGGCCCTACAATGTGTCGATATCACGTCTTGCAAGCATGCTGCAATGTTGAAGCGGATGGGTTGTCGTTAAGCCCATTGGGCCTTTTGAATGGGCCATCTCTCTAGGCTGAGACTGTGAACAGTTAACACATAAAGGAATTGTGCCCTCAACATGACAGTTTAGATCATACCAGCACTAATGCACCGGATCCCATCAGAACTCCGAAGTTAAGCGTGCTTGGGAGAGAGTAGTACTAGGATGGGTGACCCCCTGGGAAGTCCTCGTGTTGCACCCGCTTTTCAATTTTTTTTTGCCCTGGTTAGGGTTGCCAAGATACTTTATCCACCAAATCTCTATTACTGAATCCCACGGAACATTGGGCAAGACAACTTCATTTCACGTAGAGGCTGGGCCCGCAAACCGGGGGCGTAAGGTTTATGACCAGGTCTCCGTCGCTCTGGTGCCCATAACTTTTGATCCGTAAGGAGTTACGCGGCGCACAGCATACCGTTGCAAAGCTCTCTGAGAGCTCTACGACGGGGGCAGCAAGCATGCTTGCTTTGCCCATTTTTGGAGGCCAAAATCGAACGTTTTCATCAGTTTCAGGGCACTTTTCTTCTTTTGCTCTGTTTTTCCGTCCCGGATCGTATTGTGAACTGTTAAAAGGACGACAACCTGACTCGTGGGACATTAGAGGGCCCTACAGCATGTCGATGTCACGTCTTGCAAGCATGCTGCGTTGTTGAAGCGGATGGGTTGTCGTTAAGCCTATTGGTCCTTTTGAATGGGCTGTGAACAGTTAACACATAAAGGAATTGTACCCACAACATGACGGGTGCGATCATACCAGCACTAATGCATCGGATCCCAACAGAACTCCGAGGTTAAGTGTGCTTGGGCGAGAGTAGTACTAGGATGTGTGACCCCCTGGGAAGTCCTCGTGTTGCACACCATTTTCAATTTTTTTTGCCCTGGTTAGGGTTGCCAATATACTTTATCCACCAAATCTCTATTACTGAATCCCACGGAACTTTGGGCAAGACAACTTCGCTTCACGTAGAGGCTGGGCCCCAAAACCAAGGGCGTAGGGTTTGTGACCAGGTCTCCGTCGCTCCGGTGCCCATAACTTTTGATCCGTAAGGAGTTACGTGGAGCACAGCATAACGTTGCAAAGCTCTCTGAGAACTCTACGACGGGGGTAGCCAGGGTGCTCGCTGTGCGCATTTTTGGAGCCCAAAATCGAACGTTTTCATAAGTTTTAGGCCACTTTTCTTCTGTTGCTCTGTTTTTTTGACCCGGATCATACGTCGTGAACTGTTAAAAGGACGACAACTTGACTCGCGGGACATCAGAGGGCCCTACAATGTGTTGATGTCACGTCTTGCAAAGATGCTACGTTGTTGAAGCGGATGGGTTGTCATTAAGCCCATTGGGCCTTTTGAATGGGCCATCTCTATAGGCTGCGACTGTGAACCGTTAACACATATAGGAATTGTGCCCTCAACAAGACGGGTGCGATCATGCCAGCACTAATGCACCGCATCCCATCAGAACTCCGAAGTTAAGCGCGCTTGGGCGAGAGTAGTACTAGAATGGGTGACCCCCTGGGAAGTCCTCGTGTTGCACCCCCTTTTCAATTTATTTTGCCCTGGTTAATGTTGACAAGATACTTTATCCACCAAATCACTATTACTGAATCCCACGGAACATTGGGCAAAGTATCTTGGCAACCCTAACGTAGAGGCTGGGACCGCAAATCGGGGGCATAGGGTTTGTGACCAGGTCTCCGTCGCTCTGGTGCCCATAACTTTTGATCCGTAAGGAATTACGCGGCGCACAGCATATCATTGCAAATCTCTCTGAGAACTCTACGACGGGGGTAGCCAGGTTGCTCGCTGTGCCCATTTTTGGAGGCCAAAATCGAACGTTTTCATAAGTTTTAGGCCACTATTCTTCTTTTGCTCTGTTCCTCAGTCCCGGATCGTACGTCGTGAACTGTTAAAAGGATGACAACTTGACTCACGGGACATCAGAGGGCCCTACAACGTCCCAATATCACGTCTTGCGAGGATGCTGCGTTGTTGAAGCGGATGGGTTGTCGTTAAGCCCATTGGGCCTTTTAAATGGGCCATCTCTCTATGTTGGGACTGTGAACAGTTAACACATAAAAGAATTGGGCCCTCAACATGACGGATGCGATCATACCAGCACTAATGCATCGGATCCCATCAGAACTCCGAAGTTAAGCGTGCTTGGGCGAGAGAAATACTAGGATGGGTGACCCCTAGGGAAGTCCTCGTGTTGCACCCCCTTTTCAATTTTTTTTGCCCTAGTTAGGGTTGCCAAGATACTTTATCGACCAAATCTCTATTACTGAATCCCACAGAACATTGGGCAAGACAACTTCGTTTCACGTAGAGGCTGGGCCCGCAAACCGAGGGCGTAGGGTTTGTGACCAGGTCTCCGTCGCTCCGGTGCCCATAACTTTTGGTCCATAAGGAGTTACGCGGCGCACAACATACCGTTGCAAAGCTCTCAAAGAGCTCTAGGATGGGGGTAGCCAGCTTGCTTGCTGTACCCATTTTTTGAGCCCAAAATCAAATGTTTTCATCAGTTTCAGGCCACTTTTCTTCTTTTGCTCTGTTTTTCCATCCCGGATCGTACGTCGTGAACTGTTAAAAGGATGACAACCTGACTCGCCGGACATCAGAGGGCCCTACAACGTCTCGATATCACGTCTTGCAAGCATGCTGCGTTGTTGAAGCGGATGGGTTGTCGTTACGCCTATTGGACCTTTTGAATGGGCCATCTCTCTAGGCTGGGACTGTGAATCGTTAACACATAAAGGAATTGTGCCCTCAACATGACGGGTGCGATCATACCAGCTCTAATGCACCGGATCCCATCAGAACTCCAAAGTTAAGCGTGATTGGGAGAGAGTAGTACTAGGATGGGTGACCCCATGGGAATTACTCGTGTTGCACCCCATTTTCAATTTTTTTTGCCCTGGTTAGGCTTGCCAAGATACTTTATCCACCAAATCTCTATTACTGAATCCCACGGAACATTGGGTAAGACAACTTCGCTTCACATAGAGGCTGGGCCCTCAAACCGAGGGTGTAGGGTTTGTGACTAGGTCTCCGTCGCTCCGGTGCCCATAACTTTTGATCCGTAAGGAGTTACGCAGCGCACAGCATACCGTTGTAAATCTCACTAAGAGCTCTACGACGGTGGCAGCCCGGTTGCTCGCCGTGCCCATTTTTGGAGCCCAAAATCGAACGTTTTCATCAGTTTTAGGCCACTTTTCTGCTTTTGCTCTGTTTTTCCGTCCCGGATCGTATGTCGTGAACTGTTAAAAGGACGACAACCTGACTTATGGGACATTAGAGGGCCCTACACCGTGTCGATATCACGTCTTGTGAGGATGCTGCGTTGTTGAAGCGGATGGGTTGTCGTTAAGCCTATTGGACCATTTGAATGGGCCATCACTCAAGGCTGGGACTGTGAATCGTTAACACATAAAGGAATTGTGCCCTCAACATGACGGGTGCGATCATACCAGCACTAATGCACCGGATCCCATTTGAACTCCGAAGTTAAGTGTGCTTGGGCGAGAGTAGTACTAGGATGGGTGACCCCCTGGGAAGTCCTCGTGTTGCACCCCCTTTTCAATTTTATTTGCCCTGGTTAGGGTTGCCAAGATACTTTATCCACCAAATCTCTATTACTGAATCCCACGGAACATTGGGCAAGACAACTTCGCTTCACGTAGAAGCTGGGCCCGCAAACCGATGCGTAGGTTTTGTGACCAGGTCTCCGTCACTCCAGTGCCCATAACTTTTGATCCGTAAGGAGTTACGCGGCGCACAGCATACCGTTACAAAGCTCTCTGAGAACTCTACGACGGGGGCACCTAGGTTTCTCGCTTTGCCCATTTTTGGAGACCAAAATCGAATGTTTTCATCAGTTTCAGTCCACTTTTCCTCTTTTGCTCTATTTTTCAGTCCCGGACCGTACGTCGTGAACTGTTAAAAGGACGACAACCTGACTTGCGGGACATCAGAGGGCCCTACAACGTGTCTATATCACGTCTTCCAGGGATGCTGCGTTGTTGAAGCGAATGGGTTGTCTTTAAGCCCATTGGGCCTTTTGAATGGGCCATCTCTCTAGGCTAGGACTGTGAACCGTTAACACATAAAGGAATTGTGCCCTCAACATGACGGGTGTGATCATACCAGCACTAATGCACCAGATCCCATCAGAACTCCGAAGTAAAGCGTGCTTGGGCGAGAGTAGTACTAGGATGGGTGACCCCCTGGGAAGTCCTCGTGTTGCACCCCCTTTTCAATTTTTTTTGCGTTGGTTAGGGTTGCCAAGATACTTTATCCACCAAATCTCTATTACTGAATCCCACAGAACATTGGGCAAGACAACTTCGTTTCACGTAGAGGCTGGGCCCGTATACCGAGGGCGTAGGGTTTGTGACAAGGTCTCCGTTACTCCGTTGCCCATAACTTTTGATCCGTAAGGAGTTACTCGGTGCACAACATAACGTTACAAAGCTCTCTGAGAGCTCTACGACGGGGGCAGCCAGCTTGCTCACTATGCCCATTTTTGGAGCCCAAAATCGAACGTTATCATCAGTTTCTAGCCATTTATCTTCTTTTGCTCTATTTTTCAGTCCCAGATCGTACGTTATGAACTGTTAAAGGGCCGACAACCTGACTCGCGGGACATCAGAGGGCCCTACAACGTGTCGATATCACGTCTAGCGAGAATGATGCGTTGTTGAAGCGGATGGGTTGTCGTTAAGCCCATTGGGCCTTTTGAATGGGCCATCTCTCTAGGCTGGGACTGTGAACCGTTAACACATATAGGAATTGTGCCATCAACATGACGAGTGCGATCATACCAGCACTAATGCACTGGATCCAATCAGAACTCCGAAGTAAAGCGTGCTTGGGCGAGAGTAGTACTAGGATGGGTGACCCCCTGGGAAGTCCTCGTGTTGCACCCCCTTTTCAATTTTATTTGCCCTGGTTAGGGTTGCCAAGATACTTTATCCACCAAATCTCTATTACTGAATCCCACGGAACATTGGGCAAGACAACTTCGTTTCACGTAGAGGCTGGGCCCGTAAACCGAGGGCATAGGGTTTGTGACCTGGTCTTCGTCGCTCCGGTGCCCATAACTTTTGATCCGTAAGGAGTTACGCGACGCAATGTATAACGTTGGAAAGCTCTCTGAGAGCTCTACGACGGGGGTAGCTAGATTGCTCGCTGGGCCCTTTTTTGAGCCAAAAATCGAATATTTTCATTAGTTTCAAGCCACTTTTCTTCTTCTGCTCTGTTTTTTCATCCCGGATTGTACGTCGTGAACTGTTAGAAGGTCGACAACCTGACTCGCGGGACATCAGAGGGCCCTACAACGTGTCTATATCACTCCTTGCGAGGATGCTGCGTTGTTGAGGCGGATGGGTTGTCGTTAAGCCCATTGGGCCCTTTGAATGGGCCATCTATCTAGGCTGGGACTGTGAACAGTTAACACATAAAGGAATTGTGCCAACAACATGATAGGTGCGATCATACCAGCACTAATGCACCGGATCCCATCAGAACTCCGAAGTTAAGCGTGCTTGGGCGAGTGTAGTACTAGGATGGGTGACCCCTTGGGAAATCCTCGTGTTACACCCCCTTTTCAATTTTTTTTGCCCTGCTTAGGGTTGTCAAGATACTTTATCCACCAAATCTCTATTACTGAATCCCACGAAATATTTGGCAAGACAACTTCGCTTCACGTAAAGGCTGGGCCAACAAACCGAGGGCGTAGGGTTTGTGACCAAGTCCCCGTCGCTCCGGTGCCCATAACTTTTGATCCGTAAGGAATTATGCGGCGCACAGCATACCGTTGCAAAGCTCTCTGAGAGCTCTACAACGGGGGGAGCCAGCTTGCTGCAGTGCCCATTTTTGTAGCCCAAAATCGAACGTTTTCATCAGTTTCAGGCCACTTTTCTTCTTTTGCTCTGTTTTTCAATCCCGGATCGTACGTCGTGAACTGTTAAAAGGACGACAACCTGACTCGCGGGACATTAGAGGGCCCTACAATGTGTCGATATCACGTCTTGCGATGATGCTGCGTTGTTGAAGCAGATGGGTTGTCGTTAAGCCCATTGGGCCTTTTGAATGGGCCATCTCTCTTGGTTGGGACTGTGAACCGTTAACACATAAAGGAACTGTCCCCTCAACATGACGGGTGCGATCATACCAGCACTAATGCACCGGATCCCATCAGAACTCCGAAGTTAAGCGTGCTTGGGCGAGAGTAGTACTAGGATGGGTGACCCTTGGGAAGTCCTCGTGTTGCACCCCCTTTTCAATTTTTTTTGCCCTGGTTAGGGTTGCCAAGATACTTTATCTACCAAATCTCTATTACTGAATCAGACGGATCATTGGGCAAGATAACCTCGCTTCACGTAGAGGCTGGGCCCGCAAACCGAGGGCGTAGGGTTTGTGACCAGGTCTCCGTCACTCCGGTGCCCATAACTTTTGATCCGTAAGGAGTTACGCGGCGCAGAACATACCGTTGCAGAGCTCTCTGCGAACTCTATGATGGGGGCAGCTAGGTTGCTTGCTGTGCCCATTTTTGGAGCATAAAATCGAATGTTTTCATAAGTTTCAGGCCACTTTTCTTCTTTTGCTCTGTTTTTCCGTCCCGAATCGTACGTCGTGAACTGTTAAAAGGACGACAACCAGACTCGCGGGACATCAGAGGGCCCTACAACGTGTCGATATCACGTCTTGCAAGCATGCTGTGTTGTTGAAGCGGATGGGTTGTCGTTAAGCCCATTGGGCCTTTTGAATGGGCCATCTCTCTAGGCTGGGACTGTGAACAGTTAACACATAAAGGAATTGTGCCCTCAACATGACAGTTGCGATCATACCAGCACTAATGCACCCGATCCCATCAGAACTCCGAAGTTAAGCAAGCTTGGGCGAGAGTAGTACTAGGATGGGTGACCTCCTCAGAAGTCCTCGTGTTGCACCCGCTTTTCAATTTTTTTTGCCCTGGTTTGGGTTGCCAAGATACTTTATCCATCAAATCTCTATTTCTGAATCCCACGGAACTTTGGGCAAGATAACTTCTCTTCACGTAGAGGCTGGGCCCGCAAACCGAGTGCGTAGGGTTTGTGACCAGGTCTCCGTCGCTCCGGTGTCCATAACTTTTGTTCCGTAAGGAGTTACGCGGCGCACAGCATACCGTTACAAAGCTCTCTAAGAGCTCTACGACGAGGGTAGAGAGATTGCTCACTTTAGCCATTTTTTGAGCCCAAAATCAAACGTTTTCATTAGGTTCAGGTCACTTTTCTTCTTTTGCTCTGTTTTTCCGTCCCGGATCGTAAATCGTGAACTGTTAAAAGGACGACAACCTGAATCGCGGGACATCAGAGGGTCCTACAACATGTCGATATCACGTCTTGCAAGCATGCTGCGTTGTTGAAGTGGATGGGTTGTCGTTAAGCCCATTGGGCCTTTTGAATGGGCCATCTCTCTTGGCTGGGACTGTGAACAGTTAACACATAAAGGAATTGTGATCTCAACATGACGGGTGCGATCATACCAGCACTAATGCACCGGATCCCATCAGAACTCCAAAGTTAAGCGTGCTTGGACGAGAGTAGTCCTAGGATGGGTGACCCCTTGGGAAGTCCTCGTGTTGCACCCGCTTTTCAATTTTTTTTGCCCTGGTTAGGGTTGCCAAGATACTTTATCCACCAAATCTCTATTACTGAATCCCACGGAACTTTGGGCAAGACACCTTCGGTTCACGTAGAGGCTGGGCCCGCAAACCGAGGGCGTAGGGTTTGTGACCAGGTCTCCGTCGCTCCGGTGTCCATAACTTTTGTTCCGTAAGGAGTTACGCGGCGCACAGCATACCGTTGCAAAGCTCTCTAAGAGCTCTAGGATGGGGGTAGCCAGCTTGCTCACTGCACCCAATTTTTGAGCCCAAAATCAAATGTTTTCATGAGTTTCAGGCCATTTTTCTTCTTTTGCTCTATTTTTCCGTCTCGGATCGTACGTCATGAACTGTTAAAAGGACGACAACCTAACTCGCGGGACATCAGAGGGCCCTACAACGTCTCGGCATCACGTCTTGTAAGCATATTGCGTTGTTGAAGCGGATGGGTTGTCGTTAAGCCTATTGGGCCTTTTGAATGGCCTATCTCTCTAGGTTGGGACTGTGAATAGTTAACACATAAAGAAATTGGGCCCTCAACATGACGTGTGCGATCATACCAGCACAAATGCACCGGATCACATCAGAACTCCGAAGTTAAGCGTGGTTGGGCAAGAGTAGTACTAGGATGGGTGACCCCCTGGGAAGTCCTCGTGTTGCACCCCCTTTTCAATTTTTTTTGCCCTGGTTAGGGTGGCCAAGATACTTTATCCACCAAATCTCTATTACTGAATCCCACGGAACATTGGGCAAGACAACTTCGCTTCACGTAGAGGCTGGGCCCGCAAACCGAGGGCGTAGGGTTTGTGACCAAGTCTCCGTCGCTCCGGTGCCCATACCTTTTGATCTGTAATGAGTTACGCGGCGCACAGCATACCGTTGCAAAGCTTTCTGAGAGCTCTATGATGGGGGCAGCAAGCATGCTTTCTTTGCCCAATTTTGGAGTCCAAAATCGAACATTCTCATCAGTTTCAGGCCATTTTTCTTCTTTTGCACTGTTTTTCCGTCCCGGATCGTACGTCGTGAACTGTTAAAAGGACGACAACCTGACTCGCGGGACATCAGAGGTCCCTACAACATGTCGATATCACATCTTGCAAGCATGCTGCGTTGTTGAAGCGGATGGGTTGTCGTTAAGCCCATTGGGCCTTTTGAATGGGCCATCTCTCTAGGCTGGGACTGTGCACAGTTAACACATAAAGAAATTTTCCCTCAACATGACGTGTGCGATCATACCAGCACAAATGCACCGGATCACATCAGAACTCCGAAGTTAAGCGTGCTTGGGCAAGAGTAGTACTAGGATGGGTGACCCCCTGGGAAGTCCTCGTGTTGCACCCCCTTTTCAATTTTTTTTGCCCTGGTTAGGGTTGCCAAGATACTTTATCCACCAAATCTCTATTACTGAATCCCACGGAACACTGGGCAAGACAACTTCGCTTCACGTAGAGGCTGGGCCCGCAAACCGAGGGCGTAGTGTTTGTGACTAGGTCTCCGTCGCTCCGGTGCCCATACCTTTTGATCCGTAATGAGTTACGCGGCGCACAGCATACCGTTGCAAAGCTTTCTTAGAGCTCTATGATGGGGGCAGCAAGCATGCTTTCTTTGCCCAATTTTGGAGTCCAAAATCGAACATTCTCATCAGTTTCAGGCCATTTTTCTTCTTTTGCACTATTTTTCCGTCTCAGATCGTACGTCGTGAACTGTTAAAAGGACGACAACCTGACTCGCGGGACATCAGAGGTCCCTACAACATGTCGATATCATATCTTGCAAGCATGCTGCGTTGTTGAAGCGGATGGGTTGCCGTTAAGCCCATTGGGTCTTTTGAATGGGCCATCTCTCTAGGCTGGGACTGTGAACAGTTAACACATAAAGGAATTGTGCTCTCAACATGACGGGTGCGATCATACCAGCACTAATGCATCGGATCCCATCAAAACTCCGAAGTTAAGCGTGCTTGGACGAGAGTAGTACTAGGATGGGTGACCCCTTGGGAAGTCCTCGTGTTGCACCCGCTTTTCAATTTTTTTTGCCCTGGTTAGGGTTGCCAAGATACTTTATCCACCAAATCTCTATTACTGAATCCCACGGAACATTGGGCAAGACACCTTCGGTTCACGTAGAGGCTGGGCCCGCAAACCGAGGGCGTAGGTTTTGTGACCAGGTCTCCGTCGCTCCGGTGCCCATAACTTTTGTTCCGTAAGGAGTTACGCGGCGCACAGCATACCGTTGCAAAGCTCTCTAAGAGCTCTAGGATGGGGGTAGCCAGCTTGCTCACTGCACCCATTTTTTGAGCCCAAAATCAAATGTTTTCATGAGTTTCAGGCCACTTTTCTTCTTTTGCTCTATTTTTTCGTCCCGGATCGTACGTCATGAACTGTTAAAAGGACGACAACCTAACTCGCGGGACATCAGAGGGCCCTACAACGTCTCAGTATCACGTCTTACAAGCATGCTGCGTTGTTGAAGTGGATGGGTTGTCGTTAAGCCTATTGGGCCTTTTGAATGGCCTATCTCTCTAGACTGGGACTGTGAACAGTTAACACATAAAGGAATTGTGCCCTCAACATGACGGGTGCGATCATACCTGCACAAATGCAGTGGATCACATCAGAACTCCGAAGTTAAGCGTGCTTGGGCGAGAGTAGTACTAGGATGGGTGACCCCCTGGGAAGTCCTCGTGTTGCACCCCCTTTTCAATTTTTTTTGCCCTGGTTAGGGTTGCCAAGATACTTTATCCACCAAATCTCTATTACTGAATCACACGGAACATTGGGCAAGACAACTTCGCTCCGCGTAGAGGCTGGGCCCGCAAACCGAGGGCGTAGGGTTTGTGACCAGGTTTCCGTCGCTCCGGTGCCCATAACTTTTGATCTGTATTGAGTTACGCGGCGCACAGCATACCGTTGCAAAGCTTTCTGAGAGCTCTATGACGGGGGCAGCAAGCATGCTTGCTTTGCCCATTTTTTGAGTCCAAAATCGAACATTCTCATCAGTTTCAGGCCACTTTTCTTCTTTTGCTCTGTTTTTCCGTCCCGGATCGTACGTCGTGAACTGTTAAAAGGACGACAACCTGACTCGCGGGACATCAGAGGTCCCTATAACATGTCGATATCACGTCTTGCAAGCATGCTGCGTTGTTGAAGCGGATGGGTTGTCGTTAAGCCTATTGGGCCTTTTGAATGGGCCATCTCTCTAGGTTGGGACTGTGAACAGTGAACACATAAAGGAATTGTGCCCTGAACATGACAGTTGCGATCATACCAGCACTAATGCACCGGATCCCATCAGAACTCCGAAGTTAAGCGTGCTTGGGCGAGAGTAGTACTAGGATGGGTGACCACCTGGGAAGTCCTTGTGTTGCACCCACTTTTCAATTTTTTTTGCCCTGGTTAGGGTTGTCAAGATACTTTATCCACCAAATCTCTATGACTAAATCCAACGGAACATTGGGCAAGACAACTTCGCTTCACGTAGAGGCTGGGCCCGCAAACCGAGGGCGTAGGGTTTGTGACCAGGTCTTCGTTGCTCCGGTGCCCATAACTTTTGATCCGTAAGGAGTTACGCGGCGCACAGCATACCATTGCAAAGCTCTCCGAGAGCTCTACGACGGGGGTAGCCAGCTTGCTTGTTGTACACTTTTTTGAGCCCAAAATCGAATGTTTTCATAAGTTTCAGGCCATATTTCTTCTTATGCTCTATTTTTTAATCCCGGATCGTACGTCGTGAACTGTTAAAAGGTCGACAACCTTACTCGCGGGACATCAGAGGGCCCTACAACGTGTCGATATCACGTCTTGCAAGCATGCTGCGTTGTTGAAGCGAATGGGTTGTCGTTAAGCCCATTGGGCCTTTTGAATGGGCCATCTCTCTAGGCTGGGACTGTGAACAGTTAACACATAAAGGAATTGTGCCCACAACATGACGGGTGCGATCATACTAGCACTAATGCACCGGATCCCATCAGAACTCCGAAGTTAAGCGTGCTTGGGCGAGTGTAGTACTAAGATAGGTGAGCCCTTGGGAAGTCCTCGTGTTGCACCCCCTTTTCAATTTTTTTTGCCCTGGTTTGGGTTGCCAAGATACTTTATCCGCCAAATCTCTATTACTGAATCCCACGGAACAATGGGCAAGACAACTTCGCTTCACGTAGAGGCTGGGCCCGCAAACCGAGGGCGTATGGTTTGTGACCAGGTCGCCGTCGCTGCAGTGCCCATAACTTTTGATCCGTAAGGAATTATGCGGCGCACAGCATACCGTTGCAAAGCTTTCTGAGAGCTCTACGACGGGGGCAGCAAGCTTGCTTGCTTTGCCCATTTTTGGAGCCCAAAATCGAATGTTTTCATCAGTTTCAAGCCACTTTTCTTCTTTTGCTCTGTTTTTCCATCCCGGATCGTACGTCGTGAACGGTTAAAAGGACGACAACCAGACTCGTGGGACATCAGAGGGCCCTATAACGTGTCGATATCACGTCTTGCACGCATACTGCGTTGTTGAAGCGGATGGGTTGTCGTTAAGCCCATTGGGCCTTTTGAATGGGCCATCTCTCTAGGCTGGAACTGTGAACAGTTAACACATAAAGAAATTGTGCCCTCAACATGACAGTTACGATCATACCAGCACTAATGCACCGGATCCCATCAGAACTCCGAAGTTAAGCATGCTTGGGTGAGAGTAGTACTAGGATAGGTGACCCCTTCGAAAGTCCTCGTGTTGCACCCGCTTTTCAATTTTTTTTGCCCTGGTTAGGGTTTCCAAGATACTTTATCCATCAAATCTCTATTACTGAATCCCACAGAACTTTGGGCAAGACAACTTCTCTTCACGTAGAGGCAGGGCCCGCAAACCGTGTGCGTAGGGTTTGTGACCAGGTCTCCGTCGCTCCGGTGCCCATAACTTTTGATCCGTAAGGAGTTACGCTGCGCACAACATACCGTTGCAAAGCTCTCTGAGAGCTCTACGACGGGGATAGCGAGCTTGCTCGATTTAGCCATTTTTTGAGACCAAAATCAAACGTTTTCATCTGTTTTAGGCCACTTTTCTTCTTTTGCTATGTTTTTCCGTCCCGGATCGTACTTCGTGAACAATTAAAAGGACGACAACCTGACTTGTGGGACATCAGAGGGCCCTACAATGTGTCGATATCACGTCTTGCAAGCATGCTGCGTTGTTGAAGCGGATGGGTAGTCGTTAAGCCTATTGTGCCTTTTGAATGGGCTATCTCTCTAGGCTGGGACTGTGAACAGTTAACACATAAAGGAATTGTGCCCAAAACATGACGGGTGCGATCATACCAGCACTAATGCACCGGATCCCATCAAAACTCCGAGGTTAAGCGTGCTTGGGCGAGAGTAGTACTAGGATGGGTAACCCCTTGGGAAGTCCTCGTGTTGCACCCACTTTTCAATTTTTTTTGCCCTGGTTAGGGTTGCCAAGATACTTTATCCACCAAATCTCTATTACTGAATCCCACGGAACATTGGGCAAGACAACTTCGTTTCACATATAGGCTGGGCCCGCAAACTGAGGGCATAGGGTTTGTGACCAGGTCTCCGTCGCTGCGGTGCCCATAACTTTTCATCCGTAAGGAATTACGCGGCGCACAGCATACCGTTGCAAAGCTCTCTGAGAACTCTACGACGGGGGCAGCCAGGTTGCTCGCTGTGCCCATTTTTGGAGCCCAAAATCGAACGTTTTCATAAGTTTCAGGCCACTTTTCTTCTTTTGCTCTGTTTTTCAGTCCCGGATCATACGTCGTGAACTGTTAAAAGGATGACAACCTGACTCGCGGGACATCAGAGGGCCCTACAATGTCTCGATATCACGTCTTGCGAGGACGCTGTGTTGTTGAAGCAGATGGGTTGTCGTTAAGCCCATTAGGCCTTTTGAATGGGCCATCTCTCTAGGTTGGGACTGTGAACAGTTAACACATAAATGAATTGTGCCCTCAACATGACGGGTGCGATCATACCAGCACTAATGCACCGGATCCCATCAGAACTCCGAAGTTAAGCGTGCTTGGACGAGAGTAGTACTAGGATGGGTGACCCCCTTGGAAGTCCTCGTGTTGCACCCACTTTTCAATTTTTTTTGCCCAGGTTAAGGTTGCCAACATACTTTATCCACCAAATCTCTATTACTGAATCCCACGGAACATTGGGCAAGACAACTTCGTTTCACATATAGGCTGGGCCTGCAAACCGAGGGCATAGAGTTTGTGACCAGGTCTCCGTCGCTCCGGTGCCCATAACTTTTGATCCGTAAGGAATTACGCGGCGCACAGCATACCGTTGCAAAGCTCTCTGAGAACTCTACGACGGGGGCAGCCAGGTTGCTCGCTGTGCCCATTTTTGGAGCCCAAAATCGAACGTTTTCATAAGTTTCAGGCCATTTTTCTTCTTTTGCTCTGTTTTTCAGTCCCGGATCATACGTCGTGAACTGTTAAAAGGATGACAACCTGACTCGCGGGACATCAGAGGGCCCTACAATGTCTCGATATCACGTCTTGCGAGGATGCTGTGTTGTTGAAGCAGATGGGTTGTCCTTAAGCCCATTAGCCCTTTTGAATGGGCCATCTCTCTAGGCTGGGACTGTGAACAGTTAACACATAAAGGAATTGTGCCCTCAACATGACGGGTGCGATCATACCAGCACTAATGCACCGGATCCCATCAGAACTCCGAAGTTAAGCGTGCTTGGACGAGAGTAGTACTAGGATGGGTGACCCCCTTGGAAGTCCTCGTGTTGCACCCGCTTTTCAATTTTTTTTGCCCTGGTTAAGGTTGCCAAGATACTTTATCCACCAAATCTCTATTACTGAATCCCACGGAGCTTTGGGCAAGACAACTTCGGTTCACGTAGAGGCTGGGCCCGCAAACCGAGGACGTAGGGTTTGTGACCAGGTCTCCGTCGCTCCGATGCCCATAACTTTTGATCCGTAAGGAGTTACGCGGCGCACTGCATACCGTTGCAAAGCTCTCTGAGAGCTCTACGACGGGGGCAGCAAGCGTGCTTGCTATGCCCATTTTTGGAGCCCAAAATCGAACGTTTCCAGCAGTTTCAGGCCACTTTTCTTCTTTTGCTTTGTTTTTCCGTCCCGGATCGTACGTCGTGAACTGTTAAACGGATGACAACCTGACTCGCGGGACATCAGAGGGCCCTACAACATGTCGATATCACGTCTTGCAAGCATACTGCGTTGTTGAAGCGGATGGGATGTCGTTAAGCCCATTGGGCCTTTTGAATGGGCCATCTCTCTAGGCTGGGACTATGAACAGTTAACACATAAAGGAATTGTGCTCTCAACATGACGGGTGCGATCATACCAGCACTAATGCACCGGATCCCATTAGAACTCCGAAGTTAAGCGTGCTTGGACGAGAGTAGTACTAGGATGGGTGACCCCCTGGGAAGTCCTCGTATTGCACCTGCTTTTCAATTTTTTTTGCCCTGGTTACGGTTGCCAATATACTTTATCCACCAAATCTCTATTACTGAATCCCACGGAACTTTGGGCAAGACAACTTCGGTTCACGTAGAGGCTGGGCCCGCAAACCGAGGGCGTAGGGTTTGTGACCAGGTCTCCGTCGCTCCGATGCCCATAACTTTTGATCCGTAAGGAGTTACGCGGCGCACAGCTTACCGTTGCAAAGCTCTCTGAGAGCTCTACGACGGGGGCAGCAAGCATGCTTGCTATGCCCATTTTTGGAGCCCAAAATCGAACGTTTTCATCAGTTTCAGGCCACTTTTCTTCTTTTGCTCTGTTTTTCCGTCCCGGAACGTACGTCGTGAACTGTTAAAAGGACGACAACCTGACTCGCGGGACATCAGAGGGCCCTACAACATGTCGATATCACGTCTTGCAAGCATGCTGCGTTGTTGAAGCGGATGGGATGTCGTTAAGCCCATTGGGCCTTTTGAATGGGCCATCTCTCTAGGCTGGGACTGTAAACAGTTAACACATAAAGGAATTGTGCTCTCAACATGACGGGTGCGATCATACCAGTACTAATGCACCGGATCCCATCAGAACTCCGAAGTTAAGCGTGCTTGGACGAGAGTAGTACTAGAATGGGTGACCCCTGGGAAGTCCTCGTGTTGCACCCGCTTTTCAATTTTTTTTGCCCTGGTTAGGGTTGCCAATATACTTTATCCACCAAATCTCTATTACTGAATCCCACGGAACTTTGGGCAAGACAACTTCGGTTCACGTAGAGGCTGGGCCCGCAAACCGAGGGCGTATGGTTTGTGACCAGGTCTCCGTCGCTCCGATGCCCATAACTTTTGATCCGTAAGGAGTTACGCGGCGCACAGCATACCGTTGCAAAGCTCTCTGAGAGCTCTACGACGGGGGTAGCAAGCTAGCTTGCTATGCCTATTTTTGGAGCCCAAAATCGAACGTTTTCATCAGTTTCAGGCCACTTTTCTTCTTTTGCTCTGTTTTTCCATCCCGGATCGTACGTCGTGAACTGTTAAAAGGACGACAACCTGACTCGCGGGACATCAGAGGGCCCTACAACATGTCGATATGACGTCTTGCAAGCATGCTGCGTTGTTGAAGCGGATGGGATGTCGTTAAGCCCATTGGGCCTTTTGAATGGGCCATCTCCCTAGGCTGGGACTGTGAACAGTTAACACATAAAGGAATTGTGCTCTCAACATGACGGGTGCGATCATACCAGCACTAATGCACCAGATCCCATCAGAACTCCGAAGTTAAGCGTGCTTGGACGAGAGTAGTACTTGGATGGGTGACCCCCTGGGAAGTCCTCGTGTTGCACCCCCTTTTCAATTTTTTTTGCCCTGGTTAGGGTTGCCAATATACTTTATCCACCAAATCTCTATTACTGAATCCCACAGAACTTTGGGCAAGACAACTTCGGTTCACGTAGAGGCTGGGCCCGCAAATCGAGGGTGTAGGGTTTGTGACCAGGTCTCTGTCGCTCTGGTGCCATAACTTTTGATCCGTAAGGAGTTACGCGGCGCACAGCATACTGTTGCAAAGCTCTCTGAGAGCTCTAGGATGGGGGTAGCTAGCTTGCTCGTTGTACCCATTTTTTTAGCCCAAAAGCAAATGTTTTCATCAGTTTCAGGCCACTTTTCTTCTTTTGCTCTGTTTTTCTTTCCCGGATCGTACGTCATGAACTGTTAAAAGGACGACAACCCGACTCGCGGGACATCAGAGGGCCCTACAACGTCTCGGTATCACGTGTTGCAAGCATGCTGCGTTGTTGAAGCGGATGGGTTGTCGTTAAGCCTATTGGGCCTTTTGAATGGCCTATCTCTCTAGGCTGGGACTGTGTACAGTTAACACATAAAGGAATTGTGCTCTCGACATGACGGGTGCGATCATACCAGCGCAAATGCACCGGATCACATCAGAACTCTGAAGTGAAGCGTGCTTGGGCGAGAGTAGTACTAGGATGGGTGACCCCCTGGGAAGTCCTCGTGTTGCACCCTGTCACGCCCCAACTCGGCCTATAAAGGTTAGACTAGGGTGTGATCTAAACATTCAAGTCACGTCTCGTACTTAACCGTTCATGAAGATTTAACGCTTAACGTTTGGCCTAAACTCCAAAATTTTTCGGTAAACCGACAGTATAACGACTGTAATTGTGCTCTTTGGTTTGGACTAATTCTCTGAACGCCTCAATTATTCCAATCATTAATCCAATTCCATTAAGGACTCCTATTTGTCACCAACCGATTTGCCTACTAGTTTATCTTGAAAGTTTCGTTTGGTTAATAAGCCTAACATGATAACTATGTCCCGTTTATTTGTCAATTTCCTACCATGCAAGTACCTATTATCATTTAGTTAGCAAATGAGTACCTAAGTGAAATTAGATAGAATTAACTTAGTTGATTGTTCATCTAGTGGTTTTGACTGCCTACGATAACTACTAATTAAGAAAACGAAAGCAAACAACCAAATAAAAGTTCGTCCGGTTATAGATAGTACAATCCCAGAATTAGACCCAAATTACAACGGGGTCATTTACATTACTAAACAACGAGCAACATAAAAGAAATAGTCTTCAAGTGGCATAGTTCACAAATAGCCATAATCATGCAAAGCACACAAGACAGGCAATCACTCCAAGGAATCATCGTTAGGCACATCGTCCTTGGGTACCTGTTCTTGATCTTCTTCACCTGAGATGATAAAAGAGGGTGAGTCCTTATGAACTCAGCGAGGGGGAACGAGAAATACGTTTTGAAACTCATTTTCCGGTTCAATTTATGAAAACTCTTTTTGAGAACATGTCACGTATTACAAATAATAAGGTACGCAATTATAAGAGACAAATCGAGTAACGGATACAAAGTAAGGGAACAGAAATGCCCGTCTTTCCTCCCCGAGGTTTTCTAGGAACCAAGCGAGAGTACTTATACACATAGTAAAAATGATACGGTGAGCATTTGCTCTCAATATCAATTTCGATTCATTTGGTGCGGCCGACTTCAATAATCCACTTATCGCTCCCAATTGGGTGTACTCCGGATGTACCCCGAAACCTACGACCCAACTCTCCGAGGGTGAAATGCCAAGCGAGAGAGGGAATTAGACCATGGTAGTCACGGTAACACCGCCAAGCCCGATACCGCCCGGCATGCGTGAAACACTACCATGCCACACTGAAGGTTGCAACCTTGTATACAATGCCCATTTATGTCATTTAACATTTCACATTAGGAGGTCAACAAAGTAGGTTGCCTCCGAGCAAGTATATGATCACATTTTGACATATTGGCATATAAGGCATTGTAAGAACATATAATCATTTCATATATCCATTTGAAAGCAATTAAACTTTAACGGGCAGCCAAGTAATCATGTTCAAATAAACCATTGAATATCTTTTAACAATTCACATTAGGAGGACAACAAAGTAGGTTGCCTCCGAGCAATTTCAAGATCACATATTGCCAAGTAAACGAATGAGGCATGCTTGACATGAAATTTTACTTTGTAGAACACATAGAGTCATATGAACATTAAATGGGCAGCCATGTAACACATGCAAGTCAAGCCATATAACTCATTTCAAAGTTCACGTAATCAAGTGATACGAATATTCAACATGCAACAACATTTACGTGGGTTCGGTTGCAAGAAAAGCTTATATGACAACATGCAATGGTCAAAATCACATTTGAAGTTATAAAACATTTACGGGCAGCCCACTAAGCATATAATTTCCACACAATAACCAAGAATCAACACTTAGCAAAACTACCTAGTCATTAGGGTTTCCATTTCATGCTTAATCGTGTGATTAAAACCCTAAGTCAACTCAAAATCATTCTCAAGTCATGCATCATTCCATTCGAGCATACTCAAGTACTCAAAACAGTCCACATAACATCCCAACACCACATTTCCACACAATTAGAACCACAAAAGGGGTTACAACAATTTTCCAAGCATGTAGCTAAATGAAACCTTTACTGCAATAGGCTGTTTTCCCACAATCAATAGGATAATCAAACAATATCCAAATTCAGTGAATAAGATGTAAAATTAAATCTTAAGAAGTTAACTAAAATCAGAAACAACCCTTGCATCAATTGGAGTTCAGAATCATTAGTTATGGCCGAAACAGTGAGGTAGCACAAAACTGTCCAGATTTGCACATTTTTCAGAAATTGACGTTTTTGAGGTCCTTAGGGTCAGTTTTAGCTTTGGTCCATTTCTGAAAAAATTGTCCAGAACTGAAAAATCTAGCAGCACACAAAATTTCATTCATTTTGGACAACATTTACTAAGTCAAATATGGTTTGTTCCACAAGGTCAGTGCATTTGCCAAAACCTGCTTCATTTCTCCAGATTTCCAGATTTGGTCACATTTTAAAGATTTTCCATTTTGAGGACCTTAGAGTCAAAATTAGCTTCGGCCTATTTCTGGGAAAAATGTCCAAAACTGTCCAAAATAGTCACCTACCAATTTTAAAGCATTTTCAACATCATTTGCTTAGCTAAACTTACCTCGAACAGACTGGTCAGAGAGCTGTCATCCATTTCGACTTCACCTAGCATCATTTTCAAGCCAAGATCTTGCCATGCATGGTTGTTTAAGCTTATGAGCGACCATATAGCTCAAGTACAGAAGCAAATACACACATTTATGAGCATGCATGTGAAATTTTGAAGAGTTTTCAAAAAAATTTAACCCTCACCTTTGCAATCAACCCAAAAAAATGCTCAAAACCTTGTTGAAGCTCAAATCTCTTCTTCTTCTTGCTTAGCCGAGATTCCAACTAGCTTTTCTCTATTTTTCCTAGCTTAGTGATCAATCTCTTAGCACATGCATGAGGTTAGAACAAGAAGAAAAGAAATGGAAGCTTAAAAACTCACCAAGGCCGAAAATGGTGACTCAAAATGCTTGCATGTGTGTTTCTTGCATCCTAGCTTGCTTGGGTGAGTTTCTTTGCTTGTGGTTTGTCTTGATGCACCATAGGATGATGAAGATGAGCTAAGAGGTGGAGAGAACTCAGCCAAAACCGAAATGGAGAGAGAGAGTGAGAGGGAGAGAGAGAAAATGTGAGGAAAGTGAGAGAAATGAGAGAAAAATGAGGCTTTTGCAATTTTTTGAGCATGTGGTCAGCCTTGGGCATACAAATTCAGACTTTTTTTGTCTTCAAGATGGAATTTTGAAATGTTAGCATGGGCATAGGTGGTTTGGTCGAAAATGGTGTGAGAATTGAGGTGGTTTGAGCAATTTTTTATGCATTTGTGTCATAGTTTGTCTAAGCATGCATAGTTAATTGTATAATTGTTCAAACCTTGTGCAAAAACCATGGTATGGTCAGCCAAAGCATGTGCCAAATCTGAATTTTTGTCATGTTTTGGATGTAATTTAATTGTGTATTGAAAGTGCAAAAAGAATAAAGAATAAGGAATAAAGAATGTCTAGCTTTTTGTGTTATTTTGTCTTCTAGTGAGTTAAATTAGGATTATAATATTGATAGTGGATTTTGTAGGATTGTTTAATAGTCTAGTGCTCCGTGTAAGATGCTCTCTTGATTAGCGTGAAAGCACGCTTTCCTAGGTCTAGGGCACGCACTACGAGGTAGGACACGAACTACGAGACGAATGCACATTTTTCAAGACTAAGGCACATACTTCAAGATAAGTGCACGGATTCTAATGCTAACACACGCAACCCTAGGTGAATGAACATAGATCAAAATAAGGCACGTAATTCAATGCAATGCACGTAATTCAAGACATGACTCTTAAACCTAGGTTAAGGCACGCAGTTCAAGGTTAATACACACGAAACGAAGAGACACACGCAAATCAAGGTCTCGCACGTAAATAAAGGTCATGGCATGTTTATATAGGTATCGCACGTATATCGAGGATTAAGGTACACAATTTTAGGTTAAGGCACATATAACGAGGCATGCACGAAAACCAAGATAGGGCACGTAATCCTAGGTCTGTCATATAATTTTAGGTCTAAGGCGCACAAATCGAGGTAGGACACGTTATTCGGGGTCGGGCCTCACACACCCCCTTTTCAATTTTTTTTGCCCTGGTTAGGGTTGCCAAGATACTTTATCCACCAAATCTCTATTACTGAATCCCACGGAACATTGGGCAAGACAACTTCGCTTCACGTAGAGGCTGGGCCCGCAAACCGAGGGCGTAGGATTTGTGACCAGGTCTCCGTCGCTCCGGTGCCCATAACTTTTGATCCGTAAGGAGTTACGCGGCACACAGCATACCGTTGCAAAGCTCTCTGAGAGCTCTACGACGGGGGCAGCCAGCTTGCTCGCTATGCCCGTTTTTGGAGCCCAAAATCGAACGTATTCATCAGTTTCAGTCCACTTTTCTTCTTTTGCTCTATTTTTTCGTCTCGGATCGTACTTCGTGAATTGTTAAAAGGACGACAACCTGACTCACGGGACATCAGAGGGCCCTACAACGTGTCGATATCACGTCTGGTGAGGTTGCTACATTGTTGAAGCGGATAGGTTGTCGTTAAACCCATTGGGCCTTTTGAATGGGCCATCTCTCTAGGCTGCGACTGTGAACCGTTAACACATATAGGAATTGTGCCCTCAACATGACGGGTGCGATCATACCAGCACTAATGCACTGGATCCCATCAGAACTCCGAAGTTAAGCGTGCTTGGGAGAGAGTAGTACTAGGATGGGTGACCCCCTGGGAAGTCCTCGTGTTGCACCCTCTTTTCAATTTTTTTTGCCCTGCTTAGGGTTGCCAAGATACTTTATCCACAAAACCTCCATTACTGAATCCCACGGAACATTGGGTAAGACAACTTCGCTACACGTAGAGGCTGGGCCCGTAAACCAAGGGCGTAGGGTTTGTGACCAGGTCTCCGTCGCTCCGGTGCCCATAACTTTTGATCCGTAAGGAGTTACGCGGTGCACAGCATACCGTTGAAAAGCTCTCTGAGAGCTCTACGACGGGGGCAGCTAGCTTGCTTGTTGTGCCCATTTTTGGAGCCGAAAATTGAACGTTTTCATCAGTTTCAGGCCAATTTTCTTCTTTTGCTTTGCTTTTCCGTTCCGGATCATACGTTGTGAATTGTTAAATGGACAACAACCTGACTCGTGGGACATCAGAGGGCCCTACAACGTGTCGATATCACGTCTTGCGAGGATGCTGCGTTGTTGAAGCGGATGGGTTATCGTTAAGCCCATTGGGCCTTTTGAATGGGCCATCTCCATAGGCTGGGACTATGAACCGTTAACACATATAGGAATTGTGCCCTCTACATGACGGGTGCGATCATACCAGCACTAATGCATCGGATCCCATCAGTACTCCGAAGTTAAGCGTGCTTGGGCAAGAGTAGTACTAGGATGGGTGACCCCCTGGGAAGTCCTCGTGTTGCACCCCCTTTTCAAATTTTTTTGCCCTGGTTAGGGTTGCCAAGATACTTTATCCACCAAATCTCTAATACTGAATCCCACGGAACATTGGGCAAGACAACTTCGTTTCACGTAGAGGCTGGGCCAGCAAACCGAGGGCATAGGGTTTGTGACCAGGTCTCTGTCGCTCCGGTGCCCATAACTTTTGATCCGTGATGAGTTATGCGACGCACAGCATACCGTTGCACAGCTCTCTGAGAACTCTACGACGGAGGCAGCCAGGTTGCTCGCTGTGCCCATTTTTGGAGCCCAAAATCAAACGTTTTCATAAGTTTCAGGCTACTTTCCTTCTTTTGCTCTGTTTTTCAGTCCCGGATCTTACGTCGTGAACTGTTAAAAGGACGACAACCTGACTCGCGGGACATCAGAGGGCCCTACAACGTGTCGATATCACATCATGATAGGATGCTGCATTGTTGAAGCGGATGGGTTGTCGTTAAGACCATTGGGCCTTTTGAATGGGCCATCTCTCTAGGCTGGGACTGTGAACCGTTAACACATATAGGAATTGTACCATCAACATGACGGGTGCTATCATACCAGCACTAATGCACCGGATCCAATCAGAACTCCGAAGTTAAGCGTGCTTGGGCGAGAGTTGTACTAGGATAGGTGACCCCTTGGGAAGTCCTCCTGATGCACCCCTTCTCAATTTTTTTTGCCCTGGTTAGGGTTGCCAAGATACTTTATCCACCAAATCTCTATTATTGAATCCCACGGAACATTGGCAAGACAACTTCGTTTCACGTAGAGGCTCGGCCCGCAAACCGGGGGCGTAGGGTTTGTGACCAGGTCTCCGTCGCTCCGGTGCCCATAACTTTTGATCCATAAGGTGTTACGCGGTGCACAGCATACCGTTGCAAAGTTCTCTGAGAGCTCTACGACAGGGGCAGCAAGCACCCTTGCTGTGCCCATTTTTGGAGCCCAAAATCAAACGTTTTCATCAGTTTCAGGCCACTTTTCTTCTTTTGCTCTATTTTTCCGTCCCGGATAGTACGTCGTGAACTGTTAAAAGGACGACAACCTGACTCGCGGGACATCAGAGGGCCCTACAACGTGTCGATATCACATCATGCTAGGATGCTGCATTGTTGAAGCGGATGGGTTGTCGTTAAGACCATTGGGCCTTTTGAATGGGCCATCTCTCTAGGCTGGGACTGTGAACCGTTAACACATATAGGAATTGTGCCATCAACATGACGGGTGCCATCATACCAGCACTAATGCACCGGATCCAATCAGAACTCCGAAGTTAAGCGTGCTTGGGCGAGAGTAGTACTAGGAAGGGTGACCCCATGGGAAGTCCTCGTGTTGCACCCGCTTTTCAATTTTTTTTGCCCTGGTTAGGGTTGCCAAGATACATTATCCACTAAATCTCTATTACTGAATCCCACGAAACTTTGGGCAAGACAACTTCGGTTCACGTAGAGGCTGGGCCCGGAAACTGAGGGCGTAGGGTTTCTGACCAGGTCTCCGTCGCTCCGGTGCCCATAAATTTTGATCCGAGAGGAGTTACACGGCGCATAGCATACCGTTGCCAAGCTCTCTGAGAGCTCTACGACGGGGGTAGCCAGCTTGCTCGCTGTACCCATTTTTTGAGCCCAAAATCAGCCGTTTTCATCTGTTTCAGGCCACTTTTCTTCTTTTGCTCTGTTTTTCAATCCCGGATCGTACGTCGTGAACTGTTAAAAGGATGACAACCTGACTCGCGGGACATTAGAGGGCCCTACAACGTGTCGATATCACGTCTTGCAATCTTGCTGTGTTGTTGAAGCGGATGGGTTGTCGTTAAGCCTATTGGGCCTTTTGAATGGGCTATCTCTCTAGGCTGGGACTGTGAACAGTTAACACATAAAGGAATTGTGCCCTCTACATGACGGGTTCGATCATACCAGCACTAATGCACCGGATCCCATCAGAACTCCGAAGTTAAGCGTGCTTGGGAAAGAGTAGTACTAGGATGGGTGACTCCCTGGGAAGTCCTCGTGTTGCACCCCTTTTTCAATTTTTTTTGCACTGGTTAGGGTTGCCAAGATAATTTATCCACCAAATCTCTATTACTGAATCCCACGGAACATTGGGCAAGACAACTTCGTTTAACGTAGAGGCTGGGCCTGCAAACCGAGGGCATAGGGTTTGTGACCAGGTCTCCGTCGGTCCGGTGCCCATAACTTTTGATCCGTAAGGAGTTACGCGGTGCACAACATACCGTTGCAAAGCTCTCTGAGAGCTCTACGATGGGGGTAGCCAACTTGCTCGCTGTGCCCGTTTTTGGAGCCCAAAATCAAACGTTTTCATCAGTTTCAAGCCACTTTTCTTCTTTTGCTCTGTTTTTCCGTCTCGGATCGTACGTCGGGAACTGTTAAAAGGACGACAACCTGACTCGCGGGACATCAGAGGGCCCTTCAACGTGTCGTTATCACCTCTTGCAAGCATGATACGTTGTTGAAGCGGATGGGTTGTCGTTAAGCCCATTGGGCCTTTTGAATGGGCCATCTCTCTAGGCTGGGACTGTGAACCGTTAACACATATAGGAATTGTGCCCTCAACATGACGAGTGCGATCATACCAACACTAATGCACCGGATCCCATCAGAACTCCGAAGTTAAGCGTGCTTGGGCGAGAGTAGTACTAGGATAGGTGACCCCCTGGGAAGTCCTCGTGTTGCACCCACTTTTGAATTTTTTTTCCCTGGTTAGGGTTGCCAAGATACTTTATCCACCAAATCTCTATTACTGAATCCCACAGAACATTGGGCAATACAACTTTCTTTCACGTAGAGGATCGGCCCGCAAACCGAGGGCGTAGGGTTTATGACCAGGTCTCCGTCGCACCGGTGCCCATAACTTTTGATCTGTAAGGAGTTATGCGGTGAACAACATACCGTTGCAAAGCTCTCTGAGAGCTCTACGACGGGGGAAGCAAGCATGCTTACTTTGCCCATTTTTGGAGCCCAAAATCGAACGTTTTCATCAGTTTCAGTCCACTTTTCTTCTTTTGCTCTATTTTTTCGTCCCGGATCGTACGTCGTGAACTGTTAAAAGGACGACAACCTGACTCGCGGGACATCAGAGGGCCCTACAATGTGTCGATATCACCTCTTGCAAGCATGTTGCGTTGTTGAAGCGGATGGGTTGTCGTTAAGCCCATTGGGCCTTTTGAATGGGCCATCTCTCTAGGCTAGGACTGTGAACTGTTAACACATAAAGGAATTGTGCCCTCAACATGACGGGTGCGATCATACCAGCACTAATGCACCGGATCCCATCAGTACTCCGAAGTTAAGCGTGCTTGGGCGTGAGTAGTACTAGGATGGGTGACCCCCTGGGAAGTCCTCGTGTTGCACCCCCTTTTCAATTTTTTTTGCCCTGGTTAGGGTTGCCAAGATACTTTATCCACCAAATCTCTTTTACTGAATCCCACAGAACATTGGGCAAGACAACTTTGTTTCACGTAGAGGCTGGGCCCACAATCCGAGGTCATAGGGTTTGTGACCAGGTCTCTGTCGCTCCGGTCCCCATAACTTTTGATCCGTAAGGAGTTACGCGGCGCACAACATTCCGTTGCAAAGCTCTCTGAGAACTCTACGATGGGGGCAGCCAGCTTGCTCGCTGTGCCCGATTTTGGAGCCCAAAATCAAACGTTTTCATCAGTTTCAGGCCACTTTTCTTCTTTGGTCTGTTTTTTCGTCCCGAATCGTACGTCGTGAACTGTTAGAAGGATGACAACCTGACTCACGGGACATCAGAGGGCCCTACAACGTGTCGATATCACCTCTTGCAAGCATGCTGCGTTGTTGAAGCGGATGGGTTGTCGTTAAGCCCATTGGGCCTTTTGAATGGGCCATCTCTATAGGCTGGGACTGTGAACCGTTAACACATATAGCAATTGTGCCCTCAACATGACGGGTGCGATCATACCAGCACTAATGCACCGGATCCTATCAGAACTCCGAAGTTAAGCGTGCTTGGGCGAGAGTAGTACTAGGATGGGTTGCCCCTTGGGAAGTCCTCGTGTTGCACCCACTTTTGAACATATTTAGCAATTAATTGCAAACATGATAAGAGAACTTTGTACATAGTTTTCACAAATAGGTACTTTTATTGGAAATCGACTATTGATTGCTTCGGAGTATATATTTAGAAGTAAACTAAGCAAATTAAGTTCATTCAATTCCCAACTTTCAAGTAATGCAAACAGATTGGACCTTGATATTCTTACCTACATTTGTAATCAAACTCTTGATCATGCCTAACCCTTTAACATTTGCCAGAAATATAAAACTACAACTGATAGTATCTCTATATAGTGTTCAATTTCTTTTGCTTTCTGAATATCCCATGTAGCGGGTTTTAAGGCCAACAATCCCCCACCATTATGACTGAGGTTGCCAGGTTTTAAAGGGACCCCTACGTGCCTTAATCACCCCAAATATCTAGGCTCGAAACTTTACACTATAGCACATATCCCAAATTACAATGTCTAGGATAGTGGTGCTTAGAGATTTACAACATATTTACACCAAAAATTTATTCAACAGTAAAGGTATGTCCAACTCTTTTTCGTTTTTCTATTTTTGTTCATTTTTTTTCTTTTTCTTTTTTCAGAGTGTATATACAGACAGAGTAACATAACATACAATACAGACATGGCATAAGGGTCCAGGTTTCAATCACAAGGAGTTCTCATAACAAACGGTAATCCTATCTCAGTCATTTCATAATCACAAACCTATCAATTGAAGAAAAGAAGAACATCTAGGTTTACTCATGAATACAGTACTCCAAAGTTTTTCTTACAGAGTTCCCTCAGAGTTTTTCACAATACATAACTAACAATACAGGTTCTTAAATAATTTAAATCATCGTTTTTAAACATATAAGATAGCAGACTACTCTTCTCATAAACAAAAAATGGTGTTTCATGAAAAACTTTTTCAAAATGGTGTATTTCTTGCATATTTTGAAAAAGTTTTTCATGAAATGTACGCACCCCCACACCAAAACTTTGCTTGTTCTCAAGCAAATAGCAATGTAAGACAGTGAGAATGTAATATGCAAGTAATAACATAATGACAAATGCTACATCCCCAAACCTATGGTTTTTTTACTCTACAGCGCAGGTTGATCAGGTATAAAGGGAAATGTAGTAAGGAAAGATATCACTTGATGTGAAGCATTTCTATGTTGATGTCAAAGCTTCTCTACTAACTTTTGTCAAAAGATGTATCATTCTGCAATTAAAGATTAGTGGAAAAAGCATTTTACAGATTATCATCAACACAACAAAAATAGTTAGCTATACTAAATAGACAAAACAAATATATAGGGGAGAAACCAAAAAGAAATATGGTCACAGAAAATAACTAATATATTAAACAAATAAATAAACTACCCAAACCATTTAGACTCTTTTATGAGGTTCAAGAGTTAATCAAACAAACATTAAAACATTGAAAAGAACACTAGGAAAATCATAAAATCACACAAACAAAAGAAAATAAACACGCATAAGCATTTAAAAATCTAGGTTGCCTCCTAGTAGCACTGAGTTTTACACCCTCAGCCAGGCGCTATTGTTAGAGCCAACAATGTTTAAAATTCTTCAGCACATATTGCCTGATAATCATTTCAGCACAGATTTTGAATGGAAAAGGATCACGCAACAAATGATGGCTCATTCTTTCGACAGAACATGCCTTTTCCAAATCACTTTGAAAAAGTGACAATTCCCATCCCAATGTGATGTGTGTGGGATTGTTTATGGTTATGTCAACAGGGGCTATTTGGTGTTGTAAATTAGTGTGTCCCAAATTCATTTGGTCAACCCATAGATTAGAAGTGTCTAACATATTGTTTAGAAATGGGTCAAATCCAATTTGTTTCTTCATGGGCAATGTTGTAAGCTTCACAACAGGAGAAGATACATTTAAAGAAGAATTGAGATGACTTTCAACAGGAGAGATGATGGATGTCAAAACTTCTTTTTTAGTATTGTAATCAGTTGAAAAGGGCATGGAAGCATTTGACTTATTCTCTCGGTCAATTTGATACAACGTTCGATCTCATTAATGTCTTCTTTAGGAGTCAAGAAGGATGCAGGAATTAAAGTAGACTCAATAGACTCATCTTGAAAGAGTGAAGACTCTAAGGAAGTGCGTACACTCATCTTCCTTGAAAGGGAATCAGAGTCGGGTTGAATCAAAACATTACTAAGGTCATCATGTCCTTCTAAACGAGGCATTGTATCATCTTTTTCCTCAAATTCATTTTCCTTATCAGATGTCTCCCAAATAACCTGGCTCATTTCATTAGTCTGTTCATATGTTATTTCATCAAAGGTGCTCATATCAGACTGAATATGTTGATCTAAAGATTGAAGCATGCGAGCATTAGAGTCGGCAAGTAGATAAAGTTGGTCATACTTATTATTGGATTTGGGAGAAGCAGAGTCAATCAAATCATCTTGTTGATGATTTTGTTTGAAAAGATTAAGGATATGGTCAATAGAAGATTCAGATTGAAAAGATGCAGGATCTTGACTTTCAAAGCTTTGAGAAAAATTTTCTTGCCTCCAAGGTGATGGCTGGTTTTGCCAACCTAGAATGTGTGCCTCAAACATGTTATCTACCTCATTCCTAGTGTTACATTCTCTACCCACATTATCTCCACTAAACACTTCTATTTTCTCAACAACCTGGTTTTGGATAGGTTCGTGATGAACGAACCTATATTGGTCTGGTGAACTTAGAACAGGTTGAATAGGATGCTCGTCTTTTTCCCACCCATTTATACTCTCGGCTAATTGACCGATTTGGTCTTGTAGCCTATCTATGGATTGGTGGTTGGATTCGGCGAGTTGGACAAGTTGGCCGAACTTGTCGTCGAAGTTTGGTTCAGGAGAAGAAAATTCAATCGAGTTGGGATAGCAAAAGTTTTGTTTGAATGAATTACTTTGAAAGCTTTCGCAAAACTCGGAAGAATTAGGGTTTTGATATGTAAAATTTTCAAAATTTTGAGGCAGAAAAGATGAATCATTTTTATCCAAAAATAAATTTTGATTATTCTGCCACTCCGGGTTATATGCATTTGAGTACAAATTTTGGTTTGAATAATAACCCTGAGTACTAAAATCACGACTATGTAAAAACTGGGGATTTTGGGGACAATTTTCAAAAGTATGCCCAAATTGAGAACAAATTTCACAAGTATTTGGGATAGGGGGTTGGGTTGTTTCATTAAAAGCCCATTGATTGGATGAACCATTAAAATGAGTCATATTCCAATCAATCAAAATTCCCAAACAATTTTTTTAAATTTTTTTAAATTTTTTTTTTAAATAAAGGGGATACAATAAACACTTAAACAAGTTCACAAATACTTTTATCAGAAACTAAACTATACTGTGCTTCCCCGGCAACGGCGCCAAAAACTTGATGCAACCCGATGGGCGTGTGAAAAGTGTGTAAAATAAACCAAGTTAAAATACCCGCAAGTGCACAGATCTTCGTAGTGTAGTGTGCTATGAGTGCGGAATCGTACCACAGGGAAGCTCGTTAGTTAGTTAGTGAAGTAGTGTGAAAGTGTTAAAGCGCTTAAGTGACAGTTCGCAAAGAATTTGAAGTAACGTGCGAGAATGTAAACTAAACTATAACTAACAAAATTGCCTAAGTTAAGCTAAATAATAGCTAAATACGGAAGAATATCTAGGGATCAGATATGTAAATAAGGCAATTAATGTAGGCTCGGCATCCGGATTCTTAAATTTTACACAAGAGGTTAAGCTACAAGCATTAACATAGTCAATTAACTTAGTCTATTAAAATCCCGATTACTAACTCTAATGTAGGTGCCGTTCCATCTACGAGCGTATAGCCATAGTATGGATCTGTCTTTACAACCTGGTGTAAAAAGGTCTGTTTCAACATAAATAATCAACATCTCCTTACTCGTCTAGAAACTATGGTCTACTTAAAAGCATTACCTGTAATTTCTTGGAATCTTTAAGGTTGTCAAGCTATTGATTCACTATTAAAGCATGGATATATGACACGAAAATAAAGCAATCATATCATCTACTTAAAAGAATTATGTATGAAAGACAATACTTAATTAATACAAGCCATATATTGCATTGAAACTAAATTATCCGAATCCGAGACCATATATTGAAAGACCATTATTTACAATATCCTACCCTAGATAAGAATTCTATTCAGACATAATAAATACGAGTTTATACAAATAAAAGAGAGTCAAGAAAGGCTCCCCCGTATTAACGAACGCGTATTTCTGAACTCCAGGTCTAAACAGAAATTCTATAGCTATTCGGGCAGAGCTTCCCCCCGAATAAGAGCTATTTTTGAGCAAAGGCTCAAAAATGAACGTTAGGATGTCTGCTATACAATAGCTATTTGGGCAGAATGCCCCCGAATAGAGCCACTAGACAGGACTTCTTCCGTATATAGCTATTTAGGCAAAATCCTAAATAAGAACTATAAAAATAACTTGACAAAAATTGAAAATATTGGAAAAATATTCCAAAGATCTCAAAAATTGTGAGAAAATATGAAGAGGGGTGATGTCTATTTATAGGAAAAGTTGGCTACTATTCACGTAGGTACTATTCACGTGGTTACTATTCACGTATTCTGCACACAGTTTTACTGTTCATGCGTTGACCATCACTATTCACGCGTTGACTGATACTATTCACGTGTTGACCAAAAAGTTGACCAATGCTATTCCAAGTTTATTCGGCGTTCTGAGTCCGTTTCCGCATTCCGTTTGGTCAAATTCTTCCTCTACGGGCTTCAATTCTTGGTCAACACTTGAGTTTGTCTTTGACTTTGACCGGTTCGTTGACCGCAGCATCTTCAGGCATTTTTCACTATTTTGACCCTCCAAACGATGAAATTTGACTACAATCATGCCACGCGCAAGACCAAAGTCCTGCGTTTTGCTCAGAAGGCTATTTCTACCTGAAAAATGGATATGGTTTGCCAAAAACGGACATGGGTCACTATTTGAGATCATCTGGGTCAATGCTCTGAGTCCGATTTCGTGCTAGTTTCAGCCAAATTTCTTCTCTATGAGCTTCATTCTTCAACCACTTCTCGTACTTCCCCATTCTTGACTTCTTGACTTGCAATTTGGATCATTTTGGGTCTGATTTTTCACTTTTCTATATCATCCTACATTGCATCAAAAATATCAAAGTATTGCAATAATTCCCAAATTAAGATGCAAATATAGTACAAATACCAAGGTTTGAGTGCCGTAAATACAGTCACATCACTGGGCCCGCAAACCGAGGGCGTAGGGTTTGTGACCAGGTCTCCGTCGCTCCGGTGCCCAAAACTTTTGATCCGTAAGGAGTTACGCAGTGCACAACATGCCGTTCCAAAACTCTCTGAGAGCTCTACGACGGGGGCAGCCAGCTTGCTCGTTGTGCCCATTTTAGGAGCCCAAAATCGAATGTTTTCATCAGTTTCAGGCCACTTTTCTTCTATTGCTCTATTTTTCTGTCCCGGATCATACGTCGTGAATTGTTAAAAGGACGACAACCTGACTCGCGGGACATCAGAGGGCCCTACAATGTGTCGATATCACGCCTTGCGAGGATGCTGCGTTGTTGAAGTGGATGGGTTGCCGTTAAGCCCATTGGGCCTTTTGAATGGGCCATCTCTCTAGGTTGGGACTGTGAACCGTTAACACATATAAGAATTGTGCCCTCAACATGACGGATGCGATCATACCAGCACTAATGCACCGGATCCCATCAGAACTCCGAAGTTAAGCGTGTTTGGGCAAGAGTAGTACTAGGATGGGTTACCCCTTGGGAAGTCCTCGTGTTGCACCCCCTTTTAAATTTTTTTTGCCCTGGTTAGGGTTGCCAAGATACTTTATCCACCAAATCTCTATTACTGAATCCCACGGAACATTGGGCAAGACAACTTCGCTTCACGTAGAGGCTAGGCCCGCAAACCGAGGGCGTAGGGTTTGTGACCAGGTCTCCGTCGCTACGGTGCCCATAACTTTTTATCCGTAACGAGTTACGCGGCGCACAGCATACCGTTGCAAAGCTCTCTGAGAGCTCTACGACGGGGGCAGCCAGCTTGCTCGCTATGCCCATTTTGGAGCCCAAAGTCGAACATTTTCATCAGTTTCAGGCCACTTTTCTTCTTTTGCTCTGTTTTTTCGTCGCGGATCATACGTCGTGAACTGTTAAAAGGACGACAACCTGACTCGCGGGACATCAGAGGGCCCTACAACGCGTCGATATCACGTCTTGCAAGCATGCTGCATTGTTGAAGCGGATGGGTTGTCGTTAAGCCCATTGGGCCTTTTGAATGGGCCATCTCTATAGGCTGGGACTGTGAACCGTTAACACATATAGGAATTGTGCCCTCAACATGATGCGTGCGATCATACCAGCACTAATGCACCGGATCCCATCAGAACTCCGAAGTTAAGCGTGCTTGGGCGAGAATAGTACTAGGATGGGTTACCCCTTGGGAAGTCCTCGTGTTTCACCCACTTTTGAATTTTTTTTGCCCTGGTTAGGGTTTCCAAGATACTTTATCCACCAAATCTCTATTACTGAATCCCACGGAACATTAGGCAAGACAACTTTGTTTCACGTAGAGGCTGGGCCCGCAAACCGAGGGCGTAGGGTCTGTGACCAGGTCTCCGTCGCTCCGATGCCCATAACTTTTGATCTGTAAGGAGTTACGCGGGGCACATCATACCGTTCCAAAGCTCTTTGAGAGCTCTACGACGGGGGCAGCAATCATGTTTGCTTTGCCCGTTTTTAGAGCCCAAAATCGAACGTTTTCATCAGTTTTAGGCCACTTTTCTTCTTTTGCTCTGTTTTTTCGTCCCAGATCGTACGTCATGAACTGTTAAAAGGACAACAACCTGACTCCCCTGGGAAGTCAGAGGGCCCTACAACGTGTCGATATCACCTCTTGCAAGCATGCTGCGTTGTTGAAGCGGATGGGTTGTCGTTAAGCCCATTGGGCCTTTTGAATGGGCTATCTCTCTAGTCTGAGACTGTGAACCATTAATACATATAGGAATTGTGCCCTCAACATGATGGGTGTGATCATACCAGCACTAATGCACTGGATCCCATCAGAACTCCGAAGTTAAGCGTGCTTGGGCGAGAGTAGTACTAGGATGGGTGACCCCCTGGGAAGTCCTCGTGTTGCACCCACTTTTGAATTTTTTTTGCCCTGGTTAGGGTTGCCAAGATACTTTATCCACCAAATCTCTATTACTGAATCCCACGAAACATTGGGCAAGACAACTTTGTTTCACGTAGAGGCTGGGCCCGCAAACCGAGGGCGTAGGGTTTGTGACCAGGTCTCCGTGGCTCCGGTGCCCATAACTTTTGATCTGTAAGGAGTTACGCGGTACACATCATAATGTTGCAAAGCTCTCTGAGAGCTCTACGACGGGGGCAGCAAGCATGCTTACTATGCCCAGTTTTAGAGCCCAAAATCGAACGTTTTCATCAGTTTCAGGCCACTTTTCATCTTTTGCTCTGTTTTTCCGTCCCGGATCGTACGTCGTGAACTGTTAAAAGGACGACAACCTGACTCGCGGGACATCAGAGGGCCTTGCAACGTGTCGATATCACCTCTTGCAAGCATGCTGCGTTGTTGAAGCGGATGGGTTGTCTTTAAGCCCATTGGGCCTTTTGAATGGGCCATCTCTCTAGGCTGGGACAGTGAACAGTTAACACATAATGGAATTGTGCCCTCAACATGACGGGTGCGATCATACCAGCACTAATGCACCGGATCCCATCAGAACTCCGAAGTTAAGCGTGCTTGGGCGAGAGTAGTACTAGGATGGGTGACCCCCTGGGAAGTCCTCGTGTTACACTCCCTTTTCAATTTTTTTTGCCCTGGTTAGGGTTGCCAAGATACTTTATCCACCAATCTCTATTACTGAATCCCACGGAACATTGGGCAAGACAACTTCGCTTCACGTAGAGGCTGGGTGATGCAACCCGGTGGGCGTGTGAAAAGTGTGTAAAATAAACCATGTTAAAATACCCGCAAGTGCACAGATCTTTGTAGTATAGTGTGCTATGAGTGCGGAATCGTACCACAGGGAAGCTCGTTAGTTAGTTAGTGAAGTAGTGTGAAAGTGTTAAAGCGCTTAAGTGACAGTTTGCAAAGAATTTGAAGTAACGTGGGAGAATGTAAACTAAACTATAACTAACAAAATTGCCTAAGTTAAGCTAAATAATTGCTAAATACGGAAGAATATCTAGGGATCAGATATGTAAATAAGGCAATTAATGTATGCTCGGCATCCGGATTCTTAAATTCTACACAAGAGGTTAAGCTACAAGCACTAACCTAGTCAATTAACTTAGTCTATTAAAATCCCGATTACTAACTCTGATGTAGGTGCCATTCCATCTACGAGCGTATAGCCATAGTATGGATCTGTCCTTACAACCTGGTGTAAAAGGTCTGTTTCAACATAAATAATCAACATCTCCTTACTAGTCTTAAAACTATGGTCTACTTAAAAGCATTACCTATAATTTATTGGAATCTTTAAGGTTGTCAAACTATTGATTCACTATTAAAGCATGGATATATGACACGAAAATAAAGCAATCATATCATCTACTTAAAAGAATTATGTATGAAAGACAATACTTAATTAATACAAGCCATATATTGTATTGAAACTAAATTATCCGAATCCGAGACCATATATTAAAAGACCATTATTTACAATATCCTACCCTATATAATAATTCTATTCAGACATAATAAATACGAGTTTATACAAATAAAAGAGAGTCAAGAAAGGCTCCCCCGTATTAACGAACGCGTATTTCTGAACTCCAGGTCTGAACAGAAATTCTATAGCTATTCGGGCAGAGCTGTTGATATATGTCAACATCCACCTCTTCATAATAAGTATCGTTAATTATATGGTAGCATAAATTAATGATTCCGACTTAAACGTCGATGAGGTCAAAAGAGATCGCGATGGCTACAAGAAAGAAGTTCGAAAATTTGGAATTACCTAAGATGACGTCGGGATGATACAATGCTAAAGTTAGCCAACTTGACCAAAGGAAACTTCCTAGAAGTTGACTTGGATGCTAGCCACCCATGTGGTTAATTGTAGCCACCCATGTGATAAATATGGGTGGCTAATACTTTGAATGTAATACCCGAGCCCGGAATGTGAATTTTCTTTGTCTATTATTTTGAAAATTATATTTCCTTAAATTCTTTGTGAATTAACTGTTACTTTCTCGCCGACGCAACGTGCATTGCATTTAAGGAGCGATAGCTAGATAACGAGTTCCAGTCCTCAGCAAATAGTGAAACTAGTATTTAGACGACTTAAATTTTATATTTTAATTGTTGCTAACTTTAATTGAACTTACCTTAACTGAAACGGCTTTAAAACGCGCGAAATAGGGCCCTTTGACCAAGTTTTTAAGTAGTTTGACTTAGCCCTTTGACCCTTTGACCATTTGACCCTTAAATAAGTTAAAATTAAGCAAAATAAAATAAAAACAGCAGCAAAACAGCAGCAGGTCGTGATCTCCCTTAGAGGAAAAAAAAAAAAACCTTTCAACCTTCCAAACGATCAATCTTCGCGTGTGCTCGTGCGGGGTGATTTCCGAGGCAACCAACGTTGTTTTCCTAGCGACTAGGAGTACCTAAGGTGAGGGAAGCATGTTATTTGCGCATTTATACGTTGTGTTAGTTAACTTTATCAGTTTTTAGATTTATCCGTAGATCGTTATTTAAAGCGAATTGATGCTTCTAAAATGTTCCTTAGCATTGGTAGAACATGTATTTATGGCTTTGTAACATTTTCTGCGGTTAAATGTTGTGATTGCAACTTGAATTGTGATATGAATAGTATTTTGTGAATAGTAAAACCTTGAAACGTTGAAATTGCGCTGTTATGCTTTCCGTTGATGTAGAAACGTGCTAGGTATGCTAGAATGCTAAAATGTGTGGTTTGTTTGGGTTGCGAGTGGAAAAAACGAGAATTAAGCCTTTGGGAAAGTCGGGGTCGTTTAGGTCGACTTTTGCGTTTTCTCGTTTTGCGTGTTGGCATTGCTTCGGAAAGCCATGGAAGCACTTTTGGTGCGAATATGGCGTTGGTTGGGTGTTTGGTTGTTGTAGTTGTAGTTCAAACGAGAAAGGGGGAAATCGGGGCTTTGCGCGAGTTCTAGGGTGAAGTAAGGTTTCGGGGTCTTTAGACGTGCCTTATGGTGACCTAGGAGGGTTGGCGAAGTCGGTTTCCAGAACTCGTGGCTCGTTTGGAAATGGTAGCATTTTGACAGTTGGGGCCGATTTGTGTTTTTGTGTGTTTACTTGTCTTTATGCTTATAGAATTACTTGAATTACTTGTTTGAGTTGTTTCGGATTGAATTGCTTATCAAATTGCTGCTATTGCGTGCGAGAGTAACCTACTTTGTTATTCTCCCACGTGTGGTTTATCGCTTGTTTATTGCTTGTTTATTGCTTGTATCGAGTCTTGCATGGCATAGTGTCTCGCACGTGAGTGATGGGCCTCTCTGGGTAGCCTTGGGTTGCCAGTGTTGGTTGCTCTAGCTCCGTTGCTATTCCCTTTCTCGCTTGGGTTGCCTCCCAGGGAGATTTGGGTCGTAGGATTGATGGATATTTCCGGAGTATTCCAAACTGGTGTTATAAGGTTGTTTTGGGCCGGCGCGTCATCATCGAATTTGTGTTTGAAAGTTGCTCGTGAAAAGAGTATCGTATCCTTTGAATGAGTGTTTGCAGCTTTAGATACTTGCCTTGCTTTATTATTGGCTTTGGTTGTATCTTTATATGATTTGTATGTATTGCTTGGCTAATTGCATTGCATACTCCTCTCATCTCCGTCCTTGAGACCAATTTCTCTCGCTGAGCAATAGTTTTTGCTCATTCCTTTCTATACCATGTTTTTACAGGAGTAGTTGAGGCAGACCCTCTCGAGGTAATTGAGGAGGAGGAGCAGGTGGAGGTGTTTCCGTGATAGCACTTACCTGCTTTGCTGGTGGTTGGTTACCAGTTTTGTGCAAACCTTGCTGTTATGTATATTGCGTGAGGAACGCTTAATTTTGAGGCTTGTAGCCTTGTATATATATTTTCTAGTTGAAATCTTTATTAGTCTTATGTTGAAATGGATTAAAGTTTGTAAGTTGTAAACTTATACTCGGATGACTAGTGAAGAATGCATGCTAATGGCTAATGGTTTAGTGGCATAAGTACTTGTGTAGTATGCATATCATTTTTGGTTTGGAAAGTTGGATAATAAGAAATGTATGTTTTATAGAAAGTTGGCTTGTTTTGATTATTTTATAGCTTTCGCAAGTGTTATATTGATTTTAGGGTTTTCGGATTGTCCGCGGTACAGAGGAGACTCCGTCCGTGTGTCGGGTCCGGGCTTGGCCTTTTGCGGGGTTGGGTCGGGGCGTGACATCTTTAGGTGGTATCAGAGCATGATAGTCTTGCATGAGCCGGGATATGATTCTCGGTCTGTGGGGTAAAGGTCTAAAATGCTAAAGTGTTTATGAATGATTGCTAAGTGAAAAGGAAATGTTCTAGCATGACTTTGTGAACTTGGAATGTTTATGCGTTTAAGTGAAATAGTTTGGCAAGTTAAACTTGTCTTATGTGAATTGTGTGATAGAATGTTGGATTGTTATTAATTTGAGTGTTATCCAATCTTATGTGTTATATTTCTGTCTATAAACTGCTTTTAAATGTTGCCAGCTATTGTGAGTTGCTACTATGCCGCCACGTCGTGGTACTCAAGGTATAGGATCAGATGAAGAGGCAGCAGAACAGGGTCAGCAGCCGTTGCCTGAGCAGTTTATGGCTACCATGACTACTGCAGTAGACCGGATCACACAGGTACTACATGAGCAGAGGCAGGACCGGATTAATCCCCAGGGTAATCAAGCTAATCCTGGTGGTCAGGGGTACAGAGTTGAGAATAACCAGCTTGAGAAATTTCTGAGGCACGAGCCGGGAAAGTTCTTCGGGGAGCCGGATGATGAGGCGGCCGAGAGATGGATTAATCGAGTTGAGAAAATTTTCACTGCTTTGAGGTATACCGATGAGGCAAGAATAGATTATGCATCATTTTTATTTGAGGGTGATGCAGAGCAGTGGTGGAATACTGTTAGGCTGAGGTGGGATTGTGAGGATGTTCCACATTTATGGGATGATTTTGTAAGTGAGTTCCGGGACAAATATATTCCCGAGATGGCTATGGAGAGACGGGAAGATGAGTTTGTGGCCCTGAAGCAGGGAAATATGACTGTTGCACAATATGAGGCTAGATTTGTTAGCCTGTCGAGGTATATGCCCGAGTTGGTACGGCCAGCTAGGAGGATGATACATAGGTTTGTCCGTGGGTTGAGAATGGACATACAGTTGCATTTGACTGGACAGACCTACACTACTTTTCCCGAGGCATTTCAGGCAGCCTCGAAGTTTGAGAAACGGAAGGCTGAGATGTTAGCTGAGAGCAGTCAGCCGAGTAAGAAGCAGTTTTTGGGCCAGAGCAGCCAGAGTCAGCCGAGGCAGTTTCAGGCTTCTGCACAGGGTCCTCAGCAACGTCCGTACCAGCCACAGCAGCAGATTCAGGCTAGACCAGCTGTGACTAGACCTCAGCAGGGAGGTACAGTTCCTACCCCTGCCAGAGCCCCAGCACCTACAGGAAACACTGCGGTTAGGCAAAATCAGCAGTGTGATTATTGTAATCGACCAGGGCATATTGAGGCTAACTGCTGGAGGAAGAGTGGAAAATGTACGGGTTGTGGCAGTGATGAGCATAGGGTGAAGGATTGCCCTAAATTTAATAATGTTCAGGGCCGTGGTGGAGGCCGAGGTGTTCAGAATAGGGCTGCAGGTGCACGACCAGCACAGAGAGTTCAGGCTAGGGTCTTTGCACTGGATGCAGAGGAGCTGCCCGATAATACAGCTATAGTGGAAGGTACCTTTCTTCTCAATACTCAGCCAGTTAAAGTTTTGATTGATCCTGGAGCTACACATTCGTTTATAACTCCTGCATGTGCACAATCTGTGAATGTTTGCATTGATAATTTGCCTCATGAAGTTGAAGTTAGTACTCCTTTGGGTGCAAAATTTGTTGCTGAATCTATTTGCAAATCTTGTGATATATGTATTGAGAACCGTAAATTTCCTGCTGATTTAATTATATTACCATTCCGTGACTTTGAAATCATTTTGGGAATGGACTGGTTGGGAAAGTATTATGCACAGTTGGATTGTAGAACAAAGATCGTTTATCTTAAGGTTCCTGACCTACCGGTACTAGAGATTATTGGGAACTGCAGGGCTGCCCGCATTCCACTTTTATCAGCGATCAAGACTTCTAAGTTGTTGAATAGGGGTTGTGAAGCTTACTTAGCCTATTTGATCAATCAGCCTGCGGATAAGTTGAGTTTGAATGAAGTTCCGATTGTTAGAGACTTCCCTGGTGTATTTCCCGAGGAATTACCGGGTTTACCACCGGATAGGGAGATTGAGTTCGTGATTGATCTTGTGCCAGGCACTGCGCCTATTTCTAGGAGTCCTTACAGGATGGCATCGGCCGAACTTCAGGAGTTAAAAATTCAGCTTCAGAACTTGCTTGAGAAAGGGTTTATACAACCTAGTTCTTCACCGTGGGGCGCACCTGTGTTGTTTGTAAGAAAGAAAGATGGCACGCTACGGTTATGCATTGATTACAGGGGACTTAATCAAGTCACGATTAAGAATAAATACCCCTTGCCGTTGATTGAAGAATTGTTTGACCAGTTGCAGGGTGCGAGTGTTTACTCCAAATTTGACTTGAGGCAGGGTTACTATCAACTTAGGATTCGGAGTGACGATATACCAAAGACAGCATTCAGGACTAGATATGGCCACTATGAGTTTGTTGTTTTGCCGTTTGGTTTGACGAATGCACCAGCCGCATTCATGGACTTGATGCAGAGGGTTTTTCGGCCTTACCTTGATCAGTTTGTCGTGATCTTCATTGACGACATTTTAGTGTATTCGAAGAACGAGGCTGAACATGAGCAACACTTGAGGATTGTGCTTCAGACTTTGCAGGAAAACAAGCTTTTTGCTAAATTCAGCAAGTGTGAGTTCTGGTTGAACCAGATATCTTTTCTAGGCCATATCATTTCAGACCGAGGAATTTCAGTGGACCCAGCTAAGATTGAAGTTGTTTCAGCTTGGAAGAGACCTGAGACGGTGCCAGAGATTCGGAGTTTTCTTGGATTGGCAGGTTACTACCGGAGATTTGTTAAAGACTTTTCTAAAATTTCTGGACCTTTGAGCCAGTTAACTCGGAAGAAAGTTGCTTACAATTGGGATGCCAAGTGTGAATCCAGTTTCCAGGAATTGAAGAAGAGACTAACTACAGCTCCTATACTAGCTTTACCTGAGGGAATAGAGAACTTCGTTGTCTACAGTGATGCATCTAAAGAAGGATTGGGCTGTGTTCTAATGCAGAATGGTAAGGTGATTGCCTATGCTTCTAGGAAATTGAAACCTTATGAAGTCAATTACCCTACACATGATCTTGAGTTAGCTGCAGTTGTGTTTGCATTGAAGAAGTGGCGTCATTACTTGTGGGGTTGCAGATTTGAAATATTTACTGACCACAAGAGTCTCAAGTATTTGTTTTCACAGAAGGATCTAAATATGAGGCAGCGGAGATGGCTAGAGCTATTGGGTGGTTATAACTGTTCTATTAACTATGTGCCAGGTAAGGCAAATGTTGTTGCTGATGCTTTGAGCCGAAAGGCTACTGTTGCGAGCTTGATTATCAAGGACTGGGAGACTTTGGAAGAAATTTGTTCATGGAAACCAGAAGCTACTGAGGTAGGGATTCGGTTTGCTAGTTTACAGATTCAGTCAGGATTGCTAGCTCAGATCAAAGAGGCTCAGAAGACTGATCCTCACATCTTGAAGATCCAGGAGAAAGCTAAAGAGGGAGAGTCGGAGTTTAAATTACATGCAGATGGCATCTTCAGATTCAGGGACAGAGTATGTGTTCCTAGTGATCCGACTTTGAAGAATGAGATCCTGTCCGAGGCACATAATTCGAGGTATACGATTCACCCAGGCAGTACAAAAATGTATAGAGATTTGAAGCAACACTTCTGGTGGAACAATATGAAGAGGGAGATTGCTGGGTATGTATCCAGATGTTTGACTTGTCAGAGGGTTAAAGTTGAGCATCAGAGGCCAGCCGGACTTCTACAGCCGTTATCGATTCCGCAATGGAAGTGGGTACATATTACAATGGACCTTGTGACCGATCTTCCTAGATCTCCGAGAGGATGTGATTCTGTTTGGGTTGTTGTGGACCGCTTGACTAAAGTTACACATTTTATTCCCGTGAACAAACAGGATAGCCTTGATAAGCTAGCTGAATTGTATGTTGCTAATATTGTGAGATTGCATGGAGTACCACAGAGTATAGTGTCAGATAGGGATCCCAGATTCAGATCTCATTTTTGGCAGAAGTTGCAAGAGGCCATGGGAACTAAGTTGAGCTTCAGTACTGCATATCATCCGCAAACTGATGGCCAGTCTGAGAGAACCATCAGGATCTTGGAAGACATGCTACGGGCATGTGTGCTTGACTTTGGGAAGAATTGGGAGAAGTTTTTGCCTTTAGCGGAGTTCGCCTACAACAATAGTTATCAATCTACTATAGGTATGGCTCCCTACGAGGCGTTGTATGGTCGGAAATGCAGATCCCCATTATATTGGGAAGAGGTTGGAGAGATGAGAACAGTTGATCCGACTGTGTTACCTGAGATGATTAAGATGGTAGATAATGTTCACCTTATTCGCCAGCGTATGCTTATAGCTCAGAGTCGTCAGAAGAGTTATGCAGATAAGCACCGTCGAGATCTTAAGTTTGATTTGGGAGATTGGGTGTTTCTTAAGATTTCTCCACGGAAGGGTTTAATTCGGCACGGTAAGAGCGGGAAGCTTAGTCCCAGGTATGTGGGTCCGTATGAGATCACCGAAAAGGTAGGTCCTTTGGCTTATCGATTAGCTTTGCCTCCGAGCTTGTCGCGACTGCATGATGTGTTCCACGTGTCTATGTTGAAGAAGTATCATCCAGACCCTTCGCATGTACTTGAACCAGAGCCTTTGCAGATTGAAGAGAAGTTATCCTACGAAGAGAAACCGATTAGAATTGTGGATCGAAAGATTCAGGAGCTTCGCAGGAAGAGTATTCCGTTAGTAAAGGTTCTGTGGAATCATCATGGGTTTGAGGAAGCGACTTGGGAAAGAGAGGACCAAGTTCGAGATCAGTATCCAGAGTTGTTTGTTGACCAGGTAAGAATTGCGTGGGCGCAATTGTTTTAAGGGGGAGAGGGTGTAATACCCGAGCCCGGAATGTGAATTTTCTTTGTCTATTATTTTGAAAATTATATTTCCTTAAATTCTTTGTGAATTAACTGTTACTTTCTCGCCGACGCAACGTGCATTGCATTTAAGGAGCGATAGCTAGATAACGAGTTCCAGTCCTCAGCAAATAGTGAAACTAGTATTTAGACGACTTAAATTTTATATTTTAATTGTTGCTAACTTTAATTGAACTTACCTTAACTGAAACGGCTTTAAAACGCGCGAAATAGGGCCCTTTGACCAAGTTTTTAAGTAGTTTGACTTAGCCCTTTGACCCTTTGACCATTTGACCCTTAAATAAGTTAAAATTAAGCAAAATAAAATAAAAACAGCAGCAAAACAGCAGCAGGTCGTGATCTCCCTTAGAGGAAAAAAAAAAAAACCTTTCAACCTTCCAAACGATCAATCTTCGCGTGTGCTCGTGCGGGGTGATTTCCGAGGCAACCAACGTTGTTTTCCTAGCGACTAGGAGTACCTAAGGTGAGGGAAGCATGTTATTTGCGCATTTATACGTTGTGTTAGTTAACTTTATCAGTTTTTAGATTTATCCGTAGATCGTTATTTAAAGCGAATTGATGCTTCTAAAATGTTCCTTAGCATTGGTAGAACATGTATTTATGGCTTTGTAACATTTTCTGCGGTTAAATGTTGTGATTGCAACTTGAATTGTGATATGAATAGTATTTTGTGAATAGTAAAACCTTGAAACGTTGAAATTGCGCTGTTATGCTTTCCGTTGATGTAGAAACGTGCTAGGTATGCTAGAATGCTAAAATGTGTGGTTTGTTTGGGTTGCGAGTGGAAAAAACGAGAATTAAGCCTTTGGGAAAGTCGGGGTCGTTTAGGTCGACTTTTGCGTTTTCTCGTTTTGCGTGTTGGCATTGCTTCGGAAAGCCATGGAAGCACTTTTGGTGCGAATATGGCGTTGGTTGGGTGTTTGGTTGTTGTAGTTGTAGTTCAAACGAGAAAGGGGGAAATCGGGGCTTTGCGCGAGTTCTAGGGTGAAGTAAGGTTTCGGGGTCTTTAGACGTGCCTTATGGTGACCTAGGTGGGTTGGCGAAGTCGGTTTCCAGAACTCGTGGCTCGTTTGGAAATGGTAGCATTTTGACAGTTGGGGCCGATTTGTGTTTTTGTGTGTTTACTTGTCTTTATGCTTATAGAATTACTTGAATTACTTGTTTGAGTTGTTTCGGATTGAATTGCTTATCAAATTGCTGCTATTGCGTGCGAGAGTAACCTACTTTGTTATTCTCCCACGTGTGGTTTATCGCTTGTTTATTGCTTGTTTATTGTCTTGTATCGAGTCTTGCATGGCATAGTGTCTCGCACGTGAGTGATGGGCCTCTCTGGGTAGCCTTGGGTTGCCAGTGTTGGTTGCTCTAGCTCCGTTGCTATTCCCTTTCTCGCTTGGGTTGCCTCCCAGGGAGATTTGGGTCGTAGGATTGATGGATATTTCCGGAGTATTCCAAACTGGTGTTATAAGGTTGTTTTGGGCCGGCGCGTCATCATCGAATTTGTGTTTGAAAGTTGCTCGTGAAAAGAGTATCGTATCCTTTGAATGAGTGTTTGCAGCTTTAGATACTTGCCTTGCTTTATTATTGGCTTTGGTTGTATCTTTATATGATTTGTATGTATTGCTTGGCTAATTGCATTGCATACTCCTCTCATCTCCGTCCTTGAGACCAATTTCTCTCGCTGAGCAATAGTTTTTGCTCATTCCTTTCTATACCATGTTTTTACAGGAGTAGTTGAGGCAGACCCTCTCGAGGTAATTGAGGAGGAGGAGCAGGTGGAGGTGTTTCCGTGATAGCACTTACCTGCTTTGCTGGTGGTTGGTTACCAGTTTTGTGCAAACCTTGCTGTTATGTATATTGCGTGAGGAACGCTTAATTTTGAGGCTTGTAGCCTTGTATATATATTTTCTAGTTGAAATCTTTATTAGTCTTATGTTGAAATGGATTAAAGTTTGTAAGTTGTAAACTTATACTCGGATGACTAGTGAAGAATGCATGCTAATGGCTAATGGTTTAGTGGCATAAGTACTTGTGTAGTATGCATATCATTTTTGGTTTGGAAAGTTGGATAATAAGAAATGTATGTTTTATAGAAAGTTGGCTTGTTTTGATTATTTTATAGCTTTCGCAAGTGTTATATTGATTTTAGGGTTTTCGGATTGTCCGCGGTACAGAGGAGACTCCGTCCGTGTGTCGGGTCCGGGCTTGGCCTTTTGCGGGGTTGGGTCGGGGCGTGACATTGAACATGGTTGGTAAAGCCAACCAAGATTGAAATGTTTGATAGGAAAGTCTCCTGTGGCGGGCTAGCTGAATTCTATAAATAGGCATGCATTAGTTCATCATTTTCATCCACAACACAACTCCAAACACAATCCTAAGTTAGTCTTTCTTTCTTGTATTCTTCTTGTAAGTCCAGAAGCCATTGAAGCTCTAATCTTGAGAGCGCACGGTGGGACAATTATCTTGTAAGTGTTATATTGAATTGTTATAACGAGTAGTATTTTCTTTCTACTTGATTGTTGTTAAGACGTTTCTGGGAAATTGGTTATATTCTTACATGGTATCAAGAGCTTAAGGGGCTCTTAACAACAATCTTGTCTAGTAAAGCTCAACAACTATGACTACTCAAGGTGCTAGTTCTTCTTCTACCAGTTCTAGTTCCGGTTTAGTACCAACAATTCGTATCCGTCCCCCTACCTTCACGGAAGGAAAGCTCGATGGCATGAACTATCTTTTGTGGAAGTTCAAAACCACTACAGTTCTGGACTCCTAAGAACTCCTTGATATAGTGTTAGGCACAGATGCAGAACCAGTTGCAGTCCGTGCTGAAGATGACACAAAAAAGCTCACACCTCCAGATCCTCAGCTTGTCAAAGAATGGAGGAGACGAAATGCTGATGCACTTTGTGCAATTGTCACAAGTGTTCAAGATTATGTCCTCACTCTTATTCAACACACAACCAAGGCATCTGAAGCTTGGAACATACTGAAAAATCAGAATGAAACAAGGAACCAGACTCGCATTCAGAACTTGGAGAATCAGTTAGCTGCTGAGAGATTAAGTGAAGATGAAGCAGCTGAGTCATTTATCAGTAGGATGAAAAACATACGTTATCAAATGGCTGCAGTTGGTATTGCCAAATCAACCGAGGAACTAGCTCGAAGGTGCATTAGAGTATTGCCTCCAAAATTTGACGGCCTTGTGACAGCACTCAATACACAAGTTCGCATTCCTCTTTTGACGTTTGAACAATTCACTGCCATGTTGATGGAGGAGGAGATGAGACTGAGGAGCAGAGAAAATCAACTTGACTCTGCCTTTACAGCCAAGGCGAGGAGTAACCAAGAAGAAAAGAAGAAAGTAAAGAAGAAGACGTTCTCTGGATCGTGCTACTACTGCAATAAGAAAGGTCATGCTGTCAAAGATTGCAGGAAACGAATCCATGACGAGAACAACGGAACTTTAAAACCAAATTGGAGAAATAAAGAATCTGCCAATACGGTTGAAACGGAAGTGCATCTGTTTACTGTAACAGATGTATCGGAGGAAACGTGTACTAGCGCACATGTACATCAAACAAGTGCATGGGTGTTAGATAGTGGAGCTTCCCGACACATGACCAGCAAGAAGGAGTTATATGACTCCATAAAACCTCTACAAGAACCAATGAATGTTGTCGTCGGGAATAATGCGAGGTGTCCCGTTGAGGGCACTAGAACCATCTCGCTCGTGTCTCAAGATGGAGGAAGCAAGAAGCAGTCCAACGTACTCTTTGTACCCCAGATCACCAGAAACTTGCTATCTGTAGCTGCTATTACAAATAATGATCTAGAAGTGCGGTTCAAGAAGACGGAAGCTTTGATTCTTGACAAGGATCAAAATATCATAAGTAAAGGTATTCGCAAAAATAATCTTTACGAAATCAGCTCTCTTTCTGCTGTCGTGGATGCCAAAACAAGTCAACTTTGGCATGAAAGGTTCGGGCACATTTCCTATCCTGTGTTAAAGGAAATGCAAAAGAAGAAGATGGTGGCCGACTTGCCTTCAATTGAAGAAATTGAAGGACCATGTGAAGCTTGTATGCTGGGCAAGCAACATAGATAGTCATTTCCCAAAGAGAGTCATAACCGATCAAAGGCTCCTCTAGAATTGGTACATGCTGACCTCTGCGGAAAAATGACTACGACGGCGTTGGGAGGATCTTCCTACTTTATGCTGTTAGTCGACGATTATAGTAGGAAGATGTGGGTGTACTTCATTCGGGACAAGGCTGATGTTCTTGAAAAGTTTAAAGTGTGGCACAAACTTATGACAAATGAGAACACAACTCAGTTGAAGAAACTTCGTACTGATCGTGGGGAGGAATTATGTTCTACAGAGTTCACCAACTACTGCAACAAGCTTGGGATTAAGCACCAATTGACTGCTCCATACACACCACAACAAAATGGAGTTGTGGAACGAAGAAATCGAACAATTGTAGAAATGGCTCGATGCATGTTGAAAGGTGCTGGCCTACCTGACACATTCTGGGCTGAAGCAGTCAACACAGCGGTATACATCCTCAATCGGTGCTCAACCAGGGCACTCAACGATAAGACTCCTAATGAGGCTTATTATGGTACGAAACCTTCTGTGTCTCATTTAAGAAAATTTGGGTGTGAATGTTTTGTACACATTCCAAATGAAAATCGAAAGAAATTGGATGACAAGAGCAAGAAGGGCATTTTCTTGGGATATAGTGAAGAGTCTAAAGCATACAGACTCTATGATGTAGAGGCCAAGAAGGTGATCATAAGCCGAGATGTGGTGTTTAATCAGCGACCACACTCAATGGAGGATAGCGGTCCTGCCATTTCGTCATCAACTGATGAAGTAATCCACCAAGTGCCTGAACAACGACCGTTGAACAATGAAGAAGTCTCTAATGATGAGGAGACTGAAGACCAACCTGTTGTACCCACAAGGAAGCCACAACCGAAGTGGTTCCAACAGCTCTTTGATGGAAGAAATCAATGAATTACTGATGATAGTCCACGTCCTGATAGACTAAGACGATCAAAGAGAATAGAGGAGCAGAACAGATCAGGACAACAACTAGTAAACATGGCTTTGAAGACCCAAATCATCAAGACGGTAAAAGAACCGATAACTGTGGAGGAAGCCATGTCAGATCCAAATTGGAGAGCAGCTATGCAAGCCGAGTATGATAGTATCATGAAAAATGATACTTGGGAGATCGTTGAAAAGCCACCGAATAGAAAAATTATCAGCACCAAATGGATCTGGAAAGTGAAGTACAAGGCAGATGGAAGTCTTGAAAAATACAAGGCATGCCTTGTAGCACAAGGATTTTCGCAAGTCGAAGGTTTCGATGTATATGAAACCTTTGCTCCAACAGCAAAAATGCAACAATCAGGCTAGTTGTTGCAGCTGTCGCGCATTATGAATGGATTGTACATTAAATGGATGTCAAGTCAGCTTTTCTTAATGGGCAACTTGAAGAAGAAGTCTACGTTGCACAACCCCCTGGCTTCCAAATACCAGGTGAAGAAGAAAAAGTCTGCAAATTGAAAAAGGCTTTATATGGGTAAAAGCAAGCACCACGAGCTTGGTACAAACGTATAGACTCTTTCTTCTTGCAACATGGTTTCTATAGAAGCAAATCAGAGGCCAACTTGTATGTTCTAAGTGAACAAGGAAAGAAGGTAATTGTAGTCCTATATGTGGATGATCTTGTAATCACTGGTGACCATGAAGATAATATTCGGAAGACGCAAGAATGGTTGAGCCAAGAATTTGAAATGACAAATCTTGGTCTTCTTCATTATTGCTTGGGAATCGAGGTATGGCAAAAACCTCATACGATCTTCATCTCGCAGCAACGATATGTTCGTGAGCTTCTGACTGCATTTGGTATGTCCGAGTGCAAACCAGTTGTCACCCCGATGGAAGTGAATACAAAGTTATCAATTGACGATCCTTCAGAACAAGTTGATAACAAGCTCTACAAAAGGTTGGTGGGAAGTTTAATCTTCCTTTGTAACACAAGACCTGATATTAGTTATGCTGTGGGAGTTCTCAGTTGGTTTTCAAATAAACCGAAACAAAGTCACTGGCAAGCAGGGATGCGGATCCTCAAATATCTCAAAGGCACGTTGGAGTATGGGATATCGTACAAGTCTGGAGATACTTTATCTGGGTACTGTGACTCAGACTGGGCTGGTGATATTGACTCAAGAAAATCTGTTACAGGTTACGTATTCACATTCGGTGGTGGAGTCATCTCATGGGCTAGTAAGAAGCAACCCACCGTTGCACTTTCATCAACGGAGGCAGAATACAAGGCTGCTTGTGTAGCATCCTGTGAAGCTATTTGGCTACGACGCATCATGACTGATATTGGCATTCCAATAGAGGAAGCAACAATGTTGAAATGTGACAGTCAGAGTTGTATAGCCATGTCAAAGAATCCGGTATTTCATACTAGAACAAAACACATAGAGATTCAGTATCACTATGTGAGGGAACTGATTGAGGAAGGTGAAATCTACATGGAGTACTGCCCTACAGAAGATAATTGTGCAGATATCTTCACTAAAGCGTTAGGGAACATCCAATTGAGCAAGCATCTTCAAACATTGGGTGTTGGCCCAATAGCTTAGTCAACATGAGGTGAACATTGAGGGGGGTGTTGATATATGTCAACATCCACCTCTTCATAATAAGTATCGTTAATTATATGGTAGCATAAATTAATGATTCCGACTTAAACGTCGATGAGGTCAAAAGAGATTGCGATGGCTACAAGAAAGAAGTTCGGAAATTTGGAATTACCTAAGATGACGTCGGGATGATACAATGCTAAAGTTAGCCAACTTGACCAAAGGAAACTTCCTAGAAGTTGACTTGGATGCTAGCCACCCATGTGGTTAATTGTAGCCACCCATGTGGTTAATTGTAGCCACCCATGTGATAAATATGGGTGGCTAATACTTTGAACATGGTTGGTAAAGCCAACCAAGATTGAAATGTTTGATAGGAAAGTCTCCTGTGGCGGGCTAGCTGAATTCTATAAATAGGCATGCATTAGTTCATCATTTTCATCCACAACACAACTCCAAACACAATCCTAAGTTAGTCTTTCTTTCTTGTATTCTTCTTGTAAGTCCAGAAGCCATTGAAGCTCTAATCTTGAGAGCGCACGGTGGGACAATTATCTTGTAAGTGTTATATTGAATTGTTATAACGAGCAGTGTTGTCTTTCTACTTGATTGTTGTTAAGACGTTTCTGGGAAATTGGTTATATTCTTACAAGAGCTTCCCCCCGAATAAGAGCTATTTTTTAGCAAAGGCTCAAAAATGAACGTTAGGATGTCCGCTGTACAGTAGCTATTGTCACGCCCCAACCCGGCCTATAAGGTTAGACTAGGGTATGAACTAACATTCAAGTAATATCACGTACTTAGCTGTTGATGAAGATTAACACCTAATGATTTAGTCTAAACTCTGAAGTTTTTCTGGAAAACCGGCAGCATAACAGCTGTAATTGGCCCTTTGGTTTAACCTAATTCTCTAAACGCTTCAAATGTTTACCATATCAAATTCATTTCCAACTAAGATTACTACTTTACCATCAATTGAATGGCCTATTGGTTATTTCGACATCCCGTTTGGTTTACAACCTAGCATGATGTTATGTCTCGTTTTTTTGTTTGACCTCGTTTCAAAATATTCCTGTTTAAGATTGGATAAATTCATTTACTTAGTCCTCACTAATGCATCATAACCTATGATAATACTAGCGGTAATAAAAGCATAACGATCATAGTAATGTCTAGTATCAGTCTATTTAGTATAAGTACAAACCAAAATTAGACCCCATATTACAACGGGGGTCTTTTACATCATGACATCGAGTAACACAAAAGGAAATAGTCTTCAAGTAACATAAAATTCACAAGTAGTCACGTTCAAGCAAAAAAACAATGACAGGCAATCACTCCAGGGGTTCATCATTAGATACATTGTCCTCGGGTACTTGTACCTGTTCTTCTTCACTTGTGATGAAAAAGAGGGTGAGTCCTTATGAACTCAACGAGGGGGAAACGAGAAATACGTTTTGAAACTCATTTTCCAGTTCAATTATGAAAACTCCTTTTTGAAAACATGTCACGTATTGCAAATAACAAGGTACGCAAATATATGAAACAAATTGAGTAACATATACATTTACCAATCATTTCAAGGATACGGTGAGCATTTGCTCTCAATTTCAATTCCGATACAATTGTTGCGGCCAACTTCAATAATCCACTTATCGCTCCCAATTGGGTGCACTCCGGATGTACCCCGAAACCTACGACCCAACTCTCCGAGGGTGGAATGCCAAGCGAGAGAGAGAATTGGACCATGGTAGTCACGGGAGCACCGGCAAGCCCTATGCCGCCCGACGTTCGTGAAACGCTACCATGCCACAATGAAAGGTTGCAACCTCGTATGCAATGCACATTTATAACATTTAACATATCACATTAGGAGGACAACAAAGTAGGTCGCCTCCGAACAGTTATAAGATCGTACGTTGTGAAGTAGTCAAACAAGGCACAATAAGACAAGTAATTTCACTTGAAAGGCATATAGAGCCATGTGAATATTAAACGGGCAGCCATGTAACACATGTAAGTCAAGCCATATAACTCATTTCGAAGTCCACGTAATCAAGTGGTACGATTATTCAACATGCAACAACATTTACGTGGGTTTGGTTACAAGAAAAACTTATTTGACAACATGCAATGGTCGAAATCACATTTGAAGTTATAAGACATTTACGGGCAGCCCATTAAGCATATAATTTCCACACAATATACAAATGATCAATACTTAGCAAAACTACCTAGTCATTAGGGTTTCCATTTCGTGTATATTCGTGCAATTTGAGCCTCAACCCAACTCAAAGTCAATCTCAAACCATGCATCATTTAATTCAACATCCTCAAACATTCAAAACAGTCCACACAACATCCCGAAGCTACAATCCAAAGCATTTAATTCAACAAGAGAAGTCACCACAATTTTTCTAAGTACAACATTAAGTGAAACCCTTACTGCAATAGGCTGTTTTCTGACAATCAATAGGATAATAAAAAAATCTCCAAATCCAGTGAATAAGATGTCAAATTAAATCTTAAGAAGTTAAATAAAATCAGAAACAAACCTTGCATCAATTGGAGTTCAGAATCATTAGTTATAGCCGAAACAGTGAGATAGCACAAAACTGTTCAGATTTGCACACTTTTCAGAAATTGACGATTTTGAGGTCCTTAGGGTCAGTTTTAGCCTTGGTCCATTTCTGACAAAATTGTCCAGACCTGAAAAATCTACTAGCACACCAAATTTCATGCATTTTGGACATCATTTACTAAGTCAAATATGGTTCGTTCCACAAGGTCAGTGCATCTGCCAAAACCTGCTTCATTTTTCCAGATTTCCAGATTTGGTCACATGTAAAGATTTGCCATTTTGAGGACCTTAGCGTCAAACTTAGCTTCGGCCTATTTCTGGGAAAAATGTTCAAAAATGTTCAAAACTGTCCAATATAGTCACCTACCAATTTTCAAGCATTTTCAACATCATTTGCCTAGCTAAACGTACCTCGAACAGACTGGTCAGAGAGCTGTCAACAATTTCGACTTCACCTAGCATCATTTTCAAGCCAAGATCTTGCCATGCATGGTTGTTTAAGCTTATGAACGACCATATAGCTCAATTACATAAGCAAATACACACATTTATGAGCATGCATGAGAATTTTTGAAGAGTTTTCAAAAGGTTTTAACCCTCACCTTAGCAATCAACCAAAAGATGCTCAAAAACCTTGTTGAAGCTCAACTTTCTTCCTCTCCTTGCTTAGCCGAAATCCCAACTAGCTTTTCTCTATTTTTCCTAGTTTAGTGATCAATCTCTTAGCACATGCATGAAGTCATAACATGAAGAAAAGAAATGGATGCCAAGAAGCTTACCTAGGCCAAATGGAGTCTTCAATGCACATGCAAGTGTAATTTTCACCTCCTAGCTAGCTCGGTTGAGGTTCTTTGCTTGTAGCTTGCTTTTCTTAGCTATGGTGTGAAGAAGAGAAGCTATGGAGATGAAGAACTCAGCCAAGGCCGAGAATGAGAGAGGAAAATGAGATGAAGAGAGAAAAAAAATGAAAGATAAATGAAGAAAATGACAAACAATGAAGCCTTTTGTAAATTTGAGGAGCATGTCAGCCTTGGGCTTCCAAATCTGAATTTTTTGTGTCTTCAAGGTGGAAATTTGAAATGCTAGCATGGGCTATGAGTTTTTGGTCGAGCAAGAGAGAGATTTGAGGTGGTTTTGGTCAATTTTTTATGCATTTGTGTCATAGTTTGTCTAAATGTGTCTAGGAATTAAATTATATTGAATAAGCATGCACAGATGCCACCTAGTGGTCGGCCAAGCATGTGGAAAATTCTGAAATTTTGTCTTGGTTGAGCTTATTTTATTGCATGTGTTTGGAAGTGCAAAAGAAAAGGAATAAAGAATGAAGAATGTTTAGTGTTTGGTGCATTTTTTGTCTTCTAGTGAGTTGAATTAGGATTATTATATTGATAGTGGATTTTGTAGGATTGTTTAATAGTCTAGTGCTCCGTCAAAGATGCTTTCTTGATTAGCGTGAAGGCACGCTTTCCTAGGTCTAGGGCACGCACTATGAGGTAGGACACAAACTACGAGACGAACACACGTTTTTCAAGTAAATGCACGCAACCCTAATTGAATGCACGTAATTCACTGTATGGCACATAAAATGAACACAATTCTTAAACCTAGGTCTTGGCACGCAAATCTAGGTTAGGGCACACGAAGCGAGGTTTCGCAAGCAAATCGGGGTCGGGCCTCACATCCTCCCCTCCTTAAAAGAATAGAGCTAGATATTGCTGCTCCATCTGGTCTCGCCTTTCCCACGTTGCTTCTTCGACTCCATGATGATCCCACAGCACCTTTACCATAGGTATAGTTCTGTTGCGCAACTCCCAATCCTGCTGGTCTAGGATCCGAATGGGCTTTTCCTCGTAAGACAAGTTCTCCCGAAGCTGCAACGGCGTTGGCTCCAAGATATGCGACGGATCAAGATGATACTTCCGCAGCATCGAAACATGAAAGACGTCGTGAATATTAGAGAGGTTCTGGGGTAGTGCTAGGCGATACGCCAACTTGCCAACCTTCTCAACTATCTCAAATGGTCCCACAAATCTCGGGCTCAACTTTCCACCCTTGCCATGCCTAATCAGTCCCCTCCGGGGTGATATCTTCAAGAACACCTTGTCGCCAACCTCAAACTCGAGACTCCGTCTCCGTTGGTCTGCATAACTCTTCTGCCTGCTCTGGGCGGTAAGCATCCGTTTCCAGATGAGGTGGATATTATCAACAGTCTTCATCAGTTCAGGTAAAAGGGTCGGGTCAAAAGTCTTCGTCTCACCTACTTCATCCCAGTAAATTGGGGATCGACACTTACGTCCATACAGCGCCTCAAATGGGGCCATCCTGATAGTGGCCTGATAACTATTGTTGTAGGCGAACTCCGCTAGAGATAGATATTTCTCCCAACCTTTCCGGAAATCTAACACACATGTCCTCAGCATATCCTCCAGAATCTAAATAGTTCTCTCCGATTGACCATCCGTCTGAGAGTGATAAGCCGTGCTAAAACTCAATTTCGTTCCCAAAGCTTCTTGCAATCTCTTCCAAAACCGGGAAGTAAAACGAGGATCCCTATCCGATACAATACTCACAGGCATCCCGTGCAATCTCACAATCTCCGCTACATACATATCTCCCAATTCCTCAGGACTATCCTCCTTGTTCATCGGTAAGAAGTGCGCCAACTTAGTCAATCTATCCACTATAACCCAAACGGCATCATGACCCTTTCGTGATCTAGGCAGGTCCATAACAAAATCCATAGTTATATGTTCCCATTTCCATTAAGGAATCTCCAACGGCTGAAGTAAACCTGCGGGTCGTTGATGTTCTGCTTTGACCCTCTGACAAGTCAAACACCGTGCTACAAACTCCGCAATTTCTCTTTTCATGTTATTCCACCAATAGTGTTGCTTCAAATCCCGATACATCTTTGTTCCACCGGGGTGAATAGTATATCTTGAATTATGGGCTTCCTCAAGAATCTTCTTTTTCAGCTTCGGCTCGTTCGGAACACAAATCCGGTTCCTAAACCTCCAAACACCATCATCATGAAACTTGAAATATGTGTTGCTTTCCTTAATCTTCTGAAAGTGTTGGTCCTTCTGTTGAGCCTCTCGTAACTCAGACAACAAAGTCGATTGAACTTGGGTAGTGGCAAAAAGTAACCCCTTCTGAGTCAATTGTGGTTTCCACAGAAATGCTTCCTCCAACAACTCCTGCACCTTGACTTCCAGTTTTACCATGCTTGCTTTTCTGCTTAAGGCATCTGCAACTACATTAGCTTTACCGGGAACATAATTGATTGAGCAGTTATAATCATCCAAAAGCTCCATCCACCGCCTTTGCCTCATATTCAACTCCTTTTGAGAGAACAAGTATTTCAAGCTCTTATGATTAGTAAATACCTCAAACTTGTTACCCCACATATAATGCCTCCATTTCTTGAGTGCAAACACAATGGCCGCTAACTCCAAATCATGCGTCGGGTAATTCATCTCATACGGCTTTGGTTTCCTAGAAGCATATGCAATCACTCTTCCATTTTGCATCAATACACATCCCAATCCTTCTTTCGAAGCATCGCTATAGATTACAAAACCTTGACTCCCTTCAGGCAATGCAAGAACTGGTGCGATAGTCAATCTTTTCTTCAATTCTTGAAAGTTGCTCTCACACTTATCATCCCACACGAACTTGGTTTTCTTTTGGGTGAGCTTTGTAAGCGGTCCTGCAATCTTAGAGAAATCCTTCACGAACCTCCGATAATAGCCGGCTAGACCAAGAAAACTCTGAACCTCCGTAACATTTTCTGGCTTCTTCCAAGACATCACTGCATCAATCTTTGCTGGATCCACCGCTATTCCCTCTTGGGATATGATATGCCCCAAAAATGCAATCTGCTGCAGCCAAAATTCACACTTGCTAAACTTTGCATACAATTGGTGCTCTCGAAGTTTCTGCAGGGCTAACCGCAGATGTTGCTCATGCTCCGCCTCCGATTTCGAGTATACCAAAATATCATCAATGAAGATCACCACAAATTGGTCCAAGTAGGGTTGAAACACCATGTGCATCAAATCAATAAAAGCTGCAGGGGCATTAGTTAGTCCAAAAGACATCACCACATATTCATAATGCCCATATCTCGTCCTGAAAGCCGTTTTAGGCACATCTTCCTTCTTGATCCGTAACTGATAATACCCTTGCCTCAAGTCGAGTTTCGAATACACTTTGGCTCCTTGCAGTTGATCAAATAACTCGTCAATTAGGGGAAGTGGGTATTTATTCTTGATAGTCACTTGGTTCAAACCTCGGTAGTCAATGCATAGCCTCAACGTTCCGTCCTTCTTCTTCACAAATAGAACTGGCGCACCCCACGGTGAAGAACTCGGTTGGACAAACCCCTTCTTCAGCAATCCTTGCAATTGGTCCTTCAATTCTTGTAGCTTGGCCGGTGCCATACGATAGGGAGCTTTAGATATCGGCTGGGCGCCCGGCAGCAACTCTATAACAAACTCGATTTCCTGATTTGGGGGTAAACCGGGTAATTCTTCTGGAAACACATCTGCATAGTCTTTGATCATAGGCATCTCCTCCAACTTAGCTTTATCCGACGGCTTGTTGATAAGGTAAGCCAAGTATCCGCTGCACCCTTTCCTCAAGGACTTCACTGCTTTTGTAGATGAAATAATGGAACTCCCGGTGAAATCTCTTCGACCCACAATCTCCAGTATTGGTTGATCAGGTACCCGGAACATTATAATCTTTGCCCGAAAATCCAGTTGGACATGATGTTTTGCCAACCAGTCCATCCCTAAAATGACCTCATAGTCTCGAAAAGGTAATACAATAAGATTGGCTGAGAATTCCCTATCCTTGATTTGGATTTTACATGCTTTACAAGCTGAACTAGTTACAAGTTTAGAACCCATTGGAGTACCAACTTCTACTTCATATGGCAAACATACAACTTTCAATTTCACACGTTCCACACATAAGGGGGTAATAAATGAATGAGTAGCACCCGGATCAATTAACACCTTAACAGGTTGATTCGGTATGAAGAATGTACCTTCAACAATAGCAGTCTCATCTGGAATCTCCTCGCACTCAATAGCATAGGCTCGAGCCTGGACCCTAGGAACTGGAGTCTTGCCTCTACCGGCGGGTTTACCCTGATTCTGTCCCTCTTTCCATTTAGGGCAATCCTTAACCCAGTGCTGTTCACTGCCACAACCCATACATTTCCCCAATTTTCTCCAACACTGGGCCTCGATGTAGCCCTTCTTGTTACAGTACGAACAAATGGCAGTCTGAGAAGCAGGTGAACTACCTGTGGATCCGCGGGTGGAAGAGGCTGATGGCACTTTAGTCGGGCCACGGTTATTCACTGACCTATTCTGGCTCTGGCCTTGACCGCGACTCTGACTCTGGAATTTCCTCTGCTGACCTGGAGGCTGGTAAGGTTTTTTGCTCGGCTAGCTCGAACCGGCTTCATCTAGTTTCCTCTTCTCAACTCGAGGGGCAGCAACAAAGAGAGAAGAGTAAGTATCGAAGTCATGAGAAGCTAACTGGTCCTGAATCTCTGGCCTCAATCCAACAGTAAATTTCCACAATTTTGCCTCTGGAGTACAAACCATATATTGAGCATAACGGGACAGTCGATCAAAACGTGCCTCGTACTGGGCCACCGTCATATTACCCTGAGTCAAGTGCATGAACTCCTCGATCCGCCTCTATCTGGAAACTGCAGGTACATATTTCTCCTTAAATACCTTAACGAAATTACCCCACAAGCGAGGTGTCTAATCAGTCTCCCACAGTGCCTCTACAGTGTGCCACCAATGCTCGGCATCCCCGTGCAACAAAAATACAGCAAACTCCACTTTCTCTTCATCTGTATAATCAAGTGGCCTGAAAATCTTCTCGATCTCGGACAGCCAAGCCTCTGCTTTCTCATCATCAGCTTCCCCGTAGAATTTAGACGGGAGAAAGTCAAGGAATTCCCTCATTCTGCTATGTCTCCCATGATTACCCTCATTCATGTTGTTGATGTTGTTGTTGTTGGCTTCACGAGCATCCTGACGCTCCATCACACGTGATACACGACCCATGGCATTTGCCATCATATTAAACATAGCTATACCAGGATTAGTCTGATAGGCATCTCCGGTCTCTTGAGGTTCACCGCTCCTATTAGTAGTACGGGTACTAGGGCCAGCCATCTATAGGCACAAATTACGATGTACAATTTATTGAAATATGACAATTAAGAATCTAACGCATAAGATATGCAACATAGTATAGATACAATTCTAAAAACATTTAAGGCATGTAAGTCACTTAAGCACATAGAACATAGAAGGCACATTTATCACACAATAACACATAAACAAGTCATCCTAATTATCTTAGGGCTCTACCCACGGTCCGAGAGTTAAACCCGGCTTAAGCAATCTAAGCTCTGATACCATTTCTTCTAAGGTGTCATGCCCCAACCCGGCCTATAAGGTTAGACTAGGGTGTGAACTAACATTCAAGTAATATCACATACTTAGGTGTTGATGAAGATTAACACCTAAGGATTTAGTCTAAACTCCAAAGTTTTTCCAGAAAACCGGCAGCATAACGGCTGTAATTGGCCCTTTGGTTTAACCTAATTCTCTAAACGCCTCAAATGTTTACCATCTCAAATTCATTTCCAACTAAGATTACTACTTTACCATCAATTGAATGACCTATTGGTTATTTCGACATCCCGTTTGGTTTACAACCTAGCACGATGCTATGTCTCATTTGTTTGTTTGACCTCATTTCAAAATATTCCTGTTTAAGATTGGATAAATTCATTTACTTAGTCCTCACTAATGCATCATAACCTATGATAATACTAGCGGTAATAAAAGCATAACGATCATAGTAATGTCTAGTATCAGTCTATTTAGTATAAGTACAAACCAAAATTAGACCCCAAAATACAACGGGGGTCTTTTACATCATGACATCGAGTAACACAAAAGGAAATAGTCTTCAAGTAACATAAAATTCACAAGTAGTCACGTTCAAGCAAAACAACAATGACGGGCAATCACTCCAGGGGTTCATCATTAGATACATTGTCCTCGGGTACTTGTACCTGTTCTTCTTCACTTGTGATGAAAAAGAGGGTGAGTCCTTATGAACTCAGTGAGGGGGGAAGGAGAAATACGTTTTGAAACTCATTTTCCGGTTCAATTATGAAAACTCCTTTTTGAAAACATGTCACGTATTGCAAATAACAAGGTACGCAAATATATGAAACAAATTGAGTAATAGATACATTTACCAATCATTTCAAGGATACGGTGAGCATTTGTTCTCAATTTCAATTCCGATACAATTGTTGCGACCGACTTCAATAATCCACTTATCGCTCCCAATTGGGTGTACTCCAGATGTACCCCGAAACCTATGATCCAACTCTCCGAGAGTGGAATGCCAAGCGAGAGAGGGAATTGGACCATGGTAGTCACGGGAGCACCGGCAAGCCCTATGCCGCCCGGCATTCGTGAAACGCTACCATGCCACAATGAAAGGTTGCAACCTCATATGCAATGCACATTTATAACATTTAACATATCACATTAGGAGGACAACAAAGAAGGTCGCCTCCGACCAGTTATAAGATCGCACGTTGTCAAGTAGTCAAACAAGGCACGATAAGACAAGTAATTTCACTTGAAAGACATATAGAGCCATGTGAATATTAAACGGGCAGCCATGTAACACATGTAAGTCAAGCTATATAACTCATTTCGAAGTCCACGTAATCAAGTGGTACGATTATTCAATATGCAACAACATTTACGTGGGTTTGGTTACAAGAAAAACTTATTTGACAACATGCAATGGTTGAAATCACATTTGAAGTTATAAGACATTTACGGGCAGCCCATTAAGCATATAATTTCCACACAATATACAAATGATCAATACTTAGCAAAACTACCTAGTCATTAGGGTTTCCATTTCGTGTATATTCGTGCAATTTGAGCCTCAACCCAACTCAAAGTCAATCTCAAACCATGCATCATTTAATTCAACATCCTCAAACATTCAAAACAGTCCACACAACATCCCAAAGCTACAATCCAAAGCATTTAATTCAACAAGAGAAGTCACCACAATTTTTCTAAGTACAACATTAAGTGAAACCCGTACTGCAATAGGCTGTTTTCTCACAATCAATAGGATAATCAAACAATCTCCAAATCCAGTGAATAAGATGTCAAAATAAAGCTTAAGAAGTTAACTAAAATCAGAAACAAACCTTGCATCAATTGGAGATTAGAATCATTACCTATAGCCGAAACAGTGAGATAGCACAAAACTGTCCAGATTTGCACACTTTTCAGAAATTGACGATTTTGAGGTCCTTAGGGTCAGTTTTAGCCTTGGTCCATTTCTGACAAAATTGTCCAGAAATGAAAAATATAGTAGCACACCAAATTTAATGAATTTTGGACATCATTTAATAAGTCAAAAATGGTTCGTTCCACATGGTCAGTGCATCTGCCAAAACCTGCTTCATTTTTCCAGATTTCCAGATTTGGTCATATTTTAAAAATTTGCCATTTTGAGGACTTTAGAGTGAAAATTAGCTTCGGTCTATTTCTGGGCAAAATGTTCAAAACCGTCCAAAATAGTCACTTACCAATTTTAAAGCATTTTCAACATCATTTTCCTAGCTAAACGTACCTCGAACAGACTGGTCAGAGAGCTGTCAACAATTTCGACTTCACCTAGCATCATTTTCAAGCCAAGATCTTGCCATGCATGGTTGTTTAAGCTTATGAACGACAATATAGCTCAAGTACAGAAGCAAATACACACATTTATGAGCATGCATGTGAATTTTTGAAGAGTTTTCAAAAGGTTTTAACCCTCACCTTAGCAATCAACCAAAAGATGCTCAAAAACCTTGTTGAAGCTCAACTTTCTTCCTCTCCTTGCTTAGCCGAAATCCCAACTAGATTTTCTCTATTTTTCCTAGCTTAGTGATAAATCTCTTAGCACATGCATGAGGTCATAACATGAAGAAAAGAAATGGATGCCAAGAAGCTTACCTAGGCCGAATGGAGTCTTCAATGCACATGCAAGTGTAATTTTCACCTCCTAGCTAGCTCGGTTGAGGTTCTTTGCTTGTAGCTTGCTTTGCTTAGCTATGATGTGAAGAAGAGAAGCTATGGAGATGAAGAACTCAGCCAAGGCTGAGAATGAGAAAGGAAATGAGATTAAGAGAGAAAAAAATGAAAGAGAAATGAAGAAAATGACAAACAATGAAGCCTTTTGCAAATTTGAGGAGCATGTCGGCCTTGGGCTTCCAAATCTGAATTTTTTGTGTCTTCAAGGTGGAAATTTGAAATGCTAGCATGGGCTATGAGTTTTTGGTCGAGCAAGAGAGAGATTTGAGGTGGTTTTGGTCATTTTTTTATGCATTTGTGTCATAGTTTGTCTAAATGTGTCTAGGAATTAAATTATATTGAATAAGCATGCACAGATGCCACCTAGTGGTCGGCCAAGCATGTGGAAAATTCTGAAATTTTGTCTTGGTTGAGCTTATTTTATTGCATGTGTTTGGAAGTGCAAAAGAAAAGGAATAAAGAATGAAGAATGTTTAGTGTTTGGTGCATTTTTTGTCTTCTAGTGAGTTGAATTAGGATTATTATATTGATAGTGGATTTTGTAGGATTGTTTAATAGTCTAGTGCTTCGTGAAAGATGCTTTCTTGATTAGCATGAAGGCACGCTTTCCTAGGTCTAGGGCACGCACTACGAGGTAAGACACGAACTACGAGACGAACGCACGTTTTTCAAGTAAATGCACGCAACCCTAATTGAATGCACGTAATTCAATGTATGGCACATAAAATGAACACAATTCTTAAACCTAGGTCATGGCACGCAAATCTAGGTTAGGGCACACGAAGCGAGGTTTCGCACGCAAATCGGGGTCGGGCCTCACAGCTATTCGGGCAGAATGCCCCCGAATAAGAGCCACTAGGCAGGACTTCCTCCGTATATAGCTATTTAGGCAAAATCGTAAATAAGAACTATAAAAATAACTTGACAAAAATTGAAAATATTAGAAAAATATTCCAAAGCTCTCAAAAATTGTGAGAAAATATGAAGATGGGGGATGTCTATTTATAGGAAAAGTTGGCTACTATTCACGCAGGTACTATTCACGCAGGTACTATTCACGCAGTTACTATTCAAGTATTCTGAACGCAGTTTTACTGTACACGCGTTGACCATCACTATTCATGCGTTGATTGATACTATTCACGTGTTGACCAAAAAGTTGACCAATGCTATTCCAAGTTTATTTGGCGTTTTGAGTCCGTTTCCGCATTCCGTTTGGTCAAATTCTTCCTCTACGGGCTTCAATTCTTGGTCAACACTTGAGTTTGTCTTTGACTTTGACTGGTTCGTTGACCGCAGCATCTTCAGGCATTTTTCACTATTTTGACCCTCCAAACGATGGAATTTGACTACAATCATGCCACGCGCAGGACTAAGGTCCTGCGTTTTGCTCAGAAGGCTATTTCTACCTGAAAAACGGATATGGTTTGCCAAAAACGGACATGGGTCACTATTTGAGATCATCTGGGTCAATGCTCTGAGTCCGATTTCGTGCTAGTTTCAGCCAAATTTCTTCTCTATGAGCTTTATTCTTCAACCACTTCTCGTACTTTCCCATTCTTGACTTCTTGACTTGCAATTTGGATCATTTTGGGTCTGATTTTTCACTTTTCTATATCATCCTACATTGCATCGAAAATATCAAAGTATTGCAATAATTCCCAAATTAAGATGCAAATATAGTACAAATACCAAGGTTTGAGTGCTGTAAATACAGTCACATCAACATCCCCAAACCTAAACCTTGCTTGACCTCAAGCAAGACTGTCTTTAAAATAGATGTGAATGTAGATTTTGCAGAAGTTTTACAAGTCAAAAACAAATGAAGTAATCTATCCTATCTTTTTGTCAAACACTTTCCAAATATGAAATATGAGAAATGCAATCTACTATCTTAAACATATTTAGCAATTAATTGCAAACATGATAAGAGAACTTTGTACATAGTTTTCACAAATAGGTACTCTTATTGGAAATCGACTATTGATTGCTTCGGAGTATATATTTAGAAGTAAACTAAGCAAATTAAGTTCATTCAATTCCCAACTTTCAAGTAATGCAAACAGATTGGACCTTGATATTCTTACCTACATTTGTAATCAAACTCTTGATCATGCCTTAACCCTTTAACATTTGCCAGAAATATTAAACTACAACTGATAGTATCTCTATATAGTGTTCAATTTCTTTTGCTTTCTGAATATCCCATGTAGCGGGTTTTAAGGCCAACAAATCCCCACCATTATGACTGAGGTTGCCAGGTTTTAAAGGGATCCCTACGTGCCTTAATCACCCCAAATATCTAGGCTCGAAACTTTACACTATAGCACATATCCCAAATTACAATGTCTAGGATAGTGGTGCTTAGAGATTTACAACATATTTACACCAAAAATTTATTCAACAGTAAAGGTATGTACAACTCTTTTTCGTTTTTCTATTTTTGTTCATTTTTTTTTCTTTTTGTTTTTTCAGAGTGTATATACAGACAGAGTAACATAACATACAATACAGACATGGCATAAGGGTTCAGGTTTCAATCACAAGGAGTTCTCATAACAAACGGTAATCCTATCTCAGTCATTTCATAATCACAAACCTATCAATTGAAGAAAAGAAGAACATCTAGGTTTACTCATGAATACAGTACTCCAAAGTTTTTCTTACAGAGTTCCCTCAGAGTTTTTCACAATACATAACTAACAATACAGGTTCTCAAATAATTTAAATCATCGTTTTTAAACATATAAGATAGCAGACTACTCTTCTCATAAACAAAAAATGGTGTTTCATGAAAAACTTTTTCAAAATGGTGTATTTCTTGCATATTTTGAAAAAGTTTTTCATGAAATGTACGCACCCCCACACCAAAACTTTGCTTGTTCTCAAGCAAATAGCAATGTAAGACAGTGAGAATGTAATATGCAAGTAATAACATAATGACAAATGCTACATCCCCAAACCTATGGTTTTTTTACTTTACAGCGCAGGTTGATCAGGTATAAAGGGAAATGTAGTAAGGAAAGATATCACTTGATGTGAAGCATTTCTATGTTGATGTCAAAGCTTCTCTACTAACTTTTGTCAAAAGATGTATCATTCTGCAATTAAAGATTAGTGGAAAAAGCATTTTACAGATTATCATCAACACAACAAAAATAGTTAGCTATACTAAATAGACAAAACAAATATATAGGGGAGAAACCAAAAAGAAATATGGTCACAGAAAATAACTAATATATTAAACAAATAAATAAACTACCCAAACCATTTAGACTCTTTTCTGAGGTTCAAGAGTTAATCAAACAAACATTAAAACATTGAAAAGAACACTAGGAAAATCATAAAATCACACAAACAAAAGAAAATAAACACGCATAAGCATTTATAAATCTAGGTTGCCTCCTAGTAGCACTGAGTTTTACACCCTCAGCCAGGCGCTATTGTTAGAGCCAACAATGTTTAAAATTCTTCAGCACATATTGCCTGATAATCATTTCAGCACAGATTTTGAATGGAAAAGGATCACGCAACAAATGATGGCTCATTCTTTCGACAGAACATGCCTTTTCCAAATCACTTTGAAAAAGTGACAATTCCCATCCCAATGTGATGTGTGTGGGATTGTTTATGGTTATGTCAACAGGGGCTATTTGGTGTTGTAAATCAGTGTGTCCCAAATTTATTTGGTCAACCCATAGATTAGAAGTGTCTAACATATTGTTTAGAAATGGGTCAAATCCAATTTGTTTCTTCATGGGCAATGTTGTAAGCTTCACAACAGGAGAAGATACATTTAAAGGAGAATTGAGATGACTTTCAACAGGAGAGATGATGGATGTCAAAACTTCTTTTTTAGTATTGTAATCAGTTGAAAAGGGCATGGAAGCATTTGACTTATTCTCTCGGTCAATTTGATACAACGTTCGATCTCATTAATGTCTTCTTTAGGAGTCAAGAAGGATGCAGGAATTAAAGTAGACTCAATAGACTCATCTTGAAAGAGTGAAGACTCTAAGGAAGTGCGTACACTCATCTTCCTTGAAAGGGAATCAGAGTCGGGTTGAATCAAAACATTACTAAGGTCATCATGTCCTTCTAAACGAGGCATTGTATCATCTTTTTCCTCAAATTCATTTTCCTTATCAGATGTCTCCCAAATAACCTGGCTCATTTCATTAGTCTGTTCATATGTTATTTCATCAAAGGTGCTCATATCAGACTGAATATGTTGATCTAAAGATTGAAGCATGCGAGCATTAGAGTCGGCAAGTAGATAAAGTTGGTCATACTTATTATTGGATTTGGGAGAAGCAGAGTCAATCAAATCATCTTGTTGATGATTTTGTTTGAAAAGATTAAGGATATGGTCAATAGAAGATTCAAATTGAAAAGATGCAGGATCTTGACTTTCAAAGCTTTGAGAAAAATTTTCTTGCCTCCAAGGTGATGGCTGGTTTTGCCAACCTAGAATGTGTGCCTCAAACATGTTATCTACCTCATTCCTAGTGTTACATTCTCTACCCACATTATCTCCACTAAACACTTCTATTTTCTCAACAACCTGGTTTTGGATAGGTTCGTGATGAACGAACCTATATTGGTCTGGTGAACTTAGAACAGGTTGAATAGGATGCTCGTCTTTTTCCCACCCATTTATACTCTCGGCTAATTGACCGATTTGGTCTTGTAGCCTATCTATGGATTGGTGGTTGGATTCGGCGAGTTGGACAAGTTGGCCGAACTTGTCGTCGAAGTTTGGTTCAGGAGAAGAAAATTCAATCGAGTTGGGATAGCAAAAGTTTTGTTTGAATGAATTACTTTGAAAGCTTTCGCAAAACTCGGAAGAATTAGGGTTTTGATATGTAAAATTTTCAAAATTTTGAGGCAGAAAAGATGAATCATTTTTATCCAAAAATAAATTTTGATTATTCTGCCACTCCGGGTTATATGCATTTGAGTACAAATTTTGGTTTGAATAATAACCCTGAGTACTAAAATCACGACTATGTAAAAACTGGGGATTTTGGGGACAATTTTCAAAAGTATGCCCAAATTGAGAACAAATTTCACAAGTATTTGGGATAGGGGGTTAGGTTGTTTCATTAAAAGCCCATTGATCGGATGAACCATTAAAATGAGTCATATTCCAATCAATCAAAATTCCCAAACAATTTTTTTAAATTTTTTTAAAATTTTTTTTTTTTAAATAAAGGGGATACAATAAACACTTAAACAAGTTCACAAATACTTTTATCAGAAACTAAACTATACTGTGCTTCCCCGGCAACGGCGCCAAAAACTTGATGCAACCCGGTGGGCGTGTGAAAAGTGTGTAAAATAAACCAAGTTAAAATACCCGCAAGTGCACAGATCTTCGTAGTGTAGTGTGCTATGAGTGCGGAATCGTACCACAGGGAAGCTCGTTAGTTAGTTAGTGAAGTAGTGTGAAAGTGTTAAAGCGCTTAAGTGACAGTTCGCAAAGAATTTGAAGTAACGTGCGAGAATGTAAACTAAACTATAACTAACAAAATTGCCTAAGTTAAGCTAAATAATAGCTAAATACGGAAGAATATCTAGGGATCAGATATGTAAATAAGGCAATTAATGTAGGCTCGGCATCCGGATTCTTAAATTTTACACAAGAGGTTAAGCTACAAGCATTAACATAGTCAATTAACTTAGTCTATTAAAATCCCGATTACTAACTCTAATGTAGGTGCCGTTCCATCTACGAGCGTATAGCCATAGTATGGATCTGTCTTTACAACCTGGTGTAAAAAGGTCTGTTTCAACATAAATAATCAACATCTCCTTACTAGTCTAGAAACTATGGTCTACTTAAAAGCATTACCTATAATTTCTTGGAATCTTTAAGGTTGTCAAGCTATTGATTCACTATTAAAGCATGGATATATGACACGAAAATAAAGCAATCATATCATCTACTTAAAAGCATTATGTATGAAAGACAATACTTAATTAATACAAGCCATATATTGCATTGAAACTAAATTATCCGAATCCGAGACCATATATTGAAAGACCATTATTTACAATATCCTACCCTAGATAAGAATTCTATTCAGACATAATAAATACGAGTTTATACAAATAAAAGAGAGTCAAGAAAGGCTCCCCCGTATTAACGAACGCGTATTTCTGAACTCCAGGTCTAAACAGAAATTCTATAGCTATTCGGGCAGAGCTTCCCCCCGAATAAGAGCTATTTTTGAGCAAAGGCTAAAAAATGAACGTTAGGATGTCTGCTATACAATAGCTATTTGGGCAGAATGCCCCCGAATAGAGCCACTAGACAGGACTTCTTCCGTATATAGCTATTTAGGCAAAATCCTAAATAAGAACTATAAAAATAACTTGACAAAAATTGAAAATATTGGAAAAATATTCCAAAGATCTCAAAAATTGTGAGAAAATATGAAGAGGGGTGATGTCTATTTATAGGAAAAGTTGGCTACTATTCACGCATGTACTATTCACGTGGTTACTATTCACGTATTCTGCACACAGTTTTTCTGTTCACGCATTGACCATCACTATTCACGCGTTGACTGATACTATTCACGTGTTGACCAAAAAGTTGACCAATGCTATTCCAAGTTTATTCGGCGTTCTGAGTCCGTTTCCGCATTCCGTTTGGTCAAATTCTTCCTCTACGGGCTTCAATTCTTGGTCAACACTTGAGTTTGTCTTTGACTTTGACCGGTTCGTTGACCGCAGCATCTTCAGGCATTTTTCACTATTTTGACCCTCCAAACGATGAAATTTGACTACAATCATGCCACGCGCAAGACCAAAGTCCTGCGTTTTGCTAAGAAGGCTATTTCTACCTGAAAAATGGATATGGTTTGCCAAAAACGGACATGGGTCACTATTTGAGATCATCTGGGTCAATGCTCTGAGTCCGATTTCGTGCTAGTTTCAGCCAAATTTCTTCTCTATGAGCTTCATTCTTCAACCACTTCTCGTACTTCCCCATTCTTGACTTATTGACTTGCAATTTGGATCATTTTGGGTCTGATTTTTCACTTTTCTATATCATCCTACATTGCATCAAAAATATCAAAGTATTGCAATAATTCCCAAATTAAGATGCAAATATAGTACAAATACCAAGGTTTGAGTGCTGTAAATTCAGTCACATCACTGGGCCCGCAAACCGAGGGCGTAGGGTTTGTGACCAGGTCTCCGTCGCTCCGGTGCCCAAAAATTTTGATCCGTAAGGAGTTACGCAGTGCACAACATGCCGTTCCAAAGCTCTCTGAGAGCTCTACGACGGGGGCAGCCAGCTTGCTCGTTGTGCCCATTTTAGGAGCCCAAAATCGAATGTTTTCATCAGTTTCAGGCCACTTTTCTTCTATTGCTCTATTTTTCCGTCCCGGATCATACGTCGTGAATTGTTAAAAGGACGACAACCTGACTCGCGGGACATCAGAGGGCCCTACAACGTGTCGATATCACGCCTTGTGAGGATGCTGCGTTGTTGAAGTGGATGGGTTGCCGTTAAGCCCATTGGGCCTTTTGAATGGGCCATCTCTCTAGGCTGGGACTGTGAACCGTTAACACATATAAGAATTGTGCCCTCAACATGACGGATGCGATCATACCAACACTAATGCACCGGATCCCATCAGAACTCCGAAGTTAAGCGTGCTTGGGCAAGAGTAGTACTAGGATGGGTTACCCCTTGGGAAGTCCTCGTGTTGCACCCCCTTTTAAATTTTTTTTGCCCTGGTTAGGGTTGCCAAGATACTTTATCCACCAAATCTCTATTACTGAATCCCACGGAACATTGGGCAAGACAACTTCGCTTGACGTAGAGGCTAGGCCCGCAAACCGAGGGCGTAGGGTTTATGACCAGGTCTCCGTCGCTCCGGTGCCCATAACTTTTTATCCGTAACGAGTTACGCGGCGCACAGCATACAGTTGCAAAGCTCTCTGAGAGTTCTACGACGGCGGCAGCCAGCTTGCTCGCTGTGCCCACTTTTGGAGCCCAAAATCGAACGTTTTCATCAGTTTCAGGCCACTTTTCTTCTTTTGCTCTGTTTTTTCGTCTCGGATCGTACGTCGTGAACTGTTAAAAGGACGACAACCTGACTCGCGGGACATCAGAGGGCCCTACAACGCGTTGATATCACGTCTTGCAAGCATGCTGCATTGTTGAAGCGGATGGGTTGTCGTTAAGCCCATTGGGCCTTTTGAATGGGCCATCTCTATAGGCTGGCACTGTGAACCGTTAACACATATAGGAATTGTGCCCTCAACATGACGGGTGCGATCATACCAGCACTAATGCACCGGATCCTATCAGAACTCCGAAGTTAAGCGTGCTTGGGCGAGAGTAGTACTAGGATGGGTTACCCCTTGGGAAGTCCTCGTGTTGCACCCACTTTTGAATTTTTTTTGCCCTGGTTAGGGTTTCCAAGATACTTTATCCACCAAATCTCTATTACTGAATCCCACGGAACATTAGGCAAGACAACTTTGTTTCACGTAGAGGCTGGGCCCGCAAACCGAGGGCGTAGGGTCTGTGACCAGGTCTCCGTCGCTCCGATGCCCATAACTTTTGATCTGTAAGGAGTTACGCGGGGCACAGCATACCGTTCCAAAGCTCTTTGAGAGCTCTACGACGGGGGCAGCAAGCATGTTTGCTTTGCCCGTTTTTAGAGCCCAAAATCGAACGTTTTCATCAGTTTTAGGCCACTTTTCTTCTTTTGCTCTGTTTTTCCGTCCCAGATCGTACGTCATGAACTGTTAAAAGGACAACAACCTGACTCCCCTGGGAAGTCAGAGGGCCCTACAACGTGTCGATATCACCTCTTGCAAGCATGCTGCGTTGTTGAAGCGGATGGGTTGTCGTTAAGCCCATTGGGCCTTTTGAATGGGCTATCTCTCTAGTCTGAGACTGTGAACCATTAATACATATAGGAATTGTGCCCTCAACATGATGGGTGCGATCATACCAGCACTAATGCACCGGATCCCATCAGAACTCCGAAGTTAAGCGTGCTTGGGCGAGAGTAGTACTAGGATGGGTGACCCCCTGGAAAGTCCTCGTGTTGCACCCACTTTTGAATTTTTTTTGCCCTGGTTAGGGTTGCCAAGATACTTTATCCACCAAATCTCTATTACTGAATCCCATGAAACATTGGGCAAGATAACTTTGTTTCACGTAGAGGCTGGGCCCGCAAACCGAGGGCGTAGGGTTTGTGACCAGGTCTCCGTGGCTCCGGTGCCCATAACTTTTGATCTGTAAGGAGTTACGCGGTACACATCATACTGTTGCAAAGCTCTCTGAGAGCTCTACGACGGGGGCAGCAAGCATGCTTACTGTGCCCAGTTTTAGAGCCCAAAATCGAACGTTTTCATCAGTTTCAGGCCACTTTTCATCTTTTGCTCTATTTTTTTCGGTCCGGATCGTTCGTCGTGAACTGTTAAAAGGACGACAACCTGACTCGCGGGACATCAGAGGGCCTTACAACGTGTCGATATCACCTCTTGCAAGCATGCTGCGTTGTTGAAGCGGATGGGTTGTCTTTAAGCCCATTGGGCCTTTTGAATGGGCCATCTCTCTAGGCTGGGACAGTGAACAGTTAACACATAATGGAATTGTGCCCTCAACATGACGGGTGCGATCATACCAGCACTAATGCACCTAATCCCATCAGAACTCCGAAGTTAAGCGTGCTTGGGCGAGAGTAATACTAGGATGGGTGACCCCCTGGGAAGTCCTCGTCTTACACTCCCTTTTCAATTTTTTTTGCCCTGGTTAGGGTTGCCAAGATACTTTATCCACCAATCTCTATTACTGAATCCCACGGAACATTGGGCAAGACAACTTCGCTTCACGTAGAGGCTGGGTGATGCAACCCGGTGGGCGTGTGAAAAGTGTGTAAAATAAACCATGTTAAAATACCCGCAAGTGCACAGATCTTTGTAGTATAGTGTGCTATGAGTGCGGAATCGTACCACAGGGAAGCTCGTTAGTTAGTTAGTGAAGTAGTGTGAAAGTGTTAAAGCGCTTAAGTGACAGTTTGCAAAGAATTTGAAGTAACGTGGGAGAATGTAAACTAAACTATAACTAACAAAATTGCCTAAGTTAAGCAAAATAATTGCTAAATACGGAAGAATATCTAGGGATCAGATATGTAAATAAGGCAATTAATGTATGCTCGGCATCCGGATTCTTAAATTCTACACAAGAGGTTAAGCTACAAGCACTAACCTAGTCAATTAACTTAGTCTATTAAAATCCCGATTACTAACTCTGATGTAGGTGCCGTTCCATCTACGAGCGTATAGCCATAGTATGGATCTGTCCTTACAACCTGGTGTAAAAGGTCTGTTTCAACATAAATAATCAACATCTCCTTACTAGTCTAGAAACTATGGTCTACTTAAAAGCATTACCTATAATTTATTGGAATCTTTAAGGTTGTCAAACTATTGATTCACTATTAAAGCATGGATATATGACACGAAAATAAAGCAATCATATCATCTACTTAAAAGAATTATGTATGAAAGACAATACTTAATTAATACAAGCCATATATTGCATTGAAACTAAATTATCCGAATCCGAGACCATATATTAAAAGACCATTATTTACAATATCCTACCCTATATAAGAATTCTATTCAGACATAATAAATACGAGTTTATACAAATAAAAGAGAGTCAAGAAAGGCTCCCCCGTATTAACGAACGCGTATTTCTGAACTCCAGGTCTGAACAGAAATTCTATAGCTATTCGGGCAGAGCTGTTGATATATGTCAACATCCACCTCTTCATAATAAGTATCGTTAATTATATGGTAGCATAAATTAATGATTCCGACTTAAACGTCGATGAGGTCAAAAGAGATCGCGATGGCTACAAGAAAGAAGTTCGGAAATTTGGAATTACCTAAGATGACGTCGGGATGATACAATGCTAAAGTTAGCCAACTTGACCTAAGGAAACTTCCTAGAAGTTGACTTGGATGCTAGCCACCCATGTGGTTAATTGTAGCCACCCATGTGATAAATATGGGTGGCTAATACTTTGAACATGGTTGGTAAAGCCAACCAAGATTGAAATGTTTGATAGGAAAGTCTCCTGTGGCGGGCTAGCTGAATTCTATAAATAGGCATGCATTAGTTCATCATTTTCATCCACAACACAACTCCAAACACAATCCTAAGTTAGTCTTTCTTTCTTGTATTCTTCTTGTAAGTCCAGAAGCCATTGAAGCTCTAATCTTGAGAGCGCACGGTGGGACAATTATCTTGTAAGTGTTATATTGAATTGTTATAACGAGTAGTATTTTCTTTCTACTTGATTGTTGTTAAGACGTTTCTGGGAAATTGGTTATATTCTTACATGGTATCAAGAGCTTAAGGGGCTCTTAACAACAATCTTGTCTAGTAAAGCTTAACAACTATGACTACTCAAGGTGCTAGTTCTTCTTCTACCAGTTCTAGTTTCGGTTTAGTACCAACAATTCGTATCCGTCCCCCTACCTTCACGGAAGGAAAGCTTGATGGCATGAACTATCTTTTGTGGAAGTTCAAAATCACTACAGTTCTGGACTCCTACGAACTCCTTGATATAGTGTTAGGCACAGATGCAGAACCAGTTGCAGTCTGTGCTGAAGATGACACAAAAAAGGTCACACCTCCAGATCCTCAGCTTGTCAAAGAATGGAGGAGACGAAATGCTAATGCACTTTGTGCAATTGTCACAAGTGTTCAAGATTCTGTCCTCACTCTTATTCAACACACAACCAAGGCATCTGAAGCTTGGAACATATTGAAAAATCAGAATGAAACAAGGAACCAGACTCGCATTCAGAACTTGGAGAATCAGTTAGCTGCTGAGAGATTAAGTGAAGATGAAGCAGCTGAGTCATTTATTAGTAGGATGAAAAACATACGTTATCAAATGGCTGCAGTTGGTATTGCCAAATCAACCGAGGAACTAGCTCGAAGGTGCATTAGAGTATTGCCTCCAAAATTTGACGGCCTTGTGACAGCACTCAATACACAAGTTCGCATTCCTCTTTTGACGTTTGAACAATTCACTGCCATGTTGATGGAGGAGGAGATGAGACTGAGGAGCAGAGAAAATCAACTTGACTATGCCTTTACAGCCAAGACGAGGAGTAACCAAGAAGAAAAGAAGAAAGTAAAGAAGAAGACGTTCTCTGGATCATGCTACTACTGCAATAAGAAAGGTCATGCTGTCAAAGATTGCAGGAAACGAATCCATGACGAGAACAACGGAACTTTAAAACCAAATTGGAGAAATAAAGAATCTGCCAATACGGCTGAAATGGAAGTGCATCTGTTTACTGTAACAGATGTATCGGAGGAAACGTGTACTAGCGCACATGTACATCAAACAAGTGCATGGGTGTTAGATAGTGGAGCTTCCCGACACATGACCAGCAAGAAGGAGTTATATGACTCCATAAAACCTCTACAAGAACCAATGAATGTTGTCGTCGGGAATAATGCGAGGTGTCCCGTTGAGGGCACTAGAACCATCTCGCTCGTGTCTCAAGATGGAGGAAGCAAGAAGCAGTCCAACGTATTCTTTGTACCCCAGATCACCAGAAACTTGCTATCTGTAGCTGCTATTACAGATAATGATCTAGAAGTGCGGTTCAAGAAGACGGAAGCTTTGATTCTTGACAAGGATCAAAATATCATAAGTAAAGGTATTCGCAAAAATAATCTTTACGAAATCAGCTCTCTTTCTGCTGTCGTGGATGCCAAAACAAGTCAACTTTGGCATGAAAGGTTCGGGCACATTTCCTATCCTGTGTTAAAGGAAATGCAAAAGAAGAAGATGGTGGCCGACTTGCCTTCAATTGAAGAAATTGAAGGACCAAGTGAAGCTTGTATGCTGGGCAAGCAACATAGATAGTCATTTCCCAAAGAGAGTCATAACCGATCAAAGGCTCCTCTAGAATTGGTACATGCTGACCTCTGCGGAAAAATGACTACGACGGCGTTGGGAGGATCTTCCTACTTTATGCTGTTAGTCGACGATTATAGTAGGAAGATGTGGGTGTACTTCCTTCGGGACAAGGCTGATGTTCTTGAAAAGTTTAAAGTGTGGCACAAACTTATGACAAATGAGAACACAACTCAGTTGAAGAAACTTCGTACTGATCGTGGGGAGGAATTATGTTCTACAGAGTTCACCAACTACTGCAACAAGCTTGGGATTAAGCGCCAATTGACTGCTCCATACACACCACAACAAAATGGAGTTGTGGAACGAAGAAATCGAACAATTGTAGAAATGGCTCGATGCATGTTGAAAGGTGCTGGCCTACCTGACACATTCTGGGCTGAAGCAGTCAACACAGCGGTATACATCCTCAATCGGTGCTCAACCAGGGAACTCAACGATAAGACTCCTAATGAGGCTTATTATGGTACGAAACCTTCTGTGTCTCATTTAAGAAAATTTGGGTGTGAATGTTTTGTACACATTCCAAATGAAAATCGAAAGAAATTGGATGACAAGAGCAAGAAGGGCATTTTCTTGGGATATAGTGAAGAGTCTAAAGCATACAGACTCTATGATGTAGAGGCCAAGAAGGTGATCATAAGCCGAGATGTGGTGTTTAATCAGCGACCACACTCAATGGAGGATAGCGGTCCTGCCATTTCGTCATCAACTGATGAAGTAATCCACCAAGTGCCTGAACAACGACCGTTGAACAATGAAGAAGTCTCTAATGATGAGGAGACTGAAGACCAACCTGTTGTACCCACAAGGAAGCCACAATCGAAGTGGTTCCAACAGCTCTTTGATGGAAGAAATCAAGGAATTACTGATGATAGTCCACGTCCTGATAGACTAAGACGATCAAAGAGAATAGAGGAGCAGAACAGATCAGGACAACAACTAGTAAACATGGCTTTGATGACCCAAATCATCAAGACGGTAAAAGAACCGGTAACTGTGGAGGAAGCCATGTCAGATCCAAATTGGAGAGCAGCTATGCAAGCCGAGTATGATAGTATCATGAAAAATGATACTTGGGAGATCGTTGAAATGCCACCGAATAGAAAAATTATCGGCACCAAATGGATCTGGAAAGTGAAGTACAAGGCAGATGGAAGTCTTGAAAAATACAAGGCATGCCTTGTAGCACAAGGATTTTCGCAAGTCGAAGGTTTCGATGTATATGAAACCTTTGCTCCAACAGCAAAAATGCAACAATCAGGCTAGTTGTTGCAGCTGTCGCGCATTATGAATGGATTGTACATTAAATGGATGTCAAGTCAGCTTTTCTTAATGGGCAACTTGAAGAAGAAGTCTACGTTGCACAACCCCCTGGCTTCCAAATACCAGGTGAAGAAGAAAAAGTCTGCAAATTGAAAAAGGCTTTATATGGGTTAAAGCAAGCACCACGAGCTTGATACAAACGTATAGACTCTTTCTTCTTGCAACATGGTTTCTATAGAAGCAAATCAGAGGCCAACTTGTATGTTCTAAGTGAACAAGGAAAGAAGGTAATTGTAGTCCTATATGTGGATGATCTTGTAATCACTGGTGACCATGAAGATAATATTCGGAAGACGCAAGAATGGTTGAGCCAAGAATTTGAAATGACAAATCTTGGTCTTCTTCATTATTGCTTGGGAATCGAGGTATGGCAAAAACCTCATACGATCTTCATCTCGCAGCAACGATATGTTCGTGAGCTTCTGACTGCATTTGGTATGTCCGAGTGCAAACCAGTTGTCACCCCGATGGAAGTGAATACAAAGTTATCAATTGACGATCCTTCAGAACAAGTTGATAACAAGCTCTACAAAAGGTTGGTGGGAAGTTTAATCTTCCTTTGTAACACAAGACCTGATATTAGTTATGCTGTGGGAGTTCTCAGTTGGTTTTCAAATAAACCGAAACAAAGTCACTGGCAAGCAGGGATGCGGATCCTCAAATATCTCAAAGGCACGTTGGAGTATGGGATATCATACAAGTTTGGAGATACTTTATCTGGGTACTGTGACTCAGACTGGGCTGGTGATATTGACTCAAGAAAATCTGTTACAGGTTACGTATTCACATTCGGTGGTGGAGTCATCTCATGGGCTAGTAAGAAGCAACCCACCGTTGCACTTTCATCAACGGAGGCAGAATACAAGGCTGCTTGTGTAGCATCCTGTGAAGCTGTTTGGCTACGACGCATCATGACTGATATTGGCATTCCAATAGAGGAAGCAACAATGTTGAAATGTGACAGTCAGAGTTGTATAGCCATGTCAAAGAATCCGGTATTTCATACTAGAACAAAACACATAGAGATTCAGTATCACTATGTGAGGGAACTGATTGAGGAAGGTGAAATCTACATGGAGTACTGCCCTACAGAAGATAATTGTGCAGATATCTTCACTAAAGCGTTAGGGAGCATCCAATTGAGCAAGCATCTTCAAACATTGGGTGTTGGCCCAATAGCTTAGTCAACATGAGGTGAACATTGAGGGGGGTGTTGATATATGTCAACATCCACCTCTTCATAATAAGTATCGTTAATTATATGGTAGCATAAATTAATGATTCCGACTTAAACGTCGATGAGGTCAAAAGAGATCGCGATGGCTACAAGAAAGAAGTTCGGAAATTTGGAATTACCTAAGATGACGTCGGGATGATACAATGCTAAAGTTAGCCAACTTGACCAAAGGAAACTTCCTAGAAGTTGACTTGGATGCTAGCCACCCATGTGGTTAATTGTAGCCACCCATGTGGTTAATTGTAGCCACCCATGTGATAAATATGGGTGGCTAATACTTTGAACATGGTTGGTAAAGCCAACCAAGATTGAAATGTTTGATAGGAAAGTCTCTTGTGGCGGGCTAGCTGAATTCTATAAATAGGCATGCATTAGTTCATCATTTTCATCCACAACACAACTCCAAACACAATCCTAAGTTAGTCTTTCTTTCTTGTATTCTTCTTGTAAGTCCAGAAGCCATTGAAGCTCTAATCTTGAGAGCGCACGGTGGGACAATTATCTTGTAACTGTTATATTGAATTGTTATAACGAGCAGTGTTGTCTTTCTACTTGATTGTTGTTAAGACGTTTCTGGGAAATTGGTTATATTCTTACAAGAGCTTCCCCCCGAATAAGAGCTATTTTTTAGCAAAGGCTCAAAAATGAACGTTAGGATGTCCGCTGTACAGTAGCTATTGTCACGCCCCAACCCGGCCTATAAGGTTAGACTAGGGTATGAACTAACATTCAAGTAATATCACGTACTTAGCTATTGATGAAGATTAACACCTAATGATTTAGTCTAAACTCTGAAGTTTTTCTGGAAAACCGGCAGCATAACGGCTGTAATTGGCCCTTTGGTTTAACCTAATTCTCTAAACGCTTCAAATGTTTACCATATCAAATTCATTTCCAACTAAGATTACTACTTTACCGTCAATTGAATGGCCTATTGGTTATTTCGACATCCCGTTTGGTTTACAACCTAGCATGATGTTATGTCTCGTTTGTTTGTTTGACCTCGTTTCAAAATATTCCTGTTTAAGATTGGATAAATTCATTTACTTAGTCCTCACTAATGCATCATAACCTATGATAATACTAGCGGTAATAAAAGCATAACGATCATAGTAATGTCTAGTATCAGTCTATTTAGTATAAGTACAAACCAAAATTAGACCCCATATTACAACGGGGGTCTTTTACATCATGACATCGAGTAACACAAAAGGAAATAGTCTTCAAGTAACATAAAATTCACAAGTAGTCACGTTCAAGCAAAAAAACAATGACAGGCAATCACTCCAGGGGTTCATCATTAGATACATTGTCCTCGGGTACTTGTACCTGTTCTTCTTCACCTGTGATGAAAAAGAGGGTGAGTCCTTATGAACTCAACGAGGGGGAAACGAGAAATACGTTTTGAAACTCATTTTCCAGTTCAATTATGAAAACTCCTTTTTGAAAACATGTCACGTATTGCAAATAACAAGGTACGCAAATATATGAAACAAATTGAGTAACATATACATTTACCAATCATTTCAAGGATACGGTGAGCATTTGCTCTCAATTTCAATTCCGATACAATTGTTGCGGCCGACTTCAATAATCCACTTATCGCTCCCAATTGGGTGCACTCCGGATGTACCCCGAAACCTACGACCCAACTCTCCGAGGGTGGAATGCCAAGCGAGGGAGGGAATTGGACCATGGTAGTCACGGGAGCACCGGCAAGCCCTATGCCGCCCGGCGTTCGTGAAACGCTACCATGCCACAATGAAAGGTTGCAACCTCGTATGCAATGCACATTTATAACATTTAACATATCACATTAGGAGGACAACAAAGTAGGTCGCCTCCGAACAGTTATAAGATCGTACGTTGTCAAGTAGTCAAACAAGGCACAATAAGACAAGTAATTTCACTTGAAAGGCATATAGAGCCATGTGAATATTAAACGGGCAGCCATGTAACACATGTAAGTCAAGCCATATAACTCATTTCGAAGTCCACGTAATCAAGTGGTACGATTATTCAACATGCAACAACATTTACGTGGGTTTGGTTACAAGAAAAACTTATTTGACAACATGCAATGGTCGAAATCACATTTGAAGTTATAAGACATCTACGGGCAGCCCATTAAGCATATAATTTCCACACAATATACAAATGATCAATACTTAGCAAAACTACCTAGTCATTAGGGTTTCCATTTCGTGTATATTCGTGCAATTTGAGCCTCAACCCAACTCAAAGTCAATCTCAAACCATGCATCATTAATTCAACATCCTCAAACATTCAAAACAGTCCACACAACATCCCGAAGCTACAATCCAAAGCATTTAATTCAACAAGAGAAGTCACCACAATTTTTCTAAGTACAACATTAAGTGAAACCCTTACTGCAATAGGCTGTTTTCTCACAATCAATAGGATAATAAAAAAATCTCCAAATCCAGTGAATAAGATGTCAAATTAAATCTTAAGAAGTTAAATAAAATCAGAAACAAACCTTGCATCAATTGGAGTTCAGAATCATTAGTTATAGCCGAAACAGTGAGATAGCACAAAACTTTTCAGATTTGCACACTTTTCAGAAATTGACGATTTTGAGGTCCTTAGGGTCACTTTTAGCCTTGGTCCATTTCTGACAAAATTGTCCAGACCTGAAAAATCTAGTAGCACACCAAATTTCATGCATTTTGGAAATCATTTACTAAGTCAAATATGGTTCGTTCCACAAGGTCAGTGCATCTGCCAAAACCTGCTTCATTTTTCCAGATTTCCAGATTTGGTCACATGTAAAGATTTGCCATTTTGAGGACCTTAGCGTCAAACTTAGCTTCGGCCTATTTCTGGGAAAAATGTTCAAAACTGTCCAATATAGTCACCTACCAATTTTCAAGCATTTTCAACATCATTTTCCTAGCTAAACGTACCTCGAACAGACTGGTCAGAGAGCTGTCAACAATTTCGACTTCACCTAGCATCATTTTCAAGCCAAGATCTTGCCATGCATGGTTGTTTAAGCTTATGAACGACCATATAGCTCAATTACAGAAGCAAATACACACATTTATGAGCATGCATGTGAATTTTTGAAGAGTTTTCAAAAGGTTTTAACCCTCACCTTAGCAATCAACCAAAAGATGCTCAAAAACCTTGTTGAAGCTCAACTTTCTTCCTCTCCTTGCTTAGCCAAAATCCCAACTAACTTTTCTCTATTTTTCCTAGTTTAGTGATCAATCTCTTAGCACATGCATGAAGTCATAACATGAAGAAAAGAAATGGATGCCAAGAAGCTTACCTAGGCCGAATGGAGTCTTCAATGCACATGCAAGTGTAATTTTCACCTCCTAGCTAGCTCGGTTGAGGTTCTTTGCTTGTAGCTTGCTTTTCTTAGCTATGGTGTGAAGAAGAGAAGCTATGGAGATGAAGAACTCAGCCAAGGCCGAGAATGAGAGAGGAAAATGAGATGAAGAGAGAAAAAAATGAAAGATAAATGAAGAAAATGACAAACAATGAAGCCTTTTGTAAATTTGAGGAGCATGTCAGCCTTGGGCTTCCAAATCTGAATTTTTTATGTCTTCAAGGTGGAAATTTGAAATGCTAGCATGGGCTATGAGTTTTTGGTCGAGCAAGAGAGAGATTTGAGGTGGTTTTGGTCATTTTTTTATGCATTTGTGTCGTAGTTTGTCTAAATGTGTCTAGGAATTAAATTATATTGAATAAGCATGCACAGATGCCACCTAGTGGTCGGCCAAGCATGTGGAAAATTCTGAAATTTTGTCTTGGTTGAGCTTATTTTATTGCATGTGTTTGGAAGTGCAAAAGAAAAGGAATAAAGAATGAAGAATGTTTAGTGTTTGGTGCATTTTTTGTCTTCTAGTGAGTTGAATTAGAATTATTATATTGATAGTGGATTTTGTAGGATTGTTTAATAGTCTAGTGCTCCGTCAAAGATGCTTTCTTGATTAGCGTGAAGGCACGCTTTCCTAGGTCTAGGGCACGCACTATGAGGTAGGACACGAACTACGAGACGAACACACATTTTTCAAGTAAATGCACGCAACCCTAATTGAATGCACGTAATTCACTGTATGGCACATAAAATGAACACAATTCTTAAACCTAGGTCATGGCACGCAAATCTAGGTTAGGGCACATGAAGCGAGGTTTCGCAAGCAAATCGGGGTCGGGCCTCACATCCTCCCCTCCTTAAAAGAATAGAGCTAGATATTGCTGCTCCATCTGGTCTCGCCTTTCCCACGTTGCTTCTTCGACTCCATGATGATCCCACAGCACCTTTATCATAGGTATAGTTCTGTTGCGCAACTCCCAATCCTGCTGGTCTTGGATCCGAATGGGCTTTTCCTCGTAAGACAAGTTCTCCCGAAGCTGCAACGGCTTTGGCTCCAAGATATGCGACGGATCAAGATGATACTTCCGCAGCATCGAAACATGAAAGACGTCGTGAATATTGGAGAGGTTCTGGGGTAGTGCTAGGCGATACGCCAACTTGCCAACCTTCTCAACTATCTCAAATGGTCCCACAAATCTCGGGCTCAACTTTCCACCCTTGCCATGCCTAATCAGTCCCCTCCGGGGTGATATCTTCAAGAACACCTTGTCGCCAACCTCAAACTCGAGACTCCGTCTCCGTTGGTCTGCATAACTCTTCTGCCTGCTCTGGGCGGTAAGCATCCGTTTCCAGATGAGGTGGATATTATCAACAGTCTTCATCAGTACAGGTAAAAGGGTCGGGTCAAAAGTCTTCGTCTCACCTACTTCATCCCAGTAAATTGGGGATCGACACTTACGTCCATACAGCGCCTCAAATGGGGCCATCCTGATAGTGGCCTGATAACTATTGTTGTAGGCGAACTCCGCTAGAGATAGATATTTCTCCCAACCTTTCCCGAAATCTAACACACATGTCCTCAGCATATCCTCCAGAATCTAAATAGTTCTCTCCGATTGACCATCCGTCTGAGGGTGATAAGCCGTGCTAAAACTCAATTTCGTTCCCAAAGCTTCTTGCAATCTCTTCCAAAACCGGGAAGTAAAACGAGGATCCCTATCCGATACAATACTCACAGGCATCCCGTGCAATCTCACAATCTCCGCTACATACATATATCCCAATTCCTCAGGACTATCCTCCTTGTTCATCGGTAAGAAGTGCGCCAACTTAGTCAATCTATCCACTATAACCCAAACGACATCATGACCCTTTCGTGATCTAGGCAGGTCCATAACAAAATCCATAGTTATATGTTCCCATTTCCATTAAGGAATCTCCAACGGCTGAAGTAAACCTGCGGGTCGTTGATGTTCTGCTTTGACCCTCTGACAAGTCAAACACCGTGCTACAAACTCCGCAATTTCTCTTTTCATGTTATTCCACCAATAGTGTTGCTTCAAATCCCGATACATCTTTGTTCCACCGGGGTGAATAGTATATCTTGAATTATGGGCTTCCTCAAGAATCTTCTTTTTCAGCTTCGGCTCGTTCGGAACACAAATCCGGTTCCTAAACCTCCAAACACCATCATCATGAAACTTGAAATATGTGTTGCTTTCCTTAATCTTCTGAAAGTGTTGGTCCTTCTGTTGAGCCTCTCGTAACTCAGACAACAAAGTCGATTGAACTTGGGTAGTGGCAAAAAGTAACCCCTTCTGAGTCAATTGTGGTTTCCACAGAAATGCTTCCTCCAACAACTCCTGCACCTTGACTTCCAGTTTTGCCATGCTTGCTTTTCTGCTTAAGGCATCTGCAACTACATTAGCTTTACCGGGAACATAATTGATTGAGCAGTTATAATCATCCAAAAGCTCCATCCACCGCCTTTGCCTCATATTCAACTCCTTTTGAGAGAACAAGTATTTCAAGCTCTTATGATCAGTAAATACCTCAAACTTGTTACCCCACAGATAATGCCTCCATTTCTTGAGTGCAAACACAATGGCCGCTAACTCCAAATCATGCGTCGGGTAATTCATCTCATACGGCTTTGGTTTCCTAGAAGCATATGCAATCACTCTTCCATTTTGCATCAATACACATCCCAATCCTTCTTTCGAAGCATCGCTATAGATTACAAAACCTTGACTCCCTTCAGGCAATGCAAGAACTGGTGCGATAGTCAATCTTTTCTTCAATTCTTGAAAGTTGCTCTCACACTTATCATCCCACACGAACTTGGTTTTCTTTTGAGTGAGCTTTGTAAGCGGTCCTGCAATCTTAGAGAAATCCTTCACGAACCTCAAATAATAGCCGGCTAGACCAAGAAAACTCTGAACCTCCGTCACATTTTCTGGCTTCTTCCAAGACATCACTGCATCAATCTTTGCTGGATCCACCGCTATTCCCTCTTGGGATATGATATGCCCCAAAAATGCAATCTGCTGCAGCCAAAATTCACACTTGCTAAACTTTGCATACAATTGGTGCTCTCGAAGTTTCTGCAGGGCTAACCGCAGATGTTGCTCATGCTCCGCCTCCGATTTCGAGTATACCAAAATATCATCAATGAAGATCACCACAAATTGGTCCAAGTAGGGTTGAAACACCATGTGCATCAAATCCGTAAAAGCTGCAGGGGCATTAGTTAGTCCAAAAGACATCACCACATATTCATAATGCCCATATCTCGTCCTGAAAGCCGTTTTAGGCACATCTTCCTTCTTGATCCGTAACTGATAATACCCTTGCCTCAAGTCGAGTTTCGAATACACTTTGGCTCCTTGCAGTTGATCAAATAACTCGTCAATCAGGGGAAGTGGGTATTTATTCTTGATAGTCACTTGGTTCAAACCTCGGTAGTCAATGCATAGCCTCAACGTTCCGTCCTTCTTCTTCACAAATAGAACTGGCGCACCCCACGGTGAAGAACTCGGTTGGACAAACCCCTTCTTCAGCAATCCTTGCAATTGGTCCTTCAATTCTTGTAGCTTGGCCGGTGCCATACGATAGGGAGCTTTAGATATCGGCTGGGCACCCGGCAGCAACTCTATAACAAACTCGATTTCCTGATTTGGGGGTAAACCGGGTAATTCTTCTGGAAACACATCTGCATAGTCTTTGATCATAGGCATCTCCTCCAACTTAGCTTTATCCGACGGCTTGTTGATAAGGTAAGCCAAGTATCTGCTGCACCCTTTCCTCAAGGACTTCACTGCTTTTGTAGATGAAATAATGGAACTCCCGGTGAAATCTCTTCGACCCACAATCTCCAGTATTGGTTGATCAGGTACCCGGAACATTATAATCTTCGCCCGAAAATCCAGTTGGACATGATGTTTTGCCAACCAGTCCATCCCTAAAATGACCTCATAGTCTCGAAAAGGTAATACAATAAGATTGGCTGAGAATTCCCTATCCTTGATTTGGATTTTACATGCTTTACAAGCTGAACTAGTTACAAGTTTAGAACCCATTGGAGTACCAACTTCTACTTCATATGGCAAACATACAACTTTCAATTTCACACGTTCCACACATAAGGGGGTAATAAATGAATGAGTAGCACCCAGATCAATTAACACCTTAACAAGTTGATTCAGTATGAAGAATGTACCTTCAACAATAACGGTCTCATCTGGAATCTCCTCGCACTCAATAGCATAGGCTCGAGCCTAGACCCTAGGAACTGGAGTCTTGCCTCTACCGGCGGGTTTACCCTGATTCTGTCTCTCTTGCCATTTAGGGCAATCCTTAACCCAGTGCTGTTCACTGCCACAACCAATACATTTCCCCAATTTTCTCCAACACTGGGCCTCGGTGTAGCCCTTCTTGTTACAGTACAAACAAATGGCAGTCTGAGAAGCAGGTGAACTACCTGTGGATCCGCGGGTGGAAGAGGCTGATGGCACTTTAGTCGGGCCACGGTTATTCACTGACCTATTCTGGCTCTGGCCTTGACCGCGACTCTGACTCTGGAATTTCCTCTGCTGACCTGGAGGCTGGTAAGGTTTTTTGCTCGGCTGGCTCGAACCGGCTTCATCTAGTTTCCTCTTCTCAACTCGAGGGGCAGCAACAAAGAGAGAAGAGTAAGTATCGAAGTCATGAGAAGCTAACTGGTCCTGAATCTCTGGCCTCAATCCAACAGTAAATTTCCACAATTTTGCCTCTGGAGTACAAACCATATATTGAGCATAACGGGACAGTCGATCAAAACGTGCCTCGTACTGGGCCACCGTCATATTACCCTGAGTCAAGTGCATGAACTCCTCGATCCGCCTCTATCTGGAAACTGCAGGTACATATTTCTCCTTAAATACCTTAACGAAATTACCCCACAAGCGAGGTGTCTGATCAGTCTCCCACAGTGCCTCTACAGTGTGCCACCAATGCTCGGCATCCCCGTGCAACAAAAATACATTAAACTCCACTTTCTCTTCATCTGTATAATCAAGTGGCCTGAAAATCTTCTCGATCTCGGACAGCCAAGCCTCTGCTTTCTCATCATCAGCTTCCCCGTAGAATTTAGACGGGAGAAAGTCAAGGAATTCCCTCATTCTGCTATGTCTCCCATGATTACCCTCATTCATGTTGTTGATGTTGTTGTTGTTGGCTTCACGAGCATCCTGACGCTCCATCACACGTGATACATGACCCATGGCATTTGCCATCATATTAAACATAGCTATACCAGGTTTAGTCTGATAGGCATCCCCGGTCTCTTGAGGTTCACCGCTCCTATTAGTAGTACGGGTACTAGGGCCAGCCATCTATAGGCACAAATTACGATGTACAATTTATTGAAATATGACAATTAAGAATCTAACGCATAAGATATGCAACATAGTCTAGATACAATTCTAAAAACATTTAAGGCATGTAAGTCACTTAAGCACATAGAACATAGAAGGCACATTTATCACACAATAACACATAAACAAGTCATCCTAATTATCTTAGGGCTCTACCCACGGTCCGAGAGTTAAACCCGGCTTAAGCAATCTAAGCTCTGATACCATTTCTTCTAAGGTGTCATGCCCCAACCCGGCCTATAAGGTTAGACTAGGGTGTGAACTAACATTCAAGTAATATCACATACTTAGCTGTTGATGAAGATTAATACCTAAGGATTTAGTCTAAACTCCAAAGTTTTTCCAGAAAACCGGCAGCATAACGGCTGTAATTGGCCCTTTGGTTTAACCTAATTCTCTAAACGCCTCAAATGTTTACCATCTCAAATTCATTTCCAACTAAGATTACTACTTTACCATCAATTGAATGACCTATTGGTTATTTCGACATCCCGTTTGGTTTACAACCTAGCACGATGCTATGTCTCATTTGTTTGTTTGACCTCATTTCAAAATATTCCTGTTTAAGATTGGATAAATTCATTTACTTAGTCCTCACTAATGCATCATAACCTATGATAATACTAGCGGTAATAAAAGCATAACGATCATAGTAATGTCTAGTATCAGTCTATTTAGTATAAGTACAAACCAAAATTAGACCCCAAAATACAACGGGGGTCTTTTACATCATGACATCGAGTAAAACAAAAGGAAATAGTCTTCAAGTAACATAAAATTCACAAGTAGTCACGTTCAAGCAAAACAACAATGACAGGCAATCACTCCAGGGGTTCATCATTAGATACATTGTCCTCGGGTACTTGTACCTGTTCTTCTTCACTTGTGATGAAAAAGAGGGTGAGTCCTTATGAACTCAGTGAAGGGGGAAGGAGAAATACGTTTTGAAACTCATTTTCCGGTTCAATTATGAAAACTCCTTTTTGAAAACATGTCACGTATTGCAAATAACAAGGTACGCAAATATATGAATCAAATTGAGTAATAGATACATTTACCAATCATTTCAAGGATACGGTGAGCATTTGTTCTCAATTTCAATTCCGATACAATTGTTGCGACCGACTTCAATAATCCACTTATCGCTCCCAATTGGGTGTACTCCAGATGTACCCCGAAACCTATGATCCAACTCTCCGAGAGTGGAATGCCAAGCGAGAGAGGGAATTGGACCATGGTAGTCACGGAAGCACCGGCAAGCCCTATGCCGCCCGGCATTCGTGAAACGCTACCATGCCACAATGAAAGGTTGCAACCTCATATGCAATGCACATTTATAACATTTAACATATCACATTAGGAGGACAACAAAGAAGGTCGCCTCCGACCAGTTATAAGATCGCACGTTGTCAAGTAGTCAAACAAGGCACGATAAGACAAGTAATTTCACTTGAAAGGCATATAGAGCCATGTGAATATTAAACGGGCAGCCATGTAACACATGTAAGTCAAGCCATATAACTCATTTCGAAGTCCACGTAATCAAGTGGTACGATTATTCAATATGCAACAACATTTACGTGGGTTTGGTTACAAGAAAAACTTATTTGACAACATGCAATGGTTGAAATCACATTTGAAGTTATAAGACATTTACGGGCAGCCCATTAAGCATATAATTTCCACACAATATACAAATGATCAATACTTAGCAAAACTACCTAGTCATTAGGGTTTCCATTTCGTGTATATTCGTGCAATTTGAGCCTCAACCCAACTCAAAGTCAATCTCAAACCATGCATCATTTAATTCAACATCCTCAAACATTCAAAACAGTCCACACAACATCCCAAAGCTACAATCCAAAGCATTTAATTCAACAAGAGAAGTCACCACAATTTTTCTAAGTACAACATTAAGTGAAACCCTTACTGCAATAGGATGTTTTCTCACAATCAATATGATAATCAAACAATCTCCAAATCCAGTGAATAAGATGTAAAATTAAAGCTTAAGAAGTTAACTAAAATCAGAAACAAACCTTGCATCAATTGGAGATTAGAATCATTACCTATAGCCGAAACAGTGAGATAGCACAAAACTGTCCAGATTTGCACACTTTTCAGAAATTGACGATTTTGAGGTCCTTAGGGTCAGTTTTAGCCTTGGTCCATTTCTGACAAAATTTTCCAGAAATGAAAAATATAGTAGCACACCAAATTTCATGCATTTTTGACATCATTTAATAAGTCAAAAATGGTTCGTTCCACATGGTCAGTGCATCTGCCAAAACCTGCTTCATTTTTCCAGATTTCCAGATTTGGTCACATTTTAAAAATTTGCAATTTTGAGGACTTTAGAGTCAAAATTAGCTTCGGTCTATTTCTGGGAAAAATGTTCAAAACCGTCCAAACTAGTCACTTACCAATTTTAAAGCATTTTCAACATCATTTTCCTAGCTAAACATACCTCGAACAGACTGGTCAGAGAGCTGTCAACAATTTCGACTTCACCTAGCATCATTTTCAAGCCAAGATCTTGCCATGCATGGTTGTTTAAGCTTATGAACGACCATATAGCTCAAGTACAGAAGCAAATACACACATTTATGAGCATGCATGTGAATTTTTGAAGAGTTTTCAAAAGGTTTTAACCCTCACCTTAGCAATCAACCAATAGATGCTCAAAAACCTTGTTGAAGCTCAACTTTCTTCCTCTCCTTGCTTAGCCGAAATCCCAACTAGATTTTCTCTATTTTTCCTAGCTTAGTGATCAATCTCTTAGCACATGCATGAGGTCATAACATGAAGAAAAGAAATGGATGCCAAGAAGCTTACCTAGGCCGAATGGAGTCTTCAATGCACATGCAAGTGTAATTTTCACCTCCTAGCTAGCTCGGTTGAGGTTCTTTGCTTGTAGCTTGCTTTGCTTAGCTATGATGTGAAGAAGAGAAGCTATGGAGATGAAGAACTCAGCCAAGGCTGAGAATGAGAAAGGAAATGAGATGAAGAGAGAAAAAAAATGAAAGAGAAATGAAGAAAATGACAAACAATGAAGCCTTTTGCAAATTTGAGGAGCATGTCGGCCTTGGGCTTCCAAATCTGAATTTTTTGTGTCTTCAAGGTGGAAATTTGAAATGCTAGCATGGGCTATGAGTTTTTGGTTGAGCAAGAGAGAGATTTGAGGTGGTTTTGGTCATTTTTTTATGCATTTGTGTCATAGTTTGTCTAAATGTGTCTAGGAATTAAATTATATTGAATAAGCATGCACAGATGCCACCTAGTGGTCGGCCAAGCATGTGGAAAATTCTGAAATTTTGTCTTGGTTGAGCTTATTTTATTGCATGTGTTTGGAAGTGCAAAAGAAAAGGAATAAAGAATGAAGAATGTTTAGTGTTTGGTGCATTTTTTGTCTTCTAGTGAGTTGAATTAGGATTATTATATTGATAGTGGATTTTGTAGGATTGTTTAATAGTCTAGTGCTTCGTGAAAGATGCTTTCTTGATTAGCATGAAGGCACGCTTTCCTAGGTCTAGGGCACGCACTACAAGGTAAGACACGAACTACGAAACGAACGCACGTTTTTCAAGTAAATGCACGCAACCCTAATTGAATGCACGTAATTCAATGTATGGCACATAAAATGAACACAATTCTTAAACCTAGGTCATGGCACGCAAATCTAGGTTAGGGCACACGAAGCGAGGTTTCGCACGCAAATCGGGGTCGGGCCTCACAGCTATTCGGGCAGAATGCCCCCGAATAAGAGCCACTAGGCAGGACTTCCTCCGTATATAGCTATTTAGGCAAAATTGTAAATAAGAACTATAAAAATAACTTGACAAAAATTGAAAATATTGGAAAAATATTCCAAAGCTCTCAAAAATTGTGAGAAAATATGAAGAGGGGTGATGTCTATTTATAGGAAAAGTTGGCTACTATTCACAAAGGTACTATTCACGCAAGTACTATTCACGCAGTTACTATTCAAGTATTATGAACGCAGTTTTACTGTTCACACGTTGACCATCACTATTCATGCGTTGACCATCACTATTCATGCGTTGACTGATACTATTCACGTCTTGACCAAAAAGTTGACCAATGCTATTCCAAATTTATTTGGCGTTTTGAGTCCGTTTCCGCATTCCGTTTGGTCAAATTCTTCCTCTACGGGCTTCAATTCTTGGTCAACACTTGAGTTTGTCTTTGACTTTGACTGGTTCGTTGACCGCAGCATCTTCAAGCATTTTTCACTATTTTGACCCTCCAAACGATGGAATTTGACTACAATCATGCCACGCGCAGGACTAAGGTCCTGCGTTTTGCTCAGAAGGCTATTTCTACCTGAAAAACGGATATGGTTTGCCAAAAACGGACATGGGTCACTATTTGAGATCATCTGGGTCAATGCTCTGAGTCCGATTTCGTGCTAGTTTCAGCCAAATTTCTTCTCTATGAGCTTTATTCTTCAACCACTTCTCGTACTTTCCCATTCTTGACTTCTTGACTTGCAATTTGGATCATTTTGGGTCTGATTTTTCACTTTTCTATATCATCCTACATTGCCTCGAAAATATCAAAGTATTGCAATAATTCCCAAATTAAGATGCAAATATAGTACAAATACCAAGGTTTGAGTGCTGTAAATACAGTCACATCAACATCCCCAAACCTAAACCTTGCTTGACCTCAAGCAAGACTGTCTTTAAAATAGATGTGAATGTAGATTTTGCAGAATTTTTACAAGTCAAAAACAAATGAAGTAATCTATCCTATCTTTTTGTCAAACACTTTCCAAATATGAAATATGAGAAATGCAATCTACTATCTTAAACATATTTAGCAATTAATTGCAAACATGATAAGAGAACTTTGTACATAGTTTTCACAAATAGGTACTCTTATTGGAAATCGACTATTGATTGCTTCGGAGTATATATTTAGAAGTAAACTAAGCAAATTAAGTTCATTCAATTCCCAACTTTCAAGTAATGCAAACAGATTGGACCTTGATATTCTTACCTACATTTGTAATCAAACTCTTGATCATGCCTTAACCCTTTAACATTTGCCAGAAATATAAAACTACAACTGATAGTATCTCTATATAGTGTTCAATTTCTTTTGCTTTCTGAATATCCCATGTAGCGGGTTTTAATGCCAACAATCCCCCACCATTATGACTGAGGTTGCCAGGTTTTAAACGGACCCCTACGTGCCTTAATCACCCCAAATATCTAGGCTCGAAACTTTACACTATAGCACATATCCCAAATTACAATGTCTAGGATAGTGGTGCTTAGAGATTTACAACATATTTACACCAAAAATTTATTCAACAGTAAAGGTATGTACAACTCTTTTTCGTTTTTCTATTTTTGTTCATTTTTTTTTCTTTTTCTTTTTTCAGAGTGTATATACAGACAGAGTAACATAACATACAATACAGACATGGCATAAGGGTTCAGGTTTCAATCACAAGGAGTTCTCATAACAAACGGTAATCCTATCTCAGTCATTTCATAATCACAAACCTATCAATTGAAGAAAAGAAGAACATCTAGGTTTACTCATGAATACAGTACTCCAAAGTTTTTCTTACAGAGTTCCCTCAGAGTTTTTCACAATACATAACTAACTATACAGGTTCTCAAATCATTTAAATCATCGTTTTTAAACATATAAGATAGCAGACTACTCTTCTCATAAACAAAAAATGGTGTTTCATGAAAAACTTTTTCAAAATGGTGTATTTCTTGCATATTTTGAAAAAGTTTTTCATGAAATGTACGCACCCCCACACCAAAACTTTGCTTGTTCTCAAGCAAATAGCAATGTAAGACAGTGAGAATGTAATATGCAAGTAATAACATAATGACAAATGCTACATCCCCAAACCTATGGTTTTCTTACTCTACAGCGCAGGTTGATCAGGTATAAAGGGAAATGTAGTAAGGAAAGATATCACTTGATGTGAAGCATTTCTATGTTGATGTCAAAGCTTCTCTACTAACTTTTGTCAAAAGATGTATCATTCTGCAATTAAAGATTAGTGGAAAAAGCATTTTACAGATTATCATCAACACAACAAAAATAGTTAGCTATACTAAATAGACAAAACAAATATATAGGGGAGAAACCAAAAAGAAATATGGTCACAGAAAATAACTAATATATTAAACAAATAAATAAACTACCCAAACCATTTAGACTCTTTTCTGAGGTTCAAGAGTTAATCAAACAAACATTAAAACATTGAAAAGAACACTAGGAAAATCATAAAATCACACAAACAAAAGAAAATAAACACGCATAAGCATTTAAAAAATCTAGGTTGCCTCCTAGTAGCACTGAGTTTTACACCCTCAGCCAGGCGCTATTGTTAGAGCCAACAATGTTTAAAATTCTTCAGCACATATTGCCTGATAATCATTTCAGCACAGATTTTGAATGGAAAAGGATCACGCAACAAATGATGGCTCATTCTTTCGACAGAACATGCCTTTTCCAAATCACTTTGAAAAAGTGACAATTCCCATCCCAATGTGATGTGTGTGGGATTGTTTATGGTTATGTCAACAGGGGCTATTTGGTGTTGTAAATCAGTGTGTCCCAAATTCATTTGGTCAACCCATAGATTAGAAGTGTCTAACATATTGTTTAGAAATGGGTCAAATCCAATTTGTTTCTTCATGGGCAATGTTGTAAGCTTCACAACAGGAGAAGATACATTTGAAGGAGAATTGAGATGACTTTCAACAGGAGAGATGATGGATGTCAAAACTTCTTTTTTAGTATTGTAATCAGTTGAAAAGGGCATGGAAGCATTTGACTTATTCTCTCGGTCAATTTGATACAACGTTCGATCTCATTAATGTCTTCTTTAGGAGTCAAGAAGGATGCAGGAATTAAAGTAGACTCAATAGACTCATCTTGAAAGAGTGAAGACTCTAAGGAAGTGCGTACACTCATCTTCCTTGAAAGGGAATCAGAGTCGGGTTGAATCAAAACATTACTAAGGTCATCATGTCCTTCTAAACGAGGCATTGTATCATCTTTTTCCTCAAATTCATTTTCCTTATCAGATGTCCCAAATAACCTCGCTCATTTCATTAGTCTGTTCATATGTTATTTCATCAAAGGTGCTCATATCAGACTGAATATGTTGATCTAAAGATTGAAGCATGCGAGCATTAGAGTCGGCAAGTAGATAAAGTTGGTCATACTTATTATTGGATTTGGGAGAAGCAGAGTCAATCAAATCATCTTGTTGATGATTTTGTTTGAAAAGATTAAGGATATGGTCAATAGAAGATTCAGATTGAAAAGATGCAGGATCTTGACTTTCAAAGCTTTGAGAAAAATTTTCTTGCCTCCAAGGTGATGGCTGGTTTTGCCAACCTAGAATGTGTGCCTCAAACATGTTATCTACCTCATTCCTAGTGTTACATTCTCTACCCACATTATCTCCACTAAACACTTCTATTTTCTCAACAACCTGGTTTTGGATAGGTTCGTGATGAACGAACCTATATTGGTCTGGTGAACTTAGAACAGGTTGAATAGGATGCTCGTCTTTTTCCCACCCATTTATACTCTCGGCTAATTGACCGATTTGGTCTTGTAGCCTATCTATGGATTGGTGGTTGGATTCGGCGAGTTGGACAAGTTGGCCGAACTTGTCGTCGAAGTTTGGTTCAGGAGAAGAAAATTCAATCGAGTTGGGATAGCAAAAGTTTTGTTTGAATGAATTACTTTGAAAGCTTTCGCAAAACTCGGAAGAATTAGGGTTTTGATATGTAAAATTTTCAAAATTTTGAGGCAGAAAAGATGAATCATTTTTATCCAAAAATAAATTTTGATTATTCTGCCACTCCGGGTTATATGCATTTGAGTACATATTTTGGTTTGAATAATAACCCTGAGTACTAAAATCACGACTATGTAAAAACTGGGGATTTTGGGGACAATTTTCAAAAGTATGCCCAAATTGAGAACAAATTTCACAAGTATTTGGGATAGGGGGTTGGGTTGTTTCATTAAAAGCCCATTGATCGGATGAACCATTAAAATGAGTCATATTCCAATCAATCAAAATTCCCAAACAATTTTTTTAAATTTTTTTTAATTTTTTTTTTAAATAAAGGGGATACAATAAACACTTAAACAAGTTCACAAATACTTTTATCAGAAACTAAACTATACTGTGCTTCCCCGGCAACGGCGCCAAAAACTTGATGCAACCCAGTGGGCGTGTGAAAAGTGTGTAAAATAAACCAAGTTAAAATACCCGCAAGTGCACAGATCTTCGTAGTGTAGTGTGCTATGAGTACGGAATCGTACCACAGGGAAGCTCGTTAGTTAGTTAGTGAAGTAGTGTGAAAGTGTTAAAGCGCTTAAGTGACAGTTCGCAAAGAATCTGAAGTAACGTGCGAGAATGTAAACTAAACTATAACTAACAAAATTGCCTAAGTTAAGCTAAATAATAGCTAAATACGGAAGAATATCTAGGGATCAGATATGTAAATAAGGCAATTAATGTAGGCTCGGCATCCGGATTCTTAAATTTTACACAAGAGGTTAAGCTACAAGCATTAACATAGTCAATTAACTTAGTCTATTAAAATCCCGATTACTAACTCTAATGTAGGTGCCGTTCCATCTACGAGCGTATAGCCATAGTATGGATCTGTCTTTACAACCTGGTGTAAAAAGGTCTGTTTCAACATAAATAATCAACATCTCCTTACTAGTCTAGAAACTATGGTCTACTTAAAAGCATTACCTATAATTTCTTGGAATCTTTAAGGTTGTCAAGCTATTGATTCACTATTAAAGCATGGATATATGACACGAAAATAAAGCAATCATATCATCTACTTAAAAGCATTATGTATGAAAGACAATACTTAATTAATACAAGCCATATATTACATTGAAACTAAATTATCCGAATCCGAGACCATATATTGAAAGACCATTATTTACAATATCCTACCCTAGATAAGAATTCTATTCAGACATAATAAATACGAGTTTATACAAATAAAAGAGAGTCAAGAAAGGCTCCCCCGTATTAACGAACGCGTATTTCTGAACTCCAGGTCTAAACAGAAATTCTATAGCTATTCGGGCAGAGCTTCCCCCCGAATAAGAGCTATTTTTGAGCAAAGGCTCAAAAATGAACGTTAGGATGTCTACTATACAATAGCTATTTGGGCAGAATGCCCCCGAATAGAGCCACTAGACAGGACTTCTTCCGTATATAGCTATTTAGGCAAAATCCTAAATAAGAACTATAAAAATAACTTGACAAAAATTGAAAATATTGGAAAAATATTCCAAAGATCTCAAAAATTGTGAGAAAATATGAAGAGGGGTGATGTCTATTTATAGGAAAAGTTGGCTACTATTCACGCAGGTACTATTCACGTGGTTACTATTCACGTATTATGCACACAGTTTTACTGTTCACGCATTGACCATCACTATTCACGCGTTGACTGATACTATTCACGTGTTGACCAAAAAGTTGACCAATGCTATTCCAAGTTTATTCGGCGTTCTGAGTCCGTTTCCGCATTCCGTTTGGTCAAATTCTTCCTCTACGGGCTTCAATTCTTGGTCAACACTTGAGTTTGTCTTTGACTTTGACCGGTTCGTTGACCGCAGCATCTTCAGGCATTTTTCACTATTTTGACCCTCCAAACGATGAAATTTGACTACAATCATGCCACGCGCAAGACCAAAGTCCTGCGTTTTGCTCAGAAGGCTATTTCTACCTGAAAAATGGATATGGTTTGCCAAAAACGGACATGGGTCACTATTTGAGATCATCTGGGTCAATGCTCTGAGTCCGATTTCGTGCTAGTTTCAGCCAAATTTCTTCTCTATGAGCTTCATTCTTCAACCACTTCTCGTACTTCCCCATTCTTGACTTCTTGACTTGCAATTTGGATCATTTTGGGTCTGATTTTTTACTTTTCTATATCATCCTACATTGCATCAAAAATATCAAAGTATTGCAATAATTCCCAAATTAAGATGCAAATATAGTACAAATACCAAGGTTTGAGTGCTGTAAATACAGTCACATCACTGGGCCCGCAAACCGAGGGCGTAGGGTTTGTGACCAGGTCTCCGTCGCTCCGGTGCCCATAACTTTTGATCCGTAAGGAGTTACGCAGTGCACAACATGCCGTTGCAAAGCTCTCTGAGAGCTCTACGACGGGGGCAGCCAGCTTGCTCGCTGTGCCCATTTTAGGAGCCCAAAATCGAATGTTTTCATCAGTTTCAGGCCACTTTTCTTCTATTGCTCTATTTTTCCGTCCCGGATCATACGTCGTGAATTGTTAAAAGGACGACAACCTGACTCGCGGGACATCAGAGGGCCCTACAACGTGTCGATATCACGCCTTGCGAGGATGCTGCGTTGTTGAAGTGGATGGGTTGCCGTTAAGCCCATTGGGCCTTTTGAATGGGCCATCTCTCTAGGCTGGGACTGTGAACCGTTAACACATATAAGAATTGTGCCCTCAACATGACGGATGCGATCATACCAGCACTAATACACCGGATCCCATCAGAACTCCGAAGTTAAGCGTGCTTGGGCAAGAGTAGTACTAGGATGGGTTACCCCTTGGGAAGTCCTCGTGTTGCACCCCCTTTTAAATTTTTTTTGCCCTGGTTAGGGTTGCCAAGATACTTTATCCACCAAATCTCTATTACTGAATCCCACGGAACATTGGGCAAGACAACTTCGCTTGACGTAGATGCTAGGCCCGCAAACCGAGGGCGTAGGGTTTATGACCAGGTCTCCGTCGCTCCGGTGCCCATAACTTTTTATCCGTAACGAGTTACGCGGCGCACAGCATACCGTTGCAAAGCTCTCTGAGAGTTCTACGACGGCGGCAGCCAGCTTGCTCGCTGTGCCCATTTTTGGAGCCCAAAATCGAACGTTTTCATCAGTTTCAGGCCACTTTTCTTCTTTTGCTCTGTTTTTTCGTCTCGGATCGTAGGTCGTGAACTGTTAAAAGGACGACAACCTGACTCGCGGGACATCAGAGGGCCCTACAACGCGTCGATATCACGTCTTGCAAGCATGCTGCGTTGTTGAAGCGGATGGGTTGTCGTTAAGCCCATTGGGCCTTTTGAATGGGCCATCTCTATAGGCTGGGACTGTGAACTGTTAACACATATAGGAATTGTGCCCTCAACATGACGGGTGCGATCATACCAGCACTAATGCACCGGATCCTATCAGAACTCCGAAGTTAAGCGTGCTTGGGCGAGAGTAGTACTAGGATGGGTTACCCCTTGGGAAGTCCTCGTGTTGCACCCACTTTTGAATTTTTTTTGCCCTGGTTAGGGTTTCCAAGATACTTTATCCACCAAATCTCTATTACTGAATCCCACGAAACATTAGGCAAGACAACTTTGTTTCACGTAGAGGCTGGGCCCGCAAACCGAGGGCGTAGGGTCTGTGACCAGGTCTCCGTCGCTTCGATGCCCATAACTTTTGATCTGTAAGGAGTTACGCGGGGCACAGCATACCGTTCCAAAGCTCTTTGAGAGCTCTACGACGGGGGCAGCAAGCATGTTTGCTTTGCCCGTTTTTAGAGCCCAAAATTGAACGTTTTCATCAGTTTTAGGCCACTTTTCTTCTTTTGCTCTGTTTTTCCGTCCCAGATCGTACGTCATGAACTGTTAAAAGGACAACAACCTGACTCCCCTGGGAAGTCAGAGGGCCCTACAACGTGTCGATATCACCTCTTGCAAGCATGCTGCGTTGTTGAAGCGGATGGGTTGTCGTTAAGCCTATTGGGCCTTTTGAATGGGCTATCTCTCTAGTCTGAGACTGTGAACCATTAATACATATAGGAATTGTGCCCTCAACATGATGGGTGCGATCATACCAGCACTAATGCACCGGATCCCATCAGAACTCCGAAGTTAAGCGTGCTTGGGCGAGAGTAGTACTAGGATGGGTGACCCCCTGGGAAGTCCTCGTGTTGCACCCACTTTTGAATTTTTTTGCCCTGGTTAGGGTTGCCAAGATACTTTATCCACCAAATCTCTATTACTGAATCCCACGAGACATTGGGCAAGACAACTTTGTTTCACGTAGAGGCTGGGCCCGCAAACCGAGGGCGTAGGGTTTTTGACCAGGTCTCCGTGGCTCCGGTGCCCATAACTTTTGATCTGTAAGGAGTTACGCGGTACACATCATACTGTTGCAAAGCTCTCTGAGAGCCCTACGATGGGGGCAGCAAGCATGCTTACTCTGCCCAGTTTTAGAGCCCAAAATCGAACGTTTTCATCAGTTTCAGGCCACTTTTCATCTTTTGCTCTGTTTTTCCATCCCGGATCGTATGTCGTGAACTGTTAAAAGGACGACAACCTGACTCGCGGGACATCAGAGGGCCTTACAACGTGTCGATATCACCTCTTGCAAGCATGCTGCGTTGTTGAAGCGGATGGGTTGTCGTTAAGCCCATTGGGCCTTTTGAATGGGCCATCTCTCTAGGCTGGGACAGTGAACAGTTAACACATAATGGAATTGTGCCCTCAACATGACGGGTGCGATCATACCAGCACTAATGCACCAGATCCCATCAGAACTCCGAAGTTAAGCGTGCTTGGGCGAGAGTAGTACTAGGATGGGTGACCCCCTGGGAAGTCCTCGTGTTACACTCCCTTTTCAATTTTTTTTGCCCTGGTTAGGGTTGCCAAGATACTTTATCCACCAATCTCTATTACTGAATCCCACGGAACATTGGGCAAGACAACTTCGCTTCACGTAGAGGCTGGGTGATGCAACCCGGTGGGCATGTGAAAAGTGTGTAAAATAAACCATGTTAAAATACCCGCAAGTGCACAGATCTTTGTAGTATAGTGTGCTATGAGTGCGGAATCGTACCACAGGGAAGCTCGTTAGTTAGTTAGTGAAGTAGTGTGAAAGTGTTAAAGCGCTTAAGTGACAGTTTGTAAAGAATTTGAAGTAACGTGGGAGAATGTAAACTAAACTATAACTAACAAAATTGCCTAAGTTAAGCTAAATAATTGCTAAATAAGAAAGAATATCTAGGGATCAGATATGTAAATAAGGCAATTAATGTATGCTCGGCATCCGGATTCTTAAATTCTACACAAGAGGTTAAACTACAAGCACTAACCTAGTCAATTAACTTAGTCTATTAAAATCCCGATTACTAACTCTGATGTAGGTGCCGTTCCATCTACGAGCGTATAGCCATAGTATGGATCTGTCCTTACAACCTGGTGTAAAAGGTCTGTTTCAACATAAATAATCAACATCTCCTTACTAGTCTAGAAACTATGGTCTACTTAAAAGCATTACCTATAATTTATTGGAATCTTTAAGGTTGTCAAACTATTGATTCACTATTAAAGCATGGATATATGACACGAAAATAAAGCAATCATATCATCTACTTAAAAGAATTATGTATGAAAGACAATACTTAATTAATACAAGCCATATATTGCATTGAAACTAAATTATCCGAATCCGAGACCATATATTAAAAGACCATTATTTACAATATCCTACCCTATATAAGAATTCTATTCAGACATAATAAATACGAGTTTATACAAATAAAAGAGAGTCAAGAAAGGCTCCCCCGTATTAACGAACGCGTATTTCTGAACTCCAGGTCTGAACAGAAATTCTATAGCTATTCGGGCAGAGCTGTTGATATATGTCAACATCCACCTCTTCATAATAAGTATCGTTAATTATATGGTAGCATAAATTAATGATTCCGACTTAAACGTCGATGAGGTCAAAAGAGATCGTGATGGCTACAAGAAAGAAGTTCGGAAATTTGGAATTACCTAAGATGACGTCGGGATGATACAATGCTAAAGTTAGCCAACTTGACCAAAGGAAACTTCCTAGAAGTTGACTTGGATGCTAGCCACCCATGTGGTTAATTGTAGCCACCCATGTGATAAATATGGGTGGCTAATACTTTGAACATGGTTGGTAAAGCCAACCAAGATTGAAATGTTTGATAGGAAAGTCTCCTGTGGCGGGCTAGCTGAATTCTATAAATAGGCATTCATTAGTTCATCATTTTCATCCACAACACAACTCCAAACACAATCCTAAGTTAGTCTTTCTTTCTTGTATTCTTCTTGTAAGTCCAGAAGCCATTGAAGCTCTAATCTTGAGAGCGCACGGTGGGACAATTATCTTGTAAGTGTTATATTGAATTGTTATAACGAGTAGTATTTTCTTTCTACTTGATTGTTGTTAAGACGTTTCTGGGAAATTGGTTATATTCTTACATGGTATCAAGAGCTTAAGGGGCTCTTAACAACAATCTTGTCTAGTAAAGCTCAACAACTATGACTACTCAAGGTGCTAGTTCTTCTTCTACCAGTTCTAGTTCCGGTTTAGTACCAACAATTCGTATCCGTCCCCCTACCTTCACGGAAGGAAAGCTCGATGGCATGAACTATCTTTTGTGGAAGTTCAAAATCACTACAGTTCTGGACTCCTACGAACTCCTTGATATAGTGTTAGGCACAGATGCAGAACCAGTTGCAGTCCGTGATGAAGATGACACAAAAAAGGTCACACCTCCAGATCCTCAGCTTGTCAAAGAATGGAGGAGACGAAATGCTGATGCACTTTGTGCAATTGTCACAAGTGTTCAAGATTCTGTCCTCACTCTTATTCAACACACAACCAAGGCATCTGAAGCTTGGAACATACTGAAAAATCAGAATGAAACAAGGAACCAGACTCGCATTCAGAACTTGGAGAATCAGTTAGCTGCTGAGAGATTAAGTGAAGATGAAGCAGCTGAGTCATTTATCAGTAGGATGAAAAACATACGTTATCAAATGGCTGCAGTTGGTATTGCCAAATCAACCGAGGAACTAGCTCGAAGGTGCATTAGAGTATTGCCTCCAAAATTTGACGGCCTTGTGACAGCACTCAATACACAAGTTCGCATTCCTCTTTTGACGTTTGAACAATTCACTGCCATGTTGATGGAGGAGGAGATGAGACTGAGGAGCAGAGAAAATCAACTTGACTCTGCCTTTACAGCCAAGGCGAGGAGTAACCAAGAAGAAAAGAAGAAAGTAAAGAAGAAGACGTTCTCTGGATCGTGCTACTACTGCAATAAGAAAGGTCATGCTGTCAAAGATTGCAGGAAACGAATCCATGACGAGAACAACGGAACTTTAAAACCAAATTGGAGAAATAAAGAATCTGCCAATACGGCTGAAACGGAAGTGCATCTGTTTACTGTAACAGATGTATCGGAGGAAACGTGTACTAGCGCACATGTACATCAAACAAGTGCATGGGTGTTAGATAGTGGAGCTTCCCGACACATGACCAGCAAGAAGGAGTTATATGACTCCATAAAACCTCTACAAGAACCAATGAATGTTGTCGTCGGGAATAATGCGAGGTGTCCCGTTGAGGGCACTAGAACCATCTCGCTCGTGTCTCAAGATGGAGGAAGCAAGAAGCAGTCCAACGTACTCTTTGTACCCCAGATCACCAGAAACTTGCTATCTGTAGCTGCTATTACAGATAATGATCTAGAAGTGCGGTTCAAGTAGACGGAAGCTTTGATTCTTGACAAGGATCAAAATATCATAAGTAAAGGTATTCGCAAAAATAATCTTTACGAAATCAGCTCTCTTTCTGCTGTCGTGGATGCCAAAACAAGTCAACTTTGGCATGAAAGGTTCGGGCACATTTCCTATCCTGTGTTAAAGGAAATGCAAAAGAAGAAGATGGTGGCCGACTTGCCTTCAATTGAAGAAATTGAAGGACCATGTGAAGCTTGTATGCTGGGCAAGCAACATAGATAGTCATTTCCCAAAGAGAGTCATAACCGATCAAAGGCTCCTCTAGAATTGGTACATGCTGACCTCTGCGGAAAAATGACTACGACGGCGTTGGGAGGATCTTCCTACTTTATGCTGTTAGTCGACGATTATAGTAGGAAGATGTGGGTGTACTTCCTTCGGGACAAGGCTGATGTTCTTGAAAAGTTTAAAGTGTGGCACAAACTTATGACAAATGAGAACACAACTCAGTTGAAGAAACTTCGTACTGATCGTGGGGAGGAATTATGTTCTACAGAGTTCACCAACTACTGCAACAAGCTTAGGATTAAGCGCCAATTGACTGCTCCATACACACCACAACAAAATGGAGTTGTGGAACGAAGAAATCGAACAATTGTAGAAATGGCTCGATGCATGTTGAAAGGTGCTGGCCTACCTGACACATTCTGGGCTGAAGCAGTCAACACAGCGGTATACATCCTCAATCGGTGCTCAACCAGGGCACTCAACGATAAGACTCCTAATGAGGCTTATTATGGTACGAAACCTTCTGTGTCTCATTTAAGAAAATTTGGGTGTGAATGTTTTGTACACATTCCAAATGAAAATCGAAAGAAATTGGATGACAAGAGCAAGAAGGGCATTTTCTTGGGATATAGTGAAGAGTCTAAAGCATACAGACTCTATGATGTAGAGGCCAAGAAGGTGATCATAAACCGAGATGTGGTGTTTAATCAGCGACCACACTCAATGGAGGATAGCGGTCCTGCCATTTCGTCATCAACTGATGAAGTAATCCACCAAGTGCCTGAACAACGACCGTTGAACAATGAAGAAGTCTCTAATGATGAGGAGACTGAAGACCAACCTGTTGTACCCACAAGGAAGCCACAACCGAAGTGGTTCCAACAGCTCTTTGATGGAAGAAATCAAGGAATTACTGATGATAGTCCACGTCCTGATAGACTAAGACGATCAAAGAGAATAGAGGAGCAGAACAGATCAGGACAACAACTAGTAAACATGGCTTTGATGACCCAAATCATCAAGACGGTAAAAGAACCGGTAACTGTGGAGGAAGCCATGTCAGATCCAAATTGGAGAGCAGCTATGCAAGCCGAGTATGATAGTATCATGAAAAATGATACTTGGGAGATCGTTGAAAAGCCACCGAATAGAAAAATTATCGGCACCAAATGGATCTGGAAAGTGAAGTACAAGGCAGATGGAAGTCTTGAAAAATACAAGGCATGCCTTGTAGCACAAGGATTTTCGCAAGTCGAAGGTTTCGATGTATATGAAACCTTTGCTCCAACAGCAAAAATGCAACAATCAGGCTAGTTGTTGCAGCTGTCGCGCATTATGAATGGATTGTACATTAAATGGATGTCAAGTCAGCTTTTCTTAATGGGCAACTTGAAGAAGAAGTCTACGTTGCACAACCCCCTGGCTTCCAAATACCAGGTGAAGAAGAAAAAGTCTGTAAATTGAAAAAGGCTTTATATGGGTTAAAGCAAGCACCACGAGCTTGGTACAAACGTATAGACTCTTTCTTCTTGCAACATGGTTTCTGTAGAAGCAAATCAGAGGCCAACTTGTATGTTCTAAGTGAACAAGGAAAGAAGGTAATTGTAGTCCTATATGTGGATGATCTTGTAATCACTGGTGACCATGAAGATAATATTCGGAAGACGCAAGAATGGTTGAGCCAAGAATTTGAAATGACAAATCTTGGTCTTCTTCATTATTGCTTGGGAATCGAGGTATGGCAAAAACCTCATACGATCTTCATCTCGCAGCAACGATATGTTCGTGAGCTTCTGACTGCATTTGGTATGTCTGAGTGCAAACCAGTTGTCACCCCGATGGAAGTGAATACAAAGTTATCAATTGACGATCCTTCAGAACAAGTTGATAACAAGCTCTACAAAAGGTTGGTGGGAAGTTTAATCTTCCTTTGTAACACAAGACCTGATATTAGTTATGCTGTGGGAGTTCTCAGTTGGTTTTCAAATAAACCGAAACAAAGTCACTGGCAAGCAGGGATGCGGATCCTCAAATATCTCAAAGGCACGTTGGAGTATGGGATATCATACAAGTCTGGAGATACTTTATCTGGGTACTGTGACTCAGACTGGGCTGGTGATATTGACTCAAGAAAATCTGTTACAGGTTACGTATTCACATTCGGTGGTGGAGTCATCTCATGGGCTAGTAAGAAGCAACCCACCGTTGCACTTTCATCAACGGAGGCAGAATACAAGGCTGCTTGTGTAGCATCCTATGAAGCTGTTTGGCTACGACGCATCATGACTGATATTGGCATTCCAATAGATGAAGCAACAATGTTGAAATGTGACAGTCAGAGTTGTATAGCCATGTCAAAGAATCCGGTATTTCATACTAGAACAAAACACATAGAGATTCAGTATCACTATGTGAGGGAACTGATTGAGGAAGGTGAAATCTACATGGAGTACTGCCCTACAGAAGATAATTGTGCAGATATCTTCACTAAAGCGTTAGGGAGCATCCAATTGAGCAAGCATCTTCAAACATTGGGTGTTGGCCCAATAGATTAGTCAACATGAGGTGAACATTGAGGGGGGTGTTGATATATGTCAACATCCACCTCTTCATAATAAGTATCGTTAATTATATGGTAGCATAAATTAATGATTCCGACTTAAACGTCGATGAGGTCAAAAGAGATCGCGATGGCTACAAGAAAGAAGTTCGGAAATTTGGAATTACCTAAGATGACGTCGGGATGATACAATGCTAAAGTTAGCCAACTTGACCAAAGGAAACTTCCTAGAAGTTGACTTGGATGCTAGCCACCCATGTGGTTAATTGTAGCCACCCATGTGGTTAATTGTAGCCACCCATGTGATAAATATGGGTGGCTAATACTTTGAACATGGTTGGTAAAGCCAACCAAGATTGAAATGTTTGATAGGAAAGTCTCCTGTGGCGGGCTAGCTGAATTCTATAAATAGGCATGCATTAGTTCATCATTTTCATCCACAACACAACTCCAAACACAATCCTAAGTTAGTCTTTCTTTCTTGTATTCTTCTTGTAAGTCCAGAAGCCATTGAAGCTCTAATCTTGAGAGCGCACGGTGGGACAATTATCTTGTAAGTGTTATATTGAATTGTTATAACGAGTAGTGTTGTCTTTCTACTTGATTGTTGTTAAGACGTTTCTGGGAAATTGGTTATATTCTTACAAGAGCTTCCCCCCGAATAAGAGCTATTTTTTAGCAAAGGCTCAAAAATGAACGTTAGGATGTCCGCTGTACAGTAGCTATTGTCACGCCCCAACCCGGCCTATAAGGTTAGACTAGGGTATGAACTAACATTCAAGTAATATCACGTACTTAGCTGTTGATGAAGATTAACACCTAATGATTTAGTCTAAACTCTGAAGTTTTTCTGGAAAACCGGCAGCATAACGGCTGTAATTGGCCCTTTGGTTTAACCTAATTCTCTAAACGCTTCAAATGTTTACCATATCAAATTCATTTCCAACTAAGATTACTACTTTACCATCAATTGAATGGCCTATTGGTTATTTCGACATCCCGTTTGGTTTACAACCTAGCATGATGTTATGTCTCGTTTGTTTGTTTGACCTCGTTTCAAAATATTCCTGTTTAAGATTGGATAAATTCATTTACTTAGTCCTCACTAATGCATCATAACCTATGATAATACTAGCGGTAATAAAAGCATAACGATCATAGTAATGTCTAGTATCAGTCTATTTAGTATAAGTACAAACCAAAATTAGACCCCAAATTACAACGGGGGTCTTTTACATCATGACATCGAGTAACACAAAAGGAAATAGTCTTCAAGTAACATAAAATTCACAAGTAGTCACGTTCAAGCAAAAAAACAATGACAGACAATCACTCCAGGGGTTCATCATTAGATATATTGTCCTCGGGTACTTGTACCTGTTCTTCTTCACCTGTGATGAAAAAGAGGGTGAGTCCTTATGAACTCAACGAGGGGGAAACGAGAAATACGTTTTGAAACTCATTTTCCAGTTCAATTATGAAAACTCCTTTTTGAAAACATGTCACGTATTGCCAATAACAAGGTACGCAAATATATGAAACAAATTGAGTAACATATACATTTACCAATCATTTCAAGGATACGGTGAGCATTTGCTCTCAATTTCAATTCCGATACAATTGTTGCGGCCGACTTCAATAATCCACTTATCGCTCCCAATTGGGTGCACTCCGGATGTACCCCGAAACCTACGACCCAACTCTCCGAGGGTGGAATGCCAAGCGAGAGAGGGAATTGGACCATGGTAGTCACGGGAGCACCGGCAAGCCCTATGCCGCCCGGCGTTCGTGAAACGCTACCATGCCACAATGAAAGGTTGCAACCTCGTATGCAATGCACATTTATAACATTTAACATATCACATTAGGAGGACAACAAAGTAGGTCGCCTCCGAACAGTTATAAGATCGTACGTTGTCAAGTAGTCAAACAAGGCATAATAAGACAAGTAATTTCACTTGAAAGGCATATAGAGCCATGTGAATATTAAACGGGCAGCCATGTAACACATGTAAGTCAAGCCATATAACTCATTTCGAAGTCCACGTAATCAAGTGGTACGATTATTCAACATGCAACAACATTTACGTGGGTTTGGTTACAAGAAAAACTTATTTGACAACATGCAATGGTCGAAATCACATTTGAAGTTATAAGACATTTACGGGCAGCCCATTAAGCATATAATTTCCACACAATATACAAATGATCAATACTTAGCAAAACTACCTAGTCATTAGGGTTTCCATTTCGTGTATATTCGTGCAATTTGAGCCTCAACCCAACTCAAAGTCAATCTCAAACCATGCATCATTTAATTCAACATCCTCAAACATTCAAAACAGTCCACACAACATCCCAAAGCTACAATCCAAAGCATTTAATTCAACAAGAGAAGTCACCACAATTTTTCTAAATACAACATTAAGTGAAACCCTTACTGCAATAGGCTGTTTTCTCACAATCAATAGGATAATAAAAAAATCTCCAAATCCAGTGAATAAGATGTCAAATTAAATCTTAAGAAGTTAAATAAAATCAGAAACAAACCTTGCATCAATTGGAGTTCAGAATCATTAGTTATAGCCGAAACAGTGAGATAGCACAAAACTGTTCAGATTTGCACACTTTTCAGAAATTGACGATTTTGAGGTCCTTAGGGTCAGTTTTAGCCTTGGTCCATTTCTGACAAAATTGTCCAGACCTGAAAAATCTAGTAGCACACCAAATTTCATGCATTTTGGACATCATTTACTAAGTAAAATATGGTTCGTTCCACAAGGTCAGTGCATCTGCCAAAACCTGCTTCATTTTTCCAGATTTCCAGATTTGGTCACATGTAAAGATTTGCCATTTTGAGGACCTTAGAGTCAAACTTAGCTTCGGCCTATTTCTGGGAAAAATGTTCAAAACTGTCCAATATAGTCACCTACCAATTTTCAAGCATTTTCAACATCATTTGCCTAGCTAAACGTACCTCGAACAGACTGGTCAGAGAGCTGTCAACAATTTCGACTTCACCTAGCATCATTTTCAAGCCAAGATCTTGCCATGCATGGTTGTTTAAGCTTATGAACGACCATATAGCTCAATTACAGAATCAAATACACACATTTATGAGCATGCATGTGAATTTTTGAAGAGTTTTCAAAAGGTTTTAACCCTCACCTTAGCAATCAACCAAAAGATGCTCAAAAACCTTGTTGAAGCTCAACTTTCTTCCTCTCCTTGCTTAGCCGAAATCCCAACTAGCTTTTCTCTATTTTTCCTAGTTTAGTGATCAATCTCTTAGCACATGCATGAAGTCATAACATGAATAAAAGAAATGGATGCCAAAAAGCTTACCTAGGCCGAATGGAGTCTTCAATGCACATGCAAGTGTAATTTTCACCTCCTAGCTAGCTCGGTTGAGGTTCTTTGCTTGTAGCTTGCTTTTCTTAGCTATGGTGTGAAGAAGAGAAGCTATGGAGATGAAGAACTCAGCCAAGGCCGAGAATGAGAGAGGAAAATGAGATGAAGAGAGAAAAAAATGAAAGATAAATGAAGAAAATGACAAACAATGAAGCCTTTTGTAAATTTGAGGAGCATGTCAGCCTTGGGCTTCCAAATCTGAATTTTTTGTGTCTTCAAGGTGGAAATTTGAAATGCTAGCATGGGCTATGAGTTTTTGGTCGAGCAAGAGAGAGATTTGAGGTGGTTTTGGTCATTTTTTTATGCATTTGTGTCATAGTTTGTCTAAATGTGTCTAGGAATTAAATTATATTGAATAAGCATGCACAGATGCCACCTAGTGGTCGGCCAAGCATGTGGAAAATTCTGAAATTTTGTCTTGGTTGAGCTTATTTTATTGCATGTGTTTGGAAGTGCAAAAGAAAAGGAATAAAGAATGAAGAATGTTTAGTGTTTGGTGCATTTTTTGTCTTCTAGTGAGTTGAATTAGGATTATTATATTGATAGTGGATTTTGTAGGATTGTTTAATAGTCTAGTGCTCCGTCAAAGATGCTTTCTTGATTAGCGTGAAGGCACGCTTTCCTAGGTCTAGGGCATGCACTATGAGGTAGGACACGAACTACGAGACGAACACACGTTTTTCAAGTAAATGCACGCAACCCTAATTGAATGCACGTAATTCACTGTATGGCACATAAAATGAACACAATTCTTAAACCTAGGTCATGGCACGCAAATCTAGGTTAGGGCACACGAAGCGAGGTTTCGCAAGCAAATCGGGGTCGGGCCTCACATCCTCCCCTCCTTAAAAGAATAGAGCTAGATATTGCTGCTCCATCTGGTCTCGCCTTTCCCACGTTGCTTCTTCGACTCCATGATGATCCCACAGCACCTTTACCATAGGTATAGTTCTGTTGCGCAACTCCCAATCCTGCTGGTCTAGGATCCGAATGGGCTTTTCCTCGTAAGACAAGTTCTCCCGAAGCTGCAACGGCTTTGGCTCCAAGATATGCGACGGATCAAGATGATACTTCCGCAGCATCGAAACATGAAAGACGTCATGAATATTGGAGAGGTTCTGGGGTAGTGCTAGGCGATACGCCAACTTGCCAACCTTCTCAACTATCTCAAATGGTCCCACAAATCTCGGGCTCAACTTTCCACCCTTGCCATGCCTAATCAGTCCCCTCCGGAGTGATATCTTCAAGAACACCTTGTCGCCAACCTCAAACTCGAGACTCCGTCTCCGTTGGTCTGCATAACTCTTCTGCCTGCTCTGGGTGGTAAGCATCCGTTTCCAGATGAGGTGGATATTATCAACAGTCTTCATCAGTTCAGGTAAAAGGGTCGGGTCAAAAGTCTTCGTCTCACCTACTTCATCCCAGTAAATTGGGGATCGACACTTACGTCCATACAGCGCCTCAAATGGGGCCATCCTGATAGTGGCCTGATAACTATTGTTGTAGGCGAACTCCGCTAGAGATAGATATTTCTCCCAACCTTTCCCGAAATCTAACACACATGTCCTCAGCATATCCTCCAGAATCTGAATAGTTCTCTCCGATTGACCATCCGTCTGAGGGTGATAAGCCGTGCTAAAACTCAATTTCGTTCCCAAAGCTTCTTGCAATCTCTTCCAAAACCGGGAAGTAAAACGAGGATCCCTATCCGATACAATACTCACAGGCATCCCGTGCAATCTCACAATCTCCGCTACATACATATCTCCCAATTCCTCAGGACTATCCTCCTTGTTCATCGGTAAGAAGTGCGCCAACTTAGTCAATCTATCCACTATAACCCAAACGACATCATGACCCTTTCGTGATCTAGGCAGGTCCATAACAAAATCCATAGTTATATGTTCCCATTTCCATTAAGGAATCTCCAACGGCTGAAGTAAACCTGCGGGTCGTTGATGTTCTGCTTTGACCCTCTGACAAGTCAAACACCGTGCTACAAACTCCGCAATTTCTCTTTTCATGTTATTCCACCAATAGTGTTGCTTCAAATCCCGATACATCTTTGTTCCACCGGGGTGAATAGTATATCTTGAATTATGGGCTTCCTCAAGAATCTTCTTTTTCAGCTTCGGCTCGTTCGGAACACAAATCCGGTTCCTAAACCTCCAAACACCATCATCATGAAACTTGAAATATGTGTTGCTTTCCTTAATCTTCTGAAAGTGTTGGTCCTTCTGTTGAGCCTCTCGTAACTCAGACAACAAAGTCGATTGAACTTGGGTAGTGGCAAAAAGTAACCCCTTCTGAGTCAATTGTGGTTTCCACAGAAATGCTTCCTCCAACAACTCCTGCACCTTGACTTCCAGTTTTGCCATGCTTGCTTTTCTGCTTAAGGCATCTGCAACTACATTAGCTTTACCGGGAACATAATTGATTGAGCAGTTATAATCATCCAAAAGCTCCATCCACTGCCTTTGCCTCATATTCAACTCCTTTTGAGAGAACAAGTATTTCAAGCTCTTATGATTAGTAAATACCTCAAACTTGTTACCCCACAGATAATGCCTCCATTTCTTGAGTGCAAACACAATGGCCGCTAACTCCAAATCATGCGTCGGGTAATTCATCTCATACGGCTTTGGTTTCCTAGAAGCATATGCAATCACTCTTCCATTTTGCATCAATACACATCCCAATCCTTCTTTCGAAGCATCGCTATAGATTACAAAACCTTGACTCCCTTCAGGCAATGCAAGAACTGGTGCGATAGTCAATCTTTTCTTCAATTCTTGAAAGTTGCTCTCACACTTATCATCCCACACGAACTTGGTTTTCTTTTGAGTGAGCTTTGTAAGCGGTCCTGCAATCTTAGAGAAATCCTTCACGAACCTCCGATAATAGCCGGCTAGACCAAGAAAACTCTGAACCTCCGTAACATTTTCTGGCTTCTTCCAAGACATCACTGCATCAATCTTTGCTGGATCCACTGCTATTCCCTCTTGGGATATGATATGCCCCAAAAATGCAATCTGCTGTAGCCAAAATTCACACTTGCTAAACTTTGCATACAATTGGTGCTCTCGAAGTTTCTGCAGGGCTAACCGCAGATGTTGCTCATGCTCCACCTCCGATTTCGAGTATACCAAAATATCATCAATGAAGATCACCACAAATTGGTCCAAGTAGGGTTGAAACACCATGTGCATCAAATCCATAAAAGCTGCAGGGGCATTAGTTAGTCCAAAAGACATCACCACATATTCATAATGCCCATATCTCGTCCTGAAAGCCGTTTTAGGCACATCTTCCTTCTTGATCCGTAACTGATAATACCCTTGCCTCAAGTCGAGTTTCGAATACACTTTGGCTCCTTGCAGTTGATCAAATAACTCGTCAATCAGGGGAAGTGGGTATTTATTCTTGATAGTCACTTGGTTCAAACCTCGGTAGTCAATGCATAGCCTCAACGTTCCGTCCTTCTTCTTCACAAATAGAACTGGCGCACCCCACGGTGAAGAACTCGGTTGGACAAACCCCTTCTTCAGCAATCCTTGCAATTGGTCCTTCAATTCTTGTAGCTTGGCCGGTGCCATACGATAGGGAGCTTTAGATATGCCCGTTTATGGAGCCCAAAATCGAACGTTTTCATCAGTTTCAAGCCACTTTTCTTCTTTTGCTCTATTTTTTCGTCTCGGATCGTACGTCATGAACTGTTAAAAGGAAGACAACCTGACTTGCGGGACATCAGAGTGCCCTACAACGTGTCGATATCATATCTTGCAAGCATGTTGCGTTGTTGAAGCGGATGGGTTGCCGTTAAGCCCATTGGGCCTTTTGAATGGGCAATCTCTCTAGGCTGGGACTGTGAACAGTTAACACATAAAGGAATTGTGCCCTCAACATTACGGGTGCGATCATACCAGCACTAATGGACCGGATCCCATCAGAACTCCGAAGTTAAGCGTGCTTGGGCGAGAGTAGTACTAGGATGGGTGACCCCCTGGGAAGTCCTTGTGTTGCACTCCCTTTTCAATTTTTTTTGCCCTGGTTAGGGTTGCCAAGATACTTTATCCACCAAATCTCTATTACTGAATCCCACGGAACATTGGGCAACACAACTTCGTTTCACGCAGAGGTTGGCCCCGCAAACCGAGGGCATAGGGTTTGTGACCAGGTCTCCTTCGCTCCGGTGCCCATAACTTTTGATCCGAAAGGAGTTACGCGGCGCACAGCATACCGTTGCAAAGCTCTCTGAGAGCTCTACGACGGGGGCTGCTAGCATTCTCGCTTTGCTCATTTTTGGAGCCCAAAATTGAACGTTTTCTTTAGTTTCAGGCCACTTTTCTTCTTTTGCTCTGTTTTTCCGTCCCGGATCGTACGTCGTGAAGGGTTAAAAGGACGACAACCTTACACGCGGGACATCAGAAGGCCCTACAACGTGTTGATATCACGTCTTGTGAGGATGCTGCGTTGTTGAAGCGGATGGTTTGTCGTTAAGCCCATTGGAAATTTTGAATAGGCCATCTCTCTAGGTTGGCACTGTGAACCGTTAACACATATAGGAATTGTGCCCTCAGCATGACGAGTGCGATCATACAAGCAATAATGCACCGGATCCCATCAGAACTCCGAAGTTAAGCGTGCTTGGGCGAGACTAGTACTAGGATGGGTGACCCCGTAGGAAGTACTCGTGTTGCACGCCATTTTCAATTTTTTTTGCCCTGGTTAGGGTTGCCAAGATACTTTATCCACCAAATCTCTATTACTGAATTCGACGGAACATTGGGCAAGACAACTTCGCTTCACGTAGAGGCTGGGCCTGCAAACTGAGGGCGTAAGGTTTGTGACCAGGTCTCCGTCGCTCCGGTGCCTATAAATTTTGATCCGTAAGGAGTTACGCGGCGCCCAGCATACCGTTGCAAAGCTCTCTGAGAGATCAACGACGAGGGCAGCCAGCTTGCTCGCCGTGCCCATTTTTGTTGCCCAAAATCGAACGTTTTCATCAGTTTCAGGCCACTTTTCATCTTTTGCTCTGTTTTTCATCCCGGATCGTACGTCGTTAATTGTTAAAAGGACGACAACCTGATTCGCGGGACATCAGAGGGCCCTACAACGTGTTGATATCACGTCTTGCGAGGATGCTGCATTGTTGAAGCGGATGGGTTGTCGTTAAGCCCATTGGGCCTTTTGAATGGGCCATCTCTCTAGGCTGGGACTGTGAACCGTTAATACATATAGGAATTGTGCCCTCAACATTACGGGTGCGATCATACCAGCACTAATGCATCAGATCCCATCAGAACTCCGAAGTTAAGCGTGCTTGGGCGAGAGTAGTACTAGGATGGGTGACCCCTTGGGAAGTCCTCGTGTTGCACCCCCTTTTCAATTTTTTTTGCCCTGGTCAGGGTTGCCAAGATACTTTATCCACCAAATCTCTATTACTGAATCCCACGGAACATTGGGCAAGACAACTTCCTTTCACGTAGAGGCTGGGCCCGCAAACCGAGGTCGTAGGGTTTGTGACCAGGTCTCCGTCGCTCCAGAGCCCATAACTTTTGATCCGTAAGGAGTTACGCGGCTCACAGCATACCGTTGCAAAGATCTCTGAGAGCTCCACGACGGGGGCAGCCTGCTTGCTCGTTGTGCCCATTTTTGGAGCTCAAATTCGAACGTTTTCATCAGTTTCAGGCCACTTTTCATCTTTTGCTCTATTTTTTCATCCCGGATCGTACGTCGTGAACTGTTAAAAAAATGACAACCTAACTCGCGGGACGTCAGAGGGCCCTACAACGTGTCGATATAAGGTCTTGCGAGGATGCTGCGTTGTTGAAGTGGATGGGTTGTCGTTAAGCCAATTGGGCCTTTTGAATAGGCCATCTCTCTAGGCTGGGACTGTGAACCGTTAACACATATAGGAATTGTGCCCTCAACATGACGGGTGCGATTATACCAGCATTAATGCACTGGATCCCATCAGAACTCCGAAGTTAAGAGTGCCAGGGCAAGAGTAGTACAAGGATGGATGACCCCCTGGGAAGTCCTCTTGTTGCACCCCCTTTTCAATTTTTTTTGCCCTAGTTAAGGTTGCCAAGATACTTTAGCCACCAAATCTCTATTACTGAATCCCACGGAACATTGGGCAAGACAACTTCGCTTCACGTAGAGGCTGGGCTCGAAAAACCGAGGGCATAGGGTTTGTGACCAGGTCTCCGTCGCTCTGGTGCCCATAACTTTTGATACGTAAGAAGTTACGCGGCGCACAGAATACCGTTGCAAAGCTCTCTGAGAGCTCTACGTCGAGGGTAGCCAGCTTGCTCGCTGTGCCCTTTTTTGGAGCCCAAAATCGAATGTTTTCATCAGTTTTAGGCCACTTTTCTTCTTTCGCTCTGTTTTTCCGTCTCGGATCAAACGTTGTGAACTGTTCAAAGGACGACAACCTGACTCGCGGGACATCAGAGGGCCCTACAATGTGTTGATATAACGTCTTGCGAGGATGCTGCGTTGTTGAAGCGGATGGGTTGTCGTTAAGCCCATTGGGCCTTTTGAATGGGCCACCTCTCTAGGCTGGGATTGTGAACCGTTAACACATATAGGGATTGTGTCCTCTACATGACGAGTGCGATCATACCAGCACTAATGCAACGGATCCCATCAGAACTCCGAAGTTAAGCGTGGTTGGGCGAGAGTAGTACTAGGATGCGTGACCCCCTGGGAAGTCCTCGTGTTGCACCTCCTTTTCAATTTTTTTTGCCCTGGTTAGGGTTTCCAAGATACTATATCCACCAAATCTCTACTACTGAATCCCACGGAACATTGGGCAAGACAACTTCGCTTCACGTAGAGGCTGGGCCTGCAAACCAAGGGCGTAGGGTTTGTGACTAGGTCTCTGTCGCTCCGGTGCCCATAACTTTTGATCCGAAAGGTGTTACGCGGCGCACAGCATACCGTTGCAAAGCACTCTGAGAACTCTACGGCGGGGGCAGCCAGCTTGCTTGCTGTGCCCTTTTTGGAGCCCAAAATCAAACGGTTTCATTAGTTTCAGGCCACTTTTCTTCTTTTGCTTCGTTTTTCCGACCCGGATCGTTCGTCGTGAACTGTTAAAAGGAAGACAACCTGACTCGCGGGACATCAGAGAGCCTTAAAACATGTCGATATCACGTCCTGCAAGCATGCTTCGTTGTTGAAGTGGATGGGTTGTCGTTAAGACCAATGGGCTTTTTGAATGGGCGATCTCTCTAGGCTGGGACTGTGAATAGTTAACACATAACGGAATTGTGCCCTCAACATGACGGGTGCGATCATACCAGCACTAATGCACCGGATCCCATCAAAACTCCGAAGTTAAGCGTGCTTGGGCGAGAGTAGTACTAGGATGGGTGACCCCCTGGGCAGTCCTCGTGTTGCACCCCTTTTTCAATTTTTTTTGCCCTGGTTAGGGCTGCCAAGATACTTTATCCACTAAATCTCTGTTACTGAATCCCACGGAACATTGGGCAAGACAACTTCGCTTCACGTAGAGGCTGGGCCCGCAAACCATGGGCGTAGGGTTTGTGACCAGGTCTCCGTCGCTGCGGTGCCCATAACTTTTGATCCGTAAGGAGTTACGCGGCGCACAGCATACCGTTGCAAAGCATGCTTACAGTGCCCGTTTTTGGAGTCCAAAATCGAACGTTTTCATCAGTTTTAGGCCACTTTTCTTCTTTTGCTCTGTTTTTTCGTCCCGGATCGTACGTCGTGAACTGTTAAAAGGACGACAACCAGACTCACGGGACATCAGAGGGCCCGGCAACATGTTGGTATCACGTCTTGCGAGGATGCTGCGTTGTTGAAGAGGATGGGTTGTCGTTAAGCCCATTGGGCCTTTTGAATGGGCCATCTCTCTAGGCTGGGACTATGAACCGTTAACACATATAGGAATTGTGCCATCAACATGACGGGTGCGATCATACTAGCACTAATGCACCGGATCCTATTAGAACTCTGAAGTTAAGCGTGCTTGGGCGAGAGTAGTACTAGGATGGGTGACCCCTTGGGAAGTCCTCATGTTGCACCCCATTTTCAATTTTTTTTTCCTTGGTTAGGGTTGCCAAGATGCCTTATGGACCAAATCTCTATTACTGTATCCCACAGAACATTGGGTAAGAAAACTTCATTTCACGTAGAGGCTGGGCCCGCAAACTGAGGGCGTATGGTTTGTGACCAGGTCTCCGTCGCTCCGGTGCCCAGAACTTTTGATCCGTAAGGAGTTACGCGGTGTACAGCATACCGTTGCAAAGCTCTCAGAGAGCTCTACGACGGGGGCAGCAAGCATGCTTGCTATGCCCTTTTTGGAGCCCAAAATCGAACGTTTTTATCAGTTTTAGGCCACTTTTCTTCTTTTGCTCTGTTTTTCTGTCTCGGATCATACGTCGTGAACTGTTAAAAAGACGACAACCTGACTCGCGGGACACCAGAGGGCCCTACAACGTGTTGATATCACGTCTTGGGAGGATGCTGCGTTGTTGAAGTGGATGGGTTGTCGTTAAGCCAATTGGGCATTTTGAATGGGCCATATCTCTAGGCTGGGATTGTGAACCGTTAACACATATAGGAATTGTTCCATCAACATGACGGGTAAGATCATACCAGTACTAATGCACCGGATCCCATCAGAACTCCGAAGTTAAGCATGCTTGGGTGAGAGTAGTACTAGGATAGGTGACCCCTTGGGAAGTCCTCGTGTTGTACCCCGGTTTCAATTTTTTTTGCCCTGGTTAGGGTTGCTAAGATACTTTATCCACCAAATCTCAATTACTGAATCCCATGGAACATTGGGCAAGACAACTGTGCTTCACGTAGAGGCTGGGCCCGCAAACCGAGGGCATAGGGTTTGTGACCAGATCTCCGTCGCTCCAGTGCCCATAACTTTTGATCCGTAAGTAGTTACGCGGCGCACAGCATACCGTAGCAAAGCTCTCTAAGAGCTCTACAACGGGGGCAGCCAGCTTGCTCGCTGTTCCCGATTTTGGAGCCCAAAATTGAAAGTTTTCATCAGTTTCAGGCTACTTTTCTTCTTTTGCTCTGTTTTTCCGTGCCGGATCGTACGTCGTGAACTGTTAAAAGGACGACAACCTGACTCGCGGGACATCAGAGGGCCCTACAACGTGTCGATATCACGTCTTGCAAGAATGATGCGTTGTTGAAGCGGATGGGTTGTCGTTAAGCCCATTGGGCCTTCTGAATGGACTATCTCTCTAGGCTGGGACTGTGAACAGTTAACACATATAGGAATTGTGCCATCAACATGACGGGTGCGATCATACCAGCACTAATGCACCAGATCCCATTAGAACTCTGAAGTTAAGCGTGCTTGGGCGAGAGTAGTACTACGATGGGTGACCCATTGGGAAGTCCTCGTGTTGCCCCCCCTTTTCAATTTTTTTTGCCCTGGTTAGGGTTGCCAAGGTACTTTATCCACCAAATCTCTATTACTGAATCTCACAGAACATTGGGCAAGACAACTTTGCTTCATGTAGAGGCTGGGCCCGCAAACCGAGGGCGTAGGGTTTGTGACCAGGTCTCCGTCGCTCCGGTGCCCATAATTTTTTATCCGTAAGGAGTTACGCGGCGCACAGCATACGGTTCCAAAGCTCTCTGAGAGCTCTACGACGGGGGCAGGCAGCTTGCTCGCTGTGCCCGGTTTTAGAGCCCAAAATTGAAAGTTATCATCTGTTTCAGGCTACTTTTCTTCTTTTGCTCTGTTTTTCTATCCCAGATCGTACTTCGTGAACTGTTAAAAGGATGACAACCTGACTCGCGGGACATCAGAGGGCCTTACAATGTGTTGATATCACGTCTTGCGAGGATGCTGCGTTGTTGAAGCGGATGGGTTGTCGTTAAGCCCATTGGGCCTTTTGAATGGGCCATCTCTCTAGGCTAGGACTGTGAATCGTTAACACATATAGGAATTGTGCCCTCAACATGACGGGTGCGATCATACCAGCACTAATGCTCTGGATCCCATCAGAATTCCGAAGTTAAGCGTGCTTGGGCGAGATTAGTACTAGGATGGGTGACCCCAAGGGAAGTCCTCGTGTTGCACCCTGTTTTCAATTTTTTTTGCCCCGGTTAGGGTTGCCAAGATACTTTATCCACCAAATCTCTATGATTGAATCCCACGGAACATTGGGCAAGAAAACTTCGTTTCACGTAGAGGCTGGGCCCGTAAACCGAGGGCGTAGGGTTTGTGACCAGGTCTCCGTCGCTCCGGTGCCCATAACTTTTTATTCGTAAGGAGTTACGCGACGCACAGTATACCGTTGCAAAGCTCTCTGAGAGCTCTACGATAGGGGCAGCAAGCATGCTTGCTGTACCCCTTTTGGAGCCCAAAATCGAACGTTTTCATCAGTTTCAGGCCACTTTTCTTCTTTTGCACTGTTTTTCCATCCCGGATCGTACGTCGTGAACTGTTAAAAGGACGACAACTTGACTCGCGGGACATCAGAGGGCCCTACAACATGTTGATATCATGTCTTGCGAGGATGCTACGTTGTTGAAGCAGATGGGTTGTCGTTCAACCCATTGTCCCATTTGAATGGGTCATCTCTCTAGGCTGCGACTGTGAACCGTTAACACATATAGGAATTGTGCCATCAACATGGCGGGTGCGATTATACCAGCACTCATGCACCAGATCCCATCAGAACTCCGAAGTTAAGCGTGTTTGGGCGAGAGTAGTACTAGGATGGGTGACCCCCTGGGAAGTCCTCGTGTTGCCCCCCTTTTCAATTTTTTTTGCCCTGGTTAGGGTTGCCAAGATACTTTATCCACCAAATCTCTATTACTGAATCCCATGGAACATTAGGCAAGACAACTTCGCTTCACGTAGAGGCTGAGCCCGCAAACCGAGGGTGTAGGGTTGGTGACTAGGTCTCCGTGACTCCGGTGCCCATAACTTTTGATCCGTAAGGAGTTACGCGGTGCACAACATACCGTTGCAAAGCTCTCTGAGAGCTCTACGACGGGGGCAGCAAGCAAGCTTGCTCTGCCCGTTTTTGGAGCCCAAAATCGAATGTTTTCATCAGTTTCAAGCCACTTTTCGTCTTTTGCTCTGTTTTTCCGTCCCGGATCGTACGTCGTGAACTGTTAAAAGGACGACAACCTGACTCGCGGGAAATCAGAGGGCCCTACAATGTGTTGATATCACGTCTTGCGAGGATGCTGCATTGTTGAGGCGGATGGGTTGTCACGCCCCAACCCGGCCTATAAAGGTTAGACTAGGGTGTGATCTAAACATTCAAGTCACGTCTCGTACTTAACCGTTCATGAAGATTTAACACTTAACGTTTTGGCCTAAACTCCAAAATTTTCGATAAACCGGCAACATAACGGCTGTAATTGGGCTCTTTGGTTTGACCTAATTCTCTAAACGCCTCAATTATTCCAATCATTAATCCAATTCCATTAAGGACTCCTATTTGTCACCAACCGATTTGCCTACTAGTTTATCTTGAAAGTCTCGTTTGGTTAATAAGCCTAACATGATAACTATGTCTCGTTTATTTGTCAATTTCCTATCATTCAAGTACCTATTATCCTTTAGTTTGCAAATGAGCACCTAAGTGAAATTAGATAGAATTAACTTAGTTAATTGTTCATCTAGTGGTTTGAATGCCTACGATAACTACTAATTAAGAAAACGAAAGCAAACAACCAAATAAAAGTTCGTCCGGTTATAGATAGTACAATCCCAGAATTAGACCCAAATTACAACGGGATCATTTACATCAATAAAATGAATAGTTTGCAATCAAACACAACATCCATATAGCAACTACTTTCAGGCAAAGCACAAAAGCACGTAGGGACAGGCAATCACTCCAAGGAATCATCGTTAGGCACATCGTCCTCGAGTACCTGTTCTTGATCTTCTTCACCTGAGATGATAAAAGAGGGTGAGTCCTTATGAACTCAGCGAGGGGGAACGAGAAATAGGTTTTGAAACTCATTTTCCAGTTCAACTTATGAAAACTCATTTTTTTGAAACATGTCACGTATTACAAATAATAAGGTACGCAAATATATGAAACAAATCGAGTAACGGATACAAAGTAAGGGAACAGAAATACCAGTCTTTCCTCCCCGAGGTTCTCTAGGAACCAAGCGAGAGTACTTATACATATAGTAAAAAGGATACGGTGAGTATTTGCTCTCAATATCAATTTCGATTCATTTGGTGCGGCCGACTTCAATAATCCACTTATCGCTCCCAATTGGGTGTACTCCGGATGTACCCCAAAACCTACGACCCAACTCGCCGAGGGTGGAATGCCAAGCGAGAGAGGGAATTGGACCATGGTAGTTACGGGAGCACCGGCAAGCCCTATGCCGCCCGGCGTTCGTGAAACGCTACCATGCCACAATGAAAGGTTGCAACCTTGTATACAATGCCCATTTATGTCATTTAACATTTCACATTAGGAGGTCAACTAAGTAGGTTGCCTCCGAGCAAGTATATGATCACATTTTGACATATTGGCATATAAGGCATTGTAAGAACATATAATCATTTCATATATCAATTTGAAAGCAATTAAACTTTAACGGGCAGCCAAGTAATCATGTTCAAATAAACCATTGAATATCTTTTAACAATTCACATTAGGAGGACAACAAAGTAGGTTGCCTCCGAGCAATTTCAAGATCACATATTGCCAAGTAAACGAACGAGGCATGCTTGACATGAAATTTCACTTTGTAAAACACATAGAGTCATATGAACATTAAACGGGAAGCCATGTAACACATGCAAGTCAAGCCATATAACTCATTTCTAAGTCCACGTAATCAAGTGATACGATTATTTAACATGCAACAACATCTACGTGGGTTTGGTTGCAAGAAAAGCTTATTTAACAACGTGCAATGGTCAAAATCACATTTGAAGTTATAAGACATTTATGGGCAGCCCACTAAGCATATAATTTCCACACAATATCCAAATGATCAATACTTAGCAAAACTACCTAGTCATTAGGGTTTCCATTTCGTGTATATTTGTGCAATTTGAGCCTCAACCCAACTCAAAGTCAATCTCAAACCATGCATCATTTAATTCAACATCCTCAAACATTCAAAAAAGTCCACACAACATCCCAAAGCTATAATTCCAAGTGTTTAATTCAACAAGAGGAGTCACAACAATTTTTCTAAGTACAACGTTAAGTGAAACCCTTACTGCAATAGGCTGTTTTCTCACAATCAATAGGATAATCAAACAATCTCCAATCCAGTGAATAAGATTCCAAATTAAATCTTAAGAAGTTAGCTAAAATCAGAAACAAACCTTGCATCAATTGGAGTTCGGGATCATTAGATATAGCCGAAACAGTGGAATAGCACAAAACTGTCCAGATTTGCACACATTTCGATAATTGACGTTTTTAAGGTCCTTAGCGTCAGATTCAGCCTTAGTCCATTTCTAACAAAAATGTCCAGAACTGAAAATTATAGCAACACACAAATTTTCATACATTTTGGACATTATTAACTAAGTCAAATCTGGTTCGTTCTACAAGGTCAGTGAATCTGCCAAAACCTGCTTCATTTTTCCAGATTTCCAGATTTGGTCACATTTTAGAGATTTTCCATTTTGAGGAGCTTAGAGTCAAAATTAGCTTCGGCCTATTTCTGGAAAAAATGTTCAAAACTGTCCAAACTAGTCACCTACCAATTTTCATGCATTTTCAACATCACTTTCCTAGAAAAACGTACCTCGAACAGACTGGTCAGAGAGCTGTCAACAATTTCGACTTCACCTAGCATCATTTTCAAGCCAAGATCTTGCCATGCATGGTTGTTTAAGCTTATGAACTACCATATAGCTCAAGTACAGAAGCAAATACACACATTTATGAGCATGCATGTGAATTTTTGAAGAGTTTTCGAAAGGTTTTAACCCTCACCTTAGCAATCAACCACAAAGTTGCACAAAAACTTGTTGAAGCTTCAAATCTCTTCTTCTTCTTGCTTAGCCGAGATTCCAACTTGGTTTCTCTATTTTTACTAGCCTAGTGATCAATCTCTTAGCACATGCATGAGGTTAGAACAAGAAGAAAAGAAATGGAAGCCAAGAAAACTTACCTAGGCCGAAAATGGTGACTCAAAATGCTTGCATGTGTGTTTCTTGCATCCTAGCTTGCTTGGGTGAGTTTCTTTGCTTGTGGTTTGTCTTGATGCACCTTAGGATGATGAAGATGAGCTAAGAGGTGGAGAGAACTCAGCCAAAACTTAAATGGAGAGAGAAAATGAGAGGGAAGTGAGAGAAATTGAAAGGAAATGAGAGAATATGTCAAAAGTAATGGCTTTGCAATTTTTTTGAGCATATGGTCAGCCTTGGTCATACAAATTCAGACTTTTTGTGTCTTCAAGGAGTATTTTGAAATGGCTAGCATGGGCATGGAGCACTTGGTCGAAAATGGTGGAGATTTGAGGAGAATTGAGCAATTTTTTATGCATTTTGTGTCATAGTTTGTCATAGATTGTCTAGGACTAATTTTTTATACATTTGTGTCATTAGAATTGTCATAGGAATGTTGGAAAATTAGGGAATCTAGGTAGAATAAAATATAGGAATGTTTGTTGATGAGTTGAATTATGAATAGAATAATAGTTAGTGGAAAATGTAGGAATAGTTTAGTATTATTTTATTGTTAGTGGAGTTTGTAGAGAATTTGAATTAGGAATATAATATTGGTTAGTGGATTGTGTAGGATTATTTTATTATCTAGTGCTTTGTGTAGGATTCTTTCTTGATTAACGTGGTGGCACGGATTCCTAGATCTAGGACACGAATTACGAGGTAGGCACGAACTACGAGGTACAACACGTATTTCAAGACTAAGGCACATACTTCAAGATAAGTGCACGGATTCTAATGCTAACACACATAACCCTTGGTGAATGAACGTAGACCAAAATAAGGCACGTAATTCAATGCAATGTACGTAATTCAAGACACGATTCTTAAACCTAGGTTAAAGCACGCAGTTCAAGGTTAATGCACACGAAACGAAGAGACACACGTAAATCGAGGTCTTGTACGTAAATTAAGGTCATGGCACATTTATCTAGGTATCGCACGTATATCGAGGATTAGGGCACACAATTCTAGGTTAAGGCACGTATAACGAGGCATACACGAAAACCAAGACAGGGCACGTAATCCAAGGTCGGTCATACCGTTCTAGGTCTAAGGCACGCAAATCGAGGTAAGGCACGTTATTCGGGGTCGGGCCTCACATCCTCCCCTCCTTAAAATAATTTCGTCCCGAAATTCATTCTTGCCTATTGAGGTCATTTAGACGGATTCTGACCCTTGTTATTCTTCCTACTCTGGTTCATCTCGTGTTTGGCGATCTCTTACCACAATCAATTCACTTCCTATGTTTCTCCAATCATTTAATTCGGTGTGACCCCTATATTTACAGTTCGTTCCTTTGAACAACTCTCTTTTCTCCAATTGATCTTAAGGTCGAGTTTATTAACTAAGGTTAGAGTCTTCAAACATAGTCATCAAAGCTGCATCGATATTCTAACAATATAACAATAACTCCCAAAATCATGACTCATGTTGTATCGATCTCGTATCTATACCTCAAAAGGAATATCACAATAATGCCGCGATCCTATGGTTACATACTAATTTCAAGACGATAGGTCTATATCAGATTTACATATTCTATCAACTAGCTTCAAAATTGTTAACACCTAGGACATACACATGTTATGGGTCATTTCCACAATACGACTCTATTTTCAGGAAGAACTCACCAATAAACTAATCCATCTCAAGTCGTCATCTATCGGTAGTATCATAGTTCTTATCTTGAAGGTACATTGGATTAGTAAATCTTCTAATGACTAGTCTCCCGATTACAGGCTCCTATTCACTAATCTCCTTTCCCGGCTTTGTTAACCTTCACGCTCGTAATCAACGAGAAAGACCATTGAGATTCGTTAAGCTCAAACTCTAAGATTTATTAGGTACCACCAACAACTGCCATCGAAATTGCATGGGTAAACTGATCATGTCGCACTAGTTCAACTCTTACAAGTAAATTCATCAACTTGTAATCCACAATTTATTTCCTAATTCAAATCCTTATCTTCAAGTCACGAGGCTTTAGAATTTCTTTAATCTTAACCAAGACTCCTAAGGCGAATAGTTTCAACCTCAAATAAATTCCACTCACCTCAATCCAAGGTTACGTCATTCTTAAGAAGACAGTGGTCCTACTCACTTAGCGACCTAGTCATTCCTTCGAACACTTAATGCCCGCCAATATATCTTCGACATTAATGTTACTAAGCTGGGTTCATCGCCATGTAAGTGATATCAATGTTCTACTAGGTTACCGGCCGTACAACAACAATCCTAGGACTATAAATGGGTGCCGAAATGATCGAGCTCATAAAATACTTACACGAGATAACTTCAAGGTTGTATCAACATAAGAATTATGACCACGATGCATCCTTCAACATAACCTAATAGAACTTCAAAAGTAATCAACCACTTATTTAACTATTACTACAAGATTCACCCCTCTTATTCAACGACCACAATTCGAAGTCTACCGATTGCTAGTTTCTAGATGTGAAATGGTGCACATAGATACAGTGGTCTAACAATAGTTTCTTGGGTCATTATGACTCTAATTCATCTCTATCTTAACTCTATGAAATCTTACTCTTCTCATTTACATGTTCAACTAGCTAAGAGCATCAAGATTCATCGATCTTAGGTCCTAGGGTTCACCATGAATCATCTTGCATACTCACAATTAGCTATTTAGGATTTCAAATCATACCCTAACGACTCCATTTTGCAACCAGATGCTTAATATCATTTCGATGGTTTATATAATAGGTCCATCGGTATTACTTAGGGATATATGCTTCCTAATATCCTCTAGGGTATCCAAATAACGAGAGCATAGAATGACTTACTTCGCATAATCATAACTAAATCCGAGGGGCAATAATTTAATACCATGATTCTTAAAATCACCAATATCCAACTTAGGACCTTTAGCAACGTTAGTCATCTAATGCATAATTCAATACCTTACACTTCTATTCGACCTAACATTTAGGTGTAGTCTTCCGAACATGAGTTCTAGCTACGTGAATTCCTCGATTCCAACATCCTTATATCTTGTTATATTAAGGAATCATCAACCTTGTTAAACTTAGTCTCCAGAGTTGCCTACATGTCTTGGGGTTATCCATTGTTAACTCACTTAAATACGCTATCCATGACTTAATAATCTAACCCCTAAAAGTAAACTATTGTCAACTTCTACAAATTCACCTCTTAAATTCTAGGTCATGATCTTACCATTGAGTGAACTTGAAACTCGCTAGTATACACCTTATTAGGTTCAACGATGCTTAATTCCAATCAAGTAAGGATTCAATCATACGAGTATATTGTTAACTTCTTAGATAGTCTATCAAGCCAATTTTAAGATGTGAGAAATGGATTCAAAGAAACCTCCAAGTCAACTTCCACTATCAGCACATGAGAATATATACTATTCTACATATTTAATGGTATACCCTTATATCTAAGGAAGTAGCATGTCTTTAACCTTTATACTTGAACCACAATGAGAAGAACAGTTTAACAGAATCAAGAACTTTATGGCTACAAAATTGATAACTTAATTACAGGTATGGGTATTCCAAAGATAAGGAGATAACTTTACCTCAACAATTATACCTGTGCTACGAATTTTATATATATGCATGTCTAATAATGCATTCGATCCATCGAGTACCTGTGAAGATGTGAGAAATCTCCAACCGAGACTTTTCGTTCTTTCTGCATAAATTTACTTCCCTGAAAGTTCTAGTCCTAACTATCTATGTGTATAAACAGTCATTAATGGTTATGTAACATGCACATGTATCAAGGAATGAGTATAAACGCATGCATGCATTATTGAGGGCACTAACGTGTTGATGTGCATGACACATAGTACATAAGGTCCACAAAAGCACATAATATTCAATGCTCAAGCAATTAAAGCACATTAGCACACATTAACACATATAAAAAAGACATCATAATTACCTTAGGGCTTCTACCCATGGTCCGAGAGTTGAACCCGATGGCTGCCTAGTTACTAAACTAAGCTCTGATACCATTATAATATAAGGTGTCACGCCCCAACCCGGCCTTTAAAGGTTAGACTAGGGTGTGATCTAAACATTCAAGTCACGTCTCGTACTTAACCGTTCACGAAGATTTAACACTTAACGTTTTGGCCTAAACTCCAAAATTTTTGATAAACCGGCAGCATAACAGCTGTAATTGGGCTCTTTGGTTTGACCTAATTCTCTAAACGCCTCAATTATTCCAATCAATAATCCAATTCCATTAAGGACTCCTATTTGTCACCAACCGATTTGCCTACTAGTTTATCTTGAAAGTCTCATTTGGTTAATAAGCCTAACATGATAACTATGTCCTGTTTATTTGTCAATTTCCTATCATGCAAGTACCTATTATCCTTTAGTTTGCAAATGAGCACCTAAGTGAAATTAGATAGAATTAACTTAGTTAATTGTTCATCTAGTGGTTTGAATGCCTACGATAACTACTAATTAAGAAAACAAAAGCAAACAACCAAATAAAAGTTCGTCCGGTTATAGATAGTACAATCCCAGAATTATACCCAAATTACAACGGGGTCATTTACATCAATAAAATGAATAGTTTGCAATCAAACACAACATCCATATAGCAACTACTTTCAAGCAAAGCACAAAAGCACGTAGGGACAGGCAATCACTCCAAGGAATCATCGTTAGACACATCGTCCTCGAGTACTTGTTCTTGATCTTCTTCACCTGAGATGATAAAAGGTGGTGAGTCCTTATGAAATCAGCGAGGGGGAACGAGAAATAGGTTTTGAAACTCATTTTCCGGTTCAACTTATGAAAACTCATTTTTTTGAAACATGTCACGTATTACAAATAATAAGGTACGAAAATATATGAAACAAATCGAGTAACGGATACAAAGTAAGGGAACAGAAATACTAGTCTTTCCACCCCGAGGTTCTCTAGGAACCAAGCGAGAGTACTTATACACATAGTAAAAAGGATACAGTGAGCATTTGTTCTCAATATCAATTTCGATTCATTTGGTGCGGCCGACTTCAATAATCCACTCATTGCTCCCAATTCGGTGTACTCCGGATGTACCCCGAAACCTACGACCCAACTCTCCGAGGGTGGAATGCCAAGCGAGAGAGAGAATTGGACCATGGTAGTCACGGGAGCACCGGCAACCCCTATGCCGCCCGGCGTTCGTGAAACGCTACCATGCCACAATGAAAGGTTGCAACCATGTATACAATGCCCATTTATGTCATTTAACATTTCACATTAGGAGGTCAACAAAATAGGTTGCCTCTGAGCAAGTATATGATCACATTTTGACATATTGGCATATAAGGCATTGTAAGAACATATAATCATTTCATAAATCCATTTGAAAGCAATTAAACTTTAACAGGCAGCCAAGTAATCATGTTCAAATAAACCATTGAATATCTTTTAACAATTCACATTAGGAGGACAACAAAGTAGGTTGCCTCCGAGCAATTTCAAGATCACATATTGCCAAGTAAACGAACGAGGCATGCTTGACATGAAATTTCACTTTGTAGAACACATAGAGTCATATGAACATTAAACGGGCAGCCATGTAACACATGCAAGTCAAGCCATATAACTCATTTCGAAGTCCACGTAATCAAGTGATACGATTATTTAACATGCAACAACATCTACGTGGGTTCAGTTGCAAGAAAAGCTTATTTAACAACGTGCAATGGTCAAAATCACATTTGAAGTTATAAGACATTTACGGGCAGCCCACTAAGCATATAATTTCCACACAATATCCAAATGATCAATACTTAGCAAAACTACCTAGTCATTAGGGTTTCCATTTCGTGTATATTTGTGCAATTTGAGCCTCAACCCAACTCAAAGTCAATCTCAAACCATGCATCATTTAATTCAACATCCTCAAACATTCAAAACAGTCCACACAACATCCCGAAGCTATAATTCCAAGTGTTTAATTCAACAAGAGGAGTCAAAACAATTTTTCTAAGTACAACGTTAAGTGAGACCCTTACTGCAATAGGCTGTTTTCTCACAATCAATAGTATAATCAAACAATCTCAAAATCCAGTGAATAAGATTTCAAATTAAAGCTTAAGAAGTTATCTGAAATCAGAAACAAACCTTGCTTCAATTGGAGTTCGGGATCATTAGATATAGCCGAAACAGTGGAATAGCACAAAACTGTCCAGATTTGCACACATTTCGATAATTGACGTTTTTGAGGTCCTTAGGGTCAGATTCAGCCTTAGTCCATTTCTAACAAAAATGTCCAGAACTGAAAATTCTAGCAGAAAACAAATTTTCATACATTTTGGAAATAATTAACTAAGTCAAATCTGGTTCGTTCTACAAGGTCAGTGCATCTGCCAAAACCTGCTTCATTTTTCCAGATTTACAGATTTGGTCACATTTTAGAGATTTGCCATTTTGAGGAGCTTAGAGTCAAAATTATCTTCGGCCTATTTCTGGAAAAAATGTTCAAAACTGTCCAAAATAGTCACCTACCAATTTTCATGCATTTTCAACATCATTTTCCAAGCTAAACTTACCTCGAACAGACTGGTCAGAGAGCTGTCAACAATTTCGACTTCACCTAGCATCATTTTCAAGCCAAGATCTTGCCATGCATGGTTGTTTAAGCTTATGAACGACCATATAGCTCAAGTACAGAAGCAAATACACACATTTATGAGCATGCATGTGAATTTTTGAAGAGTTTTCAAAAGGTTTTAACCCTCACCTTAGCAATCAACCACAAAGATGCACAAAAACTTGTTGAAGCTTCAAATCTCTTCTTCTTCTTGCTTAGCCGAGATTCCAACTTGGTTTCTCTATTTTTCCTAGCCTAGTGATCAATCTCTTAGCACATGCATGAGGTTAGAACAAGAAGAAAAGAAATGGAAGCCAAGAAAACTTACCTAGGCCGAAAATGGTGACTCAAAATGCTTGCATGTGTGTTTCTTGCATCCTAGCTTGCTTGGGTGAGTTTCTTTGCTTGTGGTTTGTCTTGATGCACCTTAGGATGATGAAGATGAGCTAAGAGGTGGAGGGAACTCAGCCAAAACCGAAATTGAGAGAGAAAATGAGAGGGAAGTGAGAGAAATTGAGAGGAAATGAGAGAATATGACAAAAGTAATGGCTTTGCAATTTTTTTTAGCATATGGTCAGCCTTGGGCATACAAATTCAGACTTTTTGTGTCTTCAAGGAGTATTTTGAAATGGCTAGCATGGGCATGGAGCACTTGGTCGAAAATGGTAGAGATTTGAGGAGAATTTGAGCAATTTTTTATGCATTTTGTGTCATAGTTTGTCATAGATTGTCTAGGACTAATTTTTTATGCATTTGTGTCAGTAGAATTGTCATAGGAATGTTGGAAAATTAGGGAATCTAGGTAGAATAAAATATAGGAATGTTTGTTGATGAGTTGAATTATGAATAGAATAATAGTTAGTGGAAAATGTAGGAATAGTTTAGTATTATTTTATTGTTAGTAGAGTTTGTAGAGAATTTGAATTAGGAATATAATATTGGTTAGTGGATTGTGTAGGATTATTTTATTGTCTTGTGCTTTGTGTAGGATTCTTTCTTGATTAACGTGGTGGCACGGATTCCTAGATCTAGGGCATGAATTACGAGGTAGACACGAACTACGAGGTACAACACGTATTTCAAGACTAAGGCACATACTTCAAGATAAGTGCACGGATTCTAATGCTAACACACGTAACCCTAGGTGAATGAACGTAGACCAAAATAAGGCACGTAATTCAATGCAATGTACGTAATTCAAGACACGACTCTTAAACCTAGGTTAAAGCACGCAGTTCAAGGTTAATGCACACGAAACGAAGAGACACACGCAAATCGAGGTCTCGCACGTAAATTAAGATCATGGCACATTTATCTAGGTATCGCACGTATATCGAATATTAGGGCACACAATTCTAGGTTAAGGCACGTATAACGAGGCATACACGAAAACCAAGACAGGGCACGTAATCCAAGGTCGGTCATACCGTTCTAGGTCTAAGGCACGCAAATCGAGGTAAGGCACGTTATTCGGGGTCGGGCCTCACATGGGTTGTCGTTAAGCCCATTGGGCCTTTTGAATGGACCATATCTCTAGGCTGGGACTGTGAACCGTTAACACTTATAGGAATTGTGCCACCAACATGACTGGTGCGATCATACCAGCACTAATGCACCGGATCCCATCAGAACTTCGAAGTTAAGCGTGCTTGGGCGAGAGTAGTACTAGGATGGGTGACCCCCTGGGAAATCCTCGTGTTGCACCCCCTTTTCAATTTTTTTTGCCCTGGTTAGGGTTGCCAAGATACTTTATCCACCAAATCTCTATTACTGAATCCCACAGAACATTGGGCAAGACAACTTCACTTCACGTAGAGGCTGGGCCCACAAACCGAGGGCGTACGGTTTGTGACCAGGTCTCCGTCGCTCCGGTGCCCATAATTTTTGATCCGTAACGAGTTACGCGGCCCACAGCATACCGTTGCAAAGCTCTCTGAGAGCTCTACAATGGGGGCAGCCAACTTGCTCGCTTTGCCCCTTTTTGGAGCCCAAAATCGAACTTTTTCATCAGTTTCAGGCCACTTTTCTTCTTTTGCTCTATTTTTTCGTCCCGGATCGTACGTCGTGAACTGTTAAAAGGACGACAACCTGACTCGCGGGACATCAGAGGGCCCTACAACGTGTCGATTTCACGTCTTGCAAGAATGCTGCGTTGTTAAAGCGGATGGGTTATCGTTAAGCCCATTGGGCCTTTTGAATGGGTCATCTCTCTAGGTTAGGATGTGAACAGTTAACACATAAAGGAATTGTGCCCTCAACATGACGGGTGCGATCATACCAGCACTAATGCACCGGATCCCATCAGAACTCCGAAGTTAAGCGTGCTTGGGCGAGAGCAGTACTAGGATAGGTGACCCCCTGGGAAGTCCTCATGTTGCACCCCCTTTTCAATTTTTTTTGCCCTGGTTAGGGTTGCCAAGATACTTTATCCACCAAATCTCTATTACTGAATCCCACGGAACATTGGGCAAGACAACTTCGCTTCACATAGAGGCTGGGCTCGCTAACCGAGGGCATATGGTTTATGACCAAGTCTCCGTCGCTCCGGTGCCTATAACTTTTGATCCGTAAGGAATTACGCGGCGTACAACATACCGTTGTAAAGCTCTCTGAGAGCTCTATGACGGGGGCAGCCAGCTTGCTCACTGTGCCCGATTTTGTATCCCAAAATCGAACGTTTTCATCAGTTTCAAGCCACTTTTCTTCTTTTGCTATGTTTTTCCGTCCCGGATCGTATGTCGTGAACTGTTAAAAGGACGACAACCTGACTTGCGGGACATCAGAGGGCCCTACAATGTGTCGATATCACGTCTTGCAAGAATGCTGCGTTGTTGAAGCGGATGGGTTTTCATTAAGCCCATTGGGCCTTCAAAATGGGCGATCTCTCTAGGCTGGGACTGTGAACAGTTAACACATAAAGGAATTCTGCCCTCAACATGAAGGGTGCGATCATACTAGCACTAATGTACCGGATCCCATCAGAACTCCGAAGTTAAGCGTGCTTGGCCGAGAGTAGTACTAGGATAAGTGACCCCCTGGGAAGTCCTCATGTTGCACCCCCTTTTCAATTTTTTTTGCCCTGGTTAGGGTTGCCAAGATACTTTATCCACCAAATCTCTATTACTGAATCCCAAGGAACATTGGGCAACACAACTTCGCTTCACATAGAGGCTGGGCCCGCTAACCGATGGCATATGGTTTGTGACCAAATCTCCGTCGCTCCGGTGCCCATAACTTTTGATCCGTAAGGAATTACGCGGCGTACAACATACCGTTGTAAAGCTCTCTGAGAGCTCTACGACGGGGGCAGCTAGCTTGCTCGCTGTGCCCATTTTTGTATCCCAAAATCGAATGTTTTCATCAGTTTCAGGCCAATTTTCTGCTTTTGCTATGTTTTTCCGTCCCAGATTGTATGTCGTGAACTGTTAAAAGGATGACAACCTGACTTGCGGGACATCAGAGGGCCCTACAATGTGTCGATATCACGTCTTGCAAGAATGCTGCGTTGTTGAAAAAGATGGGTTGTCATTAAGCCCATTGGGCCTTCAAAATGGGCGATCTCTCTAGGCTGGGACTGTGAACAGTTAGCACATAAAGGAATTCTGCCCTCAATATGAAGGGTACGATCATACTAGCACTAATGCACCGGATCCCATAAGAACTCCGAAGTTAAGCGTGCTTGGGCGAGAGTAGTACTAGGATGGGTGACCCCCTGGGAAGTCCTCGTGTTGCACCCCCTTTTCAATTTTTTTTGCCCTGGTTAGGGTTGCCAAGATACTTTATCCACCAAATCTCTATTACTTAATCCCACGGAAAATTGGGTAAGACAACTTCGCTTCACGTAGAGGCTGGGCCAGCAAACCGAGGGCGTAGGGTTTGTGACCAGGTCTCCGTCGTTCCGGTGCCCATAACTTTTGATCCGTAAGGAGTTACGCGGCGCACAGCATACCATTGCAAAGCTCTCTGAGGGCTCTACGACGGGGGCATCCAACTTGCTCGCTGTACCCTTTTTGGAGCCCAAAATTGAATGTTTTCATCAGTTTTCGGCCACTTTTTTTCTTTTGCTCCGTTTTTCTGTCCCGGATCGTACGTCGTGAACTGTTAAAAGGAAGACAACCTGACTCGCAGGACATAAGAGGGCCCTACAATGTGTTGATATCACGTCTTGCGAGGATGATGCGTTGTTGAAGCGAATGGGTTGTCGTTAAGCCTATTGGGCCTTTTGAATAGGCCATCTCTCTAGGCTGGGACTGTGAACCGTTAACACATTTAGGAATTTTGCCCTCAAGATGACGGGTACGATCATACCTGCACTAATGCACCGCATCCAATCAGAACTCCGAAGGTAAGCGTGCTTGGGCAAGAGTAGTACTAGGATGGGTGACCCATCCCCAGGGAAGTCCTCGTGTTGCACCCCCTTTTCAATTTTTTTGCCCTGGTTAGGGTTTCCAAGATACTTTATCCACCAAATCTCTATTACTGAATCCCACGGAACATTGGGCAAGAAAACTTCGTTTCACGTAGAGGCTAGGCCCGCAAACCGAGGGCGTAGGGTTTGTGACCAGGTCTCCGTCGTTCCTATGCCCATACCTTTTGATCCGTTACGAGTTACGCGGCGCACAGCATACCGTTGAAAGGCTCTCTGAGAGCTCTACGACGGGGGCAGCAAGCATGCTTGCTGTGCCCCTTTTTGGAGCCCAAAATCGAACGTTTTCATTAGTTTCAGGCCACTTTTCTTCTTTTGCTCTGTTTTTCCGTCCCAGATCGTACGTCGTGAACTGTTAAAAGGACGACAACCTGACTCGCTGGACATCAGAGGGCCCTAGAATGTGTTGATATCACGTCTTGCGAGGATGCTGCGTTGTTGAAGCGGATGGGTTGTCGTTAAGCCCATTGGGCCTTTTGAATGGGCCATCTCTCTAGGCTGGGACTGTAAAGCGTTAACACATATAGGAATTGTGCCCTCAACGGGACGGGTGCGATCATACCCTCACTAATGCACCGGATCCTATCAGAACTCCGAAGTTAAGCGTGCATGGGCGAGAGTAGTACTGGGATGGGTGACCCCCTGGGAAGTCCACGTGTTGCATCCCCTTTTCAATTTTTTTTGCCCTGGTTAGGGTTGCCAAGATACTTTATCCACCAAATCTCTATTACTGAATCCCACGGAACATTGGGCAAGACAACTTCGTTTCACGTAGAGGGTGGGCCCGCAAACCGAGGGCGTAAGGTTTGTGACCAGGTCTCCGTCGCTGCAGTGCCCATAACTTTTGATCCGTAAGGAGTTACGCGGCACACAACATAACGTTGGAAAGCTCTCTGAGAGCTCTACGACGAGGGCAGCTAGTATTGTCCCTGTGCCCATTTTTGGAGCCCAAAATTGAACGTTTTTATGTGTTTCAGGCCACTTTTCTTCTTTTGCTCTGTTTTTCCGTCTCGGATCATACGTCGTGATCTTTTAAAAGGACGACAACCTGACTCGAGGGACATCAGAGGGCCCTACAACGTGTTGATATCACGCCTTGCAATAATGTTGCGTTGTTAAAGTGGATGGGTTGTCGTTAAGCCCATTGGGCCTTTTGAATGGGTCATCTCTCTAGGCTGGCACTGTGAACAGTTAACACATAAAGGAATTGTGTCCTCAACATGACGGGTGCGATCATACCAGCACTAATGCACCGGATCCAATCAGAACTCCGAAGTTAAGCGTGCTTGGGCGAGAGTAGTACTAGGATGGGTGACCCCCTGGGAAGTTCTCGTGTTACACCCCCTTTTCAATTTTTTTTGCCCTGGTTAGGGTTGCCAAGAAACTTTATCCACCAAATCTCTATTACTGAATCCCAAGGAACATTGGCCAAGACAACTTTGCTTCACGTAAAGGCTGGGTTCGCAAACCGAGGGCGTATAGTTTGTGACCAGGTCTCCGTCGCTCCGGTGCCCATATCTTTTGTTCCGTAAGGAGTTACGCGTCGCACAGCAAACCGTCGCAAAGCTCTCTGAGAGCTCTACGACGGGGGCTGCCAGTTTGCTCGCTGTGCCTGTATTTGGAGCCCAAAATCGAACGTTTTCATCAGTTTCAGGCCACTTTCCTTCTTTTTCTCTGATTTTCCATCCCGGATCGTACGTCGTGAAATGTTAAAAGGACGACAACCTAACTCACGGGACGTCAGAGGGCCCTACAACGTGTTGATATCACGTCTTGCGAGGATGTTGCGTTGTTGAAGCGGATGGGTTGTCGTTAAGCCCATTGGGCCTTTTGATTGGGCCATCTCTCTTGGCAGAGATTGTAAACCGTTAACACATATAGGAATTGTGCCCTCAACATGACGGGTACAATCATACCAGCACTAATGCACCGGATCCCATCAGAACTCCGAAGTTAAGCATGCTTGGGCGAGAATAGTACTGGGATGGGTGACCCCCTGGGAAGTCCATGTGTTGCACCCCATTTTCAATTTTTTTTGCCCTGGTTAGGGTTGCCAAGATATTTTATGCACCAAATCTCTATTACTGAATCCCATGGAACATTGGGCAAGACAACTTCGTTTCACGTAGAGGCTGGGCCCGCAAACCGAGGGCGTAGGGTTTGTGACCAGGTCTCCGTCGCTGCGGTGCCCATAACTTTTGATCCGTAAGGAGTTACGCGGCGCACAGCATACCATTGCAAAGCTCTCTGAGAGCTCTACGACGGGGGCAGCCAGATTTCTCGTTGTGCCCCTTTTTGGTGCCCAAAATCGAACGTCTTCATCAGTTCAGGCCACTTTTCTTCTTTTGCCCTGTTTTTCCGTACCGGATCGTACGTCGTGAACTGTTAAAAGGACGACAACCATACTCGCGGGAAATTAGAGGGCCCTACAATGTGTTGATATCACGTCTTGCGAGGATGCTGCGTTGTTGAAGCGGATAGGTTGTCGTTAAGCCCATTGGGCCTTTTGACTGGGCCATCTCTCTAGGCTGGGACTGTGAACCATTAACACATATAGGAATTGTGCCCTCAACATGACGGGTGCGATCATACTAGCACTAATGCACCGGATCCCATCAGAACTCCGAAGTTAAGCGTGCTTGGGCGAGAGTAGAACTAGGATGGGTGACCCCCTAGGAAGTCCTCGTGTTGCACCCCCTTTTCAAATCTTTTTGCCTTGGTTAGGGTTGCCAAGATACTTTATCCACCAAATCTCTATTACTGAATCCCATGGAACATTGGGCAAGAAAACTTCGTTTCACGTAGAGGCTAGGTTCGCAATCCGAGGGCGTAGGGTTTGTGACCTGGTCTCCGTCGTTCCGATGCCCATAACTTTTGATCCGTAACGAGTTACGTGGCGCACAGCATACCGTTGCAAAGCTCTTTGAGAGCTCTATGACGGGGGCAGCAAGCATGCTTGTTGTGCCTTTTTTGTAGCCCAAAATCGAACGTTTTCATCAGTTTCAGGCCACTTTTCTTCTTTTGCTCTGTTTTTCCGTCCCGGATCGTACGTCGTGAACTGTTAAAAGGACGACAACCTGACTCGCTGGACATCAGAGGGCCCTACAATGTGTTGATATCACGTCTTGCGAGGATGCTGCGTTGTTGAAGCAGATGGGCTGTCGTTAAGCCCATTGGGCCTTTTGAATGGGCCATCTCTCTAGGCTGGGACTGTAAACCGTTAACACATATAGGAATTGTGCCCTCAACAGGACGGGTGTGATCATACCCGCACTAATGCACCGGATCCCATCAGAACTCCGAAGTTAAGCGTGCTTGGGCAAGAGTAGTACTGGGATGGGTGACCCCCTGGGAAGTCCACGTGTTGCACCACATTTTAAATTTTTTTTGCCCTGGTTAGTGTTGCCAAGATACTTTATCCACCAAATCTCTATTACTGAATCCCATGGAACATTGGGCAAGATAACTTCGTTTCACGTAGAGGCTGGGCCCGCAAACCGAGGGCATAGGGTTTGTGACCAGGTCTCCGTCGCTGCGGTGCCCATAACTTTTGATCCGTAAGGAGTTACACGGCGCACAGCATACCATTGCAAAGCTCCCTGAGAGCTCTACGACGGGGGCAGCCAGATTTCTCGCTGTGCCCCTTTTTGGTGCCGAAAATCGAACGTTTTCATTAGTTTCAGGCCACTTTTCTTCTTTTGCCCTGTTTTTCCGTACCGGATCGTACGTCGTGAACTGTTGAAAGGACGACAACCAGACTCGCGGGACATTAGAGGGCCCTACAATGTGTTGATATCACGTCTTGCGAGGATGCTGCGTTGTTGAAGCGGATAAGTTGTCGTTAAGTCCATTGGGCCTTTTGAATGGGCCATCTCTCTAGGCTGGGACTGTGAACCATTAACACATATAGGAATTGTGCCCTCAACATGACGGGTGCGATCATACTAGCACTAATGCACCGGATCCCATCAGAACTCCGAAGTTAAGCGTGCTTGGGCGAGAGTAGAACTAGGATGGGTGACCTCCTAGGAAGTCCTCGTGTTGCACCCCCTTTTCAAATTTTTTTGCCTTGGTTAGGGTTGCCAAGATACTTTATCCACCAAATCTCTATTACTGAATCCCATGGAACATTGGGCAAGAAAACTTTGTTTCACGTAGAGGCTAGGTCCGCAAACCGAGGGCGTAGGGTTTGTGACCTGGTCTCCGTCGTTCCGATGCCCATAACTTTTGATCCGTAACGAGTTACGCAGCGCACAGCATACCGTTGCAAATCTCTCTGAGAGCTCTATGACGGGGGCAGCAAGCATGCTTGTTGTGCCTTTTTTGTAGCCCAAAATCGAACGTTTTCATCAGTTTCAGGCCACTTTTCTTCTTTTGCTCTGTTTTTCCGTCCCGGATTGTATGTCGTGAACTGTTAAAAGGACGACAACCTGACTCGCTGGACATTAGAGGGCCCTACAATGTGTTGATATCACGTCTTGCGAGGAAGCTGCGTTGTTGAAGCAGATGGGCTGTCGTTAAGCCCATTGGGCCTTTTGAATGGGCTATCTCTCTAGGCTGGGACTGTAAACCGTTAATACATATAGGAATTGTGCCCTCAACAGGACGGGTGCGATCATACCCGCACTAATGCACCGGATCCCATCAGAACTCCGAAGTTAAGCGTGCTTGGGCAAGAGTAGTACTGGGATGGGTGACCCCCTGGGAAGTCCACGTGTTGCACCACATTTTCAATTTTTTTTGCCCTGGTTAGTGTTGCCAAGATACTTTATCCACCAAATCTCTATTACTGAATCCCACGGAACATTGGGAAAGATAACTTCGTTTCACGTAGAGGCTGGGCCTGCAAACCGAGGGCATAGGGTTTGTGACCAGGTCTCCGTCGCTGCGGTGCCCATAACTTTTGATCCGTAAGGAGTTATGTGGCGCACAGCATACCGTTAGAAAGCTCTCTGAGAGCTCTACGACGAGGGCAGCTAGCATGCTCGCTATGCCCATTTTTGGAGCCCAAAATCGAACATTTTTATGAGTTTCTTGACACTTTTCTTCTTTTAATCTGTTTTTCTGTTGCGGATCGTACGTCGTGAACTGTAAAAAGGATGAAAACCTGACTCGCGGGACATCAGAGGGCCCTACAACGTGTCGATATCACGTCTTGCAAGAATGCTGCGTTTTTAAAGTGGATGGGTTGTCGTTAAGCCCATTGGGCCTTTTGAATGGGTCATCTCTCAAGGCTGGCACTGTGAACAGTTAACACATAAAGGAATTGTGTCCTCAACATGACGGGTGCGATCATACCAGCACTAATGCACCGGATCCCATTAGAACTCCGAAGTTAAGCGTACTTGGGCGAGAGTAGTACTAGGATAGGTGACCCCCTTGGAAGTCCTCGTGTTGCGCCCCCTTTTAAATTTTTTTTGCCCTGGTTAGGGTTTCCAAGATACTTTATTTACCAAATCTCTATTACTGAATCCCACGGAACATTGGGCAAGACAACTTCGCTTCACGTAGAGGCTGGGCCCGCTAACCGAGAGCGTAGGGTTTGTGACCAGGTCTTTGTCACTCCGGTGCCCATAACTTTTGATCTGTAAGGAATTACGCGGTGCACAACATACCGTTGCAAAGCTCTCTAAGAGCTCTACGACGGGGGCAGCCAGCTTGCTTGCTGTACCCTTTTTTGGAGCCCAAAATCGAACGTTTTCATCAGTTTCAGGCTACTTTTCTTCTTTTGCTATGTTTTTCCGTCCCAGATCGTATGTCGTGAACTGTTAAAAGGATGACAACCAGACACGCGGGACATTAGAGGGCCCTAAAACGTGTCGATATCACGTCTTGCAAGAATGCTGCGTTGTTGAAGCGGATGGGTTGTCGTTAAGCCCATTGGGCCTTCTGAATAGCCCATCTCTCTAGGCTGGGACTGTGAACAGTTAACACATAAAGGAATTGTGCCCTCAACATGACGGGTGCGATCATACCAGCACTAATGCACCAAATCCCAACAGAGCTCCGAAGTTAAGCGTGCTTGGGCGAGAGTAGTACTAGGATGGGTTACCCCCTGGGAAGTCCTCGTATTGCACCCCCTTTTCAATTTTTTTTGCCCTGGTTAGGGTTGCCAAGATACTTTATTCACCAAATCTCTATTACTTAATCCCACGGAACATTGGGTAAGACGACTTCGTTTCACGTAGAGGCTGGGCCAGCAAACCGAGGGTGTAGGATTTGTGACCAGGTCTCTGTCGCTCCGGTGCCCATAACTTTTGATCCGTAAGGAGTTACGCAGCGTACAACATACCGTTGCAAAGCTCACTAAGAGCTCTACGACGGGGGTAGCCTGCTTGCTCGCTGTTCCCGTTTTTGGAGCCCAAAATCGAACGTTTTCATCAGTTTTTGGCCACTTTTCTTCGTTTGCTCTGTTTTTCTGTCCCGGATCGTACGTCGTGAACTGTTAAAAGGACGACAACCTGACTCGCGGGACATCAGAGGGCCCTACAATGTGTTGATATCACGTCTTGCGAGGATGCTGCGTCGTTGAAGCGGATGGGTTGTCGTTAAGCCCATTGGGCCTTTTGAATGGGCCATCTCTCCAGACTGGGGCTGGGAGCCGTTAACACATTTAGGAATTGTGCCCTCAAGATAACGGGTACGATCATACCAGTACTAATGCACCAGATCCCATCAGAACTCCGAAGTTAAGCGTGCTTCTGTGAGAGTAGTACTAGGATGGGTGACCCCTTGGGAAGTCCTCGTGTTGCACCCCCTTTTCAATTTTTTTTGCCCTGGTTAGGGTTGCCAAGATACTTTATCCACCAAATCTCTATTACTGAATCCCACGGAACATTGGGCAAGACAACTTCGTTTCACGTAGAGGCTGGGCCCGCAAACCGAGAGCGTAGGGTTTCGGACCAGGTCTCCGTCGCTGCGGTGCCCATAACTTTTGATCCGTAAGGAGTTACGCTGCGCACAGCATACCGTTGGAAAGCTCTCTGAGAGCTCTACGACGAGGGCAGCTAGCATTCTCGCTATGCCCTTTTTAGAGCTCAAAATCGAACATTTTTATCAGTTTCAGGCCACTTTTCTTCTTTTTCTCTGTTTTTCCATCTCGGATCGTACGTCTTGAACTGTTAAAAGGACAACAACCTAACTCGCGGGACATCAGAGGGCCCTACAACGTGTCGATATCATGTCTTGCAAGAATGCTGCGTTGTTGAAGTGGATGGGTTGTCGTTAAGCCCATTGGGCCTTTTGAATGGGTCATCTCTCTAGGCTGGCACTGTGAACAGTTAACACATAAAGGAATTGTGCCCTCAACATGACGGGTACGATCATACCAGCACTAATGCACCAGATTCCATTAGAACTCTGAAGTTAAGCGTGCTTTGGCGAGAGTAGTACTAGGATGGGTGACCCCCTGGGAAGTCCTCGTGTTGCACCCCCTTTTCAATTTTTTTTGCCCTGGTTAGGGTTGCCAAGAAACTATATCCACCAAATCTCTATTACTGAATCCCACGGAACATTGGGCAAGGCAACTTCGCTTCACGTAGAGGCTAGTCCCGCAAACCGAGGGCGTATGGTTTGTGACCAGGTCTCCGTCGCTCCGGTGCCCATAACTTTTGATCTGTAAGGAGTTACGTGTCGCACAGCATACCGTTGTAAAGCTCTCTGAGAGCTCTACGACGGGGGCAGCCAGCTTGCTCGCTGTGCTTGTATTTGGAGCCCAAAATTGAACGTTTTCATCAGTTTCAGGCCACTTTTCTTCTTTTGTCCTGTTTTTCCGTCCCGAATTGTACGTCGTGAACTGTTTAAAGGACGACAACCTAACTCGCGGGACGTCAGAGGGCCCTACAACGTGTGGATATCACGTTTTTCCAGGATGTTGCGTTGTTGAAGCGGATGGGTTGTCGTTAAGCCCATTGGGCCTTTTGAGTGGGCCATCTCTCTAGGCTGGGACTGTAAACCGTTAACACATATAGGAATTGTGCACTCAACATGACGGGTGTGATCATACCAGCACTAGTGCAACAGATCCCATCAGAACTCTGAAGTTAAGCGTGCTTGGGCGAGAGTAGTACTATATCCACCAAATCTCTATTATTGAATCCCACGGATTATAGGGCAAGACAACTTCGCGTCACGTAGAGGCTGGGCCCGAAAACTGAGGGCGTAGGGTTTGTGACCAGGTCTCCGTCGCTCCGGTGCCCATATTTTTTTATCCTTAAAGAGTTACGCGACGCACAGCATACCGTTGCAAAGCTCTATGAGAGCTCTACGACGGGGGCAGCCAACATGCTTGCTGTGCCCCTTTTTGGAGCCCAAAATCGAACATTTTCATCAGTTTTCGGCCACTTTTCTTCATTTGCTATGTTTTTATGTCCCAGATCGTACGTCGTGAACTGTTAAAAGGACGACAACCTGACTCGCTGGACATCAGAGGGCCCTAGAATGTGTTGATATCACGTCTTGCGAGGATGCTGCATTGTTGAAGCGGATGGGTTGTCGTTAAGCCCATTGGGCCTTTTGAATGGGCCATCTCTCTAGGCTGGGACTGTAAAGCGTTAACACATATAGGAATTGTGCCCTCAACAGGATGGGTGCGATCATACCCGCACTAATGCACCGGATCCCATCAGAACTCCGAAGTTAAGCGTGCTTGGGCGAGAGTAGTACTGGGATGGGTGACCCCCTGGGAAGTCCACGTGTTGCATCCCCTTTTCAATTTTTTTGCCCCGGTTAGGGTTGCCAAGATATTTTATCCACCAAATCTCTATTACTGAATCGCACGGAACATTGGGCAAGACAACTTCGTTTCACGTAGAGGCTGGGCCCGCAAACCGAGGGTGTACGGTTTGTTACCAGGTCTCCGTCGCTGCGGTGCCCATAACTTTTGATCTGTAAGGAGTTATGCGGCACACAGCATACCGTTGGAAAGCTCTCTGAGCTCTTTACGACGAGGGCAGCTATCATGCTCGATGTGCCCATTTTTGGAGCCCAAAATTGAACATTTTTACGAATTTCAGGACAATTTTCTTCTTTTTTTTTCGTCCCGGATCGTACGTCGTGAACTGTTAAAAGGATGACAACCTGGGTCGTGGGACATCAGAGGGCCCTACAACGTGTCGATATCACGTCTTGCAAGAATGTTGCGTTGTTAAAGTGGATGGGTTGTCGTTAAGCCAATTGGGCCTTTTGAATGTGTCATACCTCTAGGCTGGCACTGTGAACAGTTAACACATAAAGGAATTGTGTCCTCAACATGACGGGTGCGATCATACCAGCACTAATGCACCAGATCCCATCAGAACTCCGAAGTTAAGCGTGCTTGGGCGAGAGTAATACTAGCATGGGTGACCCCTTGGGAAGTCCTCGTGTTGCACCCCCTTTTCAATTTTTTTTGCCCTGGTTAGGGTTGCTAAGAAACTTTATCCATCCAATCTCTATTACTGAATCCCACGGAACATTGGGCAAGACAACTTCGTTTCATATAGAGGCTGGGCCCACAAAACGAGGGCATAGGGTTTGTGACCAGGTCTCCGTCGCTCCAGTGCCCATAACTTTTGATCTGTAAGGAGTTACGCGGCGCACAGCATACCTTTCCAAAGCTCTCTGAGAGCTCTACGACGAGGGCAGCTAGCATGTTCACTGTGCCCAATTTTGGAGCCCAAAATCGAACATTTTTATCAGTTTCAGGCCACTTTTCTTCTTTTGCTCTATTTTTCAGTCCCGGATCGTACGTCGTGAACTGTTAAAAGGACGAAAACCTGACTCTCGGGACATCAAAGGGCCCTACAACGTGTCGATATCACGTCTTGCAAGAATGTTGTGTTGTTGAAGTGGATGGGTTGTCGTTAAGCCCATTGGGCCTTTTGAATGGGTCATCTCTCTAGGCTGGCACTGTGAACAGTTAACACATAAAGGAATTGTGCCCTCAACATGACGGGTGCGATCATACCAGCACTAATGCACCGGATTCCATCAGAACTCTGAAGTTAAGCGTGCTTGGGCGAGAGTAGTACTAGGATGGGTGACCCCCTGGGAAGTCCTCGTGTTGCACCCCCTTTTCAATTTTTTTTGCCCTGGTTAGGGTTGCCAAGAAACTTTATCCACCAAATCTCTATTACTGAATCCCACGGAACATTGGGCAAGACAACTTCGCTTCACGTAGAGGCTGGTCCCGCAAACCGAGGGCGTATGGTTTGTGACCAGGTCTCCGTCGCTCCGGTGCCCATAACTTTTGATCTGTAACGAGTTACGTGTCGCACAGCATACCGTTGTAAAGCTCTCTGAGAGCTCTATGACGGGGGCAGCCAGCTTGCTCGCTGTGCTTGTATTTGAAGCCCAAAATCGAACGTTTTCATCAGTTTCAGGCCACTTTTCTTCTTTTGTCCTGTTTTTCCGTCCTGAATTGTAAGTCGTGACCTGTTTAAATGACGACAACCTAACTCGTGGGACGTCAGAGGGCCTTACAACGTGTTGATATCACGTCTTGCGAGGATGTTGCGTTGTTGAAGCGGATGGGTTGTCGTTATGCCCATTTGGCCTTTTGAATGGGCCATCTCTCTAGGCTGGGACTGTAAACCGTTAACACATAAAGGAATTGTGCCCTCAACATGACGGGTGCGATCATACCAGCACTTATGCACCGGATCCCATCAGAACTCCGAAGTTAAGCGTGCTTGGGTGAGAGTTGTACTAGAATGGGTGACCCCCTTGGAAGTCCTCTTATTGCACCCCTTTTTCAATTTTTTTTGCCCTGGTTAGGGTTGCCAAGATACTTTATCCACCAAATCTCTATTACTGAATCCCACGGAATATAGGGCAAGACAACTTCGCTTCACGTAGAGGCTGGGCCCGCAGACCGAGGGCGTAGGGTTTGTGACCAGGTCTCCGTCGCTCCGGTGCCCATAATTTTTGATCCTTAAAGAGTTACGCGACGCACAGCATACCGTTGCAAATCTCTATGAGAGCTCTACGACGGGGGCAGCCAGCATGCTTGCTGTGCCTCTTTTTGGAGCACAAAATCGAACGTTTTCATCAGTTTTCGACCACTTTTCTTCATTTGCTCTGTTTTTTATGTCCCGGATCGTGCGTCGTGAACTGTTAAAAGGACGACAACCTGACTCGCTGGACATCAGAGGGCCCTAGAATGTGTTGATATCTTGTCTTGCGAGGATGCTGCATTGTTGAAGCGGATGGGTTGTCGTTAAGCCCATTGGGCCTTTTGAATGGGCCATCTCTCTAGGCTGGGACTGTAAAGCGTTAACACATATAGGAATTGTGCCCTCAACAGGATGGGTGCGATCATACCCGCACTAATGCACCGGATCCCATCAGAACTCCGAAGTTAAGCGTGCTTGGGCGAGAGTAGTACTGGGATAGGTGACCCCCTGGGAAGTCCACGTGTTGCACCCCCTTTTCAATTTTTTTCGCCCTGGTTTGGGTTGCCAATATATTTTATCCACCAAATCTCTATTACTGAATCCCACGGAACATTGGGCAAGACAACTTCATTTCACGTAGAGGCTGGGCCCGTAAACCGAGGGTGTAGGGTTTGTTACCAGGTCTCTGTCGCTGCGGTGCCCATAACTTTTAATTCGTAAGGAGTTATGTGGCACACAGCATACCGTTGGAAAGCTCTCTGAGAGCTCTACGACGAGGGCAGCTAGCATGCTCGATGTGCCCATTTTTGGAGCCCAAAATCGAACGTTTTTACGAATTTCAAGCCACTTTTCTTCTTTTTCTTTCATCCCGGATCGTACGTCGTGAACTGTTAAAAGGATGACAACCTGGGTCGCGGGACATCAGAGGGCCCTACAACGTGTCGATATCACGTCTTGCAATAATGCTGCGTTGTTAAAGTGGATGGGTTGTCGTTAAGCCCATTGGGCCTTTTGAATGTGTCATATCTCTAGGCTGGCACTGTGAACAGTTAACACATTAAGGAATTGTGTCCTCAACATGACGGGTGCGATCATACCAGCACTAATGCACTGGATCCCATCAGAACTCCGAAGTTAAGCGTACTTGGGAAAGAGTAGTACTAGGATGGGTGACCCCTTGGGAAGTCCTCGTGTTGCACCCCTTTTTCAATTTTTTTTGCCCTGGTTAGGGTTGCCAAAATACTTTATCCACCAAATCTCTATTACTGAATCCCACGGAACATTGGGCAAGGAAACTTCGGTTCACGTAGAGGCTGGACCCGCTAACCGATGGCGTAGGATTTGTGACCAGGTCTCCGTCACTCCGGTTCCCATAACTTTTGATCCGTAAGGAATTACGTGGCTCACAGCATACCGTTGCAAAGCTCTCTGAGAGCTCTACGACGGGGACAGCAAGCATGCTTGCTGTGCCCTTTTTTGGAGCCCAAAATCGAACGTTTTCATCTGTTTCAGGCCTCTTTTCTTCTTTTGCTCTGTTTTTTCGTCCCGGATCGTACATCGTGAACTGTTAAAAGGACGACAACCTGACTCACTGGACATCAGAGGGCCCTATAATGTGTTGATATCACGTGTTGCGAGGACACTGCGTTGTTGAAGCGGATGGGCTGTCGTTAAGCCCATTGGGCCTCTTGAATGGGCCATCTCTCTAGGTTGGGACTGTAAACCGTTAACACATATAGGAATTATGCCCTCAACAGGACGCGTGCGATCATACCCGCGCTAATGCACCGGATCCCATCAGAACTTTGAAGTTAAGCGTGCATGGGCGAGAGTAGTACTGGGATGGGTGACACCCTGGGAAGTCCACGTGTTGCACCCCTTTTCAATTTTTTTTGCCCTGGTTATGGTTGCCAAGATACTTTATCCACCAAATCTCTATTACTGAATCCCACGGAACATTAGGCAAGACAACTTCGTTTCACGTAGAGGTTGGGCCCGCAAACCGAGGGCGTAGGGTTTGTGACCAGGTATCCGTCGCTGCGATGCCCATAACTTTTGATCCGTAAGGAGTTACGCGGCACACAGCATACCGTTGGAAAGCTCTTTGAGAGCTCTACGACGAGGGTAGCTAGAATGCTCGCTGTGCCCATTTTTGGAGCCCAAAATCTACCGTTTTTATGAGTTTCAGGCCACTTTTCTTCTTTTGCTCTGTTTTTCCGTCCCGGATCGTACGTCGTAAACTGTTAAAAGGACGACACCCTGACTCACGGGACATCAGAGGGCCCTACAACTTGTCGATATCACGTCTTGCAAGAATGTTGCGTTGTTAAAGTGGATGGGTTGTCGTTAAGCCCATTGGGCCTTTTGAATGTGTCATCTCTCTAGTTTGGCACTGTGAACAGTTAACACATAAAGGAATTGTGTCCTCAACAAGACGGGTGCGATCATACCAGCACTAATGCACTGGATCCCAACAGAACTCCGAAGTTAAGCGTACTAGGATGGGTGACCCTCTGGGAAGTCCTCGTGTTGCACCCCTTTTTCAATTTTTTTTGCCCTGGTTAGGGTTGCCAAGATACTTTATCCTCCAAATCTCTATTACTTAATCCCACGGAACATTGGGCAAGACAACTTCGCTTCACGTAGAGGCTGGGCCTGCTAACTGAGGGCGTAGGGTTTGTGACCACGTCTCCGTTGATGTGACTGTATTTGCAGCACTCAAACCTTGATATTTGTACTATATTTGTATCTTAATTTGGGAATTGTTGCAATACTTTGATATTTTCGATGCAATGTAGGATGACACAGAAAAGTGGAAAATCAGACCCAAAATAATCCAAATTGCAAGTCAAGAAGTCAAGAATGTGGAAGCACGAGAAGCAGTTGAAGAATGAAGCTCATAGAGAAGAAATTTGGCTGAAACTAGCACGAAATTGGATTCAGAGCATTGACCCAGATTATCTCAAATAGTAACCCATGTCCGTTTTTGGCAAACCATATCCGTTTTTCGGGTAAAAACAATAGTCTGAGCAAAACACAGGACTTTGTCCTATGGGCGGCGTGATTTTAGCCAAATTCCATCGTTTGGAGGGTCAAAACAGTGAAAAAGGCCTGAAGATGCTGCGGTCAACAAACCGGTCAAAATCAAAGACAAGCTCAAGTGTTGACCAAGAATTGAAGCCCGTAGAGGAAGAATTTGACCAAACAGAATGCGGAAACGGACTCAGAACGCCGAATAAACTTGGAATAGCATTGGTCAACTTTTTGGTCAACGCATGAATAGTAGCGGTCAACGCGTGAATAGTGATGGTCAACTCGTGAACAGTAAAAACTGCATGCAGAATACGTGAATAGTAATCACGTGAATAGTAGTCGCGTGAATAGTAATCACGTGAATAGTAACTGCGGGAATAGTAGGCGAGTGAATAGTAACCACGTGAATAGTACCCGCGTGAATAGTAGCTAAGTTTTCCTATAAATAGACATCAAGCCTCTTCATTTTTTCTTACAAAATTTTGAGAGCTTTGGATATTTTTCCAATATTTTCAAGTTTTGTCAAGTTAATTTTATAGTTCTTATTTAGGATTTTGCCTAAATAGCTATATACGGAGGAAGTCCTGCCTAGTGGCTCTTATTCAGGGGCATTCTGCCTGAATAGCTACTGTACAGCGGACATCCTAACGTTCATTTTTGAGCCTTTGCTCAAAAATAGCTCTTATTCGGGGGGGAAGTTCTGCCCGAATAGCTATAGAATTTCTGTTCAGACCTGGAGTTCAGAAATACGCGTTCGTCAATACGGGGGAGCCTTTCTTGACTCTCTTTTATTTGTATAAACTCGTATTTATTATGTCTGAGTAGAATTCTTATATAGGGTAGGATATTGTAAATAATGGTCTTTTAATATATGGTCTCGGATTCGGATAATTTAGTTTTAATGCAATATATGACTTGTATTAATTAAGTATTGTCTTTCATACATAATGCTTTTAAGTAGATGATATGATTGCTTTATTTTCGTGTCATATATCCATGCTTTAATAGTGAATCAATAGCTTGACAACCTTAAAGATTCCAAGAAATTATAGGTAATGCTTTTAAGTAGACCATAGTTTCTAGACTAGTAAGGAGATGTTGATTACTTATGTTGAAACAGACCTTTTACACCAGGTTGCAAGGACAGATCCATACTATGGCTATACGCTCGTAGATGGAACGGCACCTACATCAGAGTTAGTAATCGGGATTTTAATAGACTAAGTTAATTGACTAGGTTAATGCTTGTAGCTTAACCTCTTGTATAGAATTTAAGAATCCGGATGCCGAGCCTACATTAATTGCCTTATTTACATATTTGATCCCTAGATATTCTTCCGTATTTAGCTATTATTTAGCTTAACTTAGGCAATTTTGTTAGTTATAGTTTAGTTTACATTCTCGCACTTTACTTCAAACTATTTGCGAACTATTACTTAAGCGCTTTAACACTTTCACACTACTTCACTAACTTAACTAACGAGCTTCCCTGTGGATACGATTCCGCACTCTTTGCACACTACACTACAAGATCCGTGCACTTGCGGGTTATTAAAACTTGGTTATTTTGCGCACATTTATAACACACACCAAGTAGCGATCAAGTTTTTGGGTCTCGGATTCGGATAATTTAGTTTTAATGCAATATATGACTTGTATTAATTAAGTATTGTCTTTCATACATAATGCTTTTAAGTAGATGATATGATTGCTTTATTTTTGTGTCATATATCCATGCTTTAATAGTGAATCAATAGCTTGACAACCTTAAAGATTCCAAGAAATTATAGGTAATGCTTTTAAGTAGACCATAGTTTCTAGACTAGTAAGGAGATGTTGATTACTTATGTTGAAACAGACCTTTTACACCAGGTTGCAAGGACAGATCCATACTATGGCTATACGCTCGTAGATGGAACGGCACCTACATCAGAGTTAGTAATCGGGATTTTAATAGACTAAGTTAATTGACTAGGTTAATGCTTGTAGCTTAACCTCTTGTATAGAATTTAAGAATCCGGATGCCGAGCCTACATTAATTGCCTTATTTACATATTTGATCCCTAGATATTCTTCCGTATTTAGCTATTATTTAGCTTAACTTAGGCAATTTTGTTAGTTATAGTTTAGTTTACATTCTCGCACTTTACTTCAAACTATTTGCGAACTATTACTTAAGCGCTTTAACACTTTCACACTACTTCACTAACTTAACTAACGAGCTTCCCTGTGGATACGATTCCGCACTCTTTGCACACTACACTACAAGATCCGTGCACTTGCGGGTTATTAAAACTTGGTTATTTTGCGCACATTTATAACACACACCAAGTAGCGATCAAGTTTTTGGCGCCGTTGCCGGGGAAGCACGGTATAGTTTAGTTTTTGATAAAAGTATTTGTGAATTTGTTTAAGTGTTTATTTTATCCGCTTTATTTAAAAAAAAATTTAAAAAAAAATTAAAATTAAAAAAAAAAAAAAATTTAAAATTGTTTGGGAATTTTGATTGATTGGAATATGACTCATTTTAATGGTTCATCCGATCAATGTGCTTTTAATGAAACAACCCAACCCTCTATCCCAAATACTTGTGAAATTTGTTCTCAATTTGGGCATACTTTTGAAAATTGTCCCCAAAATCCCCAGTTTTTACATAGTCATTATTTTAGTACTCAGGGTTATTATTCAAACCAAAATTTGTACTCAAATGCATATAACCCGGAGCGGCAGAATCATCAAAATTCCTTTTGGGATCAAAATAATGCATCTTTTCTGCCTCAAGATTTTGAAAATTTTACATTTCAAAACCCTAATTCTTTCGAGTTTTGCGAAAGCTTTCAAAGTAATTCTTTCAAACAAAACTTTTATTATCCCAACTCGGTTGAATTTTCTTCTCCTGAACCAAACTTCGACGACAAGTTTGGCCAACTTGTCCAACTCGCCGAATCCAACCACCAATCCATAGATAGGCTACAAGACCAAATCGGTCAATTAGCCAAGAGCATAAATGGGTGGGAAAAAGACGAGCATCCTATTCAACCTGTTCTAAGTTCACCAGACCAATATAGTTTCGTTCATCAAGAACCTATCCAAAACCAGGTTGTTGAGGAAATTGAAGTGTTTAGTGGAGATAATGTGGGTAGAGAATGTAACACTAGGAATGAGGTAGATAACATGTTTGAGGCACACATTCCAGGTTGGCAAAACCAGCCATCACCTTGGAGTCAAGAAAATTTTTCTCAAAGTTTTGAAAGTCAAGATCCTGCATCTTTTCAATCTGAATCTTTTGTTGACCCTATCCTTAATCTTTTCAAACAAAATCATCAACAAGATGATTTGATTGACTCTGCTTCTCCCAAATCCAATGACAAGTATGACCAACTTTATCTACTTGTCGACTCTAATGCTCGCATACTTCAATCTTTAGATCAACATATTAAGTCTGTTATGAGCACCATTGATGAAATAACATGTGAACAGACTAATGAAATGAGCGAGGTTATTTGGGCGACATCTGATAAGGAAAATGAATTTGAGGAAAAAGATGATACAATGCCTCGTTTAGAAGGACATGATGACCTTAGTATTATTATGAATCAACCCGACTTTGAATACTGTTCAAGGAAGATGAGTGTACACACTTCCTTAGAGCCTATACTCTGTCAAGACAAGTCTACTGAGTCTATTTTAATTCCTCCATCCTTCTTATCTCCTGAAGAAGAAGTTAACGAGATTGACCGACTTTTGTATCAAATTGACCAAGAGAATGAGTCCAATGCTTCTATATCATTTTCAACTGGTTTTAACTTTGATAAAGAAGCTTCAACACCCATTCTCTCTCCTATTGAAAGTCATCTCAGTTCTTCATTTGATGCGCCTTCTTCCGTTGTGCAACTCACAACATTACCCAAGGAGGCACAATTTGGATTTGGCCCATTTATGAACAATATGTTGCATACATCTTTTAACTTATGGGTTGACCAATTGGGACATATTGTGTTACAAAAAAATATGACCCCTATTTACAATTTATCCATGAATATTTCCACACACATCACATTGGGATGGGATTTGTCACCTTTTCAAGGTGACTTGGAAAAGTCATGTTCTGTAGGAGCGATGAACCATCATCTGTTGCATGATCCTTTTCCTTTCAAAATCTGTGCTGAAACGATTATTAGGCAATATGTGCCAAAGAGCTTTAAATATAGATGGCTCTAACATTGGCGCCTGGCTGAGGGCGTAAAACTTAGCGCTACTAGGAGGCAACCTAGATTTTTTTTAAAAAAAAAATATTTTCTTATTATGTGTGTTTATTTTCTGTCTGTGTGATTTTTGTAGTCTGGCTAATGACAATAAACTTAGCGCTACTAGGAGGCAACCTAGTGTTCTTTTAAATGCTTTAATGTTTGTTTAAATTTACTCTTGAACCCCAGAAAAGAGTATAAATGGTCTGGGTAGTTTATTTATTTGCTTTATGTATTAGTTATTTTCTGTGACCATATTTCTTTTTGGTTTCTCCCCTATATTTTTGTTTTGTCTATTTAGTATAGCTGACTATTTTTGTTGTGTTGATGATAATCTGTAAAATGCTTTTTCCACTAATCTTTAATTGCAGAATGATACATCTTTTGACAAAAGTTAGTAGAGAAGCTTTGACATCAACATAGAAATGCTTCACATCAGGTGATATCTTTCCTTACTACATTTCCCTTTATACCTGATCAACCTGCGCTATAGAGTAAGAAAACCATAGGTTTGGGGATGTAGCATTTGTCATTATGTTATTACTTGCATATTACACTCTCACTCTTTTACATTGCTATTTGCTCGAGGACAAGCTAAGTTTTGGTGTGGGGGTGCGTACATTTCATAAAAAACTTTTTCAAAATATGCAAGAAATACACCATTTTTGTTTATGAGAAGAGTAGTCTGCTACCTTACCTGTTTAAAAACGATGATTTAGATGATTTGAGAACCTATTTTGTTAGCTATGTATTGTAAAAAACTCTGAAGAAACTCTGTAAGAAAAACTTTGGAGTACTGTATTCATGAGTAAACCTAGTTGTTCTTCTATTCTTCAATTGATAGGTATGTGATTATGAAAGGACTGAGATAGGATTACCGTTTGTTATGAGAACTCCTTGTGATTGAAACCTGAACCCTTATGCCATGTTTGTACAGTATGTTATGTTACTCTGTCTGTATTACACTCTAAAAAAAAAAAAAGAAAAGAAAAAAAAGGAGAAAAGAAAAAAAAACAAAAACAAAGAAAACAATGAAAGAAAAAACAAAAAAGAGTTGTACATACCTTTACTGTTGAATAAAATTTTGGTGTAAATATGTTGTAAATCTCTAAGCACCACTATCCTAGACATTGTAATTTGGGATATGTGCTATAGTGTAAAGTTTCGAGCCTGGATATCTTGGGTGATTAAGGCACGTAGGGGTCCTTTTGAAACCTGGCAACCTCAGTCATAATGGCGGGGGATTGTTGGCCTTAAAGCCCGCTACATGGGATATACAGAAAGCAAAGGAAACTGAACACTATATAGAGGTATTATTAGTTGTACTTTTATATTTCTGGCAAATGTTAAAGGGTTAAGGCATGATCAAGAGTTTGATTACAAATGTAGGTAAAAATATCAAGGTCCAATATGTTTGCATAACTTGAAAGTTGGGAATTGAACGAACTTAATTTGCTTAGTTTACTTCTAAATATGTACTCCGAAGCAATCAATAGTCGATTTCCAATAAGAGTACCTATTTTTGAAAACTATGTACAAAGTTCTCTTATCATGTTTGTCATTAATTGCTGAATATGTTTAAGATAGTAGATTGCATTTCTCATGTTTCAGATTTGGAAAGTGTTTGACAAAAAGATAGGATAGATTACTTCATCTGTTTTTTGACTTCTAAAATTACTGCAAAATCTATTTCCACATCTATTTTAAAGATAGTCTTGCTTGAGGGCAAGCAAGGTTTAGGTTTGGGGATGTTGATGTGACTGTATTTGCAGCACTCAAACCTTGATATTTGTACTATATTTGCATCTTAATTTGGGAATTGTTGCAATACTTTGATATTTTCGATGCAATGTAGGATGACACAGAAAAGTGGAAAATCAGACCCAAAATAATCCAAATTGCAAGTCAAGAAGTCAAGAATGTGGAAGCACGAGAAGCAGTTGAAGAATGAAGCTCATAGAGAAGAAATTTGGCTGAAACTAGCACGAAATTGGATTCAGAGCATTGACCCAGATTATCTCAAATAGTAACCCATGTCCGTTTTTGGCAAACCATATCCGTTTTTCGGGTAAAAACAATAGTCTGAGCAAAACACAGGACTTTGTCCTATGGGCGGCGTGATTTTAGCCAAATTCCATCGTTTGGAGGGTCAAAACAGTGAAAAAGGCCTGAAGATGCTGCGGTCAACAAACCGGTCAAAGTCAAAGACAAGCTCAAGTGTTGACCAAGAATTGAAGCCCGTAGAGGAAGAATTTGACCAAACAGAATGCGGAAACGGACTCAGAACGCCGAATAAACTTGGAATAGCATTGGTCAACTTTTTGGTCAACGCATGAATAGTAGCGGTCAACGCGTGAATAGTGATGGTCAACTCGTGAACAGTAAAAACTGCATGCAGAATACGTGAATAGTAATCACGTGAATAGTAGTCGCGTGAATAGTAATCACGTGAATAGTAACTGCGGGAATAGTAGGCGAGTGAATAGTAACCACGTGAATAGTACCCGCGTGAATAGTAGCTAAGTTTTCCTATAAATAGACATCAAGCCTCTTCATTTTTTCTTACAAAATTTTGAGAGCTTTGGATATTTTTCCAATATTTTCAAGTTTTGTCAAGTTAATTTTATAGTTCTTATTTAGGATTTTGCCTAAATAGCTATATACAGAGGAAGTCCTGCCTAGTGGCTCTTATTCAGGGGCATTCTGCCTGAATAGCTACTGTACAGCGGACATCCTAACGTTCATTTTTGAGCCTTTGCTCAAAAATAGCTCTTATTCGGGGGGAAGTTCTGCCCGAATAGCTATAGAATTTCTGTTCAGACCTGGAGTTCAGAAATACGCGTTCGTCAATACGGGGGAGCCTTTCTTGACTCTCTTTTATTTGTATAAACTCGTATTTATTATGTCTGAGTAGAATTCTTTTCTAGGGTAGGATATTGTAAATAATGGTCTTTTAATATATGGTCTCGGATTCGGATAATTTAGTTTTAATGCAATATATGACTTGTATTAATTAAGTATTGTCTTTCATACATAATGCTTTTAAGTAGATGATATGATTGCTTTATTTTTGTGTCATATATCCATGCTTTAATAGTGAATCAATAGCTTGACAACCTTAAAGATTCCAAGAAATTATAGGTAATGCTTTTAAGTAGACCATAGTTTCTAGACTAGTAAGGAGATGTTGATTACTTATGTTGAAACAGACCTTTTACACCAGGTTGCAAGGACAGATCCATACTATGGCTATACGCTCGTAGATGGAACGGCACCTACATCAGAGTTAGTAATCGGGATTTTAATAGACTAAGTTAATTGACTAGGTTAATGCTTGTAGCTTAACCTCTTGTATAGAATTTAAGAATCCGGATGCCGAGCCTACATTAATTGCCTTATTTACATATTTGATCCCTAGATATTCTTCCGTATTTAGCTATTATTTAGCTTAACTTAGGCAATTTTGTTAGTTATAGTTTAGTTTACATTCTCGCACTTTACTTCAAACTATTTGCGAACTATTACTTAAGCGCTTTAACACTTTCACACTACTTCACTAACTTAACTAACGAGCTTCCCTGTGGATACGATTCCGCACTCTTTGCACACTACACTACAAGATCCGTGCACTTGCGGGTTATTAAAACTTGGTTATTTTGCGCACATTTATAACACACACCAAGTAGCGATCATCCGTCACTCCGGTGCCCATAACTTTTGATCCGTAAGGAATTACGCGGCGCATAGCATACCGTTTCAAAGCTCTTTGAGAGCTCTACGATGAGGGCAGCCAGCTTGCTCGCTGTGCCCATTATTGGAGCCCAAAATCGAACGTTTTCATCGATTTCAGGCCACTTTTCTTCATTTGCTCTGTTTTTCCGTCCCGGATCGTATGTCGTGAACTGTAAAAAGGACGACAATCTGACTCGCGGGACATCAGAGGGCCCTACAATGTGTCGATATCACATCTTGCAAGAATGCTACGTTGTTGAAGCGGATGGGTTGTCGTTAAGCCCATTGGGCCTTCTGAATGGGCCATCTCTCAAGGCTGGGACTATGAACAGTTAACACATAAAGGAATTGTGCCCTCAATATGACGAGTGCGATCATATCAGCACTAATGCGCCGGATCCCATCAGAATTCCGAAGTTAAGCGTGCTTGGGCGAGAGTAGTACTAGGATGGATGACCCCCTGGGAAGTCCTCGTGTTGCAACCCCTTTTCAATTTTTTTTGCCCTGGTTAGGGTTGCCAAGATACTTTATCCACCAAATCTCTATTACTAAATCCCACGGAACATTGGGTAAGAAAACTTCATTTCACGTAGAGGCTAGGCCAGCAAATCGAGGGCGTAGGGTTTGTGACCAGGTCTCCGTCGTTCCGGTGCCCATAACTTTTGATCCGTAAAGTGTTACGTGGCGCACATCATACCGTTGCAAAGCTCTCTGAGAGCTCTACGACGGGGGCAGCAAGCTGGCTTGCTTTGCCCATTTTTGGAGCCCAAAATTGAACGTTTTCATCAGTTTCAGGCCACTTTTCTTCTTTTGCTCTGTTTTTCCGTCTCGGATGGTACGTGTTGAACTGTTAAAAGGACGACAACCTGACTCGCGGGACATCAGAGGGCCCTACAACGTGCCGATATCACGTCTTGCAAGAATGCTGCGTTGTTGAAGCGGATGGCCTGTCGTTAAACCCATTGGGCCTTTTGAAAGGGCCATCTCTCTAGGCTGAGACTGTAAACCGTTAACACATATAGGAATTGTGCCCTCAACACGACGGGTGCGATCATACCATCACTAATGCACTAGATCCCATCAGAACTCCGAAGTTAAGCATGCTTGGCCGAGAGTAGTACTGGGATGGTTGACCCACTGGGAAGTCCACGTGTTGCACCCCCTTTTCAATTTTTTTGCCCTGGTTAGGGTTGCCAAGATATTTTATCCACCAAATCTCTATTACTGAATCCCACGGAACATTAGGGAAGACAATTTCGCTTCACGTAGGGGCTGGGCCCGCAAACCGAGGGCGTATGTTTTGTGACCAGGTCTCCGTCGCTCCGGTGCCCATAACTTTTGATCCGTAAGGAGTTACGCGTCGCACAGCATACCGTTGCAAAGCTCTCTGAGAGCTCAACGACGGGGGCAGCCAACTTGCTCGCTGTGCCTTTATTTGGAGCCCAAAATCGAACGTTTTCATCAGTTTCAGGTCACTTTTCTTCTTTGCTCTATTTTTCCATCCCGGATCGTACGTCGTGAACTGTTAAAAGGACAACAACCTAACTCGTGGGACGTCAGAGGGCCCTACAAATTGTTGATATCACGTCTTGCGACGATGTTGCGTTGTCGAAGTGGATGGGTTGTTGTTAAGCCCCTTGGGCCTTTTGAATGGGCCACCTCTCTAGGCTGCGACTGTAAACCGTTAACACATATAGGAATTGTGCCCTCAACATGACGGGTGCAATCATACCAGCACTAATGCACCGGATCCCATTAGAACTCCGAAGTTAAGCGTGCTTGGGCGAGAGTAGTACTAGCATGGGTGACCCCTTGGGAAGTCCTCGTGTTGCACCCCCTTTTCAATTTTTTTTGCCCTGGTTAGGGTTGCCAAGATACTTTATCCACCCAACCTCTATTAGTGAATCCCACGGAACATTGTGCAAGACAACTTCGTTACACGTAGAGGCTGGGCCCGTAAACCGAGGGCGTAGGGTTTGTGACCAGGTCTCCGTCGCTCCGGTGCCCATTAATTTTTATCCGTAGGAGTTACACGGCGCACAGCATACCGTTGCAAAGCTCTCTGAGAGCTCTACGACGAGGGCAGCTAGCATGCTCGCTATGCCCAATTTTGGAGCCCAAAATTGAACGTTTTTATCTACTTTTCTGTCCCGGATCGTACGTCATGAACTGTTAAATGGACGATAACCTGACGCGCGGGACATTAGAGGGCACTACAACGTGTCGATATCACGTCTTGATACAATGCTGCGTTGTTGAAGCGGATGGGTTGTCGTTAAGCCCATTGGGCCTTTTGAATGGGTCATCTTTCTAGGCTGGCACTGTGAACAGTTAACATATGAAGGAATTGTGCCCTCAACATGACGGGTGCGATCATACCAGCACTAATGCACCGGATCCCATCAGAACTCCGAAGTTAAGCGTGCTTGGGCGAGAGTAGTACTAGGATGGGTGACCCCCTGGGAAGTCCTCGTGTTGCACCCCCTTTTCAATTTTTTTTGCCCTGGTTAGGGTTGTCAAGATACTTTATCCACCAAATCTCTATTACTGAATCCCACGGAACATTGGGCAAGACAACTTCGCTTCACGTAGAGGCTGGACCTGTAAACCGAGGGCGTAGGGTTTGTGACCAGGTCTCCGTGTCTTTGGTGCCCATAATTTTTGATCCGTAAAGAGTTACGCGGCGCACAGCATACCGTTGCAAAGCTCTCTGAGAGCCCTACGACGGGGTCAGCCAGATTACTCGTTGTGCCCCTTTTTGGAGCCCAAAATCGAACGTTTTCATCAGTTTCAAGAAACTTTTCTTCTTTTGCCCTGTTTTTTCATCCCGGATCGTACGTCGTGAACTGTTAAAAGGACGACAACCTGACTCACGGGACATTAGAGGGCCCTACAATGTATTGATATCACGTCTTGCTAGGATGCTGCGTTGTTGAAGCGGATGGGTTGTCGTTAAGCCCATTGGGCCTTTTGAATGGGTCATCTCTCTAGGCTGGCACTGTGAATAGTTAACACATAAAGGAATTGTGCCCTCAACATGACGGGTGCGATCATACCAGCACTAATGCACCGGATCCCATCAGAACTCCGAAGTTAAGCGTGCTTGGGCGAGAGTAGTACTGGGATGGGTGACCCCGTGGGAAGTCCACGTGTTGCACCCCCTTTTAAATTTTGTTTGCCCTGGTTAGGGTTGCCAAGATACTTTATCCACCAATTCTCTATTACTGAATCCCACGGGACATTGGGCAAGACAACTTCGTTTCACGTAGAGGCTGGGGCGCAAACCGAGGGCGTAGGGTTTGTGACCAGGTCTCCGTCGCTGCGGTGCCCATAACTTTTGATCCGTAAGGAGTTACGCGGTGCACAACATACCGTTGGAAAGCTCTCTGAGAGCTCTAAGACGAGGGCAGCTAGTATGCTCGCTGTGCAATTTTTGGAATTCAAAATCGAACGTTTTTATCAGTTTCAGGCCACTTTTCTTCTTTTGCTCTGTTTTTCCGTCCCGGATCGTACGTCTTGAACTGTTAAAAGGACGACAACCTGACTCACGGGACATCAAAGGGCCCTACAACGTGTCGATATCACGTCTTGCAAGAATGCTGCGTTGTTGAAGAGGATGGGTTGTCGTTAAGCCCATTGGGCCTTTTGAATGGGTCATCTCTCTAGGCTGGCACTGTGAACAGTTAACACATAAAGGAATTGTGCCCTCAACATGACGGGTGCGATCATACCAGGACTAATGCATTGGATCCCATCAGAACTCCTAAGTTAAGCGTGCTTGGGCGAGAGTAGTACTAGGATGGATGACTCCCTAGGAAGTCCTCGTGTTGCACCTCCTTTTCAATTTTTTTTGCCCTGGTTAGGGTTGCGAAGAAACTTTATCCACCAAATCTCTATTACTGAATCCCACGGAACATTGGGCAAGAAAACTTCGTTTCACGTAGAGGCTAGGCCCGCAAACTGAGGGCGTAGGGTTTGTGACCAGGTCTCCGTCGTTTTGGTGCCCATAACTTTTGATCTGTAACGAGTTACGCGGTGCATAGCATACCGTTGCAAAGCTCTCTGAGAGCTCTACGATGGGGGCAGCAAGCTTGATTGCTGTGCCCATTTTTGGAGCCCAAAATCGAACGTTTTCATCAGTTTCAGGCAACTTTTCTTCTTTTGCTCTGTTTTTCTGTCCCGGATCGTACGTGTTGAACTGTTAAAAGGACGACAACCTGACTCGCGGGACATCAGAGGGCCCTAGAACATGTCTATATCACGTCTTGCAAGAATGCTGCGTTGTTGAAACGGATGGGTTGTCGTTAAGCCCATTGGGCCTTCTGAATGGGGCATCTCTCTAGGCTGGGACTGTGAACAATTAACACATAAAGGAATTGTGCCCTCAACATGACGGGTTCGATCATACAAGCACTAATGCACCGCATCCCATCAGAGCTCCGAAGTTAAGCGTGCTTGGGCGAAAGTAGTACTAGGATGGGTTACCCCCTGGGAAGTCCTCGTGTTGCACCCCTTTTTCAATTTTTTTTGCCCTGGTTAGGGTTGTTAAGATACTTTATCCACCAAATCTCTATTACTGAATCCCACGGAACATTGGGCAAGACAACTTCGCTTCACGTAAAGGCTGGGCCCGCAAACCGAGGGCGTAGGGTTTGTGACCAGGTCTCTGTCGCTCCAGTGCCCATAATTTTTGATCCGTAAAGAGTTACACGGCGCACAGCATATAGTTGCAAAGCTCTCTGAGAGCTCAACGACGGGGGCAGCCAGATTGCTCTTTATGCCCCTTTTTGGAGCCGAAAATCGAACGTTTTCATCAGTTTCAGGCCACTTTTCTTCTTTTGCTCTGTTTTTTCGTCCCGGATCGCACGTCGTGAACTGTTAAAAGGACGACAATCTGACTCGCGGGACATTAGAGGGCCCTACAATGTATTGATATCACGTCTTGCGAGGATGCTGCGTTGTTGAAGCGGATGGGTTGTCGTTAAGCCCATTGGGCCTTTTGAATGGGCCATCTCTCTAGGCTGGGACTATAAACCGTTAACACATATAGGAATTTTGCCCTCAACAGGACGGGGGCAATCATAGCAGCACTAATGCACCGGATCCCATCAGAACTCCGAAGTTAAGCATGCTTGGGCGAGAGTAGTACTGGGATGGGTGACCCCTTGGGAAGTCCACGTGTTGCACCCCTTTTCAATTTTGTTTGCCCTGGTTATGGTTGCCAAGATACTTTATCCACCAAATCTCTATTAGAGAATCCCATGGGACATTGGGCAAGACAACTTCATTTCACGTAGCGGCTGGGCCCGCAAACCGAGGGCATAAGGTTTGTGACCAGGTGTACGTCGCTGCGGTGCCCATAACTTTTGATCCGTAAGGAGTTACGCGGCGCACAGCATACCGTTGGAAAGCTCTCTAAGAGCTCTAAGACGAGGGCAACTAGTATGCTCGCTGTGCCCTTTTTGGAGCACAAAATCGAACTTTTTTATCAGGTTCAGGCCACTTTTCTTCTTTTGCTCTGTTTTTCCGTCCCGGATTGTACGTCTTGAATTGTTAAAAAGACGACAATCTGACTCGCGGGACATTAGAGGGCCCTACAACGTGTCGATATCGCGTCTTGCAAGAATGCTGCGTTGTTGAAGCGGATGGGTTGTCGTTAAGCCCATTGGGCCTTTTGAATGGGTCATCTCTCTAGGCTGGCACTGTGAACAGTTAACACATAAAGGAATTGTGCCCTCAACATGACGGTTTCGATCATACCAGCACTAATGCACAGGATCCCATCAGAACTCCGAAGATAAGCGTGCTTGGGCGAGAGTAGTACTAGGATGGGTGAGCCCATGGGAAGTCCTCGTGTTGCACCCCCTTTTGAATTTTTTTTGCCCTGGTTAGGGTTGCCAAGAAACTTTATCCACCAAATCTCTATTACTGAATCCCACGAAACATTGGGCAAGACAACTTCGCTTCACGTAGAGGCTGGGCCCGCAAACCGAGGGCGTATGGTATTTGACCAGGTCTCCGTCGCTCCGGTGCCAATAACTTTTGATCGGTAAGGAGTTACGTGTCGCACAGCATACCGTTGCAACGCTCTCTGAGAGCTCTACGACGAGGGCAGCCAGCTTGCTCGCTGTGCCTATATTTGGATCCCAAAATCGAACGTTTTCATCAGTTTCAAGCCACTTTTCTTCTTTTGCTCTGTTTTTCCGTCCCGGATCGTGCGTCGTGAACTGTTAAAAGGAGGACAACCTAACTCGCGGGACGTCAGAGGGTCCTAGAACGTGTTGATATCACGTCTTGCGAGGATGCTACGTTGTTGAAGCGGATGGTTTGTCGTTAAGCCCATTGGGCCTTTTGAATGGGCCATCTCTCTAGGCTGCGACTGTAAACCGTTAACACATATCGGAATTGTGCCCTCAACATGACGGGTGCGATCATACCAGCACTAATGCACCGGATCCCATCAGAACTCCAAAGTTTAGCATGCTTGGTTGAGAGTAGTACTAGCATGGGTGACCCCTTGGGAAGTCCTCGTGTTGCACCCCCTTTTCAATTTTTTTTGCCCTGGTTAGGGTTGCCAAGATACTTTATCCACCAAATCTCTATTACTGAATCCCACAGAGCATTGGGCATGACAACTTTGTTTCACGTAGAGGCTGGGCCTGCAAACCGAGGGCGTAGGGTTTGTGACCAGGTCTCCGTCGCTCCGGTGCCCATAATTATTGATCCGTAAAGAGTTACGTGGCGCACAGCATACCGTTGCAAAGCTCTCTGAGAGCTCTACGACGGGGGCAACCAGATTGCTCGCTTTGCCCCTTAATAGAGCCCAAAATCGAACGTTTTCATCAGTTTCAGGCCACTTTTCTTCTTTTGCTCTGTTTTTCCGTCCCGGATCGTACATCGTGAACTGTTAAAAGGACGACAACATGACTTGCTGGACATCAGAGGGCCCTACAGTGTGTTGATATCACGTCTTGCGAGGATGTTGCGTTGTTGAAGCGGATGGGTTGTCGTTAAGCCCATTAGGCCTTTTGAATGGGCCATCTCTCTAGGCTGGGACTGTGAACCGTTAACACATATAGGAATTGTGCCCTCAACATGACGGGTGCGATCATACTAGCACTAATGCACCAAATGCCATCAGAACTCCGAAATTAAGCGTGCTTGGGCGAGAGTAGTACAAGGATGGTTGACCCCCTGGGAAGTCCTCATGTTGCACCCCCTTTTTAATTTTTTTTGCCCTGGTTAGGGTTGCCAAGATACGTTATCCATCAAATCTCTATTATTGAATCGCACGGAACATTGGGCAAGAAAACTTCGTTTCACGTAGAGGCTGGGCCCGCAAGCCGAGGGCGTAGGGTTTGTGACTAGGTCTCCGTCGCTCCAGTGCCCATAACTTTTGATCCGTATGGAGTTACGCGGTGCACAGTATACTGTTGCAAAGCTCTCTGAGAGCTCTACGACGGGGGTAACAAGCAAGTTTATTGGGCCCTTTTTGGAACCCAAAATCGGACGTTTTCATCAGTTTCAGGCCACCTTTCTTCTTTTGCTCTGTTTTTCCGTCTCGGATCGTACGTCGTGAACTGTTAAAAGTACGACAACCTGACTCGCAGGACATCAGAGGGTCCTACAACGTGTCAATATCACGTCTTGCAAGAATACTGCATTGTTAAGGTGGATGTGTTGTCGTTAAGCCCATTGGGTATTCTGAATGGGCCATCTCTCTAGGCTGAGACTGTGAACAGTTAACACATAAAGGAATATTGCCCTCAACATGACGGGTGTGATCATACCAGCACTAATGCACCGGATCCCATCAGAACTCTGAAGTTAAGCGTGCTTGGGCAAGAGTAGTACTAGGATGGGTGACCCCCTGGGAAGTCCTCGTGTTGCACCCACTTTTCAATTTTTTTGCCTTGGTTAGGGTTGCCAAGATACTTTATCCACCAAATCTCTATTACTAAATCCCATGGAACATTGGGTAAGACAACTTCGCTTCACGTAGAGGCTGGGCCCGCAAACCGAGGGCGTATGGTTTGTGACCAGGTCTCCGTCGTTACAGTGCCCATAACTTTTGATCCGTAAGGAGCTACGCGGCGCATAGCATACCGTTGCAAAGCTCTCTGAGAGAGCTCTACGACGGGGGCAGCCAGCTTGCTCGTTGTGCCTGTATTTGGAGCCCAAAATTGAACGTTTTCATCAGTTTCAGTCCACTTTTCTTCTTTTGCTCTGTTTTTCCGTCCCGGATCGTTCGTCGTGAACTGTTAAAAGGACAACAACCTGACTCGCGGGACATCAGAGGGCCCTACAACGTGTTGATATCACGTCTTGCGAGGATGCTGCGATGTTGAAGCGGATGGGTTGTTGTTAAGCCCATTAGGTGTTTTGAAAGGGCCATCTCTCTAGGCTGGGACTGTAAACCGTTAACACATATAGGAATTGTGACCTCAACATGACAGGTGCGATCATACCAGCACTAATGCACCGGATCCAATCAGAACTCCAAAGTTAAGCGTGCTTGGGCGAGAGTAGTACTAGGATGGGTGACCCCCTTGGAAGTCCTCGTGTTGCACCCCCTTTTCAATTTTTTTTTGCCCTTGTTAGAGTTGCCAAGATACTTTATCCACCAAATCTCTATTACTGAATCCCACGGAACATTGTATAAGACAACTTCATTTCACGTAGAGGCTGGGCCCGCAAACCGAGGGCGTAGGGTTTGTGACCAGGTCTTCGTCGCTGCGGTGCCCATAACTTTTGATCCGTAAGGAGCTACGCGGCGCATAGCATACCGTTGCAAAGCTCTCTGAGTGCTCCACGACGGGGGTAGCTAGCATGCTCGATGTGCCCATTTTTGGAGCCCAGAATCGAACGTTTTCTTCAGTTTCAGGCCACTTTTCTTCTTTTGCTCTGTTTTTCCGTCCCGGATCGTATGTCGTGATCTGTTAAAAGGATGACACCCTGACTCGCGGGACAGCAGAGGGCCCTATAATGTGTCGATATCACGTCTTGCAAGAATGCTGCGTTGTTGAAACGGATGGGTTGTCGTTAAGCCCATTGGGCCTTCTGAATGGGCCATCTCTCTAGGCTGAGACTGTGAGCAGTTAACACATAAAGGAATTGTGCCCTCAACATGACGGGTGTGATCATACCAGCACTAATGCATCGGATCCCATCAGAACTCTGAATTTAACCGTGCTTGGGCGAGAGTAGTACTAGAATGGGTGACCCCCTGCGAAGTCCTCGTGTTGCACCCTCTTTTCAAATTTTTTTTGCCTTGGTTAGGGTTGCCAAGATACTTTATCAACCAATTCTCTATTACTGAATCCCAAGGAACATTGGGCTAGGCAACTTCGCTTCACGTAGAGGCTGGGCCCGCAAACCGAGGGCGTATGGTTTGTGACCAAGTCTCCGTCGCTCCGGTGCCCATAACTTTTGATCCGTAAGGAGTTACACGGCGCACAGCATACCGTTGCAAAGCTCTCTGAGAGCTCTACGACGGGGGCAGCCAGGTTGCTCGCTGTGCCCATATTTGGAGCTCAGAATCGAACGTTTTCATTAGTTTCAGGCCACTTTTCTTCTTTTGCTCTGTTTCTCCGTCCCGGATCGTATGTCGTGAACTGTTAAAAGGACGACAAACTGTTCTGCGGGACATCAGAGGGCCCAACAACGTGTCGATATCACGTCTTGCAAGAATGCTATGTTGTTGAAGTGGATGGGTTGTCGTTAAGCCCATTTGGCCTTTTGAATGGGTCATCTCTCTAGGTTGGCACTATGGACAGTTAACACATAAAGGAATTGTGCCCTCAACATGACGGGTGCGATCATACCAGCACTAATACACCGGATCCCATCAGAACTCCGAAGTTAAGCGTGCTTGGGCGAGAGTAGTACTAGGATGGGTGAACCACTGGGAAGTCCTCGTGTTGTACCCCCTTTTCAATTTTTTTTGCCCTGGTTAGGGTTGCCAAGATACTTTATCCACCAAATCCCTATTACTGAATCCCACGGAACATTAGGCAAGACAACTTCGTTTCACGTAGAGGCTGGGCCCGCAAACCGAGGGCGTAGGATTTATGACCAGGTCTCCGTCGCTCCGGTGCCTATAACTTTTGATCCGTAAGGAGTTACGAGGCGCACAACATACCGTTGCAAAGCTCTCTGAGTGCTCTACGACGAGGGCAGCTAGCATGCTCGCTTTGCCCATTTTTGGAGCCAAAAATCGAACGTTTTTATCAGTTTCAGGCCAATTTTTGTCTTTTGCTCTGTTTTTCAGTCCCGGATCGTACGCCGTGAACTATTAAAAGGACGACAACCTGACTCGCGGGACATCAGAGGGCCCCACAACGTGTCGATATCACGTCTTGCAAGAATGCTGCGTTGTTTAAGCGGATGGGTTGCCATTAAGCCCATTGGGCCTTTTGAATGGGTCATCTCTCTAGGCTGGGGCTGTGAACAGTTAACACATAAAGGAATTTTTCCCGTAACATGACGGGTGCGATCATACCAGCACTAATGCACCGGATCCCATCAGAACTCTGAAGTTAAGCGTGCTTGGGCGAGATTAGTACTAGGATGGGTGACCCCCGGGGAAGTCCTCGTATTGTACCCCCTTTTCAACTTTTTTTTCCCTGGTTAGGGTTGCCAAGATACTTTATCCACCAAATCTCTATTACTAAATCCCACGGAACATTGGGCAAGACAACTTCGCTTCACGTAGAGGTTGGGCCCGCAAACCGAGGGGGTAGGGTTTGTGACTAGCTCTCCGTCGCTCCGGTGCCCATAACTTTTGATACGTAAGGAGTTACGCGGCGCACAGCATACCGTTGCAAAGCTCTCTGAGATCTCTACGACGGGGGCAGCTAGATTGCTCGCTATGCCTATTTTTGGAGTCCAAAATTGAATGTTTTCATCAGTTTCAGACCACTTTTCTTCTTTTGCTCTGTTTTTTCATCCCGGATCGTATGTCGTGAATCGTTAAAAGGACGACAACCTGACTAGCGGGACATCAGAGGGCCTTACAACGTGTTGATATCCCGTCTTGCGAGGATGCTGCGTTGTTGAAGCGGATGGGTTGTTGTTAAGCCCATTGGGCCTTTTGAATGGGCCATCTCTCTAGGCTGGGACTGTGAACCGTTAACACATATAGGAATTGTGCCCGCAACATGACAGGTGCGATCGTACCAGCACTAATGTATCGGATCCCATCAGAACTCTGAAGTTAAGCATGCTTGGGCGAGAGTAGTACTAGGATGGGTAACCCCCTGGGAAGTCCTCGTGTTGCACCCCCTTTTCAATTTTTTTTGCCCGGGTTAGGGTTGCCAAGATACTTTATCCACCAAATCTCTATTATTTAATCCCACGGAACATTGGGCAAGACAACTTCGATTCACGTAGAGGCTGGGCTAGCAAACCGAGGGCGTAGGGTTTGTGACCAGGTCTCCGTCGCTCCGGTGCCCATAACTTTTGATCCGTAAGGAGTTACGCAGCGCACAGCATACCGTTGCAAAGCTCTCTGAGAGCTCAACGACGGGGGCGGCCAGCTCGCTCGTTGTGCCCATTTTTGGAACCCAAAATCAAATGTTTTCATCAGTTTCTGGCCACTTTTCTTCTTTTGCTCTGTTTTTCCGTCCCGGATCGTACGTTGTGAACTTTTAAAAGGATGAGAACTTGACTCGCGGGACATCAGAGGGCCCAACAACGTGTTGATATCTCGTCTAGCGAGGATGCTGCGTTGTTGAAGCGGATGGGTTGTCGTTAAGCCCATTGGGCTTTTGAATGGGCCATCTCTCTAGGCTGGGACTGTGAACCGTTAACACATATAGGAGTTGTGCCATCAAGATGACAGGTGCGTTCATACCAGTACTAAGCCACTGGATCCCATCAAAACTCCGAAGTTAAGCGTGCTTGGGCGAGAGTAGTACTAGGATGGGTGACCCCTTGGGAAGTCCACGTGTTGCACCCATTTTTCTATTTTTTTTTCCCTGGTTAAGGTTGCCAAGATACTTTATCCACCAAATCTCTATTACTGAATCCCACGAAACATTGGGCAAGACAACTTCGTTTCACGTAGAGGCTGGGCCCGCAAACCGAGGGCGTAGGGTTTGTGACCAGGTCTCCGTCACTCCGGTGAACATAACTTTTGATCCGTAAGGAGTTACGCGGCGCACAGCATACCGTTGCAAAGCTCTCTGAGAGCTCTAAGACGGGGGTAGCCAGCTTGCTCACTGTGCCCATTTTTGGAGCCCAAAATTGAACGTTTTCATCAGTTTCAGGCCACTTTTCTTCCTTTTCTCTGTTTTTTCGTCCCGAATCGTACGTCGTGAACTGTTAAAAGGACGACAACCAGACTCGTGGGACATCAGAGGGCTCTACAACATGTCGATATCACATCTTGCCAGAATGCTGCGTTGTTGAAGCGGATGGGTTGCCGTTAAGCCCATTGGGCCTTTTAAATGGGTCATCTCTCTTGGTTGGCACTGTGAACAGTTAACACATAAAGGAATTGTGCCCGCAACATGACAGGTGTGATCATACCAGCATTAATGCACCGGATCCCATCAGAACTCCGAAGTTAAGCGTGTTTGGGCGAGAGTAGTACTAGGATGGGGGACACCCTGGGAAGTCCTCGTGTTGCACCCTCTTTTCAATTATTTTTGCTCTGGTTAGGGTTGCCAATATACTTTATCCACCAAATCTCTATTACTGAATCCCACGGAACATTGGGCAAGACTACTACGTTTCACGTAGAGGCTGGGCCCGCAAACCGAGGGCGTAGGGTTTGTGACTAGGTCTCCGTCGCTCTGGTACCCATAACTTTTGATCTGTAAGGAGTTACGTGGCGCACAGCATACCGTTGCAAAGCTCTCTGAGAGCTCTACGACGGGGGTAGCCAGCTTGCTCACTGTGCCTGTATTTGGAGCCCAAAATCGAACGTTTTCATCAGTTTCAGGCCACTTTTCTTCTTTTGCTCTGTTTTTTCATCCCGGATCGTACGTCGTGAACTGTTAAAAGGACGACAAGCTAACTCGTGGGACATCAGAGGGTCCTACAACGTGTTGATATCATGTCTTGTGAGGATGCTACGTTGTTGAAGCGGATGGGTTGTCGTTAAGCCCATTGGGCCTTTTGAATGGGTCATCTCTCTAGGCTGGGACTGCAAACCGTTAACACATATTGGAATTGTGCCCTCAACATGACGGGTGCGATCATACCAGCATTAATGCACCGGATCCCATCCGAACTCCGAAGTTAAGCGTGCTTGGGCAAGAGTAGTACTAGCATGGGTAACCGCCTGGGAAGTCCTCGTGTTGCACCCCTTTTCAATTTTTTTTGCCCTGGTTAGGGTTGCCAAGATACTTTATCCACCAAATCCCTATTACTGTATCCCACGGAACATTGGGCAAGGCAACTTCGTTTCACGTAGAAGCTGGGCCCGCAAACCGAGGGCGTAGGATTTGTGACCAGGTCTCCGTCGCTCCAGTGCCCATAACTTTTGATCCGTAAGGAGTTACGAGGCGCACAACATACCGTTGCAAAGCTCTCTAAGTGCTCTACCATGAGGGCAGCTAGCATGCTCGCTGTGCCCATTTTTGGAGCCCAAAATTGAACGTTTTTATCAGTTTCAGGCTACTTTTCTTTTTTTGCTCTGTTTTTAAGTCCCGGATCTTACGTCGTGAACAGTTAAAAGGACGACAACCTGACTCGCGGGACATCAGAGGGCCCTACGATGTGTCGATATCACGTCTTGCAAGAATGCTGCGTTGTCGAAGCGGATCGGTTGCCGTTAAGCCCATTGGGCCTTTTGAATGGGTCATCTCTCTGGGCTGGGACTGTGAACAGTTAACACATAAAGGAATTGTGCACGTAACATGATGGGTGCGATCATACCAGCACTAATGCACCGGATCCCATCAGAACTCCGAAGTTAAGCGTGCTTGGGCGAAAGTAGTGCTAGGATGGGTGATCGCCTGGGAAGTCCTCGTGTTGCACCCCCTTTTCAATTTTTTTCGCCCTAGTTAGGGTTGCCAAGATACTTTATCCACCAAATCTCTATTACTGAATCCCACGGAACATTGGGCAAGAAAACTTCGTTTCACGTAGAGGCTGAGCCCGCAAACCGAGGGCGTATGGTTTGTGACCAGGTCTCCGTCGCTCCGGTGCCCATAACTTTTGATTCGTAAGGAGTTACGTGGCGCACTGCATACCGTTGCAAAGCTCTCTGAGATCTCTACGATGGGGGCAGCCAGATTGCTCGCTGTGCCTATTTTTGGAGTCCAAAATCGAATGTTTTCATCAGTTTCAGACCACTTTTCTTCTTTTGCTCTGTTTTTCCGTCCCGGATCGTACGTCGTGAACTGTTAAAAGGACGACAACCTGACTCGCGGGACATCAGAGGGCCCTACAACATGTTGATATCACGTCTTACGAGGATGCTGCGTTGTTGAAGCGGATGGGTTGTCGTGAAGCCCATTGGGCCTTTTGAATGGGCCATCTCTCTAGGCTGGGATTGTGAACCGTTAAAACATATAGGAATTGTGCCCTCAACATGACAGGTGTTATCATACCAACACTAATGCACCGGATCCCATCAGAACTCCGAAGTTAAGCGTGCTTGGGCGAAAGTAGTGCTAGGATGGGTGATCGCCTGGGAAGTCCTCGTGTTGCACCCCCTTTTCAATTTTTTTCGCCCTAGTTAGGGTTGCCAAGATACTTTATCCACCAAATCTCTATTACTGAATCCCACGGAACATTGGGCAAGAAAACTTCGTTTCACGTAGAGGCTGAGCCCGCAAACCGAGGGCGTATGGTTTGTGACCAGGTCTCCGTCGCTCCGGTGCCCATAACTTTTGATTCGTAAGGAGTTACACGGCGCCCAGCATACCGATGCAAAGCTCTCTGAGAGCTCTACGACGAGGGTAGCGAGCATGCTCGCTGTGCCCATTTTTGGAGCCCAAAATCGAACGTTTTTATCAGTTTCAGGCCACTTTTCTTCTTTTGCTCTGTATTTCAGTCCCGGATCGTACTTCGTGAACTGTTAAAAGGACGACAAACTGACTCGCGGTACATCAGAGGGCCCTACAACGTGTCGATATCACGTCTTGCAAGAATGCTGCGTTGTCGAAGCGGATGGGTTGTTGTTAAGCCCATTGGGCCTTTTCAATGGGTCATCTCTCTAGGCTGGCACTGTGAATAGTTAACACATAAAGGAATTGTGCCCTCAACCTGACGGGTGCAATCATACCAGCACTAATGCACCGGATCCCATCAGAACTCCGAAGTTATGCGTGCTTGGGCGAGAATAGTACTACGATGGTTGACCCCCTGGGAAGTCCTCTTGTTGCACCCCCTTTTCAATTTTTTTTGCCTTGGTTAGGGTTGCCAAGATACTTTATCCACCAAATCTCTATTACTGAATCTAACGGCACATTGGGCAAGGCAACTTCGCTTCATGTAGAGGCTGGGCCCGCAAACCGAGGGTGTAGGGTTTGTGACTAGCTCTCTGTTGCTCCGGTGCCCATAACTTTTGAACCGTAAGGAGTTACGCGGCGCACAACATACCGTTGCAAAGCTCTCTGAGATCTCTACAATGGGGGTAGCCAGATTTCTCGCTATGCCTGTTTTAGGAGTCCAAAATCGAATGTTTTCATCAGTTTCAAGCCACTTTTCTTCTTTTGCTCAGTTTTTCCATCCCGTATCGTACGTCGTGAACTGTTAAAAGGACGACAACTTGACTCGCGGGACATCAGAGGGCCCTACAACGTGTTGATATCATGTCTTGCGAGGATGCTGCGTTGTTGAAGCGGATGGGTTGTCGTTAAGCCCATTGGGTCTTTTGAATGGGCCATCTCTCTAGGCTGGGACTGTGAACCGTTAACACATATAGGAATTGTGCCCTCAACATGGCAGGTTCGATCATTCCAGCACTAATGCATCGGATCCCATCAGAACTCTGAAGTTAAGCGTGCTTGGGCGAGAGTAGTACTATGATGGGTGATCCCCTGGGAAGTCCTCGTGTTGCACCCCTTTTAAATTTTTTTTTGCCCTGGTTAGGGTTGCCAGGAAACTTTATCCACCAAATCTCTATTATTGAATCCCACGGAACATTGGGCAAGACAACTTCGTTTCACGTAGAGGCTGGGCCCGCAAACTGAGGGCGTAGGGTTTGTGACCAGGTCTCCGTCGCTCCGGTGCCCATAACTTTTGATCCGTAAGGAGTTACGTGGCGCATAGCATACCGTTGCAAAGCTCTCTGAGAGCTTTACGACGAGGGCAACGAGCATGCTAGTTGTGCCCATTTTTGGAGCCCAAAATCGAACATTTTTATCAGTTTCAGGCCACTTTTCTTCGTTTGCTCTGTTTTTCAGTCCCGGATCGAACGTCATGAATTGTTAAAAGGACGACAACCTGACTCGCGGGACATCAGAGGGCTCTACAACGTGTCGATATCACGTCTTGCAAGAATGCTGTGTTGTTGAAGTGGATGGGTTGTTGTTATGCCCATTCGGCCTTTTGAATGGGTCATCTCTCTAGGCTGGCACTGTGTACAGTTAACACATAAAGGAATTGTGCCCTCAACATGATGGGTGCGATCATACCTGCACTAATGCATCGGATCCCATCAGAACTCCAAAGTTAAGCGTGCTTGGGCGAGAGTTGTACTCGGATGGGTGACCACCTGGGAAGTCCTCGTGTTGCACCCCCTTTTCAATTTTTTTTGCCCTGGTTAGCGTTGCCAAGATACTTTATCCACCAAATCTCTATTACTGAATCCCACGAAACATTGGGCAAGGCAACTTCACTTCATGTAGAGGCTGGGCCCGCAAACCGAGGGCGTAGGGTTTGTGACTAGGTCTCCGTCGCTCTAGTGCCTATAACTTTTGATCCGTAAGGAGTTACGCGGTGCACAGCATAACGTTGCAAAGCTCTCTGAGAGCTCAACGATGGGGGCAGCCAGCTTGCTCGCTGTGCCTATATTTGGAGCCCAAAATCGTACGTTTTCCTCAGTTTCATGCCACATTTCTTCTTTTGCTCTGTTTTTTTGTCCCGGATCGTACGTCGTGAACTGTTAAAAGGACGACAACCTAACTCGTGGGACATCAGAGGGCCCTACAACGTGTTGATATCATGTCTTGCGAGGATGCTGCGTTGTTGAAGCGGATGGGATGTCGTTAAGCCCATTGGGCCTTTTAAATGGGTCATCTCTCTAGGCTGGGATTGTAAACCGTTAACACATATAGGAATTGTGCCCTCAACATGATGGGTGCGATCATTCCAGCACTAATGCACCGGATCCCATCAGAACTCTGAAGTTAAGCGTGCTTGGGTGAGAGTAGTACTAGGATGGGTGACCGCCAGGGAAGCCCTCGTGTTGTACCCCCTTTTCAATTTTTTTTGCCCAGGTTAGGGTTGCTATGATACTTTATCCACCAAATCTCTATTACTGAATCCCACGGAACATTGGGCAAGACAACTTCGTTTCACGTAGAGGCTGGGCCCGCAAACCGAGGGCGTAGGGTTTGTGACCAGGTCTCCGTCGCTCCGGTGCCCATAACTTTTGATCTGTAAGGAGTTATGCGGCGCACAACATACCATTGCAAAGCTTTCTGAGAGCTCTACGATGAGGGCAACTAGCATGCTCGCTGTGCCGATTTTTGGAGCCCAAAATCGAACATTTTTATCTGTTTCAGGCCACTTTTCTTCTTTTGCTCTGTTTTTCAGTCTCGGATCGTACGTCGTGAACTGTTAAAAGGACAAAAACTTGACTCGCGCGACATCAGAGGGCCCTACAACGTGTCGATATCACGTCTTGCAGGAATGCAGAGTCGTTGAAGCGGATGGGTTGCCGTTAAGCCCATTTGGCCTTTTGAATGGGTCATCTTTCTAGGCTGGCACTGTGAACAGTTAACACATAAAGGAATTGTGCCCGCAACATGACGGGTGCGATCATACCAGCACTAATGCACCGGATCCCATCAGAACTCCGTAGTTAAGCGTGCTTGGGCGAGAGTAGTACTAGGATGGGTGACCCCCAGGGAAGTCCTCGTGTTGCACCCCCTTTTCAATTTTTTTTGCCCTGGTTAGGGTTGCCAAGATACTTTATCCACCAAATCTTTATTACTAAATCCCACGGAAAATTGGGCAAGACAACTTGGCTTCACGTAGAGGCTGGCCCGCAAACCGAGGGCGTAGGGTTTGTGACTAGGTCTCCGTCGCTCCGATGCCCATAACTTTTGATCCGTAAGGAGTTACGCGGCGCACAGACTACCGTTGCAAAGCTCTCAGAGATCTCTACGATGGGGGCAGCCAGATTGCTCGCCATGCCTATTTTTTGAGTCCAAAATCGAAATTTTCATCAGTTTCAGGGCCCTTTTCTTCTTTTGCTCTATTTTTCCTTCCTGGATCATATGTCGTGAACTGTTAAAAGGACGACAACCTGACTCGCGGGACATCAGAGGGCCCTACAACTTGTTGATGTCACGTCTTGCGAGGATGCTGCGTTGTTGAAGCGGATGGGTTGTCGTTAAGCCCATTGGGCCTTTTGAATGGGCCATCTCTCTAGGTTGTGACTGTGAACCGTTAACACAGATAGGAATTGTGCCCTCAACATGACGGGTGCGAACATACCAGTTCTAATGCACCGGATCCCATTAGAACTCCGAAGTTAAGCGTGCTTGGCGAGAGTAGTACTAAGATGGGTGACCCACTGGGAAGTCCTCGTGTTGTACCCCCTTTTCAATATTTTTTGCCTTGGTTAGGGTTGCCAAGATGCTTTATCCACCAAATCTCTATTACTGAATCCCACAGAACATTGGGCAAGACAACTTCGCTTCATGAAGAGGCTGGGCCCGCAAACGGAGGGCGTAGGGTTTGTGACTAGGTCTCCGTCGCTCCGATGCCCATAACTTTTGATCCATAAGGAGTTACTCGGCGCACAGCATACGGTTCTAAAGCTCTCTGAGATCTCTTCGACGGGGGCAGCCAGATTGCTCGCTATGCTTATTTTTGGAGTCTAAAATCGAATGTTTTCATCAGTTTCAGGCCACTTTTCTTCTTTTGTTCTGTTTTTCAGTCCCGAATCGTACGTCGTAAACTGTTAAAAGGACGACAACCTGACTCGCCGGACATCAGAGGGCCCTACAATGTGTTGATATCACGTCTTGCGAGGATGCTGCATTGTTGAAGTGGATGGTTTGTCGTTAAGCCCATTGGGCCTTTTGAATGGGCCATCTCTCTAGGCTGGGACTGTGAACCGTTAACACATATAGGAATTGTGCCCTCAACATGACGGGTGCGATCATACCAGCACTAATGTACCGGATCCCATCAGAACTCCGAAGTTAAGCGTGCCTAGGCGATAGTAGTACTAGGATGGGTGATCGCCTGGGAAGTCCTCGTGTTGCACCCCCATTTCAATTTTTTTTGCCCTGGTGAGGGTTGCCAAGATACTTTATCCACCAAATCTCTATTACTGAATCCCACGGAACATTGGGCAAGACAACTTTGTTTTACGCAGAGGCTGGCCCGCAAACCGAGGGCGTAGGGTTTATGACCAGGTCTCCGTCGCTCCGGTGCCCATAACTTTTGATCCGAAGGAGTTACGCGGCGCACAGCATACCGTTGCAAAGCTCTCTGAGAGCTCTACGACGAGTGCGGCTAGCATGCTCGCTGTTCCTATTTTTGGAGCCCAAAATTGAACGTTTTTATCAGTTTCAGGCCACTTTTCTTCTTTTGCTCTATTTTTCAGTCCCGGATCGTAAGTCGTGAACTGTTAAAAGGACGACAACCTGACTCGCGGGACATCAGTGGGCCCTACAACATGTCGATATCACGTCTTGCAAGAATGCTACGTTGTTGAAGCGGATGGGTTGTCGTTAAGCCCATTGGGCCTTTTGAATGGGTCATCTCTCTAGGCTGGCACTGTGAACAGTTAACACATAAAGGAATTGCGCCCGCAACATGAAGTGTGCGATCCTACAAGCACTAATGCACCGGATCCCATCAGAACTCCGCATTGAAGCGTGCTTGGGCGAGAGTAGTACTAGGATGGGTGACCCCCTGGGAAGTCCTCCTGTTGCACCCCATTTTCAATTTTTTTTGCCCTGTTTAGGGTTGCCAAGATACTTTATGCACCAAATCTCTATTACTGAATCCCACGGAACATTGGGCAAGACAACTTCGTTTCACGTAGAGGCTGGGCCAGCAAACCGAGGGCGTAGGGTTTGTGACTAGGTCTTCGTCGCTCCGGTGCCCATAACTTTTGATCCGTAGGGAGTTACGCGGTTCACTGCATACCGTTGCAAAGCTCTCTGAGAGCTCTACAAAGGGGGCAGCCAGATTGCTCGCTATGCCTATTTTTGGAGTCCAAAATCTAATGTTTTCATCAGTTTCAAGCCACTTTTCTTCTTTTGCTCTGTTTTTTCGTCCAGGATCGTACGTCGTGAACTGTTAAAAGGACGACAACCTGACTCGCTGGACATAAGAGGGCCCTACAACATGTTGATATCACATATTACGAGGATGCTGCGTTGTTGAAGCGGATGGGTTGTCGTTAAGCCCATTGGGCCTTTTGAATGGGCCATCTCTCTAGGCTTGGACTGTGAACCGTTAACACATATAGGAATTGTGCCCTTAACATGACAGGTGAGATCATACCAGCACTAATGCAACGGATCCCATCAGAACTCCGAAGTAAAGCGTGCTTGGGCGAGAGTAGTACTTGGATTGGTGACCCCTTGGGAGGTCCTCGTGTTGCACCCCCTTTTCAAATTTTTTTGCCCAGGTCAGAGTTGCCAAGATACTTTATCCACCAAATCTCTGTTACTTAATCCCACGGAACATTGGGCAACACAACTTCGTTTCACGTAGAGGCTGGGCCCGCAAACCGAGGGCGTAGGGTTTGTGACTTGGTCTTCGTCGCTCCGGTGCCCATAAATTTTGATCCGTAAGGAGTTACGCTGCGCACAGTATACCGTTGCAAAGCTCTTTGAGAGCTCTACGACGGGGCAGCCAGCTTGCTCGCTGTGCCCATTTTTAGAACCCAAAATCGAATGTTTTCATCAGTTTCAGGCCACTTTTCTTTTTTTGCTCTGTTTTTCCGTCTCGGATCGTAGGTCATAAACTGTTAAAAGAGCGACAACCTGACTCACTGGACATCAGAGGGCCCTACAACGTGTTGATTTCACGTCTTGCGAGGGTACTACGTTGTTGAAGCGGATGGGTTGTCGTTAAGCCCATTGGGCCTTTTGAATGGGCCATCTCTCTAGGCTGGGACTGTGAATCGTTAACACATATAGGAATTGTGCCCTCAACATGACGGGTGCGATAATACAAGCACTAATGCACCGAATCCCATCGGAACTCCAAAGTTAAGCGTGCTTAGTTGAGAGTACTACTAGGATGGGTGACCCCCTGGGAAGTCCTCGTGTTGCACCCTATTTTCAATATTTTTTTCCCTGGTTAGGGTTGCCAAGATACTTTATCCACCAAATCTCTATTATTGAATCCCACGAAACATTGGGCAAGACAACTTCGCTTCACGTAGAGGTTGGGCCTGCAAACCGAGGGCGTAGGGTTTGTGACTAGGTCTCCGTCGTTCCAGTGCCCATAACTTTTGATCCGTAAGGAGTTACGCGGCGCACAGCATACCGTTGCAAAGATCTATGAGAGCTCTACGACGGAGACAGCCAGATTGCTCGCTATGCCTATTTTTGGAGTCCAAAATCTAATGTTTTCATCAGTTTCAGGACACTTTTCTTCTTTTGCTCTGTTTTTCCTTCCCGGATCGTACGTCGTGAACTGTTAAAACGACGACAACCTGACTCGCGGGACATCAGAGGGCCCTACAATGTGTTGATATCACATATTGCGAGGATACTACGTTGTTGATGCAGATGGGTTGTCGTTAAGCCCATTGGGCCTTTTGAATAAGCCATCTCTCTAGGCTGGGACTGTAAACCGTTAACACATATAGGAATTGTGCCCTCAACATGACAGGTGCGATCATACCAGCACTAATTCAATGGATCCCATCAGAACTCCGAAATTAAGCGTGCTTGGGCGAGAGTAGTACTTGGATTGGTGACCCCCTGGGAGGTCCTCGTGTTGCACCCCTTTTCAATATCTTTTGCCCTGGTTAGGGTTGCCAAGATGCTTTATCCACCAAATCTCTATTACTGAATCCCACGGAACATTGGGCAAGGCAACTTCGTTTCATGTAGAGGCTGGGCCCGCAAATCGAGGGCGTAGGGTTTGTGACCAAGTCTCTGTCGCTCTGGTGCCCATAACTTTTGATCCGTAAGGAGTTACACGGTGCACAGCATGCCGTTGCAAAGCTCTCTGAGAGCTCTACTACGAGGGCAGCGAGCATGCTCGCTATGCCTTTTTTGGAGTCCAAAAATGAACATGTTTATCAGTTTCAGGCCACTTTTCTTGTTTTGCTCTATTTTTTAGTCCCGGATCGTACGTCGTGAACTGTTAAAAGGACGACAACCTGACTCGCGGGACATCGGAGGGCCCTACAACGTGTCGATATCACGTCTTGCAAGAATGCTGCGTTATTGAAGCGGATGGGTTGACGTTAAGCCCATTGGGCCTTTTGAATGGGTCATCTCTCTAGGCTAGCACTGTGAACAGTTAACACATAAAGGAATTGTGCCCGCAACATGAAGGGTGCGATCATACCAGCACTAATGCACCGGATCCCATAAGAACTCCGAAGTTAAGTGTGCTTGGGCGAGAGTAGTACTAGGATGGGTGACCCATGGGAAGTCCTCGTGTTGCACCCCATTTTCAATTTTTTTTGCCCTGGTTAGGGTTGCCAAGATACTTTATCCACCAAATCTCTATTACTGAATCCCACGGAACATTGGTTAAGACAACTTCGCTTCACGTAGAGGCTGGGCCCGCAAACCGAGGGTGTAGGATTTGTGACTAGGTCTCCGTCGCTCCGGTGGCCATAACTTTTGATCCGTAAGGAGTTACGCGGTGCACAGCATACCGTTCCAAAGCTCTTTGAGAGCTCTACGATCGGGGCAGCTAGATTGCTCGCTATGCCAGTTTTGGGAATCCAAAATCTAATGTTTTCATCAGTTTCAGGCCACTTTTATTCTTTTGCTCTATTTTTTCGTCGCGGATCGTACGTCATGAACTGTTAAAAGGACAACAACCTGACTCGCGGGACATCAGAGGGTCCTACAACGTATTGATATCACATATTGCGAGGATGCTGCATTGTTGAAGCGGATGGTTTGTCGTTAAGCCCATTGGGCCTTTTGAATGGGCCATCTCTCTAGGCTGGGATTGTAAACCGTTAACACATATAGGAATTGTGCCCTCAACATGACAGGTGCGATCATACCAGCACAAATGCAACAGATCCCATCAGAACTCCGAAGTTAAGCGTGCTTGGGCGAGAGTAGTACTTGGATTGGTAACCCCATGGGAGGTCCTCGTGTTGCACCCCCTTTCCAATATTTTTTGCCCTGGTTAGGGTTGCCAAGATACTTTATCCACCAAATCTCTATTACTGAATCCCACGGAACATTGGGCAAGACAATTTCGTTTCACGTAGAGGCTGGACCTATAAATCGAGGGCGTAGGGGTTGTGACCAGGTCTCCATCGCGCCGGTGCCCATAACTTTTGATCCGTAAGGAGTTATGCGGCGCACAGCATACCGTTGCAAAGCTCTCTAAGATATCTACAACGGGGACAGCCAGATTGCTCGCTATGCCTGTTTTTGGAGCCCAAAATCGAACGTTTTCTTCAGTTTCAGGCCACTTTTATTCTTTTGCTCTGTTTTTCCATCCCGGATCGTACGTCGTGAACTGTTAAAAGGACGACAACCTGACTCGCAAGACATCAGGGGGTCCTACAACGTGTTGATATCACATCTTGCGAGGATGCTGTGTTGTTGAAGCAGATGGGTTGTCATTAAGCCCATTGGGCCTTTTGAATGGGCCATCTCTCTAGGCTGGCACTGTGAATCGTTAAAACATATAGGAATTGTGCCCTCAACATGACGGGTGCGATCATACCAGCACTAATGCACCGGATCCCATCAGAACTTTGAAGTTAAGCGTGCTTGGGCGAGAGTAGTACTAGGATGGGTGACCCCTTGGGAAGTCCTCATGTTGCACCCCCATTTCAATTTTTTTTGCCCTGGTGAGGGTTGCCAAGATACTTTATCTACCAAATCTCTATTACTGAATCCCACGGAACATTGGGCAAGACAACTTCGCTTCACGTAGAGGCTGAGCCCGCAAATCGAGGGCGTAGGGTTTGTGACCAGGTCTTCGTTGCTCTGGTGCCCATAACTTTTGATATGTAAGGAGTTACGCGGCGCACAGCATACCGTTGCAAAGCTCTTTGAGAGCTCTACGACGGGGGTAGCCAGCTTGCTCGCTGTGCCCATTTTTGGACCCCAAAATCGAACGTTTTCATCAGTTTCAGCCCACTTTTCAACTTTTGCTCTGTTTTTCCGTCCCAGATTGTGCGTCGTGAACTATTAAAAGGACGACAACCTGACTCACCGGACATCAGAGGGCCCTACAACGTGTTGATATCATGTCTTGCGAGGATGCTGCGTTGTTGAAGCGGATGGGTTGTCGTAAAGCCCATTGGGCTTTTTGAATGGGCCATCTCTCAAGGCTGGTACTGTGAACAGTTAACACATATAGGAATTGTGCCCTCAACATGACTGGTGTGATCATACCAGCACTAATGCACCGGATCCCATCAGAACTCCGAAGTTAAGTGTGCTTGGGCGAGGGTTGTACTAGGGTGGGTGACCCCCTGGGAAGTCCTCGTGTTGCACCCCCTTTTCAATTTTTTTTGCCCTGGTTAGGGTTGCCAAGATACTTTATCCACCAAATCTCTATTACTGAATCCCATGGAACATTGGGCAAGACAACTTCGTTTCACGTAGAGGTTGGGCCCGCAAACCAAGGGCGTATGGTTTTTGACTAGGTCTCCGTCGCTCCAATGCCCATAACTTTTGATCCGTAAAGAGTTACGCGGCACACAACATACCGTTGCAAAGTCTCTGAGAGCTCTACGACGGTGGCAGCCAGCTTGCTCACTGTGCACCTTTTTGGAGCCCAAAATCGAACATTTTCATCAGTTTCAGGCCACTTTTCTTCTTTTGCTCTGTTTTTCCGTCCCGGATCGTACGTCGTGAACTATTAAAAGGACGACAACCGGACTCGCGGGACATCAGAGGGTCCTACAACGTGTCGATATCACGTCTTGCAAGGATGCTGCGTTGTTGAAGCGGAGGGGTTGTCTTTAAGCCCATTGGGCCTTTTGAATGGGCCACCTCTCTAGGCTGGGACTGTGAATAGTTAACACATAAAGGAATTGTTCCCTCAACATGACGGGTGCGATCATAAAAGCACTAATGCACCGGATCATATCAGAACTCCGTAGTTAAGCATGTTTGGGCGAGAGTAGTACTAGGATGGTTGAACCCCTGGGAAGTCCTCGTGTTGCACCCTCTTTTCAATTTTTTTTGCCCTGGTTAGGGTCGCCAAGCTACTTTATCCACCAAATCTCTATTACTGAATCCCACGGAACAATGGGCAAGACAACTTCTCTTCACGTTGAGGCTGGCCCCGCAAACCAAGGGCTTAGGGTTTGTGACCATGTCTCCGTCGCTCAGGTGTCTATAACTTTTGATCCGTAAGGAGTTACACGGCGCACAGCATACCGTTGCAAAGCTCTCTAAGAGCTCTACGACAGGGGCAGCCAGCTTGGTCGTTGTGCCCATTTTTGGAGCCCAAAATCGAATGTTTTCATCAGTTTCAGTCCACTTTTCTACTTTTTCTATGTCTTTTCATCCCGGATCGTACATCGTGAACTGTAAAAAGGACGACAACCTGATTCGCGGGACATCAGAGGGCCCTACAACGTGTCGATATCACGTCTTGCCAGGATGCTGCGTTGTTGAAGTGGATTGGTTGTCGTTAAGCCCATTGGGCCTTTTGAATGGGCCATCTCTCTAGGCTGGGACTGTGAACAGTTAACACATAAAGGAATTGTGCCCTCAACATGACGGGTGAGATCATACCAGCACTAATGCACCGGATCATATCAGAACTTCGAAGTTAAGCGTGTTTGTGTGAGAGTAGTACTAGGATAGGTGACCCCCTGGGAAGTACTCGTGTTGCACCACCTTTTCAATTTTTTTTGCTCTTGTTTGGGTTGCCAAGATACTTTATCCACCAAATCTCTATTACTGAATCCCACGGAACATTGGGCAAGACAACTTCGCTTCACGTAGAGGCTGGGCCCGCAAACCGAGGGCGTAGGGTTTGTGACTAGGTCTCCATCACTCCGGTGCCCAAAACTTTTGATCCGTAAGGAGTTACGCGTCGCACAACATGCCGTTGCAAAGCTCTCTGAGAACTCTACGACGGGGGTAGCCAGCTTGCTCACTGTGCCCTTTTTGGAGCCCAAAATCGAACGTTTTCATCCGTTTCAGGCCACTTTTCTTCTTTTGCTCTGTTTTTTCGTCCCGGATCATACGTCGTGAGCTGTTAAAAGGACGACAACCTGACTCGCAGGACATCAGAGGGCCCTACAACCTGTTGATATCACGTCTTGTGAATATGCTGCGTTGTTGAAGTGGATGGGTTGTCGTTAAGCCCATTGGGCCTTTTGAATGGGCCATCTTTCTAGGCAGGGACTGTGAACAGTTAACACATAAAGGAATTGTGCCCTCAACATGACGGGTGCGATCATACCAGCACAAATGCACCGGATCATATCAGAACTCCGAAGTTCAACGTGTTTGGGCGAGAGTAGTACTAGGATGGTGACCCCCTGGGAAGTCCTCGTGTTGTACCCCCTTTTTAATTTTTTTTTGCCCTGGTAAGGGTTACCAAGATACTTTATCGACCAAATCTCTATTACTGAATCCCACGGAACATTGGGCAAGACAACTTCGCTTCACGTAGAGGCTGGGCCCGCAAACCGAGGGCGTACGGTTTGTGACAAGGTCTCCGTCGCTTCGGTGCCGATAACTTTTGATCCGTAAGGAGTTTCGCGGAGTACAGCATACCGTTGCAAAGCTCTCTGAGAGCTCTACGATGGGGGCAGCCAGCATGCTCACTGTGCCCATTTTTGGAGCCCAAAATCACACATTTTCATCATTTTCAGGCCATTTTTCTTTTTTTGCTCTATTTTTCCGTCCCGGATCGTACGTCGTGAACTGTTAAAAGGACGACAACCGGACTCGCGGAACATCAGAGGGCCCTACAACGTGTCGATATCATGTATTGCCAGGATGATCCGTTGTTGAAGCGGGTGAGTTGTCGTTAAGCCCATTGGGCCTTTTGAATGGGCCATCTCTCTAGGTTGGGACTGTGAACAGTTAACACATAAAGGAATTGTGCGAGAGTAGTCCTAGGATGGATGACCCCCTGCGAAGTCCTCGTGTTGCACCCTTTTTTCAATTTTTTTTGCCCTGGTTAGGGTTGCCAAGATACTTTATCCACCAAATCTCTATTACTGAATCCCACGGAACATTGGGCAAGACAACTTCGTTTCACGTAGAGGCTGGGCCCACAAAACGAGGGCGTAGGGTTTGTGACCAGGTCTCCGTCGTTCCGGTGCCAATAATTTTTGATCCGTAAGGAGTTTCGCGGCGCACAACATACCGTTGCAAAGCTCTCTGAGAGCTCTACGACGGGGGCAGCTTGCATGTTCAATTTGCCATTTTTGGAGCCCAAAATCGAACGTTTTCATCAGTTTCAGGACACTTTTCTTCTTTTGCTCTGTTTTTCCATCCCGAATCGTACGTCGAAAACTGTTAAAAAGACGACAACCTGACTCGCGGGACATTAGAGGGCCCTACAACGTGTTGATATCACGTCTTGCAAGCATGCTGCGTTGTTGAAGCGGATGGGTTGTCGTTAAGCCCATTGGGCCTTTTGAATGGGCCATCTCTCTAGGCTGGGACTGTGAACTGTTAACACATAAAGGAATTGTGCCCTCAACATGACGGGTGCGATCATACCATCATTAATGCACCGGATCCCAACAGAACTCCGAAGTTAAGCGTGCTTGGGCGAGAGTAGTACTAGGATGGGTGACCCCTTGGGAAGTCCTCGTGTTGCACCCCCATTTCAATTTTTTCTACCCTGGTGAGGGTTGCCAAGATACTTTATCTACCAAATCTCTATTTCTGAATCCCATGGAACATTGGGCAAGACAACTTCGCTTAACGTAGAGGCTGGGCCCGCAAATCAAGGGCGTAGGGTTTGTGACAAGGTCTCCGTCGCTCCGGTGCCTATAACTTTTGATCCGTAAGGAGTTACGCGGCGCACAGCATACCGTTGCAAAGCTCTTTGAGAGCTCTACGACGAAGGCAGCCAGCTTTCCCGTTGTGCCCATTTTTGGAGCCCAAAATCGAACATTTTCATCAGTTTCAGGCCACTTTTCTTCTTTTGCTCTATTTTTTCGTCCCGGATCGTACGTTGTGAACTGTTAAACGGACGACAACCTGATTCGCGAGACATCAGAGGGCCCTACAACGTGTCGATATCACGTCTTGCGAGGATGCTGCGTTGTTGAAGCGTATGGGTTGTCATTATGCCCATTGGGCCTTTTGAATGGCCCATCTCTCTAGGCTGGGACTGTGAACCGTTAACACATATAGGAATTGTGCCCTCAACATGACGGGTGCGATCATACCAGCACTAATGCACCGGATCCTAACAGAACTCCGAAGTTAAGTGTGTTTGGGCGAGAGTAGTACTAGGATAGGTGACCCCGTGGGAAGTCCTCGTGTTGCACCATCTTTTCAATTTTTTTTGCCCTGGTTAGGGTTGCCAAGATACTTTATCCACCAAATCTCTATTACTGAATCCCACGGAACATTGGGCAAGACAACTTCGCTTCACGTTGAGGCTGGGCCCGCAAACCGAGGGCGTAGGGTTTGTGACCAGGTCTCCATCACTTCGGTGCCGATAACTTTTGATCCGTAAGGAGTTACGCGGAGCACAGCATACCGTTGCAAAGCTCTCTGAGAGCTCTACGAAGGGGGCAGCCAGCATGCACGCTGTGCCCATTTTTGGAGCCCAAAATCGCACGTTTTCATCAATTTCAGTCCACTTTTCTTCTTTTGCTCTATTTTTCCGTCCTAGATTGTACTTCGTAAACTATTAAAACGACGACAACCTGACTCGCGGGACATCAGAGGGCTCTACAACGTCTCAAAATCACGTCTTGCAAGCATTCTTCGTTGTTGAAGTGGATGGGTTATCGTTAAGCCCATTGGGCCTTTTGAATGGGCCATCTCTCTAGGCTGGGACTGTGAACTGTTAACACATAAAGGAATTGTGCCCTCAACATGACAGGTGCGATCATACCAGCATTAATGCACCGGATCCCATCAGAACTACTAAGTTAAGCGTGCTTGGGCGAGAGTAGTACTAGGATGGGTGACCCCCTGGGAAATCCTTGTGTTGTACCCCCATTTCAATTTTTTTTGCCCTGGTGAGGGTTGCCAAGATACTTTATCTACCAAATCTCTATTACTGAATTCCACGGAACATTGGGCAAGACAACTTCGCTTAACGTAGAGGCTAGGCCCGCAAACCGAGGGCGTAGGGTTTGTGACCAGGTCTCCGTCGCTCCGGTGCCGATAACTTTTGATCCGTAAGGAGTTACGCGGCGCACAGCATACCATTGCAAAGCTCTTTGAGAGCTCTACCACGGGGGAAGCCAGCTTGCCCCCTGTGCCCATTTTTGGAGCCCAGAATGGAACGTTTTCATCAGTTTCAGGCCACCTTTCTTCTTTTGCTCTGTTTTTTCATCCCGGATTGTATGTCGTGAACTGTTAAACGGACGACAACCTGACTCGCGGGACATCAGAGGGCCCTATAACGTGTCGATATCACGTCTTGCGAGGAAGCTGCGTTGTGGAAGCGTATGGGTTGTCATTATGCCCATTGGGCCTTTTGAATTGCCTATCTCTCTAGGCTGGGACTGTGGACCGTTAACATATATAGGAATTGTGCCCTCAACAGGATGGGTGCGATCATACCAGCACTAACGCACCGGATCCCAACAGAACTCCGAAGTTAAGCGTGTTTGGGCGAGAGTAGTACTAGGATAGGTGACCCCCTGGGAAGTCCTCGTGTTGCAGCCCCTTTTCAATTTTTTTTGCCCTGGTTAGGGTTGCCAAGATACTTTATCCACCAAATCTCAATTTCTGAATCCCACGGAACATTGGGCAAGACAACTTCGCTTCACGTAGAGGCTGGGCCCGTAAACCGGGGGCGTAGGGTTTGTGACCAGGTCTCCGTCACTTCGGTGCCAATAACTTTGATCCGTAAGGAGTTACGCGGCGCACAACATACCATTGCAAAGCTCTCTGAGAGCTCTACGACGGGGGCAGCCAGAATGCTCGCTTTGCCCATTTTTGGAGCCCAAAATCGCACGTTTTCATCAGTTGCAGTCCACTTTTCTTCTTTTGCTCTGTTTTTCCATCCTGGATTGTACGTCGTGAACTGTTAAAAGGACGACAACCTGACTCGCGGGACATCAGAGGGCCCTACAACGTCTCGATATCACGTCTTGCAAGCATGCTGCGTTGTTGAAGTGGATGGGTTGTCGTTAAGCTCATTGGGCCTTTTGAATAGGCCATCTCTCTAGGCTGGGACTGTGAACTGTTAACACATAAAGGAATTGTGCCCTCAACATGACGGGTGCGATCATAATAGCATTAATTCACCGGATCCCATCAGATCTCCGACGTTAAGCGTGCTTGGGCGAGAGTAGTACTACGATGGGTGACCCGCTGGGAAGTCCTCGTGTTGCACCCCCATTTCAATTTTTTTTGCCCTGGTTAGGGTTGCCAAGATACTTTATCTACCAAATCTCTATTACTGAATCCCACGGAACATTGGGCAAGACAACTTCGCTTAGTTGTAGAGGCTGGGCCCGCAAACCGAGGGCGTAGGGTTTGTGACCAGGTCTCCGTCACTCCGGTACCCATAACTTTTGATCTGCAAAGAGTTACGTGGCGCACAGCATACCGTTGCAAAGCTCTTTGAGAGCTCTACGACGGGGGCAGCCAGCTTGCCCGCTGTGCCCATTTCTAGAGTCCAAAATCGAACGTTTTCATCAGTTTTAGGCCACTTTTCTTCTTTTGCTCTATTTTTTCGTCCCGGATCGTACGTCGTTAACTGTTAAACGGACGACAACCTGACTCGCGGGACATCAGAGGGCCGTACAACGTGTCGATATCACGTCTTGGAAGCATGCTGCGTTGTTGAAGCGGATGGGTCGTCGTTAAGCCCATTGGGCCTTTGGAATGGGCCATCTCTCTAGGTTGGGACTGTGAACAGTTAACACATAAAGGAATTGGGCCCTCAAAATGACGGGAGCGATCATACCAGCACTAATGCACCGGATCCCATCAGAACTCCGAAGTTAAGCGTGCTTGGGCGAGAGTAGTACTAGGATGGGTGAGCCCTGGGAAGTCCTCGTGTTGCACACTCTTTTCAATTTTTTTTGCCTTGGTTAGGGTTGCCAAGATACTTTATCCACCAAATCTCTATTACTGAATCCCATGGAACATTGGGCAAGACAACTTCGCTTCGCGTAGAGGCTGGGCCCGTAAACCGAGGGCGTAGGGTTTGTGACCAGGGCTTTGTCGCTCCGGTGCCCATAACTTTTGATCCATAAAGAGTTACGCGGCGCACAGTATACCGTTGCAAAGCTCTCTGAGAGCTCTACGATGGGGGCAGCCAGCTTGCTCGCTCTGCCCATTTTTGGAGCCCAAAATCGAACGTTTTCATAAGTTTCAGGTCACTTTTCTTCTTTTGCTCTGTTTCTCCATCGCGGATCATACGTCGTGAACTGTTAAAATGACGACAACCTGACTCGCGGGACATCAGAGGGCCCTATAACGTCTTTATATCACGTCTTGCAAGCATGCTGTGTTGTTGAAGCAGATGGGTTGTCGTTAAGCCCATTGGGCCTTTTGAATGGGCCATCTCTCTTGGCTGGCACTGTGAACAGTTAACACATAAAGGAATTATGCCCTCAACATGACGGGTGCGATCATACCAGCACTAATGCACCGGATCCCATCAGAACTCTAAAGTTAAGCGTGCAGGCGAGAGTAGTACTAGGATGGGTGACCCCTTGGGAAGTCCTCGTGTTGCACCCCCTTTTCAATTTTTTTTGCCCTAGTTAGGGTTGCCAAGATACTTTGTCCACCAAATCTCTATTACTGAATCCCACGGAACATTGGGCAAGACAACTTCGCTTCATGTAGAGGCTGGGCCCGCAAATCGAGAGCGTAGGGTTTGTGACCAAGTCTCCGTCGCTCCGGTGCCCATAACTTTTGATCCGTAAAGAGTCACGCGGCGCAGAGCATACCGTTGCAAAGCTCTCTGAGAGCTCTACGACGGGGGCAGCCAGCTTGCTCGCTTTGCCCATTTTTCGAGCCCAAAATCGAACATTTTCATCAGTTTCAGGCCACTTTTCTTATTTTGCTCTGTTTTTTCGTCCCGGATCGTACGTCGTGAACTGTTAAAAGGACGACAACCCGACTCGCAGGACATCAGAGGGCCCTACAACGTGTCGATATCACGTCTTGCAAGGATGCTGCGTTGTTGAAGTGGATGGGTTGACGTTAAGCCCTTTGGGCCTTTTGAATGGGCCATCTCTCTAGGCTCGGACTGTGAACAGTTAACACATAAAGGAATTGTGCCCTCAACATGACGGGTGCGATGATACTAGCACTAATTCACCGGATCATATCAGAACTCCGAAGTTAAGCGTGTTTGGGCGAGAGTAGTACTAGGATGGGTGACCCCCCGGGAAGTCCTCGTGTTGCACCCCCTTTTCAATTTTTTTTGCCCTGGTTAGGGTTGCCAAGATACTTTATCCACCAAATCTCTATTACTGAATCCGATGGAACATTGGGCAAGACAACTTCGTTTGACGTAGAGGCTGGGCCTACAAACCGAGGGTGTAGGGTTTGTGACCAGGTCTCCGTCGCTCCGGTGCCGATAACTTTTGATTCGTAATGAGTTACGCGGCGCACAGCATACTGTTGCAAATCTCTCTGAGAGCTCTACGACGGGGGCAGCTAGCATGCTCGTTGTGCCCATTTTTGGAGCCCAAAATCAAACATTTTCATCAGTTTCAGGCCACTTTTATTCTTTTGCGCTGTTTTTGCATCCCGGATCGTACGTCGTGAACTGGTAAAAGGACGACTACCCGACTCGCGGGACATCAGAGGGCCCTGCAACGTGTCGATATCACGTCTTGCAAGGATGCTGCATTGTTGAAGTGGATGGGTTGACGTTAAGCCCTTTGGGACTTTTGAATGGGCCATCTCTCTAGGCTCGGACTGTAAACAGTTAACACATAAAGGAATTGTGCCCTCAACATGACGGATGCGATCATACCAGCACTAATTCACCGAATCATATCAGAACTCCGAAGTTAAGCGTGTTTGGGCGAGAGTAGTACTAGGATGGGTGACCCCCTGGCAAGTCCTCGTGTTGCAGCCCCATTTCAATTTTTTTTTCCCTGGTTAGGGTTGCCAAGATACTTTATCTACCAAATCTCTATTACTGAATCCCATGAAACATTGGGCAAGACAACTTCGCTTCACGCAGAGACTGGGCTCGCAAACCGAGGGTGTAGGGTTTGTGACCAGGTCTCCGTCGCTCTGGTGGCCATAACCTTTGATCCGTAAGGAGTTACGCAGCGCACAGCATACCGTTTCAAATCTCTCTGAGAGCTCTACGATGGGGACAACCAGCTTGCTCACTGTGCCCATTTTTGGAGCCCAAAATTGAACGTTTTCATCAGTTTCAAGCCACTTTTCTTCTTTTGCTCTTTATTTCTGTCCCGGATCGTACGTCGTGAACTGTTAAAAGGACAACAACCTGACTCGCTGGACATCAGAGGGCCCTACGACGTGTAGATATCACGTTTTGCGAGGATGCTGCGTTGTTGAAGCGGATGGGTTGTCGTTAAGCCCATTGGGCCTTTTGAATGGGCCATCTCTCTAGGCTCGGACTGTGAACAGTTAACACATAAAGGAATTGTGCCCTCAACATGACGGGTGCGATCATACTAGCACTAATGCACCGGATCCCATCAGAACTTTGAAGTTAAGCGTGCTTGGGCGAGAGTAGTACTAGGATGGGTGACCCCTTGGGAAGTCCTCGTGTTGCACCCCTTTTCAATTTTTTTTGCCCTGGTTAGGGTTGTCAAGATACTTTATCCACCAAATCTCTATTACTGAATCCCACAGAACATTGGGCAAGACAACTTCGCTTCACGTAGAGGCTGGGCCTGCAAACCGAGGGCGTAGGGTTTGTGACCAGGTCTCCGTCGCTCCGGTGCCGATAACTTTTGATCCGTAAGGAGTTACGCGGCACACAGCATACCGTTGCAAAGCTCTCTGAGTGCTCCACAATGGGGTTAGCCATCATGCTCGCTGTGCCCATTTTTGGAGCCCAAAATCGCACGTTTTCATCAGTTTCAGGCCACTTTTCTTCTTTTGCTCTGTTTTTTCATCCCGGATCATACGTTGTGAACTGTTAAAAGGACGACAACCTGACTCGTGGGACATTAGAGGGCCCTACAACATGTCGATATCACGTCTTGCCATGATGCTGTGTTGTTGAAGCGGATGGGTTGTCGTTAAGCCCATTGGGCCTTTTGAATGGGCCATCTCTCTAGGCTGGGACTGTGAACCGTTAACACATATAGGAATTGTGCCCTCAACATGACAGGTGCAATCATACCAGCACTAATGCACCGGATGTGAGGCCCATCCCCGAATAACGTGTCCTACCTCGATTTGCGCACCTTTGGCCTAAAATTAAATGATCGACCTTGGATTACGTGTCCTGTCTTGGTTTTCGTGCATACCTTGTCATATGTGCCTTGAGCTAGAATAGTGTGCCCTAATCCCTGACTCACGTGCGGTACCTAGAAATACGTGCCCTGACCTCGATGTACATGCGTTATCTCATTTCGTGTGCATTAACCTTGAACTGCGTGCTTTAACCTAGGTTTAAGAGTCGTGTCTTGAATTACGTACCTTGTATTGGTTTACGTACATTTATCTAGGGTTGCGTGCATTTGCATTGGAATCTGTGCATTAGTCTTGAAGTTCGTGTCTTACCTCGTAGTTCGTGTCTACCTCGTAGTGCGTGCCCTAGACCTAGGAAAGTGTGCCTTCACGCTAATCAAGAAAGCATCTTTCACAAAGCACTAGACTATTAAACAATCCTACAAAATCCACTAACAATATAATAATCCTAATTCAATTCACTAGAAGACAAAAAAATGCACCAAACACTAAACATTCTTCATTCTTTATTCCTTTTCTTTTTCACTTCCAAACACATGCAATAAAATAAGATCAATCAAGACAAAATTTCAGAATTTTCTACATGTTTGGCCGACCACTAGGTGGCATTTGTGCATGCTTATTCAATATAATTTAATTCCTAGACACATTTAGACAAACTATGACACAAATGCATAAAAAAATGACCAAAACCTCCTCAAATCTCCACCATTTTCGACCAAACCACCTATGCCCATGCTAAAATTTCAAAATTCCACCTTGAAGACACAAAAAAGTCAGATTTGGAAGCCCAAGGCCGACCAATGCTTGGATGAATGCAAAAGAGTTTTATTCTTGTCATTTCTTCATTTCCTTCTCAATCTTTCTCTCTCCCCTCTCATTTTCTCTCTCCATTTCATTTTTGGCTGAGTTCTCTACCTCCATAGCTTCTCTTCTTCACACCATAGCTAAACCAAGCAAGCCACAAGCAAAGGACCTCAACCGAACAAGCTAGGATAAAAAAATCACTCATGCATGTGCTTTGAAGACTTCTATTCGGCCTAGGTGAGCTTCTTGGCATCCATTTCTTTTCTTCATGTTATAACCTCATGCATGTGCTAAGAGATTGATCACTAAGCTAGGAAAAATAGAGAAAAGCTAGTTGGGTTGTCGCCTAAGCAAGGAGAGGGAGAAGGTTGTGCTTCAACAATGGTTTTTGAGCAACTTGTGGTTGATTGCTAAGGTGAGGGTTAAAACCTTTTGAAAACTCTTCAAAATTTCACATGCATGCTCATAAATGTGTGTATTTGCTTCTGTACTTGAGATATATGGTCGTTCATAAGCTTAAACAACCATGCATGGCAAGATCTTGGCTTGAAAATAATGCTAGGTGAAGTCGAAATTGTTGACAGCTCTCTGACCAGTCTGTTCGAGGTAAGTTTAGCTAGGAAAATGATGTTGAAAATGCTTTAAAATTGGTAGATGACTAGTTTGGACAGTTTTGAACATTTTTCCCAGAAATAGGCCGAAGCTAATTTTGACTCTAAGGTCCTCAAAATGGAAAATCTTTAAAATGTGACCAAATCTGGAAATCTGGAAAAATGAAGCAGGTTTTGGCAGATGCACTGACCTTGTAGAACGAACCATATTTGACTTAGTTAATGATATCCAAAATGTATGAAAATTGGTGTACTGCTAGATTTTTCAGTTCTGGACATTTTTTTCAGAAATGGACTAAGGATGAATCTGATCCTAAGGACCTCAAAAACGTCAATTATCGAAATGTGTGCAAATCTGGACAGTTTTGTGCTACTTCACTGTTTCGGCTATAACTAATGATTCTGAACTCCAATTGATGCAAGGTTTGTTTATGATTTTAGTTAACTTCTTAAGCTTTAATTTGACATATTATTCACTGGATTTGGATATTGTTTGATTATCCTACTGATTGTGATAAAACAGCCTATTGCAGTAAAGGTTTCACTTAGCTATATGCTTGGAAAATTGATGTAACCTCTCTTGTGGTACTAATTGCTTGGAATTGTGGTGTTGGAATGTTGTGTGGACTGTTTTGGGTACTTGAGGATGTTTGAATTGAATGATGCATGACTTGAGAATGATTTTGAGTTGACTTAGGGTTTAATCACACGGTTAAGCATGAAATGGAAACCCTAATGACTAGGTAGTCTTGCTAAGTGTTGATCATTTGGATATTGTGTGGGAATTATATGCTTAGTGGGCTGCCCGTAAATGTCTTATGTCTTCAAATGTGATTTTGACCATTGCATGTTGACAAATAAGCTTTTCTTGCACCCGAACCCATGATTGATGTCATTGCATGTTGAATAATCTTATCACTTGATCACGTGGGCTTCTTAATGAGTTATATGGCCTATTTTACATGTGTTACATGGCTGCCTGTTTAATTTTCATATAACTCTATATGCCTTTCAAGTGAAATTACCTATCTTATCGTGCCCTGCTTGTTTACCTGTCAATGTGCAATCTTATGACTGTCCGGAGGCAACCTACTTTGTTGTCCTCCTACTGTGATATATTTCATGTCTTATCGTGCCCTGCTTGTTTACCTGTCAATGTGCAATCTTATGACTGTCCGGAGGCAACCTACTTTGTTGTCCTCCTACTGTGATATATTATATGTCATGAATGTGCATTGCATACAATGTTGCAACCTTTCCTGTTGGCATGGTAGCGATCACGCACACCGGGCGGCATCGGGCTTGCCGGTGCACCCGTGACTACCATGGTCCCATTCCCTCTCTCGCTTGGGGGCTAGACTTCCTCGGAGAGTTGGGTCGTAGGATTTTGGGGTACATCTGGAGTACACCCACCTGGCGTGTTTTGGAGAATGATTTGAAGTCGGCCGCAACTTCTGATTCTGAAACTGATCTGAGAGCAAAAGCTCACTGTATCCTTTTTACTATTTGTATAAGTACTCTCACTTGGTTCCTAGAGAACCTCGGGGATGAAAGACTGGTATTTCTGTTCCTGTACTTGTATTATTGTTATATTCATGCTTGCAAAAGGATTTTCATAAGTTGAACCGGAAAATGAGTTTCAAAACTTATTTCTCGTTCCCCCTCGCTGAGTTCATAAGGACTCACCCTCTTTTATCATCTCAGGTGAAGAAGATCAAGAACAGGTACCCGAGGACGATGTGCCTAACGATGATTCCTTGGAGTGATTGCCTGTCTTGTGTGCTTTGCGTGATTTTGGCTATTTGTGAACTATGCTACTTGAAGACTATTTATTTTATGTTGCTCGTTGTTTATTGATGTAAATGACCCCGTTGTAATTTGGGTCTAATTCTAGGATTGTACTATCTATAACCGGGCGAACTTTTATTTGGTTGTTTGCTTTCGTTTTCTTAATTAGTAGTTATCGTAGGCATTCAAACCACTAGATGAACAATCAACTAAGTTAATTCTATCTAATTTCACTTAGGTGCTCATTTGCAAACTAAAGGATAATAGGTACTTGCATGATAGGAAATTGACAAATAAACGGGACATAGTTATCATGTTAGGCTTATTAACCAAACGAGACTTTCAAGATAAACTAGTAGGCCAATCGGTTGGTGACAAATAAGAGTCCTTAATGGATTGGGTTAATGATTGGAATAATTGAGGCGTTTAGAGAATTAGGTCAAACCAAAGAGCCCAATTACAGCCGTTATACTGCCGGTTTACCGAAAAATTTTGGAGTTTAGGCCAAGACGTTAAGTGTTAAATATTCATGAACGGTTAAGTACGAGACGTGACTTGAATGTTTAGATCATACCCCATTCTAACCTTTATAGGCCGGGTTGGGGCGTGACACCGGATCCCATCAGAACTTCGAAGTTAAGCGTGTTTGGGCGAGAGTAGTACTAGGATGGGTGACCCCCTGGGAAGTCCTCGTTTGCACCCCCTTTTCAATTTTTTTTGCCCTGGTTAGGGTTGCCAAGATACTTTATCCAACAAATCTCTATTACAGAATCCCACGGAACATTGGGCTAGACAACTTCGTTTCACGTAGAGGCTGGGCCCGCAAACCAAGGGCGTAGGGTTTGTGACCAGGTCTCCGTCGCTCCGGTTTTGATAACTTTTGATCCGTAAGGAGTTATGCAGCGCACAGCATACCGTTGCAAAGCTCTTTGAGAGCCCTACGATGGGGGTAGCTAGCATGCTCGTTGTGCCCGTTTTTGGAGCCCAAAATCGCACGTTTTCATCAGTTTCAGGACACTTTTATTCTTTTGCTCTGTTTTTCCATCCCGGATCGTACGTCGTGAACTGTTAAAAGGACGACAACCTGACTCGCGGGACATCAGGGGGCCCTACAACGTGTCGATATCACGTCTTGCCAGGATGCTGCGTTGTTGAAGCGAATGGGTTGTTGTTAAGCCCATTGGGCCTTTTGAATGGGCCATCTCCCTAGGCTGGGACAGTGAACAGTTAACACATAAAGGAATTGTGCCCTCAACATGACGGGTGCGATAATACCAGCACTAAAGCACCGGATCCCATCAGAACTTTGAAGTTAAGCGTTGATGGCCGAGAGTAGTAATAGGATGGGTGACCCCCTGGGAATTCTTTGTGTTGCACCCCTTTTCAATTTTTTTGCCCTGATTAAGGTTGTCAAGATACTTTATCCACCAAATCTCTATTACTGAATCCCATGGAACATTGGGCAAGACAACTTCGCTTCACGTAGAGGCTGGGCCCGTAAACCGAGGGCGTAGGGTTTGTGACCAGGTCTTCATCGCTCCGTTGCCCATAACTTTTGATCCGTAAGGAGTTACACGGCGCACAGCATACCGTTGCAAAGTTCTCTGAGAGCTCTACGACGGGGGAAGCCAGCTTGCTCCCTGTGCACTTTTTGGAGCCCAAAATCAAACGTTTTCATCAGTTTCAGGCCACTTTTCTTCTTTTGCTCTGTTTTTCCGTCCCGGATCATATGTCGTGAACTGTTAAAAGGACGACAACCTGGCATGCTGGACATCAGAGGGCCCTACAACGTGTCGATATAACGTCTTGCGAGGATCCTGCGTTGTTGTAGCGGATGGGTTGTCGTTAAGCCCATTGGGCCTTTTGAATGGGCCATCTCTCTAGGCTGGGACTGTGAACAGTTAACACATAAACGAATTTTGCCCTCAACATGACGGGTGCAATCATACCAGCACTAATGCACCGGATCATATCAGAACTCCGAAGTTAAGCGTGTTCGGGCGAGAGTAGTACTAGGATGGGTGACCCCGTGGGAAGTCCTCGTGTTGCGCCCCCTTTTCAATTTTTTTTGCTCTGGTTAGGGTTGCCAAGATATTTTATCCACCAAATCTCTATTATTGAATCCCACGGAACATTGCGCAAGACAACTTCGCTTCACGTAAAGGCTGGGCCAGCAAACCGCGGGCGTAAGGTTTGTGACCAGGTCTCCGGCGATCCGGTGCCCATAACTTTTGATCCGTAAGGAGTTACGCGGCGCACAGTATACAGTTCCAAAGCTTTCTGAGAGTTCTACGACGGGGGAAGCCAGCTTGCTCGCTGTGCCCATTTTTGGAGTCCAAAATCGAACGTTTTCATCAGTTTCAGGCCATTTTTATTCTTTTGCTATATTTTTCCGTCCTGGATCATATGTCGTGAACTGTTAAAAGGACGACATCCTGACTCGCGGGATATCAGAGGGCCCTACAACGTGTCGATATCACGTCTTGCAAGGATGCTGTGTTGTTGAAGCGGATGGGTAGTCGTTGAACCCATTGGGCCTTTTGAATGGGCCAACTATCTAGGTTGGGACTGTGAATAGTTAACACATAAAGGAATTGTGTCCTCAACATGACGGGTGCGATCATACCAGCACTAATGCACCGGATCCCATCAGAACTTTGAAGTTAAGCGTGCTTGAGCGAGAGTAGTACTAGGATGGGTGACCCCCTGGGAAGTCCTCGTGTTGTACCCCCTTTTCAATTTTTTTTGCCCTGGTTAGGGTTGTCAAGATACTTTATCCACCAAATCTCTAATACTGAATCCCACGGAACATTGGGCAAGACAACTTCGCATCACGTAGAGGCTGGGCCCATAAACCGAGGGCGTAGGGTTTGTGTCCAAGTCTCCGTCGCTCCATTGCCCATAACTTTTGATCCATAAGGAGTTACGCGGCGCACAGCATACCGTTGCAAAGTTCTCTGAGAGCTCTACGACGGGGGCAGCCAGCTTGCTCACTGTGCACTTTTTGGAGCCCAAAATCGAACATTTTCATCAGTTTCAGGCCACTTTTCTTCTTTTTCTCAATTTTTCTGTCCCGGATCATACGTCGTGAACTGTTAAAAGGAAAACAACCTGACACGCGGGACATTAGAGGGTCCTACAATGTGTCGATATAACATCTCGCGAGGTTACTGCATTGTTGAAGCGGATGGGTTGTCGTTAACCCCATTGGGCCTTTTGAATGGGCCATCTCTCTAGGCTGGGACTGTGAACAGTTAACACATATAGGAATTGTGCACTCAACATGACGGGTGCGATCATACCAGCACTAATGCATCAGATCATATCAGAACTCCGGAGCTAAGCGTGTTTGGGCGAGAGTCGTACTAGGATGGGTGACCCCCTGGGAAGTCCTCGTGTTGCACCCCATTTTCAATTTTTTTTGCTCTGGTTAGGGTTGCCAAGATACTTTATCCACCAAATCTCTATTACTTAATCCCACGGAACATTGGGCAAGACAACTTCGCTTCACGTAGAGGCTGGGCCCGCAAACCGAGGGCGTAGGGTTTGTGACTAGGTGTCCGTCGCTCCGGTGCCCATAACTTTTGATCCGTAAGGAGTTTCGCGGCGCACAGCATACCGTTGCAAAGCTCTCTGAGAGCTCTATGATGGGGGCAGCCAACTTGCTCGCTGTGCCTGTTTTTGGAGCCCAAAATCGAACATTTTCATCAGTTTCAGGCCATTTTTCTTCTTTTGCCCTGTTTTTCCGTCACGGATCATACGTCGTGAACTGTTAAAAGGACGACATCCTGACTCGCGGGACATCAGAGGGCGCTACAATGTGTCGATATCACGTCTTGCGAGGGTGCTGCGTTGTTGAAGCGGATGGGTTGTCGTTAAGCCCATTGGGCCTTTTGAATGGGCCATCTCTCTAGGCTGGAACTGTGAACACTTAACACATAAAGAAATTGTGCCCTCAACATGACGGGTGCGATCATACCAGCACTAATGCACTGGATCATATCAGAACTCCGAAGTTCAGCGTGTTTGGGCGATAGTAGTACTAGGATGGGTGACCCCCTGGGAAGTCCTCGTGTTGCACCCCCTTTTCAATTTTTTTTGCCATGGTTAGGGTTGCCAAGATACTTTATCCACCAAATCTCTATTACTGAATCTCATGGAACATTGGGCAAGACAACTTCGCTTCATGTAGAGGTTGGGCCCGCAAACCGCGGGCGTAGGGTTTGTGACCAGGTCTCCGTCGCTCCGGTGCCCATAACTTTTGATCCGTAAGGAGTTACGCGGCGCACAACATACCGTTGCAAAGATCTCTGAGAGCTCTACAACGGGGGCAGCCAGCTTGCTCGCTGTGCCCATTTTTGGAGCCCAAAAATGAACTTTTTCAAAAGTTTCAAGCCACATTTCTACTTTTACTCTGTTTTTCTGTGCCGGATCGTACGTCGTGAACTGTTAAAAGGACGACAACCTGACTCGCGGGACATCAGAGGGCCCTACAATGTGTCGATATCATGTCTTGCCAGGATGTTGCGTTGTTGAAGCGGATGGGTTGTCATTAAGCCCATTGGGCCTTTTGAATGGTCCATCTCTCTAGGTTGGGACTGTGAACAGTTAACACATAAAGGAATTGTGCCCTCAACATGACGGGTGCGATCATACTAGCACTAATGCACCGGATCCCATCAGAACTTCGAAGTTAAGCATGCTTGGGCGAGAGTAGTACTAGGATGGGTGACCCCCGGCGTTCGTGAAACGCTATCGTGCCTGAAGTTGCAACCCCCAAGTAGCTCACAAGTATGCTCAGGTAATCACATAATGAGAGTACGACATAGCAGGCCGTCTCTCGTACATATATCCATGTAGATATTAAAAATAAATCATTAAGGTGGATAATAATTTATACATGTTACAAGTAGGTAGTGATCTTGGTGAATAACAAGCAAGTAGTTGAATACGTAATTAAAACAGTAAGATAGACAACTCTTTACTATAACCCTAGTTAAGCAACATGATATGTATACCTGATTTATAATTCTAGTTCATAAGGTCTTATATTAGACCAAGTTGTTTGTCCTGGTTAAGAATTTATGTTATTATAGAATTTATTATCTACCCTCCTTGCTATAGTCTTCTTCTAAGAGTAAATATAGTTAACAGATTGTTGACTTAGCTCATGAAATTTTAGTAGTAGACATTATCAATTCTTACTTGACTACAGAATGGCCATAACCTACTTAACTTCTCATCCACTACTACTTGATTTATAATACCGTATATTTCTTATCAAAACTTAAATATAGGCTCCCATATAATAGGTAGTATACACATTTAATATATATTATAAGGTATAACCTTCTAGCTTGGCTTTACGAGAGGACATCTTTTATTCTTAACAAATAACAATCTGCTCATTTAAAATCACAAACCCATGTATATAATTTATTTAAAAGTCACTCTCAACCAATCATAAATATAGTTATGTATTGAGAGGAGATTGTTAACTAGACTATACTAGTAAGTCTATGTGTCATGCTTTCACAGTTAATTAATGTATAATTTAGCTATAATGCTCTAACAGACCCACACGATTAACTCTACATATATAATAGGAGTTAACAATGTATTTTAAAAGTTAGAACCCACACCCTTACATATATAGAACGAAGTCATGGCATAAGACATAAAATAATATTAGCTCTTCATATAATCAAATACTTGTAATCAACAAAAGAATTCAGTAATGCTTTCTAGTCAAAAGACCCGCACAACTATGTTCATGTTATAAGCTAAATATAAAATAGTGTCAGCTAAGCTTAATTAAATAAAATCAGCCTTGCACTTTAAAAGAAACCCGCACCTGTGAATTGCTTGTCAAACTCGTCAAAGAAAAGAAATATAAAAAGGCTAATAAGAGATTTGGTTGTGTGTGTTCTAACCGAAGCTTAACAATCCTTTATATAGTGCCTAGGACTCAATCTGATTGGTTCCTATTCCACTTGAGTGAAGAAAGCAGCTGCGCGTTTTATTGTCAAGAAATTACTTCATGCAAGTTGACACCTCCTACTTCCAGCATGCTGATTCAAAGCTTAGTTCCTCTATCCTATTGACAGCACTAATGTTCTATTATGGTAACTAATTCCAAGTTGCTGCGTGTTTAATTAAAATCATGCAGCCACTCGGGAATGGACAGTTAAAACATTTTAGTTGCCACGTCGTCTACCTAACAAAAATGCTAACATGCGAGAATACACACGTTTAATTCTTGTGATACTCGAGTAAACCCAAGCTGTTGCGTGCCATGTTTATAAGAGAACTTATCTCATACAACCCTATAGAAAATGGACAGCAAAGACGCAAGGCTTATAGCTGCACGTAGCTGGCACTTTGTTTAGAAATAATTTGGTTTATAAACTTCTATGCTGCTGCGTGTCTTCTTCTGGTGCATGGCTCCATGCAAGACTACAAGTAGTCTTATGATAGGAGCTTAAGCAAGCTAGTGGTAGCAGAGTGATTGGCTTCCAAAATTGCACAGGTTAATCTATTTTCCAACAAATCAGCACTTATAACAATTGTATTAAAATCTTTAAAGGGTAAACCGAAATGACCAAGCTAATTGGATACTAATTGCTCATGCTTATCTTCCTACGTGCAAACCGCTGATTAGAAGAGGAAAACTTTTCACTCACGTTAATGATGGCTAATTCGTTATTTAGCTAAAATGTTGACACTAATATAACAATAATTAATTTTCTTTGTTTAGAAATGCTAGAATGACTACTTAAAAATTGTCAAACCCTATCAACTAATTATAGTACTACTTTTATTCTATAATTTGAGTAAATCCTAGCTAATGCTATACAAATTATTAAATACAAAGAGTAATTAAAATATAGTACCTTATTTCTACCAGCAAGGTTTTCTTTTATTTGAGCTGAATGCCTAATTTTAATATACTAGCTAATACACGCCCTAGTTAAATTTAGTTCTTATCACCGAGCATATTAATAATACTCAAATAATATAATAGTGCTTGGAATTAAGTGCAGGTTCTTACATTTTTCCCTTCTTACAAAAATTTTGTCCTCGAAATTTACTTACCTAGTAAATAATCCAGGAAATTGCCGCATCATTTCATCTTTTTGTTCCCATGTGGCTTCTTTGAGCCCGTGGTGATTCCAAAGAACCTTTACCATCGGTATTGTTTTAGATCTCAACTCCCGATTTTGTGTATCCAGGATTCGAACGGGTGTTTCCTTGTAAGACAGATCCCCATGTAACTTCAACGGTCCTATTTTCAATACATGGGAGGGATCGGGGTGATATTTCCTTAAGAATGATATATGGAACACATCGTGGAGGTTGGCTAGTTCTGGGGGTAAACTCAATTGGTAAGCTAGTTTCCCAATTTTATCTATAATCTCAAATGGTCCAATATATCGTGGACTTAATTTCCCTCCCTTACCATGCCGAATTAATCCTTTGCGAGGTGACAACTTCAAGAATACCAAGTTACCAATTTCAAACTCCAAATCTCATCTGCATTTATCGGCATCACTCTTTTGCCGACTTTGGGCAGTTAACATCCTTTTTCGGATCAAATGGATATTTGCTATTTTCTCTTCTAGTTCCGTCAATATGGTCGGGTCCATAGTCTTCATTTCTCCGACTTCATCCCAATATAAAGGGGATCTACACTTCCTTCCGTACAAGGCTTCATATGGAGCCATGCCAATAGTGGCCTGATAGCTGTTGTTATAGGCAAACTCAGCCAAAGGCAGATGCTTTTCCCAATTTTTTCCAAAATCCAAAACGCAGGCTCTCAACATATCCTCCAAGATTTGGATTGTTCTTTCGGATTGCCCATCTGTTTGGGGATGGTAAGTTGTGCTGAAGCTTAACTTGGTACCCAAAGCGGCCTGCAACTTCTGCCAAAGTCTAGATGTATATCGGGGATCCCTATCTGACACAATACTTGCGGGTACCCCATAGAGTCTTACAATGTTTGCCACATATAAATCAGTAAGCTTAGCTATCTTATCTTCCATATTCATGGCAGTAAAATGGGCGGTCTTAGTCAATCGATCTACTACCACCCAGATAGCGTCGCATCCTCGAGGAGATTTGGGTAATCCCATGACAAAATCCATAGTCATATGTTCCCATTTCTATTGAGGTATTTCCAGCGGTTGCAGTAATCCGGCAGGTCTTTGATGTTCCGCTTTTACCCGTTGACAGGTTAGGCACCGAGTTATGTATTCCGCTATTTCCCTTTTCATATTTCTCCACCAATAGTATTGTTTCAAATCGCGGTACGTCTTGGTTCCTCCAGGATGAATAGTATACTTGGAAGTATGAGCTTCCTCAAGAATTTTCCTTTTCAATTCTGGGTTATTCGGTACACAAACCCGATTCCTAAACCTCCATAACCCATCTTGATGTAATTTGAGATCAATATTGCCTACTTCAACCTTTTGGAACTGAGGATCTTGTTTTTGCGCTTCTTGTAATTGTGACAACAAGTCCAAATGTATTTGCAAATAGGCGCACTACACCCTGTTGTTTTCTTCCTCAGATTTCCTCAAATTGGGAATCACCAAACTTGTCTTTCGACTCAGAGCATCTGCTACAATGTTTGCCTTTCCTGGTACATAGTTAATGGAACAATCATAATCATTCAATAACTCCATCCATCTTCGCTGCCTCATATTAAGTTCCTTTTGTGAGAAAAGGTATTTTAAACTTTTATGATCTGTGAATATTTCAAATTTACTTCCCCATAAGTAATGTCTCCATTTCTTCAAGGCGAACACAATAACGGCTAATTCCAAATCATGTGTAGGGTAATTCACCTCGTAGGATTTCAATTTTCGGGAAGCATAAGCAATCACCCAACTATCTTGCATTAGCACACAGCCCAGGCCTTCCTTCGAGGCATTGCTATAGATAATGTAATTTTTATCTCCTTCCGGTAGAGTCAAGACGGGTGCGGTAGTCAATCTGTTTTTCAATTCTTGAAAACTACCTTCACATTTGTTGTCCCATTCAAATACCGTTCTCTTCTGTGTAAGCTTAGTAAGTGGTCCTGCTATCTTCGAGAAATCCTTAACAAAACGTCGATAGTAACCTACCAAACCTAGAAAACTTCGCACCTCAATAACATTTTTTGGCTTCTTCCAAGATGATATCACTTCAATTTTTGTTGGGTCTACTGCTAAACCATCTTGAGAGATGATGTGTCCCAAAAAGGACACATGTTGAAGCCAAAACTCACATTTACTGAACTTGGCATACAATTGATGCTCCCGGAGCGTTTGCAGCACCAGATGTAAATGCTGCTCGTGCTCTTTTTCTGTCTTAGAGTAGACTAGTATGTCATCTATAAATATTACCACGAATTGATCCAGGTAAGAGCGAAATATCCGATGCATCATATCCATAAAGGCTGCGGGTGCATTAGTCAGCCCAAAAGGCATTACAACAAACTCATAGTGCCCATACCGAGTTCGAAAAGCACTCTTGGGTATATCCTCCTTCTTAATCTGTAGTTGATGGTAACCCTGTCTTAGGTCAAATTTAGAGAACACTTTTGCTCCTTGTAATTGATCAAACAGTTCATCAATTAAAGGTAGAGGATACTTGTTCTTAATTGTTACTTGATTCAAACCTCGGTAATCAATACACAACCTCAAGGAACCATATTTCTTCTTAACAAACAGCACTGGCACCCCCCATGGTGAAGAACTAGGTTGAATAAACCCCTTTTCCACCAAGTTCTGCAGCTGTATTTTCAGTTCTTTCAACTCCGCTGGAGCCATTCTATAGGGGGCCCTAGAGATTGGTTGAGTTCCGGGTAGTAATTCAATGGTAAAATCAATTTCCCGTTTTGGTGGTAACCGAGGTAACTCTTCGGGAAACACATCCAAATATTCTTTTATTATCGTTACTTCTTCCATTTTGGCCTTATCGACCGGCTTATTGACTAGATATGCGAGGAATCCCGTTCCCCCTTTTTTGATAGATTTTGCGGCTTTTATGGCTGAAATAATAACATCGTTTGTGCGGTCCCTTTTTTGGCTTGAGATCTCAATCATAGGTTGCCCTGGTACATGTAACCTTAGCACTTTGGTTATACAGTCTAGGTGTGCATGGTGTGTGGATAGCCAATCCATTCCTAGAATAACCTCATATTTTTCGAAAGGAAGGAGAATTAGATTGGCAGAGAATTCCCGATTCTCAACCTGAATCTTACAAGCCCTACAAGCAAATTCAGTCACAAATCTGCTACCTGTCAGGGTACTTACCTCTACACCACAACAAAACTTACTAGTTGGAATACTAATTCGTTGCACACAACGGGGAGTAATAAATGAGTGGGTTGCCCCTGTATCAATTAATGCCTTAACAGACTGAGTTAAAATCGAGAATATACCTTCTATTACAGCAGCATCATCCGGTAACTCCTGCTGTTCAATTGCATAAACTTTAGCTTGCACACGCCGATTCGTTACCGGCTTTTCCTGGCTCCACTTCCCTTGCCACTTTAAACAATCTTTAATTTGATGTTGATCACTTCCACAACCAACACATTTTCCTGCCTTCTTCTAACATTGCAGCTCAGTGTGTCCCTTCTTATCACAATAGGCACATGCTTGAGTTTGAGTCTTTGTGCCTGATGGTCCTCGAGCGGAGGAGGCCATCGATCCACTTGGTTGTGGTCAGTTACTCACCGATCCTGTTTGATTACGTCCTTGAGAATAACCCAAACTTATTCTTTGTGGCATTAGGCCTTGCTGGAAAGGTTTTTTGTTGGGTTGACTTAGACCACCCCGAGTTTCCATCTTCCTTTTTTCCACTCGTGTGGCGGCTTCCACAGCTTCCCCATAAGTTCCAAATTTTAATGCAACCAAACTATCTTGTATTTCGGCCCTCAATCCTCTTACAAATTTTCGAATTACTTGATCTGGTGGCTGCATCAATTCAGGCACATACTGAGATAGTTTGTCCAGACGTGCTCCGTATTGCACAACAGTCATGCCCCTTTGCCTTAACGCCATAAATTCCTCTTCCCATCTTTCCCTGGCAATAGCCGGAACATATTTCTCCTTAAAGACTTCGGTAAAATTTGCCCAGGTATAAGGCATATGATTTTTCTCCCAACGGTGCTTTACCACCTTCCACCATTGTTCTGCATCTCCTTTGAGTAAATATGTTGCAAGTACAACTTTCTGCTCGTTATTGTAATTCAAAGTTTCATAAAGTTTCTCCACCTCCGAGAGCCATGCTTCGGCTTTTTCATCATCAGGTTCCCCGAAAAATTTTGGGGGGTAATAACCCAGGAATTCTTTAAGTGGGCTTATCCTGTGTTCCTCACAGTTTACCCCTCCTTCAATGTTATGTGGGTTACTTGCCTCCCGTGCCTCCTGATGCTCAAGAACTCTGGACACCCTGTCCATTGCGGTTGCCATTAGATTGAACATAGTCATTCCTGGATTAGCCTGTTCAGGTTCCTCTACCAGCTCAGCATTCCTATCAGTTCTTCGTGTACTAGGTCCAGCCATATTCTCTAAACACACGCAAGTATCCTCAGTTGTTTATCACGCAAAATAACAAGTTATAGCACATAGTTATTCAAATTAAAAACACATAGGCATATTCTTAGGTCAAGGCTTCTAACCCCAAGCCCAGCGTTTCTAAACCCGGCTTCTAAGGCATTACTATGCTCTGATACCAACTGTAATGACCCAAAATCCTAATCCTTCTCAGGATATAGTGGGAGGTCAAGATAAATAGCTATACTTATTCAAATGCAAAATAAGAACTGAAAGCGGAACATACTAAGATGATATAGATATAACCTTTTGTATTACAACCATCCAACCAGACTCTGAGTTGACAAAAATGAGTCCGAAACTAGACTAGTACACCTATTCTTCATACATAATACCGTAGTAGACCACATATGTAGTCATACATGGTCCAAACCCTATATCTAACACTGTGTCATTTATTATTACATCATATAGTAGGTGATGTGGTATTTCTTGGTTCACCAAGTCTTTGTTGAAAAGGTAATGTCGATGGATGATAACATCAACACTCTGTGGAATCAACTGATCCAAATCCCTCAGCACACAGAAAAGACATATTCTCATCTCCCGGTTCTTCCTCTTCTGCCGTGGCTTCACCTGAAGTGGAGGTGGTAAGGGTTGTGAGCTCTAAGAACTCAGCGAGGGTAAGTCAACCGGGGGTGGTTTTGAAAACATTTTTGAATTTTGAAAACAATGATGCAATGCTAGCATATAATAATATTGACAACTTATTTACAGATGATAAGAAATAATATCATATGTTGTCTAGTAACATTTAGTGGCAAGTATCCACATCAGATATCAGCCTACTCTCCGAGGTTGGAATGCCAAGCGAGAGTAGGACACTACTCTCCGAGGGTGGTACCAAGCGAGAGTAGGAACAAGTCAAGTATTTCATGAGGTGGCTAGCCTTTGATCAGAATTTCAACTTCTTATCTCTCCCAAGAGGATACTCTGGATTGTATCCCAAAATCTACGACCCAACTCTCCGAGGGTGGAAGGCCAAGCGAGAGAGGGACTAGGACCACGATAGTCACAGGATCACCGGCAAGCCCTATGCCGCCCGGCGTTCGTGAAACGCTATCGTGCCTGGGGTTGCAACCCCCAAGTAGCTCACAAGTATGCTCAGGTAATCACATAATGAGAGTACGACATAGCAGGCCGTCTCTCGTACACATATCCATGTAGATATTAAAAATAAATCATTAAGGTGGATAATAATTTATACATGTTACAAGTAGGTAGTAATCTTAGTGAATAACAAGCAAATAGTTGAATACGTAATTAAAACAGTAAGATAGACAACTCTTTACTATAACCCTAGTTAAGCAACATGATATGTATACCTGATTTATAATTCTAGTTCATAAGGTCTTATATTAGACCAAGTTGTTTGTCCTGGTTAAGAATTTATGTTATTATAGATTTTATTATCAACCCTCCTTGCTATAGTCTTCTTCTAATAGTAAATATAGTTAACAGATGGTTGACTTAGCTCGTGAAATTTTAGTAGTAGACATTATCAATTCTTACTTGACTACAGAATGGCCATAACCTACTTAACTTCTCATCCACTACTACTTGATTTATAATACAGCATATTTCTTATCAAAACTTAAATATAGGCTCCCATATAACAGGTAGTATACACATTTAATATATATTATAAGGTATAACCTTCTAGCTTGGCTTTACGAGAGGACATCTTTTATTCTTAACAAATAATAATCTGCTCATTTAAAATCACAAACCCATGTATATAATTTATTTAAAAGTCTCTCTCAACCAATCATAAATATAGTTATGTATTGAGAGGAGATTGTTAACTAGACTATACTAGTAAGTCTATGTGTCATGCTTTCACAGTTAATTAACGTATAATTTAGCTATAATGCTCTAACAGATCCACACGATTAACTCTACATATATAATAGGAGTTAACAATGTATTTTAAAAGTTAGAACCCACACCCTTACATATATAGAACGAAGTCATGGCATAAGACATAAAATAATATTAGCTCTTCATATAATCAAATACTTGTAATCAACAAAAGAATTCAGTAATGCTTTCTAGTCAAAAGACCTGCACAACTATGTTCATGTTATAAGCTAAATATAAAATAGTGTCAGCTAAGCTTAATTAAATAAAATCAGCCATGCACTTTAAAAGAAACCCGCACCTGTGAATTGCTTGTCAAACTCGTCAAAGAAAAGAAATATAAAAAGGCTAATAAGAGATTTGGTTGTGTGTGTTCTAACCGAAGCTTAACAATCCTTTATATAGTGCCTAGGACTCAATCTGATTGGTTCCTATTCCACTTGAGTGAAGAAAGCAGCTGCGCGTTTTATTGTCAAGAAATTACTTCATGCAAGTTGACACCTCCCACTTCCAGCATGCTGATTCAAAGCTTAGTTCCTCTAGCCTATTGATAGCACTAATGTTCTATTATGGTAACTAATTCCAAGCTGCTGCGTGTTTAATTAAAATCATGCAGCCACTCGGGAATGGACAGTTAAAACATTTTAGCTGCCACGTCGCCTACCTAACAAAAATGCAAACATGCGAGAATACACGCGTTTAATTCCTGTGATACTCGAGTAAACCCAAGCTGCTGCGTGCAATGTTTATAAGAGAACTTATCTCATACAACCCTATAGAAAATGGACAGCAAAGACAGAAGGCTTATAGCTGCACGTAGCTGGCACTTTGTTTAGAAATAATTTGGTTTATAAACTTCTATGCTGCTGCGTGTCTTCTACTGGTGCATGGCTCCATGCAAGACTACAAGTAGTCTTATGATAGTAGCTTAAGCAGGCTAGTGGTAGCAGCGTGATTGGCTTCCAAAATTGCAAAGGTTAATTTAATTTCCAACAAATCAATACTTATAACAATTGTATTAAAATCTCAAAAGGGTAAACCGAAATGACCAAGCTAATTGGACACTAATTGCTCATGCTTATCTTCCTACGTGCAAACCGCTGATTAGAAGAGGAAAACTTTTCACTCACGTTAATGATGGCTAATTCGTTATTTAGCTATAATGTTGACACTAATATAACAATAATTAATTTTCTTGAATGACTACTTAAAAATTATCAAACCCTATCAACTAATTATAGTACTACTTTTATTCTATAATTTGAGTAAATCCTAGCTAATGCTATACAAATTATTAAATCCAAAGAGTAATTAAAATATAGTACCTTATTTCTACCAGCAAGGTTTTCTTTTATTTGAGCTGAATGCCTAATTTTAATATACTAGCTAATACACGCCCTAGTTAAATTTAGTTCTTATCACCGAGCATATTAATAATACTCAAATAATATAATAATGCTTGGAATTAAGTGCAGGTTCTTACACTAATGCACCGGATCCCATCAGAACTCCGAAGTTAAGTGTGCTTGGGCGAGAGTAGTACTAGGATGGGTGACCCCTTGGGAAATCCTCGTGTTGCACACCCTTTTCAAATTTTTTTGCCCTAGTTAGGGTTGCCAAGATACTTTATCCACCAAATTTCTATTACTGAATCCCACAGAACATTGGGCAAGACAACTTTGCTTCACGTAGAGGTTGGGCCCGCAAATTGAGGGCGTAGGGTTTGTGACCAGGTATCCGTCGCTCCGGTGCCCATAACATTTGATCCGTAGGGAGTTACGTGGTGCACAACATACCGTTGCAAAGCTCTCTGAGAGCTCTACGATGGGGGCAGCCAGGTTGCTCGCTGTGCCCATTTATAGAGCCCAAAATCGAACGTTTTTATCAGTTTCGGGCCACTTTTCTACTTTTGCTCTATTTTTCCGTCCCGGATCGTACGTCGTGAACTGTTAAACGGACGACAACCTGACTCGCGGGACATCAGAGGGCCCTACAACGTGTCGATATCACGTCTTGCCAGGATGCTGCGTTGTTGAAGCGGATGGGTTGTCGTTAAGCCCAATGGGCCTTTTGAATGGGCCATCTCTCTAGGCTGGGACTGTGAACAGTTAACACATAAAAGAATTGTGCCCTCAACAAGACGGGTGCGATCATACCAGCACTAATGCACCGGATCCCATCAGAACTTCGAAGTTAAGTGTGCTTGGGCGAGAGTAGTACTAGGATGGGTGACCCCATGGGAAGTCCTCGTGTTGCACCCCCTTTTCAATTTTTTTTGCCCAGGTTAGGGTTGTCAAGATACTTTATCCACCAAATCTCTATTACTGAATCCCACGGAATATTGGGCAAGACAACTTCGCTTCACGTAGAGGCTGGGCCAGCAAACCGAGGGCGTAGGGTTTGTGACCTAGTCTCCGTCGATCCGGTGCCCATAACTTTTGATCCGTAAGGAGTTACGCGGCACACAGCATACCGTTGCACAGCTCTCTTAGAGCTCTACGACGGGGGCAGCCAGCTTGCTCGCTTTGCACTTTTTGGAGCCCAAAATCGAACATTTTCATCAGTTTCAAGCCACTTTTATTCTTTTGATCTATTTTTTCGTCCCAGGTCATACGTCGTGAACTGTAAAAAGGACGACAACCTAAAACGCGGGACATCAGAGGGCCCTACAATGTGTCGATATAACGTCTTGCGAGGATGCTGCGTTGTCGAAGGTGATGGGTTGTCGTTAAGCCCAATGGGCCTTTTGAATGGGCCATCTCTCTAGGCTGGGACTGTGAACAGTTAACACATAAGGAATTGTGCCCTCAACATGACGGGTGCGATCATACCAGCACTTATGCACCGCATCATATCAGAACTCCAAAGTTAAGCGTGTTTGGGCGAGAGTAGTACTAGGATGGGTGACCCCCTGGGAAGTCCTCATGTTGCACCCCCTTTTAAATTTTTTTTGCTCTGGTTAGGGCTGCCAAGATACTTTATCCACCAAATCTCTATTACTGCATCCCACGGAACATTGGGCAAGACAACTTCGCTTCACGTAGAGGCTGGGCCCGCAAACCGATGGCGTAGGGTTTGTGACCAGGTCTCCGTCGTTCCGGTGCCCATAACTTTTGATCCGTAAGGAGTTATGTGGCACACAACATACCGTTGCAAAGCTCTCTGAGACCTCCATGACGGGGGAAGCGAACTTGCTCGCTGTGCCCCTTTTTGGAGCCCAAAATCGAACATTTTCATCAGTTCCAGGTCACTTTTCTTCGTTTGCTTTGTTTTTCCGTCCCGGATCATACGTTGTGAACTGTTAAAAGGATGACAACCTGACTCGCGGGACATCAGAGGGCCCTACAACGTGTCGATATCACGTCTTTGGAGGATGCTACGTTGTTGAAGCAGATGGGCTGTCGTTAAGCCTATTGGGCCTTTTGAATGGGCCATCTCTCTAGGCTGGGACTGTGAACCGTTAACACATATAGGAATTGTGCCCTCAACATGACAGGTGCGATCATACCAGCCCTAATGCACCGGATCCCAACAGAACTCCGAAGTTAAGCGTGCTTGGGCGATAGTAGTACTAGGATGGGTGACCCCCTGGGAAGTCCTCGTGTTGCACCTCATTTTCAATTTTTTTTGCCCTGGTTAGGGTTGCCAAGATACTTTATCCACCAAATCTCTATTACTGAATCCCACGGAGCATTGGGCAAGACAACTTCGCTTTACTTAGAGGCTGGGCCCGCAAACTGAGGGCGTAGGGTTTGTGACCAGGTCTCCGTCGCTCCGGTGCCCATAACTTTTGATCCGTAATTGTTACCCGGCGCACAGCATCCCATTGTAAAGCTCTCTGAGAGCTCTACGACGGGGGCAGCCAGCTTGCTCGATGTGCCCATTTTTTGGAGCTCAAAATCGAACGTTTTCATCAGTTTCAGGCCACTTTTCTACTTTTGCTGTGTTTTTCCGTCCCGGATCGTACGTCGTGAACTGTTAAAAGGACGACAACCTGAAACGCGGGACATCAGAGGGCCCTACAACGTGTCAATATAACGTCTTGCAAGGATGCTGCATTGTTGAAGCGGATGGGTTGTCGTTAAGCCCAATGGGCCTTTTCAATAGGCCATCTCTCTAGGCTGGGACGGTGAATAGTTAACACATAAAGGAATTGCGCCCTCAACATGAAGGGTGCGATCATACCAGCACTTATGCACCGGATCATATCAGAACTACGAAGTTAAGCGTGTTTGGGCGAGAGTAGTACTAGGATGGGTGACCCCCTGGGAAGTCCTCGTGTTGCACCCCTTTTTCAATTTTTTTTGCTCTGGTTACGGTTGCTAAAATACTTTATCCACCAAATCTCTGTTACTGAATCCCATGGAACATTGGGCAAGACAACTTCGCTTCACGTAGAGGCTGGGCCCGCAAACCGAGGGCTTAGGGTTTGTGACCAGGTCTACGTCGCTCTGGTGCCCATAACTTTTGATCCGTAAGGAGTTATTCGGCGCACAGCATACCGTTGCAAAGCTCTCTGAGTGCCCTTTTTGGAGCCCAAAATCGAACGTTTTCATCAGTTTCATGACACTTTTCTTCTTTTGCTCTATTTTTTCATCCCGGATCATACGTTGTGAATTGTTAAAAGGACGACAACCTGACTCGCTGGACAATAGAGGGCCCTACAACGTGTCGATATCACGTCTTACGAGGATGCTGCGTTGTTGAAGCAGATGGGTTGTCATTAAGCCCATTGGGCCTTTTGAATGGGCCATCTCTCTAGGCTGGGACTGTGAACCGTTAACACATATAGGAATTGTGCCCTCAACATGACGGGTGCGATCATACTAGCACTAATGCGCTGGATCCCATCAGAACTCCGAAGTTAAGCGTGCTTGGGCGAGAGTATTACTAAGATGGGTGACCCCCTGGGAAGTCCTCGTGTTGCACCTCATTTTCAATTTTTTTTGCCCTGGTTAGGGTTGCCAAGATACTTTATCCACCAAATCTCTATTACTGAATCCCACGGAGCAGTAGGCAAGACAACTTCGCTTCACTTAGAGGCTGGGCCTGCAAACTGAGGGCGTAGGGTTTGTGACCAGGTCTCTGTCGCTCCGGTGCCCGTAACTATTGATCCGTAATTGTTACGCGGCGCCCAGCATACCATTGTAAAGCTCTCTGAGAGCTCTACGACGGGGGCAGCCAGCTTGCTTGCTGTGCCCATTTTTGGAGCTCAAAATTGAACGTTTTTATCAGTTTTAGTCCACTTTTCTACTTTTGCTATGTTTTTCTGTCCCGGATAGTACGTCGTGAACTATTAAAAGGACAAAAACCTGACTCGCTGGACATCAGAGGGCCCTACAATGTGTCGATATCACGTCTTGCTTGGATGCTGCATTGTTGAAGCGGATGGGTTGTCGTTAAGCCCATTGGGCCTTTTGAATCGGCCATCTCTCTAGGCTGGGACTGTGAACAGTTAACACATATAGGAATTGTGCCCTCAACATGACGTGTGCGATCATACCAGTACTAATGCACCGGATTCCATCAGAAATTCGAAGTTAAGCGTGCTTGGGCGAGAGTAGTACTAGGATGGGTAACCCCCTGGGAAGTTCTCGTGTTGTACCCCCTTTTCAATTTTTTTTGCCCTGGTTAGGGTTGTCAAGATACTTTATCCACCAAATCTCTATTACTGAATCCCACGGAACATTGGGCAAGACAATTTCGCTTCACGTAAAGGCTGTGCCCGCAAACCGAGGGCATAGAGTTTGTGACCTGGTTTCCGTCGCTCCGGTGCCCACTACTTTTGATCCGTAAAGAGTTACGCGGTGCACAGCATACCGTTGCAAAGCTCTCTGAGAGATATACGATGAGGGCAGACAACTTGCTCGCTTTGCCCTTTTTGGAGCCCAAAATCGAAAGTTTTCATCAGTTTCAGGCCACTTTTCTTCTTTTGCTCTATTTTTCCGTCCCGGATCATACGTCGTGAACTGTTAAAAGGACAACAACCTGACTCGCGGGACATCAGAGGGCCCTACAATGTGTCGATATCACGTCTTGCATGGATACTGCGTTGTTGAAGCGGATGGGTTGTCGTTAAGCCCAATGGGCCTTTTCAATAGGCCATCTCTCTAGGCTGGGACGGTGAATAGTTAACACATAAAGGAATTGCGCCCTCAACATGAAGGGTGCGATCATACCAGCACTTATGCACCGGATCATATCAGAACTACGAAGTTAAGCGTGTTTGGGCGAGAGTAGTACGAGGATGGGTGACCCCCTGGGAAGTCCTTGTGTTGCACCCATTTTTCAATTTTTTTTGCTCTGGTTACGGTTGCTAAGATACTTTATCCACCATATCTCTGTTACTGAATCCCATGGAACATTGGGCAAGACAACTTCGCTTCACGTAGAGGCTGGGCCCGCAAACCGAGGGCTTAGGGTTTGTGACCAGGTCTCCGTCGCTCCGGTGCCCATAACTTTTGATCCGTAAGGAGTTATTCGGCGCACAGCATACCGTTGCAAAGCTCTCTGAGAGCCCTACGATAGGGGAAGCCAGCTTGCTCACTGTGCCTGTTTTTGGAGCCCAAAATCGAACGTTTTCATCAGTTTCATGACACTTTTCTTCTTTTGCTCTATTTTTTCATCCCGGATCATACATTGTGAACTGTTAAAAGGACGACAACCTGACTCGCAGGACAATAGAGCGCCCTACAACGTGTCGATATCACGTCTTACGAGGATGCTGCGTTGTTGAAGCAGATGGGTTGTCGTTAAGCCCATTGGGCCTTTTGAATGGGCCATCTCTCTAGGCTGGGACTGTGAACCGTTAACACATATAGGAATTGTGCCCTCAACATGACGGGTGCGATCATACCAGCACTAATACGCTGGATCCCATCAGAACTCCGAAGTTAAGCGTGCTTGGGCGAGAGTAGTACTAAGATGGGTGACCCCCTGGGAAGTCCTCGTGTTGCACCTCCTTTTCAATTTTTTTTGCCCTGGTTAGGGTTGCCAAGATACTTTATCCACCAAATCTCTATTACTGAATCCCACGGAGCATTAGGCAAGACAACTTCGCTTCACTTAGAGGCTGGGCCTGCAAACTGAGGGCGTAGGGTTTGTGACCAGGTCTCCGTCGCTCCGGTGCCCGTAACTATTGATCCGTAATTGTTGCGCAGCGCCCAGCATACCATTGTAAAGCTCTCTGAGAGCTCTACGACGGGGGCAGCCAGCTTGCTTGCTGTGCCCATTTTTGGAGCTCAAAATTGAACGTTTTTATCAGTTTTAGGCCACTTTTCTACTTTTGCTCTGTTTTTCTGTCCCGGATAGTACGTCGTGAACTATTAAAAGGACAAAAACCTGACTCGCTAGACATCAGAGGGCCCTACAATGTGTCGATATCACGTCTTGCTTGGATGCTGCAGTGTTGAAGCGGATGGGTTGTCGTTAAGCCCATTGGGCCTTTTGAATCGGCCATCTCTCTAGGCTGGGACTGTGAACAGTTAACACATATAGGAATTGTGCCCTCAACATGACGTGTGCGATCATACCAGTACTAATGCACCGGATTCCATCAGAAATTCGAAGTTAAGCGTGCTTGGGCGAGAGTAGTACTAGGATGGGTAACCCCCTGGGAAGTTCTCGTGTTGCACCCCCTTTTCAATTTTTTTTGCCCTGGTTAGGGTTGTCAAGATACTTTATCCACCAAATCTCTATTACTGAATCCCACGGAACATTGGGCAAGAAAATTTCGCTTCACGTAAAGGCTGTGCCCGCAAACCGAGGGCATAGAGTTTGTGACCTGGTTTCCGTCGCTCCGGTGCCCACAACTTTTGATCCGTAAAGAGTTACGCGGTGCACAGCATACCGTTGCAAAGCTCTCTGAGAGATATACGATGAGGGCAGCCAACTTGCTCGCTTTGCCCTTTTTGGAGCCCAATATCGAAAGTTTTCATCAGTTTCAGGCCACTTTTCTTCTTTTGCTCTGTTTTTCCGTCCCGGATCATACGTCGTGAACTGTTAAACGGACGACAACCTGACTCGCGGGACATCAGAGGGCCCTACAATGTGTCGATATCACGTCTTGCATGGATACTGCGTTGTTGAAGCGGATGGGTTGTCTTTAAGCCCATTGGGCCTTTTGAATGGGCCATCTCTCTAGACTGCGACTGTGAACAGTTAACACATAAAGGAATTGTGCCCTCAACATGACGGGTGCGATCATACCAGCACTAATGCACCGGATCCCATCAGAACTCGGAAGTTAAGCGTGCTTGGGCGAGAGTAGTACTAGGATGGGTGACCCCTTGGAAGTCCTCGTGTTGCACCCCTTTTCAATTTTTTTTCCCTGGTTAGGGTTGCCAACATACTTTATCCACCAAATCTCTATTACTGAATCCCACGAAACATTGGGCAAGACAACTTCGCTTCACCTAGAGGCTGGGCCTGCAAACCGAGGGCGTAGGGTTTGTGACCAGGTTTCCGTCGCTCCGGTGCCCATAACTTTTGATCCGTAAAGAGTTACGCAGTGCACAGCATACCGTTGCAAAGTTCTCTAAGAGCTCTACGAAGGGGGTAGCTAGCTTGCTCGCTGTAATCGTTTTTGGAGCCCGAAATCGAAAGTTTTCATCAGTTTCAGGCCACTTTTTTTCTTTTGCTCCTTTTTTCCGTCCCGGTTCATACGTCATGAACTGTTAAAAGGACGACAACCTGACTCGCAGGACAACAGAGGGTCTTACAACGTGTCGATATCCCGTCTTCCAAGCATGTTGCGTTGTTGAAGCGGATGGGTTGTCGTTAAGCCCAATGGGCCTTTTGAATGGGCCATCTCTCTAGGCTAGGACTGTGAACAGTTAACACATAAAGGAATTGTGCCCTCAACATTATAGGTGCGATCATACCAGCACTAAAGCACCGGATCCCATCAGAACTTCGAAGTTAAGCGTGCTTGGGTGAGAGTAGTACTAGGATGGGTGACCACCTGGGGAGTCCTCGTGTTGCACACCCTTTTCAATTTTTTTTGCCTTGGTTAGGGTTGCCAAGATACACTATCCACCAAATCTCTATTACTGAATCCCACGGAACATTTGGCAAGACAACTTCGCTTCACGTAGAGGCTGGGCCCGCATACCGAGGGCGCAGGGTTTGTGACCAGGTCTTCGTCGCTCCGGTGCCCATAACTTTTGATCCGTAAGGAGTTACGCGGCGTACAGCATACAGTTACAAAGCTCTCTGAGAGCTCTACGACAGGGCTAGCTAGCTTGCTTGCTGTCCCCGTTTTTTGAGCCAAAAATCGAACGTTTTCATCAATTTGAGGCCACTTTTCTTCTTTTGCCCTGTTTTTTCGTCCCGGATCGTACGTCGTGAACTGTTAAAAGGATGACAACCTGACTCGCGGGACATTAGAGGGCCCTACAATGTGTTGAATCACGTCTTGCAAGGATGCTGCGTTGTTGTAGCGGATGGGTTGTCGTTGAGCCCATTGGGCCTTTTGAATGGGCCATCTCTCTAGGTTGGGACTGTGAACAGGTAACACTTAAAGGAATTGTGCCCTCAACATTACAGGTGCGATCATACCAGCACTAATGCACCGGATCCCATCAGAACACCGAAGCTAAGCGTGCTTGGGCGAGAGTAGTACTAGAATGGGTGACCCCGTAGGAAGTCCTCGTGTTGCACCCCCTTTTCAATTTTTTTTGCCCTGGTTAGGGTTGCCAAGATACTTTATCCACCAAATCTCTATTACTGAATCCCACGGAACATTTGGCAAGACAACTTCGCTTCACGTAGAGGCTGGGCCCGCAAACCGAGGGCGTAGGGTTTGTGACCAGGTCTGCATCGCTCCGGTGCCCATAACTTTTGATCCGTAAGGAGTTACGTGGTGCACAGCATACCGTTGCAAAGCACTCTGAGAGCTCTACGATGGGGGCAGCTAGCTTGCTCTCTATGCCCCTTTTTGGAGCCCAAAATTGAACGTTTTCATCAATTTCAGGCCACTTTTCTGCTTTTGCTCTGTTTTTATGTCCTGGATCATACGTCGTGAAATGTTAAAAGGACGACAACCTGACTGGCGGGACATCAGAGGGCCCTACAACGTGTCTATATCACGTCTTGCAAGGATGCTGCGTTGTTGAAGCGGATGGGTTATCGTTAAGCCCATTGGGCCTTTTGAAAGGGCCATCACTCAAGGCTGGGACAGTGAACATTTAACACATAAAGGAACTGTGCCCTCAACATGACGGGTGCGATCATACCAGCACTAATGCACCGGATTCCATCAGAACTCCGAAGTTAAGCGTGCTTGGGCGAGAGTAGTACAAGGATGTGTGACCCCCTGGGAAGTCCTCGTGTTGCACCCCCTTTTCAATTTTTTTTGCCCTGGTTAGGGTTGCAAAGATACTTTATCGACCAAATCTCTATTACTGAATCCCATGGAATATTGGGCAAGACAACTTCGCTTCACGTAGAGGCTGGGCCCGCAAACCGAGGGCGTAGGGTTTGTGACCAGGTCTCCCTCTCTCCGGTGCCCATAACTTTTGATCCGTAAGGAGTTACGTGGCGCACATCATACCGTTGCAAAGCTCTCTGAGAGCTCTACTACAAGGGCAGCCAGCTTGCTCGCTGTGCCCATTTTTAGAGTCAAAAATTGAACGTTTTCATCAGTTTCAGGCCACTTTCCTTCTTTTGCTCTGTTTTTCCGTCCCGGATCGTACGTCGTGAACTGTTAAAAGGACGAAAACCTAACCCGCGGGACATCAGAGGGCCCTACAACGTGTCGATATCACGTCTAGCGAGGATGCTGCATTGTGGAAGTGGTTGGGTTGTCGTTAAGCCCATTGGGCCTTTTGAATGGGCCATCTCTCTAGGCTGGTACTGTGAACCGTTAACACATATTGGAATTGTGCCCTCAACATGACGGGTGCGATCATACCAGCACTAATGCACCGGATTCCATCAGAACTCCGAAGTTAAGCGTGCTTGGGCGAGAGCAGTACTAAGATGGGTGACCCCCTGGGAAGTCCTCGTGTTACACCCCATTTTCATTTTTTTTTGCCCTGGTTAGGGTTGCCAAGATACTTTATCCACCAAATCTCTATTACTGAATCCCACGGAACATTGGGCAAGACAACTTCGCTTCACGTAGAGGCTGGGCCCGCAAACTGAGTGCTTAGGGTTTGTGACCAGGTTTTCGTCGCTCCAGTGCCCGCCCATAACTTTTGATGCGTAAGGAGTTACGTAGCGCACAACATACCGTTGCAAAGCTCTCTGAGAGCTCTACGACGGGGGCAGTTAGCTTGCTCGTTGTGCCCATTTTTGGAGCCCAAAATCGAACGTTTTCATCAGTTTCAGGCCACTTTTCTACTATTGCTCTATTTTTTCATCCCAGATCGTACGTCGTAAACTGTTAAAAGGACGACAACCTGACTCGCGGGACATCAGAGGGCACTACAACGTGTTGATATCACGTCTTGCAAGGATGCTGCGTTGTTGAAGCGGATGGGTTGTCGTTAAGCCCGTTGGTCCTTTTGAATAGGCCATCTCTCTAGGCTGGGACAGTGAACAATTAACACATAAAGGAATTGTCCCCTCAACATGACGGGTGCGACCATACCAGCACAAATGCACCGGATCCCATCAGAACTCCGAAGTTAAGCGTGCTTGGGCGAGAGTAGTACTAGGATGGGTGACCCCCTGCGAAGTCCTAGTGTTGCACCCCCTTTTCGATTTTTTTTGCCCTGGTTAGGGTTGCCAAGATACTTTATCCACCAAATCTCTATTACTGAATCCCACGGAACATTGGGCAAGACAAGTTTGCTTCACCTAGAGGCTGGGCCCTCAAACCGAGGGCATAGGGTTTGTGACCAGGTCTCCGTCGCTCCGATGCCCATAACTTTTGATTTGTAAGGAGTTACGCGGCGCACAATATACCGTTGCAAAGCTCTCTGAGAGCTCTACGACGGGGGCAGCAAGCTTGCTCGCTTTGCCCCATTTTGGAGACAAAAATTGAACGTTTTCATCAGTTTCAGACCACTTTTCTTCTTTTGCTCTGTTTTTTCGTCCCGGATCGTACGTCGTGAACTGTTAAAAGGATGACAACCTGACTCGCGGGATATCATAGGGCCCTACAATGTGTCGATATCACGTCTTGTGAGGATGCTGCGTTGTTGAAGTGGATGGGTTGTCGTTAAGCCCATTGGGCCTTCTGCATGGGCCATCTCTCTAGGCTGGGATTGTGAACCGTTGACACATGTAGAAATTGTGCCCTCAACATGACGGGTGCGATCATACCAGCACTAATGCACCAGATCACATCAGAACTCCGATGTTAAGCGTGCTTGGGCGAGAGTAGTGCTAAGATGGGTGACCCCCTTGGAAGTCCTCGTGTTGCACCCCCTTTTCAATTTTTTTTGCCCTGGCTAGGGTTGCTAAGATACTTTATCCACCAAATCTCTATTACCGAATCGCACGTAACATTGGGCAAGACAATCTCACTTCATGAAGAGGCTGGGCTCGGAAACCAAGGGCGTAGGGTTTGTGACCAGGTCTCCGTCGCTCCTGAGCCCATAACTTTTCATCCGTAAGGAGTTACACGGCGCACAGCATACCGTTGCAAAGCTCTCTGAGAGCTCTACGACGGAGGAAGCAAGCTTGGTTGCTGTGCCCCTTTTTGGAGCCCAAAATCGAACGTTTTCATAAGTTTCAGGCTACTTTTCTTCTATTGCTCTATTTTTCGGTCCAGGATCGTACGTCGTGAACTGTTAAAAGGACGACAACCTGACTCACGGGATATCAGAGGGCCCTACAATGTGTCGATATAACGTCTTGCGAGGATGCTGCGTTGTTGAAGCGGATGGGTTGTCGTTAAGCCCATTGGGCCTTCTGAATGGGCCATCTCTCTAGGCTGGGATTGTGAACCGTTGACACATGTAGAAATTGTGCCCTCAACATGACGGGTGCGATCATACCAGCACTAATGCACCAAATCACATCAGAACTCCGATGTTAAGCGTGCTTGGGCGAGAGTAGTACTAAGATGGGTGACCCTCTGGGAAGTCCTCGTGTTGCACCCCCTTTTCAATTTTTTTTCCCTGGTTAGGGTTGCCAAGATACTTTATCCACCAAATCTCTATTATCGAATCCCACAGAACATTGGGCAAGACAACATCGCTTCACGTAGAGGTTGGGCTCGTAAACCGAGGGCGTAGGGTTTGTGACCAGGTGTCCGTCGCTCCGGTGTGTATAACTTTGGATCCGTAAGGAGTTACGTGGAGCACATCATACCGTTGCAAAGCTCTCTGAGAGCTCTACGATGGGGATAGCCAGCTTGCTCGCTTTGCCCATTTTTGGAGCCCAAAATCGAACGTTTTCATTAGTTTCAGGCCACGTTTTTTCTTTTGCTCTATTTTTCCATCGCGGATCGTAAGTCGTGAACTGTTAAAAGGACGACAACCTGACTCGCGGGACATCAGAGTGCCCAACAATGTGTCGATATCACGTCTTGCGAGGATGCTGTGTTGTTGAATTGGATGGGTCGTCGTTAAGCCCATTGGGCCTTTTGAATGGGCCATCTCTCAAGGCTGGGATTGTGAACCGTTAACAGATGTAGAAATTGTGCCCTCAACATGACGGGTGCTATCATACCCGCACTAATGCACCAGATCACATCAGAAGTCCGAAGTTAAGCGTGCTTGGGCGAGACTAGTACTAGGATGGGTGACCCCCTGGGAAGTCCTCGTGTTGCACCCCCTTTTCAATTTTTGTTGCCCTGGTTAGGGTTGCCAAGATACTTTATCCACCAAATCTCTGTTACCGAATCCCACATAACATTGGGCAAGACAACTTCGCTTCACGTATAGGCTGGGCCCGCAAACCGAGGGCGTAGGGTTTGTGACCAGGTCTCCGTCGCTCCGGTGCCCATAACTTTTGATCCGTAAGGAGTTAGGCGGTGCACAGCATACCGTTGTAAAGCTCTCTGAGAGATCTACGACGGGGGCAGCCAACGTGCTGGCTGTGCCCATTTTTGGAGCCCAAAACCAAACATTTTCATCAGTTTCTGGCCACTTTTCGTCTTTTGCAATGTTTTTCCGTCCCGGATCGTACGTCGTGAACTGTTAAAAGGAGGACAACCTGACTCGCAGGACATCAGCGGGCCCTACAACGTGTTGATATCACGTCTTGTGAGGATGCTGCGTTGTTGAAGCAGATGGGTTGCCGTTAAGCCCATTGGGCCTTTTTGAATGGGCCATCTCTCTAGGCTGGGACTGTGAACCGTTAACACATATAGGAATTGTGCCCTCAACAAGACGGGTGCGATCATACCAGCACTAATGCACCGAATCCCATCAGAACTCCCAAGTTAAGCGTGCTTGGGCGAGAGTAGTACTAGGATGGGCAACACCTTGGGAAGTGCCCGTGTTACACTTCCTTTTCAATTTTTTTTGCCCTGGTTAGGGTTGCCACGATACTTTATCCACCAAATCTCTATTACCAAATCCCACGGAACATTGGGCAAGGCAACATCGCTTCACGTAGAGGCTGGGCTCGCAAACCGAGGGCGTAGGGTTTGTGACCAGGTCTCCATCACTCCGGTGCCCATAACTTTTGATTCGTAAAGAGTCACATGGTGCTAAGCATACTGTTGCAAAGCTCTCTGAGAGCTCTACGACGGGGGCAGCCAACTTGCAAGCTGTGCCCATTTTTGGAGCCCAAAATCGAACGTTTTCATCAGTTTTAGGCCACTTTTCGTCTTTTGCAATGTTTTTCCGTCCCGGATCGTACGTCGTGAACTGTTAAAAGGACGACAACCTGACTCGCGGGACATCAGAGGACCCTATAACATGTCGAAATCACGTGTTGCGAGGATGCTGCGTTGTTTAAGTGGATGGGTTGTCGTTAAGCCCATTGGGCCTTTTGAATGGGCCATCTCTCTAGGCTGGGACTGTGAACCGTTAACACATATGAGAATTGTGTTCTCAACATGATGGGTGTGATCATACCAGCAGTAATGCACCGGATCCCATCAGAACTCCGAAGTTAAGCGTGCTTGGGCGAGAGTTGTACTAGGATAGGTGACCCCGTGGGAAGTCGTCGTGTTGCACCCCATTTTCAATTTTTTTTGCCCTGGTTAGTGTTGCCAAGATACTTTATCCACCAAATCTCTATTACGAAATACCACGGAACATTGGGCAAGACAACTTCGCTTCACGTAAAGGCTGGGCCCGCAAACCGAGGGCGTAAGGTTTGTGACCAGGTCTTCGTCTCTCCGGTGCCCATAAATTTTGAACCGTAAGGAGTTACGCAGCGCACAGCATACCGTTGCAAAGTTCTCTGAGAGCTCTACGACGGGGGCAGCCAGCTTGGTCACTGTGCCCGTTTTTGCAGCCAAAAATCGAACATTTTCATCAGTTTCAGGCCATTTTTCTTCTTTTGCTCTATTTTTCAGTCCCGGATCGTACGTCGTGAATTGTTAAAAGGACGACAACCCGACTCGCGGGATATCAGAGGGCCCTACAACGTGTCGATATCACGTTTTGCATAATTGCTGCGTTGTTGAAGCGGATGGGTTGTCGCTAAGCCCATTGGGCCTTTTCAATGGGCCATCTCTCTAGGCTGGGACTGTGAACAGTTAACACAAAAAGGAATTGTACCCTCAACATGACGGGTGCGATCATACCAGCAATAATGTATCGGATCCCATCAGAACTCCGAAGTTAAGCGTGCTTGGGCGAGAGTAGTACTAGGATGGGTGACCCCTTGGGATGTCCTCGTGTTGCACCCCCTTTTCAATTTTTTTTGCCTTGGTTAGGGTTACCAAGATACTTTATCCACCAAATCTCTATTACCAAATCTCACGGAACATTGGGCAAGAGAACATAGCTTCACATAGAGGCTGGGCTCGCAAACCGAGGGCGTAGGGTTTGTGACCAGGTCTCCGTCGCTCCGGTGCACATAACTTTTGATCCGTAAGGAGTTACGCTACGCACAACATACCGTTGCAAAGCTCTCTGAGAGCTCTACGACAGAGGCAGCCAGCTTGCTCGCTTTTTCCAATTTTGGAGCCCAAAATCGAACGTTTTCATCAGTTTCAGGCCATTTTTCTTCTTTTGCTCTATTTTTCCGTCCCGGATCGTAAGTCGTGAACTGTTATAAGGACGACAACCTGACTGGAAGGAAGTCAGAGGGCCCTACAACATGTCGATATCACGTCTTGCGAGGATGCTGCGATATTGAAGCGGATGGGTTGTCGTTAAGCCCATTGGGCCTTTTGAATGGGCCATCTCTCTAGGCTGGGATTGTGAACCGTTAACACAAGTAGAAATTGTGCCATTAACATGACGGGTCCGATCATACCAGTACTAATGCTCCTGATCACATCAGAACTCCGAAGTTAAGCATGCTTGGGCGAGAGTAGTACTAAGATGGGTGACCCCCTGGGAAGTCCTCGTGTTGGACACCCTTTTCAATTTTTTTTCCCTGGTTAGGGTTGCCAAGATACTTTATCCACCAAATCTCTATTACCGAATCCCACGGAACATTGTGCAAGACAACATCGCTTCACGTAGAGGCTGGGCTCGCAAACCGAGGGCGTAAGATTTGTGACCAGGTCTCCGTCGCTCCGGTGCCTATAACTTTTGATCAGTAAGGAGTTACGCGACGCACAGTATACCGTTGCAAAGCTCTTTGAGAGCTCTACGACGGGGGCAGCCAGCTTGCTCGGGGGACATCAGAGGGCCCTACAACGTGTCGATGTCACGTCTTGCTACGATGCTGCATTGTTGAAGCGGATGGGTTGTCGCTAAGCCCATTGGGCCTTTTGAATGGGCCATCTCTCTAGGCTGGGATTGTGAACCGTTAACACATGTAGGAATTGTGCCCTCAACATGATGGGTGCGATCATACCAGCACTAATGCACCAGATCACATCAGAACTCTGAAGTTAAGCGTGCTTGGGTGAGAGTAGTACTAGGATGGGTGACCCCCTGGGAAGTCCTCGTGTTGCACCCCCTTTTCAATTTTTTTTGCCCTGGTTAGGGTTGCCAAGATACTTTAACCACCAAATCTCTATTACCGAATCCGACAGAACATTGGGCAAGCCAACTTCGTTTCACGTAGAGGCTGGGCCCGCAAACCGAGGGCGTAGGGTTTGTGACCAAGTCTCCGTCGCTTCGGTGCCCATAACTTTTGATCCATAAGGAGTTACGCCGCGCACAGCATACCGTTGCAAAGCTCTCTGAGAGCTCTAGGACGAAGGCAGCCATATTGCTCGCTGTGCCCGGTTTTTGGAGCCCAAAATCGAATGTTTTCATCAGTTTTAGTCCACTTTTTTTCTTTTGCTCTTTTTTTCCGTCCCGGATCGTACGTCGTGAACTGTTAAAAATACGACAACCTGACTCGCGGGACATCAGAGGGCCCTACAACGTGTCGAAATCACTCCTTGCGAGGATGCTGCATTGTTGAAGCAGATGGGTTGTTGTTTAGACCGTTGGGCCTTCTGAATGGGCCATCTCTCTTGGCTGGTACTGTGAACCGTTAACACATATAGGAATTGTGCCCTCAACTTGACAGGTGCAATCATACCAGCACTAATGCCCCGGATCACATAAGAATTCCGAAGTTAAGCGTGCTTGGGTGAGAGTAGTACTAGGATGGGTGACCCCCTGGGAAGTCCTCGTGTTGCACCCCCTTTTCAGTTTTTTTTGCCCTGGTTAGGGTTGCCAAGATACTTTATCCACCAAATCTCTATTACCGAACCCCATGGAACATTGGGCAAGACAACTTCGCTTCATAGATATGCAGGGCCCGCAAACCGAAGGCGTAGGGTTTGTGACCAGGTCTCCGTCGCACCGGTGCCCATAACTTTTGATCCGTAAGGAGTTACGCGGTGCACAGTATACCGTTGTAAAGCTCTCTAAGAGCTCTACGATAGGGGCAGCCAGCTTGCTCGCTGTGCACATTTTTGGAGCCCAAAATCGAACGTTTTCATCAGTTTTAGGCCACTATTCCTCTTTTGCAATGTTTTTTCGTCCCGGATCGTACGTCGTGAACTGTTAAAAGGACGACAACCTGACTCGTGGGACATCAGAGGGCCCTACAATGTGTCGATATCACGTCTTGCGAGGATACTGCATTATTGAAGTGGATGGGTTGTCGTTAAGCCCATTGGGCCTTTTGAATGGGCCATCTCTCTAGGCTGGGACTGTGAACAGTTAACACATATAGGAATTGTGCCCTCAACATGACGGGTGCGATCATACCAGCACTAATGCCCTGGATCCCATCAGAACTCGGAAGTTAAGCGTGCTTGGGCGAGAGTAGTACTAGGATGGGTGACCCCGTCGGAAGTCCTCGTGTTGCACCCCCTTTTCAATATTTTTTGCCCTAGTTAAGGTTGCCAAGATACTTTATCCACCAAATCTCTATTACCGAATCTCACGGAAAATTGGGCAAGACAACATCGCTTCACGTAGAGGCTGGGCTCGCAAACCGAGCGCATAGGGTTTGTGACCAGGTCTCCGTCGCTCTGGTGCCTATAACTTTTGATCCGTAAGGAGTTACGCGGTGCAAAACATACCGTTCCAAAGCTCTCTGAGATCTCTACGATGGGGACAGCGAGCTTGCTCGCTGTGCCCATTTTTGGAGCCCAAAATCGAACGTTTTCATCAGTTTTAGGCCACTTTTCTTCTTTTTCTATGTTTTTCCGTCCTGGATCGTACGTCGTGAACTGTTAAAAGGACGACAACCAGACTCGCGGGATATCAGAGGGCCCTACAATGTGTCGATATCACGTCTTGCGAGGATGCTGCGTTGTTGAAGCGGATGGGTTGTCATTAAGCCCATTGGGCCTTTTGAATGGGCCATCTCTCTAGGCTGGGACTGTGAACCGTTGACACATATAGGAATAGTGCCCTCAACATGACGGGTGCGATCATACCACCACTAATGCACCGGATCGCATCAGAACTCTGAAGTTAAGCGTTCTTGGGCGAGAGTAGTCCTAGGATGGGTGACCCCCTGGGAAGTCCTCGTGTTGCACCCCTTTTTCAATTTTTTTTTCCCTGGTTAGGGTTGCCAAGATACTTTATTCACCAAATCTCTATTACCGAATCCCACGGAACATTGGGCAAGACAACTTCGCTTCACGTAGAGGCTGGACCCGCAAACCGAGGGCGTATGGTTTGTGACCAGGTCTCCGTCGCTCCGGAGCCCATAACTTTTGATCCGTAAGGAGTTACGTGGCGCACAGCATACCGTTGCAAAGCTCTCTGAGGTCTCTACGACGAGGGCAGCCAGCTTGCTCGCTATGCCCCTTTTTGGAGCCTAAATTCGAACGTTTTCATTAGTTTCAGGCAACTTTTCTACTTTTGCTCTGTTTTTCGGTCCCGGATCGTACGTCGTGAACTGTTAAAAGAATGACAACCTGACTCGCGGGACATCAGAGGGCCCTACAATGTGTCGATATCACGTCTTGCGAGGATGCTGCGTTGTTGAACCAGATGGGTTGTCGTTAAGCCCATTGGGCCTTTTGAATTGGCCATCTCTCTTGGCTGGGACTGTGAACCGTTAACACATAAAGGAATTGTGCCCTCAACATGACGGGTGCGATCATACCACCACTAATGCACCGGATCGCATCAGAACTCTGAAGTTAAGCGTTCTTGGGCGAGAGTAGTCCTAGGATGGGTGACCCCCTGGGAAGTCCTCGTGTTGCACCCCTTTTTCAATTTTTTTTTCCCCGGTTAGGGTTGCCAAGATACTTTATCCACCAAATCTATATTACCGAATCCCACGGAACATTGGGCAAGACAACTTCGCTTCACGTAGAGGCTGGACCCGCAAACCGAGGGCGTAGGGTTTGTGACCAGGTCTCTGTCGCTCCGGAGCCCATAACTTTCGATCCGTAAGGAGTTACGTGGCGCACACATACCGTTGCAAAGCTCTCTGAGGTCTCTACGACGAGGGCAGCCAGCTTTCTTGCTATGCCCCTTTTTGGAGCCTAAAATTGAACGTTTTCATTAGTTTCAGGCCACTTTTCTTCTTTTGCTCTGTTTTTTCGTCCCGGATCGTACGTCGTGAACTGTTAAAAGGATGACAACCTGACTCGCAGGACATCAGAGGGCCCTACAATGTGTCGATATCACGTCTTGCGAGGATGCTGCGTTGTTGAACCAGATGGGTTGTCGTTAAGCCCATTGGGCCTTTTGAATAGGCCATCTCTCTAGGCTGCGACTGTGAACCGTTAACACATAAAGGAATTGTGCCCTCAACATGACGGGTGCGATCATACCAGCACTAATGCACCGGATCCCATCAGAACTCCGAAGTTAAGCGTGCTTGGGCTAGAGTAGTACTAGGATGGGTGACCCCCTGGGAAGTCCTAGTGTTGCACCCCCTTTTCGATTTTTTTTGCCCTGGTTTGAGTTGACAAGATACTTTATCCACCAAATCCCTATTACCGAATCCCACGGAACATTAGGCAAGACAACATCGCTTCACGTAGAGGCTGGGCCCGCAAACCGAGGGCGTAGGGTTTGTGACAAGGTCTCCGTCGCTCCGGTGCCCATAACTTTTGATCTGTAAGGAGTTACGCAGTGCACAGCATACCGTTGCAAAGCACTTTGAGAGCTCAACGACTAGGGCAGCGAGATTGCTCACTCTGCCCGTTTTTGGAGACTAAAATCGAACGTTTTCATCTGTTTCAGGCCACTTTTCTTCTTTTCCTTTGTTTTTCCGTCCCGGATCGTATATCGTGAACTGTTAAAAGGATGACAACCAGACTCGCGGGACATCAGAGGGCCCTACAATGTGTCGATTTCACGTCTTACGAGGATGTTACGTTGTTGAAGCGATGGGTTGTCGTTAAGCCCATTGGGCCTTTTGAATGGGCCATCTCTCTAGGCTGGGACTGTGAACCGTTAACACATATAGGAATTGTCCCCTCAACATGACTGTTGCGATCATACCAGCACTAATGCACCGGTTCACATCAGAACTCCGAAGTTAAGCGTGCTTGGGCAAGAGTAGTACTAGGATGGGTGACCCCCTGGGAAGTCCTCGTGTTGTACCCCCTTTTCAATTTTTTTTGCCATGGTTACGGTTGCCAAGATACTTTATCCACCAAATCTCGATTACTGAATCCCACAGAACATTGGGCAAGACAACTTCCCTTCACGTATAGGCTGGGCCCGCAAACCGAAGGCGTAGGGTTTGTGATCAGGTCTCCGTCGATCCGGTGCCCATAACTTTTGATCCGTAAGGAGTTACGCGGTGCACAGCATACCGTTGCAAAGCTCTCTGAGAGCTCTACGATATGGGCAGCCATCTTGCTCGCTGTTCCCATTTTTGGAAGCCAAAATCGAACGTTTTCATCAGTTTCATGCCACTTTTCTTTTTTTTCAATGTTTTTCCGTCCCGGATCGTACGTCGTTAACTGTTAAAAGGACGAAAACCTGACTTGCGGGACATCTGAGGGCCCTACAACGTGTCGATATCACGTCTTGTGAGGATGCTGCATTGTTGAAGCGGGTGGGTTGTCGTTTAGCCCATTGGGCCTTTTGAATTGGGCATCTCTCTGGGCTGGGACTGTGAACCGTTAACACATATAGGAATTGTGCCCTCAACATGATGGGTACGATCATACTAGCACTAATGCACCGAATCCCATCAGAACTCGGAAGTTAAGCGTGCTTTGGAGAGAGTGGCACTAGGATGGGTGACCCACTGGGAAGTCCTCGTGTTGGAGCCCCTTTTCAATTTTTTTTGCCCTGGTTAGGGTTGCCAAGATACTTTATCCACCAAATCTCTATTACCGACTCCCACGGAATAATGGGCAAGACAACATCGCTTCACGTAGAGGCTGGGCCCACAAACCGACGGCGTTGGGTTTATGACCAAGTCTCCGTCGCTCCGGTGCCCATAACTTTTTATCTGTAAGGAGTTACGCGGCGCAAAGCATACCGTTGCAAAGCTCTCTGAGAGCTCTACGACGGGGGCAGCCAGCTTGCTCGCTGTGCCCTTTTTGGAGCCCAAAATCGAACATTTTCATCAATTTCAGGGCACTTTGCTTCTTTTGCTCTGTTTTTCCATCCCGGAGTCGTGAATTGTTAGAAGGATGACAACCTGACTCGTGGGACATCAGAGGGCCCTACAACATGTCGATATCTCGTCTTGCGAGGATGCTGCGTTGTTGAAGCGGATAGGTTGTCGTTAAGCCCATTGGACCTTTTGAATGGGTCATCTCTCTATGCTAGGATTGTGAACCGTTAACACATGTAGGAATTGTGCCCTCAACATGACGGGTGCGATCATACCAGCACTAATGCACCAGATCACATTTGAACTCTGAAGTTAAGCGTGCTTCGGCGAGAGTAGTACTAGGATGGGCGACCCCCTGGGAAGTCCTCATGTTGCACCCCTTTTTCAATTTTTTTTTCCCTGGTTAGGGTTGCCAAGATACTTTATCCACCAAATCTCTATTACCGAATCCCACGGAACAATGGGCAAGACAACTTCGCTTCACGTAGAGGCTGGACCCGCAAACCGAGGGCGTAGGGTTTGTGACCAGGTCTCCGTCGCTCTGGTACCCATAACTTTTGATCCGTAAGGAGTTACGCGGCGTACAACATACCATTGCAAAGCTCTCTGAGATCTTTACGACGGGGGCAGCCAGCTTGCTCGCTGTGCCCATTTTTGGAGCCTGAAATCGAACGTTTTCAATAGTATCAAGGCACTTTTCTTCTTTTGCTCTGTTTTTCCGTCCTGAATCGTACGTCGTGAACTGTTAAATGGACGACAACTTGACTCGGGGGACATCAGAGGGCCCTACAACGTGTCGATATCACGTCTTGCGAGGATGCTGTGTTGTTGAAGCAGATGGATTGTCGTTAAGCCCATTGGGCCTTTTGATTTGGCCATCTCTCTTGGCTGGGACTGTGAACCATTAACACATAAAGGAATTGTGCCCTCAATATGACGGGTGCGATCATACCACCACTAATGCACCGGATCGCATCAGAACTCTGAAGTTAAACGTTCTTGGGCGAGAGTAGTCCTAGGATGGGTGAGCCCCTGGGAAGTCCTCGTGTTGCACCCCTTTTTCAATTTTTTTTTCCCTGGTTAGGGTTGCCAAGATACTTTATCCACCAAATCTCTATTACCGAATCCCACGGAACATTGGGCAAGACAACTTCGCTTCACGTAGAGGCTGGACCCGCAAACCGAGGGCGTAGGGTTTGTGACCAGGTCTCCGTCGCTCTAGAGCCCATAACTTTTGATCCGTAAGGAGCTACGTGGCGCACAGCATACCGTTGCAAAGCTCTCTGAGGTCTCTACGACGAGGGCAGCCAGCTTGCTCGCTATGCCCCTTTTTGGAGCCTAAAATCGAACGTTTTCATTAGTTTCAGGCAACTTTTCTTCTTTTGCTCTGTTTTTCCGTCGCGGATCGTACGTAGTGAACTGTTGAAAGAATGACAACCTGACTCGCGGGACATCAGAGGGCCCTACAACGTGTCGATATCACGTCTTGCGAGGATGCAACATTGTTGAAGCGGATGGGTTGTCGTTTAGCCCATTGGGCCTTCTGAATGGGCCATCTCTCTAGGCTGGTACTGTGAACCGTTAACACATATAGGAATTGTGCCCTCAGCATGACGGGTGCGATCATACCAGCACTAATGCACCGGATCACATCAGAACTACGAAGTTAAGCGTGCTTGGGCAAGAGTAGTACTAGGATGGGTGACCCACTGTGAAGTCCTCGTGTTGCAGCCCCTTTTCAATTTTTTTTGCCCTGGTTAGGGTTGCCATGATACTTTATCCACCAAATCTCTATTACCGAATCCCACGGATCATTGGGCAAGACAACTTCGCTTCACGTAGAGGTTGGACCCGCAAACCGAGGGCGTAGGGTTTGTGACTAGGTATCCGTCGCTCCGGTGCCCATAACTTTTAATCCGTAAGGAGTTACGCGGCGTACAGCTTACCATTGCAAAGCTCTCTGAGAGCTCTATGACGGGGGCAGCCAGCTTGCTCGCTGTGCCCCTTTTTGTAGCCCAAAATCGAACGTTTTCATCAGTTCCAGGCCACTTTTCTTCTTTTGCTCTATTTTTACGTCCCGTATCGTACGTCGTGAACTGTTAAAAGGACGACAACCTAACTCCCGGGACATCATAGGGCCCTACAACGTGTAGATATCACGTCTTGTGGGGATGCTGCCTTGTTGAAGCGGTTGGGTTATTGTTAAGCCCATTGGGCCTTCTGAATGGGCCATCTCTCTAGCTGGGACTGTGAACCATTAACACATATAGGAATTGTGCCCTCAACATGACCGGTGTGATCATACCAGCACTAATGCACCGGATCACATCAGAACTCCGAAGTTAAGCGTGCTTGGGCGAGAGTAGTACTAGGATAGGTGACCCCCAGGGAAGTCCTCGTGTTGCACCCCCTTTTCAATTTTTTTTGCCCTGGTTAGGGTTGCCAAGAAACTTTATCCGCCTAATCTCTATTACCGAATCCCACGGAACATTAGGCAAGACAACATCGCTCCACGTAGAGGCTGGGTCCACAAACCGAGGGCGTAGGGTTTATGAACAGGTCTCCGTCGCTCCGGTGCCCATAACTTTTGATCCGTAAGGAGTTACGCAGCGCACAACATACTGTTGCAAAGCACTCTGAGAGTTCTACAACGGGGGCAGCCAGCTTGCTCGCTGTGCCCGTTTTTAGAGCCCAAAATCGAACGTTTTCATCATTTTTAGACCACTTTTCTTCTTTTGCTCAGTTTTTCCATCCCGGATCGCATGCCGTGAACTGTTAAAAGGACGACAACCTGACTCACGGGATATCAGAGGGCCCTACAACGTGTCGATATCAGGTCTTGCGAGGATGCTGCATTGTTGAAGCCGATGAGTTGTCGTTAAGCCCATTGGGCCTTTTGAATGGGCCATCTCTCTAGGCTAGGACTGTGAACCGTTAACACATATAGGAATTGTCCCCTGAATATGACGTGTGCGATCATACTAGCACTAATGCACCGGATCCCATCAGAACTTGGAAGTTAAGCGTGCTTGGGCTAGAGTAGTACTAGGATTGGTGACCCCCTGGGAAGTCCTCATGTTGCACGCCCTTTTCATTTTTTTTTGCCATAGTTAGGGTTGCCAAGATAATTTATCCACCAAATCTCTATTACTGAATCCCACGAAACATTGGGCAAGACAACTTTGCTTCACATATAGGCTGGGCCAGCAAACCGAGGGCGTAGGGTTTGTGACCAGGTCTCCGTCGCTCCCGTGCCCATAACTTTTGATCCGTAAGGAGTTACGCGGCGCACAGCATACCGTTGCAAATCTCTCTGAGAACTCTACGACGGGGGCAGCTAGCTTGCTCGTTGTGCCCCTTTTTGGAGCCCAAAATCAAATGTTTTCATCAATTTCAGGCCACTTTTCATCTCTTGCTCTGTTTTAACTTCCTGGATCGTACGTCGTGAACTGTTAAAAGTACGACAACCTGACTCGCGGGACATCAGAGGGCCCTACAATGTGTCGAGATCATGTCTTGCGAGGATGCTGCGTTGTTGAAGCGGATGGTTTGTTGTTAAGCCCATTGAGCATTTTGAGTGGGCCATCTCTCTAGGCTGGGATTGTGAACCGTTAACCCATGTAGGAATTGGGCCCTCAACATGACGGGTGCGATCATACCAGCACTAATGCACCAGATCACATCAGAACTCCAAAGTTAAGCGTGCTTGGGCGAGAGTAGTACTAGGATGGATGACCCCCTTGGAAGTCCTCGTGTTGCACCCCTTTTCAATTTTTTTTGCGCTGGTTAGAGTTGCCAAGATACTTTATCCACCAAATCTCTATTACCGAATCACACGGAACATTGGGCAAGACAACTTCGCTTCAAGTAGAGGCTGGGCCCGCAAACCGAGGGCGTAGGGTTTGTGACCAGGTCTCTGTCGCTCTGGTGCCCATAACTTTTGATCCGTAAGGAGTTACGCGGTGCACAGCATACCGTTGCAAAGCTCTCTGAGAGCTCTACGACGGGGGCAGCCATCTTGCTCGCTGTGCCCGATTTTTAGAGCCCAAAATCGAATGTTTTCATCAGTTTCAGCCACTTTTCTTCTTTTGCTATGTTTTTTCGTCCCGGATCGTATGTCGTCAATTGTTAAAAGGACGACAACCTAACTAGCGGGACATCAGAGGGCCCTACAACGTGTCGATATCACGTCTTGCGAGGATGCTGCATTGTTGAAGCGGATGGGTTGTCGTTAAGCCCATTGGGCCTTCTGAATGGGCCATCTCTCTAGGCTGGTACTGTGAACTGTTAACACATATAGGAATTATGCCCTCAAAATGACGGGTGCGATCATACCAGCACTAATGCACCGGATTACATAAGAACTCCGAAGTTAAGCGTGCTTGGGCAAGAGTAGTACTAGGATGGGTGACCCCCTGGGAAGTCCTCGTGTTGCACCCCTTTTTCAATTTTTTTTGATTTGGTTAGGGTTGCCAAGATACTTTATCCACCAAATCTCTATTACCGAATCCCATAGAACATTGGGCAAGACAACTTCGCTTCACGTAGAGGCTGGACTCGCAAACCGAGGGCGTAGGGTTTGTGACCAGGTCTCCATCGCTCCGGTGCCCATAATTTTTGATCCGTAAGGAGTTACGCGGCGCACAGCATACCGTTGTAAAGCTCTTTGAGAGCTCTACAACGGGGGCAGCCAGCTTGCTCGCTGTGCCCAATTTTGGATCCTAAAATCGAACGTTTTCATTAGTTTCATGCCACTTTTCTTCCATTGCTCTGTTTTTCCGTCCCGGATCGTACGTCCTAAACTGTTAAAAGGACTAAAGCCTGATTCGCGGGACATCAGAGGGCCCTACAACGTGTCGATGTCACGTCTTGCGAGGATGCTGCGTTGTTGAAGCAGATGGGTTGTCGTTAAGCCCATTGGTCCTTTTGAATGGGCCATCTCACTTGGCTGGGACTGTGAACCGTTAACACATAAAGGAATTGTGCCCTCAACACGACGGGTGCGATCATACCAGCACTAATGCACCGGATCCCAACAGAACTCCGAAGTTAAGCGTGGTTGGGCGAGAGTAGTATTAGGATGGGTAACCCTTTGGGAAGTCGTCGTGTTGCAGCCCCTTTTCAATTTTTTTGCCCTGGTTAGGGTTGCCAAGATACTTTATCCACCCAATCTCTATTACCGAATCCCACGAAACATTAGGCAAGACAACATTGCTTCACGTAGAGGCTGGGTCCGCAAACCGAGGGCATAGGGTTTATGACCAGGTCTCTGTCGCTCGGATGCCCATAACTTTTGATCCGTAAGGAGTTACGCAGCGCACAACATACTGTTGCAAAGCTCTCTGAGAGGTCTACAACGGGGGCAGCCAGCTTGCTCGCTTTGCCCATTTTTTGAGCCCAAAATCGAACGTTTTCATCAGTTTCAGACCACTTTTCTTCTTTTACTCAGTTTTACCGTCCCGGATCGCACGGCGTGAACTATTAAAAGGACGACAACCTGACTCACGGGATATCAGAGGGCCCTACAACGTGTCAATATCACGTCTTGCGAGGATGTTGCGTTGTTGAAGCGGATCAGTTGTCGTTAAGCCCATTGGGCTTTTTGAATGGGCCATCTCTCTAGGCTAGGACTGTGAACCGTTAATACATATAGGAATTGTCCCCTGAACATGACGGGTGCGATCATACTAGCACTAATGCACCAGATCCCATCAGAACTCGGAAGTTAAGCGTGCTTGGGCTAGAGTAGTACTAGGATTGGTGACCCCCTGGGAAGTCCTCAAGTTGCACGCCCTTTTCAATTTTTTTGGCCATGGTTAGGGTTGCCAAGATACTTTATCCACCAAATCTCTATTACCGAATCCCACGGAACATTGGGAAAGACAACTTCACTTCACGTATAAGCTGGGCCCGCAAACCGAGGGCGTAGGGTTTGTGACCAGGTCTCCGTCGCTCCCGTGCCCATAACTTTGGATCCGTAAGGAGTTACGCGGCGCACAGCATCTCGTTGCAAAGCTCTCTGAGAGCTCTACGACGGGGGTAGCCAGCTTGATCGCTGTGCCCCTTTTTGGAGCCCAAAATCGAATTTTTTCATCAGTTTCAGGCCACTTTTCTTCTCTTGCTCTGTTTTTCCTTCCCAGATCGTACGTCGTGAACTGTTAAAAGGACGACAACCTGACTCGCGGGACATCAGAGGGCCCTACAATGTGTCGAGATCACGTCTTGTGAGGATGCTGCGTTGTTGAAGCGGATGGTTTGTTGTTAAGCCCATTGAGCCTTTTGAGTGGGCCATCTCTCTAGGCTGGGATTGTGAACCGTTAACCCATGAAGGAATTGTACCCTCAACATGACGGGTGCGATCATACCAGCACTAAGGCACCAGATCACATCAGAACTCCAAAATTAAGCGTGCTTGGGCGAGAGTAGTACTAGGATGGGTGACCCACTGGGAAGTCCTCGTGTTGCACCCCTTTTCAATTTTTTTTGCCCTAGTTAGGGTTGCCAAGATACTTTATCCACCAAATCTCTATTACCGAATCACACGGAAAATTGGGCAAGACAACTTCGCATCACGTAGAGGCTGGGCCCACAAACCAAGGGCGTAGGATTTGTGACCAGGTCTTCGTCGCTCCCGTGCCCATAACTTTTGATCCGTAAGGTGTTACGCGGCACACAGCATACCGTTGCAAAGCTCTCTGAGAGCTCTACGACGGGGGCAGCCAGTTTGCTCGCTGTGCCCCGTTTTGGAGCCCAAAATCGAATGTTTTCATCAGTTTCAGGTCACTTTTCTTCTCTTGCTCTATTTTTCCTTCCTGGATCGTACGTCGTGACTTGTTAAAAGGACGACAACCTGACTCGCGGTACATCAGAGGGCCTTACAATGTGTCGAGATCACGTCTTGAGAGGATGCTGCGTTGTTGAACCGGATGGTTTGTTGTTAAGCCCATTGAGCCTTTTGAGTGGGCCATCTCGGAAGGCTAGGATTGTGAACCGTTAACCCATGTAGGAATTGTGCCCTCCACATGACGGGTGCGATCATACCAGCACTAATGCACCAGATCACATCAGAACTCCGAAGTTAAGCATGCTTGGGCGAGAGTAGTACTAGGATGGGTAACCCCCTGGGAAGTCCTCGTGTTGCACCCCTTTTCAATTTTTTTGCCCTGGTTAGGGTTGCCAAGATACTTTATCCAGCAAATCTCTATTACCGAATCACAGGGAACATTGGGCAAGACAACTTCGCATCACGTAGAGGCTGGGCCCGCAAACCAAGGGAGTAGGGTTTGTGACCAGGTCTCCGTAGCTCCCGGGCCCATAACTTTTGATCCGTAAGGTGTTACGCGGCGAACAGCATACCGTTGCAAAGCTCTCTGAGAGCTCTACGACGGGGGCAGCCAGCTTGCTCGCTGTGCCCTTTTTGGAGCCCAAAATCGAATGTTTTCATCAGTTTTAGGCCACTTTTCTTCTCTTGCTCTGTTTTTCCTTCTTGGATCGTACATCGTGAACTGTTAAAAGGACGACAACCTGACTCGCGGGACATCAGAGGGCCTACAATGTGTCGAGATCACGTCTTGCGAGGATGCTGCGTTGTTGAAGCGGATGGTTTGTTGTTAAGCCCATTGAGCCTTTTGAGTGGGCCATCTCTCTAGGCTAGGATTGTGAACCGTTAACCCTTGTAGGAATTGTGCCCTCAACATGACGGGTGCGATCATACCACCACTAATGCACCATATCACATCAGAACTCCGAAGTTAAGCGTGCTTGGGAGAGAGTAGTACTAGGATGGGTGACCCCCTGGGAAGTCCTCGTGTTGCACCCCTTTTCAATTTTTTTTGACCTGGTTAGGGTTGCCAAGATACTTTATCCACCAAATCACTATTACCGAATCACACGGAACATTGGGCAAGACAACTTCGCATCACGTAGAGGCTGGGCCCGCAAACCGAGGGCGTAGGGTTTGTGACAAGGTCTCCGTCGCTTCCGTGCCCATAACTTTTGATCCGTAAGGACTTACGCGGCGGACAACATACCGTTACAAAGCTCTCTGAGAGCTCTACGACGGGGGCAGCTAGCTTGCTCGCTTTGCCCCGTTTTGGAGCCCAAAATCGAATCTTTTCATCAGTTTCAGGTCACTTTTCTTCTCTTGCTCTATTTTTCCTTCCTGGATCGTACGTCGTGACATGTTAAAAGGACAACAACCGGACTCGCGGTACATCAGAGGGCCCTATAATGTGTCGAGATCACGTCTTGCGAGGATGCTGCGATGTTGAACCGGATGGTTTGTTGTTAAGCCCATTGAGCCTTTTGAGTGGGCCATCTCTCTAGGCTAGGATTGTGAACCGTTAACCCATGTAGGAATTGTGCACTCAACATGACGGGTGCGATCATACTAGCACTTATGCACCAGATCACATTAGAACTCCGAAATTAAGCGTGCTTGGGCGAGAGTAGTACTAGGATGGGAGACCCCTTGGGAAGTCCTCGTGTTGCACCCCTTTTCAATTTTTTTTGCCCTGGTTAGGGTTGCCAAGATACTTTATCCACCAAATCTCTATTACCGAATCACACGGAACATTGGGCAAGACAACTTCGCATCATGTAGAGGCTAGGCCCGCAAACCGAGGGCGTAGGGTTTGTGACCAGGTCTCCGTCGCTCTGGTGCCCATAACTTTTGATCCGTAAGGAGTTACGCGGCGCACAGCATACCGTTGGAAAGCTCTCTGAGAGCTCTACGACGGGGGCAGCCAGCTTGCTCGCTGTGCCCCTTTTTGGAGCCAAAAATCGAATGTTTTCATCAGTTTCAGGCCACTTTTCTTCTCTTGCTCTGTTTTTCCTTCCTGGATCGTACGTCGTGAATTGTTAAAAGGACGACAACCTGACTCGCAGGACATCAGAGGGCCTACAACATGTCGAGATCACGTCTTGCGAGGATGCTGCGTTATTGAAGTGGATGTTTTGTTGTTAAGCCCATTGAGCCTTTTGAGTGGGCCATCTCTCTAGGCTAGGATTGTGAACCGTTAACCCATGTAGGAATTGTGCCCTCAACATGACGGGTGCGATCATACCAGCACTAATGCACCAGATCACATCAGAACTCCGAAGTTAAGCATGCGTGGGCGAAAGTAGTACTAGGATGGGTGACCCCCTGGGAAGTCCTCATGTTGCACCCCTTTTCAATTTTTTTTGCCCTGGTTAGGGTTGCCAAGATACTTTATCCACCAAATCTCTATTACTGAATCACACGGAACATTGGGCAAGACAACTTCGCATCACGTAGAGGCTGGGCCCGCAAACCGAGGGCGTAAGGTTTGTGACAAGGTCTCCGTCGCTCCCGTGCCCATAACTTTTGATCCGTAAGGAGTTACGCGGCACACAGCATACCGTTGCAAAGCTATCTGAGAGCTCTACTACAGGGGTAGCCAGCTTGCTCGCAGTGCCCCTTTTTGTAGCCCAAAATCGAATGTTTTCATCAGTTTCAGGCCACTTTTCTTCTCTTGCTCTGTTTTTCCTTCCTGGATCGTACGTCGTGAACTGTTAAAAGGACGACAACCTGACTCGCGGGACATCAGAGAGCCCTACAATGTATCGAGATCACGTCTTGCGAGGATACTGCGTTGTTGAAGCGGATGGTTTGTTGTTAAGCCCATTGAGCCTTTTGAGTGGGCCATCTCTCTAGGCTGGGATTGTGAACCGTTAACCCATGTAGGAATTGTGCCCTCAACATGACGGGTGCGATCATACCAGCACTAACGCACCAGATCACATCAGAACTCTGAAGTTAAGCGTGCTTGGGCGACAGTAGTACTAGGATGGGTGACCCCCTGGGAAGTCCTCGTTTTGTACCCTTTTTCAATTTTTTTTGCCCTGGTTAGGGTTGCCAAGATACTTTATCCACCAAATCTCTATTACCGAATCACACGAAAAATTGGGCAAGACAACTTCACATCACGTAGAGGCTGGGCCCGCAAACCAAGGGCGTAGGATTTGTGACCAGGTCTTCGTCGCTCCCGTGCCCATAACTTTTGATCCATAAGGAGTTACGCGGCGCACAGCATACCGTTGCAAAGCTCTCTAAGAGCTCTACGACGGGGGCAGCCAGCTTGCTTGCTGTGCCCCTTTTTGGAGCCCAAAATCGAATGTTTTCATCAGTTTCAGGCCACTTTTCTTCTCTTGCTATGTTTTTCCTTCCTGGATCGTACGTCGTGAACTGTTAAAAGGACGACAACCTGACTCGCGGGACATCAGAGGGCCTTACAATGTGTCGAGATCACGTCTTGGGAGGATGCTGCGTTGTTGAACCGGATTGTTTGTTGTTAAGCCCATTGAGCCTTTTGAGTGGGCCATATCGGAAGGCTAGGATTGTGAACCGTTAACCCATGTAGGAATTGTGCCCTCCACATGACGGGTGCGATCATACCAGCACTAATGAACCATATCACATCAGAACTCCGAAGTTAAGCATGCTTGGGCGAGAGTAGTACTAAGATGGGTGACCCCCTGGGAAGTCCTTGTGTTGCACCCCTTTTCAATTTTTTTTGCCCTGGTTAGGGTTGCCAAGATACTTTATCCACCAAATCTCTATTACCGAATCACACGGAACATTGGGCAAGACAACTTCGCATGACGTAGAGGCTGGGCCCACAAACCGAGGATGTAGGGTTTGTGACCAGGTCTCCGTCGCTCCCGGGCCCATAACTTTTGATCCGTAAGGTGTTACGCGGCGCACAGCATACCGTTGCAAAGCTCTCTGAGAGCTCTACGACAGGGGCAGCCAGCTTGCTCGCTGTGCCCCTTTTTGGAGCCCAAAATCGAATGTTTTCATCAGTTTCAGGCCACTTTTCTTCTCTTGCTCTGTTTTTTCTTCCTGGATTGTACATCGTGAACTGTTAAAAGGACGACAACCTGACTCGCGGGACATCAGAGGGCCTATAATGTGTCGAGATCACGTCTTGCGAGGATGCTGCGTTGTTGAAGCGGATGGTTTGTTGTTAAGCCCATTGAGCCTTTTGAGTGGGCCATCTCTCTAGGCTAGGATTTTGAACCGTTAACCCTTGTAGGAATTGTGCCCTCAACATGACGGGTGCGATCATACCACCACTAATGCACCATATCACATCAGAACTCCGAAGTTAAGCGTGATTGGGAGAGAGTAGTACTAGGATAGGTGACCCCCTCGGAAGTCCTCGTGTTGCACCCCTTTTCAATTTTTTTGACCTGGTTAGGGTTGCCAAGATACTTTATCCACCAAATCTCTATTACCGAATCACGCGGAACATTGGGCAAGACAACTTCCCATCACGTAGAGGCCTGGCCCGCAAACCGAGGGCGTAGGGTTTGTGACAAGGTCTCCGTCGCTTCCGTGCCCATAACTTTTGATCCGTAAGGAGTTACGCGGTGCACAACATACCGTTGCAAAGCTCTCTGAGAGCTCTACGACGGGGGCAGCCAGCTTGCTCGCTGTGCCCCTTTTTGGAGCCCAAAATTAAATGTTTTCATCAGTTTCAGGCCACTTTTCTTCTCTCGCTCTATTTTTCCTTCCTGGATCGTACGTCGTGACATGTTAAAAGGACGACAGCCTGACTCGTGATAAATCAGAGGGCCCTATAATGTGTCGAGATCACGTCTTGCGAGGATGCTGCGTTGTTGAACCGGATGGTTTGTTGTTAAGCCCATTGAGCCTTTTGAGTGGGCCATCTCTCTTGGCTAGGATTGTGAACCGTTAACCCATGTAGGAATTGTGCCTTCAACATGACGGGTGCGATCATACTAGCACTAATGCACCAGATCACATTAGAACTCTGAAGTTAAGCGTGCTTGGGCGAGAGTAGTACTAGGATGGGTGACCCCTTGGGAAGTCCTCGTGTTGCACCCCTTTTCAATTTTTTTTGCCCTGGTTAGGTTTGCCAAGATAGTTTATCCACCAAATATCTATTACTGAATCACACGGAACATTGGGCAAGACAACTTCGCATCATGTAGAGGCTGAGCCCGCAAAACCGAGGGCGTAGGGTTTGTGACCAGGTCTCCGTCGCTCCCGTGCCCATAACTTTTGATCCGTAAGGAGTTACGCGGCGCACAGCATACCGTTGGAAAGCTCTCTGAGAGCTCTACGACGGGGGCAGCCAGCTTGCTCGCTGTGCCCCTTTTTGGAGCCCAAAATCGAATGTTTTCATCAGTTTCAGGCCACTTTTCTTCTCTTGCTATGTTTTTCCTTCCTGGATCATACGTCGTGAACTGTTAAAAGGACGACAACCTGACTCGCTGGACATCAGAGGGCCTACAATGTGTCGAGATCACGTCTTGCGAGGTTGCTGCGTTATTGAAGCGGATGGTTTGTTGTTAAGCCCATTGAGCCTTTTGAGTTGGCCATCTCTCTAGGCTAGGATTGTGAACCGTTAACCCATGTAGGAATTGTGCCCTCCACATGACGGGTGCGATCATACCAGCACTAATGCACCAGATCACATCAGAACTCCGAAGTTAAGCGTGCTTGGGCGAGAGTAGTACTAGGATGGGTGACCCCATGGGAAGTCCTCATGTTGCACCCCTTTTCAATTTTTTTTTGCCCTGGTTAGGGTTGCCAAGATACTTTATCCACCAAATCTCTATTACTGAATCACACGGAACATTGGGCAAGACAACTTCGCATCACGTAGAGGCTGGGCCTGCAAACCGAGGGCGTAGGGTTTGTGACAAGGTCTCCGTCGCTCCCGTGCCCATAACTTTTGATCCGTAAGGAGTTACGCGGCGCACAGCATACCGTTGCAAAGCTCTCTGAGAGCTCTACGATGGGGGCAGCCAGCTTGCTCACTGTGCCCCTTTTTGGAGGCCAAAATCGAATGTTTTCATCAGTTTCAGGCCACTTTTCTTCTCTTGCTCTGTTTTTCCTTCCTGGAACGTACGTCGTGAACTGTTAAAAGGACGACAACCTGACTCGCGGGACATCAGAGAGCCCTACAATGTATCGAGATCACGTCTTGCGAGGATGCTGCGTTGTCGAAGCGGATGGTTTGTTGTTAAGCCCATTGAGCCTTTCGAGTGGGCCATCTCTCTAGGCTGGGATTGTGAACCGTTAACCCATGTAGGAATTGTGCCCTCAACATGGCGGGTGCGATCATACCACCACTAACGCACCAGATCACATCAGAACTCTGAAGTTAAGCGTGCTTGGGCGAGAGTAGTACTAGGATGGGTGACCCCTTGGGAAGTCCTCGTGTTGCACCCCTTTTCAATTTTTTTTGCCCTGGTTAGGGTTGCCAAGATACTTTATCCACCAAATCTGTATTACAGAATCACACAGAACATCGGGCAAGAAAACTTCGCATCACGTAGAGGCTGGGCCCGCAAACCGAGGGCGTAGGGTTTGTGACAAGGTCTCCGTCGCTCCCGTGCCCATAACTTTTGATCTGTAAGGAGTGACGCGGCGCACAGCATACCATTGCAAAGCTCTCTGAGAGCTCTACGATGGGGGCAGCCAGCTTGCTCGCTGTGCCCCTTTTTGGAGCCCAAAATTGAATATTTTCATCAGTTTCAGGCCACTTTTCTTCTCTTGCTCTATTTTTCCTTCCTGGATCGTACGTCGTGAAATGTTAAAAGGATGACAACCTGACTCGCGGTACATCAGAGGGCCCTATAATGTGTCGAGATCACGTCTTGCGAGGATGCCGCGTTGTTGAACCGGATGGTTTGTTGTTAAGCCCATTAAGCCTTTTGAGTGGGCCATCTATCTAGGCTAGGATTGTGAACCTTTAACCCATGTAGGAATTCTGCCCTCAACATGACGGGTGCGATCATACTAGCACTAATGCACTAGATCACATTAGAACTCCGAAGTTAAGCGTGCTTGGGCGAGAGTAGTACTAGGATGGGTGACCCCTTGGGAAGTACTCGTGTTGCACCCCTTTTCAATTTTTTTTGCCCTGGTTAGGGTTGCCAAGATACTTTATCCACCAAATCTCTATTACCAAATCACACGGAACATTGGGCAAGACAACTTCGCATCATGTAGAGGCTGGGCCCGCAAACCGAGCGCGTAGGGTTTGTGACCAGGTCTCCGTCGCTCCTGTGCCCATAACTTTTGATCCGTAAGGAGTTACGCGGCGCACAACATACCGTTGCAAACCTCTCTGAGAGCTCTACGATGGGGGCAGCCAGCTTGCTCGCTGTGCCCTTTTTGGAGCCCAAAATCGAATGTTTTCATCAGTTTCAGTCCACTTTTCTTCTCTTTCTTTGTTTTTCCTTCCTGGATCGTACGTCGTGAACTGTTAAAAGGACGACAACCAGACTCGCAGGACATCAGAGGGCCTACACTGTGACGAGATCACGTCTTGCGAGGATGCTGCATTATTGAAGCTGATGGTTTGTTGTTAAGCCCATTGAGCCTTTTGAGTGGGCCATCTCTCTATGCTAGGATTGTGAACCGTTAACCTATGTAGGAATTGTGCCCTCAACATGACGGGTGCAATCATACCAGCACTAATGCACCAGATCACATCAGAACTCCGAAGTTAAGCGTGCTTGGGCGAGAGTAGTACTAGGATGGGTGACCCCCTGGGAAGTCCTCGTGTTGCACCCCTTTTCAATTTTTTTTGCCCTGGTTAGGGTTGCCAAGATACTTTATCCACCTAATATCTATTACTGAATCACATGGAACATTGGGCAAGACAACTTCGCATCACGTAGAGGCTTGGCCCGCAAACCGAGGGTGTAGGGTTTGTGACAAGGTCTCCGTCGCTCCCGTGCCCATAACTTTTGATCCGTAAGGAGTTACGCGGCGCACAGCATACCGTTGCAAAGCTCTCTGAGAGCTCTACGACGGGGGCAGCCAGCTTGCTCGCTGTGCCCCTTTTTGGAGCCCAAAATCGAATGTTTTTATCAGTTTCAGGCCACTTTTCTTCTCTTGCTCTGTTTTTCCTTCCTGGATCGTACGTCGTGAACTGTTAAAAGGACGACAACCTGACTCGTGGGACATCAGAGGGCCCTACAATGTGTCGAGATCACGTCTTGCGAGGATGCTGCGTTGTTGAAGCGGATGGTTTGTTGTTAAGCCCATTGAGCCTTTTGAGTGGGCCATCTCTCTAGGCTGAGATTGTGAGCCGTTAACCCATGTAGGAATTGTGCCCTCAACATGACGGGTGCGATCATACCAGCACTAACGCACCAGATCACAACAGAACTCTGAAGTTAAGCGTGCTTGGGCGAGAGTAGTACTAGGATGGGTGACCCCCTGGGAAGTCCTCGTGTTGCACCCTTTTTCAATTTTTTTTGCCCTGGTTAGGGTTGCCAAGATACTTTATCCACCAAATCTCTATTACCGAATCAAACGGAACATTGGGCAAGACCACTTCAAATCACGTAGAGGCTAGGCCCGCAAACCGAGGGCGTAGGGTTTGTGACCAAGTCTCCGTCGCTCCCGTTCCCATAACTTTTGACCTGTGAGGAGTTACACGGCGCACAGCATACCGTTGCAAAGCTCTCTAAGAGCTCTACGACGAGGGCAGCCAGCTTGCGCACTGTGCCCTTTTTTGGCGCCCAAAATCGAATGTTTTCATCAGTTTCAAGCCACTTTTCTTCTCTTGCTCTGTTTTTCCTTCTTGGATCGTACGTCGCGAACTGTTAAAAGGACGACAACCTGACTCGCGGGACATCAGAGGGCCCTACAATGTGTCGAGATCACGTCTTGCGAGGATGCTGCGTTGTTGAAACGGATGGTTTGTTGTTAAGCCCATTGAGCCTTTTGAGTGGGCCATCTATCTAGGCTGGGATTGTGAACCCTTAACCCTTGTAGGAATTGTGCCCTCAACATGACGGGTGCGATCATACCAGCACTAATGCACCAGATCACATCAGAACTCCGAAGTTAAGCGTGCTTGGGCGAGAGTAGTACTTGGATGGGTGACCCCTTGGGAAGTCCTCGTGTTGCACCCCTTTTCAATTTTTTTTGCCCTGGTTAGGGTTGCCAAGATACTTTATCCGCCAAATCTCTATTACCGAATCACACAGAACATTGGGCAAGACAACTTCGCATCACGTAGAGGATGGGCCCGCAAACCGAGGGCGTAGGGTTTGTGACCAGGTCTCCGTCGCTCCCGTGCCTATAACTTCTGATCCGTAAGGAGTTACGCGGCGCACAGTATACCGTTGCAAAGCTCTCTGAGAGCTCTACGACGGGGGCAGGCAGCTTGCTCGCTGTGCCCCTTTTTGGAGCCCAAAATCGAATGTTTTCATCAGTTTCAAGCCAGTTTTCTTCTTTTGCTCTATTTTTCCTTCCTGGATCGTACGTCGTGAACTGTTAAAAGGACGACAACCTGACTCGCGGGACATCAGAGGGCCCTACAATGTGTCGAGATCACGTCTTGCGGGGATGCTACGTTGTTGAAGCGGATGGTTTGTTGTTAAGCCCATTGAGCCTTTTGAGTGGGCCATCTCTCTAGGCTGGGATTGTGAACCGTTAACCCATGTAGGAATTGTGCCCTCAACATGACGGGTGCGATCATACCAGCACTAATGTACCAGATCACATCAGAACTCCGAAGTTAAGCGTGCTTGGGCGAGAGTAGTACTAGGATGGGTGCCCCCCTGGGAAGTCCTCGTGTTGCACCCCTTTTCAATTTTTTTTGCCCTGGTTAGGGTTGCCAAGATACTTTATCCACCAAATCTCTATTACCGAATCACACGGAACATTGGGCAAGACAACTTCGCATCACGCAGAGGCTGGGCCCGCAAACCGAGTGCGTAGGGTTTGTGACCAGGTCTCCGTCGCTCTGGTGCCCATAACTTTTGATCCGTAAGGAGTTACGCGGCACACAGCAAACCGTTGCAAAGCTCTCTGAGAGCTCTACGACGGGGGCAGCCAGCTTGCTCGCTGTGCCCAGTTTTTGGAGCCCAAAATCGAATGTTTTCATCAGTTTCATGCCACTTTTCTTCTTTTGCTCTATTTTTCCGTCCCGGATCGTACGTCGTGAATTGTTAGAAGGACGACAACCTGACTCGCTGGACATCAGAGGGCCCTACAACGTGTCGATATCACGTCTTGCGAGGATGCTGCATTGTTGAAGCGGATGGGTTTGTCGTTAAGCCCATTGGGCCTTCTGAATGGGCCATCTCTCTAGGCTGGTACTGTGAACCGTTAACACATATAGGAATTGTGCCCTCAAAATGACGGGTGCGATCATACCAGCACTAATGCACCGGATCACATAAGAACTCCGAAGTTAAGCGTGCTTGGGCGAGAGTAGTACTAGGATGGGTGACCCCCTGGGAAGTCCTCGTGTTGTACCCCCTTTTCAATTTTTTTGCCCTGGTTAGGGTTGCCAAGATACTTTATCCACCAAATCTCTATTACCGAATCCCATAGAACATTGGGCAAGACAACTTCGCTTCACGTAGAGGCTGGACCCGCAAACCGACGGCGTAGGGTTTGTGACCAGGTCTCCGTCACTCCGGTGCCCATAATTTTTGATCCGTAAGGAGCTACGCGGCGCACATCATTCCGTTGCAAAGCTCACTGAGAGCTCTACGACTGGGGCAGCCAGCTTGCTCGCTGTTCCCATTTTTGGAGCCTAAAATCGAACATTTTCATTAGTTTCAGGTCACTTTTCTTCTATTGCTCTGTTTTTCCGTCCCGGATCGTAAGTCTTAAATTGTTAAAAGGACTAAAACCTGACTCGCGGGACATCAGAGGGCCCTACAACGTGTCAATATCACGTCTTGCGAGGATGCTGCGTTGTTGAAGCAGATAGGTTGTCGTTATGCCCATTGGGCCTTTTGAATAGGCCATCTCTCTAGGCTAGGACTGTGAACCGTTAACACATAAAGGAATTGTGCCCTCAACATGATGGGTGCGATCATACCAGCACTAATGCACCAGATCCCATCAGAACTCCGAAGTTAAGCGTGCTTGGGCGAGAGTAGTTCTAGGATGGGTGACCCCCTGGGAAGTCCTCGTGTTGCACCCCATTTTCAATTTTTTTTGCCCTGGTTAAGGTTGCCAAGATACTTTATCCACCAAATCTCTATTACCGAATCCCACGGAACATTAGGCAAGACAACATCGCTTCACGTAGAGGCTGGGCCCACAAACCGAGGTCGTAGGGTTTGTCACCAGGTCTCCGTCGCTCCGGAGCCCATAACTTTTGATCCGTAAGGAGTTACGCGGGCGAACAGCATACCGTTGCAAAGCTCTCTGAGAGCTCTACGACGGGGGCAGGCAGCTTGCTCGTTGTGCCCTTTTTTGGAGCCCAAAATCGAACGTTTTCATCAGTTTCAGGCCACTTTTCTTCTTTTGCTCTGTTTTTCCATCCCGGATCGTACGTCGTGAACTGTTAAAAGGACGACGACCTGACTCGCGGGACATCAGATGGCCCTATAACGTGTCGACATCACGTCTTGCGAGGATGCTGCATTGTTGAAGCGGATGGGTTGTCGTTAAGCCCATTGGGCCTTTTGAATGGGCCATCTCTCTAGGCTGGGACTGTGAACCGTTAACACATATAGGAATTGTCCCCTCAACATGATGGGTGCGATCATACCAGCACTAATGCACCGGATCACATAAGAACTCTGAAGTTAAGCGTGCTTGGGCAAGAGTAGTACTAGGATGGGTGACCTCCTGGGAAGTCCTCGTGTTGTACCCCCTTTTCAATTTTTTTTGCCATGGTTAGGGTTACCAAGATATTTTATCCACTAAATCTCTATTACCGAATCCCACGGAACATTGGGCAAGACAACTTCGCTTCACGTATAGGCTGGGCCTGCAAACCGAGGGCGTAGGGTTTGTGACCAGGTCTCCGTCGCTCCGGTGCCCATAACTTTTGATCCGTAAGGAGTTACGTGGTGCACAACATACCGTTGCAAAGCTCTCTGAGAGCTCTACGACGGGGGCAGCCAGCTTGCTTGCTGTGCCCATTTTTGGAGTCTAAAATCGAACGTTTTCATCATTTTCAGGCCACTTTTCTTCTTTTGCAATGTTTTTTCGTCCCGGATCGTACGTCATGAACTGTTAAAAGGACGACAACCTGACTCGCGGGACATCAGAGGGCCCTACAACGTGTCGATATCACATCTTACGAGTATGCTGCGTTGTTGAAGTGGATGGGTTGTCGTTAAGCCCATTGGGCCTTTTGAATAGGCCATCTCTCTAGGCTGAGTGTCACGCCCCAACCCGGCCTATAAAGGTTAGACTAGGGTGTGATCTAAACATTCAAGTCCTTTCAAGTACTTAGTCGTTCAAGGAGGTTTAGCACTTAACGTTTTACCCTAGACTCCAAAATTTTTCCGAAAAACCGGCAGCATAACGGCTGTAATTTGGTTATTTGGTTTGACCTAGTTCTTTAAACACCTCAAAATTTACCATCTCAATTCCATTTCCAACCAAGATTACTATTTTACCATCAATTGAATTTCCTATTGGTTATTTCGACGTCCCGTTTGTTTTATAACTTAGCATGATACTATGTCTCGTTTGTTTGTCTGACCTTGTTTCAAAATATACCTTTTTAAGATTGAATAAATTCATTGACTTAGTTCTTAGCTAAAGCATCATGACCTAAGATAGATACTAGCGGTAATAAGAGCAAAACGATCATAGTAGTGTTATGTCTAGCATCAGTCTACTTAATATAAGTACAAACCAAAATTAGACCCCAAATTACAATGGGGGTCTTTTACATCACGACATCAAGCAACATAAAAGGAAATAGTTTTCAAGTAACACAATGATCACAAGCAGCCATAATCAAGCAAAGCAAACAAGACAGGTAATCACTCCAGGGGTTCATCATTAGGCACATTGTCCTCGGGTTCCTGTACCTGTTCTTCTTCACCTGAGATGATAAAAGAGGGTGAGTCCTTATGAACTCAGCGAGGGGGAACGAGAAATAAGTTTGAAACTCATTTTCCGGTTCAACTTATGAAAATCCCTTTTTCAAACATGAATATAACATAAATATAAGTACAGAACAGAAATACCTGTCTTTCCTCCCCGAGGTTCTCTAGGAACCAAGCGAGAGTACTTATACACATATTAAAAAGGATACAGTGAGCTTTTGCTCTCAGATCAGTTCCAGGATCAATTGTTGCGGCCGACTTCAAATCATTCCCAAAACACGCCAGGTGGGTGTACTCCGGATGTACCCCGAAATCCTACGACCCAACTCTCCGAGGAAGTCTAGCCCCCAAGCGAGAGAGGGAATGGGACCATGGTAGTCATGGGTGCACTGGCAAGCCCGATGCCGCCCGGTGTGCGTGATCGCTACCATGCCAACAGGAAAGGTTGTAACCTTGTATGAAATGCACATTCATGACAGGAAATATATCATAGTAGGAGGACAACAAAGTAGGTTTCCTCCGGACAGTCATAAATTGCACATTGACAGATAAACAAGCAGGGCACGATAAGACAGGAAATTTCACTTGAAAGGCATATAGAGTTATATGAAAATTAAACGGGCAGCCATGTAACACATGTAAAACAGGCCATATAACTCATTAAGAAGTCCACGTGATCAAGTGATAAGATTATTCAACATGCAATGATATCCTCATGGGTTCGGATGCAAGGAAAGCTTATTTGTCAACGTGCAATGGTCAAAATCCCATTAAAAGTTATAAGACAATTACGGGCAGCCCACTAAGCATATAATTCCACACAATATCCAAATGATCAACGCTTAGCAAGACTACCTAGTCATTAGGGTTTCCGTTTCATGCTTAATCGTGTGATTAAAACCCTAAGTCCGCTCAAGATCATTCTCAAGTCATGCATCATTTAATTCAACATCCTCAAGTGCTCAAAACAGTCCACATAACATCCCAACACCACATTTCCACACAATTAGTACCCCAAGAGAGGTTACAACAATTTTCCAAGCATGTAGCTAAATGAAACCTTTACTGCAATAGGCTGTTTTCTCACAATCAATAGGATAACCAAAAAATCTCCAAATTCAGTGAATAAGATGTCAAATTAAAGCTTAAGAAGTTAAATAAAATCAGACACAAACCTTGCATCAATTGGAGTTCAGAATCGTTTGTTATAGCCGAAACAGTGAGGTAGCACAAAACTGTCCAGATTTGCATACATTTGCATAACTGACGTTTTTGAGGTCCTTAGGGTCAGTTTTAGCCTTGGTCCATTTCTGACAAAATTATCCAGAACTGAAAAATCTAATAACACACAAAATTTCATGAATTTTGGACATCATTTACTAAGTCAAATATGGTTCGTTCCACAAGGTCAGTGCATCTGCCAAAACCTGCTTCATTTTTCCAGATTTCCAGATTTGGTCACATTTTAAAGATTTGCCATTTTGAATACCTTAGAGTCAAAATTAGCTTCGGCCTATTTCTGGAAAAAAATGTTCAAAACTGTCCAAACTAGTCACCTACCAATTTTCAAGCATTTTAAACATCATTTGCCTAGCTAAACTTACCTCGAACAGACTGGTCAGAGAGCTGTCAACAATTTCGACTTCACCTAGCATCAATTTCAAGCCAAGATCTTGCCATGCATGGTTGTTTAAGCTTATGAACGACCATATAGCTCAAGTACAGAAGCAAATACACACATTTATGAGCATGCATGTGAATTTTTGAAGAGTTTTCAAAAGGTTTTAACCCTCACCTTAGCAATCAACCAAAAGATGCTCAAAACCCTTGTTGAAGCTCAAATCTTCTCCTTTCCCTTGCTTAGCCGAAATCCCCACTAGTTTTTCTCTATTTTTCCTAGCTTAATGATCAATATCTTAGCATATTCATGAGGTTAAAACATGAAGAAAAGAAATGGATGTCAAGAAGCTCACCTAGGCCGATTAGAAGTCTTCAAAGCACATGCATGAGAATTTTTGAACTCTAGCTAGCTTGCTTCGACTTTCTTGATGGTTGCTTGACTTGATTAACTATGTTGTGAGGAAGAGAAGCTATGGAGGTAGTAATGTGCAGCTAGGGCCGAGAGAGAGAGAGAAATGAGAGGGAATTGAGAGAAAAGAAATAGAAATGAAAGAGAAATGAATGTTTGAGCACTTGGTCGGCTATTGGCCTTGCAAAATTCTGATTTTTGTGTTGTCTTTGGTGTGTTGTTTGAATTGTTAGTGGAAAATGGTGATGTGGCCGAGATGGTGGCTTAGTGTTTAGCAAAGTGTGGCTTTGATGCAAGCAAAAGGTATGACAATGTGAAGACTTGTCTCAAGCATGCATGAATAAATTATGTTGCTCAAATTTTTTGCTCAAGAACATGGTATGGCCGGCCAAAGGGCTTGCAATTGCTGAAAATTCAGGTTCTATTTAATGCATTTTAGATTATAGTAAGGGTGAAATTTGAGGTGCATTGGTTTTGGGTGAGAATAAAGAATAAAGAATGTTTAGTGTTTGGTGCTATTTCGTCTTCTAGTGAGTTGAATTACGATTATTATATTGATAGTGGATTTTGAAGGATTGTTTAATAGTCTAGTTCTCCGTGTAAGATGCTTTCTTGATTAGCGTGAAGGGACGCTTTCCTAGGTCTATGGGACATAAACTACGAGACAAATACACGTTTTTTTTAAGTAAATGCACGCAACCCTAAATGAATGCACGTAATTCAATGTATGGCACATCAAATGAACACAATTCTTCAACCTAGGTCATGGCACGCAAATCTAGGTTAGGGCACACGAAGCTAGGTTTCGAACGCAAATCGGGGTCGGGCCTCACACTGGGACTGTGAACCGTTAACACATATAGGAATTGTGCCCTCAACATGACGGGTGCGATCATACCAGCACTAATGTACCGGATCACATCAGAACTCCGAAGTTAAGCGTGCTTGGGCGAGAGTAGTACTAGGATGGGTGACCCCTTGGGAAGTCCTCGTGTTGCACCCCCTTTTCAATTTTTTTTGCCGTGGTTAGGGTTGCCAAGATACTTTATCCACCAAATCTCTATTACCGAATCCCACAGAACATTGGGCAAGACAACATCGCTTCACGTAGAGGATGGGCTCGCAAACCGAGGGCGTAGGGTTTGTGACCAGGTCTCCGTCGCTCCGGTGCCCATAACTTTTGATCCGTAAAGAGTTACGTGGCGCACAGTATACCGTTGCAAAGCTCTCTGAGAGCTCTACGATGGGGGAAGCCAGCTTGCTCGCTGTGCCCGTTTTTGGAGCCCAAAATCGAACATTTTCATCAGTTTCAGGCCACTTTTCTTCTTTTCTTTGTTTTTCCTTCCCGGATCGTACGTCGTGAACTGTTAAAAGGACGACAACCTGACTCGCGGGACATCAGAGGGCCCTACAATGTGTTGATATCACGTCTTGCGAGGATGCTGCGTTGCTGAAGCGGATGGGATGTTGTTAAGCCCATTGGGCCTTTTGAATGGGCCATCTCTCTAGGCTGGGATTGTGAACCGTTAGCACATGTAGGAATTGTGCCCTCAACATGACGGGTGCGATCATACCAGCACTAATGCACCAGATCACATCAGAACTCCGAAGTTAAGCGTGCTTGGGCGAGAGTAGTACTAGGATGGGTGACCCCCTGAGAAGTCCTCGTGTTGCACCCCCTTTTCAAATTTTTTTGCCCTGGTTAGGGTTGGCAAGATACTTTATCCACCAAATCTCTATTACCGAATCACACGGAACATTGGGCAAGACAACTTCGCTTCACGTATAGGCTGGGCCCGCAAACCGAAGGCGTAGGGTTTGTGACCAGGTCTCCGTCGCTCCTGTGCCTATAACTTTTGATCCGTAAGGAGTTACGCGGCGCACAGCATACCGTTGCAAATCTCTCTAAGAGCTCTACGACGGGGGCAGGCATATTGCTAACTGTACCAAGTTTTTGGAGCCCAAAATCGAACGTTTTAATCAGTTTCAGGCCACTTTTCTTCTTTTGCTCTGTTTTTCCGTCCCGGATCGTACGTCGTGAACTGTTAAAAGGATGACAACCTGACTCGCGGGACATCAGAGGGCCCTACAACGTGTCGATATCACGTCCTGCAAGGATGCTGCGTTTTTGAAGTGGATGGGTTGTCGTTAAGCCCATTGGGCCTTTTGAATGGGCCATCTCTCTGGGCTGGGACTGTGAACCGTTAACACATATAGGAATTGTGCCCTCAACATGACGGGTGCGATTATAGCAGCACTAATGCACCGGATCCCATCAGAACTCGGAAGTTAAGTGTGCTTGGGCGAGAGTAGCACTAGGATGTGTGACCCCCTGGGAAGCCCTCGTGTTGCACTCCCTTTTCAATTTTTTTTGCCCTAGTTAGGGTTGCCAAGATACTTTATCCACCAAATCTCTATTACTGAATCCCACGGAACAATGGGCAAGACAACATCGCATCACGTAGAGGATGGACTCGCAAACCGAGGGCATAGGGTTTGTGACCCGGTCTCCGTCACTCCGGTGCCCATAACTTTTGATCCGTAAGGAGTTACGCGATGAACAGCATACTGTTGCAAAGCTCTCTGAGAGCTCTACGACGGGGGCAGCCAGCTTGCTCGCTGTGCCCATTTTTAGGGCCCAAAATCGAACGTTTTCATTAGTTTCAAGTCACTTTTCATCTTTTGCAATGTTTTTTCGTCCCTGATCGTACGTCGTGAACTGTTAAAAGGACGAAAACCTGAATCGTGGGACATCAGAGGGCCCTACAACGTGTCGATATCACGTCCTGCAAGGATGTTGCGTTGTTGAAGTGGATGGGTTGTCGTTAAGCCCATTGGGCCTTTTGAATGGGCCATCTCTCTAGGTTGGGATTGTGAACCGTTAACACATGTAGAAATTGTGCCCTCAACATGATGGGTGCGATGATACTAGCACTAATGCACCAGATCACATCAGAACTCCGAAGTTAAGCGTGCTTGGGCGAGAGTAGTACTAAGATGGGTGACCCCCTGGGAAGTCCTCGTGTTGCACCCTATTTTCAATTTTTTTGCCCCGGTTAGGGTTGCCAAGATACTTTATCCACCAAATCTCTATTACCGAATCCCACGAAACAATGGGCAAGACAACATCGCTTCACGTAGAGGCTGGGCTCGCAAACCGAGGGCGTAGGGTTTGTGACCAGGTCTCCGTCGCTCCGGTGCCCATAACTTTTGATCCGTAAGAAGTTACGCGGCGCACAGCATACTGTTGCAAAGCTATCTAAGAGCTCTACGACGGGGGCAGCCAGCTTGCTCGCTGTGCCCATTTTTGGAGCCCAAAATAGAACGTTTTCATCAGTTTCAGGAAACTTTTCTTCTTTTACTCTGTTTTTCCGTCCCGGGTCGTACGTCGTGAACTGTTAAAAGGACGACAACCTGACTCGCCGGACATCAAAGGGCCCTACAATGTGTCGATATCACGTCTTGCGAGGATGCTGCGTTGTTGAAGCGGATGGGTTGTCGTTAAGCCCATTGGGCTTTCTGAAAGGGCCATCTCTCTAGGCTGGGACTATGAACCGTTAACACATAAAGCAATTGTGCCCTCAACATGACGGGTGCGATCATACCAGCACTAATTCACCGAATCCCTTCTAAACTCCGAATATAAGCGTGCTTGGGCGAGAGTAGTACTAGGATGGGTGACCCCCTGGGATGTCCTCGTGTTGTACCCCATTTTCAATTTTTTTTGCCCTGGTCACGGTTGCCAAGATGCTTTATCCACCAAATCTCTATTACTGAATCCCACGGAATATTGGGCAAGACAACTTCGCTTCACGTAGAGGCTGGGCCCGCAAACCGAAGGCGTAGGGTTTGTGACCAGGTCTCGGTCGCTCCGGTGCCTATAACTTTTGATCCGTAAGGAGTTACGCGGCGCACAGCATACTGTTGCGAAGCGCTTTGAGAGCTCTACGACGGGGCAGCCAGCTTGATCGCTTTGCCCATTTTTGGAGCCTAAAATCAAACATTTTCATCAGTTTCAGGCCACTTTTCTTCTTTTGCTCTGTTTTTTCGTCCCGGATCGTACGTTGTGAACTGTTAAAAGGACGACAACCTGACTCGTGGGACATCAGTGGGTCCTACAACGTGTCGATATCACGTCTTGCGAGGATGCTGCGTTGTTGAAGCGGATGGATTGTCGTTAAGCCCATTGGGCCTTTTGAATAGGCCATCTCTCTAGGATGGGACTGTGAACCGTTAACACATAAAGCAATTGTGCCCTCAACATGACGGGTGCGATCATACCAGCACTAATGCACCGGATTCCATCAGAACTCCGAAGTTAAGCATGCTTGGGCGAGAGTAGTACTAGGATGGGTGACCCCTTGGGAAGTCCTTGTGTTGCACCCCATTTTCAATTTTTTTTGCCCTGGTTAGGGTTGCCAAGATACTTTATCCACCAAATCTCTATTACTGAATCCCACGAAACATTGGGCAAGACAACTTCGCTTCACGTAGAGGCTGGGCTCGCAAACCGAGGGTGTAGGGTTTGTTACCAGGTCTCTGTCGCTCCGGTGTCCACAACTTTTGATCCGTAAGGAGTTACGCGGCGCACAACATACTGTTGCAAAGCTCTCTGAGAGCTCTACAATGGGGGCAGCCAGCTTGCTCGCTTTGCCCATTTTTGGAGTCCAAAATCGAACGTTTTCATCAGCTTCAGGCCACTTTTCTTCTTTTGCTCTGTTTTTCCATCCCGGATCGTACGTTATGAACTGTTAAAAGAACGACAACCTGACTCGCAGGACATCAATGGGCCCTACAACGTGTCGATGTCACGTCTTGTAAGGATGCTACGTTGTTGAAGCGGATGGGTTGTCGTTAAGCCCATTGGCCTTTTGAATGGGCCATCTCTCTAGGGTGGGACTGTGAACCGTTAACACATAAAGCAATTGTGCCCTCAACATGACGGGTGCGATCATACCAGCACTAATGCATCGGATCCCATCAGAACTCCGAAGTTAAGCGTGCTTGGGCGAGAGTAGTACTAGGATGGGTGACCCCCTGGGAAGTCCTCGTGTTGCACCTCATTTTCAATTTTTTTTGCCCTGGTTAGGGTTGCCAAGATACTTTATCCACCAAATCTCTATTACTGAATCCCACGGAACATTGGGCAAGACAACATCGCTTCACGTAGAGGCTAGGCTCGCAAACCGAGGGCGTAGGGTTTGTGACCAGGTCTCGGTCACTCCGGTGCCCATAACTTTTGATCCGTAAGGAGTTACGTGGCGCACAACATACCGTTGCAAAGCTCTCTGAGAGCTCTACGACGGGGGAAGCGAGCTTGTTTGTTGTAGCCAGTTTTTGGAGCCCAAAATCGAACGTTTTCATCAGTTTCCGGCCACTTTTCTTCTTTTGCTATGTTTTTTCGTCCCGAATCGTACGTCGTGAACTGTTAAAAGGACGACAACCTGACTCGCGGGACATCAGAGGGACCTACAATGTGTCGATATCACGTCTTGCGAGGATGCTACGTTGTTGAAGCGGTTGGGTTGTCGTTAAGCCCATTGGGCCTTTTGAATGGGCTATCTCTCTAGGCTGGGACTGTGAACCGTTAACACATAAAGCAATTGTGCCCTCAACAAGACGGGTGCGATCATACCAGCACTAATACACCGGATCCCATCAGAACTCCGAAGTTAAGCGTGCTTGGGCGAGAGTAGTACTAGGATGGTTGACCCCCTGGGAAGTCCTTGTGTTGCACCCCCTTTTAAATTTTTTGTGCCCTGGTTAAGATTGCCAAGATACTTTATCCACTAAATCTCTATTACTGAATCCCACGGAACATTGGGCAAGACAACTTCGCTTCACGTAGAGGCTGGGCTCGCAAACCGAGGGCGTAGGGTTTGTTACCAGGTCTCCGTCGCTCCGATGCCCATAACTTTTGATCCGTAAGGAGTTACGCGGCGCACAGCATACTGTTGCAAAGCTCTCTGAGAGCTCTACGACGGGGGCAGCCAGTTTGCTTGCTATGCCCATTTTTGGAGCGCAAAATCGAACGTTTTCATCAGTTTCAGGCCACTTTTCTTCTTTTGCTCTGTTTTTCCGACCCGGATCGTACGTCGTGAACTATTAAAAGGATGACAACCTGACTCGCGGGACATCAGTGGCCCCTACAACGTGTCGATATCACGTCTTGCGAGGATGCTGCGTTGTTGAAGCAGATGGGCTGTCGTTAAGCCCATTGGGCCTTTTCAAAGGAGAAAACTGTAAATGTAGAGGTCACACCGAACTAAATGATTGGAGAAACATAGTAAGTGAATTGGTTGTGGTAAGAGATCGCCAAAAACGGGATGAACCGGAGTAGGAAGAATAACAAGGGTCAGAATCCGTCTAAATGACCTCAATAAGCAGGAATGAATTTTGGGACGAAATTCTTTTAAGGAGGGGAGGATGTGAGGCCCGACCCCGAATAACGTGTATTACCTCGATTTGCATGCCATAGACCAAGAATGATATGACAAACCTTGGATTACGTACCCTGTCTTGGTTTTCGTGCATGTCTCGTCATTTGTGCCTTGACCTGGAATTATGTGCCCTAATTCTCGACTTATGTGCCCCGACTTCGAATTGCGTGCGTTATCTCATTTTGCGTGCCTTGACCTTGAATTGCGTGTCCTAACCTAGGTTTAAGAGTCTTACCTCAATTTACGTGCATTGCATTGAATTACGTGCATTCATTTAGGGTTGCGTGCATTTACTTGAAAAATGTGCGTTCGGCTCGTAGTTCGTGTCCTACCTCGTAGTGCGTGCCCTAGATCTAGGAATCCGTGCCACCACGTTAATCAAGAAAGAATCCTACACAAAGCACTAGACACTAAAATAATCCTACACAATCCACTAACCAATATTATATTCCTAATTCAAATTCTCTACAAACTCCACTAACAATAAAATAATACTAAACTATTCCTACATTTCCCACTATCTATTATTCTATTCATAATTCAACTCATCAACAAACATTCCTATATTTTATTCTACCTAGATTCCCTCATTCCCCAACATTCCTATGACAATTCTACTGACACAAATGCATAAAAAATTAGTCCTAGACAAACTATGACAAAACACTTAACACAATGCATAAAAAAATTGCTCAAATTCTCCTCAAATCTCCACCATTTTTGACCAAACCACCTATGCCCATGCTAACATTTTAAATTCCATCTTGAAGACACAAAAAAATCATATTTTAATAGCCCAAGGCTGACCATTGCTTTGATGAATGCAAAAAAGGTTCATTCCTTGTCACATTTTGTCATTTCTTCATTTCTTCCTCAACTTCTCTCTCTCCCTCTCATTCTCTCTCTCCATTTCAGTTTTGGCTAGTTCTATCCACCTCCTAGCTCATCTTCTTCATCATATGGTGCAACAAGACAAGCAACCATCAAAGAAACTCAAGCAAACAAGCTAAGATGCGAAAACTACACATGCATGTCCTTTGAAGACTTCTATTCGGCCCTAGGTAAGCTTCTTGACTTCCATTTCTTTTCTTCATGTTCTAACCTCATGCATGTGCTAAGAGATTGATCACTAAGCTAGGAAAAATAGAGAAAAGCTAGTTGGAATCTTGGCTAAGCAAGAAGAAGAAGAGATTTGAGCTTCAACAAGGTTTTTGAGCATCTTTTGGGTTGATTGCAAAGGTGAGGGCTAAAACCTTTTGAAAAATCTTCAAAAATTCACATGCATGCTCATTAATGTATGTATTTGCTTCTGTACTTGAGTTATATGGTCGTTCATAAGCTTAAACAGCCATGCATGGCAAGATCTTGGCTTGAAAATGATGCTAGATGAAGTCGAATTGTTGACAGCTCTCTGACCAGTCTGTTCGAGGTAAGTTTAGCTAGGAAAATGATGTTGAAAATACATGAAAATTGGTAGATGACTAGTTTGGACAGTTGTGAACATTTTTCACAGAAATAGGCCGAAGCAAATGTTGACTCTAAGGTCCTCCAAATGGCAAATCTTTAAAATGTATCCAAATCTGGAAATCTGGAAAAATGAAGCAGGTTTTGGCAGATGCACTGACCTTGTGGAACGAACCAAATTTGACTTAGTAACTGATGTCCAAAATGCATGAAATTTGGTGTGCTGCTAGATTATTCAGTTCTGGACAATTTTGTCAGAAATGGACCAAGGCTAAATCTGACCCTAAGGACCTCAAAAACGTCAATTACTGAAAAGTGTGCAAATCTGGACAGTTTTGTGCTACCTCACTGTTTCGGCTATAACTAATGATTCCGAACTCCAATTGATGCAAGGTTTGTTTCTGATTTTAGTTAACTTCTTAAGATTTAATTTGACATCTTATTCACTGGATTTGGAGATTTTTTGATCATCCTATTGATTGTGAGAAAACAGCCTAATGCAGTAAGGGTTTCACTTAATGTTGTACTTAGAAAAATTGTTGTGACTCCTCTTGTTGAATTAAATGCTTGGGATTGTAGCTACGGGATGTTGTGTGGACTGTATTGAATGTTTGAGGATGTTGAATTAAATGATGCATGGTTTGAGATTGACTTTGAGTTGGGTTGAGGCTCAAATTGCATGAATATACACGAAATAGAAACCCTAATGACTAGGTAGTTTTGCTAAGTGTTGATCATTTGAATGTTGTGTGGAAATTATATGCTTAGTGGGCTGCCCGTAAATGTCTTATAACTTCAAATGTGATTTTGACCATTGCATGTTGGCAAATAAGCTTTTCTTGCAACCGAACCCACGTAGATGTTGTTGCATGTTGAATAATCGTATCACTTGATTACGAGGACTTCGAAATGAGCTATATGGCTTGACTTGCATGTGTTACATGGCTGCCCGTTTAATGTTCATATGGCTCTATATGTCTTTCAAGTGAAATTACTTGTCTTATCGTGCCTTGTTTGATTACTTGACAACGTGCGATCTTATAACTGCTCGGAGGCGACCTACTTTGTTGTCCTCCTAATGTGATATGTTAAATGTTATAAATGTGCATTGTATATGAGGTTGCAACCTTTCAGTGTGGCATGGTAGTGTTTCACGAACGCCGGGCGGCATAGGGCTTGCTAGTGCTACCGTGACTACCATGGTCCAATTCCCTCTCTCGCTTGGCATTCCACCCTCGGAGAGTTGGGTCGTAGGTTTCGGGGTACATCCGGAGTATACCCAATTGGGAGCGATAAGTGGATTATTGAAGTCGGCCACAACAATTGTATCAGAATTGAAATTGAGAGCAAATGCTTACCGTATCCTTGAAATGATTGGTAAATGTATCTGTTACTCGATTTGTTTCATATATTTGCGTACCTTATTATTTGTAATACGTGACATGTTTTCAAAAAGGAATTTTCATAATTGAACCGGAAAATGAGTTTCAAAACGTAATTCTTGTTTCCCCTCGCTGAGTTCATAAGGACTCACCCTCTTTTATCATCTCAGGTGAAGAAGATCAAGAACAGGTACCTGAGGACGATGTGCCTAACAATGGTTCCTTGGAGTGATTGCCTGTCCCTACGTGCTTTTGTGCTTGCCTGAAAGTGGTTGCTATATGGATGTTGTGTTTAATTGCAAACTACTCATTTCATTGATGTAAATGACCCTGTTGTAATTTGGGTCTAATTCTGGGATTGTACTATCTATAACCGAACGAACTTTTATTTGGTTGTTTGCTTTCGTTTTCTTAATTAGTAGTTATCGTAGGCATTCAAACCACTAGATGAACAATCAACTAAGTTAATTCTATCTAATTTCACTTAGGTGCTCATTTGCAAACTAAAGGTTAATAGGTACTCGCATGATAGGAAATTGACAAATAAACGGGACATAGTTATCATGTTAGGCTTATTAACCAAACGAGACTTTCAAGATAAACTAGTAGGCAAATCGGTTGGTGACAAATAGGAGTCCTTAATGGAATTGGATTAATGATTGGAGTAATTAAGGCGTTTAGAGAATTTGGTCAAACCAAAGAGCCCAATTACAGCCGTTATGCTGCCGGTTTACCGAAAAACTTTGGAGTTTAGACTAAACCATTAGGTGTTAAATCTTCATAAACAGCTAAGCACGTGACATTACTTGAATGTTTAGTTCACACCCTAGTCTAACCTTATAGGCCGGGTTGGGGCGTGACACCTTATAACTAGAATGGTATCAAAGCTTAGTTTACTAACTAGGCGTTAGTCGGGTTCAACTCTCGGACCATGGGTAGAAGCCCTAAGGTAATTATGATGTCTTGTTTATATGTATTAATATGTGCTAATGTGCTTTAATTGCTTTAAGTATTGAATATTATGTGCCTTTGTGAACCATATGTATTCTGTATCATGCACACCGACACGTCCTCAATAATGCATGCATGCTTTTATACTCCTTCCTTGATACATGTGCAAGTTATATAACCGTGAATGACTGTTTATGCACATAGAAAGTTAGGATTAGGACCTTCAGGGAAGTGAGTTTGTGCAGGACGAACGAAAAGGCTCAATTAGAGATTTCCCGCATCTTCACAGGTACTCGATGGATTATATATATTATTGGATATGTATATATATAAAATGCGTAGCACAGGTATAATTGTTGAGGTAAAGTTATCTCCTTATCTTTGGAATATACATGCCTGTGATTAAGTTATCAATTTTATAGCTATAAAGTTATTGATTCTGTTAAACCGTTCTTCTAATTGTGGTTCAAGAATAAATGTTAAGGACATACAACTTTCCTTAGATATAAGAATATACTATTGGACATGTGGAGTAGTATATATATATATATGTTCATATGCTTATAATGGAAGTTTGACTTAGGAGTTGCTTTTGATCAAATTCTTATATCTTAAAATGGTATAATAGACTATTTATATGATTGAATCCTTACTTGATTGGAATTAAACATCGTTGAACCTAATAAGGTGTATATTAACGAGTTTCAAGTTCACTCAATGGTAAGATTGTGACCTAGAAATTAAGAGATGAACTCGTGGAAATGGGCGATAGGGGTTAGATTATTAAGGCGTGAATAATGTGTTTAAGTAACTTAACAATGGATAACCTCAAGACATGTAAGCAACTCTGGAGACTAAGTTTAACAAGGTTGATGAATCTTGAGTATAACAAGATATGAGGATATTGGAATCGAGGAATTCGCGTAACGAGAACTCGTGTTCGGAAGACTACACCTAAATGTTAGGTCGAATGGAAGTGTAAGGTATTGAATTATGTATTAGATGATGTTGCTAAGGTCCTAAGTTGGATATTGGTGATTTTAAGAATCATGGTATTAAACTATTGCCCCTCGGATTTAGTTATGATTATGCGAAGTAAGTCATTCTATGCTCTCGTTATTTGGATACCCTAGAGGATATTAGGAAGCATATATCCCTAAATAATACCGATGGACCTATTATATAAACCATCGAAATGATATTAAGCATCTGGTTGCAAGGTGGAGTGGTTAGGGTATGATTTGAAATCCTAAATAGCTAATAGTGAGTATGCAGGATGATTCATGGTGAACCCTATGACCTAAGGTCGATGAGTCTTGATGCTCTTAGCTAGTTGAACATGTAAATGAAGAGAGTAAGATAGAGATGAATCAGAGTCATGATGACCCAAAAGACTATTGTTAGACCACCGTATCTATGTGCACCGTTTCACTTTTAGAAACTAGCGGTTGGTAGACTTCGAATCGTGGTTGTTGAATAGAGGGTGAATCTTATAGTGATAATTAAATGAGTGGTTGATTACTTTTGAAATTCTATTAGATTATATTGTAAGATGACTTGTGGTTATAATTCTTATGATGACATATCCTTGAAGTTATTTCATGTAATAAGCTACTTGGATTAGGATGATAAGTATCTTATGAGCTAGATCATTTCGGTACCCATTGATAGTCCTAGGATTGTTGTTGTATGATCGGTAACCTAGTAGAGAATTGATATCACTTACATGTGTCACGCCCCAACCCGGCCTATAAGGTTAGACTAGGGTGTGAACTAACATTCAAGTAATATCATGTACTTAGCTGTTGATGAAGATTAACACCTAATGATTTGGTCTAAACTCCAAAGTTTTTCCGGAAAACCGGCAGCATAACGGCTGTAATTGGCCCTTTGGTTTAATCTAATTCTCTAAACGCCTCAAATGTTTACCATCTCAAATTCATTTCCAACTAAGATTACTACTTTACCATCAATTGAATGGCCTATTGGTTATTTCGACATCCCGTTTGGTTTACAACCTACCATGATGCTATGTCTCGTTTGTTTGTTTGACCTCATTTCAAAATATACATGTTTAAGATTGGATAAATTCATTTACTTAGTCCTCACTAATGCATCATAACCTATGATAATACTAGCGGTAATAAAAGCATAAAGATCATAGTAATTTCTAGTATAAGTCTATTTAAGTACAAACCAAAATTAGACCCCAAATGACAACGGGGGTCTTTTACATCATGACATCGAGTAACACAAAAGGAAATAGTCTTCAAGTAACATAAAATTCACAAGTAGTCACGTTCAAGCAAAACAACAATGACAGGCAATCACTCCAGGGGTTCATCATTAGATACATTGTCCTCGGGTACTTGTACCTGTTCTTCTTCACCTGTGATGAAAAAGAGGGTGAGTCCTTATGAACTCAGCGAGAGGGAAACGAGAAATACGTTTTGAAACTCATTTTTCGGTTCAATTATGAAAACTCCTTTTTGAAAACATGTCACGTATTGCAAATAACAAGGTACGCAAATATATGAAACAAATCGAGTAACAGATACATTTACCAATCATTTCAAGGATACGGTGAGCATTTGCTCTCAATTTCAATTCTGATACAATTGTTGCGGCCGACTTCAATAATCCACTTATCGCTCCCAATTGGGTGTACTCCGGATGTACCCCGAAACGTACAACCCAACTCTCCAAGGGTGGAATGCCAAGCGAGAGAGGAAATTGGACCATGGTAGTCACGGGAGCACCGGCAAGCCCTATGCCGCCCGGCGTTCGTGAAACGCTACCATGCCACAATGAAAGGTTGCAACCTCGTATGCAATGCACATTTATAACATTTAACATATCACATTAGGAGGACAACAAAGTAGGTCGCCTCCGAACAGTTATAAGATCGCACGTTGTCAAGTAGTCAAACAAGGCACGATAAGACAAGTAATTTAACTTGAAAGGCAGATAGAGCCATGTGAATATTAAACGGGCAGCCATGTAACACATGTAAGTCAAGCCATACAACTCATTTCGAAGTCCACGTAATCAAGTGGTACGATTATTCAACATGCAACAACATTTACGTGGGTTTGGTTACAAGAAAAACTTATTTGACAACATGCAATGGTCGAAATCACATTTGAAGTTATAAGACATTTATGGGCAGCCCATTAAGCATATAATTTCCACACAATATACAAATGATCAATACTTAGCAAAACTACCTAGTCATTAGGGTTTCCATTTTGTGTATATTCGTGCAATTTGAGCCTCAACCCAACTCAAAGTCAATCTCAAACCATGCATCATTTAATTCAACATCCTCAAACATTCAAAACAGTCCACACAACATCCTGAAGCTACAATCCAAAGCATTTAATTCAACAAGAGAAGTCACCACAATTTTTCTAAGTACAACATTAAGTGAAACCCTTACTGCAATAGGCTGTTTTCTCACAATCAATAGGATAATCAAAAAATCTCCAAATCCAGTGAATAAGATGTCAAATTAAATCTTAAGAAGTTAACTAAAATCAGAAACAAACCTTGCATCAATTGGAGTTCAGAATCATTAGTTATAGCCGAAACAGTGAGATAGCACAAAACTGTCCAGATTTGCACACTTTTCAGAAATTGACGATTTTGAGGTCCTTAGGGTCTGTTTTAGCCTTGGTCCATTTCTGACAAAATTGTCCATAACCGAAAAATATAGTAGTATACCAAATTTCACGCATTTTGTACATCATTTACTAAGCAAAATATGATTCGTTCCACAAGGTCAGTGCATCTGCCAAAACCTGCTTCATTTTTCCAGATTTCCAGATTTGGTCACATTTTAAAGATTTGCCATTTTGAGGACCTTAGATTCAAAATTAGCTTCGGCCTATTTCTGGGAAAAATGTTTAAAACTGTCCAAACTAGTCACCTACCATTTTTCAAGCATTTTCAACATCATTTTCATATCTAAACTTACCTCAAACAGACTGGTCAGAGAGCTGTCAACAATTTCGACTTCACCTAGCATCATTTTCAAGCCAAGATCTTGCCATGCATGGTTGTTTAAGCTTATGAACGACCATATAGCTCAATTACAGAAGCAAATACACACATTTATGAGCATGCATGTGAATTTTTGAAGAGTTTTCAAAAGGTTTTAACCCTCACCTTAGCAATCAACCAAAAGATGCTCAAAAACCTTGTTGAAGCTCAACTTTCTTCCTCTCCTTGCTTAGCCGAAATCCCAACTAGCTTTTCTCTATTTTTCCTAGCTTAGTGATCAATCTCTTAGCACATGCATGAGGTCATAACATGAAGAAAAGAAATGGATGCCAAGAAGCTTACCTAGGCCGAATGGAGTCTTCAATGCACATGCAAGTGTAATTTTCACCTCCTAGCTAGCTCGGTTGAGGTTCTTTGCTTGTAGCTTTCTTTTCTTAGCTATGGTGTGAAGAAGAGAAGCTATGGAGATGAAGAACTCAGCCAAGGCCGAGAATGAGAGAGGAAAATGAGATGAAGAGAGAAAAAAATGAAAGAGAAATGAAGAAAATGACAAACAATGAAGCCTTTTGCAAATTTGAGGAGCATGTCGGCCTTGGGCTTCCAAATCTGAATTTTTTGTGTCTTCAAGGTGGAAATTTGAAATGCTAGCATGGGCTATGAGTTTTTGGTCGAGCAAGAGAGAGATTTGAGGTGGTTTTGGTCATTTTTTTATGCATTTGTGTCATAGTTTGTCTAAATGTGTCTAGGAATTAAATTATATCGAATAAGCATGCACAAATGCTACCTAGTGGTCGGCCAAGCATGTGGAAAATTCTGAAATTTAGTCTTGGTTGATCTTATTTTATTGCATGTGTTTGGAAGTGCAAAAGAAAAGGAATAAAGAATGAAGAATGTTTAGTGTTTGGTGCATTTCTTGTCTTCTAGTGAGTTGAATTAGGATTATTATATTGATAGTGGATTTTGTAGGATTGTTTAATAGTCTAGTGCTCCGTGAAAGATGCTTTCTTGATTAGCGTGAAGGCACGCTTTCCTAGGTCTAGGGCACGCACTACGAGGTAAGACACGAACTACGAGATGAACGCACATTTTTCAATTAAATGCACGCAAACCTAATTGAATGCATGTAATTCAATGTATGGCACATAAAATGAACACAATTCTTAAACCTAGGTCATGGCACGCAAATCTAGGTTAGGGCACACGAAGCGAGGTTTCGCACGCAAATCAGGGTCGGGCCTCACATCCTCCCCTCCTTAAAAGAATTTCGTCCCAAAATTCAATATTACCTTGAAATAGAGCTGGATATTGCTGCTCCATCTGGTCTCGCCTTTCCCACGTTGCTTCTTTGACTCCATGATGATCCCACAGCACCTTCACCATAGGTATAGTTCTGTTGCGCAACTCCCGATCCTGCTGGTCTAGGATCCGAATGGGCTTCTCCTCGTAAGACAAGTTCTCCCGAAGCTGCAACGGCTCTGGCTCCAAGATATGCGACGGATCAAGATGATACTTCTGCAGCATCGAAACATGAAAGACGTCGTGAATATTGGAGAGGTTCTGGGGTAGTGCTAGGTGATACGCCAACTTGCCAACCTTCTCAACTATCTCAAATGGTCCCACAAATCTCGGGCTCAACTTTCCACCCTTGCCATGCCTAATCAGTCCCCTCCGGGGTGATATCTTCAAGAACACCTTGTCGCCAACCTCAAACTCGAGACTCCGTCTCCGTCGGTCTGCATAACTCTTCTGCCTGCTCTGGGCGGTAAGCATCCGTTTCCGGATGAGGTCGATATTATCAACAGTCTTCATCAGTTCAGGTAAAAGGGTCGGGTCAAAAGTCTTCGTCTCACCTACTTCATCCCAGTAAATTGGGGATCGACACTTACGTCCATACAACGCCTCAAATGGGGCCATCCCGATAGTGGCCTGATAACTATTGTTGTAGGTGAACTCTGCTAGAGATAGATATTTCTCCCAACCTTTCATGAAATCTAACACACATGCCCTCAGCATATCCTCCAGAATCTGAATAGTTCTCTCCGATTGACCATCCGTCTGAGGGTGATAAGCCGTGCAAAAACTCAATTTCGTTCCCAAAGCTTCTTGCAATCTCTTCCAAAACCGGGAAGTAAAACGAGGATCCCTATCCGATACAATACTCACAGGCATCCCGTGCAATCTCACAATCTCCGCTACATACATATCTCCCAATTCCTCAGGACTATCCTCCTTGTTCATCGGTAAGAAGTGCGCCGGCTTAGTCAATCTATCCACTATAACCCAAACGGCGTCATGACCCTTTCGTGATCTAGGCAGGTCCATAACAAAATCCATAGTTATATGTTCCCATTTCCATTGAGGAATCTCCAACGGCTGAAGTAAACCTGCGGGTCATTGATGTTCTGCTTTGACCCTCTGACAAGTCAAACACCATGCTACAAACTCCGCAATTTCTCTTTTCATGTTATTCCACCAATAGTGTTGCTTCAAATCCCAGTACATCTTTGTTCCGCCGGGGTGAATAGTATATCTTGAATTATGGGCTTCCTCAAGAATCTTCTTTTTCAGCTTCGGCTCGTTTGGAACACAAATCCGGTTCCTAAACCTCCAAACACCATCATCATGAAACTTGAAATCTGCGTTGCTTTCCTTAATCTTCTGAAATTGTTGGTCCTTCTGTTGAGCCTCTCGTAACTCAGACAACAAATTCGATTGAACTGGGATAGTGGCAAAAAGTAACCCCTTCTGAGTCAATTGTGGTTTCCGCAGAAATGCTTCCTCCAACAACTCCTGCACCTTGACTTCCAGTTTTGCCATGCTTGCTTTTCTGCTTAAGGCATCTGCAACTACATTAGCTTTACCGGGCACATAATTGATTGAGCAGTTATAATCATCCAAAAGCTCCATCCACCACCTTTGCCTCATATTCAACTCCTTTTGAGAGAACAAGTATTTCAAGCTCTTATGATCAGTAAATACCTCAAACTTGTTACCCCACAGATAATGCCTCCATTTCTTGAGTGCAAACACAATGGCCGCTAACTCCAAATCATGCGTTGGGTAAATCATCTCATACGACTTTGGTTTCCTAGAAGCATAAGCAATCACTCTTCCATTTTGCATCAATACACATCCCAATACTTCTTTCGAAGCATCGCTATAGATTACAAAACCTTGACTCCCTTCAGGAAATGCAAGAACTGGTGCGGTAGTCAATCTTTTCTTCAATTATTGAAAGCTGCTCTCACACTTATCATCCCACACGAACTTGGTTTTCTTTTGAGTGAGCTTTGTAAGCGGTCCTGCAATCTTAGAGAAATCATTCACGAACCTCCGATAATAGCCCGCTAGACCAAGAAAACTCCGAACCTCCGTAACATTTTCCGGCTTCTTCCAAGACATCACTGCATCAATCTTTGCTGGATCCACCGCTATTTCCTCTTGGGATATGATATGCCCCAAAAATGCAATCTGCTGCAGCCAAAATTCACACTTGATAAACTTTGCATACAATTGGTGCTCTCGAAGTTTCTGCAGTACCAACCGCAGATGTTGCTCATGCTCCGCCTCTGATTTCGAGTATACCAAAATATCATCAATGAAGATCACCACAAATTGGTCCAAGTAGGGTTGAAACACCCTGTGCATCAAATCCATAAAAGCTGCAGGGGCATTAGTTAGTCCAAAAGGCATCACCACATATTCATAATGCCTATATCTCGTCATGAAAGCCGTTTTAGGCACATCTTCCTTCTTGATCCGTAACTGATAATACCCTTGCCTCAAGTCGAGTTTCGAATACACTTTGGCTCCTTGTAGTTGATCAAATAACTCGTCAATCAGGGGAAGTGGGTATTTATTCTTGACAGTCACTTGGTTCAAACCTCGGTAGTCAATGCATAGCCTCAACGTTCCGTCCCTCTTCTTCACAAATAGAACTGGTGCACCCCACGGTGAAGAACTCGGTTGGACAAACCCCTTCTTCAGCAATCCTTGCAATTGGTCCTTCAATTCTTGTAGCTCGGCTGGTGCCATACGATAGGGAGCTTTAGATATCGGCTGGGTACCCGGAAGCAACTCTATAACAAACTCGATTTCCCGATTTGGGGGTAAACCGGGTAATTCTTCTGGAAACACATCTGCATAGTCTTTGATCATAGGCATGTCCTCCAACTTAGCTTTATCCGACGGCTTGTTTATAAGGTAAGCCAAGTATCCGTTGCACCCTTTCCTCAAGGACTTCACTGCTTTTGTAGATGAAATAATGGAACTCCCGGTGAAATCTCTTCGACCCACAATCTCCAGTATTGGTTGATCAGGTACCCGGAACGTTATAATCTTCGCTCGGCAATCTAGTTGGACATGATGTTTTGCCAGCCAGTCTATCCCTAAAATGACCTCATAGTCTCGAAAAGGTAATACAATAAGATTGGCTGAGAATTCCTTATCCTTAATTTGGATTTTACATGATTTACAAGCTGAACTAGTTACAAGTTTAGAACCCATTGGAGTACCAACTCTACTTCATATGGAAAACATACAACTTTCAATTTCACACGTTCCACACATAAGGGAGTAATAAATGAATGAGTAGCACCAGGATCAATTAACACCTTAACAGGTTGATTCAGTATGAAAAATGTACCTTCAACAACAGCGGTCTCATCTGGAATCTTCTCGCACTCAATAGCATAGGCTCGAGCCTGGACCCTAGGAACTGGAGTCTTGTCTCTACCGGCGGGTTTACCCTGATTCTGTCCCCCTTGCCATTTAGGGCAATCCTTAACCCGGTGCTGTTCGCTGCCACAACCCATACATTTCCCCAATTTTCTCCAACACTAGGCCTCGGTGTGGCCCTTCTTGTTACAGTACGAACAGATGGCAGTCTGAGAAGTAGATGAACTACCTGTGGATCCGCGGGTGGAAGAGGCTGATGGCGCTTTAGTCGGGCCACGGTTATTCACTGACCTATTCTGGCTCTGGCCTTGACCGCGACTCTGACTCTGGAATTTCCTCTGCTGACCTGGAGGCTGGTAAGGTTTCTTGCTCGGCTGGCTCGAACCGGCTCCATCTAGTTTCCTCTTCTCAACTCGAGAGGCAGCAGCAAAGAGAGCAGAGTAAGTATCGAAGTCATGAGAAGCTAACTGGTCCTGAATCTCTGGCCTCAATCCAACAGTAAATTTTCACATTTTTGCCTCCGGAGTACAAACCATATATTGAGCATAATGGGACAGTCGATCAAAACGTGCCTCGTACTGGGCCACCGTCATATTATCCTGAGTCAAGTGCATGAACTCCTCGATCCGCCTCTGCCTGGAAACTGCAGGTACATATTTCTCCTTAAATACCTTAACGAAATTACCCCACAAGCGAGGCATCTGATCAGTCTCCCACAGTGCCTCTACAGTGTGCCACCAATGCTCGGCATCCCCGTGCAACATAAATACAACAAAATCCACTTTCTCTTCATTTGTATAATCAAGTGGCCTGAAAATCTTCTCGATCTCAGACAGCCAAGCCTCTGCTTTCTCATCATCAGCTTCCTCGTATAATTTAGACGGGCGAAAGTCAAGGAATTCCCTCATTCTGCTATGTCTCCCATGATTACCCTCATTCCTATTGTTGATGTTGTTGTTGTTGGCTTCACGAGCATCCTGACGCTCCATCACACGTGATACACGATCCATGGCATTTGCCATCATATTAAATATAGCTATAACGGGATTAGTCTGATAGGCATCCCCGGTCTCTTGAGGTTCACCACTCCTATTAGTAGTACGGGTACTAGGGCCAGCTATCTATAGGCACAAATTACGATGTACAATTTATTGAAATATGACAATTACGAATATAACGCATAAGATATGCAACATAGTATAGATACAATTCTAAAAACATTTAAGGCATGTAAGTCACTTAAGCACATAGAACATAGAAGGCACATTTATCACACAATAACACATAAACAAGTCATCCTAATTCTCTTAGGGCTCTACCCACGGTCCGAGAGTTAAACCCGGCTTAAGCAATCTAAGCTCTCTGATAGCATTTCTTCTAAGGTGTCACGCCCCAACCCGGCCTATAAGGTTAGACTAGGGTGTGAACTAACATTCAAGTAATATCACGTACTTAGCTGTTGATGAAGATTAACACCTAATGATTTGGTCTAAACTCCAAAGTTTTTCCAGAAAACCGGCAGCATAACGGCTGTAATTGGCCCTTTGGTTTAACCTAATTCTCTAAATGCCTCAAATGTTTACCATCTCAAATTCATTTCCAACTAAGATTACTACTTTACCATCAATTGAATGGCCTATTGGTTATTTCGACATCCTGTTTGGTTTACAACCTAGCATGATGCTATGTCTCGTTTGTTTGTTTGACCTCGTTTCAAAATATACCTGTTTAAGATTGGATAAATTCATTTACTTAGTCCTCACTAATGCATAACCTATGATAATACTAGCGGTAATAAAAGCATAACGATCATAGTAATGTCTAGTATCAGTCTATTTAGTATAAGTACAAACCAAAATTAGACCCCAAATTACAACAGGGGTCTTTTACATCATGACATCGAGTAACACAAAAGGAAATAGTCTTCAAGTAACATAAAATTCACAAGTAGTCACGTTCAAGCAAAACAACAATGACAGGCAATCACTCCAGGGGTTCATCATTAGATACATTGTCCTCGGGTACTTGTACCTATTCTTCTTCACCTGTGATGAAAAAAAGGGTGAGTCCTTATGAACTCAGCGAGGGGGAAACGAGAAATACGTTTTGAAACTCATTTTTCGGTTCAATTATGAAAACTCCTTTTTGAAAACATGTCATGTATTTCAAATAACAAGGTACGCAAATATATGAAACAAATCGAGTAATAGATACATTTACCAATCATTTCAAGGATACGGCGAGCATTTGCTTTCAATTTCAATTCCGAAACAATTGTTGCGGCCGACTTCAATAATCCACTTATCGCTCCCAATTGGGTGTACTCCGGATGTACCCCGAAACCTACGACCCAACTCTCCGAGGGTGGAATGCCAAGCGATAGAGGGAATTGGACCATCGTAGTCACGGGAACACCGGCAAGCCCTATACCGCCCAGCGTTCGTGAAACGCTACCATGCCACAATGAAAGGTTGCAACCTCGTATGCAATGCACATTTATAACATTTAACATATCACATTAGGAGGACAACAAAGTAGGTCACCTCCGAACAGTTATAAGATCGCACGTTGTCAAGTAGTCAAACAAGGCACGATAAGACAAGTAATTTCACTTGAAAGGCATATAGAGCCATGTGAATATTAAACGGGCAGCCATGTAACACATGTAAGTCAAGCCATATAACTCATTTCGAAGTCCACGTAATCAAGTGGTACGATTATTCAACATGCAACAACATTTACGTGGGTTTGGTTACAAGAAAAACTTATTTGACAACATGCAATGGTCGAAATCACATTTGAAGTTATAAGACATTTACGGGCAGCCCATTAAGCATATAATTTCCACACATTATACAAATGATCAATACTTAGCAAAACTACCTAGTCATTAGGGTTTCCATTTCGTGTATATTCATGCAATTTGAGCCTCAACCCAAATCAAAGTCAATCTCAAACCATGCATCATTTAATTCAACATCCTCAAACATTCAAAACAGTCCACACAACATCCCGAAGCTACAATCCAAAGCATTTAATTCAACAAGAGAAGTCACCACAATTTTTCTAAGTACAACATTAAGTGAAACCCTTACTGCAATAGGCTGTTTTCTCACAATCAATAGGATAATCAAACAATCTCCAAATCCAGTGAATAAGATGTCAAATTAAATCTTAAGAAGTTAACTAAAATCAGAAACAAACCTTGCATCAATTGGAGTTCAGAATCATTAGTTATAGCCGAATCAGTGAGATAGCACAAAACTGTCCAGATTTGCACACTTTTCAGAAATTGACGATTTTGAGGTTCTTAGGGTCAGTTTTAGCCTTGGTCCATTTCTGACAAAATTGTCCAGAACTGAAAACTATAGTAGCACACCAAATTTCATGCATTTCGGACATCATTTACTAAGTCAATATGGTTCGTTCCACAAGGTCAGTGCATCTGCCAAAACCTGCTTCATTTTTCCAGATTTCCAGATTTGGTAACATTTTAAAGATGTGCCATTGTGAGGACCTTAGAGTCAAAATTAGTTTCGGACTATTTCTGCGACAAATGTTCAAAACTGTCCAAACTAGTCACCTACCAATTTTCAAGCATTTTAAACATCATTTTCCTAGCTAAACTTACCTCGAACAGACTGGTCAGAGAGCTGTCAACAATTTCAACTTCACCTAGCATCATTTTCAAGCCAAGATCTTGCCATGCATGGTTGTTTAAGCTTATGAACGACCATATAGCTCAATTACAGAAGCAAATACACACATTTATGAGCATGCATGTGAATTTTTGAAGAGTTTTCAAAAGGTTTTAACCCTCACCTTAGCAATCAACCAAAAGATGCTCAAAAACCTTGTTGAAGCTCAACTTTCTTCCTCTCCTTACTTAGCCGAAATCCCAACTAGCTTTTCTCTATTTTTCCTATCTTAGTGATCAATCTCTTAGCACATGCATGAGGTCATAACATGAAGAAAAGAAATGGATGCCAAGAAGCTTACCTAGGCCGAATGGAGTCTTCAATGCACATGCAAGTGTAATTTTCACCTCCTAGCTAGCTCGGTTGAGGTTCTTTGCTTGTAGCTTGCTTTGCTTAGCTAAGGTGTGAAGAAGAGAAGCTATGGAGATGAAGAACTCAGCCAAGGCCAAGAATGAGAGAGGAAAATGAGATGAAGAGAGAAAAAAATGAAAGAGAAATGAAGAAAATGACAAACAATGAAGCCTTTTGCAAATTTGAGGAGCATGTCGGCCTTGGGCTTCCAAATCTGAATTTTTTGTGCCTTCAAGGTGGAAATTTGAATTGCTAGCATGGGCTATGAGTTTTTGGTTGAGCAAGAGAGAGATTTGAGGTGGTTTTGGTCATTTTTTTATACATTTGTGTCATAGTTTGTCTAAATGTGTCTAGGAATTAAATTATATTGAATAAGCTTGCACAAATGCCACCTAGTGGTCGGACAAGCTTGTGGAAAATTCTGAAATTTTGTCTTCATTGAGCTTATTTTATTGCATGTGTTTGGAAGTGCAAAAGAAAAGGAATAAAGAATGAAGAATGTTTAGTGTTTGGTGCATTTCTTGTCTTCTAGTGAGTTGAATTAGGATTATTATATTGATAGTGGATTTTGTAGGGTTGTTTAATAGTCTAGTGCTCCGTGAAAGATGCTTTATTGATTAGCGTGAAGGTACACTTTCTTAGGTCTAGGGCACGCACTACGAGGTAGGACAGGAACTACGAGACAAACGCACGTTTTTCAAGTAAATGCACGCAACCCTAATTGAATGCACGTAATTCAATGTATGGCACATAAAATGAACACAATTCTTAAACCTAGGTCATGGCATGCAAATCTAGGTTAGGGCACACAAAACGAGGTTTCGCACGCAAATCGGGGTCGGGCCTCACATCCTCCCCTCCTTAAAAGAATTTCATCCCGAAATTCAATATTACCTTGAAATAGAGCTAGATATTGCTGCTCCATCTGGTCTCGCCTTTCCCACGTTGGTTCTTCGACTCCATGATGATCCCACAGCACCTTCACCATAGGTATAGTTCTGTTGCACAACTCCCGATCCTGCTGGTCTAGGATCCGAATGGGCTTCTCCTCGTAAGACAAGTTCTCCCGAAGCTGCAACGGCTCTGGCTCCAAGATATGCGACGGATCAGGATGATACTTCCGCAGCATCGAAACATGAAAGACGTCGTGAATATTGGAGAGGTTCTGGGGTAGTGCTAGGCGATACGCCAACTTTCCAACCTTCTCAACTATCTCAAATGGTCCCACAAATCTCGGGCTCAACTTTCCACCCTTGCCATGCCTAATCAGTCCCCTCCGGGTTGATATCTTCAAGAACACCTTGTCGCCAACCTCAAACTCGAGACTCCGTCTCCGTCGGTCTGCATAACTCTTCTGCCTGCTCTGGCCGGTAAGCATCCGTTTCCGGATGAGGTCGATATTATCAACAGTCTTCATCAGTTCAGGTAAAAGGGTCGGGTCAAAAGTCTTCGTCTCACCTACTTCATCCCAGTAAATTGGGGATCGACACTTACGTCCATACAGCGCCTCAAATGGGGCCATCCCGATAGTGGCCTGATAACTATTGTTGTAGGTGAACTCCGCTAGAGATAGATATTTCTCCCAACCTTTCATGAAATCTAACACACATGCCCTCAACATATCCTCCAGAATCTGAATAGTTCTCTCCGATTGACCATCTGTCTGAGGGTGATAAGCTGTGCAAAAACTCAATTTCGTTCCCAAAGCTTCTTATAATCTCTTCCAAAACCGGGAAGTAAAACGAGGATCCCTATCCGATACAATACTCACAGGCATCCCGTGCAATCTCACAATCTCCGCTACATACATATCTCCCAATTCCTCAGGACTATCCTCCTTGTTCATCGGTAAGAAGTGCGCTGACTTAGTCAATCTATCCACTATAACCCAAACGGCGTCATGACCCTTTCGTGATCTAGGCAGGTCCATAACAAAATCCATAGTTATATGTTCCCATTTCCATTGAGGAATCGCCAACGGCTGAAGTAAACCTGCGGGTCATTGATGTTCTGCTTTGACCCTCTGACAAGTCAAACACCGTGCTACAAACTCCGCAATTTCTCTTTTCATGTTATTCCACCAATAGTGTTGCTTCAAATCCCAATACATCTTTGTTCCGCCGGGGTGAATAGTATATCTTGAATTATGGGCTTCCTCAAGAATCTTATTTTTCAGCTTCGGCTCGTTCGGAACACAAATCCAGTTCCTAAACCTCCAAACACCATCATCATGAAACTTGAAATCTGCGTTGCTTTCCTTAATCTTCTGAAATTGTTGGTCCTTCTGTTGAGCCACTCGTAACTCAGACAATAAAGTCGATTGAACTTGGGTAGTGGCAAAAAGTAACCCCTTCTGAGTCAATTGTGGTTCCACAGAAATGCTTCCTCCAACAACTCCTGCACCTTGACTTCCAGTTTTGCCATGCTTGCTTTTCTGCTTAAGGCATCTGCAACTACATTAGCTTTACCGGGCACATAATTGATTGAGAAGTTATAATCATCCAAAAGCTCCATCCACTGCCTTTGCCTCATATTCAACTCCTTTTGAGAGAACAAGTATTTCAAGCTCTTATGATCAGTAAATACCTCAAACTTGTTACCCCACAGATAATGCCTCCATTTCTTGAGTGCAAACACAATGGCCGCTAACTCCAAATCATGCGTTGGGTAAATCATCTCATACAGCTTTGGTTTCCTAGAAGCATAAGCAATCACTCTTCCATTTTGCATCAATACACATCCCAATACTTCTTTCGAAGCATCGCTATAGATTACAAAACCTTGACTCCCTTCAGGCAATGCAAGAACTGGTGCGGTAGTCAATCTTTTCTTCAATTCTTGAAAGCTGCTCTCACACTTATCATCCCACACGAACTTGGTTTTCTTTTGAGTGAGCTTTGTAAGCGGTCCTGCAATCTTAGAGAAATCATTCACGAACCTCCGATAATAGCCCGCTAGACCAAGAAAACTCCGAACCTCCGTAACATTTTCTAGCTTCTTCCAAGACATCACTGCATCAATCTTTGCTGGATCCACCGCTATTTCCTCTTAGGATATGATATGCCCCAAAAATGCAATCTGCTGCAGCCAAAATTCACACTTGCTAAACTTTGCATACAATTGGTGCTCTCGAAGTTTCTGCAGTACCAACCACAGATGTTGCTCATGCTCCGCCTCTGATTTCGAGTATACCAAAATATCATCAATGAAGATCACCACAAATTGGTCCAAGTAGGGTTGAAACACCCTGTGCATCAAATCCATAAAAGCTGCAGGGGCATTAGTTAGTCCAAAAGGCATCACCACATATTCATAATGCCCATATCTCGTCCTGAAAGCCGTTTTAGGCACATCTACTTTCTCTTCATCTGTATAATCAAGTGGCCTGAAAATCTTCTCGATCTTAGATAGCCAAGCCTCTGCTTTCTCATCATTAGCTTCCCCGTAGAATTTAGACGGGAGAAAGTCAAGGAATTCCCTCATTCTGCTATGTCTCCCATGATTACCCTCATTCCTATTGTTGATGTTGTTGTTGTTGGCTTCACGAGCATCCTGACGCTCCATCACACGTGATACACGATCCATGGCATTTGCCATCATATTAAACATAGCTATACCGGGATTAGTCTGATAGGCATCCCCGGTCTCTTGAGGTTCACCGCTCCTATTAGTAGTACGGGTACTAGGGCCAGCCATCTATAGGCACAAATTACGATGTACAATTTATTGAAATATGACAATTAAGAATATAACGCATAAGATATGCAACATAGTATAGATACAATTCTAAAAACATTTAAGGCATATAAGTCACTTAAGCACATAGAACATAGAAGGCACATTTATTACACAATAACACATAAACAAGTCATCCTAATTATCTTAGGGCTCTACCCACGGTCCAAGAGTTAAACCCGGCTTAAGCAATCTAAGCTCTCTGATACCATTTCTTCTAAGGTGTCACGCCCCAACCCGGCCTATAAGGTTAAACTAGGGTGTAAACTAACATTCAAGTAATATCACGTACTTAGCTGTTGATGAAGATTAACACCTAATGATTTGGTCTAAACTCCAAAGTTTTTCTGGAAAACCGGCAGCATAACGGCTGTAATTGGCCCTTTGGTTTAACCTAATTCTCTAAACGCCTCAAATGTTTACCATCTCAAATTCATTTCCAACTAAGATTACTACTTTACCATCAATTGAATGGCCTATTGGTTATTTCGACATCCCGTTTTGTTTACAACCTAGCATGATGCTATGTCTCATTTGTTTGTTTGACCTCGTTTCAAAATATACCTGTTTAAGATTGGATAAATTCATTTACTTGGTCCTCACTAATGCATCATAACCTATTATAATACTAGCATTAATAAAAGCATAACGATCATAGTAATTTCTAGTATCAGTCTATTTAGTATAAGCACAAACAAAAATTAGACCCCAAATTACAACGGGGGTCTTTTACATCATGACATCGAGTAACACAAAAGGAAATAGTCTTCAAGTAACATAAAATTCACAAGTAGTCACGTTCAAGCAAAACAACAATGACAAGCAATCACTCCAGGGGTTCATCATTAGATACATTGTCCTCGGGTACTTGTACCTGTTCTTCTTCACTTGTGATGAAAAAGAGGGTGAGTCCTTATGAACTCAGCGAGGGGGAAACGAGAAATACGTTTTGAAACTCATTTTTCGGTTCAATTATGAAAACTCCTTTTTGAAAACATGTCATGTATTGCAAATAACAAGGTATGCAAATATATGAAACAAATCGAGTAATAGATACATTTACCAATCATTTCAAGGATACGGTTAGCATTTGCTCTCAATTTCAATTCCTATACAATTGTTGCGGCCGACTTCAATCATCCACTTATCGCTCCCAATTGGGTGTACTCCGGATGTACCCCGAAACCTACGACCCAACTCTCCGAGGGCGGAATGCCAAGCGATAGAGGGAATTGGACCATCGTAGTCACGGGAACACCGGCATGCCCTATACCGCCCAGCGTTCGTGAAACGCTACCATGCCACAATGAAAGGTTGCAACCTCGTATGCAATGCACATTTATAACATTTAACATATCACATTAGGAGGACAACAAAGTAGGTCACCTCCGAACAGTTATAAGATCGCACGTTGTCAAGTAGTCAAACAAGGCACGATAAGACAAGTAATTTCACTTGAAAGGCATATAGAGCCATGTGAATATTAAACGGGCAGCCATGTAACACATGTAAGTCAAGCCATATAACTCATTTCGAAGTCCACGTAATCAAGTGGTACGATTATTCAACATGCAACAACATTTACGTGGGTTTGGTTACAAGAAAAACTTATTTGACAACATGCAATGGTCGAAATCACATTTGAAGTTATAAGACATTTACGGGCAGCCCATTAAGCATATAATTTCCACACATTATACAAATGATCAATACTAAGCAAAACTACCTAGTCATTAGGGTTTCCATTTCGTGTATATTCATGCAATTTGAGCCTCAACCCAACTCAAAGTCAATCTCAAACCATGCATCATTTAATTCAACATCCTCAAACATTCAAAACAGTCCACACAACATCCCGAAGCTACAATCCAAAGCATTTAATTCAACAAGAGAAGTCACCACAATTTTTCTAAGTACAACATTAAGTGAAACCCTTACTGCAATAGGCTGTTTTCTCACAATCAATAGAATAATCAAACAATCTCCAAATCCAGTGAATAAGATGTCAAATTAAATCTTAAGAAGTTAACTAAAATCAGAAACAAACCTTGCATCAATTGGAGTTCAGAATCATTAGTTATAGCCGAATCAGTGAGATAGCACAAAACTGTCCAGATTTGCACACTTTTCAGAAATTGACGATTTTGAGGTTCTTAGGGTCAGTTTTAGCCTTGGTCCATTTCTGACAAAATTGTCCAGAACTGAAAACTATAGTAGCACACCAAATTTCATGCATTTCGGACATCATTTACTAAGTCAATATGGTTCGTTCCACAAGGTCAGTGCATCTGCCAAAACCTGCTTCATTTTTCCAGATTTCCAGATTTGGTAACATTTTAAAGATGTGCCATTGTGAGGACCTTAGAGTCAAAATTAGCTTCGGACTATTTCTGCGAAAAATGTTCAAAACTGTCCAAACTAGTCACCTACCAATTTTCAAGCATTTTAAACATCATTTTCCTAGCTAAACTTACCTCGAACAGACTGGTCAGAGAGCTGTCCACAATTTCGACTTCACCTAGCATCATTTTCAAGCCAAGATCTTGCCATGCATGGTTGTTTAATCTTATGAACGACCATATAGCTCAATTACAGAAGCAAATACACACATTTATGAGCATGCATGTGAATTTTTGAAGAGTTTTCAAAAGGTTTTAACCCTCACCTTAGAATCAACCAAAAGATGCTCAAAAACCTTGTTGAAGCTCAACTTTCTTCCTCTCCTTGCTTAGCCGAAATCCCAACTAGCTTTTCTCTATTTTTCCTAGCTTAGTGATCAATCTCTTAGCACATGCATGAGGTCATAACATGAAGAAAAGAAATGGATGCCAAGAAGCTTACCTAGGCCGAATGGAGTCTTCAATGCACATGCAAGTGTAATTTTCACCTCCTAGCTAGCTCGGTTGAGGTTCTTTGCTTGTAGCTTGCTTTGCTTAGCTATGGTGTGAAGAAGAGAAGCTATGGAGATGAAGAACTCAGCCAAGGCCGAGAATGAGAGAGGAAAATGAGATGAAGAGAGAAAAAAATGAAAGAGAAATGAAGAAAATGACAAACAATGAAGCCTTTTGCAAATTTGAGGAGCATGTCGGCCTTGGGCTTCCAAATCTGAATTTTTTGTGTCTTCAAGGTGGAAATTTGAAATGCTAGCATGGGCTATGAGTTTTTGGTCGAGCAAGAGAGAGATTTGTGGTGGTTTTGGTCATTTTTTATTGCATTTGTGTCATAGTTTGTCTAAATGTGTCTAGGAATTAAATTATATTGAATAAGCATGCACAAATGCCACCTAGTGGTTGGCCAAGCATGTGGAAAATTCTGAAATTTTTTCTTGGTTGAGCTTATTTTATTGCATGTGTTTGGAAGTGCAAAAGAAAAGAAATAAAGAATGAAGAATGTTTAGTGTTTGGTGCATTTTTTGTCTTCTAGTGAGTTGAATTAGGATTATTATATTGATAGTGGATTTTGTAGGATTGTTTAATAGTCTAGTGCTCCGTGAAAGATGCTTTCTTGATTAGCGTGAAGGCACGCTTTCCTAGGTCTAGGGCACGCACTACGAGGTAGGACACAAACTACGAGACGAACGCATGTTTTTCAAGTAAATGCACACAACCCTAATTGAATGCACGTAATTCAATGTATGGCACATAAAATGAACACAATGCTTAAACCTAGTTCATGGCACGCAAATCTAGGTTAGGGCACACGAAGCGAGGTTTCGCACGCAAATCGGGGTCAGGCCTCACAACATGACTTTGAACGCAGCTTAGTAACATTAATGTTGGAGATATATTGGCGGGCATTAAGTGTTCGAAGGAATGACTAGGTCGCTAAGTGTGTAGGACCATTGTCTTCTAAAGTATGACGTAACCTTGGATTGAGATAAGTGGAATTTATTTGAGGTTGAAACTATTCGTCTTAGGAGTTTTGGATAAGATTAAAAGAAAATTTTGAAGCCTTGTGACTTGAAAATAGAGATTTGAATAAGGAAATAAATTGTGGATCACAAGCTGATGAAATTTACTTGTAAGAGTTGAACTAGTGTATCGTGATTAGTTTACCTATGCAATTTCAATGGCAATTTTTTGGTGGTACTTAATAAACCTTAGAGTTTGAGTTTCATGAATCTCAACGGTCTTTCTCCTTGATTACGAGAGTAAAGGTTAACGGAACTGGGGAAGAATGTTAGTGAATAGAAGCCTGTAACTGAGAGACTAGTCATTAGAAGATTTGTTAATCTAACGTACCTACAAGATAAGGATTATGATATTGTCGATAGATGACGATTTGAGATGGATTAGTTGTTTGGTGAGTTCTTCTTGAAGATAGGGTCATGTTGTAGAAATGATCCATAACATGTGCAGGTCCTACGTGTTAGCAATTTTGAAGCTAGTAGATAGGATATGTAAATCGGATATAGACCTATCATCTTGAAATTAGCGTATGTCACCCTAGGATCATGGAATTATTGTGATATTCCTTTTGAGGTATGAATGCGAGATTGATACAACAAGAGTCATGATTTTGGAGTTATAGTTATATAGTCTGAATACCGATACAGCCTTGATGACTATGTATGGAGATTCTAACCTTAGTTAATAAACTTGACCTTAAGATCAAATGGAGAATAGAGTCGTTCAAAGGAGAGAACTGTAAATGTAGAGGTCACACCGAACTAAATGATTGGAGAAACATAGGAAGTGAATTGGTTGTGGTAAGAGATCGCCAAAAACGGGATGAACCGGAGTAGGAAAGATAACAAGGGTCAGAATCCGTCTAAATGACCTCAATAGGCAGGAATGAATTTCGGGACGAAATTCTTTTAAGGAGGGGAGGATGTGAGGCCCGACCCCGAATAACGTGTATTACCTCGATTTACGTGCCATAGACCAAGAATGATATGACTAACCTTGGATTACGTGCCCTGTCTTGATTTTCGTGCATGCCTCGTCATTTGTGCCTTGACCTGGAATTATGTGCCCTAATCTTCGACTTATGTGCCCCGACTTCGAATTGCGTGCGTTATCTCGTTTTGCGTGCCTTGACCTTGAATTGCGTGTCCTAACCTAGGTTTAAGAGTCGTACCTCAATTTACGTGCATTGCATTGAATTACGTGCATTCATTTAAGTTTGCGTTCATTTACTTGAAAAACGTGCATGGTAGTGTTTCATTTAAGTTTGCGTTCAGTTTGCGTTCGTGTCCTACCTCGTAGTGCGTGCCCTAGATCTAGGAATCCGTGCCACCATGTTAATCAAGAAAGAATCCTACACAAAGCACTAGACACTAAAATAATCCTACACAATCCACTAACCAATATTATATTCCTAATTCAAATTCTCTACAAACTCCACTAACAATAAAATAATACTAAACTATTCCTACATTTCCCACTATTTATTATTCTATTCATAATTCAACTCATCAACAAACATTCCTATATTTTATTCTACCTAGATTCCCTCATTCCTCAACATTTCTATGACAATTCTAATGACACAAATGCATAAAAAATTAGTCCTAGACAAACTATGACAAAACACTTAACACAATGCATAAAAAAATTGCTCAAATTCTCCTCAAATCTCCACCATTTTCGACCAAACTACCTATGCCCATGCTAACATTTTAAATTCCATCTTGAAGACACAAAAAAATCAGATTTTAATAGCCCAAGGCTGACCATTTCTTTGATGAATGCAAAAAAGTTTCATTCCTTGTCACATTTTGTCATTTCTTCATTTCTTCCTCAACTTCTCTCTCTCCCTCTCATTCTCTCTCTCTCCATTTCGGTTTTGGTTGAGTTCTCTCCACCTCCTAGCTCATCTTCTTCATCATATGGTGCAACAAGTCAAGGAACCATCAAAGAAACTCAAGCAAACAAGCTAAGATGCGAAAACTACACATGCATGTCCTTTGAAGACTTCTATTCGGCCCTAGGTAAGCTTCTTGACTTCCATTTCTTTTCTTCATGTTCTAACCTCATGCATGTGCTAAGAGATTGATCACTAAGCTAGGAAAAATAGAGAAAAGCTAGTTGGAATCTCGGCTAAGCAAGAAGAAGAAGAGATTTGAGCTTCAACAAGGTTTTTGAGCATCTTTTGGGTTGATTGCAAAGGTGAGGGTTAAAACCTTTTGAAAACTCTTCAAAAATTCATATGCATGCTCATAAATGTATGTATTTGCTTCTGTACTTGAGTTATATGGTCGTTCATAAGTTTAAACAACCATGCATGGCAATATCTTGGCTTGAAAATGATGCTAGATGAAGTCGAATTGTTGACAACTCTCTGACCAGTCTGTTTCAAGGTAAGTTTAGCTTGGCAAATGATGTTGAAAATGCATGAAAATTGGTAGGTGACTAGTTTGGACAGTTGTAAACATTTTTCCCAGAAATATGCCGAAGCAAATTTTGAATCTAAGGTCCTCAAAATGGAAAATCGTTAAAATGTTGACTCTAAGGTAGGTGACTAGTTTGGACAGTTTTGAACATTTTTTGCAGAAATAGGCCGAAGCTAATTTTGACTCTAAGGTCCTCAAAATGGCACATCTTTAAAATGTGACCAAATCTGGAAATCTGGAAAAATGAAGCAGGTTTTGGCAGATGCACTGACCTTGTGGAACGAACCATATTGACTTAGTAAATGATGTCCGAAATGCATGAAATTTGGTGTGCTACTATAGTTTTCAGTTCTGGACAATTTTTTCAGAAATGGACCAAGGCTAAAACGGACTCTAAGAACCTCAAAATCGTCAATTTCTGAAAAGTGTGCAAATCTGGACAGTTTTGTGCTATCTCACAGTTTCGGCTATAACTAATGATTCTGAACTCCAATTGATGCAAGGTTTGTTTCTGATTTTAGTTAACTTCTTAAGATTTAATTTGACATCTTATTCACTGGATTTGGAGATTTTTTGATCATCCTATTGATTGTGAGAAAACAGACTAATGCAGTAAGGGTTTCACTTAATGTTGTACTTAGAAAAATTGTTGTGACTCCTCTTGTTGAATTAAATGCTTGGGATTGTAGCTACGGGATGTTGTGTGGACTGTATTGAATGTTTGAGGATGTTGAATTAAATGATGCATGGTTTGAGATTGACTTTGAGTTGGGTTGAGGCTCAAATTGCTTGAATATACACGAAATAGAAACCCTAATGACTAGGTAGTTTTGCTAAGTGTTGATCATTTGGATGTTGTGTGGAAATTATATGCTTAGTGGGCTGCCCGTAAATGTCTTATAACTTCAAATGTGATTTTGACCATTGAATGTTGTCAAATAAGCTTTTCTTGCAACCGAACCCACGTAGATGTTGTTGCATGTTGAATAATCGTATCACTTGATTACGTGGACTTCGAAATGAGCTATATGGCTTGACTTGCATGTGTTACATGGCTGCCCGTTTAATGTTCATATGGCTGTATATGTCTTTCAAGTGAAATTACTTGTCTTATCGTGCCTTGTTTGATTACTTGACAATGTGCGATCTTATAACTGCTCGGAGGCGACCTACTTTGTTGTCCTCCTAATGTGATATGTTAAATGTTATAAATGTGCATTGCATATGAGGTTGCAACCTTTCAGTGTGGCATGGTAGTGTTTCACGAACGCCGGGCGGCATAGGGCTTGCTGGTGCTACCGTGACTACCATGGTCCAATTCCCTCTATCGCTTGGCATTCCACCCTCGGAGAGTTAGGTCGTAGGTTTCGGGGTACATCCGGAGTACACCCAATTGGGAGCGATAAGTGGATGATTGAAGTCGGCTACAACAATTGTATTGAAATTGAAATTGAGAGCAAATGCTCATCGTATCCTTGAAATGATTGGTAAATGTATCTGTTACTCGATTTGATTCATATATTTGCGTACTTTATTATTTGTAATACGTGACATGTTTTCAAAAAGGAATTTTCATAATTGAACCGGAAAATGAGTTTCAAAATGTAATTCTCGTTTCCCCTCGCTGAGTTCATAAGGACTCACCCTCTTTTATCATCTCAGGTGAAGAAGATCAAGAACAGGTACCCGAGGACGATGTGCCTAACAATGGTTCCTTGGAGTGATTGCTTGTCCCTACGTGCTTTTGTGCTTGCCTGAAAGTGGTTGCTATATGGATGTTTTGTTTAATTGCAAACTACTCATTTCATTGATGTAAATGACCTTGTTGTAATTTGGGTCTAATTCTGGGATTGTACTATCTATAACCGGACGAACTTTTATTTGGTTGTTTGCTTTCGTTTTCTTAATTAATAGTTATCGTAGGCATTCAAACCACTAGATGAACAATCAACTAAGTTAATTCTATCTAATTTCACTTAGGTGCTCATTTGCAAACTAAAGGATAATAGGTACTCTCATGATAGGAAATTGACAAATAAACGGGACATAGTTATCATGTTAGGCTTATTAACCAAATGAGACTTTCAAGATAAACTAGTAGGCAAATCGGTTGGTGACAAATAGGAGTCCTTAATGGAATTGGATTAATGATTGGAATAATTAAGGCATTTAGAGAATTTGGTCAAACCAAAGAGCCCAATTACAGCCGTTATGCTGTCGGTTTACCGAAAAACTTTGGAGTTTAGACTAAACCATTAGGAGTTAAATCTTCATAAACAGCTAAGCACGTGACATTACCTGAATGTTTAGTTCACACCCTACTCTAACCTTATAGGCCGGGTTGGGGCGAGACAAACACATAAAGCAATTGTGCCCTCAACATGACGGGTGCGATCATACCAGCACTAATGAACCAGATCCCATCAGAACTCCGAAGTTCAGCGTGCTTGGGCGAGAGTAGTACTAGGATGAGTGACCCCCTGGGAAGTCCTCGTGTTGCACCCCCTTTTCAATTTTTTTTGCCTTGGTTAGGGTTGCCAAGATATTTTATCCACCAAATCTCTATTACTGAATCCCACGGAACATTGGGCAAGACAACTTCGCTTCACGTAGAGGCTGGGCCCGCAAACCGAGGGCGTAGGGTTTGTGACCAGGTCTCCGTCGCTCCAGTACCCATAACTTTTGATCCGTAAGAAGTTACGCTGCGCACAACATACTGTTGCAAAGCTCTCTGAGAGCTCTACGACGGGGGCAGCCAGCTTGCTCGCTGTGCCTGTTTTTGGAGCCCAAAATCGAATGTTTTCATCAGTTTCAGGCCACTTTTCTTCTTTTGCTCTGTTTTTCTGTCCTGAATCGTACGTCGTGAACTGTTAAAAGGACAACAACCTAACTCGCGGGACATCAGAGGGCCTTACAACATGTCGATATCACGTCTTGCGAGGATGCTGCGTTGTTGAAGTGGATGGGTTGTCGTTAAGCCCATTGGGCCTTTTGAATGGGCCATCTCTCTAGGCTGGGACTGTGAACCGTTAACACATATAGGAATTGTGCCCTCAACATGACGGGTGCGATCATACCAACACTAATGCACCGGATCCCATCAGAACTCCGAAGTTAAGCGTGCTTGGGCGAGAGTAGTACTAGGATGAGTGACCCCCTGGGAAGTCCTCATGTTGTACACCCTTTTCAATTTTTTTTTCCCTGGTTAGGGTTGCCAAGATACTTTATCCACCAAATCTCTATTACTGAATCACATGGAACATTGGGCAAGACAACTTCGCTTCACGTAGAGGCTGGGCCCGCAAACCGAGGGCGTAGGGTTTGTGACCAGGTCTCCGTCACTCCGGTGCCCATAACTTTTGATCCATAAGGAGTTACGCGGCGCACAACATACCGTTGCAAAGCTCTCTGAGAGTTCTACAACGGGGGCAGCGAGCTTGCTTGCTGTGCCCGTTTTTGGAGCCCAAAATTGAACGTTTTCATCAATTTCAGGCCACTTTTCTTCTTTTGCTCTGTTTTTTCGTCCCGAATCGTACGTCGTGAACTGTTAAAAGGACAACATCCTGACTCGCGGGACATCAGAGGGCCCTACAACTTGTCGATATCACGTCCTGCGAGGATGCTGCGTTGTTGAAGTGGTTGGGTTGTCGTTAAGCCCATTGGGCCTTTTGAATGGGCCATCTCTCTAGGCTGGGACTGTGAACCATTAACACATAAAGCAATTGTGCCCTCAACAAGACAGGTGCGATCATACCAGCACTAATGCACAGGATCACATCAGAACTCCGTAGTTAAGCGTGCTTGGGCGAAAGTAGTACTAGGATGGGTGACCCCATGGGAAGTCCTCGTGTTGCACCCCCTTTTCAATTTTTTGTGTCCTGGTTAGGGTTGCCAAGATACTTTATCCACCAAATCTCTATTACTGAATCCCACAGAACTTTGGGCAAGACAACTTCGCTTCACGTAGAGGCTTGGCCCGCAAACCGAGGGCGTAGGGTTTGTTACCAGGTCTCCGTCGCTCCGGTGCCCATAACTTTTGATCCGTAAGGAGTTACGCGGCGCACAGCATACTGTTACAAAGTTCTCTGAGAGCTCTACGATGGGGGCAGCCAGCTTGCTTGCTGTGCCCATTTTTGGACCCCAAAATCGAACGTTTTCATCAGTTTCAGGCCACTTTTCTTCTTTTGCTCTGTTTTTCAAACCCAGATCGTACGTCGTGAACTGTTAAAAGGATGACAACCTGACTCGCGGGACATCAGTGGGCCCTACAACGTGTCGATATCACGTCTTGCGAGGTTGTTGCGTTGTTGAAGCGGATGGGTTGTCGTTAAGCCCATTAGGCCTTTTGATTGGGCCATCTCTCTAGGCTGGGACTGTGAACCGTTAACACATATAGGAATTGTGCCCTCAACATGACGGGTGCGATCATACCAGCACTAATGCACCGTATCCCATCAGAACTCCGAAGTTAAGCGTGCTTGGGCGAGAGTAGTACTAGGATGGGTCACCCCCTGGGAAGTCCTCGTGTTGCACCCCCTTTTCAATTTTTTTTGACCTGGTTAGGGTTGCCAAGATACTTTATCCACCAAATCTCTATTACTGAATCCCACAGAACATTGGGCAAGACAACTTCGCTTCACGTAGAGGCTGGGCCCGCAAACCGAGGGCGTAAGGTTTGTGACCAGGTCTCTGTCGCTCCGGTGCCCATACCTTTTGATCCGTAAGGAGTTACGCAGCACACAGCATGCCGTTGCAAAGCTCTCTGAGAGCTCTACTACGGGGGCAGCCAGCTTGCTCGCTGTGCCCATTTTTGGAGCCCAAAATTAAACATTTTCATTAGTTTCAGGCCACTTTTCCGCTTTTGCTCTATTTTTCCGTCCCGAATCGTTCGTCGCGAACTGTTAAAAGGACGACAACCTGACTCGCTGGACATCAGAGGGCCCTACAACTTGTCAATATCACGTCTTGCGAGGATGCTGCGTTGTTGAAGCTGATGGGTTGTCGTTAAGCCCATTGGGCTTTTGAATGGGCCATCCCTCTAAGCTGGGACTGTGAACCGTTAACACATATAGGAATTGTGCCCTCAACATGATGGGTGCGATCATACCAGCACTAATGTACTGGATCCCATCAGAACTCCGAAGTTAAGCTTGTTTGGGCGAGAGTAGTACTAGGATGGGTGACACCCTGGGAAGTCCTCGTGTTATACCCCCTTTTCAATTTTTTTTGCCTTGGTTAGGGTTGCCAAGATACTTTATGCACCAAATCTCTATTACGGAATCCTACGGAACATTGGGCAAGACAACTTCGCTTCACGTAGAGGCTGGGCCCGCAAACCGAGGGTGTTGGGTTTGTGACCAGGTCTCCGTCGCTCCGGTGCCCATAACTTTTGATTCGTAATAAGTTACGCGGCGCACAGCATACCGATGCAAAGCTCTCTGAGAGCTCTACGACGGGGGCAGCCAGCTTGATCTCTATGTCCGGTTTCGGAGCCCAAAATCGAACGTTTTCATCAGTTTCAAGTCACTTTTCTACTTTTGCTCTGTTTTTCCGTCCCGGATCGTACGTCGTGAGCTGTTAAAAGGACGACAACCTGACTCGCAGGACATAAGAGGGCCCTACAACGTGTCGATATCACGTCTTGCGAGGATGCTGCGTTGTTGAAGCGGTTGGGTTATCGTTAAGCCCATTGGGCCTTTTGAATGGGCCATCTCTCTAGGCTAGGACTGTGAACCGTTAACACATAAGGCAATTGTGCCCTCAACATGATGGGTGCGATCATACCAGCACTAATGTACCGGATCCCATCAGAACTCCGATGTTAAGCGTGCTTGGGCGAGAGTAGTACTATTAAGGGTGACCCCCTGGGAAGTCCTCGTGTTGTACCCCCTTTTAATTTTTTTTTTGCGCTGGTTAGGGTTGCCAATATATTTTATCCACCAAATCTCTATTACTGAATCCCACGGAACGTTGGGCAAGACAACTTCGCTTCAAGTAGAGGCTGGGCCCGCAAACCGAGGACGTAGGGTTTGTGACCAAGTCTCCGTCGCTTCGGTGCCCATAACTTTTGATCCGTAAGGAGTTACATAGCGCACAACATGCCGTTGCAAAGCTCTCTAAGAGCTCTACTACAGGGGCAGCCAGCTTGCTCGCTGTGCCCATTTTTGGATCCCAAAATTGAACGTTTTCATTAGTTTCAGGCCACTTTTCTTCTTTTGCTCTATTTTTCCGTCCCGAATCGTACGTCGTGAACTGTTAAAAGGACGACAACCTGACTCACGGGACATCAGAGGGCCTTACAACTTGACGATATCATGTCTTACGAGGATGCTGCGTTGTTGAAGCTGATGGGTTGTCGTTAAGCCCATTGGGCTTTTGAATGGGCCATCTCTCTAGGCTGGGATTGTGAACCGTTAACACATATAGGAATTGTGCCCTCAACATGACGGGTGCGATCATACCATCACTAATGCACCGGATACCATCAGATCTCCGAAGTTAAGCGTGCTTGGGCGAGAGTAGTACTAGGATAGGTGACCCCCTGGGAAGTCCTCGTGTTGCACCCCCTTTTCAATTTTTTTTGCCCTGTTTAGGGTTGCCAAGATATTTTATCCACCAAATCTCTATTACTGAATCCCACGGAACATTGGGCAAGACAACTTCGCTTCACGTAGAGGCTGGGCCCGCAAACCGAGGACGTAGGGTTTTTGACCAGGTCTCCGTCGCTCCGGTGCCCATAACTTTTGATCCGTAAGGAGTTACGCAGCACACAGCATGCCGTTGCAAAGCTCTCTGAGAGCTCTACGACGGGGGCAGCCACCTTGCTTGCTATGTCCGGTTTCGGAGCCCAAAATCGAACGTTTTCCTCAGTTTCAGGCCACTTTTCTTCTTTTGCTCTATTTTTTCATCCCGGATCGTACGTCGTGAACTGTTAAAAGGATGACAACCTGACTCACGGGACATCAGAGGGCTCTACAACGTGTCGATATCACGTCTTGCGAGGATGCTGCGTTGTTGAAGCGGATGGGTTGTCGTTAAGCCCATTGGGGCCTTTTGAATGGGCCATCTCTCTAGGCTGGGACAGTGAACCGTTAACACATAAAGCAATTATGCCCTCAACATGATGGGTGCGATCATACCAGCACTAATGCACCGGATCCCATCAGAACTCCGAAGTTAAGCGTGCTTTGGCGAGAGTAGTACTAGGATACGTGACCCCTTGGGAAGTCCTCGTGTTGCACCCCCTTTTCAATTTTTTTTGCCCTGGTTAGGGTTGCCAAGATACTTTATCCACCAAATCTCTATTACTGAATCCCACGGAACATTGGGCAAGACAACTTCGCTTCACGTAGAGGCTGGGCCCACAAACCGAGGGCATAGAGTTTATGACCAGGCCTCCGTCGCTCCGGTGCCCATAAATTTTGATCCGTAAGGAGTTACGCGGCGCATAACATACCGTTGCAAAGCTCTCTGAGAGCTCTACGACGGGGGCAGCCAGCTTGCTCACTGTGCCCATTTTTGGGGACCAAAATCGAACTTTTTCATCAGTTTCAGACCACTTTTCTGCTTTTGCTCTATTTTTCCGTCCCGGATCGTATGTTGTGAGCTGTTAAAAGGACGACAACCGGACTCGCGTGACATCAGAGGGCCCTACAACGTGTCGATATCACGTCTTGCGAGGATGCTGCGTTGTTGAAGCGGTTGGGTTCTCGTTAAGCCCATTGGGCCTTTTGAATGGGCCATCTCTCTAGGAAGGGACTGTGAATCGTTAACACATAAAGCAATTGTGCCCTCAACATGACGGCTGCGATCAAACCAACACTAATGCACCGGATCCCATCAGAACTGTAAAGTAAAGTGTGTTTGGGTGAGAGTAGTACTAGGATGGGTGACCCCGTGGGAAGTCCTCTTGTTGCACCCCCTTTTCAATTTTTTTTGCCCTGGTTAGGGTTGCCAAGATACTTTATTCACCAAATCTCTATTACTGAATCCCACGGAACATTGGGCAACACAACTTCGCTTCACGTAGAGGCTGGGCCCGCAAACCGAGGGCTTAGAATTTGTGACCAGGCCTCCGTCGCTCCGGTGCCCATAAATTTTGATCCGTAAGGAGTTACGCGGCGCATAACATACCGTTGCAAAGCTCTTTGAGAGCTCTACGATGGGGGCAGCCAGTTTGCTCATTGTGCCCCTTTTTGGAGCCCAAAATCGAATGTTTTCATATGTTTCAGGCCACTTTTATGCTTTTGCTCTGTTTTTCCGTCCCGGATCGTACGTTGTGAGTTGTTAAAAGGACAACAACCTACTCGCGAGACATCAGAGGGCCGTACAACGGGTCGATATCACGTCTTGCGAGGATGCTGCATTGTTGAAGCTGTTTGGTTGTCGTTAAGCCCATTGGGCCTTTTGAATGGGCCATCTCTCAAGGCTGGGACTGTGAACAGTTAACACATAAAGGAATTGTGCCCTCAATATGACGAATGCGATCATACCAACACTAATGCACCGGATCCCATCAGAACTCCGAAGTTAAGTGTGCTTGGGCAAGAGTAGTACTAGGATGGGTGACCCCCTGGGAAGTCCTAGGGTTGCACCTTCATTTCAATTTTTTTTGCCCGGGTTAAGGTTTCCAAGATACTTTATCCACCAAATCTCTATTACTGAATCCCACGGAACATTGGGCAAGACAACTTCGCTTCACGTAGAGGTTGGGCCCACAAACCGAGGGCATAGAGTTTATGACCAGGCCTCCGTCGCTCCGGTGCCCATAAATTTTGATCCGTAAGAAGTTACGCGGCGCACAACATACCGTTGCAAAGCTCTCTGAGAGCTCTACGACGGGGGCAGCCAGCTTGCTCGCTGTGCCCATTTTTTGAGACCAAAATTGAACTTTTTCATCAGTTTCAGGCAAATTTTTTGCTTTTGCTTTGTTTTTCCATCCTGGATCGTACGTCGTGAGCAGTTAGAAGGATGACAACCTGACTCGCGGGATATCAGAGGGCCCTACAACGTGTCGATATCACGTCTTGCGAGGATGCTGCGTTGTTGAAGTGGTTGGGTTGTCGTTAAGCCCATTGGGCCTTTTGAATGGGCCATCTCTCTAGGCTGGGACTGTGAACAGTTAACACAAAAAGGAATTGTGCCCTCAACATGACGGGTGCGATCATACAAGCACTAATGCACTGGATCCCATCAGAACTCCGAAGTTAAGCGTGCTTGGGCGAGAGTAGTACTAGGATGGGTGACCCCTTGGGAAGTCCTCGTGTTGCACCCCTTTTCAATTTTTTTTGCCCGGGTTAGGGTTGCCAAGATACTTTATCCACCAAATCTCTTTTTCTGAATCCCACGGAACATTGGGCAAGACAACTTCGCTTCACGTAGAGGCTGGGCCCGCAAACCGAGGGTGTAGGGTTTGTCGCCAGGTCTCCGTCGCTCCGGTGCCCATAACTTTTGATCCGTAAGGAGTTACGCGGAGCACAGCATACCGTTGCAAAGCTCTCCGAGAGCTCTACGATGCGGGTAGCCAGTTTGCTCGCTGTGCCCGTTTTTGGAGCCCAAAATCGAACATTTTCATTAGTTTCAGGCCACTTTTATGCTTTTGCTCTGTTTTTCCGTCTCGGATCGTACGTCGTGAGCTGTTAAAAGGACAACAACCTAACTCGCAGGACATCAGAGGGCCCTACAACGTGTCGATATCACATCTTGTAAGGATGCTGCGTTGTTGAAGCGGATGGGTTGTCGTTAAGCCCATTGGGCCTTTTGAATGGGCCATCTCTCTAGGCAGGGACTGTGAACAGTTAACACATAAAGGAATTGTGCCCTCAACATGACGGGTGCGATCATACCAGCACTAATGCTCCGGATCCCATCAGAACTCCGAAGTTAAGCGTGCTTGGGAGAGAGTAGTACGAGGATGGGTTACCCGCTGTGAAGTCCTCGTGTTGCACCCCCTTTTCAATTTTTTTTGCCTGGGTTAGGGTAGCCGAGATACTTTATCCACCAAATCTCTATTACTGAATTCCACGAAACATTGGGCAAGACAACTTCGCTTCACATAGAGGCTCGGCTCGCAAATCGAGGGCGTAGGGTTTGTGACCAGGTCTCCGTCGCTCCGGTGCCCATAACTTTTTATCCGTAAGGAGTTTTGCGGCGCACAGCATACCGTTGCAAAGCTCTTTGAGAGCTCTACGACGTGGGTAGCCAGTTTGCTCGCTGAGCTCTTTTTGGAGCCCAAAATCGAATGTTTTCATCATTTTCAGGCCCCTTTTATGCTTTTGCTTTGTTTTTTCGTCCCGGATCGTACGTCGTTAGCTGTTAAAAGGACGACAACCTGACTCGCGGGACATCAGAGGGCCCTACAATGTGTCGATATCATGTCTTGCATGGATGCTGCGTTGTTGAAGCGGTTGGGTTGTTGTTAAGCCCATTGGGCCTTTTGAATGGGCCATCTCTATAGGCTGTGATTGTGAACCGTTAACACATCTAGGAATTGTGCCCTCAGCATGACGGGTGCGATCATACCAGTACTAATGCAATGGATCCCATCAGAACACCGAAGTTAAGCGTGCTTGGGCGAGAGTAGTACAAGGATGGGTGACCCCCTGGGAAGTCCTCGTAGTCCAGCACTAATGCAATCGACCCCTTTTTCAATTTTTTTTTCCCTGGTTAGGGTTGCCAAGATACTTTATCTTCCAAATCTCTATTACCGAATACCACGGAACATTGGGCAAGACAACCGAGGGCGTAGGGTTTTTGACCAAGTCTCCGTTGCTCAAGTGCCCATAACTTTTGATCCGTAAGGAGTTGCGCGCCGCACAACATACCGTTGCAAAGCTCTCTGAGAGCTCTACGATGGGGGCAGCCAGCTTGCTCGTTGTGCCCATTTTTGGAGCCCAAAATCGAACATTTTCATCAGTCTTAGGTAACTTTTCTGCTTGTGCTCTGTTTTTCCGTCTCGGATCGTACGTCGTGAGCTGTTAAAAGGACTACAACCTGACTCGCGGGACATCAGAGGGCCCTACAACGTGTTGATATCACGTATTGCGAGGATGCTGCGTTGTTGAAGCGGTTGGGTTGTCGTTAAGCCCATTGGGCCTTTTGAATAGGCCATCTCTCTAGGCTGGGACTGTGAACCGTGAACACAAAAAGGAATTGTGTTTTCAACATGACGGGTGCGATAATACTAGCACTAATGCCCCGGATCCCATCAGAACTCCGAAGTTAAGCGTCCTTGGACGAGAGTAGTATTAGGATGGGTAACCCCCTGGGAAGTCCTTGTGTTGCACCACCTTTTCATTTTTTTTTGCCCTGGTTAGGGATGCCAAGATACTTTATCCACCAAATCTCTATTACCGAATCCCACGGAACATTGGGCAAGACAACTTCGCATCACGTAGAGCCTGGGCCGGCAAACCGAGGGCGTAGGGTTTATGACCAGGTCTCCGTCGCTCAGGTGCCCATAACTTTTGATCCGTAAGGAGTTACGCGGCGCACAGCATACTGTTGCAAAGCTCTCTGAGTGCTCTACGACGGAGGCAGCCAGCCTGCTCGCTGTACCCATTTTTTGAGCCCAAAATCGAACGTTTTCATTAGTTTCAGGCCACTTTTTTGCTTTTGCTCTGTTTTTCCGTCCCGGATCGTATGTCGTGAGCTGTTAAAAGGACGACAACCTGACTCGCGGGACATCAGAGGGCCTTACAACGTGTCGATATCACGTCTTGCGAGGATGCTACGTTGGTGAAGCGGATGGGATGTCGTTAAGCCCATTGGGCCTTTTGAATAGGCCATCTATCTAGGCTGGGACTGTGAACCGCTAACACATAGAGGAATTGTGCCCTCAACATTACGGGTGCGATAATACCAGCACTAATGCACCGGATCCCATAAGAACTCCGAAGTTAAGCGTGCTTGGGCGATAGTAGTACTAGGACGGGTGACCCGTTGGGAAGTCCTCGTGTCGCACACCCTTTTCAATTTTTTTTGCCCTGGTTATGGTTGCCAAGATACTTTATCCACCAAATCTCTATTACAGAATCCCACGGAACAATGGGCAAGGCAACTTCGCTTTACGTAGAGGCTGGGCCCGCAAACCAAGGGCGTAGGGTTTGTGACCAGGTCTCCGTCGCTCTGGTGCCCATAACTTTTGATCCGTAAGGAGTTACGCGGTGCACAACATGACGTTACAAAGCTCTTTGAGAGCTCTACGACGGGGGTAGCCAGCTTGCTCGATGTGCCCTTTTTTGGAACCTAAAATCGAATGTTTTCATCTGTTTTAGGCCACTTTTCATCTTTTGTTACGTTTTTCCGTCCCGGATCGTACATTGTGAACTGTTAAAACGACGACAACCTGACTCGCGGGACATCAGAGGGCCCTACATCGTGTCGATATCACGTCTTGCAAGGATGCTGCGTTGTTGAAGTGGATGGGTTGTCGTTAAGCCCATTGGGCCTTTTGAATGGGCCATCTCTCTAGGCTGGGACTGTGAACAGTTAACACATAAAGGAATTGTGCCCTCAACGTGACGGGTGCGATCATACCAGCACTAATGCACTGGATCCCATCAGAACTCCGAAGTTAAGCGTGCTTGGGCGAGAGTAGTACTAGGATGGGTGACCCCCTGGGAAGTCCTCGTGTTGCACCCCCTAATTATTTTTGCCCTGGTTAGGGTTGCCAAGATAGATCATCCACCAAATCTCTATTACTGAATCCCACGAAACATTGGGCAAGACAACTGCGCTTCACGTAGAGGCTGGGCCCGCAAAGCGACGGCGTAGGGTTAGTGACCAGGTCTCTGTCACTCCGGTGCCCATAAGTTTTGATCATTAAGGAGTTACGCGGCGCACAGCATACCGTTCCAAAGCTCTCTTAGAGCTCTACGACGGGGGCAGCCAGCTTGCTCACTGTGCCTGTTTTTGGAGCCCAAAATTGAACGGTTTCATCAGTTTCAGGCCACTTTTCTGCTTTTGCTCTGTTTTTCCGTCATGGATCGTACGTCGTGAACTGTTAAAAGGACGACAACCTGACTCGCGAGACATCAGTGGGCCTTACAACGTATCAATATCATGTCTTGCGAGTATGCTGTGTTGTTGAAGCAGTTGGGTTGTCGTTAAGCCCATTGGGCCTTTTGAATGAGCCATCTCTCTAGGCTGGGCTGTGAACCGTTAACACATATAGGAATTGTGACCTCAACATGACGGGTGCGATCGTACCAGCACTAATGCACCGGATCCCATCAGAACTCCAAAGTTAAGCGTGCTTGGGCAAGAGTAGTACTAGGATGGGTGACCCCTTGGGAAGTCCTCGTGTTGCACACCCTTTTCAATTTTTTTTGCCCTGGTTAGGGTTGCCAAGATACTTTATCCACCAAATCTCTATTACTGAATCCCACGGATCATTGGGCAAGACAACTTCGCTTCACGTAGAGGCTGGGCCCGCAAACAAAGGGCGTAGGGTTTGTGACCAGGTCTACGTCGCTCCAGTGCCCATAATTTTTGATCCGTAAAGAGTTACGTGGCGCACAGCATACCGTTACAAAGCTCTCTGAGAGCTCTACGACTGGGGAAGCCAGCTTGCTCGCTGTGCCCCTTTTTGGAGCCCAATATCGAACGTTTTCATCAGTTTCAGGCCACTTTTCTTCTTTTGCTCTATTTTTTAGTCCCGTATGGTACGTCGTGAACTATAAAAAGGACGACAACCTGACTCCCGGGATATCAGAGGGCCCTACAATGATGAGTTGTTGAAGCGGATGGGTTGTCATTAAGCCCATTGGGCCTTTTGAATGGGCCATCTCTCTAGGCTGGGACTATGAACAGTTAACACATAAAGGAATTGTTCCCTCAACATGACGGGTGCGATCATACCAGCACTAATGCACCGGATCCCATCAGAACTCCGAAGTCAAGCGTGCTTGGGCGAGAGTAGTGCTAGGATGGGTGACCCCCTGGGAAGTCCTCGTGTTGCACCCCTTTTTCAATTTTTTTTGCCCTGGTTAGGGTTGCTAAGATACTTTATCCACCAAATCTCTATTACTGAATCCCACAGAACATTGGGCAAGACAAGTTCGCTTCACGTAGAGGCTAGGCCCGAAAACCGAGAGCGTAGGGTTTGTGACCAGGTCTCCATCGCTCCGGTGCCGATAACTTTGGATCCGTAAGGAGTTACGCGGCGCACAACATACCGTTGCAAAGCTCTCTAAGAGCTCTACGACGGGGGCTGGCAGATTGCTCGCTATGCCCCTTTTTGGAGCCCAAAATCGAACGTTTTCATTAGTTTCAGGCCACTTTTCTTCTTTTGCTCTGTTTTATTATCCCGGTTCGTACGTCGTGAGCTGTTAAAAGGATGATAACCTGACTCGCGGGACATCAGAGGCCCCTACAACGTGTCGATATCACGTCTTGTGATGATGCTGCGTTGTTGAAGTGGATGGGTTGTCGTTAAGCCCATTGGGCCTTTTGAATTGGCCATCTCTCTAGACTGGGACTGTGAACCGTTAACACATAAAGCAATTGTGCCCTCAACATGACGGGTGCGATCATACCAGCACTAATGCACCGGATCCCATCAGAACTCCAAAGTTAAGCTTGGTGGGGCGAGAGTAGTACTAGGATAGGTGACCCCCTGGGAAGTCCTCGTGTTGCACCCCTTTTCAATTGTTTTTGCACTGGTTAGGGTTTCCAAGATACTTTATCCACCAAATCTCTATTACTGAATCCCACGGAACATTGGGCAAGACAACTTCGCTTCACGTAGAGGCTGGGCCCGTAAACCGAGGGCGTAGGGTTTGTGATCAGGTCTCTGTCGCTCCGGTGCCCATAGCTTTTGATCCGTAAAGAGTTACGCGATGCACAGCATACCGTTGCAAAGTTCTCTTAGAGCTCTCCTACGGGGGCAGCCAGCATGCTCGCTGTGCCCCTTTTTGGAGCCCAAAATTGAACATTTTCATCAGTTTCAGGCCACTTTTCTTCTTTTGCTCTGTTTTTCCGTCCTAGATCGTACGTCGTGAGCTGTTAAAAGGATGACAACCTAACTTGTGGGATATCAGAGGGCCCTACAACGTGTCGATATCACGTCTTGAAAGGATGCTGCGTTGTTGAAGCGGATGGGTTGTCTTTAAGCCCATTGGGCCTTTTGAATGGGACATCTCTCTAGGCAGAGACTGTGAACAGTTAACACATAAAGGAATTGTGCCCTCAACATGATGCGTGCGATCATACCAGCACTACTGTACCGGATTCGATCAGAACTCCGAAGTTAAGCGTGCTTGAACGAGAGAAGTACTAGGATGGTTGACCCCCTGGGAAGTCCTCGTGTTGCACCACCTTTTCAATTTTTTTTGCCCTGGTGTTGCCAAGATACTTTGTCCACCAAATCTCTATTACTGAATCCCACGGAACATTGGGCAAGACAACTTCGCTTCACGTAGAGGCTGGGCTCGCAAACCGAGGGCGTTGTGTTTATTACCAGGTCTTCGTCGCTCCGGTGCGCATAACTTTTGATCCGTAAGGAGTTATGCGGTGCGCAGCATACCTTTGCAAAGCTCTCTAAGAGCTCTACGACGGGGACAGCGAGCTTGCTCGCTGTGCCCATTTTTGGAGCACAAAATCGAACGTTTTCATCAGTTTTAGGCCACTTTTCTTCTTTTGCTCTGTTTTTCCGTCCCAGATCGTACGTCGTGAGCTGTTAAAAGGACGACAACCTAACTCGCGGGACATCAGAGGGCCCTATAACGTGTCGATATCACGTCTTACGAGGATGTTGCGTTGTTTAAGCGGATGGGTTGACGTTAAGCCCATTGGGCCTTTTGAATGGGCCATCTCTCTAGGCTGCGACTGTGAACAGTTAACACATAAAATAATTGTGCCCTCAACATAACGGGTACGATCATAACAGCACTAATGCACCGGATCCCATCATAACTCTGAAGTGAAATGTGCTTGGGTGAGAGTAGTACTAGGATGGGTGACCCTGTGACACCCCGATCCCTCTCGAGACCGGGAGTTCTAACAATCAATCTATTCACAACCCAAATCCAAACCCGGCAAGATTTTAGGGAAAAACAGACAGAGTCTCCCCTGTTTCTAGGCAAATTGCAAAACCTGTAATAGCATATAAATGGACCAACACCGTGTCCAACCCTTCAACCACCTCAAGGCCATCCGAGCCTCGGTTCACAACAAGAAATTCACAAGTAAATATAAATTCAAGCTTAGCAATTAAACTACACCAACCTATTGCATAAAGTAGACTATCATGACTTTCTATCTTTTTCCCTTTTTGTCATTACAAATATATATTGAAGTTAAGCTATATCAACTAAATACATAATCTAATGAACTTAAATTACATCCCCTTTAACATTAAATACATATAATACATAAAAGCATACAACTTTACAACTTTGACAACTCAAGTCACATAGGCACGCAGGACAACCCTTCAAGCACGGACTTTCACGAAATCACGAACTTTCCAGCTAACATGGCATTTCCTGAAATGTGGTGGTGAGGAGTGAGTATACACAACACGTATACTCAGTGAGGGCGAGACAGATATCGAATTGGAGAGAAAGAAAGTCGTGCAATGCAAATAAGACAGTTAAGCAATATAACTGATAAATAAGCAATCAAGATAAACAATCAATACAATAAGTAATTACTGAAAGCATTAACACAACCATTCAAAGCTATACCACACTCTGAAGGCTATGGTTCACTCATACGAGCAATGTACCATTCCACGAGCGATACATCAATCTCGAGCTTGATGTTGGCAACGATGACAATAAGCGCGTATCCACCTTATAACACCAGTTTGGAATACCCCGGAAGTATCCATCAATCTACGACCCAAATCTCCCTGGGAGGCAGCCCAAGCGAGAAGAGGGAATAGCTACGGAGCTAGAGCAACCAACACTGGCAACCCGAGGCTACCCAGAGAGGCTCATCACTCACGCGCGAGACACTATGCAATGCAAGACTCGATACAAGGCGATAAACGAGCGATAAACAAGATATCAAGCATTCTCAACAATGGATAAACATTTCAATCAACAACCAACTCTAACAAGCGGAATAAGCATTAGCAAGCATAACAAGCAATAATAAGCATTAACAAGCATTCTATAGGCATAACTTCAACAAAACACACAAAGTCACAAATCGGCTCCAACTATCAAAACACTGTCATCTCCAAACGATCCACGAGTTCCGGAAACTGACTTCGCCAATCTTCCTAGGTCACTATAAAGCACGTCTAGAGACTCCGAAACCCTACTTAACCCCAGAATCCACGCAAAGCCCGGTTTTTCCCCTTTGCTCGTTTGAACTACAACTATACCAACCAAACACCCAACCAATACCACGACCGCACCAAAAGTGCTTCCATGGGCTCCCGAAACAATGCCATCACGCAAAACGAGAAAACGCTAAAGTCGACCTAAACGACCCCGACTTTCACTAAGCCATTTTTCTCCATTTTTCTATTACACATTCCAATTAAACCACACATTTAGGCATTCTAGCATACCTAGCACCTTTTCACATCAACAGACAGCATAACAGCGCAACTTTATCGTTTCAAGGGTTTACTATTCACTAATTACTATTCATTAAACAATTTAAATTACAATTTCGATTTTCAACCGCAGAAAATGCTAAAAAGCTATAAGTACATGTTCTACAATCAACAAGGAACATTCTTTAAGCAACAAAACGATTAAAACAACAATCTACGCATAAAATCCAAAAATCAAAGTTTAGATACAAATATTTCAAATGCGCAAATAACGATGAAACCCTCACCTTAGACGCTCCTAGACGCTAGGAAAACCTCGTAGAGTGCCTCGGAAACCACCCCGTGCAAGCTCACGCGAAGATTTGGTGATTTGTAGTTGAAGTTTTCTTCTTTTTTTTTTCTCCTTCTTTTCCTCATGTTTTCAAGTCTTTCCTCTCTGTTTTTTCGTGTGCAATTCTGCTTATTTAGGAAAAAAAAATGACAAGTCAAAGGTCAAAGATTCGGTCAACCCGCTAAACCAAAACAGCTATGCGCGACCTTACGAAAACGGCCATAACTTCTTCTAGAAAACTCCAATTCATGAACGGTTTGAAGCCTCAGAAACTAGACTCATAGAGCTTTCCAACCATATATAATTTGCTACCTAACTCTTCCCCAATTGGTTCAGATTTAATTCCAAAGTTGACCCAAAATTTGACTAACTTAACATTGCATTTTTTTTTATTTCTAATCCCAAGTTTGCCTTTTATTAAACATTTCAAAAATTTCCACCTTGTCCTAGTTGGTCAATGTAGATGAAAAGTCAACTAGTTTGGTCAAAGAAGGTGAAAGGTCAATAAAATGCAATTTAAATAAACTTTAAATGCTATTGAATACATGCCAGGTTCGGGGTATCACATGCTTCCCCCCTTAAAACAATTGCGTCCTCGCAATTCTTCTTCCAATAGGACTCTGCATCATCTACAATCCAACTCTGACTAGTCTTCATTAGCTACTGAAAAAGTATTTAATCAAGATGACCAATAGGAAAGTTCAAGTAGAAATGCCAAGTAGTAACGCCAAATAGAAGCTCAAATGCAGATACCGTACAAGAATCCTGTTGACACGAATACCGAAGAAGAATAAATTCCAACCAGAAACGCCGAGATAATACCAATAAAGACTAAAGCAAAGATACTGTAGATGTCATTAATACCACACAATAATGACAAGAAGAATACCTCACGCACGAATCTCCAATAGAAGTCTAACTGTTACTGCCCGAGAATTCCCAAGCAAGAAGCCAAATAAAAGCTCAAACAAAGATTCTATCTAGAGGTCCAAATAAGTACCTCACTGGTCATGAATTTCATAGAAGAATTCCCTGATAAGAGTGCGAAGAAAATACTAAGAAACCCAAATCAAATATACTTCAAAAGTTCCAAAGAAGCCTTCCAAATAATAACCCCATAGGACAACCCATTAGATTCCGAGTATCTCTATCAAATGCTGAGAAGAATGTCCAAGGAAATACTAGAGGAATTATCATGTGTCTAATAAGACAGTCAAGTTAAATAACAAATATAATTTTTCCAACTAGATGAGAAATCCGAGTAAGATTCCCGAGCAGGTGTACAACATACAAAACCAAACTCCAAGGCCTCTTCACTGTTCGCCAGGTGAGAACTTATACAATTTACCACCAAGAAAGCCCAAAGTATTCCACAGCATACCATAAGCAATATGAGATAATAAGTCTGAACAGGATTCCAAGTGTAAGACTTCCAATAACTGCCATCAAGGAAAGATACTAGTAGAATGCCCACTAAGAATTCTATAAAATGCCATTGAAGAATTTCCAATCAGGGATGTCAGTATCACACCAATAAAGACCGAGACACATATACCATAGATAATACCGTGCAGTAAATCCAATTGAAACCCCAATAGCCAAGTCCACCAAAAAGTGCCAACAGAAGTCTCCAAAGAATACCCCATTGAGAAAACCAAAGAATGCCCCAGAGAACAATCAAATAAAACCCCAAGAGAAAGCTACTCTTCACAACTGTTAATCACAGAGGAAGACCTTAGAGATTCGCCAATAACCGAGCTCCAAAAGCAAACACCAACTCCCAAATAAAGGCTAATTAAATGTCATTCATTTCCTGCCAACCCATACACCTTGAGTGGCTAGCTGTGAACCACTTTCTTCAGGGGAGGAAGAGGACTTACTTACCATTTCAATAGGACATGTATGAATGCCAATATATCACAGTTATACATATGCCTTAAACTATTATGCAAGCAAGTTTACAAAATAGTTTATTCAACAAAGTCACTCAAGCACGGCAATCAAGTCAAGCATAACATAATCAATTCAAGACATTTTAAAACACACATTACAAGCAATACTTCAAGCAAATAACAATTCACGAGATCAATTCGATTCACAATGCCAATTCGATTGGTCAATTCAATGCACAACTAGACACTTTACTTCACTTAGCACACAATTAACACATAACACATAACTATATCACATAGGAGCACACATTCATGTCAAGACACACAATCTCACATACAAGCATGCACTTTCAAGGCACACTTAACAAGCATACATTCAAGGATCACTACCCGCCAGACCGAGGACCCTGTCCCGGCTTATGAGCTAGACAAGCTCTGATACCACCTGTGACACCCCGATCCCTCTCGAGACCGGGAGTTCTAACAATCAATCTATTCACAACCCAAATCCAAACCCGGCAAGATTTTAGGGAAAAACAGACAGAGTCTCCCCTGTTTCTAGGCAAATTGCAAAACCTGTAATAGCATATAAATGGACCAACACCGTGTCCAACCCTTCAACCACCTCAAGGCCATCCGAGCCTCGGTTCACAACAAGCAATTCACAAGTAAATATAAATTCAAGCTTAGCAATTAAACTACACCAACCTATTGCATAAAGTAGACTATCATGACTTTCTATCTTTTTCCCTTTTTGTCATTACAAATATATATTGAAGTTAAGCTATATCAACTAAATACATAATCTAATGAACTTAAATTACATCCCCTTTAACATTAAATACATATAATACATAAAAGCATACAACTTTACAACTTTGACAACTCAAGTCACATAGGCACGCAGGACAACCCTTCAAGCACGGACTTTCACGAAATCACGAACTTTCCAACTAACATGGCATTTCCTGAAATGTGGTGGTGAGGAGTGAGTATACACAACACGTATACTCAGTGAGGGCGAGACAGATATCGAATTGGAGAGAAAGAAAGTCGTGCAATGCAAATAAGACAGTTAAGCAATATAACTGATAAATAAGCAATCAAGATAAACAATCAATACAATAAGTAATTACTGAAAGCATTAACACAACCATTCAAAGCTATACCACACTCTGAAGGCTATGGTTCACTCATACGAGCAATGTACCATTCCACGAGCGATACATCAATCTCGAGCTTGATGTTGGCAACGATGACAATAAGCGTGCATCCACCTTATAACACCAGTTTGGAATACCCCGGAAGTATCCATCAATCTACGACCCAAATCTCCCTGGGAGGCAGCCCAAGCGAGAAGAGGGAATAGCTACGGAGCTAGAGCAACCAACACTGGCAACCCGAGGCTACCCAGAGAGGCTCATCACTCACGCGCGAGACACTATGCAATGCAAGACTCGATACAAGGCGATAAACGAGCGATAAACAAGATATCAAGCATTCTCAACAATGGATAAACATTTCAATCAACAACCAACTCTAACAAGCGGAATAAGCATTAGCAAGCATAACAAGCAATAATAAGCATTAACAAGCATTCTATAGGCATAACTTCAAAAAAACACACAAAGTCACAAATCGGCTCCAACTATCAAAACACTGTCATCTCCAAACGATCCACGAGTTCCGGAAACTGACTTCGCCAATCTTCCTAGGTCACTATAAAGCACGTCTAGAGACTCCGAAACCCTACTTAACCCCAGAATCCACGCAAAGCCCGGTTTTTCCCCTTTGCTCGTTTGAACTACAACTATACCAACCAAACACCCAACCAATACCACGACCGCACCAAAAGTGCTTCCATGGGCTCCCAAAACAATGCCATCACGCAAAACGAGAAAACACTAAAGTCGACCTAAACGACCCCGACTTTCACTAAGCCGTTTTTCTCCATTTTTCTATTACACATTCCAATTAAACCACACATTTAGGCATTATAGCATACCTAGCACCTTTTCACATCAACAGACAGCATAACAGCGCAACTTTATCGTTTCAAGGGTTTACTATTCACTAATTACTATTCATTAAACAATTTAAATTGCAATTTCGATTTTCAACCGCAGAAAATGCTAAAAAGCTATAAGTACATGTTCTACAATCAACAAGGAACATTCTTTAAGCAACAAAACGATTAAAACAACAATCTACGCATAAAATCCAAAAATCAAAGTTTAGATACAAATATTTCAAATGCGCAAATAATGATGAAACCCTCACCTTAGACGCTCCTAGACGCTAGGAAAACCTCGTAGAGTGCCTCGGAAACCACCCCGTGCAAGCTCACGCGAAGATTTGGTGATTTGTAGTTGAAGTTTTCTTCTTTTTTTTTCTCCTTCTTTTCCTCATGTTTTCAAGTCTTTCCTCTCTGTTTTTTCGTGTGCAATTCTGCTTATTTAGGAAAAAAAAAATGACAAGTCAAAGGTCAAAGATTCGGTCAACCCGCTAAACCAAAACAGCTATGCGCGACCTTACGAAAACGGCCATAACTTCTTCTAGAAAACTCCAATTCATGAACGGTTTGAAGCCTCAGAAACTAGACTCATAGAGCTTTCCAACCATATATAATTTGCTACCTAACTCTTCCCCAATTGGTTCAGATTTAATTCCAAAGTTGACCCAAAATTTGACTAACTTAACATTGCATTTTTTTTATTTCTAATCCCAAGTTTGCCTTTTATTAAACATTTCAAAAATTTCCACCTTGTCCTAGTTGGTCAATGTAGATGAAAAGTCAACTAGTTTGGTCAAAGAAGGTGAAAGGTTAATAAAATGCAATTTAAATGAACTTTAAATGCTATTGAATACATGCCAGGTTCGGGGTATCACAGACCCCCTGGGAAGTCCTCGTGTTGCACTCCCTTTTTAATTTTTTTTGCCCTGGTTAGGGTTGCCAAGATACTTTATCCACCAAATCTCTATTATTGAAACCCACGGAACATTGAGCAAGACAACTTCGCTTCACGTAGAGGCTGGGCCCACAAACCGAGGGTGTAGGGTTTGTGACCAGGTGTCCGTTGCTCCGGTGCCTATAACTTTTGATCCGTAAGGAGTTACGCGGTGCACAGCATACCATTGCAACGCTCTTTGAGAGCTCTACAACGGGGGCAGCCAGCTTGCTCGTTGTGCCGATTTTTGCAGCCCAAAATCGAACGTTTTGATCAGTTTCAGGCCATTATTCTTATTTTATTCTGTTTTTTCGTCCCGAATCGTACGTCGTGAACTGTTAAAAGGACGACAACCTGACTCACGGGACATCAGAGGGCCCTACAACGTATCGACATCACGTCTTGCGAGGATGCTGCGTTGTTGAAGCGGATGGGTTGTCGTTAAGCCCATTGGGCCTTTTGAATAGGCCATCTCTCTAGGCTGGGACTATGAACCGTTAACACATATAGGAATTGTGCCCTCAACATGACGGGTGAGATCATACCAGCACTAATGCACTGTATCCCATCAGAACTCCGAAGTTAAGCGTGCTTGGGCAAGAGTAGTACTAGGATGGGTGACCCCCTGGGAAGTCCTCGTGTTGCACCCCCTTTTCAAATTTTTTTGCCCTGGTTAGGGTTGCCAAGATACTTTACCCACCAAATCTCTATTGCTGAATGCCACGGAACATTGGGCAAGACAACATCGCTTCACGTAGAGGCTGGGCCAGTAAACCGAGGGCGTAGTGTTTGTGACCAGGTCTCCGTCGCTCCGGTGCCCATAACTTTTTATCCGTAAGGAGTTACGCAGCGCACAACATATCGTGGCAAAGCTCTGTGACAGCTCTACGACGGGGGCAGCCAGCTTGCTCGCTGTTCCCATTTTTGGAGCCCAAAATTGAGCATTTTGTTTAGTTTCAGGCCACTTTTTTGCTTTTGCTCTATTTTTCTGTCGAAGATCGTACGTCGTGAGCTGTTAAAAGGACGTCAACCTGACTCGCAGGACATCAGAGGTCCCTACAACGTGGCGATATCACGTCTTGCGACGATGCTGCGTTGTTGAAGCGGTTGGGTTGTCGTTAAGCCCATTGGGCCTTTTGAATGGGTCATCTCTCTAGGCTGGGACTGTGAACCGTTAACACAAAAAGCAATTGTGCCCTCAACATAACGGGTGCGATCATACCAGTAATAATGCATCGGATCCCATTAGCACTCCGAAGTTAAGTGTGCTTGGGCGTGAGTAGTACTAGGATGGGTGACCCCTTGAGAAGTCCTCTTGTTGCACCTTTTTTTCAATTTTTTTTGCCCTGGTTAGGGTTGCCAAGATACTTTATCCACCAAATCTCTATTACTGAATCCCACGGAACTTTGGGCAAGACACTTTCGCTTCACGTAGAGGCTGGGCCCACAAACCGAGGGAGTAGGGTTTGTTACCAGGTCTCCGTCGCTCCGGTGCCCATAACTTTTGATCCGTAAGGAGTTACGCGGCGCACAGCATACCGTTGCAAAGCTTTTTGAGAGCTCTACAACGGTGGTGGCCAGCTTGCTCGTTGTGCCAATTTTGGAGGCCAAAATCGAACGTTTTCATCAGTTGCAGGCCACTTTTCTTCTTTTGCTCTATTTTTCCATCCCGGATCGTACGTTATTAACTGTTAAAAGGACGACAACCTGAGTCGTGGGACATCAGAGGACCCTACAACGTGTCGATATCACGTCTTGCGAGGATACTGCGTTGTTGAAGTGGATGGGTTGTCGTTAAGCCCATTGCTCCTTTTGAATGGGCCATCTCTCTAGGCTGGGACTGTGAACCGCTAACACATAAAGCAATTGTGCCCTCAACATGACCGGTGTGATAATAACAGCACTAATGCACCGGATCCCATCAGAACTCCGAAGTTAAGCGTGCTTGGGCGAGAGTAGTACTAGGATGGGTGACCCCTTGGGAAGTCCTAGTGTTGCACGCCCTTTTCAATTTTTTTGACCTGGTTATGGTTGCCAAGATACTTTATCCACCAAATCTCTATTACTGAATCCCACGGAACATTGGGCAAGACAACTTCACTTCACATAGAGGCTGGGCCCGCAAACCGAGGACGTAGGGTTTGTGACCAGGTCTCCGTCGCTCCAGTGCCCATAACTTTTGATCCGCAAGGAGTTACGCGGCGCACAACATACCGTTGCAAAGCTCTTTGAGAGCTCTACGACAAGGGTAGCCAGGTTGCTCACCGTGCCCCTTTTTGGACCCCAAAATCAAACGTTTTCATCAGTTTCAGGCCACTTTTTCTTCTGCTATGTTTCTCCGTCCCGGATCGTACGTCGTGAACTGTTAAAAGGTCGACAACCTGACTCGCGGGACATCAGAGGGCCCTACAACGTGTCGATATCACGTCTTGCGAGGATGCTGCGTTGTTGAAGCAGATGGGTTGTCGTTAAGCCCATTGGGCCTTTTGAATGGGTCATCTCTCTAGGCTGGGACTGTGAACCGTTAACACATATAGGAATTGTGCCCTCAACATGAAGGGTGCGATCATACCAGCACTAATGCACCGCATCCCATCAGAACTCCGAAGTTAAGCGTGCTTAGTCGAGAATAGTACTAGGATGGGTGGCCCCGTGGGAAGTCGTTGTGTTGCACCCCCTTTTCAATTTTTTTTGCCCTGGTTAGCGTTGCCAAGATACTTTATCCACCAAATCTCTATTACTGAATCCCACGGAAAATTGGGCAAGACAACTTCGCTTCACGTAGAGGCGGGGCGCGCAAACCGAGGGCGTACGGTTTGTGACCAGGTCTCCGTCGCTCCGGTGCCCATAACTTTTGATCCGTAAAGAGTTACGGGACGCACAGCAAACATTTGCAAAGCTCTCTAAGAGCTCTAAGATGGGGGACAGCGAGCTTGCTCGCTGTGCCCATTTTTGGAGCACAAAATTGAACGTTTTCATCAGTATCAGGCCACTTTTCTTCTTTTGCTCTGTTTTTCCGTCCCAGATCGTACGTCGTGAGCTGTTAAAAGGACGACAACCTAACTCGTGGGACATCAGAGGGCCCTACAACGTGTCGATATCACGTCTTGCGAGGATGCTGCGTTGTTGAAGCGGATGGGTCGTCGTTAAGCCCATTGGGCCTTTTGAATGGGCCATCTCTCTAGGGTGGGACTGTGAACAGTTAACACATAAAGGAATTGTCCCCTCAACATAACGGGTATGATCATACCAGTACTAATGCACCGGATCCCATCATAACTCCGAAGTTAAGCGTGCTTGGGCGAGAGTAGTACTAGGATGGGTGACCCCCTGGGAAGTCCTCGTGTTGCACCACCTTTTCAATTTTTTTTGCCCTGGTTATGGTTGCCAAGATACTTTGTCCACCAAATCTTTATTATTGAATCCCACGGAACATTGGGCAAGACGACTTCGCTTCACGTAGAGGCTAGGCCCGCAAACTGAGGGCGTAGGGTTTGTGACCAGGTCTCCATCGCTCCGGTGCCCATAACTTTTTATCCGTAAGGAGTTACGCAGCGCACAGCATACCGTTGCAAAGCTCTCAGAGAGCTCTACGACGGGTGCAGCCAACTTGCTCTTTGTGCCTATTTTTGGAGCCCAAAATTGAAAGTTTTCATCAATTTCAGGCCACTTTTCTTCTTTTGCTCTATTTTTTCATCCCGGATCATACGTCGTGAACTATTAAAAGGACGACAACCTGACTCGCGGGACATCAGAGGGCCCTACAACGTGTTGATATCACGTCTTCCGAGGATGCTGCGTTGTTGAAGCGGATGGGTTGTCGTTAAGCCCATTGGGCCTTTTTAATGGGCCATATCTCTAGGCTGGGACTGTGAACCGTTAAGATATATAGGAATTGTACCCTCAACTTGACAGGTACGATCATACCAGTACTAATGCACCGGATCCTTTTAGAACTCCGAAGTTAAGTGTGCTTGGGCGAGAGTAGTACTAGGATGGATGACCCCCTGGGAAGTCCTCGTGTTGCACCCCCTTTTCAATTTTTTTTGCCCTGGTTAGGGTTGCCAAGATACTTTATCCACCAAATCTCTATTACTGAATCCCACGGAACATTGGGCAAGACAACTTCGCTTCACGTAGAGGCTGGGCCCGTAAACCGATGGCGTAGGGTTTGTGATCAGGTCTCTATCGCTCTGGTGCCCTTAACTTTTGATCCGTAAAGAGTTACGTGACGCACAGCATACCGTTGCAAAGCTCTCTTAGAGCTCTACAACGGGGGCGGCCAGTATGCTCGCTGTGCCAATTTTTGGAGCCCAAAATTGAATATTTTCATCAGTTTCAAGCCACTTTTCTTCTTTTGCTCTGTTTTTCCGTCCCAGATCGTAGGTTGTGAGCTGTTAAAAGGACGACAACCTAACTCGCGGGACATCAGAGGGCCCTACAACGTGTCGATATCACGTCTTGCGAGGATGCTGCGTTGTTGAAGCAGATGGGTTGTCGTTAAGCCCATTGGGCCTTTTGAATGGGCCATCTCTCTAGGCTGGGACTGTGAACCATTAAGATATATAGGAATTATACCCTCAACATGACGGGTGCGATCATACCAGTACTAATGCACCGGATCCCATCAGAACTCCTGAGTTAAGCGTGCTTGGGCGAGAGTAGTACTAGGATGGGTGACCCCTTGGGAGGTCCTCATGTTGCACCCCCTTTTCAATTTTTTTTTCCCTGGTTACGGTTACCAGGATACTTTATCTACCAAATCTCTATTACTGAATCCCACGAAACATTGGGCAAGACAACTTCGCTTCACGTAGAGGCTAGGCCCACAAACCGAGGGCGTAGGGTTTGTTACCAGGTCTCCGTCGTTCCGGTGCCCATAACTTTTGATCCGTAAGGAGTTACGCGACGCACATCATACCGTTGCAAAGCTCTCTGAGAGCTCTACGACGGGGGCGAGGAATTTGCTCACTGTGCCCGTTTTTGCAGCCCAAAATCGAACGTTTTCATCAATTTCAGGCCACTTTTCTTTTTCTGCCCTTTTTTTGGGTCCCGGATCGTACGTCGTGAGCTGTTAAAAGGACAACAACCTGACTCGCGGGACATCAGAGGGCCCTACGACGTGTCGATATCACGTCTTGCAAGGATGCTATGTTTTTTAAGCGGATGGGTTGTCGTTAAGCCCATTGGGCCTTTTGAATAGGCCATCTCTCTAGGCTGGGACTGTGAACCGTTAACATATATAGTAATTGTGCCCTCAACATGATGGGTGCGATCATACCAGCACTAATGCACCGGATCCCATCAGAACTACGAAGTTAAGTGTGCTTGGGCGAGAGTAGTACTATGATGGGTGACCCCCTGGGAAGTTCTCGTGTTGCACCCCCTTTACAATTTTTTTTGCCCTGGTTAGGGTTGCGAAGATACTTTATCCACCAAATCTCTATTACTGAATCACACGGAACATTGGGCAAGACAACTTCGTTTTACGTAGAGGCTGGGCCCGCAAGCTGAGGGCGTAGGATTTTTGACCAGGTCTCCATCGCACCGGTGCCCATAACTTTTGATCCGTAAGGAGTAACGCGGCGCACAATATACCGTTGCAAAGCTCTCTGAGAGCTCTACGACGAGGGCAGCCAGCTTGTGCGCAGTGCCCATTTTTGGAGTCCAAAATCGAACGTTTTCATCAGTTTTAGGCCACTTTTCTACTTTTGCTCTATTTTTTGTCCCGGATAGTACGTCGTGAACTGTTAAAAGGACGACAACCTAACTCGCGGGACATGAGAGGGCCCTACAACTTGTCGATATCACGTCTTGCAAGGATGCTACGTTGTTGAAGCAGATGGGTGGTCGTTAAGCCCATTGGGCCTTTTCAATGGGCCATCTCTCTAGGCTGGGACTGTGAACCGTTAAGACATATAGGAATTGTGCCCTCAAAGTGATAGGTGCGATCATACCAGCACTAATGCATCGGATCCCAACAGAGCTCCGAAGTTAAGCGTGCTTGGGCGAGAGTAGTTCTAGGATGGGTGACCCCCTGCGATGTCGTCGTGTTGCACCCCCTTTTCAATTTTTTTTGCCCTGGTTAGGGTTGCCAAGATACTTTATCCACCAAATCTCTATTTCTGAATCCCACGGAACATTGGGCAAGACAACTTCGTTTTACGTAGAGGCTGGGCCCGCAAGCCGAGAGCGTAGGATTTTTGACCAGGTCACCGTCGCTCTGGTGCCTATAACTTTTGATCCGTAAGGAGTTACGCGGCGCACAGCATACCGTTGCAAAGCTCTTTGAGAGCTCTACGACGAGGGCAGCCAGCTTGCGCGCTGTGCCCAATTTTGGAGTCCAAAATTGAACGTTTTCATCAGTTTCAGGCCACTTTTCTTCTTTTGGTCTATTTTTCATCCCGGATCATACGTCGTGAACTGTTAAAATGACGACAACCTGACTCGCGGGACAGGGGAGTGCCCTACAACATGTCGATATCACGTCTTGCGAGGATGCTGCGTTGTTGAAGCAGATGGGTGGTTGTTAAGCCCATTGGGCCTTTTGAATGGGCCATCTCTCTAGTCTGGGACTGTGAACCGTTAACACATATAGGAATTGTGCCCTCAACAAGATGGGTGCGATCATACCAGTACTAATGCATCGGATCCCATCAGAACTCCGAAGTTAAGCGTGCATGGGCGAGAGTAGTACTAGGATGGGTGACCCGCTGGGAAGTCCTCGTGTTGCACCCCCTTTTCAATTTTTTTTGCCCAGGTTACGGTTGCCAAGATACTTTATCCACCAAATCTCTATTACTAAATTCCACGGAACATTGGGCAAGACAACTTCATTTTACGTAGAGGCTGGGCCCGCAAACCGAGGGCGTAGGGTTTGTGACCAGGTCTCCGTCGCTCTGGTGCCCATAAGTTTTGATCCGTAAGGATTTTTGCGGCGCACAATATACCGTTACAAATCTCTCTGAGAGCTCTACGATAGGGGCAGCCAGCTTGCTCGATCTGCACATTTTTGGAGCCCAAAATTGAACGTTTTCATCAGTTTCAGGCCACTTTTCTACTTTTTCTCTGTTTTTCCATCCCGGATCGTACGTCATGAGCTATTAAAAGTACGACAACCTGAATCGCGGGACATCAGAGGGCCCTACAACGTGTCGATATCACGTCTTGCAAGGATGCTGTGTTGTTGAAGCGGATGGGTTGTCGTTAAGCCCATTGGGCCTTTTGAATGGGCCATCTCCCTAGGCTGGGATTGTGAACAGTTAACACATAAAGGAATTGTGCCCTCAACATGACGGGTGCGATCATACCAGCACTAATGCACCAGATCCCATCAGAACTCTGAAGTTAAACGTGCTTGGGCGAGAGTAGTACTAGGATGGGTGACCCGCTGGGAAGTCCTCGTGTTGCACCCCTTTTTCAATTTTTTTTGGCCTTGGTTAGGGTTGCCAACATACTTTATCCAGCAAATCTCTATTACTGAATTCCACGGAACATTGGGCAAGACAACTTCGTTTTACATAGAGGTTGGTCCCGCAAACCGAGGGCATAGGATTTATGACCAGGTCTCCGTCGCTCCAATGCCCATAACTTTTGATGTGCAAGGAGTTTCGCGGCGCACAACATACCGTTACAAAGCTCTCTGAGAGCTCTACGACGGGGGCAGCCAGCTTCCTCGCTGTGCCCGTTTTTGGAGCCCAAAATCGAATGTTTTCATCAGTTTCAGGCCACTTTTCTAATTTTCCTCTGTTTTTTTGTCCCGGATCGTACGTCGTGAACTGTTAAAAGGATGACTACCTGACTCGCGGGACATCAGAGGGCCTTACAACGTGTCGATATCATGTCTTTTGAGGATGCTATGTTGTCGAAGCGGATGGGTTGTCGTTAAGCCCATTGTGCCTTTTGAATGGGCCATCTCTCTAGGCTGGGACTGTGAACCGTTAACACATAAAGCAATTGTGCCCTCAACATGACGGGTGCGATCATACCAGCACTAATGCACCGGATCCTATCAGAATTCCGAAGTTAAGCGTGGTGGGGCGAGAGTAGTACTAGGATGGGTGACCCCCTGGGAAGTCCTCGTGTTGCACCCCTTTTCAATTGTTTTTGCACTGGTTAGGGTTGCCAAGATACTTTATCCACCAAATCTCTATTAATGAATCCCACGGAACGTTGGGCAAGACAACTTCACTTCACGTAGAGGCTGGGCCCGCAAACCGAGGGCGTAGGGTTTGTGACCAGGTCTTTGTCGCTCCGGTGCCCATAACTTTTGATCCGTAAGGAGTTACGCGGCGCACAGCGTACCGTTGCAAAGCTCTCTGAGAGCTCTACGACGGGGGCAGCAAGCTTGCACAATGTGCACATTTTTGGTGCCCAAAATCGAATGTTTTCATCAGTTTCAGGCCATTTTTCTTCTTTTGCTCTATTTTTTCGTCCTGGATAGTACGTCGTTAACTGTTAAAAGGACGACAACCTGACTCGCGGGACATCAGAGGGCCCTACAACGTGTCGATATCACGTCTTGCGAGGATGCAGCGTTGTTGAAGCAGATGGGTTGTTGTTAAGCCCATTGGGCCTTTTGAATGGGCCATCTCTCTAGGCTGGGACTGTGAACCGTTAACACATAAAGCAATTGTAGCCTCAACATGACGGGTGCGATCGTGCAAGCACTAATGCACCGGATCCCATCAGAACTTCGAAGTTAAGCGTGCTTGGGGGAGAGTAATACTAGGATGGGTGATCCCCGGGGGAGTCCTCTTGTTGCACCCCCTTTTCAAATTTTTTTGCCCTGGTTACGGTTGCCAAGATACTTTATCCACCAAATCTCTATTACTGAATCCCACGGAACATTGGGCAAGACAACTTCGCATCACGTAGAGGCTGGGCCCGCAAACCGAGGGCGTAGGGTTTGTTACCAGGTCTCTGTCGCTCCGGTGCACATAACTTTTGATCCATAAGGAGTTACACGGCGCGCCGCATACCTTTGCAAAGCTCTCTGAGAGCTCTACGACGGGGGACAGCCAGCTTGCTCGCTATGCCCATTTTTGGAGCACTAAATCGAACGATTTCATTAGTTTCAGGCCACTTTTCTTCTTTTGCTCTATTTTTCCGTCCCGGATCGTACGTCGTGAGCTGTTAAAAGGACGACAACCTAACTCGCTGGATATCAGAGGGCTCTACAACGTGTCGATATCACGTCTTGCAAGGATGCTGCGTTGTTGAAAAGGATGGGTTGTCGTTAAGCCCATTGGGCCTTTTGAATGGGCCATCTCTCTAGGCTGAGACTGTGAACAGTTAGCACATAAAGGAATTGTGCCCTCAACATGACGCGTGCGATCATACCAGCATTAATGCACCGGATCCCATCAGAACTCCGATGTTAAGCGTGCTTGAGCGAGAGTAGTACTAGGATGGGTGACCCCCTGGGAAGTCCTCGTGTTGCACCACCTTTTCAATTTTTTTTGCCCTGGTTTGCGTTGCCAAAATACTTTGTCCACCAAATCTCTACTACTGAATCCCACGGAACATTGGGCAAGACAACTTCGCTTCACTTAGAGGCTGGGCCCGCAAACCGAGGGCGTAGGGTTTGTTACCAGGTCTTCGTCACTCCGGTGCGCATAACTTTTGATCCGTAAGGAGTTTCGCGGCGCGCAGCATACCTTTGCAAAGCTCTATAAGAGCTCTACGACGGGGGACAGGGAGCTTGCTCGCTGTGCCCATTTTTGGAGCACAAAATCGAACGTTTTCATATGTTTCAGGCCACTTTTCTTCTTTCGCTCTGTTTTTCCGTCCCAGATCGTACGTCGTGAGCTGTTAAAAGGACGACAACCTAACTCGCGGGACATCAGAGGGCCCTACAACGTGTCGATATCACGTCTTGCGAGGATGCTGCGTTGTTGAAGCGGATGGATTGTCGTTAAGCCCATTGGGCCTTTTGAATGGGCCATCTCTCTAGGCTGGGACTGTGAACAGTTAACACATAAAGGAATTGTGTCCTCAACATAACGGGTACGATCATACCAGCACTAATGCACCGGATCCCATCATAACTCCGAAGTTAAGCGTGCTTGGGCGAGAGTCGTACTAGGATGGGTGACCCCTTGGGAAGTCCTCGTGTTGCACCACCTTTTCAATTTTTTTTGCCCTGGTTAGGGTTGCCAAGATACTTTGTCCACCAAATCTCTATTTTTGAATCCCACGGAACATTGGGCAAGATGACTTCGCTTCACGTAGAGGCTAGGCCCGTAAATCGAGGGCGTAGGGTTTGTGACCAGGCCTCCATCGCTCCGGTGCCCATAACTTTTTATCCGTAAGGAGTTACGGAGCGCACAGCATACCGTTGCAAAGCTCTCTGAGAGCTCTATGACGGGGGCAGCCAGCTTGCTCTTTGTGCTTATTTTTAGAGCCCAAAATCGAATGTTTTCATCAGTTTCAAGCCACTTTTCTTCTTTTGCTCTATTTTTCCGTCCCGGATCGTACGTCGTGAACTGTTAAAAGGACGACAACCTGACTCGCGGGACATCAGAGAGCCCTACAACGTGTTGATATCACGTCTTCCGAGGATGCTGCGTTGTTGAAGCGGATGGATTGTCGTTAAGCCCATTGGGCCTTTTGAATTGGCCATCTCTCTAGGCTGGGACTGTGAACCGTTAACACATATAGGAATTGTGCCCTCAACATGACGGGTGCGATCATACCAGTACTACTGCACCAGACCCTTTTAGAACTCCGAAGTTAAGCGTGCTTGGGCGAGAGTAGTACTAGGATGGGTGACCCCCTGGGAAGTCCTCGTGTTGCACCCCCTTTTCAATTTTTTTTGCCCTGGTTAGGGTTGCCAAGAAACTTTATCCACCAAATCTCTATTTTTGAATCCCACGGAACATTGGGCAAAACCACTTCGCTTCACGGAGAGGCTAGGCCCGCAAACCGAGGGCGTAGGGTTTGTGACCAGGTCTCCATCGCTCCGGTGCCCATAACTTTTTATCCGTAAGGAGTTACGCAGCGCACAACATATCGTGGCAAAGCTCTGTGAGAGCTCTACGACGGGGGCAACCAGCTTGCTCTTTGTGCTTATTTTTGGAGCCCAAAATCGAACGTTTTCATCAGTTTCAGGCCACTTTTCTTCTTTCGCTCTATTTTTCCGTCCCGGATCGTACGTCATGAATTGTTAAAAGGACGACAACCTGACTCGCGGGACATCAGAGGGCCCTACAACGTGTTGATATCACGTCTTCCGAGGATGCTGCTTTGTTGAAGCGGATGGGTTGTCGTTAAGCCCATTGGGCCTTTTGAATTGGCCATCTCTCTAGGCTGGGACTGTGAATCGTTAACACATATAGGAATTGTGCCCTCAACATGACGGGTGCGATCATACCAGTACTAATGCACCGGATCCTTTTAGAACTCCGAAGTTAAGCGTGCTTGGGCGAGAGTAGTACTAGGATGGGTGACCCCCTGGGAAGTCCTCATTTTGCACCCCGTTTTCAATTTTTTTTGCCCTGGTTAGGGTTGCCAAGAAACTTTATCCACCAAATCTCTATTACTGAATCCCACGGAACATTGGGCAAGACAACTTCGCTTCACGTAGAGGCTGGGCCCGTAAACCGAGGGCGTAGGGTTTGTGATCAGGTCTCTGTCGCTCCGGTGCCCATAACTTTTGATCCGTAAAGAGTTATGCAACCCACTGCATACCGTTGCAAACTTCTCTTAGAGCTCTACTACGGGGGCAGCCAGCATGTTCGTTGTGCCCCTTTTTGGAGCCCAAAATTGAACATTTTCATCAGTTTCAGGCCACTTTTCTTCTTTTGGTCTGTTTTTTCGTCCCAGATCGTATATCGTGAGCTGTTAAAAGGACGACAACCTAACTCGCGGGATATCAGAGGGCCTTACAACGTGTCGATATCACGTCTTGCAAGGATGCTGCGTTGTTGAAGCGGATGGGTTGTCTTTAAGCCCATTGGGCCTTTTGAATGGGCTATCTCTCTAGGTTGAGACTGTGAACAGTTAACACATAAAGGAATTGTGCCATCAACATGATGCATGCGATCAAACCAGCACTAATGCACCGGATCCCATCAGAACTCCGAAGTTAAGCGTGCTTGAGCGAGAGTATTACTAGGATGGGTGATCCCTTGGGAAGTCCTCGTGTTGCACCACCTTTTCAATTTTTTTTGCCCTGGTTAGGGTTGCCAAGATACTTTGTCCACCAAATCTCTATTACTGAATCCCACGGAACATTCGGCAAGACAACTTCGCTTCACGTAGAGGCTGGGCCCGCAAACCGAGGGCGTAGGGTTTGTTACCAGGTCTTCGTCGCTCCGGTGCGCATAAATTTTGATTCGTAAAGAGTTACGCGGCGCGCAGCATACCTTTGCAAAGCTCTCTACGAGCTCTATGACGAGGGACAGCGAGCTTGCTCGCTGTGCCCATTTTTGGAGCACAAAATTGAACGTTTTCATCAGTTTCAAGTAACTTTTCTTCTTTTGCTCTATTTTTCCGTCCCAGATCCTACGTCGTGATCTGTTAAAAGGATGACAACCTAACTCGCGGGACATCAGAGGGCCCTACAACGTGTCGATATCACGTCTTGCGAGGATGCTGCGTTGTTGAAGCGGATGGGTTGTCGTTAAGCCCATTGGGCCTTTTGAATGGGCCATCTCTCTAGGCTGGGACTGTGAACAGTTAACACATAAAGGAATTGTGCCCTCAACATTACGGGTACGATCATACCAGCACTAATGCACCGGATACTTTTAGAACTCCGAAGTTAAGCGTGCTTGGGCGAGAGTAGTACTAGGATGGATGACCCCAGGGGAAGTCCTCGTGTTGTACCACATTTTCAATTTTTTTTGCCCTGGTTAGGGTTGCCAAGATACTTTGTCCACCAAATCTCTATTATTGAATCCCACGGAACATTGGTCAAGACTACTTCGCCTCACGTAGAGGCTGGGCCCGCAAACTGAGGGCGTAGTGTTTATGACCAGGTCTCCATCGCTCCCGTGCCCATAACTTTTTATCCGTAAGGAGTTAGGCAGCGCACAACATACCGTTGCAAAGCTCTCTGAGAGCTCTATGACGGGGGCAGGCAGCTTGCTCTTTGTGCCTATTTTTGGAGCCCAAAATCGAACGTTTTCATCAGTTTCAGGCCACTTTTCTTCTTTTGCTTTGTTTTTCCGTCCCGGATCGTACGTTGTGAACTGTTAAAAGAACGACAACCTGACTCGCAGGACATCAGAGGGCCGTACAATGTGTTGATATCACGTCTTCCGGGGATGCTGCGTTGTTGAAGCGGATGGGTTGTCGTTAAGCCCATTGAGACTTTTGAATGGGCCATCTCTCTAGGCTGGGACTGTGAACCGTTAGCACATATAGGAATTGTGCCATCAACCTGACGGGTGCGATCATACCAGTACTAATGCACTGGATCCTTTTAGAACTCCGAAGTTAAGCGTGCTTGGGCGAGAATAGTACTAGGATGGGTGACCCACCGGGAAGTCCTTGTGTTGCACCCCCTTTTCAATTTTTTTTGCCCTGGTTAGGGTTGCCAAGATACTTTATCCATCAAATCTCTATTACTGAATCCCACAGAACATTGGGCAAGACAACTTCGCTTCCCGTAGAGGCTGGGCCCGTAAACCGAGGGCGTAGGGTTTGTGATCAGGTCTCTGTCGCTCCGGTGCCCAAAACTTTTGATCCGTAAAGAGTTACACGATGCACAGCATACCGTTACAAAGCTCTCTTAGAGCTCTACTACGAGGGCAGCCAGCATGGTCGTTGTGCCCCTTTTTGGACCACAAAATTGAATATTTTCATCAGTTTTAGACCACTTTTCTACTTTTGCTCTGTTTTTCCGTCCCAGATCATACGTGGTGAGCTATTAAAAGGACGAAAACCTAACTCGCAGGACATCAGAGGGCCCTACAATGTGTCGATATCACGTCTTGCGAGGATGCTGCGTTGTTGAAGCGGATGGGTTGTCGTTAAGCCCATTGGGCCTTTTGAATGGGCCATCTCTCTAGGCTGGGACTGTGAACCGTTAACACATATAGGAATTGTGCCCTCAACATGACGGGTACGATCATACCAGCACTAATGCAACGGATCTCATCAGAACTCCGAAGTTAAGCGTGCTTGGGCGAGAGTAGTACTATGATGGGTAACCCCCTGGGAAGTGCTCGTGTTGCACCCCCTTTTCAATTTTTTTTGCCCTGGTTAGGGTTGCCAAGATACTTTATCCACCAAATCTCTATTACTGAATCCCACGAAACATTGGGCAAGACAACTTCGTTTTACGTAGAGGCTGGGCCCACAAGCCGAGGGCGTAGGATTTTTGACCAGGTCTCCGTCGCTCCGGTGCCCATAACTTTTGATCCGTAAGGAGTTACGCGGCGCACAGCATACCGTTGCAAATCTCTCTGAGAGCTCTACGACGACGGCAGCCAGCTTGCGCACTGTGCCCATTTTTGGAGCCCAAAATTGAACATTTTCATCAGTTTCAGGCCACTTTTCTTCTTTTGCTTTGTTTTTTATCCCGGATCATACGTCGTGAATTGTTAAAAGGATGACAACCTGACTCGCGGTACATTAGAGGGCCCTACAATGTGTCGATATCACGTCTTGCGAGGATGCTGCATTGTTGAAGCAGATGGGTAGTCGTTAAGCCCATTGGGCATTTTGAATGGGCCATCTCTCTAGGCTGGGACTGTGAACCGTTAACCCATATAGGAATTGTGCCCTCAAAGTGATGGGTGCGATCATACCAGTACTAATGCATCGGATCCCATCAGAACTCCGAAGTTAAGCGTGCATGGGCGAGAGTAGTACTAGGATGGGTGACCCCTTGGGAAGTCCTCGTGTTGCACCCCCTTTTCAATTTTTTTTGCCCTGGTTAGGGTTGCCAAGATACTTTATTCACCAAATCTCTATTATTGAATCCCACGGAACATTGGGCAAGACAACTTCGCTTCACATAGAGGCTGGGCCCGAAAGCCGAGGGCGTAGGGTATGTAACCAGGTCTCCGTCACTCTGGTGCCCATAAGTTTTGATCCGTAAGGAGTTTCGCGGCGCACAGTATACCGTTACAACGCTCTTTGAGAGCTCTACGATGGGGGCAGCTTGCTTGCTCGCCGTTCCCATTTTTGGAGCCCAAAATCGAACATTTTCATCAGTTTCAGGCCACTTTTCTTCTTTTGCTCTGTTTTTCCATCCTGGACCATACTTCGTGAACTGTTAAAAGGACGACAACTAGACACGTGGGACATTAGAGGGCCATACAACGTGTCAATATCACATCTTGCGAGGATGCTACATTGTTGAAGCGGATGGGTTGTCGTTATGCCCATTGGGCCTTTTGAATGGGCCATCTCTCTAGGCTGGGACTGTGAACTGTTAACACATATAGGAATTGTGCCCTCAACATGACGGGTGCTATCATAACAGCACTACTGCACCGGATCCCATCAGAACTCCGAAGTTAAGTGTGCTAGGGCGAAAGTAGTACCAAGATGGGTGACCCCGTGGTAAGTCCTCGGATTGCACCCCCTTTTCAATTTTTTTTGCCCTGGTTAGGGTTGCCAAGACACTTTATCCACAAAATCTCTATTACTGAATCCCACAGAACATTGGGCAAGACAACTTCGATTCACGTAGAGGCTGGGCCCGCAAACCGAGGGCGTTGGGTTTGTGACCATGTCTCCGTCGCTCCGGTGCCCATAACTTTTGATTTGTAAGGAGTTACGTGGCGCACAGCAAACCGTTGCAAAGCTCTCTGAGAGCTCTACGACGGGGGCAGCGAGTTTCCTCGCTGTTCTCGTCTTTGGAGCCCAAAATCGAACGTTTTCATCAGTTACAGGCCACTTTTCTTCTTTTGCTCGGTTTTTTTGTCCCGGATCGTACGTCGTGAACTGTTAAAAGGACGACAACCTGACTCGCTGGACATCAAAGGACCCTACAACGTGTCGATATCACGTCTTGCAAGGATGCTGTGTTGTTGAAGTGGATGGGTTGTCGTTAAGCCCATTGGCCCTTTTGAATGGGCCATCACTCTAGGCTGGGACTGTGAATAGTTAACACATAAAGGAATTGTGCCCTCAACATGACGGGTGCGATCATACCAGCACTAATGCACCGGATCCCATCAGAACTCCGAAGTTAAACGTGCTTGGGCGAGAGTAGTACTAGGATGGGTGACCCGCTGGGAAGTCCTCGTGTTGCACCCCCTTTTCAATTTTTTTTGCCCTGGTTAGGGTTGCCAAGATACTTTATCCACCAAATCCCTATTACTGAATTCCACGGAACAATGGGCAAGACAACTTCGTTTTACGTAGAGGCTGGGCCCGCAAACCAAGGGTGTAGGGTTTGTGACCAGGTCTCCGTCGCTCCGGTGCCCATAACGTTTGATCCGTAAGGAGTTTCGCGGCGCACAACATACCGTTACAAACCTCTTTGAGAGCTCTACGACGGGGGCAGCCATCGTGTTCGCTGTGCCCATTTTTGGAGCCCAAAATTGAACGTTTTCATCAGTTTCAGGCCACTTTTCTTCTTTTCCTCTATTTTTCCATTCCGGATCGTACGTCGTGAGCTGTTAAAAGGACGACAACCTGACTGCGGGACATCAGAGGGCCCTACAATGTGTCGATATCACGTCTTGCAAGGATGCTGTGTTGTTGAAACAGATGGGTTGTCGTTAAGCCCATTGGCCCTTTTGAATGGGCCATCTCCCTAGGCTGGGACTGTGAACAGTTAACACATAAAGCAATTGTGCCCTCAACAAGACGGGTGTGATCATACCAGCACGAATGCACCGGATCCCATCAGAACTCCGAAGTTAAGCGTGCTTGGATGAGACTAGTACCTGGATGGGTGACCCCTTGGGAAGTCCTCGTGTTGCACCCCCTTTTCAAATTTTTTTGCCTTGGTTAGGGTTGCCAAGATACTTTATCCACCAAATCTCTATTACTGAATCCCACGGAACATTGGGCAAGACAACTTCACTTCCCGTAGAGGCTAGGCCCGCAAACCGAGGGTGTAGGGTATGTAACCATGTCTCCGTCACTCTGGTGCCCATAACTTTTGATCCGTAAGGAGTTTCGCGGCGCACAGCATACCATTACAAATCTCTCTGAGAGCTCTACGACGGGGGCAGCCAGCTTGCTCGGTGTGCCCATTTTTGGAGCCCAAAATCGAACATTTTCATCAGTTTCAAGCCACTTTTCTTCCTTTGCTCTGTTTTTCCGTCCTGGACCATATGTCGTGAACTGTTAAAAGGACGACAACCAAACTCGTGGGACATCAGAGGGCCCTACAACGTGTCAATATCACATCTTGCGAGGATGCTGCATTTTTGAAGCGGATGGGTTGTCGTTAAGCCTATTGGGCCTTTTGAATGGGCCATCTCTCTAGGCTGGGATTGTGAACCGTTAACACATATAGGAATTGTGCCCTCAACATGATGGGTGCGATCATAACAGCACTACTGCACCGGATCCCATCAGAACTCCGAAGTTAAGCGTGCTTGGGCGAGAGTAGTACCAGGATGGGTGACCCCCTGGTAAGTACTCGGATTGCACCCCCTTTTCAATTTTTTTTTGCCCTGGTTAGGGTTGCCAAGATACTTTATCCACCAAATCACTATTACTGAATCCCACGGAACATTGGGCAAGACAACTTCGCTTCACGTAGAGGCTGGGCCCGCAAACCGAGGGCGTAGGGTTTATGACCAGGTCTCCGTCGCTCCGGTGCCCATAACTTTTGATTTGTAAGGAGTTACGCGGCGCACAGCAAACCGTTACAAAGATCTCTGAGAGCACTATGACGGGGGCAGCGAGTTTTCTCGCTGTGCCCATTTTCGGAGCCCAAAATCGAAAGTTTTCATCAGTTTCAGGCCACTTTTCTTCTTTTGCTCGGTTTTTCCGCCACGGATCGTACGTCGTGAGCTGTTAAAAGGACGACAACCTGACTCGCTGGACATCAAAGGGCCCTACAACGTGTCGATATCATGTCTTGCAAGGATGCTATGTTATTGAAGCGGATGGGTTGTCGTTAAGCCCATTGGCCCTTTTGAATGGGCCATCTCTCTACGATGGGACTGCGAACAGTTAACACATAAAGGAATTGTGCCCTCAACATGACCGGTGCGATCATACCAGCACTAATGCACCGGATCCCATCCGAACTCTGAAGTTAAACGTGCTTGGGCGAGAGTAGTACTAGGATGGGTGACCCGCTGGGAAGTCCTCGTGTTGCACCCCTTTTTCAATTTTTTTTGCCCTGGTTAGGGTTGCCAAGATACTTTATCCACCAAATCTCTATTACTGAATTCCACGGAACATTGGGCAAGACAACTTCGTTTTACGTAGAGGCTGGGCCCACAAACCGAGGGCGTAGGGTTTGTGACCAGGTCTCCGTCGCTCCAATGCCCATAACTTTTGATCTGCAAGGAGTTTCGCGGCGCACAACATACCGTTACAAAGCTCTCTGAGAGCACTACGACGGGGGCAGCCAGCTTGCTCGCTGTGCCCATTTTTGGAGCCCAAAATCGAACGTTTTCATCAGTTTCAGGCCACTTTTCTGCTTTTCCTCTATTTTTCCGTCCCGGATCGTACGTCGTGAACTGTTAAAAGGAAGACTACCTGACTCGCGGGACATTAGAGGCCCTTACAATGTGTCGATATCACGTCTTTCGAGGATGCTGCGTTGTTGAAGAAGATGGGTTGTCGTTAAGCCCATCGGGCCTTTTGAATGGGCCATCTTTCTAGGTTGGGACTGTGAACCGTTAACACATATAGGAATTGTGCCCTCAACATGACGGATGCGATCATACCAGCACGAATGGACCCGATCCCATCAGAACTCCGAAGTTAAGCGTGCTTGGATGAGAGTAGTACTAGGATGGGTGACCCCTTGGGAAGTCCTCGTGTTGCACCCCATTTTCAATTTTTTTTGCCCTGGTTAGGGTTGCCAAGATACTTTATCCACCAAATCTCTATTACTGAATCCCACGGAACATTGGACAAGACAACTTCGCTTCACGTAGAGGCTGGGCCCGCAAACCGAGGGCGTAGGGTATGTAACCAGGTCTCCGTCACTCTGGTGCTCGTAACTTTTTATCCGTAAGGAGTTTCGCAGCGCACAACATACCGTTAAAAATCTCTCTGAGAGCTCTACGACGGGGGCAGCCAGCTTGCTCGCTCTGCCCATTTTTGGAGCCCAAAATCGAACGTTTTCATCAATTTCGGGCCACTTTTCTTCTTTTGCTCTGTTTTTCCGTCCTGGACCATACGTCGTGAACTGTTAAAAGGACGACAACCAGACTTGTGGGACATTAGAGGCCCTTACAACGTGTCGATATCACGTCTTTCGAGGATGCTGCGTTGTTGAAGCGGATGGGTTGTCGTTAAGCCCATTGGGCCTTTTGAATGGGCCATCTTTCTAGGTTGGGACTGTGAACCGTTGACACATATAGGAATTGTGCCCTCAACATGACGGGTGCGATCATACCCGCACTAATGCACCGGATCCCATCAGAATTCCGAAGTTAAGTGTGCTTGGGCGAGAGTAGTACTAGGATGGGTGACCCCCTGGGAAGTCCTCGTGTTGCCCCCCTTTTCAATTTTTTTTGCCCTGGTTAGGTTTGCCAAGATACTTTATCCACCTAATATCTATTACTGAATCCCACGGAACATTGGGCAAGACAACTTCGCTTCACGTAGAGGCTGGGCCCGCAAACCGAGGATGTAGGGTTTGTGACCAGGTCTCTGTCGCTCCGGTGCCCATAACTTTTGATCCGTAAGTAGTTATGTGAGGCCCGACCCCGAATAACGTGTCCTACCTCAATTTGCATGCCATAGACCGAGAATGATATGACTGACCTTAGATTACGTGCCCTGTCTTGGTTTTCATGCATGCCTCGTTACACGTACCTTAACCTAGAATTGTGTGCCCTAATCCTCGATATATGTACGATACTTAGATAAACATGCCATGACCTTAATTTACGTTCGAGACCTTGATTTGCATGTGTCTCTTCGTTTCGTGTGCCCTAACCTTGAACTGCATACCTTAACCTAGGTTTAAGAGTCGTACCTCAATTTACGTGCATTGCATTGAATTACGTGCCTTATTTTGGTCTACGTTCATTCACCTAGGGTTGCGTGTGTTAGCATTAGAATCCGTGCACTTATCTTGAAGTATGTGCCTTAGTCTTGAAATACGTGTTGTACCTTGTAGTTCGTGTCTTACCTCGTAGTTCGTGTCTACCTCGTAATTCGTGCCCTAGATCTAGGAATCCGTGCCACCACGTTAATCAAGAAAGAATCCTACACAAAGCACTAGACACTAAAATAATCCTACACAATCCACTAACCAATATTATATTCCTATTTCAAATTCTCTACAAACTCCACTAACAATAAAATAATACTAAACTATTCCTACATTTTCCATTATCTATTATTCTATTCATAATTCAACTCATCAACAAACATTCCTATATTTTATTCTACCTAGATTCCCTTATTCCCCAACATTCCTATGACAATTCTAATGACACAAATGCATAAAAAATTAGTCCTAGACAAACTATGACAAAACAGTTAACACAATGCATAAAAAATTGCTCAAATTCTCCTCAAATCTCCACCATTTTCGACCAAGTGCTCCATGCCCATGCTAGCCATTTCAAAATACTCCTTGAAGACTCAAAAAGACTGAAAATTGGCTGACCAAGGCCGACCATATGCTTAGAACAATGCAAAACATCACTCTTTGTCATTCTTTGTCATATTCTTTCATTTCTCTTTCATTTCTCCTTCTTTTCTCTCACTTCCCTCTCATTTCCTCTCTCCATTTCGGTTTTGGCTGAGTTCTCTCCACCTCCTAGCTCATCTTCTTCATCATATGGTGCAACAAGACAAGCAACCATCAAAGAAACTCAAGCAAACAAGCTATGATGCGAAAACTACACTTGCATGTCCTTTGAAGCCTTCATTTCGGCCCTAGGTGAGTTTTAAGCTTCCATTTCTTTTCTTCTTGTTCTAACCTCATGAATGTGCTAAGAGATTGATCACTAAGCTAGGAAAAATAGAGAAAAGCTAGTTGGAATCTCGGCTAAGCAAGAAGAAGAAGAGATTTGAGCTTCAACAAGGTTTTTGAGCATCTTTTGGGTTGATTGCTAAGGTGAGGGCTAAAACCTTTTGAAAACTCTTCAAAAATCCACATGCATGCTGATAAATGTGTGTATTTGCTTCTGTACTTGAGTTATATGGTCGTTCATAAGCTTAAACAACCATGCATGGCAAGATCTTGGCTTGAAAGTGATGCTAGGTGAAGTCGGATTGTTGACAGCTCTCTGACAAGTCTGTTTCGAGGTAAGTTTAGCTGGGCAAATGATGTTTAAAATGCATGAAAATTAGTAGGTGACAATTTTGGACAGTTTTGAACATTTTTCCCAGAAATAGGCCGAAGCTAATTTTGAATCTAAGGTCCTCAACATGGCAAATCTTTGAAATGTGTCCAAATCTGGAAATCTGGAAAAATGAAGCAGGTTTTGGCAGATGCACTGACCTTGTGGAACAAACCATATTTGAGTTCGTAAATGATATCCAAAATGCACTTCGTAAATGACTTCGCTAGATTTTTCAGTTCTGGACAATTTTGTCAGAAATGGACCAAGGCTAAAACTGACCCTAAGGACCTCAAAAACGTCAATTTCTGAAAAGTGTGCAAATCTGGACAGTTTTGTGCTACCTCACTGTTTCGGCTATAACTAATGATTCCGAACTCCAATTGATGCAAGGTTTGTTTCTGATTTTAGTTAACTTCTTAATCTTTAATTTGACATCTTATTCACTAGATTTGGAGATTGTTTGATTATCCTATTGATTGTGAGAAAACGGCCTATTGCAGTAAGGGATTCACTTAATGTTGTACTTAGAAACATTATTGTGACTCCTCTTGTTGAATTAAATACTTGGGATTGTAGCTTTGGGATGTTGTGTGGACTGTTTTGAATGTTTGAGGATGTTGAATTAAATGATGCATGGTTTGAGATTGACTTTGAGTTGGGTTGAGGCTCAAATTGCACGAATATACACGAAATGGAAACCTTAATGACTAGGTAGTTTTGCTAAGTGTTGATCATTTGGATGTTGTGTGTAAATTATATGCTTAGTGGGCTGCCCGTAAATGTCTTATAACTTCAAATGTGATTTTGACCATTGCATGTTGTCAAATAAGCTTTTCTTGCAACCGAACCCACGTAGATGTTGTTGCATGTTGAATAATCGTATCACTTGATTACGTGGACTTCGAAATGAGCTATATGGCTTGACTTGCATGTGTTACATGGCTGCCCGTTTAATGGTCATATGGCTCTATATGTCTTTCAAGTGAAATTACTTGTCTTATCGTGCCTTGTTTGATTACTTGACAACGTGCGATCTTATAACTGCTCGGAGGCGACCTACTTTGTTGTCCTCCTAATGTGATATGTTAAATGTTATAAATGTGCATTGCATACGAGGTTGCAACCTTTCAGTGTGGCATGGTAGTGTTTCACGCACGCCGGGCGGCATAGGGCTTGCCGGTGCTACCGTGACTACCATGGTCCAATTCCCTCTCTCGCTTGGCATTCCACCCTCGGAGAGTTGGGTCGTAGGTTTCGGGGTACATCCGGAGTACACCCAATTGGGAGCGATAAGTGGATTATTGAAGTCGGCCGCACCAAATGAATCAAAAAAGATATTGAGAGCAAATGCTCACCGTATCCTTGAAATGATTGGTAAATGTATCTGTTACTCGATTTGTTTCATATATTTGCGTACCTTATTATTTGTAATACGTGACATGTTTTCAAAAGGAATTTTCATAATTGAACCGAAAAATGAGTTTCAAAACGTATTCTCGTTTCCCCCTCGCTGAGTTCATAAGGACTCACCCTCTTTTTCATCACAGGTGAAGAAGAACATGTACAAGTACCCGAGGACAATGTGCCTAACGATGATTCCTTGGAGTGATTGCCTGTCCCTACGTGCTTTTGTGCTTTGCCTGAAAGTGGTTGCTATATGGATGTTGTGTTTGATTGCAAACTACTCATTTCATTTATGTAAATGACCCCGTTGTAATTTGGGTCTAATTCTTGGATTGTACTATCTATAACCGGATGAACTTTTATTTGGTTGTTTGCTTTCGTTTTCTTAATTAGTAGTTATCGTAGGCATTCAAACCACTAGATGAACAATCAACTAAGTTAATTCTATCTAATTTCACTTAGGTGCTCATTTGCAAACTAAAGGATAATAGGTACTTGCATGATAGGAAATTAACAAATAAACGGGACATAGTTATCATGTTAGGCTTATTAACCAAACGAGACTTCCAAGATAAACTAGTAGGCAAATCGGTTGGTGACAAATAGGAGTCCTTAGTGGAATTGGATTAATGATTGGAATAACTAAGGCGTTTAGAGAATTAGGTCAAACCAAAGAGCCCAATTACAGCCGTTATGCTGCCGGTTTACCGAAAAATTTTGGAGTTTAGGCCAAAACGTTAAGTGTTAAATCTTCATGAACGGTTAAGTACGAGACGTGACTGGAATGTTTAGATCACACCCTAGTCTAACCTTTATAGGCCGGGTTGGGGCGTGACAGGCTGGAACAGCAAACCGATGGCGTAGGGTTTGTGACCAGGTCTCCGTAGCTCTGGTGCCCATAACTTTTGATCCGTAAGGAGTTGCGCGGCGCACAGCATACCATTGCAAAGCTCTCTGAGAGCTCTACGACGTGGGCAGCCAACTTGCTCGCTGTGCCCAATTTTGGAACCCAAAATCAAACATTTTCATCAGTTTCAGGCAACTTTTCTTCTTTTGCTCTGTTTTTCCATCCCGGATCGTACGTCGTGAACTGTTAAAAGGACGAAAACCTGACTCGTGGGACATTAGAGGGCCCTACAACGTGTTGATATCACGTCATGCGAGGATGCTACGTTGTTGAAGCGGATGGGTTATCGTTAAGCCCATTGGGCTTTTTGAATGGGCCATCTCTCTAGGCTGTGACTGTGAACAGTTAACACATAAAGGAATTGTGTCCTCAACATGATGGGTGCGATCATACCAGCACTAGTGCACCGGATCCCATCAAAACTCCGAAGTTAAGCGTGCTTGGTCGAGAGAAGTACTAGGATGGGTGACCCCCAGGGAAGTTCTCGTGTTGCACCCATTTTTCAATTTTTTTTGCCCTGGTTAGAGTTGCCAAGATACTTTATCCACCAAATCCCTATTACTGAATCCCAAGGAATATTGGGCAAGACAACTTGGCTTCACGTAGAGACTAGGCCCGCAAACCGAGGGCGTAGGGTTTGTGACCAGGTCTCCGTCGCTCCGGTGCCCATAACTTTTGATCCGAAAGGAGTTACGCGGCGCACAGCATACCGTTGCAAAGCTCTCTGAGAGTTCTACGACAATGGCAGCCAACTTTTTCGCTTTGCCCATTTTTGGAGCCAAAAATCGAACGTTTCATCAGTTTCAGGTCACTTTTCTCCTTTAGCTCTGTTTTTCCGTCCCGGATCATACATCGTGAACTGTTAAAAGGTCAACAACCTGACTCACAGGACATCAGAGGACCCTACAACGTGTCGATATCACGTCTTGCCAGGATGCTGCGTTGTTGAAGCGGATGGGTTGTCGTTAAGCCCATTGGGCCTTTTGAATGGGCCATCTCTCTGGGTTGGGATTGTGAACCGTTAACACATATAGGAATTGTGCCCTCAACATGATGGGTACGATCATACCAGCACTAATGCACCGGATCCCATCAGAACTCCGATGTTAAGCGTGCTTGGGCGAGAGTAGTACTAGGATGGGTGACCCCTTGGGAAGTCCCCGTGTTGCACCCCCTTTTCAATTTTTTTTGCCTTGGTTAGGGTTGCCAAGATACTTTATCCACCAAATCTCTATTACTGAATCCCACGGAACATTGGGCAAGACAACTTCGCTTCACGTAGAGACTTGGCACGCAAACCGAGGGTGTAGGGTTTGTGACCAGGTCTTCGTCGCTCCGGTGCCCATAACTTTTGAACCGTAAGGAGTTACGCGGCGCACAACATATCGTTACAAAGCTCTCTGTGAGCTCTATGACGGGGGCAGCCAGCTTGCTCGCTGTGCCCGTTTTTGGAGCCCAAAATTGAACGTTTTCATCAGTTTTAGGCCACTTTTCTTCTTTTGCTCTGTTTTTCCGTCCCTGATCATCCGTCATGAACTGTTAAAAGGACGACAACCTGACTCGCAGGACATCAGAGGACCCTACAATGTGTCGATATCACGTCTTGTGAGGATGCTGCGTTGTTGAAACGGATGGGTTGTCGTTAAGCCCATTGGGCCTTTTGAATCGGTCATCTCTCTAGGCTGGGACTGTGAACCGTTAACACATATAGGAATTGTGCCCTCAACATGACGGGTGCGATCATACCAGCACTAATGCACCGGATCCCATCAGAACTCCGAAGTTATGAGTGCTTGGGCGAGAGTAGTACTAGGATGGGTGACCCCCTGGGAAGTCCTCGTGTTGCACCTCCTTTCAATTTTTTTTGTCTTGGTTAGGGTTGCCAAGATACTTTATCCACCAAATCTCTATTACTGAATCCCACAGAACATTGGGCAAGAAAACTTCGCTTCACGTTGAGGCTGGGCCCGCAAATCGAGGGCGTAGTGTTTGTGACCAGGTCTCCGTCGCTCCGGTGCCCATAACTTTTGATCCGTAAGGAGTTACACGGCGCACAACATACGTTGCAAAGCTCTCTGAGAGCTCTACGACGGGGGCAGCCAACTTGCTCGGTGTGCCCATTTTTGAAGCCCAAAATCGAACGTTTTCATCAGTTTCAGGCCACTTTTCTTCTTTTGCTCTGTTTTTCTGTCCCGGATCGTACGTCGTGAACTGTTAAAAGGACGACAACCTGACTCGTGGGACATCAGAGGGCCATACAATGTGTCGATATCACGTCTTGCGAAGATGCTGCGTTGTTGAAGCGGATGGGTTGTCGTTAAGCCCATTGGGCCTTTTGAATGGGCCATCTCTCTAGGCTGGGACTGTGAACCATTAACACATATAGGAAGTGTGCCCTCAACATGACGGGTGCGATCATACCAGCACTAATGCACCGGATCCCATCAGAACTCCGAAGTTAAGCGTGCTTGGGTGAGAGTAGTACTAAGATGGGTGACCCCCTGGGAAGTTCTCGTGTTGCACCCCTTTTTCAATTTTTTTTGCCCTGGTTAGGGTTGCCAAGATACTTTATCCACCAAATCCCTATTACTAAATCCCAAGGAACATTGGGCAAGACAACTTCGTTTCACGTAGAGGCTGGGGCCGCAAACAGAGGGCGTAGGGTTTGTGACCAGGTCTCCGTCGCTCCGGTGCCCATAACTTTTGATCCGTAAAGAGTTACGCAGCGAACAGCATACCGTTCCAATGCTCCCAGAGAGCTCTACGACGGGGGTAGCCAGCTTGCTCACTGTTCCCTTTTTGGAGCCCAAAATCGAACGTTTTCATCAGTTTCAGGCCACTTTTCTACTTTTGCTATGTTTTTCCGTCCTGGATCGTATGTCGTCAACTGTTAAAAGGACAACAACCTGACTCGTGGGACATCAGAGGGCCCTACAACGTGTCGATATCACAACTTCCCAGGATGCTGCGTTGTTGAAGCGGATGAGCTGTCGTTAAGCCCATTGGCCCTTTTGAATGAGCCATCTCTCTAGGCTGGGACTGTGAACAGTTAACACATAAAGGAATTGTGCCCTCAACATGATGGGTGCGATCATACCAGCACTAATGCACCGGATCCCATCAGAACTCCGAAGTTAAGCGTGCTTGGGAGAGAGAAGTACTAGGATGGGTAACCCCCTGGGAAGTCCTCGTGTTGCAACCCCTTTTCAATTTTTTTTGCCCTGGTTAAGGTTGCCAAGATACTTTATCCACCAAATCTCTATTACTGAATCCCACGGAACATTGGGCAAGACAACTTCGCTTCACGTAGAGGCTGGGCCCGCAAACCGAGGGCGTAGGGTTTGTGACTAGGTCTCCGTCGCTCCAGTGCCTATAACTTTTGATCCGTAAGGAGTTACGCGGCGCACAACATACGTTGCAAAGCTCTCTGAGTGTTCTACGACGGGGGCAGCCAGCTTGCTCGTTGTGCCCGTTTTTGGAGCCAAAAATTGAACGTTTTCATCAGTTTCAGGCCACTTTTCTTCTTTTGCTATGTTTTTCCGTCCTGGATCGTACGTTGTGAACTGTTAAAAGGACGACAACCTGACTCGCGGGACATCAGAGGGCCCTACAACGTGTCGATATCACGTCTTGCAAGGATGCTGCGTTGTTGAAGCGGATGGGTTGTCGTTAAGCCCATTGGGCCTTTTGAATGGGCCATCTCTCTAGGCTGGGACTGTGAATAGTTAACACATAAAGGAATTGTGCCCTCAACATGATGCGTACGATCATACCATCACTAATGCACTGGATCCCATCAGAACTCCGAAGTTAAGCGTGCTTGGGCGAGAGTAGTACTAGAATGGGTGACCCCTTGGGAAGTCCTCGTGTTGCACCCCATTTTCAATTTTTTCTGCCCTCGTTAGGGTTGCCAAGATACTTTATCCACCAAATCTCTATTACTGAATCCCACAGAACATTGGGCAAGACAACTTCGCTTCACGTAGAGGCTGGGCCCGAAAACTGAGGGCGCAGGGTTTGGGGCCAGGTCTTCGTCGCTCCGGTGCCCATAACTTTTGATCCGTAAGGAGTTACGCATCGCATAGCATACCGTTGCAAAGCTCTCTGTGGGCTCTACGAGGGGGTCAGCCAGCTTGCGCGCTTTGCCCGTTTTTGGAGCCCAAAATCGAATGTTTTCATCAGTTTCAGGCCACTTTTCTACTTTTGCAATGTTTTTTCGTCCCGGATCGTACGTCATGAATAGTTAAAAGGATGACAACCTGCCTCGCAGGACATCAGGGGGCCCTACAACGTGTCGATATCACGTCTTGCCAGGATTCTGCGTTGTTGAAATGAATGGGTTGTCGTTAAGCCCATTGGGCCTTTGGAATGGGCCATCTCTCTAGGTTGGGACTGTGAATAGTTAACACATAAAGGAATTGTGCCCTCAACATGACGGGTGCGATCATACCAGTACTAATGCACCGGATCCCACCAGAAATCCGAAGTTAAGCGTGCTTGGCCGAGAGAAGTACTAGGATGGGTGACACCATGGGAAGTCCTCGTGTTGCACCCCCTTTTCAATTTTTTTTGCCCTGGTTATGGTTGCCAAAATAATTTATCCACCAAATCTCTATTACTTAATCCCACGGAACATTGGGCAACACAACTTCGCTTCACGTAGAGGCTAGGCCCGCAAACTGATGGCGTAGGGTTTGTGACCGGGTCTCCGTCGCTCCGGTGCCCATAGCTTTTGATCCGAAAGGAGTTACGCGGCACACAGCATACCGTTCCAAAGCACTCTGAGAGCTCTACGACCGGGGCAGACAGCTTGCTCGCTTTGCCCATTTTTGGAGCCCAAAATCGAACGTTTTCATCAGTTTCAGGCCACTTTTCTTCTATTGCTCTGTTTTTCGGTCCCGGAACATACGTTGTGAACTGCTAAAAGGACGACAACCTGACTCGCGGGATATCAGAGGGCCCTACAACATATCTATATAACGTCTTGCGAGGATGCTGCGTTGTTGGAGCGGATGGGTTGTCGTTAAGCCCATTGGGACTTTTGAATAGGCCATCTCTTTGGGCTGGGACTGTGAACCGTTAACACATATAGGAATTGTGCCCTCAACATGACGGGTGCGATCATACCAGCACTAATGCACCGAATCCCATCAGAACTCCGAAGTTAAGCGTGCTTGGGCGAGAGTAGTACTAGGATGGGTGACCCCTTGGGAAGTTCTCATGTTGCACCCCCTTTTCAATTTTTTTTTCCCTGGTTAGGGTTGCCAATACACCTTATCCACCAAATCTCTATTACTGAATCCCACGGAACATTGGGCAAGACAACTTCGCTTCACGTAGAGGCTAGGCCCGCAAACTGAGGGCGTAGGGTTTGTGACCGGGTCTCCGTCGCTCCGGTGCCCATAACTTTTGATCCGTAAGGAGTTACGCAGTGCAAAGCATACCGTTGCAAAGCTCTCTAAGAGCTCTACAACGGGGGCAGCCAACTTGCTCCCTGTGCCCTTTTTGGAGCCCAAAATCGAACGTTTTCATCACTTTCAGGCCACTTTTCTTCTTTTGCACTGTTTTTCCGTCCCGGATCAGACGTTGTGAACTGTTAAAAGGACGACAACCTGACTCACGGGACATCAGAGGGCCCTACAACGTGTCGATATAACGTCTTGCGCGGATGCTGCGTTGTTGAAGCAGATGGGTTGTCGTTAAGCCCATTGGGCCTTTTGAATGGGCCATGTCTCTAGGCTGGGATTGTGAACCGTTAACATATATAGGAATTGCGCCCTCAACATGACGGGTGCGATCATACCAACACTAATGCACCGGATCCCATCAGAACTCCGAAGTTAAGCGTGCTTGGGCGAGAGTAGTACTAGGATGGGTGACCCCCTGGGAAGTCCTCGTGTTGCACCCCCTTTTCAATTTTTTTGCCCTGGTTAAGGTTGCCAAGATGCTTTATCCACCAAATCTCTATTACTGAATCCCAAGGAACATTGGGCAAGACAACTTCACTTCACGTAGAGGCTGGGCCCGCAAACCGAGGGCGTAGGGTTTGTGACCAGGTCTCCGTCACTCCGGTGCCCATAACTTTTGATCTGTAAGGAGTTACGCGGCGCACAACATACCGTTGCAAAGCTCTCTGACAACTCTCTGACCAGTCTGTTCGAGGTACGTTTAGCTAGGCAAATGATATTGAAAATGCATGAACATTTGTAGGTGACTATTTTGGACAGTTTTGAACAATTTTCCCAGAAATAGGCCGAAGCAAATTTTGACTCTAAGGTCCTCAAAATGGCAAATCTTTAAAATGTGACCAAATCTGGAAATCTGGAAAAATGAAGCAGGTTTTGGCAGATGCACTGACTTTGTGGAACGAACCATATTTGATGGAGTGAATGACGTCCCAAATGTATGAAATTTGGTGTGCGACTACATTTTTCAGTTCTGGACAATTTTGTCAGAAATGGACCAAGGCTAAAACTGAACCTAAGGACCTCAAAAACGTCAATTTCTGAAAAGTGTGCAAATCTGGACAGTTTTGTGCTATTCCACTGCTTCGGCTATATCTAATGATCCCGAACTCCAATTGATGCAAGGTTTGTTTCTGATTTTAGTTAACTTCTTAAGATTTAATTTGACATCTTATTCACTGAATTTGGAGATTTTTTGATTATCCTACTGATTTTGAGAAAACAGCCTATTGCAGTAAGGGTTTCACTTAGTATTATGCTTAGAAAAAAAAAATTGTTGTGGCTTCTCTTGTTGAATTAAATGCTTGGGATTGTAGCTTCGGGATGTTGTGTGGACTGTTTTGAATGTTTGAAGATGTTGAATTAAATGATGCATGGTTTGAGATTGACTTTGAGTTGGGTTGAGGCTCAAATTGCATGAATATACACGAAATGGAAACCCTAATGACTAGGTAGTTTTGATAAGTGTTGATCATTTGGATGTTGTGTGGAAATTATATGCTTAGTGGGCTGCCCGTAAATGTCTTATAACTTCAAATGTGATTTTGACCATTGCATGTTGTCAAATAAGCTTTTCTTGCAACCGAACCCACGTAGATGTTGTTGCATGTTGAATAATCGTATCACTTGATTATGTGGACTTCGAAATGAGCTATATGGCTTGACTTGCATGTGTTACATGGCTGCCCGTTTAATGTTCATATGACTCTATATGTCTTTCAAGTGAAATTACTTGTCTTATCGTGCCTTGTTTGATTACTTGACAACGTGCGATCTTATAACTGCTCGGAGGCGACCTACTTTGTTGTCCTCCTAATGTGATATGTTAAATGTTATAAATGTGCATTGCATACGAGGTTGCAACCTTTCATTGTGGCATGGTAGTGTTTCACGAACGCCGGGCGGCATAGGGCTTGCCAGTGCTCTCGTGACTACCATGGTCCAATTCCCTCTCTCGCTTGGCATTCGATCTTCGGAGAGTTGGGTCGTAGGTTTCGGGGTACATCCGGAGTACACCCAATTGGGAGCGATAAGTGGATTATTGAAGTCGGCCACAACAATTGTATCGAAATTGAAATTGAGAGCAACTGCTCATCGTATCCTTGAAATGATTGGTAAATGTATTTGTTACTTGATTTGTTTCATATATTTGCCTATCTTATTATTTGTAATACGTGACATGTTTTCAAAAAGAGTTTTCATAAATTGAACCGGAAAATGAGTTTCAAAACGTATTTCTCGTTTCCCCCTCGCTGAGTTCATAAGGACTCACCCTCTTTTTTATCACAAGTGAAGAAGAACAGGTACAGGTACCCGAGGACAACGTGCCTATCGATGATTCCTTGGAGTGATTGCCTATCCCTACGTGCTTTTGTGCTTTGCCTGAAAGTGGTTGCTATATGGATGTTGTGTTTGATTGCAGACTATTCATTTTATTGATGTAAATGAACTCGTTGTAATTTGGGTCTAATTATGGGATTATACTACCTATAGCCGGACGAACTTTTATTTGGTGGTTTGCTTTCGTTTTCTTAATTGGTAGTTATCGTAGGCATTCAAACCACTAGATGAACAATCAACTAAGTTAATTCTATCTAATTTCACTTAGGTGTTCACTTGCAAACTAAAGGATAATAGGTACTTGCATGATAGGAAATTGACAAATAAACGGGACATAGTTATCATGTTATGCTTATTAACCAAACAAGACCTTCAAGATAAACTAGTAGGCAAATCGGTTGGTGACAAATAGGAGTCCTTAATGGAATTGGGTTAATGATTGGAATAATTGAGGCGTTTAGAGAATTAGGTCAAACCAAAGAGCCCAATTACAGCCATTATGCTGCCGATTTTTCAGAAAATTTTGTAGTTTAGGCCAAAACGTTAAGTGTTAAATCTTCATAAACAGTTAAGTATGTGATATTACCTGAATGTTTAGTTCACACCCTAGTCTAACCTTATAGGCCGGGTTGGGGCGTGACATGTTACGCGGCGCACAGCATACCGTTGCAAAGCTCTCTGAGAGCTCTACGACGGGGGCAGCTAGCATGCTCGTTGTGCCCGTTTTTGGAGCCCAAAATCGAACGTTTTCATCAGTTTCAGGCCACTTTTCTTCATTTTCTCTGTTTTTCCGTCCCGGATCGTACGTCGTGAACTGTTAAAAGGAAAACAACCTGACTCAAGGGACAATAGAGGGCCCTACAACATGTCGATATCACGTTTTGCAAGCATGCTGCGTTGTTGAAGCGGATGAGTTGTCGTTAAGCCCAATGGGCCTTTTGAATGGGCTATCTCTCTAAGCTGGGACTCTGAACAGTTAACACATAAAGGAATTGTACCCTCAACATGACGGGTGCGATCATACCAGCACTAATGCACCGGATCCCATCAGAACTCCAAAGTTAAGCGTGCTTGGGCGAGAGTAGTACTAGGATGGGTGACCCCTTGGGAAGTCCTCATGTTGCACCCCTTTTTCAATTTTTTTTGCCCTGGTTAGGGTTGCCAAGATAATTTATCCACCAAATCTCTATTACTGAATCCCACAGAACATTGGGCAAGACAACTTCGCTTCTTGTAGAGGCTGGGCCTGCAAACCGAGGGCGTAGGGTTTGTGACCAGGTCTCCGTCGCTCCGGTGTCCATACCTTTTGATCCGTAAGAAGTTACGCGGTGCACAACATACCGTTGCAAAGCTCTCTGAGAGCTCTACGACGGGGGCATCCAGTTTGCACGCTGTACCCATTTTTGGAGCCCAAAATCGAACGTTTTCATCAGTTTCAGGCCACTTTTCTTCTTTTGCTCTATTTTTCCATCCCGGATCGTACGTCGTGAACTGTTAAAAGGATGACAACCTGACTCGTGGGACATCAGAGGGCCCTACAACGTGTCGATATCACGTCTTGCGAGGATGATACGTTGTTGAAGCAGATGGGTTGTCGTTAAGCCCATTGGGCTTTTTGAATGGGCCATCTCTCTAGGCTGGGACTGTGAACCGTTAACACATATAGGAATTGTGCCCTCAACATGACGGGTGCGATCATACCAGCACTAATGCACCGGATCCAATCAGAACTCCGAAGTTAAGCGTGCTTGGGCGAGAGTAATACTAGGATGGGTGACCCCTTGGGAAGTCCTCGTGTTGCACCCCCTTTTCCATTTTTTTTTCCCTAGTAAGGGTTGTGAGGACTGACCCCGATTTGCGTGTGAAACCTCGCTTCGTGTGCCCTAACCTAGATTTGTGTGCCATGACCTAGGTTTAAGAATTGTGTCATTTTATGTGCCATGCATTGAATTACGTGCATTCATTTAGGGTTACGTGCTTTTACTTGAAAAATATGCGTTTGTCTCGTAGTTCGTGTCCTACCTCGTAGTGCGTGCCCTAGACCTAGGAAAGCGTTCCTTCACGCTAATCAAGAAAGCATCTTACACGGAGCACTAGACTATTAAACAATCCTACAAAATCCACTATCAATATAATAATCCTAATTCAACTCACTAGAAGACGAAATAGCACCAAAAGCTAGACATTCTTCATTCTTTATTCCTTATTCTTTTTGCACTTTCAAGACACAATTAATTAATGATCAAAAGTTGACAAAAATTCAGAATTGGAAGCTAGCTTGGCTGACCATACCATGGTGTTTGCACAAGGTTTGAACAATTTTATAATCAACTATGCATGCTTAGACATTCTATGACACAAATGCTTAGAAAATTGCTCAAAAACCCTACCATTTGCACACTATTTTCGGCCACATCATTCTTGCCCATCCTAGGAATTTCAAATTGCACATTGAAGACACAAAATGCTGAATTTGGACTGTCCAAGGCCGACCACAACCTCAAAGAAATTGCAAAGCCATCACTTTGTCATATTCTCTCTTTTCCTTCAATTTCTCTCACTTCCCTCTCAATTTTCCTCTCTCATTCTAGGCCTTGGCTGAGTTCTTCATCTCCATAGATTCTCTTCCTCACACCATAGCTAAACCAAGCAAGCCACAAGCAAAAGACTTCAACTGAGCTAGCTAAGAAGTGAAAATCACACTTGCATGTGCATTGAAGACTCCATTTGGCCTAGGTAAGCTTCTTGGCATCCATTTCTTTTCTTCAAGCCCTAACTACATGCATGTACTAAGAGATTGATCACTAAGCTAGGAAAAATAGAGAAAAGCTAGTTGGGTTTTCGGCTAAGCAAGGAGAGGAAGAAAGTTGTGCTTCAACAAGGTTTTGAGCATCTTTGTGGTTGATTGCTAAGGTGAGGGTTAAAACCTTTTGAAAACTCTTCAAAAATTCATATGCATGTTCATAAATGTGTGTATTTGCTTCTGTACTTGAGATATATGGTCGTTCATAAGCTTAAACAACCATGCATGGCAAGATCTTGGCTTGAAAATGATGCTAGGTGAAGTCGAAATTGTTGACAGCTCTCTGACCAGTCTGTTCGAGGTAAGTTTAGCTAGGAAAATGATGTTGAAAATGCTTGAAAATTGGTAGGTGACTAGTTTGGACAGTTGTGAACATGTTTCCCAGAAATAGGCCGAAGCAAATTTTGACTCTAAGGTCCTCAAAATGGCAAATCTTTAAAATGTGTCCAAATCTGGAAATCTGGACAAATGAAGCAGGTTTTGGCAGATGCACTGACCTTGTGGAACGAACAATATTTGACTGAGTAAATGATGTCAAAAATGCATTAAATTGGGTGTACTGCTATATTTTTTAGTTCTGGACAATTTTGTCAGAAATGGACCAAGGCTAAAACTGACCCTAAGGACCTCAAAAACGTCAATTTCTGAAAAGTGTGCAAATCTGGACAGTTTTGTGCTATCTCACTGTTTCGGCTATAACTAATGATTCCGAACTCCAATTAATGCAAGGTTTGTTTCTGATTTTAGTTAACTCCTTAAGATTTAATTTGACATCTTATTAACTGGATTTGTAGATTGTTTGATTATTCTATTGATTGTGAGAATACAGCCAATTGCAGTAAGGGTTTCACTTAATGTGGTACTTAGAAAAATTGTGGTGACTTCTCTTGTTGAATTAAATGCTTGGGATTGTAGTTTCGGGATGTTGTGTGGACTGTTTTGAATGTTTGAGGTTGTTGAATTAAATGATGCATGGTTTGAGATTGACTTTGAGTTGGGTTGAGGCTCAAATTGCATGAATATACACGAAATGGAAACCCTAATGACTAGGTAGTTTTGCTAAGTGTTGATCATTTGGATATTGTGTGGGAATTATATGCTTAGTGGGCTGCCCGTAAATGTCTTATAACTTCAAATGTGATTTGGACCATTGCATGTTGTCAAATAATCTTTTCTTGCAACAGAACCCACGTACATATTGTTGCATGTTGAATATTCATATCACTTGATTACGTGAACTTCGAAATGAGTTATATGGCTTGACTTGCATGTGTTACATGGCTGCCCATTTAATGTTCATATGACTCCATATGCTTTTCAAGTGAAATTATTTGTCTTATCGTGCCTTGTTTGATTACTTGACAACGTGCGATCTTATAATTGCTCGGAGGTGACCTACTTTTTTGTCCTCCTAATGTGATATGTTAAATGTTATAAATGTGCACTGCATACAAGGTTGCAACCTTTCATTGTGGCATTGTAGCGTTTCACGAACGCCGGGAGGCATAGGGCTTGCCGGTGCTCCCATGACTACCATGGTCCAATTCCCTCTCTCGTTTGGCATTCCACCCTCGGAGAGTTGGGTCGTAGGTTTCGGGGTACATCCGGAGTACACCCAATTGGGAGCGATAAGTGGATTATTGAAGTCGGCCGCACCAAATGAATCGAAATTGATATAGAGAGCAAATGCTCACCGTATCCTTGAAATGATTGGTAAATGTATCTGTTACTCGATTTGTTTCATATATTTGCGTACCTTATTATTGGTAATACATGACATGTCTTCAAAAGGAGTTTTCATAATTGAACCGGAAAATGAGTTTCAAAACGTATTTCTCGTTTCCCCCTCACTGAGTTCATAAGGACTCACCCTCTTTTTCATCATAGGTGAAGAAGAACAGGTACAGGTACCCGAGGACAATGTGCCTAATGATGAACCCCTGGAGTGATTGCCTGTCATTGTTGTTTTGCTTGAACGTGACTACTTGTGAACTTTATGTTACTTGAAGACTATTTCCTTTTATGTTGCTCGATGTTGTGATGTAAAAGACCCCCGTTGTAATTTGGGGTCTAATTTTGGTTTGTACTTATATTAAGTAGACTGATACTAGACATTACTATGATTGTTATGCTTTTATTATCGCTAGTATTATCATAGGTTATGGTGCATTAGTAAGGACTAAGTAAATGAATTTATCCAATCTTAAACACGTATATTTTGAAACGAGGTCAAACAAACAAACGAGACGTAGTATCATGCTAGGTTATAAATCAAACGGGACATCGAAATAACCAATAGGCAATTGAATTGATGGTAAAATAGTAAACTTAGTTCGAAATGGAATTGAGATGGTAAATTTTGAGGTGTTTAGAGAACTAGGTCAAACCAAAGAGCCCAATTACAGCCGTTATGCTGCCGGTTTTTCGGAAAAAAATTGGAGTCTAGGATAAAACGTTAAGTGCTAAACCTCCTTGAACGATTAAGTACTTGAAAGGACTTGAATGTTTAGATCACACCCTAGTCTAACCTTTATAGGCCGGGTTAGGGCGTGACACCTTAGAAGAATGGTATCATAGCTTAGATTGCTTAAGCCGGGTTTAACTCTCGGACCGTGGGTAGAGCCCTAAGATAATTAGGATGACTTGTATATGTGTTATTGTGTGATAAATGTGCCTTCTATGTTCTATGTGCTTAAGTGACTTACATGCCTTAAATGTTTTTAGAATTGTACCTATATTATGTTGCATATCTTATGCATTAGATTCTTAATTGTCATATTTCAATAAATTGTACATCGTAATTTGTGCCTATAGATGGTTGGCCCTAGTACCCGTACTACTAATAGGAGCGGTGAACCTCAAGAGATCGGGGATGCTTATCAGACTAATCCTGGTATAGCTATGTTTAATATGATGGCAAATGCCATGGATCGTGTATCACGTGTGATGGAGCGTCAGGATGCTCGTGAAGCCAACAACAACAACATCAATAACAGGAATGAGGGTAACCATGGGAGACATAGCAGAATGAGGGAATTCCTTGACTTTCGCCCGTCTAAATTCTACGGGGAAGCTGATGATGAGAAAGTAAAGGCTTGGCTGTCCGAGATTGAGAAGATTTTCAGGCCACTTGATTATACAAATGAAGAGAAAGTGGAGTTTGCTGTATTTTTGTTGCACGGGGATGCCGAGCATTGGTGGCACACTGTAGAGGCACTGTGGGAAACTGACCAGACACCTCGCTTGTGGGGTAATTTCGTTAAGGCATTTAAGGAGAAATATGTACCCGCAATTTCCAAGCAGAGGCGGATCGAGGAGTTCATGCACTTGACCCAGGGTAATATGACAGTGGCCCAGTACGAGGCTCGTTTTGATCGACTGTCCCGTTATGCTCAATATATGGTTTGTACTCCAGAGGCGAAAATGTGGAAATTTACTGTTGGATTGAGGCCAGAGATTCAGGACCAGTTAGCTTCTCATGACTTCGATACTTACTCTGCCCTCTTTGCTGCTGCCTCTCGAGTTGAGAAGAGGAAACTAGATGGAGCCGGTTCGAGTCAGCCGAGCAAGAAACCATTCCAGCCTCCAGGTCAACAGAGGAAATTCCAGAGTCAGAGTCGCGGTCAAGGCCAGAGCCAGAATAGACCAGTGAATAATCGTGGCTCGACAAAAGCGCCATCAGCCTCTTCCACCCACGGATCCACAGGTAGTTCACCTGCTTCTCAAACTGCCATATGTTTGTACTGTAACAAGAAGGGCCACACCGAGGCCCAGTGTTGGAGAAAATTGGGGCGATGTATGGGTTGTGGCAGCGATCAGCACCTGGTTAAGGATTGCCCTAAATGGCAAGGGGGACAGAATCAGGGTAAGCCAGCCGGCAGGGGCAAGACTCCAGTTCCTAGAGTCCAGGCTCGAGCCTATGCTATTGAGTGCGAGTAGATTCCAGATGAGACCGCTGTTGTGGAAGGTACATTCTTCATACTGAATCAACCTGTTAAGGTGTTAATTGATCCGGGTGCTACTCATTCATTTATTACTCCCTTATGTGTGTAATGTGTGAAATTGAGAGTTTTATGTTTGCAATACGAAGTAGAAGTTGGTACTCCAATGGGTTCTAAACTTGTAACTAGTTCAGCTTGTAAAGCATATAAAATCCAAATTAAGGATAGGGAATTCTCAGCCAATCTTATTGTATTACCTTTTCGAGATTATGAGGTCATTTTAGGGATGGACTGGTTGGCAAAACATCAAGTCTAACTGGATTACCGGGCGAAGATTATAACGTTCTGGGTACCTGATCAACCAATACTGGAGGTTATGGGTCGAAGAGATTTCACCGGGAGTTCCATCATTTCATCTACAAAAGCAGTAAAGTCCTTGAGGAAAGGGTGCAGCGGATACTTGGATTAACTTATCAACAAGTCGTCGGACAAAGCTAAATTGGAAGAGATGCCTGTGATCAAAGACTATGCAGATGTGTTCCCAGAAGAATTACCCGGTTTACCCCCGAATCAGGAGATCGAGTTTGTTATAGAGTTGCTGCCTGGCGCCCAGCCGATATCTAAAGCTCCCTATCGTATGGCACCGGCCGAGCTACAAGAATTAAAGGACCAATTGCAAGGATTGTTGAAGAAGGGGTTTGTTCAACCGAGTTCTTCACCGTGGGGTGCGCCAGTCCTATTTGTGAAGAAGAAAGACGGAACGTTGAGGCTATGTATTGACTACCGAGGTTTGAACCAAGTGATCGTCAAGAATAAATACCCACTTCCCCTGATCGACGAGTTATTTGATCAATTACAAGGAGCTAAAGTGTATTCGAAACTCGACTTGAGGCAAGGGTATTATCAATTGCGGATCAAGAAGGAAGATGTGCCTAAAACGACTTTCAGGACGAGATATGGGCATTATGAATATGTGGTGATGCCTTTTGGACTAACTAATGCCCCTGCAGCTTTTATGGATTTGATGCATAGGGTGTTTCAACCCTATTTGGACCAATTTTTGGTGATATTCATTGATGATATTTTGGTATACTTGAAATCGGAGGCGGAGCATGAGCAACATCTGCAGTTGGTACTGCAAAAACTTCGAGAGCACCAATTGTATGCAAAGTTTAGCAAGTGTGAATTTTGGCTGCAGCAGATTGCATTTTTGGGGCATATCATATCCCAAGAGGGAATAGCGGTGGATCCAGCAAAGATTGATACAGTGATGTCTTGGAAGAAGCCGGAAAATGTTACGGAGGTTCGGAGTTTTCTTGGTTTAGCCGGCTATTATCGGAGATTCGTGAAAGATTTCTCTAAGATTGCAGGACCACTTACAAAGCTCACTCAAAAGAAAACCAAGTTCGTGTGGGATGATAAGTGTGAGAGCAACTTTCAAGAATTGAAGAAAAGATTGACTACCGCACCTGTTCTTGCATTGCCTGAAGGGAGTCAAGGTTTTGTAATCTATAGCGACGCTTCGAAAGAAGGATTGGGATGTGTGTTGATGCAAAATGGAAGAGTGATTGCTTATGCCTCTAGGAAACCAAAGCCGTATGAGATGAATTACCCGACGCATGATTTGGAGTTAGCGGCCATTGTGTTTGCACTCAAGAAATGGAGGCATTATCTGTGGGGTAACAAGTTTGAGGTATATACTGATCATAAGAGCTTGAAATACTTGTTCTCTCAGAAGGAGTTGAATATGAGGCAAAGGCGGTGGATGGAGCTTTTGGATGATTATAACTGCTCAATCAATTATGTGCCTGGTAAAGCGAATGTAGTTGCAGATGCCTTAAGCAGAAAGGCAAGCATGGCAAAACTGGAGGTCAAGGTGCAGGAGTTGTTGGAGGAAGCATTTCTGTGGAAACCACAATTGACTCAGAAAGGGTTACTTTTTGCCACTACCCAAGTTCAACCGACCTTGTTGTCTGAGTTATGAGAGGCTCAACAGAAGGACCAACAATTTCAGAAGATCAAGGAAAACAATGCAGATTTCAAGTTTCATGATGATGGTATTTGGAGGTTTAGGAACCGGATTTGTGTTCCCCATGACCCAGAGCTGAAAAAGAATATTCTTGAGGAAGCCCATAATTCAAGATATACTATTCACCCCAGCGGAACAAAGATGTATCGGGATTTGAAGCAACACTATTGGTGGAATAACATGAAGAGAGAAATTGCGGAGTTTGTAGCACGATGTTTGACTTGTCAGAGGGTCAAAGCAGAACATCAGCGACCCGCAGGTTTACTTCAGCCGTTGGAGATTCCTCAATGGAAATGGGAACATATCACTATGGATTTTGTTATGGACCTGCCTAGATCACGAAAGGGTCATGACGCCGTTTGGGTTATAGTGGATAGATTGACTAAGTCGGCGCACTTCTTACCGATGAACAAGGAGGATAGTCCTGAGAAACTGGGAGATATGTATGTAGCGGAGATTGTAAGATTGCATGGGATGCCTATGAGTATTGTATCGGATAGGGATCCTCGTTTTACTTCCCGATTTTGGAAGAGATTGCAAGAAGCTTTGGGAACGAAGTTGAGTTTTAGCACGGCTTATCACCCTCAGACTGATGGACAATCAGAGAGGACTATTCAGATTTTGGAGGATATGCTGAGTGCTTGTGTTATGGATTTCGGCAAAGGTTGGGAGAAATATCTATCTCTAGCGGAGTTCGCCTACAACAATAGTTATCAGGCCACTATCGGGATGGCCCCATTTGAGGCGTTGTATGGACGGAAGTGTCGATCCCCGATTTACTGGGATGAAGTAGGTGAGACGAAAACTTTTGACCCGACCCTTTTACCTGAACTTATGAAGACTGTTGATAATATCCACCTCATCCGAAAATGGATGCTTACCGCCTAGAGTAGGCAGAAGAGTTATGCAGACCGACAGAGACGAAGTCTCGAGTTTGAGGTTGGCGACAAGGTGTTCTTGAAGATATCACCCCGGAGGGGACTGATTAGGCATGGCAAGGGTGGAAAGTTGAGCCCGAGATTTGTGGGACCATTTGAGATAGTTGAGAAGGTTGGCAAGTTGGCGTATCGCCTAGCGCTACCCCAGAACCTCTCCAATATTCACGACGTCTTTCATGTTTCGATGCTGCGGAAGTATCATCCTGACCCGTCGCATATCTTGGAGCCAGAGCCGTTGCAGCTTCGGGAAAACTTGTCTTACGAGGAGAAGCCCATTCGGATCCTAGACCAGCATGATCGGGAGTTGCGCAACAGAACTATACCGATGGTAAAGGTGCTGTGGGATCATCACGGAGTCGAAGAAGCAACGTGGGAAAGGCGAGACCAGATGGAGCAGCAGTATCCAGCTTTATTTCAAGGTAATATTGAATTTCGGGGCGAAATTCTTTTAAGGAGGGGAGGATGTGAGGCCCGACCCTGATTTGCGTGCGAAACCTCGCTTCGTGTGCCCTAACCTAGATTTGCGTGCCATGACCTAGGTTTAAGAATTGTGTTCATTTTATGTGCCATGCATTGAATTACATGCATTCATTTAGGGTTGCGTGCTTTTACTTGAAAAATGTGCATTCGTCTAGTAGTTCGTGTCCTACCTCGTAGTGCGTGCCCTAGACCTAGGAAAGCGTGCCTTCATGCTAATCAAGAAAGCATCTTACATGGAGAACTAGACTATTAAATAATCCTACAAAATCCACTATTAATATAATAATCCTAATTCAACTCACTAGAAGACGAAATAGCACCAAAAGCTAGACATTCTTCATTCTTTATTCCTTATTCTTTTTGCACTTTCAAGGCACAATTAATTAATGATCAAAAGTTGACAAAAATTCAGAATTGGAAGCTAGCTTGGCCGACCATACCATGGTGTTTGCACAAGGTTTGAACAATTTTATAATCAACTATGCATGCTTAGACATTCTATGACACAAATGCTTAGAAAATTGCTCAAAAACCCTACCATTTGCACACTATTTTCGGCCACATCATTCTTTCCCATCCTAGGAATTTCAAATTGCACATTGAAGACACAAAATGCTGAATTTGGACTGCCCAAGGCCGACCACAACCTCAAAGAAATTGCAAAGCCATCACTTTGTCATATTCTCTCATTTCCTTCAATTTCTCTCACTTCCCTCTCAATTTTCCTCTCTCATTCTCGGCCTTGGCTGAGTTATTCATCTCCATAGCTTCTCTTCTTCACACCATAGCTAAACCAAGCAAGCCACAAGCAAAACACTTCAACTGAGCTAGCTAAGAAGTGAAAATCACACTTGCATGTGCATTGAAGACTCCATTCCGCCTAGGTAAGCTTCTTGGCATCCATTTCTTTTCATCAAGCCCTAACTACATGCATGTACTAAGAGATTGATCACTAAGCTAGGAAAAATAGAGAAAAGCTAGTTGGGTTTTTGGCTAAGCAAGGAGAGGAAGAAAGTTGTGCTTCAACAAGGTTTTGAACATCTTTGTGGTTGATTGCTAAGGTGAGGGTTAAAACCTTTTGAAAACTCTTCAAAAATTCACATGCATGTTCATAAATGTGTGTATTTGCTTCTGTACTTGAGCTATATGGTCGTTCATAAGCTTAAACAACCATGCATGGCAAGATCTTGGCTTGAAAATGATGCTAGGTGAAGTCGAAATTGTTGACAGCTCTCTGACCAGTCTGTTCGAGGTAAGTTTAGCTAGGAAAATTATGCTAAAAATGCTTGAAAATTGGTAGGTAACTAGTTTGGACAGTTGTGAACATTTTTCCCAGAAATAGGCCGAAGAAAAGTTTGACTCTAAGGTCCTCAAAATGGCAAATCTTCAAAATGTGTCCAAATCTGGAAATCTGGAAAAATGAAGCAGGTTTTGGCAGATGCACTGACCTTGTGGAAAAAACCATATTTGACTTAATAAATGATGTCCAAAATGCATGAAATTTGGTGTGCTACTATATTTTTCAGTTCTGGACAATTTTTTCAGAAATGGACCAAGGCTAAAACTGACACTAAGGACCTCAAAAACGTCACTTTCTGTAAAGTGTGCAAATCTGGACAGTTTTGTGCTATCTCACTATTTCGGCTATAACTAATGATTCCGAACTCCAATTTATGCAAGGTTTTTTCTGATTTTAGTTAAATCCTTAAGATTTAATTTGACATCTTATTCACTGGATTTGGAGATTGTTTTATTATTCTATTGATTGTGAGAATACAGCCTATTGCAGTAAGGGTTTCACTTAATGTGGTACTTAGAAAAATTGTGGTGACTTCTCTTGTTGAATTAAATGCTTGGGATTGTAGCTTCGGGATGTTGTGTGGACTATTTTGAATGTTTGAGGATTTGAATTAAATGATGCATGGTTTGAGATTGACTTTGAGTTGGGTTGAGGCTCAAATTGCATGAATATACACGAAATGGAAACCCTAATGACTAGGTAGTTTTGCTAAGTGTTGATCATTTGGATATTGTGTGGGAATTATATGCTTAGTGGGCTGCCCGTAAATGTCTTATAACTTCAAATGTGATTTGGACCATTGCATGTTGTCAAATAAGCTTTTCTTGCAACCGAACCCACGTAAATGTTATTGCATGTTGAATATTCGTATCACTTGATTACGTGAACTTCGAAATGAGTTATATGGCTTGACTTGCATGTGTTACAGGGCTGCCCGTTTAATGTTCATATGACTCCATATGCTTTTCAAGTGAAATTATTTGTCTTATCGTGCCTTGTTTGATTACTTGACAACGTGCGATCTTATAATTGCTCGGAGGCGACCTACTTTGTTGTCCTCCTAATGTGATATGTTAAATGTTATAAATGTGCACTGCATACGAGGTTGCAACCTTTCATTGTGGCATGGTAGCGTTTCACGAATGCCGGGCGGCATAGGGCTTGCCGGTGCTCCCGTGACTACCATGGTCCAATTCCCTCTCTCGCTTGGCATTCCACCCTCGAAGAGTTGGGTCGTAGGTTTCGGGGTACATCCGGAGTACACCCAATTGGGAGTGATAAGTGGATTATTGAAGTCGGCCGCACCAAATGAATCGAAATTGATATTGAGAGCAAATGCTCACCGTATCCTTGAAATGATTGGTAAATGTATTTGTTACTCGATTTGTTTCATATATTTGCGTACCTTATTATTGGTAATACATGACATGTTTTCAAAAGGAGTTTTCATAATTGAACCGGAAAATGAGTTTCAAAACATATTTCTCGTTTCCCTCGCTGAGTTCATAAGGACTCACCCTCTTTTTCATCACAGGTGAAGAAGAACAGGTACAGGTACCCGAGGACAATGTGCCTAATGATGAACCCCTGGAGTGATTGCCTGTCATTGTTGTTTTTCTTGAACGTGACTACTTGTGAACTTTATGTTACTTGAAGACTATTTCCCTTTATGTTGCTCGATGTCGTGATGTAAAAGGCCCTCGTTGTAATTTGGGGTCTAATTTTGGTTTGTACTTATATTAAGTAGACTGATACTAGACATTACTATGATCGTTATGCTTTTATTACCGCTAGTATTATCATAGGTTATGATGCATTAGTAAGGACTAAGTAAATGAATTTATCCAATCTTAAACAGGTATATTTTGAAACGAGGTCAAACAAACAAACGAGACATAGTATCATGCTAGGTTATAAATCAAACGGGACGTCGAAATAACCAATAGGCAATTCAATTGATGGTAAAATAGTAATCTTAGTTGGAAATGGAATTGAGATGGTAAATTTTGAGGTGTTTAGAGAACTAGGTCAAAACAAAGAGCTCAATTACAGCCGTTATGCCGCCGGTTTTCCAGAAAAAATTTGGAGTATAGGATAAAACGTTAAGTGCTAAATCTCCTTCAACGATTAAGTACTTGAAAGGACTTGAATGTTTAGATCACACCCTAGTCTAACCTTTATAGGCCGGGTTGGGGCATGACAAGGGTTGCCAAGATACTTTATCCACCAAATCTCTATTACTGAATCCCACGGAACATTGGGCAAGACAACTTCGTTTCACATAGAGGCTGGGCCCACAAACCGAGGGCATAGGGTTTGTGACCAGGTCTCCGTCGCTCCGGTGCCCATAACTTTTGATCCGTAAGGAGTTACGTGACGCACAGCATACCGTTGCAAAGCTCTCTGAGAGCTCTACGACGGGGGCAGCAAGCATGCTCGTTGTGCCCGTTTTTGGAGCCCAAAATCGAAAGTTTTCATCAGTTTCAGGCCACTTTTCTTCTTTTGCTCTGTTTTTCCGTCCCGGATCGTACGTCGTGAACTGTTAAAAGGAAGACAACCTGACTTACAGGACATCAGAGGGCCCTACAACGTGTCGATGTCACGTCTTGCAAGCATGCTGCGTTGTTGAAGCGGATGGGTTGTCGTTAAGCCCATTGGCCTTTTGAATGGGCTATCTCTCTAGGCTGGGACTGTGAACAATTAACACATAAAGGAATTGTGCCCTCAACATGACGGGTGTGATCATATCAGCACTAATGCACCGGATCCCATTAGAACTCCGAAGTTAAGCGTGCTTGGGCGAGAGTAGTACTAAGATGGGTAACCCCCTGGGAAGTCCTCTTGTTGTACCCCCTTTTCAATTTTTTTTGCCCTAGTTAGGGTTGCCAAGATACTTTATCTACCAAATCTCTATTACTGAATCCCACGGAACATTGGGCAAGACAACTTCGCTTCACGTAGAGGCTGGGCTCGCAAACCGAGGGCGTAAGGTTTGTGACTAGGTCTCTGCTGCTCCGGTCCGCATAACTTTTGATCCGTAAGGAGTTACGCGGCGCAAAACATACCGTTGCAAAGCTCTCTGAGAGCTCTACGATGGGGGCAGCCAGGTTGCTCGCTGTGCCCATTTTTGGAGCACAAAATCGAACGTTTTCATCAGTTTCAGGCCACCTTTCTTCTTTTGCTCTGTTTTTCCATCCCGGATCATACGTTGTGAACTGTTAAAAGGACCACAACCTGACTTGCCGGACATCAGAGGGCCCTACAACGTGTCGATATTACGTCTTGCGAGGATGCTACGTTGTTGAAGCAGATGGGTTGTCGTTAAGCCCATTGGGCCTTTTGAATGGGCCATCTCCCGAGGCTGGGACTGTGAACCGTTAACACATACAGAAATTGTGCCCTCAACATGACGGGTGCGATCATACCTGCACTAATGCACCGGATCCCATCAGAACTCCGAAGTTAAGCGTGGTTGGGCGAGAGTAGTACTAGGATGGGTGACCCCTTGGGAAGTCCTCGTGTTTCACGCCCTTTTCAATTTTTTTTTCCCTGGTTAGGGTTGCCAAGATACTTTATCCACCAAATCTCTATTACTGAATCCCACGGAACATTGGGCCAGACAACTTCACTTCACGTAGAGGCTGGCCCGCAAACCGAGGGCGTAGGGTTTGTGACCAGGTCTCCGTCGCTCCGATGCCCATAACTTTTGATCCGTAAGGAGTTACGCGTCACACAACATACCGTTGCAAAGCTCTTTGAGAGCTCTACAACGGGGGCAGCCAGCTTGCTCGCTGTGCCCAATTTTGAAGCCCAAAATCAAACGTTTTCATCAGTTTCATGCCACTTTTCTTCTTTTGCTATGTTTTTCCATCCCGGATCATACGTTGTGAACTGTTAAAAGGACGACAACCTGACTCGCGGTACATCAGAGAGCCCTACAACGTGTCGATATAACGTCTTGCGAGGATGCTGCGTTGTTGAAGTGGATGGGTTGTCGTTAAGCCCATTGGGCCTTTTGAATAGGCCATCTCTCTAGGCTGGGACTGTGAACCGTTAACACATATAGGAATTGAGCCCTCAACATGACGGGTACGATCATACCAGCACTAATGTACTGGATCCCATCAGAACTCCGAAGTTAAGCGTGCTTGGGCGAGAGTAGTACTAGGATGGGTGATCCCCTGGGAAGTCCTCGTGTTACAACCCCTTTTCAAATTTTTTTGCCCTAGTTAGGGTTGCCAAGATACTTTATCCACCAAATCTCTATTACTGAATCCCACAGAACATTGGGCAAGACAACTTCGTTTCACGTAGAGGCTGGGCCAGCAAACCGAGAGCGTAGGGTTTGTGACCAGGTCATCGTCGCTCCGTTGAACATAACTTTTGATCCGTAAGGAGTTACGCAGCGCACAGCATACCGTTGCAAACCTCTCTGAGAGCTGTACGACGGGGGCAGCTAGCATGCTCGTTGTGCCCATTTTTGGAGCCCATAATAGCACGTTTTCATCAGTTTCAGGCTACTTTTCTTCTTTTACTCTTTTTTTTCGTCCCGGATTGTACGTCGTGAACTGTTAAAAGGACGTCAACCAGACTCGCGGGACATCAGAGGGCCCTACAACGTGTCAATATCACGTCTTGCAAACATGCTGCGTTGTTGAAGCGGATGGGTTGTCGTTAAGCCCATTGGGCCTTTTGAATGGGCCATCACTCTAAGTTGGGACTCTGAACAGTTAACACATAAAGGAATTGTGCCCTCAACATGACGGGTGCGATCATACTAGACTAATGCACCGGATCCCATCAGAACTCTGAAGTTAAGCGTGCTTGGGCGAGAGAAGTACTAGGATAGGTGACCCCCTGGGAAGTCCTTTTGTTGGACCCCCTTTTCAATTTTTTTTGCCCTGGTTAGAGTTGCCAAAATACTTTATCCACCAAATCTCTATTACTGAATCCCCCGGAACATTGGGCAAGACAACTTCGCTTCTTGTAGAGGCTGGGCCCGCAAACCGATGGCCTAGGGTTTGTGACTAGGTCTCAGTCGCTCCGGTGCCCATAACTTTTGATCCGTAAGGAGTTACGCGGTGCACAACATACTGTTGCAAAGCTCTCTAAGAGCTCTACAACGGGGCAGCCAGCTTGCTCGCTGTGCCGCTTTTTGGAGACCAAAATCGAATTTTTTCATCATTTTCAAGCCACTTTTCTTCTTTTGCTCCATTTTTTCATCCCGGATCGTACGTCGTGAACTGTTAAAAGGACGACAACCTGACTCGCGGGATATCAGAGGGCCCTACAACGTGTCGATATCACGTCTTGTGAGGATGCTGCATTGTTGAAGCGGATGGTTTGTCATTAAAGCCCACTGGGCCTTTTGAATGGGCCATCTCTCTAGGCTGGGACTGTGAACCATTAACACATATAGGAATTGTGCCCTTAACATGTCGGGTGCGATCATACCAGCACTAACGCACTGGATCCCATCAGAACTCCGAAGTTAAGCGTGCTTGGGCGAGAGTAGTACTAGGATGGGTGATCCCCTGGGAAGTCTTTGTGTTGCAACCCCTTTTCAATTTTTTTTGCCCTAGTTAAGGTTGCCAAGATACTTTATCCACCAAATATCTATTACTGAATCCCACGGAACATTGGGCAAGACAACTTCGTTTCACGTAGAGGCTGGGCCCGCAAACCGAGGGCGTAGGGTTTGTGACTAGGTCTCCGTCACTCCGGTGCCCATAACTTTTGATTCGTAAAGAGTTACGCGGCGCACAGCATACCGTTGCAAAGCTCTCTGAGAGCTCCACGATGGGGGTAGCCAGCATGCTCGCTATGCCCATTTTTGGAGCCCAAAATCGAATGTTTTCATCAGTTTCATGCCACTTTTCTTCTTTTGCTCTGTTTTTTCGTCCCGGGTCGTACGTCGTGAACTGTTAAAAGGACGACAACCTGACTCGCGGGACATTAGAGGGCCCTACAACGTGTCGATATCACGTCTTGCAAGCATGCTACGTTGTGGAAGCGGATGGGTTGTCATTAAGCCCATTTGGCCTTTTGAATGGGCCATCTCTCTAGGCTAGGACTGTGAACAGCTAACACATAAAGGAATTGTGCCCTCAACATGACGGGTGCGATCATACCAGCACTAATGCATCGAATCCATTCAGAACTCCGAAGTTAAGTGTGCTTGGGCGAGAGTAGTACTAGGATGGGTGACCCCTTGGGAAGTCCTCGTGTTGCAACCCCTTTTCAATTTTTTTTGCCCCAGTTAGGGTTGCCAAGATACTTTATCCTCCAAATATCTATTACTGAATCCCACGGAACATTGGGCAAGACAACTTCGTTTCACATAGAGGCTGGGCCCGAAAACCGAGGGCATAGGCTTTGTGACCAGGTCTCCGTCGCTCCGGTGCCCATACCTTTTGATCCGTAGGGAGTTACGCGTCGCACAGCATACCGTTGCAAAGCTCTCTGAGAGCCCTACGACGGGGGTAGCTAGCATGCTCACTGTGCCCTTTTTGGAGCCCAAAATCGAACATTTTCATCAGTTTCATGCCACTTTTCTTCTTTTGTTCTGTTTTTCCGTCCCGGATCGTACGTTGTGAACTATTAAAAGGACGACAACCTGACTCGCGGGACATCTGAGGGCTCTACAACGTGTCGATATCACGTCTTGCAAGCATGCTGCGTTGTTGAAGCGGATGGGTTGTCGTTAAGCCCATTGGGCCTTTTAAATAGGCCATCTCCCTAGGCTGGGACTGTGAACAGTTAACACATAAAGGAATTGTGCCCTCAACCTGACGGGTGCAATCATAGCAGCACTAATGCACCGGATCCCATCAGAACTCTGAAGTTAAGCGTCCTTGGGCGAGAGTGGTACTAGGATGGGTGACCCCCTGGGGAGTCCTCGTGTTGGACCCCCTTTTTAATTTTTTTTGCCCTGGTTAGGGTTGCCAAGATACTTTATCCACCAAATCTCTATTACTGAATCCCACGGAACATTGGGCAAGACAACTTCGTTTCACATAGAGGCTGGGCCCGAAAACCGAGGGCGTAGGCTTTGTGACCAGGTCTTCGTCGCTCCGGTGCCCATAACTTTTGATCCGTAGGGAGTTACGCGGCGCACAGCATACCGTTGCAAAGCTCTCTGAGAGCTCTACGACGGGGGCAGCTAGCATGCTCACTGTGCCCTTTTTGGAGCCCAAAATCAAACATTTTCATAAGTTTCATGCCACTTTTCTTCTTTTGTTCTATTTTTCCGTCCCGGATCGTACGTCGTGAACTATTAAAAGGACGACAACCTGACTCGCGGGACATCTGAGGGCTCTACAACGTGTTGATATCACGTCTTGCAAGCATGATGCGTTGTTGAAGCGGATAGGTTGTCGTTAAGCCTATTGGGCCTTGTGAATAGGCCATCTCTCTAGGCTGGGACTGTGAATAGTTAACACATAAAGGAATTGTGCCCTCAACATGACGGGTGCGATCATACCAGCACTAATGCACCGGATCCCATCAGAACTCTGAAGTTAAGCATCCTTGGGCGAGAGTAGTACTAGGATGGGTGACCCCCAGGGAAGTCCTCGTGTTGGACCCCCTTTTCAATTTTTTTTGCCCTGGTTAGGGTTGCCAAGATACTTTATCCACTAAATCTCTATTATTGAATCCCACGGAACATTGGGCAAGACAACTTCGCTTCACGTAGATGCTAGGCCCGAAAACCGAGGGCGTAGGGTTTGTGACCAGGTCTCCGTCGCTCCGGTGCCCATAACTTTTGATCCGTAAAGAGTTACGCGGCGCACAGCATACCGTTGCAAAGCTCTCTGAGAGCTCTACGACGGGGGCAGCTAGCATGCTTGCTGTGCCCTTTTTGGAGCCCAAAATCAAACATTTTCATCAGTTTCATTCCAGTTTTCTTCTTTAGCTCTATTTTTCCGTCCCAGATTGTATGTCGTGAACGGTTAAAAGGACGACAACCTGACTCGCGGGACATCAGAGGGCCTTACAACGTGTCGATATCAGGTCTTGCGAGGATGCTACGTTGTTGAAGTAGATGGGTTGTCGTTAAGCCCATTGGGCCTTTTGAATGGGCTATCTCTCTAGGTTGAGACTGTGAACCGTTAACACATATAGGATTTGTGCCTTCAACATGACGGGTGCTATCATACCGTCACTAATGGACCGGATCCCATCAGAACTCTGAAGTGAAGCGTGTTTGGGCGAGAGTAGTACTTGGATGGGTGACCCCCTGGGAAGTCCTTTTGTTGGACCCCCTTTTCAATTTTTTTTGCCCTGGTTAGGGTTGCCAAGATACTTTATCCACCAAATCTATATTACGGAATCCCACGGAACATTGGGCAAGACAACTTCGTTTCACGTAGAGGCTGGGCCCTTAAACCGAGGGCGTAGGGTTTGTGACCAGGTCTCCGTCACTCCGGTGCCCATAACTTTTGATCCGTAAGGCGTTACGCGGCGCACAGGATAACGTTGCAAAGCTCTTTGAGAGCTCTACGACGGGGGCAGCCAGCATGCTCGCTGTGCCACTTTTCTTCTTTTGTTCTGTTTTTTCGTCCAGGATCGTACGTCGTGAACTGTTAAAAGGACGACAACCTGACTCGCTGGACAACAGAGGGCCCTACAACGTGTCGATATCACGTCTTTCAAGCATGCTGCGTTGTTGAAGCGGATGGGTTGTCGTTAAGCCCATTGGGCCTTTTGAATAGGCCATCTCTCTAGGCTGGGACTGTGAACAGTTAACACATAAAGGAATTGTGCCCTCAACATGACGGGTGCGATCATACCAGCACTAATGCACCGGATCCCTTTAGAACAACGAAGTTAAGCGTGCTTGGGCGAGAGTAGTACTAGGATGCGTGACCCCTTGGGAAGTCCTCGTGTTGCAACGCCTTTTCAATTTTTTTTGCCCTAGTTAGGGTTGCCAAGATACTTTATCCACCAAATCCCTATTACTGAATCCCACGGAACATTGGGCAAGACAACTTCGTTTCACATAGAGGCTGGGCTCGCAAACCGAGGGCGTAGGGTTTGTGACCAGGTCTCCGTCGTTCCGGTGCCCATAACTTTTGATCCGAAAGGAGTTACGCGGCGCACAACATACCATTGCAAAGCTGCCTGAGAGCTCTACGACGGGGGCATCTAGCATGCTCGCCGTGCCCTTTTTGGTGCCCAAAATCAAATGTTTTCATCTGTTTCATGCCACTTTTCTTCTTTTGCTATGTTTTTCCGTCCCGGATCGTACGTCGTGAACTGTTAAAAGGACGACAACCAGACTCGCTAGACATCAGGGGGCCCTACAACGTGTCGATATCAAGTCTTGCAAGCAAGCTGAGTTGTTGAATCGGATGGGTTGTCGTTAAGCCCATTGGGCCTTTTGAATAGGCCATCTCTCTAGGCTGGGACTGTGAACAGTTAACACATAAAGGAATTGTGCCCTCAACATGACGGGTGCGATCATACCAGCACTAATACACCGGATCCCATCAGAACTTCGAAGTTAAGCGTGCTTGGGCAAGACCACTTCGCTTCTTGTAGAGGCTGCGCCCGCAAACCGAGGGCGTAGGGTTTGTGACCAGGTCTCCGTCGCTCCGGTGCCCATAACTTTTGATCCGTAAGGAGTTACGCGGCGCACAGCATACCGTTGGAAAGCTCTCTGAGAGCTCTACGACGTGGGCAGAAAGCATGCTCGCTTTGCCCTTTTTGGAGACCAAAATCAAACGTTTTCATCAGTTTCATTCCACTTTTCTTCTTTTGCTATGTTTTTCTGTCCCGGATCGTACGTAGTGAACTGTTAAAAGGACGACAACCTAACTCGCTGGACATCAGAGGGGCCTACAACGTGTCGATATCACGTCTTGCAAGCATGCTGCGTTGTTGAAGCAGATGGGTTGTCGTTAAGCCCATTGGTCCTTTTGAATGGGCCATCTCTCTAGGCTGGGACTGTGAATGGTTAACACATAAAGGAATTGTGCCCTCAATATGACAGGTGCGATCATACCAGCACTAACGCACCGGATCCCATCAGAACTCTGAAGTTAAGCGTGCTTGGGAGAGAGTACTACTAGGATGGGTGACCCCTTGGGAGGTCCTCGTGTTGCAAACCCTTTTCAATTTTTTTTGCCCTAGTTAGGGTTGCCAAGATACTTTATCCACCAAATCTCTATTACTGAATCCCACGGAACATTGGGCAAGACAACTTCGTTTCACATAGAGGTTGGGCCCGCAAACCGAGGGCGTAGGGTTTGTGACCAGGTCTCCGTCGCTCCGGTGCCCATAAATTTTGATCCGTAAGGAGTTACGCGGCGCACAGCATACCGTTGCAAATCTCTCTGAGAGCTCTACGGCTGGGGCAGCCAGCATGCTCGCTGTGCCCATTTTCGGAGCCCAAAATCGAAAGCTTTCATTAGTTTCAGGCCACTTTTCTTCTTTTGCTCTGTTTTTCCGTCCCGGATTGTACGTCGTGAACTGTTAAAAGGAAGACAACCTGACTTGCAGGACATCAGAGGGCCCTACAATGTGTCGATGTCACGTCTTGCAAGCATGCTGCGTTGTTGAAGCGGATGGGTTGTCGCTAAGCCCATTGGCCTTTTGAATGGGCTATCTCTCTAGGCTGGGACTGTGAACTGTTAACACATAAAGGAATTGTGCCCTCAACATGACGGGTGTGATCATATCAGCACTAATGCACCGGATCCCATCAGAACTCCGAAGTTAAGCATGCTTGGGCGAGAATAGTACTAAGATCGGTAACCCCCTGGGAAGTCCTCGTGTTGCACCCCCTTTTCAAATTTTTTTGCCCTAGTTAGAGTTGCCAAGATACTTTATCCACCAAATCTCTATTACTGAATCCCACGGAACATTGGGCAAGATAACTTCGCTTCACGTAGAGGCTGGGCCCGCAAACCGAGGGCGTAAGGTTTGTGACCAGGTCTCCGCCGCTCCAATCCGCATAACTTTTGATCCGTAAGGAGTTACGCGGCGCACAACATACCGTTGCAAAGCTCGCTGAGACCTCTACGATGGGGGAAGCCAGGTTGCACGCTGTGCCCATTTTTGGAGCACAAAATCGAACATTTTCATCAGTTTCAGGCCACCTTTCTTCTTTTGCTCTGTTTTTCCGTCCCGGATCATACGTTGTGAACTGTTAAAAGGACCACAATCTGACTGGTCGGACATCAGAGGGCCCTACAACTTGTCGATATTACGTCTTGCGAGGATGCTACGTTGTTGAAGCAGATGGGTTGTCGTTAAGCCCAATAGGCCTTTTGAATGGGCCATCTCCCTAGGCTGGGACTGTGAACCGTTAACACATATAGAAATTGTGCCCTCAACATGACGGGTGCGATCATACCTGCACTAATGCACCGGATCCCATCAGAACTCCGAAGTTAAGCGTGGTTGGGCGAGAGTAGTACTAGGATGGGTGACCCCCTGGGAAGTCCTCGTGTTGCACGCCCTTTTCAATTTTTTTTCCCTGGTTAGGGTTGCCAAGATACTTTATCCACCAAATCTCTATTACTGAATCCCACGAAACATTGGGCCAGACAACTTCACTTCACATAGAGGCTAGCCCGCAAACCGAGGGCGTAGGGTTTGTGACCAGGTCTCCGTCGCTCCGGTGCCCATAACCTTTGATCCGTAAGGAGTTACGCGTCGCACAACATACCGTTTCAAAGCACTTTGAGAGCTCTACAACGGGGGCAGCCAGCTTGCTCGCTGTGCCCAATTTTGAAGCCCAAAATCGAACGTTTTCATCAGTTTCAGGCTACTTTTCTTCTTTTGCTCTGTTTTTCCATCCAGGATCATACGTTGTGAACTGTTAAAAGGACGACAACCTGACTCGAGGTACATCAGAGGGCCCTACAACGTGTCGATATAACGTCTTGCGAGGATGCTGCGTTGTTGAAGTGGATGGGTTGTCGTTAAGCCCATTGGGCCTTTTGAATGGGCCATCTCTCTAGGCTGGGACTGTGAACCGTTAACACATATAGGAATTGAGCCCTCAACATGACGGGTGTGATCAAACCAGCACTAATGCACCGGATCCCATCAGAACTTCGAAGTTAAGCGTGCTTGGGCGAGAGTAGTACAAGGATGGGTGATCCCCTGGGAAGTCCTCGTGTTGAAACCCCTTTTCAAATTTTTTTGCCCTAGTTAGGGTTGACAAGATACTTTATCCACCCAATCTCTATTACTGAATCCCACGGAACATTGGGCAAGACAACTTCGTTTTACGTAGAGGTTGGGCCCGCAAACCGAGGGCGTAGGGTTTATGACCAGGTCTCCGTCGCTCCGTTGAACATAACTTTTGATCCGTAAGGAGTTACGCAGCGCACAGTATACCGTTGCAAACCTCTCTGAGAGCTATACGACGGGGGCAGCTAGCATGCTCGTTGTGCCCATTTTTGGAGCCCAAAATAGCACGTTTTCATCAATTTCAGGCTACTTTTCTTCTTTTACAATTTTTTTCCGTCCCGGATTGTACGTCGTGAACTGTTATAAGGACAACAACCAGACTCGCAGGACATCAGAGGGCCCTACAACGTGTCGATATCACGTCTTGCAAGCATGTTGCGTTGTTGAAGTGGATGGGTTGTCGTTAAGCCCATTGGGCCTTTTGAATGGGCCATCTCTCTAAGTTGGGACTCTGAACAGTTAACACATAAAGGAATTGTGCCCTCAACATGACGGGTGCGATCATACCGGCACTAATGCACCGGATCCCATCAGAACTCTGAAGTTAAGCGTGCTTGGGCGAGAGAAGTACTAGGATGGGTGACGCCCTGGGAAGTCCTTTTGTTGGACCCCCTTTTCAATTTTTTTTGCCCTGGTTAGAGTTGCCAAAATACTTTATCCACCAAATCTCTATTACTGAATCCCCCGGAACATTGGGCAAGACAACTTCGCTTCTTGTAGAGGCGAGGCCCGCAAACCGATGGCCTAGGGTTTGTGACCAGGTCTCCGTCGCTCCGGTGCCCATAACTTTTGATCCGTAAAGAGTTACGCGCTGCACAACATACTGTTGCAAAGCTCTCTGAGAGCTCTACGACGGGGCAGCCAGCTTGCTCGATGTGCAGCTTTTTGGAGCTCAAAATCGAATGTTTTTATCATTTTCAGGCCACTTTTCTTCTTTTGCTCCATTTTTCCATCCCGGATCGTACGTCGTGAACTGTTAAAAGGACGACAACTTGACTCGCGGGACATCAGAGGGCCCTACAACGTGTCGATATCACGTGTTGCAAGCATGCTGCGTTGTTGAAGCGGATGGGTTGTCTTTAAGCCCATTGGGCCTTTTGAATGGGCCATCTCTCTAGGCTAGGACTGTGAACAGTTAACACATAAAGGAATTGTGCCCTCAACATGACGGGTGCGATCATACCAGCACTAATGCACCGGATCCCATCAGAACTCCAAAGTTAAGTGTGCTTGGGCGAGAGTAGTACTAGGATGGGTGACCCCTTGGGAAGTCCTCCTGTTGGACCCCCTTTTCAATTTTTTTTGCCTTGGTTAGGGTTGCCAAGATACTTTATCCACCAAATCTCTATTACTGAATCCCACGGAACATTGGGCAAGACAACTTCGCTTCACGTAGAGGTTGGGCCCGAAAACCGAGGGCGTAGGGTTTGTGACCAGGTCTCCATCTCTCCTGTGCCCATAACTTTTGATCCGTAAGGAGTTACGCGGCGCACAGCATACCGTTGCAAAGCTCTCTGAGAGCTCTACGACGGGGGCAGCTAGCATGCTCGCTGTGCCCTTTTTGGAGCCCAAAATCAAACATTTTCATCAGTTTCATGCCACTTTTCTTCTTTTGTTCTGTTTTTCCGTCCCGGATCGTACGTCGTGAACTATTAAAAAGACGACAACCTGACTCACGGGACATCAGAGGGCTCTACAACGTGTCGATATCACGTCTTGCAAGCATCCTGCGTTGTTGAAGCGGATCGGCTGTCGTTAAGCCCATTGGGCCTTTTGAATAGGCCATCTCTCTAGGTTGGGACTGTGAACAGTTAACACATAAAGGAATTGTGCCCTCAACATGACGGGTGCGATCATACCAGCACTAATGCACCGGATCCCATCAGAACTTTGAAGTTAAGCGTGCTTGGGCAAGACAACTTCGCTTCTTGTAGAGGCTGGGCCCGCAAACCGAGGGCGTAGGGTTTGTGACCAGGTCTCTGTCGCTCCTGTGCCCATAACTTTTGATCCGTAAGGAGTTACGCGGCGCACAGCATAGCGTTGCAAAGCTCTCTAAGAGCTCTAGGACGTGGGCAGAAAGCTTGCTCGCTTTGCCCTTTTTGGAGCCCAAAATCGAACATTTTCATCAGTTTTATGCCATCTTTCTTCTTTTGCTCTGTTTTTCCGTCCCGGATCGTACGTCGTGAACTATTAAAAGGACGACAACCTGACTCCCGGGACATCAGAGAGCCGTACAACGTGTCAATATCACGTCTTGCAAGGATGCTGCGTTGTTGAAGCAGATGGGTTGTCGGTAAGCCCATTGGGCCTTTTGAATGAGCCATCTCTCTAGGTTGGGACTGTCAACCGTTAACACATATAGGAATTGTGCCCTCAACATGACGGGTGCGATCAAACCATCTCTAATGCACCGGATCCCATCAGAACTCCGAAGTTAAGCGTGCTTGGGCGAGAGTAGTACTAGGATGGGAGACCCCCTGGGAAGTCCTCGTGTTACACCCCCTTTTCAAATTTTTTTGCCCTGGTTAGGGTTTACAAGATATTTTATCCACCAAATCTCTGTTACTGAATCCCACTGAACATTGGGCAAGACAACTTAGTTTCACGAATAGGCTGGGCCCGCAAACCGAGGGTGTAGGGTTTGTGACCAGGTCTCCGTCGCTCCGGTGCCCATAACATTTGATCCGTAAGGAGTTACGCGGCGCACATCATACCGTTGCAAAGTTCTCTGAGAGCTCTACGATGGGGACAGCCAGCATGCTCGCTTTGCCCTTTTTGGAGGCCAAAATCAAACGTTTTCATCAGTTTCATGCCACTTTTCTTCTTTTGCTCTGTTTTTCTGTCCCGGATCGTGCGTCGTGAACTGTTAAAAGGACGACAACCTGACTCGCTGGTCATCAGAGGGCCCTACAACGTGTCGATATCACATCTTGCAAGCATGCTGCGTTGTTGAAGCAGATGGGTTGTCTTTAAGCCCATTGGTCCTTTTGAATGGGCCATCTCTCTAGGCTGGGACTGTGAATGGTTAACACATAAAGGAATTGTGCCCTCAATATGACAGGTGCGATCATACCAGCACTAATGCACCGGATCCCATCAGAACTCCGAAGTTAAGCCTGCTTGGGCGAGATTACTACTAGGATGGGTGACCCCTTGGGTAGTCCTCGTGTTGCAAACCCTTTTCAATTTTTTTTGCCCTAGTTAGGGTTGCCAAGATACTTTATCCACCAAATCTCTATTACTGAATCCCACGGAACATTGGGCAAGACAACTTCGTTTCACGTAGAGGTTGGCCCCGCAAACCGAGGGTGTAGGGTTTGTGACCAGGTCTCCGTCGCTCCGGTGCCCATAAATTTTGATCCGTAAGGAGTTACGCGGCGCACAGCATACTGTTGAAAATCTCTCTGAGAGCTCTACGACGGGGGCAGCCAGCATGCTCGCTGTGCCCATTTTTGGAGCCCAAAATCGAACATTTTCATCAGTTTCATGCCACTTTTCTTCTTTTGCTCCATTTTTTCGTCTCGGATATTACGTCGTGAACTGTTAAAAGGACGACAACCTGACTCGCTGGACATCAGAGGGCCCTACAACGTGTTGATATCACGTCTTGCAAGCATGCTGCGTTGTTGAAGCGGATGGGTTGTCGTTAAGCCCATTGGGCCATTTGAATGGGCCATCTCTCTAGGCTGGGACTCTGAACAGTTAACACATAAAGGAATTGTACCCTCAATATGACAGGTGCGATCATACCAGCACTAATGCACAGGATCCCATCAGAACTCCGAAGTTAAGCGTGCTTGGGCTGGAGTAGTACTAGGATTGGTGACCCCCTGGGAGGTCCTCGTGTTGCAAACCCTTTTCAATTTTTTTTGCCCTAGTTAGTGTTGCCAAGATACTTTATCCACCAAATCTCTATTACTGAATCCCACGGAACATTGGGCAAGACAACTTCGTTTCACGTAGAGGCTGGGCCCACAAACCGAGGGCATAGGGTTTGTGACCAGGTCTCCGTCGCTCCGGTGCCCATAACTTTTGATCCGTAAGGAAGTTACGTGGCGCACTGCATACCGTTGCAAAGCTCTCTGAGAGCTCTACGACGGGGGCAGCCAGCATGCTCGCTGTGCCCGTTTTTGGAGCCCAAAATCAAACATTTTCATCAGTTTCATGCCACTTTTCTTCTTTTGCTCCATTTTTCTGTCTCGGATATTACGTCGTGAACTGGAAAAAGGACGACAACCTGACTCGCTGGACATCAGAGGGCCCTACAACGTGTTGATATCACGTCTTGCAAGCACGCTGCGTTGTTGAAGCGGATGGGTTTGTCGTTAAGCCCATTGGGCCTTTTGAATGGGCCATCTCTCTAGGCTGGGACTCTGAACAGTTAACACATAAAGGAATTGTACCCTCAATATGACAGGTGCGATCATACCAGCACTAATGCACAGGATCCCATCAGAACTCCGAAGTTAAGCGTGCTTGGGCTGGAGTAGTACTAGGATTGGTGACCCCCTGGGAGGTCCTCGTGTTGCAAACCCTTTTCAATTTTTTTTGCCCTAGTTAGGGCTGCCAAGATACTTTATCCACCAAATCTCTATTACTGAATCCCACGAAACATTGGGCAAGACAACTTCGTTTCACGTAGAGGCTGCGCCCGCAAACCGAGGGCATAGGGTTTGTGTCCAGGTCTCCGTCGCTCCGATGCCCATAACTTTTGATCCGTAAGGAAGTTACGTGGCGCACTGCATACCGTTGCAAAGCTCTCTGAGAGCTCTACGACGGGGGCAGCCAGCATGCTCGCTGTTCCCATTTTTGGAGCCCAAAATCGAACGTTTTCATCAGTTTCATGACACTTTTCTTCTTTTGCTCTGTTTTTCCATCCTGGATCTTACGTCGAGAACTGTTAAAAGGACGACAACCTGACTCGCGGGACATCAGAGGGCCCTACAACGTGTCGATATCACGTCTTGCGAGGATTCTACGTTGTTGAAGCGGATGGGTTGTCGTTAAGCCCATTGGGCCTTCTGAATGGGCCACCTCTCTAGGCTGGGACTGTGAACAGTTAACACATAAAGGAATTGTGCCCTCAACATGATGGGTGCGATCATACCAGCACTAATGCATCGGATCCCATCAGAACTCCGAAGTTAAGCGTGCTTGGGCGAGAGTAGTACTAGGATGGGTGACCCTCGGGGAAGTCCACGTGTTGCACCCCCTTTTCAATTTTTTTTGCCCTAGTTAAGGTTGCCAAGATACTTTATCCACCAAATCTCTATTACTGAATCCCACGGAACATTGGGCAAGACAACTTCGCTTCACGTAGAGGCTGGGCCCGCAAACCGAGGGCGTAGGGTTTGTGACCAGGTCTCCGTCGCTCCGATGCCCATAACTTTTGATCCGTAAGGAGTTACGCAGCGCACAGCATACCGTTGCAAAGCTCTCTGAGAGCTCGACGACGGGGGCAGAAAGCTTGCTCGCTGTGCCCATTTTAGAGCCCAAAATCGAACATTTTCATCAGTTTCAGACCACTTTTCTTCTTTTGCTCTGTTTTTCCGTCCCGGATCGTACGTCGTGAACTGTTAAAAGGACGACAACCTGACTCACGGGACATCAGAGAGCCCTACAACGTTTCGATATCACGTCTTGCATGGATGCTGTGTTGTTGAAGTGGATAGGTTGTCGTTATGCCGATTGTGCCTTTTGAATGGGCCATCTCTCTAGGCTGGGACTGTGAACAGTTAACACATAAAGGAATTGTGCCGTTAACATGACGGGTGCGATCATACCAGCACTAATGCACCGGATCATATCAGAACTCCGAAGTTAAGCGTGTTTGGTCGAGAATAGTACTAGGATGGGTGACCCCTTGGGAAGTCCTCGTGTTGCATCCCCTTTTCAATTTTTTTTGCCCTGGTTAGGGTTGTCAAGATAATTTATCCACCAAATCTCTATTACTAAATCCCACGAACCATTGGGCAAGACAACTTCGCTTCATGTAGAGGTTAGGCCCGCAAACCGAGGGCGTAGGGTTTGTGACCAGGTCTCCGTCGCTCCGGTGCCCATAACTTTTGATCCGTAAGGATTTACGCGGCGCACAGCAGATCGTTACAAAGCTCTCTGAGAGCTCTACGATGGGGGCAGCCAGCTTGCTTGCTGTGCCCTTTTTTGGAGGCCAAAATCGAACGTTTTCATCAGTTTCAGGCCACTTTTCTTCTTTTGCTCTATTTTTTGATCCCGGATCATACGTCCTGAACCGCTAAAAGGGCGACAACCTGACTCGCGGGACATCAGAGGGCCCTACAACATGTCGATATCTCGTCTTGCGAGGATGGTGCGTTGTTGAAGCAGATGGGTTGTCGTTAAGCCCATTGGGCCTTTTGAATGGGCTATCTCTCTAGGCTGGGACTGTAAACCGTTAACACATATAAGAATTGTGCCCTCAACATGACGGGTGTGATCATACCAGCACTAATGCACCGGATCCCATTAGAACTCCGAAGTTAAGCGTGCCTGGGCGAGAGTTGTACTAGGATGGGTGACCCCCTGGGAAGTCCTCGTGTTGCACCCCATTTTCAATTTTTTTTGCCCTGATTAAGGTTGCCAGCATACTTTATCCACCAAATCTCTATTACTGAATCCCACGGAACATTGGGCAAGACAACTTCGCTTCACGTAGAGGCTGGGCCCGCAAACCGAGCATGTAGGGTTTGTGACCAGGTCTCCGTCGCTCTGGTGCCCATAACTTTTGATCCGTAGGGAGTTACGCTGCGCACAACATTCCGTTGCAAAGCACTCTAGAGCTCTACGACGGGGGTAGCCAACTTGCTCGATGTGCCCATTTTTCGAGCCGAAAATCGAACGTTTTCATCTGTTTCAGACCACTTTTCTACTTTTGCTCTGTTTTTCCATCCCGGATTGTACGTCGTGAACTGTTAAAAGGACGACAACCTGACTCGCGGGACATCAGAGGGCCCTACAACGTGTCGATATCACGTCTTGCTAGGATGCTACGTTGTTGAAGCAGGTGGGTTGTCGTTAAGCCCATTGGGCCTTTTGAATGGGCTATCTCTCTAGGCTGGGACTGTGAACAGTTAACACATAAAGGAATTGTGCTCTCAACATGACGGGTGCGATCATACCAGCAGTAATGCACCAGATCCCATAAGAACTTTGAAGTTAAGCGTGCTTGGTCGAGAGTAGTTCTAGGATGGGTGACCCCCTGGGAAGTCCTCGTGTTGCACCCCCTTTTAAATTTTTTTTGCCCTGGTTAGGGTTGTCAAGATACTTTATCCACCAAATCTCTATTACTAAATCGCACGGAGCATTGGGCAAGGGAACTTCGCTTCACGTAGAGGTTAGGCTCGCAAACCGAGGGCATAGGGTTTGTGACCATGTCTCCGTCGCTCCGGTGCCCATAACTTTTGATCCGTAAGGAGTTACGCTGCGCACAGCATACCGTTGCAATGCTCTTTGAGAGCTCTACGACGTGGGCAGCCAGCTTCCTCGCAGTGCCCTTTTTGGAGCCCAAATTCGAACGTTTTCATCAGTTTCAGCCCACTTTTCTTATTTTGCTCTGTTTTTTCGTCCCGGATCATATGTCGTGAACTGTTAAAAGGACGACAACCTGACTCGCGGGACATCAGAGGGCCCTACAGTGTGTCGATATAACGTCTTGCGAGGATGGTGCGTTGTTGAAGTAGAAGGGTTGTCGTTAAGCCCATAGGGCCTTTTGAATGGGCCATCTCTCTAGGCTGGGACTGTGAACAGTTAACACATAAAGGAATTGTGCCCTCAACAGGACGGGTGCGATCATACCAGCACTAACGCACTGGATCATATCAGAACTTCGAAGTTAAGCGGGTTTGGGCGAGAGTAGTACTAGGATGGGTGACACCCTGGGAAGTCCTTGTGTTGCACCCCCTTTACAATTTTTTTTTGCCATGGTTAGAGTTTCCAAGATACTTTATCCACCAAATCTCTATTACTGAATCTCATAGAACATTGGGCAAGACAACTTCGCTTCACGTAGAGGCTGGGCCCGCAAACCGAGGGCGTAGGGTATGTGACCAGGTCTCCGTCGCTCCGGTGCCCATAACTTTTGATCTGTAAGGAGTTACGCGGTGCAAAGCATACCGTTGCGAAGCTCTCTGAGAGCTCTACGACGGGTGCAGCCAGCTTGCTCGCTGTTCCCCTTTTTGGAGCCCAAAATCGAACGTTTTCATCAGTTTCAGGACACTTTTCTTCTTTTGCTCTATTTTTTCATCCCGGATCATACGTCGTGAACTGTTAAAAGGACGACAACCTGACTTGCGGGACATCAGAGGGCCCTACAACGTGTCGATATCAGATCTTGCGAGGATGCTGCGTTGTTGAAGCGGATGGGTTGTCGTTAAGCCCATTGGGCCTTTTGAATGGGCCATATCTCTAGGCTGGGACTGTGAACCGTTAACACATATAGGAATTGTGCCCTCAACATGACGGGTGCGATCATACCAGCACTAATGCACCAGATCCCATCAGAACTCTGAAGTTAAGCGTGCTTGGGCGAGAGTAGTACTAGGATGGGTGACCCTCTGGGAAGTCCTCGTGTTGCACCCCCTTTTCAATTTTTTTTGCCCTGGTTAGGGTTGCCAAGATACTTTATCCCCTAAATCTATATTACTGAATCACACGGAACATTGGGCAAGACAACTTCGCTTCACATAGAGGCTGGGCCCGCAAACCGAGGGCGTAGGGTTTGTGACCAGGTCTCCGTCGGTCCGATGCCCATAACTTTTGATCCGTAATTGTTACGCGGCGCACAGTATACCGTTGCAAAGCTCTCTGAGAGCTCTACGACAGGGGCAACCAGCTTGCTCGCTGTGCTCATTTTTGGAGCCCAAAATCGAACGTTTTCATCAGTTACAGTCCACTTTTCTACTTTTGCTCTGTTTTTCCGTCCCGGATCGTATGTCGTGAACTGTTAAAAGGACGACAACCTGACACACGGTACATCAGAGGGCCCTACAACGTGTCGATATCACGTCTTGCATGCATGTTGCGTTGTTGAAGCGAATGGGTTGTCGTTAAACCCATTGGGCCTTTTGAATGGGCCATCTCTCTTGGCTGGACTGTGAACAGTAAACTCATAAAGGAATTGTGCTCTCAACATGACGGGTGCGATAATACTAGCACTAATACACCGGATCCCATCAGAACTCCGAAGTTAAGCGTGTTTGGGCGAGAGTAGTACTAGGATGGGTGACCCCCTGGGAAGTCCTCGTGTTGCACCCCTTTTTCAATTTTTTTTGCCCTGGTTAGGGTTGCCGAGATACTTTATCCACCAAATCTCTATTACTGAATCCCACGGAACATTGGGCAAGACAACTTCGCTTCACGTAGAGCCTGGGCTCACAAACCGAGGGCGTAGGGTTTGTGACCAGGTCTCCGTCGCTCCGGTGCCCATAACTTTTGATCCGTAAGGAGTTACGCGGCGCACAGCATACCGTTGCAAAGCTCTCTGAGAGCTCTACGACGGGGGCAGCCAGCTTGCTCGCTGTGCCATTTTTGGAGCCCAAATTGAAACGTTTTCATCAGTTTCAGGCCACTTTTCTTCTTTTGCTCTGTTTTTCCGTCTCAGATCGTACGACATAAACTGTTAAAAGGAGGACAACCTGACTCGCGTGACATCAGAGGGCCCTACAACGTGTCGATATCGCGTCTTGCGAGGATGCTGCGTTGTTGAAGCGGATGGGCAGTCGTTAAGCCCAGTAGGCCTTTTGAATGGGCCATCTCCCTAGGCTGGGACTGTGAACCGTTAACACATATAGGAATTGTGCCCTCAACATGACGGGTGCGATCATACCAGCACTAATGCACTGGATCCCATCAGAACTCCGAAGTTAAGCGTGCTTGGGCGAGAGTAGTACTAGGATGGGTGACCCCTTGGGAAGTCCTCGTGTTGCACCCCCTTTTCAATTTTTTTTACCCTGGTTAGGGTTGCCAAGATACTTCATCCACCAAATCTCTATTACTGAATCCCACGGAACATTGGGCAAGACAACTTCACTTCACGTAGAGGTTGGGCCCGTAAACCGAGGGCGTAGGGTATGTGACCAGGTCTCCGTCGCTCGGGTGCCCAGAACTTTTGATCCGTAAAGAGTTACGCGGTGCACAGCATACCGTTGCAAAGCTCTCTGAGAGCTCAACGACGGGGGCGGCTAGCATGCTCGCTGTACCCATTTTTGGAGCCCAAAATCGAACGTTTTCATCAGTTTCAAACAACTTTTCTTCTTTGGCTCTGTTTTTCCGTCCCGGATCATACGTTGTGAACTGTTAAAAGAACGACAACTGTCATGCCCCAACCCGGCCTATAAAGGTTAGACTAGGGTGTGATCTAAACATTCAAGTCACATCTCGTACTTAACCGTTCATGAAGATTTAACACTTAATGTTTTGGCCTAAACTCCAAAATTTTTCGGTAAACCGGCAGCATAACTAATGTAATTGGGCTCTTTGGTTGGACCTAATTCTCTAAACGCCTCAATTATTCCAATCATTAATCCAATTCTATTATGGACTCCTATTTGTCACCAACCGATTTGCCTACTAGTTTATCTTGAAAATCTCGTTTGGTTAATAAGCGTAACATGATAACTATGTCCCGTTTATTTGCCAATTTCCTATCATGCAAGTACCTATTAACCTTTAGTTTGCAAATGAGCACCTAAGTGAAATTAGATAGAATTAACTTAGTTGATTGTTCATCTTGTGGTTTGAATGCCTACGATAACTACTAATTAAGAAAACGAAAGCAAACAACCAAATAAAAGTTTGTCCGGTTATAGGTAGTACAATCCTAGAATTAGACCCAAATTACAACGGGGTCATTTACATCAATAAAATGAATAGTTTGCAATCAAACACAACATCCATATAGCAACCACTTTCAGGCAAAGCGCAAAAGCACGTAGGGACAGGCAATCACTCCAAGGAATCATCGTTAGGCACATCTTCCTCGGGTACCTATTCTTGATCTTATTCACCTGAGATGATAAAAGAGGGTGAGTCCTTATGAACTCAGCGAGGGGGAACGAGAAATACGTTTTGAAACTCATTTTTCGGTTCAATCTATGAAAACTCTTTTTGAAAACATGTCACGTATTACAAATAATAAGGTACGCAAATACATGAAGCAAATCGAGTAACAGATACATTTACCAATCATTTCAAGGATACGGTGAGCAGTTGCTCTCAATTTCAATTTTGATACAATTGTTGCGGCCGACTTCAATAATCCACTTATCGCTCCCAATTGGGTGTACTTTGGATGTACCCCAAAACCTACGACCCATCTCTCTGAGGGTAAAATGCCAAGCGAGAGAGGGAATTGGACCATGGTAGTCACGGTAACACCGGCAAGCCCGATGCCGCCCGCCGTGCGTGAAACACTACCATGCCACACTAAAAGGTTGCAACCTCGTATGCAATGCACATTTATAACATTTAACATATCACATTAGGAGGACAACAAAGTAGGTCGCCTCTGAACAGTTATAAGATCGCACGTTGTCAGGTAATCAAACGAGGCACGATAAGACAAGTAATTTCACTTGAAAGGCATATAGAGCCATATGAACATTAAACGGGCAGCCATGTAACACATGCAAGTCAAGCCATATAACTCATTTCGAAGTCCACGTAATCAAGTGATATGATTATTCAACATGCAACAACATCTACGTGAGTTCGGATGCAAGAAAAGCCTATTTGTCAACATGCAATGATCAAAATTACATTTAAGCTTATAAGGGCAACTACGGGCAGCCTACTAAACATATAATTCCACACAATATCTGAATGATCAACACTTAGCAAAACTACCTAGTCGTTAGGGTTTCCATTTTGTGCATATTCGTGCAATTTGAGCCTCAAACCAACTCAAAGTCAATCTCAAGCCATGTATAATATAATTCAACATCCTCAAGTACTCAAAACAGTCCACAAAACATCTCAACACCACAATTCCAAGCAATTAACACCACAAGAGAGGTTACAATAATTTTTCCAAGCATATAGCTAAGTGAAACCTTTACTACAATAGGCTGTTTTCTCACAATAAATAGGATAATCAAACAATCTCCAAATCCAGTGAATAAGATGTCAAATTAAAGCTTAAGAAGTTAACTAAAATCAGAAACAAACCTGGCATCAATTAGAGTTCGGGATCATTAGATATAGCCGAAACAGTGGAATAGCACAAAACTGTCCAGATTTGCACACTTTTCAGTAATTGACGTTTTTGAGGTCATTAGGGTCAGTTTTAGCCTTAGTCCATTTCTGAAAAAATTGTCCAGAACTGAAAAATCTAGAAGCACGCCAAATTTCATGCATTTTGGACATCATTTTTCCAGATTTCCAGATTTGGACACATTTTAAAGATTTGCCATTTTGAGGACCTTAGAGTCAAAATTAGCTTCGGCCTATTTCTGGGAAAAATGTTCAAAACTGTCCAAACTAGTAACCTACCAATTTTCAAGCATTTTTAGAATCATTTGCCTAGCTAAACGTACCTTGAAACAAACTGGTCAGAGAGCTGTCAACAATCTGACTTCACCTATCATCACTTTCAAGCCAAAATCTTGCCATGCATGGTTGTTTAAGCTTATGAACGAACATATAACTCAATTACAGAAGCAAATACACACATTTATGAGCATGCATGTGGATTTTTGAAGAGTTTTCAAAAGGTTTTAGCCCTCACCTTAGCAATCAACCCAAAAGATGCACAAAAACTTGTTGAAGCTCAAAACTTCTTCTTCTTCTTCTTAGCCGAGATTCCAACTTGGTTTTCTCTATTTTCCTAGCTTAGTGACCAAGCTCTTAGTACATGCATGAGGTTAGAACAAGAAGAAAAGAATTGGAAGCTTAAAAACTCACCAAGGCCGAAAATGGAGACTCAAAATGCTTGCATGTGTGTTTCTTGCATCCTAGCTTGCTTGGGTGAGTTTCTTTGCTTGTTGTTTGTCTTGATGCACCATAGGATGATGAAGATGAGCTAAGGGATGAAGAAACTCAGCCCAAAACCGAGATGGAGAGAGAGAATGAGAGGGAGAGAGAGAAGGTTGAGGAAGAAAGGAGAAATGACAAAAAAAAATGAAAGCCTTTGCAATCTTCAAGCATGTGGTCGGCCTTGGGCCATTAAAATCTGATTTTTGTGTCTTCAATATGTGATTTTAAAATGTTTAGCATGGGCAAAGGTGGTTTGGTTGAGCAAGGTAGAGGATTTAGGTGGTTTTGAGCATTTTTTTTATGTATTGTGCTAAGTGTTTGTCATAGTTTGTCTAGGACTAATTTTTTTTATGCATTTATGTCATTAGAATTGTCATAGGAATGTTGAGAAATTAGGGAATCTAGGTAGAATAAAATATAGGAATGTTTGTTGATGAGTTGAATTATGAATAGAATAATAGATAGTGGAAAATGTAGGAATAGTTTAGTATTATTTTATTGTTAGTGGAGTTTGTAGAGAATTTGAATTAGGAATATAATATTGTTTAGTGGATTGTGTAGGATTATTTTAGTGTCTAGTGCTTTGTGTAGGATTCTTTCTTGATTAACGTGGTGGCACGGATTCCTAGATCTAGGGCACGAATTACGAGGTAGACACGAACTTCAAGACTAATGCACGGAATCCTAGGAGAATGCATGTAAACCAATGCAAGGCATGTAATTCAATGCAATGCACGCATATCAAGGCACGACTCTATATCTATGCTAAGGTACGCAGTTCAAGGTTAGGGCACGTATATCTAGGTATCGCACTTAAATCGAAGTCAAGGCACGTAAGACGAGGCGTGCACGAAAACCAAGACATGGCATATAATCCATGGTCGGTCATACAGTTCTGGGTCTAAGGCACGTAAATCGACGTAAGGCACGTTATTCGGGGTCGGGCCTCACATCCTCCCCTCAAAAGAATTTCGTCCCAAAATTCATTCTTGCCTATTGAGGTCATTTAGACAGATTCTAACCCTTGTTATTCTTCCTACTCCGGTTCGTCCCGTGTTTGGTGATCTTTTACTACAACCAATTCACTTCTTATTTCTCCAATCATTTAGTTCGGTGGGACCTTTACATTTACAGTTCGTTTCTTTGAACGACTCTATTCACCATTTGATCTTAAGGTTAAGTTCATTAATTAAGGTTAGAATCTCCAAACATAGTAATCAAAGCTGCATTGGTATTCTAACGATATAACTATGACTCCAAAATCATGACTTATGTTGTATCAATCTCGCATTCATACCTCAAAATGATTGTCACAATAATACCGCGATCTTATGGTTACATACACTAATTTCAAGATGATAGGTCTATATCAGATTTATATATCCTACCAACTAGTTTCAAAATTGTTAACACGTAGGACCTACACATGTTATGGATCATTTCTATGATACGACCCTATCTTCAAGAAGAACTCACCAAACAACTAATCCATCTCAAATCGTCATCTATTGACAATATCATAATCCTTATCTCGTAGGTACGTTAAATTAACAAATCTTCTAATGACTAGTCTCCCAGTTATAGGCTCCTATTCACTAACCTCCTTTCCCGGCTTTGTTAACCTTCACGCTCGCAATCAACGAGAAAGACCGTTGAGATTCGTTAAACTCAAACTCTAAGGTTTATTAGGTACCACCAACAAATCGTCATTGAAATTGCATGGGTAAACTAATCATGTAGCACTAGTTCAACTTTTCAAGTAAGCTTCATCAGCTTGTGATCCACAATTCAGTTCCTTATTTAAATCTCTAATTTCAAGTCACAAGGCTTCAGAATTTTCTTTTAATCTTACCCAAAACTCCTAAGGCAAATAGTTTCAACCTCAAATAAATTCCACTAACCTCAATCCAAGGTTACGTCATACTTAAGAAAACAATGGTCCTACTCACTTAGCAACCTAGTCATCCCTTCGAACACTTAATGCCAGCCAATATATCTCCAACATTAATGTTACTAGGCTGGGTTCATATCTATGTAAGTGATATCAATTCTCTACTAGGTTACCGATCATACAACAACAATCCTAGGACTATCAATGGGTACCGAAATGATCTAGCTCATAAGATACTTACCATACTAATCCAAGTAGCTTATTACATGAAATAACTTCAAGGATATGTCATCATAAGAATTATAACCACAAGTCATCTTACAATATAATCTAATAGAATTTCAAAAGTAATCAACCACTCATTTAATTATCACTATTAGATTCACCCTCTATTCAACAACCACGATTCGAAGTCTACCAACCGCTAGTTTCTAGAAGTGAAACGGTGCACATAGATACGGTGGTCTAACAATAGTCTTTTGGGTCATCATGACTCTGATTCATCTCTATCTTACTCTCTTCATTTACATGTTCAACTAGCTAAGAGCATCAAGACTCATCGACCTTAGGTCATAGGGTTCACCATGAATCATCCTGCATACTCACTATTAGCTATTTAGGATTTCAAATCATACCCTAACGAATCCACCTTGCAACCAGATGCTTAATATCATTTCGATGGTTTATATAATAGGTCCATCGGTATTATTTAGGGATATATGCTTCCTAATATCCTCTAGGGTATCCAAATAACGAGAGCATATAATGACTTACTTCGCATAATCATAACTAAATCCGAGGGGCAATAATTTAATACCATGATTCTTAAAATCACCAATATCCAACTTATGACCTTAGCAACATTAGTCATCTAATGCATAATTCAATACCTTACACTTCTATTTCGACCTAACATTTAGGTGTAGTCTTCTGAACACGAGTTCTAGTTACGTGAATTCCTCGATTCTAGCATCTTTATATCTTGTTATATTATAAAATCATCAACCTTGTTAAATTCGGTCTCTAGAGTTGCCTACATGTTTTGAGGTTATCCATTGTTAAGTCACTCAAATACACTATCCATGTCTCAACAATCTAACCCCTAAAAGTAACTATCGTCAACTTCCACGAATTTATCTTTTAATTTCTAGGTCATGATCTCAACACTTAGTGAACTTGAAACTCGCTAGTATATACCATATCAGATTCATCAATGCTTAATTCCAATCAACTAAGGATTCAATCGTACGAGTATATTGCTAACTTCTTAGATAGTCTATCAAGCCAATTTCAAGATGTGAGAAATGGATTCAAAGAAACCTCTAAGTCAACTTCTACTATCAGCACATGAGAATATATACTACTCTATATATTTAATAGTATGTTCTTATATCTTAAGCGAAGTTGTATGTCATTAAACTTTATACTTGAACCATAATTAGAAAAACGGTTTAACGGAATCAATAACTTCATAGCTATAAAATTGAGAACTTAATCACAGGTATAGGTATTCCAAAAATAAGGAGATAACTTTACCTCAACAATTATACCCGTGCTACGCATTTTATACATATTCATATCCAATAATACATACTATCCATCGAGTACTTGTGAAGATGCCAGAATTCTCTAACCGAGACTTTTTGTTCTTCCTGCATGAATTCACTTCCCTGAAAGTTCTAATCCTAACTATCTATGTGTATAAACAGTCATTCATGGTTATATAACATGCACATGTATGAAGGAAGGAGTATAAAAGCATGCATGCATTATTGAGGACGTGTCGGTGTGCATGATACATAATACATATAGTCCACAAAGGCACATAATATTCAATGCTCAAGCAATTAAAGCACACTAGCACACATTAACACATATAAACACGACATCATAATTACCTTAGGGCTTCTACCCATGGTCCGAGAGTTGAACCTGACTAACACCTAGTTACTAAACTAGGCTCTGATACCATTCTAATATAAGGTGTCACGCCCCAACCCAGCCTATAAAGGTTAGACTAGGGTGTGATCTAAACATTCAAGTCACGTCTCGTACTTAACCGCTCATTAAGATTTAACACGTAACATTTTGGCCTAAACTCCAAAATTTTTCAGTAAACCGGCAGTATAACGACTGTAATTGGGCTCTTTGGTTTGACCTAATTCTCTAAACGCCTCAATTATTCCAATCATTAATCCAATTTCATTAAGAACTCCTATTTGTCACCAACCGATTTGCCTACTAGTTTATCTTGAAAATCTCGTTTGGTTAATAAGCGTAACATGATAACTATGTCCCGTTTATTTGTCAATTTCCTATCATGCAAGTACTTATTATCCTTTAGTTTGCAAATGAGCACCTAAGTGAAATTAGATAGAATTAACTTAGTTGATTGTTCATCTAGTGGTTTGAATGCCTACGATAACTACTAATTAAGAAAACGAAAGCAAACAACCAAATAAAAGTTCGTCTGGTTATAGGTAGTACAATCCCAGAATTAGACCCAAATTACAACAGGGTCATTTACATCAATAAAATGAATAGTTTGCAATCAAACACAACATCCATATAGCAACCACTTTCAGGCAAAGCACAAAAGCACGTAGGGACAGGCAATCACTCCAAGGAATCATCGTTAGGCACATCGTCCTCGGGTACCTGTTCTTGATCTTCTTCACCTGAGATGATAAAAGAGGGTGAGTCCTTATGAACTCAGCGAGGGGGAACGAGAAATACGTTTTGAAACTCATTTTTCAGTTCAATTTATGAAAACTCTTTTTGAAAACATGTCACGTATTACAAATAATAAGGTACGCAAATATATGAAGCAAATCGAGTAACAGATACATTTACCAATCATTTCAAGGATACGGTGAGCAGTTGCTCTCAATTTCAATTTCGATACAATTGTTGTGGCCGACTTCAATAATCCACTTATCGCTCCCAATTGGGTGTACTCCGGATGTACCCCGAAACCTACGACCCAACTCTCCGAGGGTGAAATGCCAAGCGAGAGAGGGAATTGGACCATGGTAGTCACGGTAACACCGGCAAGCCCGATGCTGCCCGGCGTGCGTGAAATACTATCATGCCACACTGAAAGGTTGCAACCTCATATGCAATGCACATTTATAACATTTAACATATCACATTAGGAGGACAACAAAGTAGGTCGCCTCCGAGCAGTTATAAGATCGCACATTGTCAAGTAATCAAACGAGGCACGATAAGACAAGTAATTTCACTTGAAAGGCATATAGAGCCAAATGAACATTAAACGGGCAGCCATGTAACACATGCAAGTCAAGCCATATAACTCATTTTGAAGTCCACGTAATCAAGTGATACGATTATTCAACATGCAACAACATCTACGTGGGTTCGGATGCAAGAAAAGCCTATTTGTCAACATGCAATGATCAAAATTACATTTAAGTTTATAAGGGCAAATACGGGCAGCTTACTAAACATATAATTCCACACAATATCCGAATGATAAACACTTAGCAAAACTACCTAGTCGTTAGAGTTTCCATTTTGTGCATATTCATGCAATTTGAGCCTCAAACCAACTCAAAGTCAATCTCAAGCCATGCATCATATAATTCAACATCCTCAAGTACTCAAAAAAGTCCACACAACATCTCAACACCACAATTCCAAGCAATTAACAACACAAGAGAGGTTACAATAATTTTTCCAAGCATATAGCTAAGTGAAACCTTTACTGCAATAGGATGTATTCTCAGAATCAATAGGATAATCAAACAATCTCCAAATCCAGTGAATAAGATGTCAAATTAAAGCTTAAGAAGTTAACTAAAATCAGAAACAAAACTTGCATCAATTGGAGTTCGGGATCATTAGATATAGCCGAAACAGTGGAATAGCACAAAACTGTCCAGATTTGCACACTTTTCAGTAATTGACGTTTTTGAAGTCCTTAGGGTCAGTTTTAGCCTTAGTCCATTTCTGACAAACTTGTCCAGAACTGAAAACTCTAGCAGCACACCAAATTTCATGCATTTTGGACATCATTTACTAAGTTAAATATGGTTCGTTCCACAAGGTCAGTGCATCTGCCAAAACCTGCTTTATTTTTCCAGATTTCCAGATTTGGACACATTTTAAAGATTTGTCATTTTGAGGACCTTAGAGTCAAAATTAGCTTCGGCCTATTTATGGGAAAAATGTTCAAAACTGTCCAAACTAGTCACCTACCAATTTACAAGAATTTTCAACATAATTTGCCTAGCTAAAATTACCTCGAAACAAACTGGTCAGAGAGCTGTCAACAATCCGACTTCACCTATCATCACTTTCAAGCCAAAATCTTGCCATGCATGGTTGTTTAAGCTTATGAACGAACATATAACTCAAGTACAGAAGCAAATACACACATTTATGAGCATGCATGTGGATTTTTGAAGAGTTTTCAAAAGGTTTTAGCCCTAACCTTAGCAATCAACCCAAAAGATGCACAAAAACTTGTTGAAGCTCAAAACTTCTTCTTCTTCTTCTTAGCCGAGATTCCAACTTGGTTTTCTCTATTTTCCTAGCTTAGTGACCAAGCTCTTAGTACATGCATGAGGTTAGAACAAGAAGAAAAGAAATGGAAGCTTAAAAACTCACCAAGGCCGAAAATGGTGACTCAAAATGCTTGCATGTGTGTTTCTTGCATCCTAGCTTGCTTGGGTGAGTTTCTTTGCTTGTTGTTTGTCTTGATGCACCATAGGATGATGAAGATGAGCTAAGGGATGAAGAAACTCAGCACAAATCCGAGATGGAGAGAGAGAATGAGAGGGAGAGAGAGAAGGTTGAGGAAGAAAGAAGAAATGATAAAAAAAAAAAAATGAATGCCTTTGCAATCTTCAAGCATGTGGTCGGCCTTGGGCCATTAAAATCTGATTTTTGTGTCTTCAATGTGTGATTTTAAAATGTTTAGCATGGACAAAGGTGGTTTGGTTGAGCAAGGTAGAGGATTTAGGTGGTTTTGAGAATTTTTTTTATGTATTGTGCTAAGTGTTTGTCATAGTTTGTCTAGGACTAATTTTTTTTATGAATTTGTGTCATTAGAATTGTCATAGGAATGTTGGGAAATTAGGGAATCTAGGTAGAATAAAATATAGGAATGTTTGTTGATGAGTTGAATTATGAATAGAATAATAGATAGTGGAAAATGTAGGAATAGTTTAGTATTATTTTATTGTTAGTGGAGTTTGTAGAGAATTTGAATTAGGAATATAATATTGGTTAGTGGATTGTGTAGGATTATTTTAGTGTCTAGTGCTTTGTGTAGGATTCTTTCTTGATTAACATGGTGGCACAGATTCCTAGGTCTAGGGCACGAATTACGAGGTAGACACGAACTACGAGGTAAGACACGAACTTCAAGACTAATGCACGTAATCCTAGCAAAATGCACATAAACCAATGCAAGACATGTAATTCAAAGCAATGCACGTAAATCAAGGCACGACTCTATATCTAAGTTAAGGTACACAATTCAAGGTTAGGGCACGTATATCTAGGTATCGCACTTAAATCGAAGTCAAGGCACGTAAGACAAGGCGTCCACGAAAACCAAGACAGGGCATATAATCCAAGGTCGGTCATACAGTTCTGGGTCTAAGGAACGCAAATCGAGGTAAGGCACGTTATTCGGGGTCGCACCTCACAACAACCTGACTCGCGGGACATCAGAGGGCCCTACAACGTGTCGATATAACGTCTTACGAGGATGCTGCTTTGTTGAAGCGGATGGGTTGTCGTTAAGCCCATTGGGCCTTTTGAATGGGCCATCTCTCTAGGCTGGGACTGTGAACCGTTAACACATATAGGAATTGTGCCCTCAATATGACGTGTGCAATCATACCAGCACTAATGCACCGGATCCCATCAGAACTCTGAAGTTAAGCGTGCTTGGGCGAGAGTAGTACTAGGATGGGTGACCCCCTGGGAAGTCCTTGTGTTGCACCCCTTTTTCAATTTTTTTTTGCCTTGGTTAGTGTTGCCAAGATACTTTATCCACCAAATCTCTATTACTGAATCCCACGGAACATTGGGCAAGACAACTTCACTTCACGTAGAGGCTGGGCCCGCAAACCGAGGGCGTAGGGTTTGTGACCAGGTCTCCGTCGCTCCGGTGCCCATAACTTTTGATCCGTAAGGAGTAACGCAGCGCACAACATACCGTTCCAAAGCTCTCTGAGAGCTCTACGACGGGGGTAGCCAGCTTGCTCGATGTGCCCGTTTTTGGAGCCCAAAATCAAACGTTTTCATCTGTTTCAGGCCACTTTTCTTCTTTTGCTTTGTTTTTCCGTCCCTGATCATACGTCGTGAACTGTTAAAAGGACGACAACCTGACTCGCAGGACATCAGAGGGCCCTACAACGTGTCGATATAACGTCTTGCGAGGATGCTGCGCTGTTGTAGTGGACGGGTTGTCTTTAAGCCCATTGGGCCTTTTGAATGGGCTATCTCTCTAGGCTGGGACTGTGAACCGTTAACACATATAGGAATTGTGCCCTCAACATGACGGGTGCGATCATACCAGCACTAATGCACCGGATCCCATCAGAACTCTGAAGTTAAGCGTGCTTGGGCGAGAGTAGTACTAGGATGGGTGACCCCCTGGGAAGTCCTCGTGTTGCACCCCATTTTCAATTTTTTTTGCCCTGGTTAGGGTTGCAAAGATACTTTATCCACCAAATCTTTATTACTGAATCCCACGGAACATTAGGCAAGACAACTTCGCTTCACGTAGAGGCTGGGCCCGCAAACCGAGGACGTAGGGTTTGTGACCAGGTCTCCGTCGCTCCGGTGCCCATAACTTTTGATCCGTAAGGAGTTACGCGGCGCACAGCATACCGTTGCAAGGCTCTCTGAGAGCTCTACGACGGGGACAACAAGCTTGCTTGCTATGCCCATTTTTGGAGCCCATAATCGAACGTTTTCATTAGTTTTAGGCCACTTTTCCTCTTTTGCTCTGTTTTTTCGTCCCGGATCGTACGTCGTGAACTGTTAAAACGATGACAACCTGACTCGCGGGACATCAGAGGGCCCTAAAACGTGTCGATATCACGTCTTGCGAGGATGCTGCGTTGTTGAAGCGGATGGGTTGTCGTTAAGCCCATTGGGCCATTCGAATGGGCCATCTCTCTAGGCTGGGACTGTGAACCGTTAACACATATAGGAATTGTGCCCTCAACATGACGGGTGCGATCATACCAGCACTAATGCACCGGATCCCATCAGAACTACGAAGTTGAGCGTGCTTGGGCGAGAGTAGTACTAGGATGGGTAACCCCTTGGGAAGTCCTCGTGTTGTACCCCCTTTTCAATTTTTTTTGCTCAATACTTTATCCACCAAATCTCTATTACTGAATCCCACAGAACATTGGGCAAGACAACTTCGCTTCACGTAGAGGCTGGGCCCGCAAACCGAGGGCGTAGGGTTTGCGACCAGGTCTCCGTCGCTCCGGTACCTATAACTTTTGATCCGTAAGGAGTTACGCAGCGCACAGCATACCGTTGCAAAGCTCTCTGAGAGCTCTACGACGGGGACAGCAAGCATGCTTGCTGTGCCCCTTTTTGGAGCCCAAAATCGAATGTTTTCATTGGTTTCAGGCCACTTTTCCTCTTTTGCTCTGTTTTTCTGTCCCGGATCGTACGTCGTGAACTGTTAAAACGACGACAACCTGACTCGCGGGACATCAGAGGGACCTACAACGTGTCGATATCACGTCTTGCGAGGATGCTGTGTTGTTGAAGCGGATGGGTTGTCGTTAAGCCCATTGGGCCTTTTGAATGGGCCATCTCTTTAGGCTGAGACTGTGAACAGTTAACACATATAGGAATTGTACCTCAACATGACAGGTGCGATCATACTAGCACTAATGCACCGGATCCAATCAAAACTCCGAAGTTAAGCGTGCTTGGGAGAGAGTAGCACTAGGATGGGTGACCTCCTGGGAAGTCCTCGTGTTGCACCCCCTTTTCAATTTTTTTTGCCCTGGTTACGGTTGTCAAGATACTTTATCCACCAAATCTCTATTACTGAATCCCACGGAACATTGGGCAAGACAACTTCGTTTCACGTAGAGGCTGGGCCCGCAAACCGAGTGCGTAGGGTTTGTGACTAGGTCTCCGTCGCTCCGGTGCCCATAACTTTTGATCCGTAATTGTTACGTGGCGCACAGGAAACCATTGCAAAGCTCTCTGAGAGCTCTACGACGGGGGCAGCTAGCATGCTCGCTGTGCCCATTTTTGGAGCCCAAAATCGAACGTTTTCATCAGTTTCAGGCCACTTTTCTTCTTTTGCTCTGTTTTTCGGTCCCGAATCGTACGTCGTGAACTGTTAAAAGGACGACAACCTGACTTGCGGGACATCAGAGGGCCCTACAACGTGTCGATATCACATCTTGCTATCATGCTGCATTGTTGAAGCGGATGTGTTGTCGTTAAGCCCATTGGTATGAGGCCCGACCTCGATTTGCTTGCGAAACCTAGCTTCGTGTGCCCTAACCTAGATTTGTATGCCATGACCTAGGTTTAAGAAATGAGTTCATTTTATGTGCCATGCATTGAATTACGTGCATTCATTTATGATTGCGTGCATTTACTTGAAAAACGTGCGTTCGTCTCGTAGTTCGTGTCCTACCTCGTAGTGCGTGCCCTAGACCTAGGTAATCGTGCCTTCACACTAATCAAAAAAGCATCTTTCACGAAGCACTAGACTATTAAACAATCCTACAAAATCCACTATCAATATAATAATCCTAATTCAACTCACTAGAAGACGAAATAGCACCAAACACTAAACATTCTTTATTCTTTATTCCTTATTCTTTTTGCATTTTCAAGACACAATTAGATAATGATCAAAAGTTGACAAAATTCAGCAATTCTAGTAGCCTTGGCCGACCACTAGGTAGAGTTTTGCATGCATGTTTAATTCAAATTCATTCCTAGACACATTATGACATTCTATGACACAAAAGGCATTAAAAATTGCTCAAAAATCCTACCACTTGCACACTATTTTCGGCCACATCATCCTTGCCCATCCTAGGAAATTCAAAATAGCACATTGAAGACACAAAATGCTGAATTTGGCTGCCCAAGGCCGACATGCTCCTCAAAAAAATTGCAAGGCCTTCATTTGTTGTCATTTCTTCATTCTCTTTCATTCTTCTTTCACTTCCCTCTCATTTCTCTCTCTCCCTCGGCCCTAGATGCACATTACTACCTCCATAGCTTCTCTTCCTCACATCATAGTTAATCAAGTCAAGCAACCATCAAGAAAGTCGAAGCAAGCTAGCTAGAGTTCAAAAATTCTCATGCATGTGCCTTGAAGACTTCTAATTGGCCTAGGTGAGCTTCTTGACATCCATTTGTTTTCTTCATGTTTTAACCTCATGCATGTGCTAAGAGATTGATCACTAAGCTAGGAAAAATAAAGAAAAGCTAGTTGGGTTGTCGCCTAAGCAAGGAGAGGGAGAAGGTTGTGCTTCAACAAAGGTTTTTGAGCAACTTGAGGTTGATTGCTAAGGTGAGTGTTAAAACCTTTTGAAAACTCTTCAAAATTTCACATGCATGCTCATAAATGTGTGTATTTGCTTCTGTAATTGAGATATATGGTCGTTCATAAGCTTAAACAACCATGCATGGCAAGATCTTGGCTTGAAAATGATGCTAGGTGAAGTCGAAATTGTTGACAGCTCTCTGACCAGTCTGTTCGAGGTAAGTTTAGCTAGGTAAATGATGTTGAAAATGCTTGAAAATTTGTAGATGACTAGTTTGGACAGTTTTGAACATTTTTCCCAGAAATAGGCCGAAGCAAATTTTGACTCTAAGATCCTCAAAATGGCAAATCTTTAAAATGTGACCAAATCTGGAATTCTGGAGAAATGAAGCAGGTTTTGGCAGATGCACTGACCTTGTGGAACGAACCATATTTGACTTAGTAAATGTTGTCCAAAATGCATGACATTTGGTGTGCTGCTATATTTTTCTGTTCTGTAAAATTTTGTCAGAAATGGACCAAAGCTAAAACTGACTCTAAGGACCTCAAAAACGTCAATATCTGAAAAGTGTGCAAATCTGGACAGTTTTGTGCTACCTCACTGTTTCGGCTATAACTAATGATTCTGAACTCCAATTGATGCAAGGTTTGTTTCTAATTTTAGTTAACTTCTTAAGATTTAATTTGACATCTTATTCACTGAATTTGGAGATTGTTTGTTTATCCTATTGATTGTGGGAAAACAGCCTATTGCAGTACAGGTTTCATTTAGCTACATGCTTGGAAAACTGTTGTAACTTCTCTTGTGGTTCTAATTGTGTGGAAATGTGGTGTTGGCATGTTATGTGGACTGTTTTGAGTACTTGAAGATGCTTGAATTGAATGATGCATGACTTGAGAATGATTTTGAGTTGACTTAGGGTTTTAATCACACAATTAAGCATGAAACGGAAACCCTAATGACTAGGTAGTCTTACTGAGTGTTGATCATTTGGATATTGTGTGGACATTATATGCTTAGTGGGCTGCCCGTAATTGTCTTATAACCTTAAATGGGATTTTGACCATTGCATGTTGACAAATAAGCTTTCCTTGCATCTGAACCCATGTTGATATCATTGCATGTTGAATAATCTTATCACTTGATCACGTGGACTTCTTAATGAGTTATATGGCCTGTTTTACATGTGTTACATGGCTGCCCATTTAATTTTCATATAACTCTATATGCCTTTCAAGTAAAATTTCCTGTCTTATCGTGCCCTGCTTATTTATCTGTCAATGTGCAATCTTATGACTATCCGGAGGCAACATACTTTGTTGTCCTCCTACTGTGATATATTACCTGTCATGAATGTGCATTGCATACAAGGTTGCAACCTTTCCTGTTGGCATGGTAGCGATCACGCACACCGGGCGGCATCGGGCTTGCCGGTGCACCCGTGACTACCATGGTCCCATTCCCTCTCTCGCTTGGGGGCTAGACTTCCTCGGAGAGTTGGGTCATAGGATTTCGGGGTACATCCGGAGTACACCCACCTGGCGTGTTTGGGGGATGATTTGAAGTCGGCCGCAACAACTGATCCTGGAACTGATCTGAGAGCAAAAGCTCACTGTATCCTTTTTAATATGTGTATAAGTACTCTCGCTTGGTTCCTAGAGAACCTCGGGGAGGAAAGACCGGTATTGCTGTTTCTGTACTTATATTTCTGTTATATTAATGTTTGAAAAAGGGGATTTTCATAAGTTTAACCGGAAAATGAGTTTCAAAACTTATTTCTCGTTCCCCCTCGCTGAGTTCATAAGGACTCACCCTCTTTTATCATCTCAGGTGAAGAAGAACAGGTACAGGAACCCGAGGACAATGTGCCTAATGATGAACCCCTGGAGTGATTACTTGTCTTGTTTGCTTTGCTTGATTATGGCTGCTTGTGATCATTGTTGTAACGCCCCGATCCCTCACGAGACCGGAGGCTCTAATAACCATGCTATTCTCAACCCAATACCAAACCCGGTCACAAAATTTTAGGGGAAAAACGGACAGAGTTTCCCCTGTACTATGGACATTCTGAAAACCTGTAAATTCTCAAATAAGGTAACTACAAGGTAAACAAACTTTTCATAGCTAAATATTTAAAGATTCACGGCCATCCGAGCCTTGAAGCAAACAACAGTTCCAAAACCACACAAGCATGCAAGTAACTTGTTTATAATATAGTCTAATAACCATGCCATTCTAGGATAACATTAAAACATACTTAGAGATAAAACATTCTACACTAAGCCATTCACTCCCAAGCATGCAAAGCAACTAGAAATAGAAATATAAGTTATTACAAGCCATAGAATTACCACTGCTACTACATTATCAGACTTCCAGCTTACATATTACTCAAATACATACATGAGCTTTAAGGCCCCAAAATAGATTATACATAGGACAACAAATTCTTCACATATCAACCAGAAAGCACATCCACCTCAGACAAATATCACACAGCAGCTAAGGCAACTCCACCAACTGTGCCACCTGAAACATGTTAGCGAGGTATGAGCAACCACTGTTGCCCAGTGAGGGATATAGTCCCGGGGCGTGCAATGCAACAGATAATACAGTTATACAACAATAACACTTAGACAATTTAAGAAGCAATGATAACATAAGTAACCACACATTTAAAAGGATACATTTCACACAATCCCCTATACACCAATCTTCACTGGTCTTCATTCACGATCCACGAACCACGAGCACGATCACGATAAGCCGGCATAACCCCAAACACTCCAGTGGGTGTACTCCGGATGTACCCCGATAATCCTACGACCCAACATCCCCTGGCAATCTCCGGACCAGGCGAATGAGGGACTAGGGTACGGAGTTTGAATATCCACCGGCAAGCCCTCTACCGCCCAGCCGATATTCAACACATCCGCCCCTGACACTATGGTTGCGCAACCACGATGCAATGCACTTAATGATGGCAAGTTAATAGCAATAATATAAGCATTAACACATATGAGGATCAACAAAGTAGGTTGACCTCGAGGCAATTAGCATAGAAGCAATTATAGAAGCTAATAAGTAGTTTACAAAGGAACATATACAAAATAAGCATAGAATCATACCAAAAGCTCCAAATCAATTTAAAATCACATATAAACACTCAAGAAGTCATACCATGGGTTTAGAAGTGTGAGACAACCGAAATAGCACATAAACCCATTTGTTTTTCAAACTATTTCTCTTCCAAACCAAGGTTAATGATTCCATTTTCAAGGGAAACTCTCCCAACCTTCTAACTAACCCTCAAGGTACCCTCTCAACCCTCTAACTCATTCAAATGGCTGCGATTTCCCCGAAAGCCCCAAATTCCCTCTTATGGCTTTAAACTACACATACATTGTCCGGGCTTCAAACAAGGGATATCAAGGCTTCTATAGCACCTAGGTAGCTTAAGGATACTAGAATTGAAGCCCGAATCCACCCGGATTCGCATGAACCCTGAAACCCCTTTGTTAAAGTCGGCTATTTCACGTTTTATGCGATTCTAGAGCAATTCAAGTGCACGGGGCTATTAGACTACCTTCATTACCACCTAAGGCATCTATTAAGAGTGTTAAATCAAGCTAATATGTGCAATTACACAAAACCCTGGAAAAATGTCACTATTCACCTCATAAATTCAAATGACGATTCCAACCGTTTAAAATGCGAACTAATAGCTCAAATGTGTTCTCTAGCACTTATATACAAGGTATAATAGCATAGATAAGCTTTGCAATAGCATTTGATAACATTTTCAACAAATCAAGAAAAATGTAACATTTTAGATATGCATAAAAAGTCATGAAAACCCTCACCAATTGCGCGTAGGAACTCTCGGGAGGCTAGCAAACACCCTAAACTACTTGCTCCTAGCTTGGCTTGGCTTGGCTTGAAGATTTGATGAGCAAAATCCTCTCATTCTCCTCCTACACTATTCTCGGATTTGCTACAGTGATTTTTCAGCATTTTTTTTGTTTTGTTCTTTGCTAGTTATGAGCTAAGGTGGGTAATATAGGGTGCATAGTTGGGTGGGGTCAAGTTTGGGTATTTAAAAGGTCACTTATAATGCGCGTAGTAAGCTTAAAACGAGCCTAAAGTGAATCATGTGTGCTAGTTAATTAAAACTCTAAGTTAGTTACGTAACACTATTCATTGAACTACTAAAATCATTTTCTAAACGAGCGCTCCTATCGCTTCTAGTTCAATTGCACATTTTTCTCACTCATTTAACAATTAATATGATTTAATAAAAATGTTAATTCACTAATAGAATGTAGTTTGAAAACGGAGTGAATAGTAGCTACAGAAGTCAGTTAGTAAAGTACAGAAGTAAATGCGCAAGCAAGGGATGCAACAGTAATTGAATGCATGGCTAAATCTCGGGCGTCACAATTGTGTTACTTGAAGACTATTTCCTTTATGTTGCTCGAATGTTGTGATGTGAAAGACCCTCGTTGTAGTTTGGGGTCTAATTTTGGTTTGTACTTATATTAAGTAGACTGATACTAGACATGACACTACTATGATCGTTTTGCTTTTATTACCGCTAGTATCTATCTTAGGTTATGACGTTTTAGTTAAGAACTAAGTAAATGAACTTATCCAATCTTAACAGGTATTTGCTATTGAGCTAAGATCAACAGGTATATTTGTAACGAGGATAAATAATCAAACGAGACATAGTATCATGCTAGGTTATAAATCAAACGGGACGTCAAAATAACCAATAGGCAATACAATTGATGGTAAACTAGTAATCTTAGTTGGAAATGAATTTGAGATGGTAAATTTTGAGGCGTTTAGAGAATTAGGTTAAACCAAAGAGCCAATTACAGCCGTTATGCTGCCGGTTTTTCGGAAAAACTTTGGAGTTTAGACTAAATCATTAGGTGTTAATCTTCATAAACAGCTAAGTACGTGATATTACTTGAATGCTATTTCACACCCTAGTCTAACCTTATAGGCCGGGTTGGGGCATGACAATTGGGCCTTTTGAATGGGCCATCTCTCTAGGCTAGGACTGTGATTAGTTAACACAAAAAGGAATTGTACCCTCAACACGACGGGTGCGATCATACCAGCACTAATGCACCGGATCACATCAGAACTCCGAAGTTAAGCGTGCTTGGGCGAGAGTAGTACTAGGATGGGTGACCCCCTGGGAAGTCCTCGTGTTGCACCCCCTTTTCAATTTTTTTTGCCCTGGTTAGGGTTGCCAAGATACTTTATCCACCAAATCTCTATTACTGAATCCCACGGAACATTGGGCAAGACAACTTCGTTTCACATAGAGGATGGGCCCGCAAACCGAGGGCGTAGGGTTTGTGACCAGGTCTCCGTCGCTCCGTTGCCCATAACTTTTGATCCGTAAGGAGTTACGCGGTGCACAGCAGACTGTTGCAAAGCTCTCTAAGAGCTCTACGACGGGGGCAGCCAGCTTGCTCACTATGCCCGTTTTTGGAGCACAAAATTGAACGTTTTCATTAGTTTCAGGCCACTTTTCTTCTTTTGCTCTATTTTTTCGTCCCAGATCGTACGTCGTGAACAGTTAAAAGGACGACAACCTGACTCGCAGGACATCAGAGGGCCCTACAACGTGTCGATATCACGTCTTGCAAGCATGCTGCGTTGTTGAACCGGATGGGTTGTCGTTAAACCCATTGGGCCTTTTGAATGGGCCATCTCTCTAGGCTGGGACTGTGAACCGTTAACACATAAAGTAATTGTGCCCTCAACATGACAGGTGCGATCATACCAGCACTAATACACCGGATCCCATCAGAACTCCGAAGTTAAGCGTGCTTGGGCGAGAGTAGTACTAGGATGGGTGACCCCCTGGGAAGTCCTCGTGTTGCACCCCCATTTCAATTTTTTTTGCCCTGGTTAGGGTTGCCAAGATACTTTGTCCATCAAATCTCTATTACTGAATCCCACGGAACATTGGGCAAGACAACTTCGCTTCACGTAGAGGCTGGGCCAGCAAACCGAGGGCGTAGGGTTTTTGACCAGGTCTCCGTCGCTCCGGTGCCCATAACTTTTGATCCGTAAGGAGTTACGCGGTGCACAGCAGACCGCTGCAAAGCTCTCTGAGAGCTCTACGACGGGGGCAACCAGCTTGCTCGATGTGCCCATTTTTGGAGCCCAAAATCGAACGTTTTCATCAGTTTCAGGCCACTTTTCTTCTTTTGCTCTGTTTTTCCGTCCCGGATCGTACGTCGTGAACTATTAAAAGGACGACAACCTGACTCGCGGGACATCAGAGGGCCCTACAACGTGTTGATATCACGTCTTGCGAGGATGCTGCGTTGTTCAAGCGGATGGGTTGTTGTTAAGCCCCTTGGGCCTTTTGAATGGGCCATCTCTCTAGACTGGGACTGCGAACCGTTAACACATAAATGAATTGTGCCCTCAACATGACGGGTGCGATCATACCAGCACTAATGCACCGGATCCCATCAGAACTCCGAAGTTAAGCGTGCTTGGGCGAGAGTAGTACTAGGATGGGTGACCCCCTAGGAACTTCTCGTGTTGCACCCCCTTTTCAATTTTTTTTGCCCTGGTTAGGGTTGCCAAGATACTTTATCCACCAAATCTCTATTACTGAATCCCACGGAACATTGGGCAAGACAACTTCGCTACACGTAGAGGCTGGGCCAGGAAACCGAAGGCATAGGGTTTATGACCAGGTCTCCGTCGCTCCAGTGCCCATAACTTTTGATCCGTAAGGAGTTACGCGGCGCACAGCAGACCGTTGCAAAGCACATTGAGAGCTCTACGACAGGGGCAGCTAGCTTGCTCGCTGTGCCCGTTTTTGCAGCCCAAAATCGAACGTTTTCATCAGTTTCAGGCCACTTTTCTTCTTTTGCTCTATTTTTCCGTCCCGGATCATACGTCGTGAACTGTTAAAAGGACGACAACCTGAATCGCGGGACATCAGAGGGCCCTACAACGTGTTGATATCACATCTTGCGAGGATGCTGCGTTGTTCAAGCGGATGGGTTGTCGTTAAGCCCATTGGGCCTTTTGAGTGGGCCATCTCTCTAGGTTGGGACTGTGAACCGTTAAAACATAAATGAATTGTGCCCTCAACATGACGGGTGCGATCATACCAGCACTAATGCACCGGATCCCGTCAGAACTCCGAAGTTAAGCATGCTTGGGTGAGAGTAGTACTAGGATGGGTGACCCTCTGGGAAGTCCTCGTGTTGTACCCCCTTTTCAATTTTTTTTGCCTTGGTTAGGGTTGCCAAGATACTTTATCCACCAAATCTCTATTCCTGAATCCCACGGAACATTGGGCAAGACAACTTCGTTTCACGTAGAGGCTGGGCCAGTAAACCGAGGGCGTAGGGTTTTTGACCAGGTCTTCGTCGCTCCGGTGCCCATAACTTTTGATCCGTAAGGAGTTACACGGCGCACAGCATACCGTTGCAAAGCTCTCTAAGAGCTCTACAACGGGAGCAGCCAGCTTGCTCACTCTGCCCATTTTTGGAGCCCAAAATCGAACGTTTTCATCAGTTTCAGGCTACTTTTCTTCTTTTGCTCTGTTTTTTCATCCCGTAACGTACGTCGTGAACTATTAAAACGACAACAACCTGACTTGCCGGACATTAGAGGGCCCTACAACGTGTCGATATCACGTCTGGTGAGGATGCTGCGTTGTTGAAGCGGATGGGTTGTCGTTAAGCCCATTGGGCCTTCTGAATGGGACATCTCTCTAGGCTGGGACTGTGAATAGTTAACAGATAAAGGAATTGTGTCCTCAACATAATGGGTGCGATCATACCAACAGTAATACACCGGATCCCATAAGAACTCCAAAGTTAAGTGTGCTTGGACGAGAGTAGTGCTAGGATGGGTGACCACCTGGGAACTCCTCGTGTTGCACCCCCTTTTCAATTTTTTTTGCCCTGGTTAGGGTTGCAAAGATACTTTATCCACCAAATCCCTATTACAGAATCCCACGGAACATTGGGCAAGAAAACTTCGCTTCACGTAGAGGCTGGGCCCGTAAACCGAGGGCGTAGGGTTTGTGACCAGGTCTCCGTTGCCCCAATGCCCATAACTTTTGATCCGTAAGGAGTTACGCGGCGCACAGCATACCATTGTAAAGCTCTCTGAGAGCTCTACGACGGGAGCAGCTAGCTTGCCGGCTTTGACCATTTTTGGAGCCCAAAATCGAACGTTTTCATCAGTTTCAGACCACTTTTCTTCTTTTGCTCTATTTTTCCATCGCGGATCGTACGTCGTGAACTGTTAAAAGGACGACAACCTGACTCGCGGGACATCAGAGGGCCATACAACATGTCGATATCACGTCTAGCGAGGATGCTGCGTTGTTGAAGTGGATGGGTTGTCGTTAAGCCCATTGGGCCTTTTGAATGGGCCATCTATCTAGGCTGGGACTGTGAACCGTTAACACATATAGGAATTGTGCCCTCAACATGATGGGTGCGATCATACCAGTACTAATGCACCGGATCCCATCAGAACTCCGAAGTTAAGCATGCTTGGGCGAGAGTAGTACAAGGATGGGTGACCCCCTAGGAAGTCCTCGTGTTGCACCCCCTTTTTAGTTTTTTTTGCCCTGGTTAGGGTTGCCAAGATACTTTATCCACCAAATCTCTATTACTGAATCCTACGGAACATTGAGCAAGACAACTTCGTTTCACATTGAGGCTGGGCCAGAAAACCGAGGGCGTAGGGTTTGTGACCAGGTCTCCGTCGCTCCGGTGCCAATAACTTTTGATCCGTAAGGAGTTACACGGCGCACAACATACCGTTGCAAAGCTCTCTGAGAGATCTACGACGGGGACAGCCAACATGCTCGCTGTGCCCATTTTTAGAGCCCAAAATCTAAAGTTTTTCATCAGTTTCGGGCCACTTTTCTTCTTTTGCTCTATTTTTTCGTCCCTGATCGCACGTCGTGAACTGTTAAAAGGACGACAACCTGACTCGCCGGACATTAGAGGGCCCTACAACGTGTCGATATCACGTATGGTGAGGATGCTGCGTTATTGAAGCGGATGGGTTGTCATGAAGCCCATTGGGCCTTTTGAATGGGCCATCTCTCTAGGCTAGGACTGTAAACCGTTAACACATAAAGGAATTGTGCCCTCAACATGACGGGTGCGATCATACCAGCACTAATGCACCGGATCCCATCTGAACTCTAAAGTTAAGCGTGCTTGGGCGAGAGTAGTACTAGGATGGGTGACCCCTTGGGAAGTCCTCGTGTTGCACCCCCTTTTCAATTTTTTTTGCCCTGGTTAGGGTTGCCAAGATACTTTATCCACCAAATCTCTATTACTGAATCCCACGGAACATTGGGCAAGACAACTTCGCTTCACGTAAAGGCTGGGCTCGCAAACCGAGGGCGTAGGGTTTGTGACCAGGTCTCCATCGCTCCAGTTCCCATAACTTTTGTTCCGTAAGGAGTTACGCGGCGCACAGCATATCGTTGTAAAGCTCTCTGAGAGCTCTACGACGGGAGCAACCAGCTTGCTCACTATGCCCCTCTTTGGAGTCCAAAATCGAATGTTTTCATCAGTTTCAGGCCACTTTTCTTCTTTTGCTCTGTTTTTCCGTCCCGGATCGTACGTCGTGAACTGTTAAAAGGACGACAACCTGACTCGCGGGACATCAGAGGGCCCTACAACGTTTTGATATCACGTCTTGCGAGGATGCTGCGTTGTTGAAGCGGATGGGTTGTCGTTAAGCCCATTGGGCCTTTTGAATGGGCCATCTATCTAGGCTTGGACTGTGAACCGTTAACACATATAGGAATTGTGCCCTCAACATGATGAGTGCGATCATACCAGTACTAATGCACCAGATCCAATCAGAACTTCGAAGTTAAGCATGCTTGGGCAAGAGTAGTACAAGGATGGGTGACCCCCTGGGAAGTCCTCGTGTTGCACCCCCTTTTCAATTTTTTTTGCCCTGGTTAGGGTTGCCAATATACTTTATCCACCAAATCTCTATTACTGAATCCCACGGAACATTGGGCATGACAACTTCGTTTCACGTAGAGGCTGGGCCGGCAAACCGAGGGCGTAGGGTTTGTGACCAGGTCTCCGTCGCTCCGGTGCCAATAACTTTTGATCCGTAAGGAGTTACGCGGCGCACAGCATACCGTTGCAAAGCTCTCTGAGAGCTGTACGACGGGGGCAGCCAGCATGCTCGCTTTGCCCATTTTTAGAGCCCAAAATTCAACGTTTTCATCAGTTTCAGGCCATTTTTCTTCATTTGCTCTGTTTTTCCATCCCAGATCGTACGTCGTGAACTGTTAAAAGGACGACAACCTGACTCGCGGGACAATAGAGGGCCCTACAACGTGTCGATATCACATATGGTGAGGATGCTGCGTTGTTGAAGTGGATGGGTTGTCGTTAAGCCCATTGGGCCTTTTGAATAGGCCATCTCTCTAGGCTAGGACTGTAAACCGTTAACACATAAAGGAATTGTGCCCTCAACATGACGGGTGCGATCATACCAGCACTAATGCACCGGATCCCATCTGAACTCCGAAGTTAAGCGTGCTTGGGTGAGAGTAGTACTTGGATGGGTGACCCCTTGGGAATGCCTCATGTTGCACCCCCTTTTCAATTTTTTTTGCCCGGGTTAGGGTTGCCAAGATACTTTATCCACCAAATCTCTATTACTGAATCCCACGGAACATTGGGCAAGACAACTTCACTTCACGTAGAGGATGGGCTTGCAAACCGAGGGCGTAGGGTTTGTGACCAGGTCTCCGTCGCTCCTGTGTCCATAACTTTTGATCCGTAAGGAGTTACACGGCGCACAGCATACCGTTACAAAGCTTTCTGAGAGCTCTACGACGGGGGTAGCCAGCTTGCTCGCTGTGCCCCTTTTTGGAGCCCAAAATCGAACGTTTTCATCAGTTTCAGGCTACTTTTCTTCTTTTGCTCTGTTTTTCTGTCCCGGATCGTACGTCGTGAACTGTTAAAAGGACGACAACCTAATTCGCGGGATATAAGAGGTCCCTACAACATCTCGATATCTCGTCTGGCGAGGATGGTGCGTTGTTGAAGCGGATGGGTTGTCGTTAAGCCCATTGGGCCTTTTGAATGGGCCATCTCTCTAGGCTGGGACTGTGAACAGTTAACACAAAAAGGAATTGTGACCCCAACATGACGGGTGCGTTCATACTTTGATTAATGCACCGGATCCCATCAGAACTCCGAAGTTAAGCGTGCTTGGGCGAGAGTAGTACTAGGATGGGTGACCCCTTGGGAAGTCGTCGTGTTGTACCCCCTTTTCAATTTTTTTTGCCCTGGTTAGGGTTGCCAATATACTTTATCCACCAAATCTCTATTACTGAATCCTACGGAACATTGGGCAAGACAACTTCGCTTCACGTTGAGGCTAGGCCTGCAAACCGAGGGCGCTAGGTTTGTGACCAGGTCTCCGTCGCTCCGGTGCCCATCACTTTTGATCCGTAATGAGTTACGCAGGGCACAGCATACCGTTGCAAAGCTCTCTGAGAGCTCTACAACAGGGGCAGCCAGTTTGCTCGCTGTGCCCATTTTTAAAGCCCAAAATCGAACGTTTTTATCAGTTTCAGGCCACTTTTCTTCTTTTGCTCTGTTTTTCATCCCGGATCGTACGTCGTGAACTGTTAAAAGGACGACAACCTGACTCGTGGTACATCAGAGGGCCTTACAACGTGTCGATATCACGTCTTGCGAGGATGCTGCGTTGTTGAAGCGGATGGGTTGTCATTAAGCCCATTGGGCCTTTTGAATCGGCCATCTCTCTAGGCTAGGACTGTGAACCGTTAACACATATAGGAATTGTGCCCTCAACATGACAGGTGCGATCATTCCAGCACTAATGCACCGGATCCCATCAGAACTCCGACGTTAAGTGTGCTTGGGCGAGAGTAGTACTAGGATGGGTGACCCCTTAGGAAGTTCTCATGTTGCACTCCCTTTTCAATTTTTTTTGCCCTGGTTAGTGCTGCCAAGATACTTTATCCACCAAATCTCCATTACTGAATCCCACGGAACATTGTGCAAGACAACTTCGTTTCACGTAGAGGCTGGGCCCGTAAACCGTGGGCGTAGGGCATGTGACCAGGTCTCCGTTGCTCCGGTGCCCCTAACTTTTGATCCGTAAGGAGTTACGCGGCGCACAACATACCGTTGCAAAGCTCTCTGAGAGCTCTTCGACATGGGCAGCCAGCATGCTCGTTGTGCCGATTTTTGGAGCCCAAAATCGAACGTTTTCATCAGTTTTTGGCCACTTTTCTTCTTTTGCTCTATTTTTCTGTCCTGTATCGTATGTCGTGAACTGTTAAAAGGACGACAACCTGACTCGCCAGACATCAGTGGGCCTTACAACGTGTCGATATCACGTCTTGCGAGGTTGCTGCGTTGTTGAAGCGGATGGGTTGTCGTTAAGCCCATTGGGCCTTTTGAATGGGCCATCTCTCTACGCTGGGACTGTGAACCGCGAACACATATAGGAATTGTGCCCTCAACATGACGGGTGCGATCATACCAGGACTAATGCACCGAATCCAATCAGAACTCCGAAGTTAAGCGTGCTTGGGCGAAAGTAGTACTAGGATGGTTGACCCCCTGGGAAGTCCTCGTGTTGTACCCCCTTTTTAATTTTTTTTGCCCTGGTTAGGGTTGCCAAGATACTTTATCCACCAAATCTCTATTATTGAATCCCATGGAACATTGGGCAAGACAACTTTGTTTCACGTAGAGGCTGGGCCCGCAAACCGAGGGCGTAGGGTTTGTGACTAGGTCTCCGTCGCTCCAATGCCCATAACTTTTGATCCGTAAGGAGTTACGCGGCGCACACCATTCCGTTGCAAAGCTCTCTGAGAACTCTACGACGGGGGCAGCCAGCATGCTCATTGTGCCCATTTTTGGAGCCGAAAATCGAACGTTTTAATCAGTTTCAAGCCACTTTTCTTCTTTTGCTCTGTTTTTCCGTCCCGGATTGTACGTCGTGAACTGTTAAAGGGACGACAACCTGATTCGCGGGACATCAGAGGGCCCTACAACGTGTCGATATCACGTCTTGCAAGCATGCTACGTTGTTGAAGCAGATGGGTTGTCGTTAAGCCCAATGGGCCTTTTGAATGGGCCATCTCTCTAGGCTGGGACTGTGAACCGTTAACACATAAAGGAATTGTGCCCCCAACATGACGGGCGCGATCATACCAGCACTAATGCACCTGATCCCATCAGAACTCCGAAATTAAGCATGCTTGGGCGAGAGTAGTACAAGGATGGGTGACCCCCTGGGAAGTCCTCGTGTTCCACCCGCTTTTCAATTTTTTTTTCCCTGGTTAGGGTTGCCAAGATACTTTATCCACCAAATCTCTATTACTGAATCCCACGGAACATTGGGCAAGACAACTTCGCTTCACGTAGAGGCTGGGTCCGCAAACCGAGTGCGTAGGGTTTGGGACCAGGTCTCCGTCGCTCCGGTGCCCATAACTTTTGATCCGTGAGGAGTTACGCAGCGCACAACATACCGTTGCAAAGTTCTATTAGAGCTCAACGGCGGGGGCAGCCAGCTTGCTCGTTGTGCCCGTTTTCTAAGCCCAAAATCGAACCTTTTGCATAAGTTTCAGGCCACTTTTCTTCTTTTGCTATGTTTTTCACTCCCGGATCGCTCGTCGTGAACTGTTAAAAGGACGACAACCTGACTCGCGGGACATCAGAGAGTCCTACAACGTGTCGATATCACATCTTGCAAGCATGCTGCGTTATTGAAGCGGATGGGTTGTCGTTAAGCCCATTTGGCCTTTTGAATGGGCCATCTGTCGAGGCTGGGACTGTGAACCGTTAACACATAAAGGAATTGTGCCCCCAACATGACGGGCGCGATCATACCAGCACTAATGCACCTGATCCCATCAGAACTCCGAAATTAAGCATGCTTGGGCGAGAGTAGTACTAGGATGGGTGACCCCCTGGGAAGTCCTCGTGTTCCACCCGCTTTTCAATTTTTTTTTCCCTGGTTAGGGTTGCCAAGATACTTTATCCACCAAATCTCTATTACTGAATCCCACGGAACATTGGGCAAGACAACTTCGCTTCACGTAGAGGCTGGGTCCGCAAACCGAGTGCGTAGGGTTTGGGACCAGGTCTCCGTCGCTCCGGTGCCTATAACTTTTGATCCGTGAGGAGTTACGCAGCGCACAGCATACCGTTGCAAAGTTCTATTAGAGCTCAACGGCGGGGGCAGCCAGCTTGCTCGTTGTGCCCGTTTTTTAAGCCCAAAATCGAACCTTTTGCATCAGTTTCAGGCCACTTTTCTTCTTTTGCTATGTTTTTCACTCCCGGATCGCTCGTCGTGAACTGTTAAAAGGACGACAACCTGACTCGCGGGACATCAGAGAGTCCTACAACGTGTCGATATCACATCTTGCAAGCATGCTGCGTTATTGAAGCGGATGGGTTGTCGTTAAGCCCATTTGGCCTTTTGAATGGGCCATCTGTCGAGGCTGGGACTGTGAACCGTTAACACATAAAGGAATTGCGCCCTCAACATGACGGGTACGATCATACCCGCACTAATGCACCGGATCCCATCAGAACTCCGAAGTTAAGCGTACTTGGGCGAGAGTAGTACTAGGATGTGTGATCCCCGGGGAAGTCCTCGTGTTGCACCCCCTTTTCAATTTTTTTGCCCTGATTAGGGGTGCTAAGATACTTTATCCACCAAATCTCTATTACTAAATCCCGCGGAACATTGGGCAAGACAAATTCACTTCACGTAGAGGCTGGGCCCACAAACCGAGGCCGTAGGGTTTGTGACCACGTCTCTGTCGCTCCGGTGCCCATAACTTTTGATCCGTAATGAGTTACGCGGAGCACAGCATACCGTTGCAAAGCTCTCTGAGAGCTCTACGACAGGGGCAGCCAACTTGCTCTCTATGCCCATTTTTGGAGCCCAAAATCGAACGTTTTCATCAGTTTCAACCCACTTTTCTTCTTTTGCTCTATTTTTCGGTCGCGGTTCGTATGTCGTGAACTGTTAAAAGGACGACAACCTGACTCATTGGACATTAGAGGGCCCTACAACGTGTCGATATCATGTCTTGCGAGGATGCAACGTTGTTGAAGCGGATGGGTTGTCGTTAAGCCCATTGGGCCTTCTGAATGGGCCATCTCTCTAGGCTGGGACTGTGAACCGTTAAGACATATCGGAATTGTGCCCTCAACATGATGGGTGCGATCATACCAGCACTAATGCACTGGATCCAATCAGAACTCCGAAGTTAACCGTGGTTGGGCGAGAGTTGTACTAGGATGGGTGACCCCCTGGGAAGTCCTCGTGTTGCACCCCCTTTTTAATTTTTTTTGCCCTGGTTAGGGTTGCCAAGATACTTTATCCACCAAATCTCTATTACTGAATCCCACGGAACATTTGGCAAGACAACTTCGTTTCACGTAGAGGTTGGGCCTGCAAACCGAGGGCGTAGGGTTTGTGACCAGGTCTCCGTCGCTCCGATGCACATAACTTTTGATCTGTGAGGAGTTACGCAGCACACAACATACCGTTGCAAAGTTCTATGAGAGCCCAACGACGGGGGCAGCCAGCTTGCTCGCTATGCCCATTTTTGGAGCCCAAAATCGAACCTTTTGCATCAGTTTCAGGCCACTTTTCTTCTTTTGCTATGTTTTTCACTCCCGGATCGCTCGTCGTGAACTGTTAAAACGACGACAACCTGACTCGCGGGACATCAGAGGGCCCTACAACGTGTCGATATCACGTCTTGCATGCATGCTGCGTTGTTGAAGCGGATGGGTTGTCGTTAAGCCTATTTGGCCTTTGGAATGGGCCATCTGTCTAGGCTGGGACTGTGAACCGTTAACACATAAAGGAATTGTGCCCTCAACATGACGGGTGCGATCATACCTGCACTAATGCACCGGATCCCATCAGAACTCCGAAGTTAAGCATACTTGGGCGAGAGTAGTACTAGGATGAGTGACCTCCGGGGAAGTCCTCGTGTTGCACCCCCTTTTCAATTTTTTTGCCCTGGTTAGGGGTGCTAAGATACTTTATCCACCAAATCTCTATTACTAAATCCTGCGAAACATTGGGCAAGACAAATTCACTTCACGTAGAGGCTGGGCCCACAAACTGAGGGCGTTGGGTTTGTGACCACGTCTCTGTCGCTCCGGTGCCCATAACTTTTGATCCGTAAAGAGTTACGCGGCGCACAGCATACCATTGCAAAGCTCTCTGAGAGCTCAACGACGGGGGCAGCCAACTTGCTCTCTGTGCCCATTTTTGGAGCCCAAAATCGAACGTTTTCATCAGTTTCAAGCCACTTTTCTTCTTTTGCTTTGTTTTTCGTTCCCGGTTCGTTTGTCGTGAACTGTTAAAAGGATGACAACCTGACTCGCTGGACATTAGAGGGCCCTACAACTTGTCGATATTATGTCTTGCGAGGATTCAGCGTTGTTGAAGCGGATGGGTTGTCGTTAAGCCCATTGGGCCTTCTGAATGGGCCATCTCTCTAGGCTGGGACTGTGAACCGTTAAGACATATCGGAATTGTGCACTCAACATGATGGGTGCGATCATACCAGCACTAATGCACCGGATCCAATCAGAACTCCGAAGTTAACCGTGCTTGGGCGAGAGTTGTACTAGGATGGGTGACCCCCTGGGAAGTCCTCGTGTTGCACACTCTTTTTAATTTTTTTTGCCCTGGTTAGGGTTGCCAAGATACTTTATCCACTAAATCTCTATTACTGAATCCCACGGAACATTATGCAAGACAACTTCGTTTCACGTAGAGGCTGGGCCCGCAAATCGAGGGCGTAGGGTTTGTGACCAGGTCTCCGTCGCTCTGATGCACATAACTTTTGATCCGTGAGGAGTTACGCAGCGCACAGCATACCGTTTCAAAGTTCTATGAGAGCTCAACGACGAGGGCAGCCAGCTTGCTCGCTGTGCCCCTTTTTGGAGCCCAAAATCGAACCTTTTGCATCAGTTTCAGGCCACTTTTCTTCTTTTGCTATGTTTTTCACTCCCGGATCGCTCGTCGTGAACTGTTAAAACGACGACAACCGGACTCGCGGGACATCAGAGGGCCCTACAACGTGTCGATATCACATCTTGCAAGCATGCTGCGTTGTTGAAGTGGATGGGTTGTCGTTACGCCCATTTGGCCTTTTGAATGGGCCATCTGTCTAGGCTGGGTCTGTGAACCGTTAACACATAAAAGAATTGTGCCCTCAACATGACGGGTGCGATCATACCCGCACTAATGCACCGGATCCCATCAGAACTCCGAAGTTAAGCGTACATGGGCGAGAGTAGTACTAGGATGAGTAACCCCCGGCGAAGTCCTCGTGTTGCACCCCCTTTTCAATTTTTTTGCCCTGTTTAGGGGTGCTAAGATAATTTATCCACCAAATCTCTATTACTAAATCCCGCGGAACATTGGGCAAGACAAATTCACTTCACGTAGAGGCTGGGCCCACAAACCGAGGGCGTAGGGTTTGTGACCACGTCTCTGTCGCTCCGGTGCCCATAACTTTTGATCCGTAATGAGTTACGCGGAACACAACATACCGTTGCAAAGCTCTCTGAGAGTTCTACGACGGGGGCAACCAACTTGCTCTCTGTGCCCATTTTTGGAGCCCAAAATCGAACGTTTTCATCATTTTCAAGCCACTTTTCTTCTTTTGCTCTGTTTTTCGGTACCGGTTCGTAAGTCGTCAATTGTTAAAAGGACGACAACCTGACTCGCTGGACATTAGAGGGCCCTACAACGTGTCGATATCATGTCTTGCGAGGATGCAGCGTTGTTGAAGCGGATGGGTTGTCGTTAAGCCCATTGGGCCTTCTGAATGGGCCATCTCTCTAGGCTGGGACTGTGAACCGTTAAGACATATCGGAATTGTGCACTCAACATGATGGGTGCGATCATACCAGCACTAACGCACCGGATCCAATCAGAACTCCAAAGTTAACCGTGCTTGGGCGAGAGTTGTACTAGGATGGGTGACCCCCTGGGAAGTCCTCGTGTTGCACCCTCTTTTTAATTTTTTTTGCCCTGGTTAGGGTTGCCAAGATACTTTATCCCCCAAATCTCTATTACTGAATCCCACGGAACATTAGGCAAGACAACTTCGTTTCACGTAGAGGCTGGGCCCGCAAACAGAGGGCGTAGGGTTTGTGATCAGGTCTCCGTTGCTCCGATGCACATAACTTTTGATCTGTAAGGAGTTACGCGGCGCACAGTATACCGTTGCGAAGGTCAATGAGAGCTCTACGATTGGGGCAGCCAGCATGGTCGCTGTGCCCGTTTTGGGAGCCCAAAATTGAACGTTTTCTTCAGTTTAAGGCCACTTTTCTTCTTTTGCTCTGTTTTTCACTCCCGGATCGCTCGTCGTGAACTGTTAAAAGGATGACAACCTGACTCTCGGGACATCATAGGGCCCTACAACGTGTCGATATCGCGACTTGCAAGCATGCTGCGTTGTTGAAACAGATAGGTTGTCGTTAAGCCCATTGGGCCTTTTGAATGGGCCATCTCTCTAGGCTGGGACTGTGAACCGTTAACACATATAGGAATTGTGCCCTCAACATGACGGCTGCGATCATACCAGCACTAATGCACAGGATCCAATCAGAACTCCGAAGTTAAGCGTGCTTGGGCGAGAGCAGTACTAGGATGGGTGACCCCCTGGGAAGTCCTCGTGTTGCACCCCATTTTCAATTTTTTTTGCCCTGGTTAGGGTTGCCAAGATACTTTATCCACCAAATCTCTATTATTGAATCCCACGGAACATTGGGCAAGACAACTTCATTTCACGTAGAGGCTGGGCCCGCAAACTGAGGGCGTTGGGTTTGTGACTAGGTCTCCGTCGCTCCAGTGCCCATAACTTTTGATCCGTAAGGAGTTACGCGGTGCACAACATACCGTTGCAAAGCTCTCTGAGAGCTCTACGACGGGGGCAGCCAGCATGCTCGCTGTGCCCGTTTCTGGAGCCCAAAATTGAACGTTTCTTCAGTTTCAGGCCACTTTTCTTCTTTTGCTCTGTTTTTCACTCCCGGATCGTTCGTCGTGAACTGTTAAAAGGACGACAACCTGACTCGCGGGACATCAGAGGGCCCTACAACGTGTCGATATCACGTCTTGCAAGCATGCTGCGTTGTTGAAGCGGATGGGTTGTCGTTATGCCCGTTGGGCCTTTTGAGTGGGCTATCTCTCTAGGTTGGGACTGTGAACCGTTAACACATATAGGAATTGTGCCCTCAACATGACGGGTGCGATCATACCATCACTAATGCACCGGATCCAATCAGAACTCCGAAGTTAAGCTTGCTTGGGCGAGAGTAGTACTAGGATGGGTGACCCCCTGGGAAGTCCTCGTGTTGCACCCCCTTTTCAATTTTTTTTGCCCTGGTTAGGGTTGCCAAGATACTTTATCCACCAAATCTCTATTACTGAATCCCACGGAACATTGGGCAAGACAACATCGTTTCACATAGAGGCTGGGCCCGCAAACTGAGGGCGTAGGGTTTGTGACCAGGTCTCCGTCGCTCTGGTGCCCATAACTTTTGATCCGTAAGGAGTTACGCGGTGCACAACATACCGTTACAAAGCTCTCTGAGAGCTCTACGATGGGGGTAGCCAGCATGCTCGTTGTGCCCGTTTTTGGAGCCCAAAATTGAACGTTTCTTCAGTTTTAGGCCACTTTTCTTCTTTTGCTCTGTTTTTCACACCCGGATCGTTCGTCGTGAACTGTTTAAAGGACGACAACCTGACTCGCGGGACATCAGAGGGCCCTACAACGTGTCAATATCACATCTTGCAAGCATGCTGCGTTGTTGAAGCGGATGGGTTGTCGTTAAGCCCATTGGGCCTTTTGAATAGGCCATCTCTCTAGGCTGGGACTGTGAACCGTTAACACATAAAGGAATTGTGCCCTCAACATGACCGGTGCGATCATACCCGCACTAATGCACCGGATCCCATCAAAACTCCGAAGTTAAGCGTGCTTGGGCGAGAGTAGTACTAGGATGGGTGACCCCCTGGGAAGTCCTTGTGTTGCACCCCCTTTTCAATTCTTTTTTGCCCTGGTTAGGGTTGCCAACATACTTTATCCACCAATTCTCTATTACTGAATCCCACGAAACATTGGGCAAGACAACTTTGCTTCACGTAGAGGCTGGGCCTGCAAACCGAGGGCGTAGGGTATGTGACCAGGTTTCCGTCGCTCCGGTGCCCATAACTTTTGATCCGTAAGGAGTTACGCGGCGCACAGCATACCGTTGCAAAGCTCTCTGAGAGCTCTATGACGGGGGCAGCCAACTTGCTCACTATGCCCATTTTCGGAGCCCAAAATTGAACGTTTTCATCAGTTTCAGGCCACTTTTCTTCTTTTGCTCTATTTTTCCGTCCTGGATCATAAGTTTTGAACTATTAAAAGGACGAAAACTTGACTCGCGGGACATCAGAGGGCCCTACAATGTGTCGATATCACGTCTTACGAGGATGCTGCGTTGTTGAAGCGGATGGGTTGTCGTTAAGCCCATTGGGCCTTTTGAATGGGCCATCTCTCTAGGCTGGGACTGTGAACCGTTAACACAAATAGGAAATGTGCCCTCAACATGACGGGTGCTATCCTACAAGCACTAATGCACCGGATCCAATCAGAACTCCGAAGTTAAGCATGCTTGGGCGAGAGTAGTACTAGGATGGGTGACCCCCTGGGAAGTCCTCGTCTTGCACCCCCATTTCAATTTTTTTTGCCCTGGTTAGGGTTGCCAAGATACTTTATCCACCAAATCTCTATTACTGAATCCCACGGAACATTGGCCAAGACAACTTCGTTTCACGTAGAGGCTGGGCTCGCAAACCGAGGGCATAGGGTTTGTGACTAGGTCTCCGTCGCTCCGGTGCCCATAACTTTTGATCCGTAAGGAGTTACGCGGCGCACAGCATACCGTTGTAAAGCTCTCTGAGAGCTCTACGACGGGGGCACCCAGCATGCTCGTTGTGCCCATTTTTGGAGCCCAAAATTGAACGTTTTCATCAGTTTCAGGCCACTTTTCTTCTTTTGCTCTGTTTTTGTGTCCCGGATCGTATGTCGTGAACTGTTGAAAGGACGACAACCTGATTCGCGGGACATCAGAGATCCCTAGAAAGTATCGATATCACGTCTTGCAATAATGCTGCGTTGTTGAAGCGGATGGGTTGTCGTTAAGCCCATTGGGCCTTTTGAATGGGCCATCTCTCTAGGCTGGGACTGTGAACCGTTAACACATAAAGGAATTGTGCGCTCAACATGATGGGTGAGATCATACCAGCACTAATGCACCTGATCCTAAGAACTCTGAAATTAACCGTGCTTGGGCAATAGTAGTACTAGGATGGGTGACCCGCTGGGGAGTCCTCGTGTTGCACCCGCTTTTCAATTTTTTTTTTCCCTGGTTAGGGTTGCCAGGATACTTTATCCACTAAATCTCTATTACTGAATCCCATGCAACATTGGGCAAGACAACTTCGCTTCACGTAGAGGCTGGGCCCGCAAACCGAGTGCGTAGGGTTTGTGACCAGGTCTCTGTCGCTCCTGTGCCCCTAACTTTTGATCCGTAAGGAGTTACGCGCCGCACAACATACCGTTGCAAAGTTTTCTGAGAGCTCTACGACGGGGGGAGCCAGCTTGCACGCTGTGCCCGTTTTTGGAGCCCAAAATCGAACCCTTTTCATCAGTTTCAGGCCATTTTTCTTCTTTTGCTCTGTTTTTTCGTCCCATATCGCACGTCGTGAACTGTTAAAAGGACGACAACCCGTCTCGCGGGACATCAGAGGGCCCTACAATCTGTCGATATCACGTCTTGCGAGGATGCTACGTTATTGAAGCGGATGGGTTGTCGTTAAGGCCATTGGGCCTTTTGAATGGGCCATCTCTCTAGGCTCGAACTGTGAACCGTTAACACATATAGGAATTGTGCCCTCAACATGACTGGTGCGATCATACCAGCACTAATGCACCGGATCCAATCAGAACTCCGAAGTTAACAGTGCTTGGGCGAGTGTAGTACTAGGATGGGTGACCCCCTGGGAAGTCCTCGTGTTGCACCCCCTTTTCAATTTTTTTTGCCCTGGTTAGGGTTGCCAAGATACTTTATCCACCAAATCTCTATTACTTAATCCTAGGGTACATTGGGCAAGACTACTTCGTTTCACATAGAGGCTGGGCCCGCAAACTGAGGGCGTAGGGTTTGTGACCAGGTCTACGTCGCTCCGGTGCCCGTAACTTTTGATCCGTAAGGAGTTACGCGGCGCACAACATACCGTTGCAAAGCTTTTTGAGAGCTCTACGACGGGGGCAGCTAGCATGCTCACTGTACCTATATTGGAGCCCAAAATCGAATGTTTTCATCAGTTTTAGGCCACTTTTCTTATTTTGCTCTATTTTTCTGTCCCGGATAGTACGTTGTGAACTGTTAAAAGACGACAACATGACTCGCGGGATATCAGAGGTCCCTACAACGTGTCGATATCACGTCTGGCAAGCATGCTGCGTTGTTGAAGCGGATGGGTTGTCGTTAAGCCCATTGGGCCTTTTGAATGGGCCATCTCTCTAGGCTGGGACTGTGAACAGTTAACACATAAAGGAATTGTGCCCTCAACATGATGGGTTCGATCATACCAGCACTAATGGACTGGATCCCATCAGAACTCCGAAGTGAAGCGTGATTGGGCGAGAGTAGTACTCGGATGGGTGACCCCCTTGGAAGTCCTCGTGTTGCACCCCCTTTTCAATTTTTTTTGCCCTGGTTTAGGTTGCCAAGATCTTTATCTACCAAATCTCTATTACTGAATCCCACGGAACATTGGGCAAGACAACTTCGCTTCACGTAGAGGCTGTGTGAGGCCCGATCCCGAATAACGTGCCTTACCTCAATTTGCGTGCCTTAGAACTATAACTGTACGATCGACCCTAGATTACGTGCCATGTCTTGGTTTTCGTGCATGCCTCGTTATACGTGCCTTAACCTAAAATTGTGTGCCCTAATCCTCGATATACGTGCGATACCTAGATAAACATGCCATGACCTTAATTTACATGCGAGACCTTGATTTGCGTGTGTCTCTTCGTTTCGTGTGCATTAACCTTGAACTGTGTGCTTTAACCTAGGTTTAAGAGTCGTGTCTTGAATTACATGCCTTGTATTGGTTTACGTACATTTTTCTAGGGATTGCGTGCATTTGCATTGAAATCTGTGCATTAGTCTTGAAGTACGTGCATTAGTCTAGAAGTTCATATCTTACCTCGTAGATCGTGTCTACCTCGTAATTCGTGCCCTAGACCTAGGAATCCGTGCCACCACGTTGATCAAGAAAGAATCCTACACAAAGCACAAGACAATAAAATAAGCCTACACAATCCACTAACTATTATTATAATCCTAATTCAAATCTCTACAAAATCCACTAACACCTAAATATTATATTTTAAACTCACTACAAGACAAAATCTCACCAACCTCTAAACATACCCTATATTCTATTCTACCTAAAATCCCTAAATACCCAACATTCTCTTACACACATGTTAAAACAATTCAAAATATGACACAAAATCAGATTTTTGCATGCATGTTTAATTCAAAATAATTATAGACAAGTCATGACACAAAAACACTTATCAATGCATAAAAAATTGCCCAAAACCACCTCAATTTCTTCTCATTTTCGACCAAACCACTCATGGCCCATGCTAACATTTCAAATTCCACCTTGAAGACACAAAAATTCAGATTTGGAAGCCCAAGGCTGACCACATGCTCAAAAATTGCAAAAAGCCTCATTTTTCTCTCATTTCTCTCACTTTCCTCACATTTCTCTCTCTCCCTCTCATTTTCTCTCTCCATTTCGGTTTTGGCTGAGTTATTCATCTCCATAGCTTCTCTTCTTCACACCATATCTAAACCAAGCAAGCCACAAGCAAAGGAACTCAACCGAACAAGCTATGATGCAAAAATCATTCATGCATGTGCATTGAAGCTTCATTTTCGGCCTAGGTGAGTTACTAAGCTTCCATTTCTTTTCTTCAAGTCCTAACTACATGCATGTACTAAGAGATTGCTTACTAGGCTAGGAAAAATAGAGAAAACCAAGTTGGAAACTCGGCTAAGCAAGAAGAGGAAGAAATTTGAGCCTCAACAAGGTTTTTGTGCATCTTTTGGTTGATTGCAAAGGTGAGGGTTAAAAGCTTTTGAAAACTCTTTGAAATTTCACATGCATGCTCATAAATGTGTGTATTTGCTTCTGTACTTGAGCTATATGGTCGTTCATAAGTTTAAACAACCATGCATGGCAAGATCTTGGCTTGAAAATGATGCTAGGTGAAGTCGAAGTGGATGACAGCTCTCTGACCAGTCTGTTCGAGGTAAGTTTAGCTAAGAAAATGATGTTTAAAATGCTTGAAAATTGGTGGGTGACTAGTTTGGACATTTTTGAACATTTTTCACAGAAATAGGCCGAAGCTAATTTTGACTCTAAGGTCCTCAAAATGGCAAATCATTAAAATATGACAAAATCTGGAAATTTGGGAAAATGAATCAGGTTTTGGCAGATGCACTGACCTTGTGGAGCGAACCATGTTTGACTTAGTAAATGTTGTCCAAAATTCATGAAAATTGGTTTACTACTAGATTTTTCAGTTCTGGACAATTTTGTAAGAAATGGACCAAAGCTAAAAATGACTCCAAGGACCTCAAAAATGTCAATTTCTGAAACGTGTGCAAATCTGGACAGTTTTGTGCTACCTCACTGTTTCGGCCATAACTAATGATTCTGAATCCAATTGTTGCAAGGTTTGTTTCTGAGTTTAGTTAACTTCTTAAGATTTAATTTGACATCTTATTCACTGAATTTTGAGATTTTTTGCTTATCCTATTGATTGTGGGAAAATAGCCTATTGCAGTAAAGGTTTCACTTAGTTATATGCTTGGAAAATTGTTGTAACCCCTCTTGTGGTGCTAATTGCTTGGAATTGTGGTGTTGGGATGTTGTGTGGACTGTTTTGAGTACTTGAGGATGTTTGAATTGAATGATGCATGACTTGTGAATGAACTTGAGTTGACTTAGGGTTTAATCACATGGTTAAGCATGAAACGGAAACCCTAATGACTAGGTAGTCTTGCTAAGTGTTGATCATTTAGATATTGTGTGGAAATTATATGCTTAGTGGGCTTCCCGTAAATGTCTTATAAGCTTAAATGTAATTTTGATCATTGCATGTTGACAAATAGGCTTTTCTTGCATCCGAAACCACCACGTAGATGTTGTTGCATGTGAATAATCGTATCACTTGATTACGTGGACTTCGAAATGAGTTATATGGCTTGACTTGCATGTGTTACATGGCTGCCCGTTTAATGTTCATATGACTCTATGTGTTCTACAAAGTGAAATTTCATGTCAAGCATGCCTCGTTCGTTTACTTGGCAATATGTGATCTTGAAATTGTTCGGAGGCAACATACTTTGTTGTTCTCCTAATGTGAATTGTTAAAAGATATTCAATGGTTTATTTGAACGTGATTACTTGGCTGCCCGTTAAAGTTTAATTGCTTTCAAATGGATATATGAAATGATTATATGTTCTTACAATGCCTTATATGCCAATATGTCAAAATGTGATCATATACTTGCTCGGAGGCAACCTACTTTGTTGACCTCCTAATGTGAAATGTTAAATGACAAAAATGGGCATTGTATACGAGGTTGCAACCTTTCAGTGTGGCATGGTAGTGTTTCACGCACGCCAGGCGGCATCGGGCTTGCCGGTGTTACCGTGACTACCATGGTCCAATTCCCTCTCTCGCTTGGCATTTCACCCTCGGAGAGTTGGGTCGTAGGTTTCGGGGTACATCCGGAGTACACCCAATTAGGAGCGATAAGTGGATTATTGAAGTCGGCCGCACCAAATGAATCGAAATTGACATTGAGAGCAAATGCTCACCGTATCCTTTTTACAATGTGTATAAGTACTCTCGCTTGGTTCCTAGAGAACCTCGGGGAGGAAAGACTGGTATTCTTGTTCCTGTGCTTATATGTAAGTACTCTCGCTTGGTTCCTAGAGAACCTCGGGGAGGAAAGACTGGCATTTCTGTTCCCTTACTTTGTATCCGTTACTCGATTTGTTTCTTATAATTGCGTACCTTATTATTTGTAATACGTGACATGTTCTCAAAAAGAGTTTTCATAAATTGAACCGGAAAACGAGTTTCAAAACGTATTTCTCGTTCCCCCTCGCTGAGTTCATAAGGACTCACCCTCTTTTTCATCACAGGTGAAGAAGAACAGGTACAGGTACCCGAGGATGGTGTGCCTAACGATGAACCCCTGGAGTGATTGCCTGTCTTGTGTGCCTTGCGTGATTATGGCTATTTGTGAACTATGCTACTTGAAGACTATTTCTTTTATGTTGCTCGTTGTTTATTGATGTAAATGACCCCGTTGTAATTTGGGTCTAATTCTGAGATTGTACTATCTATAACCGGACGAACTTTTATTTGGTTGTTTGCTTTCGTTTTCTTAATTAGTAGTTATCGTAGGCATTCAAACCACTAGATGAACAATCAACTAAGTTAATTCTATCTAATTTCACTTAGGTGTTCATTTGCAAACTAAAGGATAATAGGTACTTGCATGATAGGAAATTGAAAAATAAACAGGACATAGTTATCATGTTAGGCTTATTAACCAAACGAGACTTTCAAGGTAAACTAGTTAGCCAATCGGTTGGTGTCAAATATGAGTCCTTAATGGAATTGGATTAATGATTGGAATAATTGAGGCGTTTAGAGAATTAGGTTAAACCAAATAGCCCAATTACAGCCGTTATGCTGCCGATTTACCGAAAAATTTTGGAGTTTAGGCCAAGACGTTAAGTGTTAAATCTTCATGAACGGTTAAGTACGAGACGTGACTTGAATGTTTAGATCATACCCCAGTCTAACCTTTATAGGCCGGGTTGGGGCGTGACACCTTATATTAGAATGGTATCAGAGCCAGGTTTAGTAACTAGGCGTTAGTCGGGTTCAACTCTCGGACCATGGGTAGAAGCCCTAAGGTAATTATGATGTCTTGTGTATATGTGTTAATGTGTGCTAATGTGCTTTAATTGCTTTGAGAATTGAATACTATGTGCCTTTGTGGACTATATGTATTATGTGTCATGCACAGCAACACGTTAGTGCCCTCAATAATGCATGCATACTTTTATACTCCTTCTTTCATACATGTGCATGTTATATAACCGTGAATGACTGTTTATACACATAGATAGTTAGGATTAGGACTTTTAGGGAAGTGAATTTGTGCAGGACGAACGAAAAGGCTCGGTTAGAGATTTTTGGCATCTTCACAGGTACTCGATGGATAGTATGTATTATTGGATATGCATATGTATAAAATGCGTAGCACGGGTATAATTGTTGAGGTAAAGTTATCTCCTTATTTTTGGAATACCTATACCTGTGATTATGTTGTCAATTTTATAGCTATGAAGTTATTGATTCCGTTAAACCGTTCTTCTAATTATGGTTCAAGTATAAAGTTTAATGACATACAACTTCGCTTAAGATATAAGAACATACTATTAAATATGTAGAGTAGTATATATTCTCATGTGCTGATAGTGGAAGTTGACTTGGAGGTTTCTTTGAATCCATTTCTCACATCTTAAAATTGGCTCGATAGGCTATCTAAGAAGTTGGCAATATACTCGTACGATTGAATCCTTACTTGATTGGAATTAAGCATCGTTGAACCTAATAAGGTGTATATTAACGAGTTTCAAGTTCACTCAATGGTAAGATTGTGACATAGAAATTAAGGGATGAACTCGTGGAAATGGGCGATAGGGGTTAGATTATTAAGGCATGAATAATGTATTTAGGTAACTTAACAATGGATAACCTCGAGACATGTAGGCAACTCTACAGATTAAGTTTAACAAGATTGATGAATCTTTAGTATAACAAGATATGTGGATATTGGAATCGAGGAATTCGCATAACGAGAACTCGTGTTCGGAAACTACACCTAAAATGTTAGGTCGGATAGAAGTTTAAGGAATTGAATTATGCATTAAATGACTAACGTTACTAAAGGTCCTAAGTTGGATATTTATGATATTAAGAAACACGGTATTAGTTGGTGTCCCTCGAAATTAGTTGTAAATACGCAAGTAAGTCATTCTATGCTCTCGTTATTTGGATACCCTAGAGAATATTAGGAAGCATATATCCCTAAGTAACACCGATTGACCTATTATATAAACCATCGAAACGATATTAAGCATCTGGTTGCGAAGTTGAGTCATTAGGATTTGATTAGTAATCCTAAATAGCTAATTGTGAGTACGCATGATGATTCATGGTGAACCCTAGGACCTAAGGTCGATGAGTCTTGATGCTCTTAGCTAGTTGAACATGTAAACTAAGAAAGAAAGATGAGATGAATCAGAGTCATGATGACCCAAGAGACTATTGTTAGATAACTGTATTATGTGCACCGTTTCATATCTAGAAACTAGCTGTTGGTAGACTTCGAATCGTGGTCGTTAAATGGAGGACGGATCTTGTAGTGATAGTTATATGAGTTGTTGACTACTTTTGAAGTTCTATTAGATTATGTTGTGGTTATAATCCTTATGTTGACACGACCTTGAAGTTATTTTGTGTAATGAGCTACTTGGATCAGTATGGTAAGTGTCTTATGAGCTAGATCATTTCGGTACCCATTTATAGTCCTAGGATTGTTGTTGTACAACCGGTAACCTAGTAGAGAATTGATCTCGCTTACATGGCTATGAACCTAGCTTAGTAACATTAATGTCGAAGATATATTGGCGGGCATTAAGTGTTCGAAGGGATGACTAGGTCGCTAAGTGAGTAGGACCATTGTCTTCTTAAGTATGACGTAACCTTGGATTAAGGTGAGTAGAATTTATTTGAGGTTGAAGCTATTCGTCTTAGGAGTTTTGGATAAGATTAAAAGAAAATTCTGAAGCCTCGTGACTTGAAGATAGGGATTTGAATAAGGAAATAGATTGTGGATCATAAGCTGATAAAATTTACTTGTAAGAGTTGAACTAGTGTAACATGATTAGTTTACCCATGCAATTTCGATGGCAATTTGTTGGTGATACTTGATAAACCTTAGAATTCGAGTTTAATGAATCTCAACGGTCTTTCTCCTTGATTACGAGCGTGAAGGTTAATGAAGCTGGGAAAGGATGTTAGTGAATAGGAGCTTATAACCAGAAGACTAGTCATTAGAAGATTTACTAATCCAATGTACCTTCAAGATAAGAACTATGATACTACTGATAGATGACGACTTGAGATGGATTAGTTTGTTTGGTGAGTTCAACCTGAAAATAGGGTTGTATCGTGGAAATGATCCGTAACTTGTGTATGACCTATGTGATAACAGTTTTGAAGCTAGTAGATAGGATATGTAAATCGGATATAGACCTATCATCTTGAAATTAGGGTATGTCACCTTAGGATCATGGAATTATTGTGATATTCCTTTTGAGGTATGAATGCGAGATTGACACAACATGAGTCATGATTTTGGAATTATAGTTATATAGCTAAAATACCGATGCAACTTTGATGACTATATTTGGAGATTCTAACCTTAGTTAATGAACACGACCTTAAGACCAATTGGAGAAACATAGGAAGTGAATTGGTTTTGGTAAGAGATCACCAAACACGGGATGAACCGGAGTAGGAAGAATAACAAGGGTTGGAATCCGTTTAAATGACCTTAACAAGTAAGAATGAATTTTGGGACGAAATTCTTTTAAGGAGGGGAGGATGTGAGGCCCGATTCCGAATAACGTGCCTTACCTCGATTTGCGTGCCTTAGAACTAGAACTGTACGACCGACCCTAGATTACGTGCCATGTCTTGGTTTTCGTGCATGCCTCGTTATACGTGCCTTAACCTAAAATTGTGTGCCCTAATCCTCGATATACGTGCGATACCTAGATAAACATGCCATGACCTTAATTTACATGCGAGACCTTGATTTGCGTGTGTCTCTTCGTTTCGTGTGCATTAACCTTGAACTGCGTGCTTTAACCTAGGTTTAAGAGTCGTGTCTTGAATTACGTGCCTTGTATTGGTTTACGTACATTTATCTAGGGATTGCGTGCATTTGCATTGAAATATGTGCATTAGTCTTGAAGTACGTGCATTAGTCTTGAAGTTCGTGTCTTACCTCGTAGATCGTGTCTACCTCGTAATTCGTGCCCTAGACCTAGGAATCCGTGCCACCACGTTGATCAAGAAAGAATCCTACACAAAGCACAAGACAATAAAATAAGCCTACACAATCCACTAACTATTATTATAATCCTAATTCAAATCTCTACAAAATCCACTAACACCTAAATATTATATTTTAAACTCACTACAAGACAAAATCTCACCAACCTCTAAACATACCCTATATTCTATTCTACCTAAAATCCCTAAATACCCAACATTCTCTTACACACATTTTAAAACAATTCAAAAGATGACACAAAATCAGATTTTTGCATGCATGTTTAATTCAAAATAATTCTAGACAAGTCATGACACAAAAACACTTATCAATGCATAAAAAATTGCCCAAAACCACCTCAATTTCCTCTCATTTTCGACCAAACCACTCATGGCCCATGCTAACATTTCAAATTCCACCTTGAAGACACAAAAATTCAGATTTGGAAGCCCAAGGCTGACCACATGCTCAAAAATTGCAAAAAGCCTCATTTTTCTCTCATTTCTCTCACTTTCCTCACATTTCTCTCTCTCCCTCTCATTTTCTCTCTCCATTTCGGTTTTGGCTGAGTTCTACATCTCCATAGCTTCTCTTCTTCACACCATAGCTAAACCAAGCAAGCCACAAGCAAAGGACCTCAACCGAACAAGCTATGATGCAAAAATCACTCATGCATGTGCATTGAAGCTTCATTTTCGGCCTAGGTGAGTTACTAAGCTTCCATTTCTTTTCTTCAAGTCCTAACTACATGCATGTACTAAGAGATTGCTTACTAGGCTAGGAAAAATAGAGAAAACCAAGTTGGAAACTCGGCTAAGCAAGAAGAGGAAGAAATTTGAGCCTCAACAAGGTTTTTGTGCATCTTTTGGTTGATTGCAAAGGTGAGGGTTAAAAGCTTTTGAAAACTCTTTGAAATTTCACATGCATGCTCATAAATGTGTGTATTTGCTTCTGTACTTGAGCTATATGGTCGTTCATAAGTTTAAACAACCATGCATGGCAAGATCTTGGCTTGAAAATGATGCTAGGTGAAGTCGAAGTGGATGACAGCTCTCTGACCAGTCTGTTCGAGGTAAGTTTAGCTAATAAAATGATGTTTAAAATGCTTGAAAATTGGTGGGTGACTAGTTTGGACAGTTTTGAACATTTTTCCCAGAAATAGGCCGAAGCTAATTTTGACTCTAAGGTCCTCAAAATGGCAAATCATTAAAATATGACCAAATCTGGAAATCTGGGAAAATGAATCAGGTTTTGGCAGATGCACTGACCTTGTGGAGCGAACCATGTTTGACTTAGTAAATGTTGTCCAAAATTAATGAAAATTGGTGTAATACTAGAATTTTCAGTTCTGGACAATTTTGTAAGAAATGGACCAAAGCTAAAAATGACTCCAAGGACCTCAAAAACGTCAATTTCTGAAACGTGTGCAAATCTGGACAGTTTTGTGCTACCTCACTGTTTCGGCCATAACTAATGATTCTGAACTCCAATTTTTGCAAGGTTTGTTTCTGAGTTTATTTAACTTCTTAAGCTTTAATTTGACATCTTATTCACCGAATTTTGAGATTGTTTGATTATCCTATTGATTGTGGGAAAACATCCTATTGCAGTAAAGGTTTCACTTAGTTATATGCTTGGAAAATTGTTGTAACCCCTCTTGTGGTGCTAATTGCTTGGAATTGTGGTGTTGGGATGTTGTGTGGACTGTTTTGAGTACTTGAGGATGTTTGAATTGAATGATGCATGACTTGTGAATGAACTTGAGTTGACTTAGGGTTTAATCACATGGTTAAGCATGAAACGGAAACCCTAATGACTAGGTAGTCTTGCTAAGTGTTGATCATTTAGATATTGTGTGGAAATTATATGCTTAGTGGGCTGCCCGTAAATGTCTTATAAGCTTAAATGTAATTTTGATCATTGCATGTTGACAAATAGGCTTTTCTTGCATCCGAAACCGCCACGTAGATGTTGTTGCATGTGAATAATCGTATCACTTGATTACGTGGACTTTGAAATGAGTTATATGGCTTGACTTGCATGTGTTACATGGCTGCCCGTTTAATGTTCATATGACTCTATGTGTTCTACAAAGTGAAATTTCATGTCAAGCATGCCTCGTTCGTTTACTTGGCAATATGTGATCTTGAAATTGCTCGGAGGCAACCTACTTTGTTGTTCTCCTAATGTGAATTGTTAAAAGATATTCAATGGTTTATTTGAACGTGATTACTTGGCTGCCCGTTAAAGTTTAATTGCTTTCAAATGGATATATGAAATGATTATATGTTCTTACAATGCCTTATATGCCAATATGTCAAAATGTGATCATATACTTGCTCGGAGGCAACCTACTTTGTTGACCTCCTAATGTGAAATGTTAAATGACAAAAATGAGCATTGTATACGAGGTTGCAACCTTTCAGTGTGGCATGGTAGTGTTTCACGCACGCCGGGCGGCATCGGGCTTGCCGGTGTTACCGTGACTACCATGGTCCAATTCCCTCTCTCGCTTGGCATTTCACCCTCGGAGAGTTGGGTCGTAGGTTTCGGGGTACATCCGGAGTATACCCAATTGGGAGCGATAAGTGGATTATTGAAGTCGGCCGCACCAAATGAATCGAAATTGACATTGAGAGCAAATGCTCACCGTATCCTTTTTACAATGTGTATAAGTACTCTCGCTTGGTTCCTAGAGAACCTCGGGGAGGAAAGACTGGTATTCTTGTTCCTGTGCTTATATATAAGTACTCTCGCTTGGTTCCTAGAGAACCTCGGGGAGGAAAGACTGGCATTTCTGTTCCCTTACTTTGTATCCGTTACTCGATTTGTTTCTTATAATTGCGTACCTTATTATTTGTAATACGTGACATGTTCTCAAAAAGAGTTTTCATAAATTGAACAGGAAAACGAGTTTCAAAACGTATTTCTCGTTCCCCATCGCTGAGTTCATAAGGACTCACCCTCTTTTTCATCACAGGTGAAGAAGAACAGGTACAGGTACCCGAGGATGGTGTGCCTAACGATGAACCCCTGGAGTGATTGCCTGTCTTGTGTGCCTTGCGTGATTATGGCTATTTGTGAACTATGCTACTTGAAGACTATTTCTTTTATGTTGCTCGTTGTTTATTGATGTAAATGACCCCGTTGTAATTTGGGTCTAATTCTGAGATTGTACTATCTATAACCGGACGAACTTTTATTTGGTTGTTTGCTTTCGTTTTCTTAATTAGTAGTTATCGTAGGCATTCAAACCACTAGATGAACAATCAACTAAGTTAATTCTATCTAATTTCACTTAGGTGTTCATTTGCAAACTAAAGGATAATAGGTACTTGCATGATAGGAAATTGAAAAATAAACAGGACATAGTTATCATGTTAGGCTTATTAACCAAACGAGACTTTCAAGGTAAACTAGTTAGCCAATCGGTTGGTGTCAAATAGGAGTCCTTAATGGAATTGGATTAATGATTGGAATAATTGAGGCGTTTAGAGAATTAGGTCAAACCAAATAGCCCAATTACAGCCGTTATGCTGCCGATTTACCGAAAAATTTTGGAGTTTAGGCCAAGACGTTAAGTGTTAAATCTTCATGAACGGTTAAGTACGAGACGTGACTTGAATGTTTAGATCATACCCCAGTCTAACCTTTATAGGCCGGGTTGGGGCGTGACAGGCTGGGCCCGCAAACCGAGGGCGTAGGGTTTGTGACCAGGTCTCCGTCGCTGCGGTGCCATAACTTTTGATCCGTAAGGAGTTACGCGGTGCACAGCATACCGTTGCAAAGCTCTCTGAGAGCTCTACGGCGGGGGCAGCCAGCTTGCTCGTTGTGCCCATTTTTGGAGCCGAAAATTGAACATTTTCACGAGTTTCAGGCCACTTTTTCTTCTTTTTCTCTGTTTTTCCGTCCCGGATCGTACGTCGTGAACTGTTAAAAGGACGACAACCTGACTCGCGGGACATCAGAGGACCCTACAATGTGTTGATATCATGTCTTGCAAGCATGTTGCGTTGTTGAAGCGGATAGGTTGTCGTCCAGCCCATTGGGCCTTTTGAAATGGCCATCTCTCTAGGCTGGGACTGTGAACAGTTAACACATAATGGAATTGTGCCCTCAACATGATGGGTGTGATCATACCTGCACTAATGCACCGGATCCCATGAGAACTCCGAAGTTAAGCGTGCTTGAGCGAGAGTAGTACTAGGATGGGTGACCCCTTGTGAAGTCCTCGTGTTGTACCCCCTTTTCAATTTATTTTGCCCTGGTTAGGGTTGCCAAGATACTTTATCCACCAAATCTCTATTACTGAATCCCACGGAACATTGGGCAAGACAACTTCGCTTCATGTAGAGGCTGGGCCCGCAAACCGAGGGCGTAGGGTTTGTGACGAGGTCTCCGTTTCTCCGGTGCTATTTTTGATTCGTAAGGAGTTACGCGGCGCACCGCATACCGTTACAAAGCACTCTGAGAGCTCTACGACGAGGGCAGCCAGCTTGCTCCCTGGGACCATTTTTGGAGCCCAAAATCGAACGTTTTCATCAATTTCAAGCCACTTTTCTTCTTTTGCTCTGTTTTTCAGTCCAGGATCGTACGTCGTGAACTGTTAAAAGGAACACAACCTGACTCGCGGGTCATCAGAGGGCCCTACAACGTGTCGGTATCACGTCTTGCGAGGATGATGCGTTGTTGAAGCGGATGGGTTGTCGTTAAGCCCATTGGGCCTTTTGAATGGGCCATCTCTCTAGGCTGGGACTGTGAACCGTTAATACATATAGGAATTGTTCCCTCAACATGACAGGTGCGATCATACCAGCACTAATGCACCGGATCCGATCAGAACTCCGAAGTTAAGCGTGGTTGGGCGAGAGTAGTACTAGCATGGGTGACCCCCTTGGAGGTCCTCGTGTTGCACCCCTTTTTCAATTTTTTTTGCCATGGTTAGGGTTGCCAAGATACTTTATCCTCCAAATCTCTATTACTGAATCCCACGGAACATTGGGCAAGACAACTTCGTTTCACGTAGAGGCTGGGCACGTAAACCGAGGGCGTAGGGTTTGCGACTAGGTCTCCGTTGCTCCGGTGCCCATAACTTTTGATTCGTAAGGAGTTACGCGGCGCACAGCATACCGTTGCAAAGCTCTCTGAGAGCTCTACGACGAGGGTAGCTAGCATGCTCGATGTGCCCATTTTTGGAGCCCAAAATCGAACGTTATCATCAGTTTCAGGCCACTTTTCTTCATTTGCTCTATTTTTCCGTCCTGGATCATACGTCGTGAACTGTTAAAAGGATGAGAACCTGACTTGCGGGATATTAGAGGGCCCTACAACGTGTCGATATCACGTCTTGCAAGGATGCTACGTTGTTGAAGCGAATGGGTTGTCGTTAAGCCCATTGGGCCTTTTGAATGGGCCATCTCTCTAGGCTGGGACTGTGAACTGTTAACACATAAAGGAATTGTGCCCTCAACATGACGGGTGTGATCATACCAGCACTAATGCACCGGATCCCATCAGAACTCCGAAGTTAAGCATGCTTGGGCGAGAGTAGTACTAGGATGGGTGACCCCTTGGGACGTCCTCGTGTTGCACCCCTTTTTCAAGTTTTTTTGCCCTGGTTAGGGTTGCCAAGATACTTTCTCCTCCAAATCTCTATTACTGAATCCCACGAAACATTGGGCAGGACAACTTCGCTTCACGTAGAGGCTGGGTCCGCAAACCGAGGGCGTAGGGTTTGTGACCAGGTCTCCGTCACTTCGGTGCCCATAACTTTTGATCCATAAGGAGTTACGCGGTGCAAAGCATACCGTTGCAAAGCTCTCTGAGAGCTCTACGACGGGGGCAGTTAGCTTGTTTGCTGTGCCTATTTTTGGTGCCCAAAATCGAACGTTTTCATCAGTTTTAGGCCACTTTTCTTCTTTTGCTCTGTTTTTCAGTCCCGGATCGTACGTCGTGAACTATTAAAAGGACGACAACCTGACTCGTGGGACATCAGTGGGCCCTACAACGTGTCGATATGACGTCTTGCGAGGATGCTGCGTTGTTGAAGTGGATGGGTTGTCGTTAAGCCCATTGGGCCTTTTGAATGGGCCATTTCTCTAGGCTGGGACTGTGAACCGTTAACAGATATAGGAATTGTGCCCTCAACATGATGGGTGCGATCATACCAGCACTAATGCACCGGATCCAATCAGAACTCCGAAATTAGACGTGCTTGGGAGAGAGTAGCACTAGGATGGGTGACCCCCTGGGAAGTCCTCGTGTTGCACCCCCTTTTCAATTTTTTTTGCCCTGGTTAGGGTTGCCAAGATACTTTATCCACCAAATCTCTATTACTGAATCCCACGGAACATTGGGCAAGACAACTTCTTTTCACGTAGAGGCTGGGCCCGCAAACCGAGGGCGTAGGGCTTGTGACCAGGTCTCCGTCGCTCCGGTGCCCATAACTTTTGATCCATAAGGAGTTACGCGGTGCAAAGCATACCGTTGCAAAGCTCTCTGAGAGCTCTACGACGGGGGCAGTTAGCTTGTTTGCTGTGCCCATTTTTGGTGCCCAAAATCGAACGTTTTCATCAGTTTTAGTCCACTTTTCTTGTTTTGCTCTGTTTTTCAGTCCCAGATCGTACGTCATGAACTGTTAAAAGGACGGCAACCTGACTCGTGGGACATCAGTGGGCCCTACAACGTGTCGATATGACGTCTTGCGAGGATGCTGCGTTGTTGAAGTGGATGGGTTGTCGTTAAGCCCATTGGGCCTTTTGAATGGGCCATTTCTCTAGGCTGGGACTGTGAACCGTTAACAGATATAGGAATTGTGCCCTCAACATGATGGGTGCGATCATCCCAGCACTAATGCACCGGATCCAATCAGAACTCCGAAATTAGGCGTGCTTGGGAGAGAGTAGCACTAGGATGGGTGACCCCCTGCGAAGTCCTCGTGTTGCACCCTCTTTTCAATTTTTTTTTGCCCTGGTTAAGGTTGCCAAGATACTTTATCCACCAAATCTCTATTACTGAATCCCACGGAACATTGGGCAAGACAACTTCGTTTCACGTAGAGGCTGGGCCCGCAAACTGAGGGCGTAGGGTTTTTGACCAGGTCTCCGTCACTCCGGTGCCCATAACTTTTGATCCGTAAGGAGTTACGCGGTGCACAACATACCGTTGCAAAGCTCTCTGAGAGCTCTATGATGGGAGCAGCCAGCATGCTCGCTGTGCCAATTTTTGGAGCCCAAAATCGAACGTTTTCATCTGTTTCAGGCCACTTTTCTTCTTTTGCTCTGTTTTTCCGTCTCGGATCTTACGTCGTGAACTGTTAAAAGGACGACAACCTGACTTGCGGGACATTAGAGGGCCCTACAATGTGTCGATATCACGTCTTGCAAGCATGCTGTGTTGTTGAAGCGGATGGGTTGTCGTTAAGCCCATTGGGCCTTTTGAAAGGGCCATCTCTCTAGGCTGGGATTGTGAACCGTTAAAACATAAAGGAATTGTGCCCTCAACATGATGGGTGCTATCATACCAGCACTAATGCACCGGATCCCATCAGAACTCCGAAGTTAAGCGTGCTTGGGCGAGAGTTGTACTTGGATGGGTGACCCCCTGGGAAGTTCTCGTGTTGCACCCCCTTTTCAATTTTTTTTGCCCTGGTTAGGGTTGCCAAGATATTTTATCCACCAAATCTCTATTACTGAATCCCACGGAACATTGGGTAAGACAACTTCGCTTCACGTAGAGGCTGGGCCCGCAAACCGAGGGCGTAGGGTTTGTGACCAGGTCTCCGTCGCTCCGGTGCCCATAACTTTTGATCCGTAAGGAGTTGCGCGGCGCACAACATACCGTTGCAAAGCTCTCTGAGAGCTCTACGACGGGGGCAGCCAGCTTGCTCGCTGTGCCCCTTTTTGGATCCCAAAATCAAACGTTTTCATTAGTTTTAGGCCACTTTTCTTGTGAAACCCCACTTTTCTGCTTTAACTCGATTTACGTGTTTTATCTCGATTTGCGTGAATTGACCTGTTTATGTGCTATATGACTTAGAATGTGATAATTTTGATATTAATACTCCTAGAACATACTAAATGTGCATTCATGAAATTTTCATAAAAAACGGAGTAAGAAATTTTATAGTCGATTTTCAGTGAATAGTGTTTTCGAAACACGTCCGCTAAAATTTTGAAACTGGTCTTTTTAACCCTTCTAGACCTAAACCACAGACTTTAATAGACCTGTGTTTGATTAAAACGGTTTAAAATCGGCTTAAGAATTTATTAGGATTTTTACACCGACTTTTGCGAAAATCGAGTTATAAGCTGACTCGGATAGAATTGTTTGATTGTAAAACCTCTTGTCACCTAAAAATAACCTACTTGAGCTAGCTTGGGTGTTGTATAATTGTTTTGAACTTTGGTGATCAAGAAAATGCATTTAAAGTCAAGAAAACACAAAAAAAATGCTAAGTTTCAACTTTGACTATCATTTAAATGGTTGACCAACAAGCTTATATCACCAACACACACTCACAAAGCACAAAAATACCCCAAAAACACACACAAAACCGTGGCTCCTTGGAGGAGAAAGATGAAGGCATTTTCAAAGCATTTTTCTCATAGATTTTGCATTTCAAAGCCGAATTGAGTGATTCAAAGCTTGATTTCACTTGTTTGGCATCCATTCTACACATTTCTTTCATCAAAACACATCAAAGGTGAGAGAAAAATTCTATATCTCAAAACTCATATTTTGTGTTTATGCATATAAATAATTAGTGAACCGTTAAAATGTTAATCTGATGTTAGATTATTGTTCCATGCATGATAGGGATCATTTATATGTAATCCTACGAGATTTGAACGGTTGTAGCATAATTATTATTTTTCGGGTATTTAAAGTTGATTAATTTGTTAAATGTTGATTATTTTGAGTTGTGTTGATCGGAATCGATTGCCGTCAATTTCTAAAAGTTTGATAATTACGTGGTAGCGCCGTTGTAATGCCGAATTTTCGATTGTGATGTCCGTGCCAAAATCCGGAAATTTCAGCCATGACATCTTAGGGTTTTAGGGTTATTGGGCATGATTTGGATGTGTTTTGGTTGGTTTTCGAGGGGGCTAATGTAGTTGATTGAATTGGTGAGTGTTTGAAACTGATTTGGAGTTGTTTGGATTAGTAGAATGTAAGATATGACTTATTGAAGTTTAGGTTATCTTTCTTTAAATTGTTGAATTGAGCTTTAGTTGATTGGGTGTCTTTTGAGTGATTGAATTGTTAGTTGATGATGGGTAAACTAGGGTTTGATTGTGTGTTTAATGCATGTTCGGTTAGATGGCTTACTTTGTCATCTAACTTAGTTGTTTGTTGTTTAATTAAATATTGATGTTATATTGATTATTATTGAGTACGGGAATCGGGCACTTTTGTTGTTGATCTCCCAGATTATTGATTGATGATTGATTGATTATTGATGATTGTTATGGAGTCTTGGTATGTGTGTGCCACCTCTCGGGCAGCGTTGGGTTGTCAGGTTGAAAACGGCATGACTGCCAGAGACTACCCCCAGCTCGCATGACGGAGGTGTCATGGAGGGAGGGGCTAGTGAGGTACCTCGGGTGCGTGTGTAATGGGGAGTTACAAGAAGAATGGTTGAGATCGTGATGGCGTTTGGAGCTACACCAACTAGAGTATCCTTTATTGAATGGTTATATAGTTCAGTGATGATAATATTATTGTTATTGTGTGTTTACTGACTCAAAGGATTATTCCAAGGAGTTTAGTAGACCTTGCTCGAGATCTATCGGATCCTCGCTGGGCTTATTTTATATAAGCTCACTCTCTATTATTGCATGCATACAGGTGTACTTTTGCAGGATTACGGGTATGTGCCTCCTGAAGAGGAGAATGTGGAAAACGTGCCTTACGTGGATGAGTCCTATGTTCCAGAGTCTTATCCGTGATGTCGTACATGTTTTATTATCTTGTAAATTAACTTAGTAGACTTTTATCTGCTTTGTAGTTTATAATGTATAAGATGTTGATAAGTTAATGAATTAGTTGATGTTGTCTTAGTAGCTTTTCTTTTGGTTATGATTAGGTTGCTAGATTTGCTCAATATGTTTTGTATTGTATATTAAGGGTTAATGTATTATGTTGGAACGGAGGCATATAACGAGGACTGTTTATTGTATAATATGGTTATGATGTATGTTGTTATTTTATTGAGGAGTTGTTTGTTGTATGGTTTGTGAAATTGATGTATGATGTTCTATTGAGGTTGGTTTAGAGCCTCGGTGTCCTATTTACTGTCGTTATACTGCCGCAATTCCGTTGCGTCCTGACTGATTATAGGAGGGGTCGAGTTGGGCGTGACATTTCTTCTTTTGCTATGTTTTTCCGTCCCGGATCGTACGTCGTGAACTGTTAAAAGGACGACAACCTAACTCGCGGGACATCAGAGGGCCCTACAACGTTTCAATATCACGTTTGGTGAGGATGCTGCGTTGTTGAAGTGGACGGGTTGTCGTTAAGCCCATTGGGCCTTTTGAATGGGCCATCTCTCTAGGTTGGGACTGTGAACAGTTAACACATAAAGGAATTGTGCCCTCAACATGACGGGTGCGATCATACCAGCACTAATGCATCGGATCCCATCAGAACTCCGAAGTTAAGCGTGCTTGGGCGAGAGTAGAACTAGGATGGGTGACCTCCTGGGAAGTCCTCGTGTTGCACCTCTTTTTCAATTTTTTTTTGCCCTGGTTAGGGTTGCCAAGATACTTTATCCACCAAATCTCTATTACTGAATCCCACGGAATATTGGGCAAGACAACTTCGCTTCACGTAGAGGCTGGGCCCACAAACCGAGGGCGTAGGGTTTGTGACCAGGTCTCCGTTGTGAGGCCCGACCCCGAATAACGTGTCCTACCTCGATTTGCACGCCTTAGACCTAAAATTATATGACCGACCTTGGATTACGTGTCCTGTCTTGGTTTTTGTGCATACCTCGTCATACGTGCCTTAACCTAGAATAGTGTGCCCTAATCCCCGACTCACGTGCGGTAACTAGAAATACGTGCCCTGACCTCAATGTACGTGTATTACCTCGTTTCGTGTGCCCTAACCTTGAATTGCGTACCTTAACCTAGATATAGAGTCATGCCTTGATTTGCGTGCATTTGCATTAGAATCCGTGCATTTATCTTGAAGTACGTGCATTAGTCTTGAAGTTTGTGTCTTACTTCGTAGTTCGTGTCTACCTCGTAATTCGTGCCCTAGACCTAGGAATCCGTGCCACCACGTTGATCAAGAAAGAATCCTACACAAAGCACTAGACACTAAAATAATCCTACACAATCCACTAACCAATATTATATTCCTAATTCAAATTCTCTACAAACTCCACTAACAATAAAATAATACTAAACTATTCCTACATTTCCCACTAACTATTATTCTATTCATAATTCAACTCATCAACAAATATTTCTATATTTTATTCTACCTAGATTCCCTAATTCCCCAACATTCCTATGACAATTCTAATGACACAAATGCATAAAGAATTATTCCTAGACAAACTATGACAAACACTTAGCACAATGCTTAAAAAAAATGCTCAAAACCACCTAAATCCTCTACCTTGCTCAACCAAACCACCTTTGCCCATGCTAAACATTTTAAAATCACACATTGAAGACATAAAAATCAGAATTTAATGGCCCAAGGCCGACCAAGTGCTTGAATAATGCAAAAGCCTTCATTTTTTTGTCATTTCTTCTTTCCTCTCACATTTTCTCTCTCTCCCTCTCATTCTCTCTCTCCATTTCGGTTTTGGCTGAGTTCTCTCCACCTCTTAGCTCATCTTCATCATCCTATGGTGCATCAAGACAAACCACAAGCAAAGAAACTCACCCAAGCAAGCTAGGATGCAAGAAACACACATGCAAGCATTTTGAGTCACCATTTTCGGCCTAGGTAAGTTTTCTTGGCTTCCATTTCTTTTCTTCTTGTTCTAACCTCATGCATGTGCTAAGATATTGATCACTAGTCTAGGAAAAATAGAGAAACCAAGTTAGAATCTCGGCTAAGCAAGAAGAAGAAGAGATTTGAAGCTTCAACAAGTTTTTGTGCATCTTTGTGGTTGATTGCTAAGGTGAGGGCTAAACCTTTTGAAAACTCTTCAAAAATTCACATGCATGCTCATAAATGTGTGTATTTGCTTCTGTACTTGAGCTATATGGTCGTTCATAAGCTTATACAACCATGCATGGCAAGATCTTGGCTTGAAAATGATGCTAGGTGAAGTCGAAATTGTTGACAGCTCTCTGACCAGTCTGTTCGAGGTAAGTTTAGCTAGGAAAATGATGTTGAAAATGCATGAAAATTGGTAGGTGACTAGTTTGGACAGTTTTGAACATTTTTTCCAGAAATAGGCCGAAGCTAATTTTGACTCTAAGATCATCAAAATGGCAAATCTTTAAAATGTGACCAAATCTGGAAATCTGGAAAAATGAAGCAGGTTTTGGCAGATGCACTGACCTTGTGGAACGAACCATATTTGACTTAGTAAATGTTGTCCAAAATGCATGAAATTTGGTGTGCTGCTATATTTTTCAGTTCTGGACAATTTTTTCAGAAATGTACCAAGGCTAAAACTGACCCTAAGTACCTAAAAAACGTCAATTTCTGAAAAGTGTGCAATTCTGGACAGTTTTGTGCTACCTCACTGTTTCGGCTATAACTAATGATTCCGAACTCCAATTGATGCAAGGTTTATTTCTGATTTTAGTTAACTTCTTAAGATTTAAGTTGACATCTTATTCACTGGATTTGGAGATTGTTTGATTATCCTATTGATTGTGAGAAAACAGCCTATTGCAGTAAGGGTTTCACTTAATGTTGTACTTAGAAAAATTGTGGTGACTTTTCTTGTTGAATTAAATGCTTTGGATTGTAGCTTCGGGATGTTGTGTGGACTGTTTTGAATGTTTGAGGATGTTGAATTAAATGATGCATGGTTTGAGATTGACTTTGAGTTGGGTTGAGGCTCAAATTGCACGAATATACACGAAATGGAAACCCTAATGACTAGGTAGTTTTGCTAAGTATTGATCATTTGTATATTGTGTGGAAATTATATGCTTAGTGGGCTGCCCGTAAATTTCTTATAACTTCAAATGTGATTTTGACCATTGCATGTTGTCAAATAAGCTTTTCTTGCAACCGAACCCACGTAAATGTTGTTGCATGTTGAATAATCGTATCACTTGATTATGTGGACTTCGAAATGAGTTATATGGCTTGACTTACATGTGTTACATGGCTGCCCGTTTAATGTTCATATGGCTCTATATGCCTTTCAAGTGAAATTACTTGTCTTATCGTGCCTTGTTTGACTACTTGACAACGTGCGATCTTATAACTGTTCGGAGGCGACCTACTTTGTTCTCCTCCTAATGTGATATGTTAAATGTTATAAATGTGCATTGCATACGAGGTTGCAACCTTTCATTGTGGCATGGTAGCGTTTCACGAACGCCGGGCGGCATAGGGCTTGCCGGTGCTCCCGTGACTACCATGGTTCAATTCCCTCTCTCGCTTGGCATTTCACCCTCGGAGAGTTGGGTCGTAGGTTTTCGGGGTACATCCGGAGTACACCCAATTGGGAGCGATAAGTGGATTATTGAAGTCGGCCGCAACAATTGTATCGAAATTGAAATTGAGAGCAACTGCTCACTATATCCTTGAAATGATTGGTAAATGTATCTGTTACTCGATTTGTTTCATATATTTGCGTACCTCATTATTTGTAATACGTGACATGTTTTCAAATAGAGTTTTCATAAATTGAACCGGAAAATGAGTTTCAAAACGTATTTCTCGTTCCCCCTTGCTGAGTTCATAAGGACTCACCCTCTTTTTTATCACAGGAAAAGAAGAACAGGCACAGGTACCCGAGGACAATGTGCCTATCGATGATTCCTTGGAGTGATTTCCTGTCCCTACGTGCTTTTGTGCTTTGCCTGAAAGTGGTTGCTATATGGATGTTGTGTTTGATTGCAAACTATTCATTTTATTGATATAAATTACCCCGTTGTAATTTGGGTCTAATTCTGGGATTGTACTACCTATAGCCGGACGAACTTTTATTTGGTGGTTTGCTTTCGTTTTCTTAATTGGTAGTTATCGTAGGCATTCAAACCACTAGATGAACAATCAACTAAGTTAATTCTATCTAATTTCACTTAGGTGCTCACTTGCAAACTGAAGGATAATAGGTACTTGCATGATAGGAAATTGTCAAATAAACGGGACATAATTATCATGTTAGGCTTATTAACCAAACAAGACCTTCAAGATAAACTAGTAGGCAAATCGGTTGGTGACAAATAGGAGTCCTTAATGGAATTGGGTTAATGATTGGAATAATTGAGGCGTTTAGAGAATTAGGTCAAACCAAAGAGCCCAATTACAGCCATTATGCTGTCGGTTTTTCAGAAAATTTTGGAGTTTAGGCCAAAACGTTAAGTGTTAAATCTTCATAAACAGTTAAGTATGTGATATTACCTGAATGTTTAGTACACACCCTAGTCTAACCTTATAGGCCGGGTTGGGGCGTGACATCCGTCGCTCCGGTGCCCATAACTTTTGATCCGTAAGGAGTTACGCGGCGCACAGCATACCGTTGCAAAGTTCTCTGAGAGCTCAACGACGAAGGCAGCCAGCTTGCTCGTTGTGCCCGTTTTTAGAGCCCAAAATCGAACGTTTTCATCAGTTTCAGGCCACTTTTCTTCTTTTGCTCTATTTTTTCGTCCCGGATCGTACGTCATGAACTGTTAAAAGGACGACAACCTGACTCGTGGGACATCAGAGGGCCCTAAAACGTGTCGATATCACGTCTTGCGAGGATGCTGCGTTGTTGAAGCGGATGTGTTATCGTTAAGCCCATTAGGCCTTTTGAATGGGCCATCTTTCTAGGCTGGGACTGTGAACCGTTAACACATATAGGAATTGTGACCTCAACATGACGGGTGCGATCATACCAGCACTAATACACCGGATCCCATCAAAACTCCGAAGTTAAGCGAGCTTGGGCGAGAGTAGTACTAGGATGGGTGACCCCCTGGGAAGTCCTCGTGCTACACCCCCTTTTCAATTTTTTTTGCCCTGGTTAAGATTGCCAAGATACTTTATCCACCAAATCTCTATTACTGAATCCCACGGAACATTGGGCAAGACAACTTCGTTCTACGTAGATGCTGGGCCCGCAAACCGAGGGCGTAAGGTTTGTGACCAGGTCTCCGTCGCTCTGGTGCCCATAACTTTTGATCCGTGAGGAGTTACGCGGCGCACAGCATATCGTTGCAAAGCTCTCTGAGAGCTCTACGACGGAGGTAGCCAGCCTGCTCGCTTTGCCCATTTTTGGAGCCCAAAATTGAACGTTTTCATCAGATTCAGGCCACTTTTCTTCTTTTGCTATGTTTTTCAGTCCCGGATCATACGTCGTGAACTGTTAAAAGGACGACAACCTGACTCGCGGGACATCAGAGGGCCCTACAATGTGTCGATATCACGTCTTGCAAGCATGCTGCGTTGTTGAAGCGGATGGGTTGTCATTAAGCCCATTGGGCCTTTTGAATGGGCCATCTCTCTAGGCTGGGATTGTGAACCGTTAACACATATAGGAATTGTGCCCTCAACATGACGGGTGCGGTCATACCAGCACTAATGCACCGGATCCCATAAGAACTTCGAAGTTAAGCGTGCTTGGTCCAGAGTAGTACTAGGATGGGTGACCCCGTGGGAAGTCCTCGCGTTGCACCCACTTTTTATTTTTTTTTTGCCCTGGTTAAGGTTGCCAAGATACTTTATCCACCAAATCTCTATTACTGAATCCCACGGAACATTGGGCAAGACAACTTCGTTTCACGTAGATGCTGGGCCCGCAAACGGAGGGCGTAGGGTTTGTGACCAGGTCTCTGTCCCTCCGTTGCCCATAACTTTTGATCCGTGAGGAGTAATGCGGCGCACAGCATACCGTTGCAAAGATCTCTGAGAGCTCTACGACGGGGGCAGCCAGCATGTTCGCTGTGCCCATTTTTGGAGCCCAAAATCGAACGTTTTCATCAGTTTCAAGCCATTTTTCTTCTTTTGCTCTGTTTTTTCGTCCCGGATCGTACGTCGTGAACTGTTAAATGGACGACAACCTGACTCGCGGGACATCAGAGGGCCCTACAACGTGTCGATATCACGTCTTGCCAGCATGCTGCGTTGTTGAAGCGGAAGGGTTGTCGTTAAGCCCATTGGGCCTTTTGAATGGGCTATCTCTCTAGGCTGGGACTGTGAACCGTTAACACATAAAGGAATTGTGACCTCAACATGACGGGTGCGATCATACCAGCACTAATGCACCGGATCCCATCAGAACTCCGAAGTTAAGCGTGCTTGGGCGAGAGTAGTACTAGGATGGGTGACCCCTTGGGAAGTCCGCGTGTTGCACCCCCTTTTCAATTTTTTTTGCCCTAGTTAAGTTTTCCAAGATAGTTTATCCACCAAATCTCTATTACTGAATCCCACGGAACATTTGGCAAGACAACTTCGCTTCACGTAAATGCTGGGCCCGCAAACCGAGGGCGTAGGGTTTGTGACCAAGTCTCCGTCGCTCTGGTGCCCATAACTTTTGATTCGTGAGGACTTACGCGGCGCACAACATACCGTTGCAAAGCTCTCTGAAATCTCTACGGCGGGGACAGCCAGCCTACTCGTCGTGCCCATTTTTGGAGCCCAAAATCGAACGTTTTCATCAGTTTCAGGCAACTTTTCTTCTTTTGCTCTATTTTTTCGTCCCGGATCGTACGCCGTGAACTGTAAAAAGGACGACAACCTGACTCATGGGATATCAGAGGGCTCTACAACATGTCGATATCACGTCTTGCAAGCATGCTGCATTGTTGAAGCGGATGGGTTGTCGTTAAGCCCATTGGGCCTTTTGAATGGGCCATCTCTCTAGGCTGGGACTGTGAACACTTAACACATAAATGAATTGTGCCCACAACATGACGGGTGTGATCATACCATCACTAATGCACCGGATCCCATCAGAACTCCGAAGTTAAGCGTGCTTGAGCGAGAATAGTACAAGGATGGGTGACCCCCTGGGAAGTCCTCGGGTTGCACCCCCTTTTCACTTTTTTTTGCCGTGCTTAAATTTGCCAAGATACTTTATCCACCAAATCTCTAATACTGAATCCCACGGAACATTGGGCAAGACAACTTCGTTTCACGTAGATGCTGGGCCCGCAAACCGAGGGCATAGGGTTTGTGACTAGGTCTCCGTCTCTCCGGTGCCCATAACTTTTGATCCGTGAGGAGTTACGCGGCGCACAATATACCGTTTCTAAGCTCTCTGAGAGCTCTATGACGGGGGCAGCAAGCCTGCTCGCAGTGCCATTTTTGGAGCCCAAAATCGAACGTTTTCATCAGTTTCAGGCCACTTTTCTTCTTTTGCTCTGTTTTTCCATCCCGGATCGTACGTCGTGAATTGTTAAAAGGACGAAAACTTGAAACGCGGGACATCAGAGGGCCCTACAACGTGTCGATATCACGTCTTGCAAGCATGCTGCGTTGTTGAAGTGGATGGGTTGTCGTCAAGCCCATTGGGCTTTTGAATGGGCCATCTCTCTAGGCTGGGACTGTGAACAGTTAACACAAAGGAATTGTGCCCTCAACATGACGGGAGTGATCATACCAGCACTAATGCACCGGATCCCATTAGAACTCCGAAGTTAAGCGTGCTTGAGCGAGAGTAGTACAAGGATGGGTGACCCCTTGGGAAGTCCTCGTGTTGCACCCCCTTTTCAATTTTTTTTGCCCTGGTTAGGGTTGCCAAGATACATTATCCACCTAATCTCGATTACTGAAACCCACGGAACATTGGGCAAGACAACTTCGCTTCACGTAGATGCTGGGCCTGCAAACCGAGGGCATAGGGTTTGTGACCGGGTCACCGTCGCTCCGGTGCCCATAACTTTTGATCCGTAAGGAGTTACGCGGCGCACAGCATACCGTTGCGAAGCTCTCTGGGTGCTCTATGATGGGGGCAGCCTCCCTGCTCACTTTGCGCATTTTTGGAGCCCAAAATAGAACGTTTTCATCAGTTTCAGGCCACTTTTCTTCTTTTGCTCTATTTTTTCATCCCAGATCATACGTCGTGAATTGTTAAAAGGATGACAACCTGACTCGCGAGACATCAGAGGGCCCTACAACGTGTCGATATCACGTCTTGCAAGCATGCTGCGTTGTTGAAGTGGATGGGTTGTCGTCAAGCCCATTGGGCCTTTTGAATGGGCCATCTCTCTAGGTTGGGACTGTGAACAGTTAACACATAAAGGAATTGTGCCCTCAACATGACGGGTACGATCATACCAGCACTAATGCACCGGATCCCAGTAGAATTCCGAAGTTAAGCGTGCTTGGGCGAGAGTAGTACTAGTACGGGGGACCCCCTGGGAAGTCCTCGCGTTGCACCCCCTTTTTAAATATTTTTTGCCCTGGTTAAGGTTGCCAAGATACTTTATCCACCAAATCTCTATTACTGAATCCCATGGAACATTGGGCAAGACAACTTCGTTTCACGTAGATGTTGGGCCCGCAAACCGATGGCATAGGGTTTGTGACCAGGTCTCCGTCTCTCCGGTGCCCATAACTTTTCATCTGTGAGGAGTTACGCAGCACACAACATACCGTTGCAAAGCTCTCTGAGATCTCTATGACGGGGGCAGCAAGCCTGCTCGCAGTGCCCTTTTTGGAGCCCAAAATCGAACGTTTTCATCAGTTTCAGGCCATTTTTCTTCTTTTGCTCTGGTTTTCCGTCCCGGATCGTACGTCGTGAACTGTTAAAAGGACGACAACCAGACTCGCGGGACATCAGAGGGTCCGATAACGTGTCGATATCACGTCTTGCAAGCAGGCTGCGTTGTTGAAGCAGATGGGTTGTCGTCAAGCCCATTGGGCCTTTTGAATGGGCCATCTCTCTAGGCTGGGACTGTGAACAGTTAACAAATAATGGAATTGTGCACTCAACATGATGGGTGCGATCATACCAGCACTAATGCACCGGATCCCATTAGAACTCCGAAGTTAAGCGTGCTTGAGCGAGAGTAGTACAAGGATGGGTGACCCTTGGGAAGTCCTCGTGTTGCACCCCCTTTTCAATTTTTTTTACCCTGGTTAGGGTTGCCAATATACTTTATCCACCTAATCTCAATTACGGAAACCCACGGAACATTGGGCAAGACAACTTCGCTTCACGTAGAGGCTGGGCCTGCAAACTGAGGGCGTAGGGTTTGTGACCAGGTCTCCGTCACTCCGGTGCCCATAACTTTTGATCCGTAAGGAGTGACGCGGCGCACAACATACCGTTGCAAAGCTCTCTGGGTGCTCTACGACGGGGGCAGCTAGCCTGCTCGCTTTGCGCATTTTTTGAGCCCAAAATCGAACGTTTTCATCAATTTCAGGCCACTTTTCTTCTTTTGCTCTGTTTTTCCTTCCCCCATCATACGTCGTGAACTGTTAAAAGGACGACAACCAGACCCGCGGGACATCAGAGGGACCTATAACTTGTCGATTTCACGTCTTGCGAGGATGCTGCGTTGTTGAAGCGGATGGGTTATCGTTAAGCCCATTGGGCCTTTTGAATGGGCCATCTCTCTAGGCTGGGATTGTGAACCGTTAACACATATAGGAATTGTGCCCTCAACATGACGGGTGCAATCATACCAGCACTAATGCACCGGATCCCATCATAACTCCGAAGTTAAGCGTGCTTGGGCGAGAGTAGTACTAGTATGGGTGACCCCCTGGGAAGTCCTTGTATTGCACCCCCTTTTCAATTTTTTTTGCCCTGGTTAGGGTTGCCAAGATACTTTATCCACTTAATCTCTATTACTGAATCCCACGGAACGTTGGGCAAGACAACTTCGCTTCACGTAGAGGCTGGGCCCGCAAACTGAGGGCGTAGGGTTTATGACCAGGTCTCTGTCGCTCCGGTGCCCATAACTTTTGATCCGTAAGGAGTTACGCGATGCACAGCATACCGTTGCAAAGCTCTCTGGGTGCTCTACGACGCGGGCAGCCAGCTTGCTCGGTTTGCACATTTTTGGAGCCCAAAATCGAACGTTTTCATCAGTTTTAGACCGCTTTTCTTCTTTTGCTCTGTTTTTCCGTCCCGGATCATACGTCGTGAACTGTTAAAAGGACGATGACCTGACTCGCGGGACATCAGAGGGCCCTACTACGTGTCGATATCACGTCTTGCAAGCATGCTGCGTTGTTGAAGCGGATGGGTTGTCGTTATGCCCATTGGGCCTTTTGAATGGGCCATCTCTCTAGGCTGGGACTGTGAACCGTTAACACATATAGGAATTGTGCCCTCGACATGACGGGTGCGATCATACCAGTACTAATGCACCGGATCCCATCAGAACTCCGAAGTTAAGCCTGCTTGGGCGAGAGTAGTACTAGGATGGGTGACCCCCTGGGAAGTCCTCGTGGTGCAGCCCCTTTTCAATTTTTTTTGCCCTGGTTAAGGTTGCCAAGATACTTTATCCACCAAATCTCAATCACTGAATCCCACGGAAGATTGGGCAAGACAACTTCATTTCACGTAGATGCTGGGCCCGCAAACCGAGGGCGTAGCGTTTGTGACCAGGTCTCCGTCGCTCTGGTGCCCATAACTTTTGATCCGTGAGGAGTTACGCGGCTCACAGCATACCGTTGCAAAGCTCTCTGAGAGCTCTACTATGGGGACAGCCAGCCTACTTGTAGTGCCCGTTTTTGGAGCCCAAAATCGAACGTTTTCATCAGTTTCAGGTCACTTTTCTTCTTTTGCTCTGTTTTTTCATCCCGGATCGTACGTCGTGAACTGTTAAAAGGACGACAACCTGACTCGCGGGACATCAGAGGGCCCTACAACGTGTCGATATCACGTCTTGCAAGCATGCTGCGTTGTTGAAGCGGATGGGTTGTTGTTAAGCCCATTAGGCCTTTTGAATGGGCCATCACTCTAGGCTCGGACTGTGAACCGTTAACACATATAGGAATTGTGCCCTCAACATGACGGGTGTGATCATACCAGTACTAATGCACCGGATCCCATCAGAACTCCAAAGTTAAGCGTGCCTGGGCGAGAGTAGTACTAGGATGGGTGACCCCCTGGGAAGTCCTTGTGGTGCACCCCCTTTTCAATTTTTTTTGCCCTGGTTAAGGTTGCCAAGATACTTTATCCACCAAATCTCAATCACTGAATTCCACGGAAGATTGGGCAAGACAACCTCATTTCACGTAGATGCTGGGCCCGCAAACCGAGGGCATAGGGTTTGTGACTAGGTCTCCGTCGCCCCGGTGCCTATAACTTTTTGATCCGTGAGGAGTTACGCGGCGCACAACATACCGTTGCAAAGCTCTCTGAGAGCTCTACGACGGGGGCAGCCAGCCAGCTCGCTGGGCCCTTTTTGGAGTCCAAAATCGAACGTTTTCATCAGTTTCAGGCCAATTTTCTTCTTTTGCTCTATTTTTCCGTCCCGGATCGTACGTCGTGAACTGTTAAAAGGATGACAACCTGACTCGAGGGACATCAGAGGGCCCTACAACGTGTCGATATCACGTCTTGCAAGCATGCTGCGTTGTTGAAGCGGATGGGTTGTCGTTAAGCCCATTAGGCCTTTTGAATGGGCCATCGCTCTAGGCTGGGACTGTGAATAGTTAACACATAAAGGAATTGTGCCCTCAACATGACGGGTGCGATCATACCAGCACTAATGCACCGGATCGCATCAGAACTCCGAAGTTAAGCGTGCTTGAGCGAGAGTAGTACAAGGATGGGTGACCCCCTGGGAAGTCCTCGTGTTGCACCCCTTTTTCAATTTTTTTTGCCCTGCTTAGGGTTGCCAAGATACTTTATCCACCTAATCTCTATTATTGAATCCCACGGAACATTGGGCAAGACAACTTCGCTTCACGTAGAGGCTGGGCCCGTAAACCAAGCTCGTAGCGTTTGTGACCAAGTCTCCGTCGCTCCGGTGCCCATCACTTTTGATCCGTAAGGAGTTACGCGGCGCACAACATACCGTTGCAAAGCTCTCTGGGTGCTCTACGACGGGGGCAGCCAGCCTGCTCGCTTTGCCCATTTTTGGAGCCCAAAATCGAGCGTTTTCATCAGTTTCAGGCCACTTTCCTTCTTTTGCTCTATTTTTTCGTCTTGGATCGTACGCCGTGAACTGTTAAAAGGACGACAACCTGACTCGCGGGACATCAAATGGCACTACAACGTGTCGATATCACGTCTTGCGAGGATGCTGCGTTGTTGAAGCGGATGGGTTGTCGTTAAGCCCATTGGGCCTTTTGAATGGGCCATCTCTCTAGGCTGGGACTGTGAGCACTTAACACATAAATGAATTGTGCCCACAACATGACGGGTGTGATCATACCATCACTAATGCACCGGATCCCATCAGAACTCCGAAGTTAAGCGTGCTTGGGCGAGAGTAGTACTAGGATGGGTGACCCCCTGCGAAGTCCTCGTGTTGCACCCCTTTTCAATTTTTTTTGCCTCGGTTAAGGTTGCCAAGATACTTTATCCACCAAATCTCTATTACTGAATCCCATGGAACTTTGGGCAAGACAACTTCTTTTCACGTAGATGCTGGGCCCGCAAACCGAGGGCGTAGGGTTTGTGACCAGGTCTCTGTCGTTCCGGTGCCCATAACTTTTGATCCGAGAGGAGTTACGCGGCGCACAGCATACCGTTGGAAAGCTCTCTGAGAGCTCTACGACGGGGGCAACCAGCCTGCTCGCTATGCCCATTTTTGGAGCCCAAAATCGAACGTTTTCATCAGTTTTAGGCCACTTTTCTTCTTTTGCTCTGTTTTTTCGTCGCGGATCGTACTTCGTGAACTGTTAAAAGGACGACAACCTGACTCGCGGGACATCAGAGGGCCCTACAACGTGACTCGCGGGACATCAGAGGGCCCTACAACGTGTTGATATCACGTCTTGCAAGCATGCTGCGTTGTTGAAGCGGATGGGTTGTCGTTAAGCCCATTGGGCCTTTTGAATGGGCCATCTCTCTAGGCTGGGACTGTGAACAGTTAACACATAAAGGAATTGTGCCCTCAACATGACGGGTGCGATCATACCAGCACTAATGCAACGGATCTCATCAGAATTCCGAAGTTAAGCGTGCTTGAGCGATAGTATTACTAGGATGGGTGACCCCTTGGGAAGTACTCGTGTTGCACCACCTTTCCAATTTTTTTGCCCTGGTTAGGGTTGCCAAGATACTTTATCCACCTAATCTCTATTGCTGAATCCCATGGAACATTGGGCAAGACAACTTCGCTTCACGTAGAGGCTGGGCCCGCAAACCGAGGGCGTAGGGTTTGTGTCCAGGTCTCCATCGCTCCGGTAACCATAACTTTTGATCTGTAAGGAGTTACGCGGCACACAGCATACCATTGCAAAGCTCTCTGGGAGATCTACGACGGGGGCAACAAGCCAGCTCGCTGTGCCCATTTTTGGTGCCCAAAATCGAATGTTTTCATCTGTTTCAGGCCACTTTTCTTTTTTTGCTCTGTTTTTTTGTCCCGGATCATACGACGTGAACTGTTAAAAGGACGACAACCTGACTCGCAGGACATCCGAGGCCCCTACAACGTGTCGATATCACGTCTTGCAAGCATGCTGCGTTTCTTGAAGCGGATGGGTTGTCGTTAAGCCCATTGGGCCTTTTGAATGGGCCATCTCTCTAGGCTAGGACTGTGAACAGTTAACACATAAAGGAATTGTGCCCTGAACATGACAGGTGCAATCATACCAGCACTAATGCACCGGATCCCATCAGAACTCCGTAGTTAAGCGTGCTTGAGCGAGAGTAGTACAAGGATGGGTGACCCCCGGGGAAGTCCTCGTGTTGCACCACTTTTTCAATTTTTTTGCCCTAGTTAGGGTTGCCAAGATACTTTATCCACCTAATCTCTATTACTAAATCCCACGAAACATTGGGCAAGACAACTTCGCTTCACGTAGAGGCTGGGCCCGCAAACCGAGGGCGTAGGGTTTGTGACCATGTCACCGTCGCTCTGGTGCCCATAAGTTTTGATTCGTAAGGAGTTACGCGGCGCGCAGCATACCGTTGCAAAGCTCTCTGGGTGCTCTACAACGGGGGCAGCCAGCCTGCTCGCTTTACCCATTTTTTGAGCCCAAAATCGACCGTTTTTATCAGTTTCAGGCCACTTTTCTTCTTTTGCTCTATTTTTCCGTCCCGAATCATACGTCGTGAACTGTTAAAAGAACGACAACCTGATTCGCTGGACATCAGAGGGCCCTACAACGTGTCGATATCACGTCTTGCGAGGATGCTTCGTTGTTGAAGCGGATGGGTTGTCGTTAAGCCCATTGGGCCTTTTGAATGGGCCATCTCTCTAGGATGGGACTTAGAACCGTTAACACATATAGGAATTGTGCCCTCAACATGACGGGTACGATCATACTAGCACTAATACACCGTATCCCATCAGAACTCCGAAGTTAAGCGTGCTTGGACGAGAGTAGTACTAGGATGGGTGACCGCTAGGGAAGTCCTCGTGTTGCACCCCCTTTTCAATTTTTTTTGCCCTGGTAAAGGTTGCCAAGATACTTTATCCACCAAATCTCTATTACTGAATCCCACGGAAAATTGGGCAAGACAACTTCGTTTCACGTAGATGCTGGGCCCGCACACCGAGGGCGTATGGTTTGTGACCAGGTCTCCGTCGCTCCGGTGCACATAACTTTTTATCCGTGAGGAGTTACGCAGCGCATATCATACCGTTGAAAAGCTCTCTGAGAGCTCTACAATGGTGACAGCCAGCCTGCTCGCTGTTCCCATGTTTGGAGCCCAAAATTGAACGTTTTCATCAGTTTCATGCCACTTTTCTTCTTTTGCTCTGTTTTTTCGTATCTGATCGTACGTTGTGAACTGTTAAAAGGACGACAACCTGACTCGCGGGACATCAGAGGGCCCTACAACGTGTCGATATCACGTCTTGCAAGCATGCTGCGTTGTTGAAGCAGATGGGTTGTCGTTAAGCCCATTGGGCCTTTTGAATGGGCCATCTCTCTAGGCTGGGACTGTGAACAGTTAACACATAAATGAATTGTGCCCTCAACATTATGGGTGCGATCATACCAGCACTAATGCACCGGATCCCATCAGAACTCCGAAGTTAAGCGTGCTTGAGCGAGAGTAGTGCAAGGATGGGTGACCCCATGGGAAGTCCTCGTGTTGCTCGCCCTTTTCAATTTTTTTGCCCTGGTTAGGGTTGCCAAGATACTTTATCCACCAAATCTCTATTACTGAATCCCACAGAACATTGGGTAAGACAACTTCGCTTCACATAGAGGCTGGGCCAGCAAACCGATGGTGTAGGGTTTGTGACCAGGTCTCCATCGCTCTGATGCCCATAACTTTTGATCCGTAAGGAGTTACGCGGCACACAGCATACTGTTGCGAAGCTCTCTAGGAGCTCTACGACGGGGGCAGCCAGCATGCTCGCTGTGCCCATTTTTGGAGCCCAAAATCGAACGTTTTCATCAGTTTCAGGCCACTTTTCTTGTTTTGCTCTATTTTTCGGTCCCGGATCATACGTAGTGAACAGTTAAAAGGACGACAACCTGACTCGCGGGACATCAGAGGGCCCTACAACATGTCGATATCACGACTTGCGAGGATGCTGCGTTGTTGAAGCGGATGGGTTGTCGTTAAGCCCATTGGGCCTTTTGAATGGGCCATCTCTCTAGGCTGGGACTGTGAACCGTTAACACATATAGGAATTGTGCCCTCAACATGACGGGTGCAATCATACCAGCACTAATGTACCGGATCCCATCATAACTGCGAAGTTAAGCGTGCTTGGGCGAGAGTAGTACTAGTATGGGTGACCCCCTGGGAAGTCCTTGTGTTGCACCCCCTTTTCAATTTTTTTTGCCCTGGTTAGGGTTGCCAAGATACTTTATCCACCTAATCTCTATTACTGAAACCCACGGAACATTGGGCAAGACAACTTCGCTTCACGTAGAGGCTGGGCCCGGAAACTGAGGGCGTAGGGTTTATGACCAGGTCTCCGTCGCTCCGGTGCCCATAACTTTTGATCCGTAAGGAGTTACGCGACGTACAGCATACCGTTGCAAAGCTCTCTGGGAGCTCTACGATGCGGGCAGCCAGCCTGCTCGGTTTGCACATTTTTGGATCCCAAAATCGAACGTTTTCATCAGTTTTAGGCCGCTTTTCTTCTTTTGCTCTGTTTTTCCTTCCCGGATCATACGTCGTGAACTGTTAAAAGGACGACGACCTGATTCGCGGGACATCAGAGGGCCCTACTACGTGTCGATATCACGTCTTGCAAGCATGCTGCGTTGTTGAAGCGGATGGGTTGTCGTTATGCCCATTGGGCCTTTTGAATGGGCCATCTCTCTAGGCTGGGACTGTGAACCGTTAACACATATAGGAATTGTGCCCTCGACATGACGGGTGCGATCATACCAGTACTAATGCACCGGATCCCATCAGAACACCGAAGTTAAGCCTGCTTGGGCAAGAGTAGTACTAGGATGGGTGACCCCCTGGGAAGTCCTCGTGGTGCAGCCCCTTGTCAATTTTTTTTTGCCCTGGTTAAGGTTGCCAAGATACTTTATCCACCAAATCTCAATCACTGAATCCCACGGAAGATTGGGCAAGACAACTTCATTTCACGTAGATGCTGGGCCCGCAAACCGAGGGCGTAGCGTTTGTGACCAGGTCTCCGTCGCTTTGGTGCCCATAACTTTTGATCCGTGAGGAGTTACGCGGCTCACAGCATACCGTTGCAAAGCTCTCTGAGAGCTCTACGACGGGGACAGCCAGCCCACTCGCAGTGCCCGTTTTTGGAGCCCAAAATTGAACGTTTTCATCAATTTCATGCCACTTTTCTTATTTTGCTCTATTTTTTCGTACCTGATCGTACGTTGTGAACTGTTGAAAGGACGACAACCTGACTCGCCGGAAATCAGAGGGCCCTACAACGTGTCGATATCACGTCTTGCAAACATGCTGCGTTGTTGAAGCGGATGGGTTGTCGTTAAGCCCATTGGGCCTTTTGAATGGGCCATCTCTCTAGGCTGGGACTGTGAACAGTTAACACACAAATGAATTGTGCCCTCAACATTATGGGTGCGATCATACCAGCACTAATGCACCGGATCCCATCAGAACTCCGAAGTTAAGCGTGCTTGAGCGAGAGTAGTGCAAGGATGGGTGACCCCATGGGAAGTCCTCGTGTTGCACCCCCTTTTCAATTTTTTTGCCTTGGTTAGGGTTGCCAAGATACTTTATCCACCAAATCTCTATTACTGAATCCCACGGAACATTGGGCAAGACAACTTCGCTTCACATAGAGGCTGGGCCCGCAAACCGATGGTGTAGGGTTTGTGACCAGGTCTCCATCGCTCTGATGCCCATAACTTTTGATCCGTAAGGAGTTACGCGGCACACAGCATACTGTTGCGAAGCTCTCTAGGAGCTCTACGATGGGGGCAACCAGCATGCTCGCTGTGCCCGTTTTTGGAGCCCAAAATCGAACGTTTTCATCAGTTTCAGGCCACTTTTCTTCTTTTGCTCTATTTTTCCGTCCCGGATCACACGTTGTGAACTGTTAAAAGGACGACAACCTGACTCGCGGGACATCAGAGGGCCCTACAACATGTCGATATCACGACTTGCGAGGATGCTGCGTTGTTGAAGCAGATGGGTTGTCGTTAAGCCCATTGGGCCTTTTGAATGGGCCATCTCTCTAGGTTGGGACTGTGAACCGTTAACACATATAGGAATTGTGCCCTCAACATGACGGGTGCGACCATACCAGCACTAATGCACCGGATCCCATCAGAACTCCGAAGTTAAGCGTGCTTGGGCGAGAGTAGTACTTGGATGGGTGACCCCCTGGGAAGTCCTCATGTTGCATCCCCTTTTCAAATTTTTTTGCCCTTGTTAAGGTTGCCAAGATACTTTATCCACCAAATCTCTATTACTGAATCCCACAGAACATTGGGCAAGACAACTTCGTTTCACGTAGATGCTGGGCCCGCAAACCGAGGGCGTAGGGTTTGTGACCAGGTCTCCGTCGCTTCGGTGCCTATAACTTTTGATCCGTGAGGAGTTACGCGGCGCACAGCATACCGTTGCAAAGCTCTCTGAGAGCTCTACGACGAGGGAAGCCAGCCTGCTCGCTGCGCCCATTTTTGGAGCCCACAATCAAACGTTTTCATCAGTTTCAGGCCACTTTTCTTCTTTTGCTCTGTTTTTCCGTCCCGGATCATACGTCGTGAACTGTTAAAAGGACGACAACCTGACTCGCGGGACATTAGAGGGCCATACAACGTGTCGATATCACGTCTTGCAAGCATGTTGCGTTGTTGAAGCGGATGGGTTGTCGTTAAGCCCATTGGGCCTTTTGAATGGGCCATCTCTCTAGGCTGGGACTGTGAACAGTTAACACATAAAGGAATTGTGCCCTTAACATGACGGGTACGATCATAACAGCACTAATGCACCGGATCCCATCAGAACTCCGAAGTTAAGCGTGCTTGAGCGAGAGTAGTACAAGGATGGGTGACCCCCTGGGAAGTCCTCGTGTTGCACCCCCTTTTCAATTTTTTTTGCCCTGCTTAGGGTTGCCAAGATACTTTATCCACCAAATCTCTATAACTGAATCCCACGGAACATTGGGCAAGACAACTTCGCTTCACGTTGAGGCTGGGCCCGCAAACCGAGGGCGTAGGGTTTGTGACCAGGTCTCTTTCGCTCCGGTGCCCATTACTTTTGATCCGTAAGAAGTTACGCGGTGCACAACATACCGTTGCAAAGCTCTCTAAGAGCTCTACGACGGGGCAGCCAGCATGCTCACTGTGCCCCTTTTTGGAGCCCAAAATTGAACGTTTTCATTTGTTTCATGCCACTTTTCTTCTTTTGCTCTGTTTTTTCGTCTTGGATCGTACGTCGTGAACTATTAAAAGGACGACAACCTGACTCGCTGGACATCAGAGGGCCCTACAACGTGTCGATATCACGTCTTGCAAGCATGCTGCTTTGTTGAAGCGGATGGGTTGTCGTTAAGCCCATTGGGCCTTTTGAATGGGCCATCTTTCTAGGCTGGGACTGTGAACAGTTTACACGTAAAGAAATTGTGCCCTCAACTTGACGGGTGCGATCGTACCTGCACTAATGCACCGGATCCCATCAGAACTCTGAAGTTAAGCGTGCTTGGGCGAGAGTAGTACTAGGATAAATGACACCCTGGGAAGTCCTCGTGTTGCACCCCCTTTTCAATTTTTTTTGCCCAGGTTAGGGTTGCCAAGATACTTTATCCACCAAATCTCTATTACTGAATCCCACGGAAAATTGGGCAAGACAACTTCGTTTCATGTAGAGGTTGGGCCCACAAACCGAGGGCGTAGGGTTTGTCACCAGGTCTCCGTCGCTCTAGTGCCCATAACTTTTGATCCGTAAGGAGTTACGTGGCGTACATCATACCGTTGCAAAGCTCTCTGAGAGTTCTAGGACAGGGGCAGCCAGCATGCTCGCTGTGCCCATTTTTGGAGACCAAAATTGAACTTTTTAATTAGTTTCAGGCCACTTTTCTTCTTTTGCTTTGTTTTTCCGTCCCAGATCGTACGTCGTGAACTGTTAAATGGATGACAACCCGACTCGCGGGACATTAGAGGGCCCTACAACGTGTCGATATCACGTCTTGCAAGCATGCTGCGTTGTTGACTAGGATGGGTTGTCGTTAAGCCCATTGGGCCTTTTGAATGGGCCATCTATCTAGGCTGGGACTGTGAACAGTTAACACATAAAGGAATTGTGCCCTCAACATGACGGGTGCGATCATACCAGCACTAATGCACCGGATCCATCAGAACTCCGAAGTTAAGCGTGCTTGGGCGAGGGTAGTTGTGAGGCCTAACCCCGAATAATGTGTCCTACCTCGATTTGCGTGACTTAGACCTAAAATTAAATGACCGACCTTGGATTACGTGTCTTGTCATGGTTTTCATGCATGCCTCGTTATACGTGCCTTAACCTAGAATTGTGTGCCCTAGTCCTCGATATACGTGCGATACCTAGATAAACATGCCATGACCTTAATTTATGTGCGAGACCTTGATTTGCGTGTGTCTCTTTGTTTCGTGTGCATTAACCTTGAACTGCGTGCTTTAACCTAGGTTTAAGAGTCGTGTCTTGAATTACGTGCATTGCATTGAATTACGTGCCTTATTTTGGTCTACGTTCATTCACCTAGGGTTGCGTGTGTTGGCATTAGAATCCGTGCACTTATCTTGAAGTATGTGTCTTAGTCTTGAAATATGTACTGTACCTCGTAGTTCGTGTCTTACCTCGTAGTTCGTGTCTACCTCGTAATTCGTGCCCTAGATCTAGGAATCCGTGCCACCACGTTAATCAAGAAAGAATCCTACACAAAGCACTAGACACTAAAATAATCCTACACAATCCACTAACCAATATTATATTCCTAATTCAAATTCTCTACAAACTTCACTAACAATAAAATAATACTAAACTATTCCTACATTTTCCACTATCTATTATTCTATTCATAATTCAACTCATCAACAAACATTCCTATATTTTATTCTACCTAGATTCCCTAATCTCCCAACATTCCTATGACAATTCTAATGACACAAATGCATAAAAAAATTAGTCCTAGACAAACTATGACAAAACACTTAACACAATGCATAAAAAATTGCTCAAATTCTCCTCAAATCTCCACCATTTTCGACCAAGTGCTTCATGCCCATGCTAACATTTCAAAATTCCATCTTGAAGACACAAAAAGTCTGAATTTGTATGCCTAAGGCCGACCATATGCTCAAAAAAATTGCAAAGCCATCACTTTTGTCATATTCTCTCATTTCCTTTCAATTTCTCTCACTTCCCTCTCATTTTCTCTCTCCATTTTGGTTTTGGCTGAGTTCTTAACCTCCATAGCTCATCTTCATCATCCTAAGGTGCATCAAGACAAACCACAAGCAAAGAAACTCACCCAAGCAAGCTAGGATGCAAGAAACACACATGCAAGCATTTTGAGTCACCATTTTCGGCCTAGGTAAGTTTTCTTGGCTTCCATTTCTTTTCTTCTTGTTCTAACCTCATGCATGTGCTAAGAGATTGATCACTAGGCTAGGAAAAATAGAGAAACCAAGTTGGAATCTCGGCTAAGCAAGAAGAAGAAGAGATTTGAAGCTTCAACAAGTTTTTGTGCATCTTTGTGGTTGATTGCTAAGGTGAGGATTAAAACCATTTGAAAACTCTTCAAAAATTCACATGCATTCTCATAAATGTGTGTATTTGCTTCTGTACTTGAGCTATATGGTCATTCATAAGCTTAAACAACCATGCATGGCAAGATCTTGGCTTGAAAATGATGCTAGGTGAAGTCGAAATTGTTGACAGCTCTCTGACCAGTCTGTTCGAGGTAATTTTAGCTAGGCAAATGATGTTGAAAATGCATGAAGATTGGTAGGTGACTAGTTTGGACAGTTTTGAAAATTTGTCCCAGAAATAGACCGAAGCAAATTTTGACTCTAAGGTCCTCAAAATGGCAAATCTTTAAAATGTGACCAAATCTGGAAATCTGGAAAAATGAAGCAGGTTTTGGCAGATGCACTGACCTGGTGGAACGAACCATATTTGACTTAGTAAATGTTGTCCAAAATGCATGAAATTTGGTGTGCTGCTATATTTTTCAGTTCTGGACAATTTTGTCAGAAATGTACCAAGGCTAAAACTGACCCTAAGGACCTCAAAAACGTCAATTTCTGAAAAGTGTGCAAATCTGGACAGTTTTGTGCTACCTCACTGTTTCGGCTATAACTAATGATTCCGAACTCCAATTGATGCAAGGTTTGTTTCTGATTTTAGTTAACTCCTTAAGCTTTAATTGGAAATATTATTCACTGGATTTGGACATTGTTTGATTATCCTATTGATTGTGAGAAAACAGCCTATTGCAGTAAGGGTTTCACTTAATGTTGTACTTAGAAAAATTGTGGTGACTTCTCTTGTTGAATTAAAGGCTTTCGAATGTAGCTTCGGGATGTTTTGTGGACTGTTTTAAATGTTTGAGGATGTTGAATTAAATGATGCATGGTTTGATATTGACTTTGAGTTGGGTTGAGGCTCAAATTGCACAAATATACATGAAATGAAAACCCTAATGACTAGGTAGTTTTGCTAAGTATTGATCAATTGGACATTGTGTGGGAATTATATGCTTAGTGGGCTGCCCGTAAATGTCTTATAACTTCAAATGTGATTTTGACCATTGCATGTTGACAAATAAGCTTTTCTTGCACCCGAACCCATGATTGATGTCATTGCATGTTGAATAATCTTACCACTTGATCACGTGGGCTTCGTAATGAGTTATATGGCCTGTTTTACATGTGTTACATGGCTGCCTATTCAATTTTCATATAACTCTATATGCCTTTCAAGTGAAACTTCCTGTCTTATCGTGCCCTGCTTGTTTACCTGTCAATGTGCAATCTTATGACTGTCCGGAGGAAACCTACTTTGTTGTCCTCCTACTGTGATATATTACCTGTCATGAATGTGCATTGCATACAAGGTTGCAACCTTTCCTGTTGGCAAGGTAGCGATCACGCACACCGGGCGGCATCGGGCTTGCCGGTGCACCCGTGACTACCATGGTCCCATTCCCTCTCTCGCTTGGGGGCTAGACTTCCTCGGAGAGTTGGGTCGTAGGATTTCGGGGTACATCCGGAGTACACCCACCTGGCGTGTTTGGGGAATGATTAAAGTCGGCTGCAACAACTGATTCTGAAACTGATCTGAGAGAAAAAGCTCACTGTATCCTTTTTACTATGTGTATAAGTACTCTCGCTTGGTTCCTAGAGAACCTCAGGGAGGAAAGACTGGTATTTCTGTATGGAGTTACGCGGCGCACAACATACCGTTGCAAAGCTCTCTGAGAGCTCTACGACGGGGGCAGTAGCATGCTCGCTGTGCCCGTTTTTGGTGCCCAAAATCGAATGTTTTCATCAGTTTCAGGCCACTTTTCTACTTTTGCACTGTTTTTCCATCTCGGATCGTACGTCGTGAATTGTTAAAAGGACGACAACCTGACTCGCGGGACATCAGAGGGCCCTACAACGTGTCGATATCACGTCTTGCAAGCATGCTGCGTTGTTGAAGCGGATGGGTTGTCGGTAAGCCCATTGGGCGTTTTGAATGGGCCATCTCTCTAGGCTGGGACTGTGAACAGTTAACACATAAAGGAATTGTGCCCTCAACATGATGGGTGCGATCATAGCAGCACTAATGCACCGGATCCCATCAGAACTCTGAAGTTAAGCGTGCTTGGGCGAGAGTAGTACTAGGATGGGTGACCCCCTGGGAAGTCCTCGTGTTGCACCCCATTTTCAATTTTTTTTGCCCGGGTTAGGGTTGCCAAGATACTTTATCCACCAAATCTCTATTACTGAATCCCACGGAACATTTGGCAAGACAACTTCGCTTCACGTAGAGGCTGGGCCCGCAAACCGAGGGCGTAGTGTTTGTGACCAGGTCTCCGTTGCTCCGGTGCCCATAACTTTTGATCTGTAAGGAGTTACGCGGCGCACAGCATACCGTTGCAAAGCTCTCAGAGAGCTCTACGACGGGGGCAGCCAGCTTGCTCGCTGTGCCCATTTTTGGATCCCAAAATCGAATGTTTTCATCAGTTTCAGGCTACTTTTCTTCTTTTGCTCCATTTTTCCATCCCGGATCATACGTCGTGAACTGTTAAAAGGACGACAACCTGACTCACGGGACATCAGAGGGCCCTACAACGTGTCGATATCACGTCTTGCGAGGATGCTGCATTGTTGAAGCGGATGGGTTGTCGTTAAGCCCATTGGGCCTTTTGAATGGGCCATCTCTATAGGAATTGTGCCCCCAACATGACCGGTGCGATCGTACTAGCACTAATGCATCGCATCCCATCAGAACACCGAAGTTAAGCATGCTTGGGCGAGAGTAGTACAAGGATGGGTGACCCCCTGGGAAGTCCTCGTGTGGAACCCCATTTTCAATTTTTTTTGCCCTGGTTAGGGTTGCCTAGATACTTTATCAACCAAATATCTATTACTGAATCCCACAGAACAGTGGGCAAGACAACTTCGCTTCACGTAGAGGCTGGGCCCGCAAACCGAGGGCGTAGGCTTTGTGACCAGGTCTCCGTCGCTCTGATGCCCATAACTTTTGATCCGTAATTGTTACGCTACGCACAACATACCGTTGCAAAGCTCTTTAAGAGCTCTACGACGGGGGCAGCCAGCTTGCTCGCTGTGCCCATTTTTGGAGCCCAAAATCGAACGTTTTCACCTGTTTCAGGCCACTTTTATGCTTTTGCTCAGTTTTTTCGTCCCGGATCGTACGTCAAGAACTGTTAAAAGGACGACAAACTAACTCGCAGGACATCAGAGGGCCCTACAACATGTCGATATCATGTCATGCAAGCATGCTGCGTTGTTGAAGCGGATGGGTTGTCGTTAAGCCCATTGGGCCTTTTGAATGGGCCATCTCTCTAGGTTGGGACTGTGAACAGTTAACACATAAAGGAATTGTGCCCTTAACATGACGGGTGCGATCATACCAGCATTAATGCACCGGATCCCATCAGAACTCCGAAGTTAAGCGTGCTAGGGCGAGAGTAGTACTAGGATAGGTGACCCCCTGGGAAGTACTCGTGTTGCATCCCCTTTTCAAATTTTTTTGCCCTGGTTAGGGTTGCCAAGATACTTTATCCACCAAATCTCTATTACTAAATCCAACAGAACATTGGGTAAGACAACTTCGCTTCACGTAGAGGCTGGGCCCGCAAACCGAGGGCATAGGGTTTGTGACCAAGTCTCCGTCGCTCTAGGGCCCATAACTTTCGATCCGTAAGGAGCTACGCGACGCACAACATACCGTTGCAAAGCTCTCTGAGAGCTCTACGACAGGGCAACCAGCTTGCTCGCTTTGCCCATTTTTGGGCCCCAAAATCGAACGTTTTCATCAATTTCAGGCCACTTTTCTTCTTTTGCTCTGTTTTTCCGTCCCGGATCGTACATCGTGAACTGTTAAAAGGATGACTCCTTGACTCGCAGGACATCAGAGCTACAACGTGTCGATATCACGTCGGGTGAGGATGCTGCGTTGTTGAAGCGGATGGGTTGTCGTTAAGCCCATTGGCCCTTTTGAATGGGCCATCTCTCTAGGCTGGGACTGTGAACCGTTAATAAATAAAGGAATTGTGCCTTCAACATGACGGGTGCGATCATACCTGTACTAATGCACCGGATCCCATCAGAACTCCGAAGTTAAGCGTGCTTGGGCGAGAGTAGTACTAGGATGGGTGACCCCCAGAGAAGTCCTCGTGTTGCACCCCCTTTTCAATTTTTTTTGCCCTGGCTAGGGTTGCCAAGATACTTTATCCACCAAATCTCTATTACTGAATCCCACGGAACATTGGGCAAGACAACTTTGTTTCACGTAGAGGCTGGACCACAAACCGAGGGCGTGGGGTTTGTGACCAGGTCTCTGTCGCTCCGGTGCCCATAACTTTTGATCCGTAAGGAGTTATGCGGCGCACAGCATACCGTTGCAAAGCTCTCTGAGAGCTCTACGACGGCGGCAACAAGCTTGCTCGCTGTGCCCCTTTTTGGAGCCCAAAATCGAACATTTTCATCAGTTTCAGGCCACTTTTCTTCTTTTGCATTGTTTTTCCGTCCCGGATCGTACGTCGTGAACTGTTAAAAGGAAGACAACCTGACTCGCGGGGCATCAGAGGGCCCTACAACGTGTCGATATCACATCTGGTGAGGATGCTGCGTTGTTGAAGCGGATGGGTTATCGTTAAGCCCATTGGGCCTTTTGAATGGGCCATCTCTCTAGGTTGGGACTGTGAACCGTTAACACATAATGGAATTGTGCCTTCAACATGACGGGTGCGATCATACCTGCACTAATGCACCGGATCCCATCAGAACTCCGAAGTTAGGCGTGCTTGGGCGAGAGTAGTACTAGGATGGGTGACCCCCTGGGAAGTCCACGTGTTGCACCCCCTTTTCAATTTTTTTTGCCCTGGTTAGGGTTGCCAAGATACTTTATCCATCAAATCTCTATTACCGAATCCCACGGAACATTGGGCAAGACAACTTCGTTTCACGTAGAGGCTGGGCTCACAAACTGAGGGCGTAGGGTTTGTGACCAAGTCTCATTCGCTCCGGTGCCCAAAACTTTGGACGCGTAAGGCATTACACGGCGCACAACATGCTGTTACAAAGCTCTCTGAGAGCTCTACGACGGGGGCAGGTAGCATGGTCATTGTTCCCATTTTTGGAGTCCAAAATCCAACATTTTCATCAGTTTCAGGCCACTTTTCTTCTTTCGCTCTATTTTTCCTTCCCAGATCGTACGTCATGAACTGTTAAAAGGATGACAACCTGACTCGCGGGATATCAGAGGGCCCTACAGCGTGTCGATATCACGTCTTGCAAGCAAGCTGCGTTGTTGAAGCGGATGGGTTGTCGTTAAGCCCATTGGGCCTTTTGAATGGGCCATCTCTGTAGGCTGGAACTGTGAACAGTTAACACATAAAGGAATTGTGCCCTCAACATGACGGGTGCTATCATACCAGCACTAATGCATCGGATCCCATCAGAAGTCCGAAGTTCAGCGTGCTTGGGCGAGAGTAGTACTAGGATGGGTGACCCCCTGGGAAGTCCTCGTGTTGCACACCCTTTTCAATTTTTTTTGCCCTGGTTAGGGTTGCCAAGATACTTTATCCACCAAATATCTATTACTGAATCCCACGAAAAATTGGGCAAGACAACTTCGCTTCACGTAGAGGCTAGGCCCTCAAACCGAGGGCGTAGGGTTTGTGACCAGGTCTCCGTCACTCCGATGCCTATAACTTTTGATCTGTAATTGTTACGCGGTTTACAGCATACCTTTGCAAAGCTCTCTGAGAGCTCTACGAAGGGGGCAGCCAGCTTGCTCGCTGTGCCCATTTTTGGAGTCCAAAATCGAAAGTTTTCAACAGTTTCAAGCCACTTTTATATTTTTGCTCTATTTTTCCATCCTGGATCGTACGTCGTGTACTGTTAAAAGGGTGACCCCCTGGGAAGTCCTCGTGTTGCACCCCCTTTTCAATTTTTTTTGCCCTGGTTAGGGTTTCCAAGATACTTTATCCACCAAATCTCTATTAGTGAATCCCACAGAACATTGGGCAAGACAACTTCGTTTCACGTAGAGGCTGGGTTGGCGTAGGGTTTGTGACCAGGTCTCCGTCGCTACGGTGCCCATAACTTTTGATCCGTAAGGAGTTACGCGGTGCACAACATACCGTTACAAAGCTCTCTGAGAGCTCTACGACGGTGGTAGCCAGCTTGCTTGCTGTGCCCAATTTTGGGGCCCAAAATCAAACCTTTTCATCAGTTTCAGGCTGCTTTTCTTCTTTTGCTTTGTTTTTCCGTCCTGGATGGTACGCCGTGAACTGTTAAAAGGACGACAACCAGACTCGCGGGACATCAGAGGGCCCTACAACGTTTCGATATCACGTTTGGTGAGGATGCTGCGTTGTTGAAGCAGATGGGTTGTCGTTATGCCCATTGGGCCTTTTGAATGGGCCATCTCTCTAGGTTGGGACTGCGAACCGTTAACACATAAAGGAATTGCGCCCTCAACACGACGGGTGCAATCATACCTGCACTAATGCACCGGATCCCATCAGAACTCCGAAGTTAAGCGTGCTTGGGCGAGAGTAGTACCAGGATGGGTGACCCCCTAGGAAGTCCTCGTGTAGCACCCCTTTTTCAATTTTTTTTGCCTTGGTTAGGGTTGCCAAGATACTTTTTCCACCAAATCTCTATTACTGAATCCCACAGAACATTGGGCAAGACAACTTCGTTTCACGTAGAGGCTGGGCCCGCAAACCGAGGGCGTAGGGTTTGTGACCAAGTCTCCGTAGCTCCGGTGCCCATAACTTTTGATCCGTAAGGAGTTACGCGGCGCACAACATACCGTTGCAAAGCTCTCTAAGAGCTATACGACGGGGGCAGCCAGCTTGCTCGTTGTGCCCCTTTTTGGAGCCCAAAATCGAATGTTTTGATCAGTTTCAGGCCACTTTTCTTCTTTTGCTCTGTTTTTTCGTCCCGGATCGTACGTCGTGAACTGTTAAAAGGACGACAACCTGACTCGCGGGACATCAGAGGGCCCTACAACGTGTCGATATCATGTCTTGCGAGGATGCTGCGTTGTTGAGGCAGATGGGTTGTCGTTAAGCCCATTGGGCCTTTTGAATGGGCCATCTCTCTAGGCTGTGACTGTGAACCGTTAACACATATAGGAATTGTGCCCTCAACATGACGGGTGCGATCATACCAGCAGTAATGCACCGGATCCCATCAGAACTCTGAAGTTAAGCGTACTTGGGCGAGAGTAGTGCCAGGATGGGTGACCCCTTAGGAAGTCCTCGTGTTGCACCCCCTTTTCAATTTTTTTTGCCCTGGTTAGGGTTGCCAAGATATATTATCCACCAAATCTCTATTACTGAATCCCACGGAACATTGGGCAAGACAACTTCATTTCACGTAGAGGCTGGGCCCGCAAACCGAGGGTGTAGGGTTTGTGACTAGGTCTCCATCGCTCCGGTGTCCATAACTTTTGATCCGCAAGGAGTTACGCGTCGCACAGCATACCGTTGCAAAGCTCTCTGAGAGATCTACGACAGGGGCAGCCAGCTTCCTTGCGATGCCCCTTTTTAGAGCCCAAAAACGAACGACTTCATCAGTTTCAGGCCACTTTTCTTCTTTTGCTATGTTTTTCCGTCCCGGATCGTACATCGTGAACTGTTAAAAGGACGACAACCTAACTCACGGGACATCAGAGGGCCCTACAACGTGTCGATATCACGTCTTGCGAGGATGCTACGTTATTGAAGCGGATGGGCTGTCATTAAGCCCATTGGGCCTTTTGAATGGGCTATCTCTCTAGGCTGGGACTGTGAACCGTTAACGCATATAGGACTTCTGCCCTCAACATGACGGGTGCGATCATACCAGCACTAATGCCCCGGATCCCATCAGAACTCCGACGTTAAGCGTGCTTGGGCGAGAGTAGTACTAGGATGGGTGACCCTCTGGGAAGTCCTCGTGTTGCACCCCGTTTTCAACTTTTTTTGCCCTGGTTAGGGTTGTCAAGATACTTTATCCACCAAATCTCTATTACAGAATCCCACGGAACATTGGACAAGACAACTTCGTTTCAAGTAGAGGCTGGGACCACAAACCGAGGGCGTACGGTTTGTGACCAGGTCTCCATCGCTCCGGTGCCCATAACTTTTGATCTGTAAGGAGTTACGCGGCGCACAGTATACCGTTGCAAAGCTCTCTAAGAGCTCTACGATGGGGCAGCTACCATGCTCGTTGTGCCCTTTTTGGGGACCAAAATTGATTATTTCCATCAGTTTCAGGCCACTTTTCTTCTTTTGCTCTATTTTTTCATCCCGGATGGTACGTCGTGAACTGTTAAAAGGACGACAACCTAACTCGCGGAACATCAGAGGGCCCTACAACGTGTCGATGTCACTTGGAGCAAGCATGCTGCGTTGTTGAAGCGGATGGGTTGTCGTTAAGCCCATTGGGCCCTTTGAATTGGTCATCTCTCTAGGTTGGGACTATGAACAGTTAACACATAAAGGAATTGTGCCCTCAACATGACGGGTGCTATCGTACCAGCACTATTACACCGGATCCCATCAGAACTCCGAAGTTAAGCGTGCTTGGGCGATAGTAGTACTAAGATGGGTGACCCCTTGGGAAATCCTCGTGTTGCACACCCTTTTCAATTTTTTTTGCCTTGGTTAGGGTTGCCAAGATACTTTATCCTCCAAATCTGTATCATTGAATTTCACAAAACATCGGGCATGACAACTTCGCTTCACGTAGAGTATGGGCCAGCAAACCGAGGTCGTAGGCTTTGTGACCAGGTCTCCGTCGTACCAGTGCCCATGCCTTTTGATCCATAAGGAGTTACGCGGCGCACAACATACCGTTGCAAAGCTCTCTGAGAGCTCTACGACGGGGGCAGCCAGCTTGCTCACTGTGCCCATTTTTGGAGCCCATAATTGAACGTTTTCATCAGTTTCAGGCCACTTTTCTTCTTTTGCTCTGTTTTTCCGTACCGGATAGTACGTCGTGAACTTTTAAAAGTCGACAACTAGACTTGCGGGACATCAGAGGGCCCTACAACGTGTCGATATCACGTCTTGCGAGGATACTGTGTTGTTGAAGCGGATGGGTTGTCGTTAAGCCCATTGGGCCTTTGCAATGGGCCATCTCTCTAGGCTGGGACTGTGAACCGTTAACACATATAGGACTTGTGCCCACAACATGGCGGGTGCGATCATTCCAGCACTAATGCACTAGATCCCATCAGAACTCTGAAGTTAAGCGTGCTTGGTCGAGAGTAGTACTAGGATGGTTGACCCCCAGGGAAGTCCTCGTGTTGCACCCCCTTTTCAATTTTTTTTGCCTTGGTTAGGGTTGCCAAGATACTTTATCCACCTAATCTCTATTACTGAATCCCACGGAACATTGGGCAAGACAACTTCGCTTCACGTAGAGGCTGGGCCCGCAAACTGAGGGCGTAGGGTTTGTGACCAGGTCTCCGTCGCTCCGGTGCCCATAACTTTTGATCCGTAAGGAGTTACGCGACGCACAACATACCGTTGCAAAGCTCTCTGGGTGCTCTACGACGCACAACATACTGTTGGAGACCAAAATCGAACGTTTTCATCAGTTTCAGGCCACTTTTCTTCTTTTGCTCTGTTTTTCCGTCCAAGATCGTACGTCGTGAACTGTTAAAAGGATGACAACCTGACTCGCAGGACATCAGAGGGCCCTACAACGTGTCGATATCACGTCTTGCAAGCATGATACGTTGGTGAAGCGGATGGGTTGTCGTTAAGCCCATTGGGCCTTTTGAATGGGCCATCTCTCTAGGCTGGGACAGTGAACAGTTAACACATAAAGGAATTGTGCCCTCAACATGATAGGTGCTATCATACTAGCACTAATGCACCGGATCCCATCAGAACTCCGAAGTTAAGCGTGCTTTGGCGAGAGTAGTAATAGGATGGGTGACCCCCTGGGAAGTCCTCGTGTTGGACGACCTTTTCATTTTTTTTGCCCTGATTAGGGTTGCCAAGATACTTTATCCACCAAATATCTATTACCAAATCCCATGGAACATTGGGCAAGACAACTTCGCTTCACGTAGAGGTTGGGCCCGCACACCGAGGGCGTAGGGTTTGTGACCAGGTCTCCGTCGCTTTGGAGCCCATATCTTTTGATCCGTAAGTAGTTACGCGGCAAACAGCATACCGTTGCAAAGCTCTCTGAGTGCTCTAGAACGGGGTCAGCCAGCTTGCTCGGTATACCCATTTTTGGAGCCCAAAATTGTACGTTTTCATGAGTTTCAGGCCACTTTTCTTCTTTTGCTATGTTTTTCCGTCCCAGATCATACGTCGTGAACTGTTAAAAGGGCGACAACCTAACTCGCGGGACATCAGATGGCCCTACAACGTGTCGATATCACGTCTTGCGAGGATGCTGCGTTGTTGTAGCGGATGGGCTGTCGTTAATCCCATTGGGCCTTTCGAATGGGCCATCTCTCTAGGTTGGGACTGTGAACCGTTAACACATATAGTAATTGTGCCTCAACATTATGGGTATGATCATACCAGCACTAATGCACCGGATCTCATCAGAACCCCGAAGTTAAGCGTGCTTGGGTGAGAGTAATACTAGGATGGGAGACCCCTTGGGAAGTTCTCGTGTTGGACGACCTTTTCAATTTTTTTTGCCCTGGTTAGAGTTCCCAAGATACTTTATCCACCAAATCTCTATTACTGAATCCAACGGAACATTGGGCAAGACAACTTCGCTTCACGTAGAGGCTGGGCCCGCAAACCGAGGGCGTATGGTTTGTGACCAGGTCACCGTCGCTCCGGTGCCCATAACTTTTGATCCATAAGGAGTTACGCGGCGCACAGCATACCGTTACAAAGCTCTCTGAGAGCTCTACGACGGGGGAAGCCAGCTTGCTTGCAGTACCCGTTTTTGGAGCCCAAAATCGAACATTTTCATGAGTTTCAGGCCACTTTTATTCTTTTGCTCTGTTTTTCCGTCCCAGATCATACGTCGTGAACTGTTAAAAGGGCGACAACCTAAATCGCGGGACATCAGAGGGCCCTACAACATGTCGATATAACGTCTTGCTAGGATGTTGCGTTGTTGAAGCGGATGGGTTGTCGTTAAGCTCATTCGGCCTTCTGAATGGGCCATCTCTCTAGGTTGGGACTGTGAACTGTTAACACATATAAAAATTGTGCCCTCAACATGACGGGTGCGATCATACCAGCACTAATGCACCGGATCCCATCAGAACTCCGAAGTTAAGCGTGTTTGGGCGAGAGTAGTACTAGGATGGATGACCCCCTGGGAAGTCCTCGTGTTGCAGGCCCTTTTCAATTTTTTTTGCCCTGGTTAGGGTTGCCAAGATACTTTATCCACCAAATCTCTATTACTGAATCGCACGGAACATTGGGCAAGACAACTTCACTTCACGTAGAGGCTGGACCCGCAAACCGAGGGCGTAGAGGTTGTGACCCGGTCTCCGTCGCTCCGATGCCCATAACTTTTGATCCATAAGGAGTTAAGCGACGCACAGCATACCGTAGCAAAGCTCTCTGAGAGCTCTACGACGGGTGTAGCCAGCTTGCTCGCTGTGCCCATTTTTGGAGCCCAAAATCAAACGTTTTCATCAGTTTCAGGCTACTTTTCTTCTTTTGCCTTATTTTTTCGTCCCGGATCATACGTCGTGAACTGTTAAAAGGACGACAACCTGACTCGCGGGACATCACAGGGCCCTACAACGTGTCGATATCACGTCCGGTGAGGATGCTGCGTTGTTGAAGCGGATGGGTTGTCGTTAAGCCCATTGGGTCTTTTGAATGGGCCATCTCTCTAGCCTAGGACTGTGAACCTTTAACACATATAGGATTTGTGCGCTCAACATGATGGGTGCGATCATACCAGCACTAATGCACCAGATCCCATAAGAACTCCGAAGTTAAGCGTGCTTGGGCGAGAGTAGTACTAGGATGGGTGACCCCCTGGGAAGTCCTCGTGTTGCACCCCCTTTTCAATTTTTTTTGCCTTGGTCAGGGTTGCCAAGATACTTTATCCACCAAATCTCTATTACTGAATCCCACGGAACATTGGGCAAGACAACTTCGCTACACGTAGAGGTTGGGCCCGCAAACCGAGGGCGTTGGGTTTGTGACCAAGTATCCGTCACTCCGATGCCCATAACTTTTGATCCGTAAGGAGTTACGCGGCGCACAGCATACCTGTGCAAAGCTCTCTGAGAGCTCTACTACGGGGGCAGCCAGCTTGCTCCCTATGCCCATTTTTGGAGCCCAAAATCGAACGTTTTCAATTGTTTCAGGCCACTTTTATACTTTTGCTCTGTTTTTCCATCCCGGATCGTACGTTGTGAACTGTTAAATGGACGACAACCTGACTCGCGGGACATCTGAGGACCCTTTAACGTGTCGATATCACGTCTTGCAAGCATGCTGCGTTGTTGAAGCTGATGGGTTGTCGTTAAGCCCATTGGGCCTTTTGAATGGGCCATCTCTTTAGGCTGGGACTGTGAACCGTTAACACATATAGGAATTGTGCCCTCAACATGACGGGTGCAATCATACCAGCACTAATGCACCGGATCCCATCAGAACTCCGAAGTTAAACGTGCTTGGGCGAGAGTAGTACTAGGATGGGTGACCCCTTGGGAAGTCCTCGTGTTGCACCCCCTTTTCATTTTTTTTGCCCTGGTTAGGGTTGCCAAGATACTTTATCCACGAAATCTCTATTACTAAATCCCACGGAACATTGGGCAAGACAACTTCGTTTCACGTAGAGGCTGGGCCAGCAAACCGAGGGCGTAGGGTTTGTGACCAGGTCTCCGTCGCTCCGGTGCCCATAACTTTTCATCCGTAAGGAGTTACGCGGTGCACAACATACCGTTGTAAAGCTATTTGAGAGCTCTACGACGGGGGTAGCCAGCTTGCTGGGTGTGCCCATTTTTGGAGCCCAAAATTGAACGTTTTCATCAATTTCAGGCCACTTTTCTTCTTTTGCTCTGTTTTTCTGTCCCCTATCGTACATCGTGAACTGTTAAAAGGATGACAACCTGACTCGCGGGACATCAGAGGGCCCTACAACGTGTCGATATCACGTCTTGCTAGGATGCTGTGTTGTTGAAGCGGATGGGTTGTCGTTAAGCCCATTGGCATTTTGAATGGGCCATCTCTCTAGGCTGGGACTATGAACCGTTAACACATATAGGAATTGTGCCCTCAACATGACGGGTGCGATCATACCTGCAATAATGCACCGGATCCCATCAGAACTCTGAAGTTAAGCGTGCTTGGGCAAGAGTAGTACTAGGTTGGGTGACCCCCTAGGAAGTCCTCGTGTTGCACCCTCTTTTAAATTTTTTTTGCCCTGGTTAGGGTGGCCAAGATACTTTATCCCCCAAATCTCTATTTTTGAATCCCACGGAACATTGGGCAAGACAACTTCGTTTCACGTAGAGGCTGGGCCCGCATACCGAGGGCGTAGGGTTTGTGACTAGGTGTCTGTCGCTCCGGTGCCCATAACTTTTGATTCGTATGGAGTTACGCAGCGCACAGCATACCGCTGCAAAGCTTTCTGAGAGCTCTACTACGGGGGCAGCCAACTTGCTAGCTGTACCCATTTTTGGAGCCAAAAATAGAATGTTTTCATCTATTTTTGGCCACTTTTCTTCTTTAGCTCTGTTTTTTCGTCCCGGATCGTACGTCGTGAACTGTTAAAAGGACGACAACCTGATTCGCAGGACATCAGAGGGCCCTACAACATGTCGATATCACGTCTTGCGAGGATGCTGCGTTGTTGAAGCGGATGGGTTATCGTTAAGCCCATTGGGCCTTTTGAATGGGCCATCTCTCTAGGCTGGGACTGTGAACCGTTAACACATATAGGAATTGTGCCCTCAACATGACGGGTGCGATCATACCAGCACTAATGCACCGGATCCTACTAGAACTCCTAAGTTAAGCGTGCTTGGGCGGGAGTAGTACTAGGATGGGTGACCCCCTGTGAAGTCCTCATGTTGCACCCCCTTTTCATTTTTTTTTTGCCCAGGTTAGGGTTGCCAAGATACTTTATACACCAAATCACTATTACTGAATCCCACGGAACATTGGGCAAGACAACTTCGTTTCACATAGAGGCTGGGCCAGCAAACCGAAGGCATAGGATTTGTGGCCTGGTCTCCGTCGCTCTGGTGCCCATAACTTTTGATCCGTAAGGAGTTACGCAGCGCACAGCATACCGTTGTAAAGCTCTCTGAGAGCTCTACGACAGAGGCAGCTAGCTTACTGGCTGTACCCATTTTTGGAGCCCAAAATCGAACGTTTTCATCAGTTTCAGGCCACTTTTCTTCTTTTGCTCTGTCTTTCTGTCCCGGATCGTACGTCGTGAACTGTTAAAAGGACGACAACCTGACTCGCGGAACATCAGAGTGCCCTACAACTTGTCGATATCACGTCTTGCGAGGATGCTGCGTTGTTGAAGCAGATGGGTTGTCGTTAAGCCCATTGGGCCTTTTGAATGGGCTTTCTCTCTAGGCTGGGACTGTGAACCGTTAACACATATTGGAGTTTTGCCCTCAAGATGACGGGTGCGATCATACCAGCACTAATGCATCGGATCCCATCAGAACTCCGAAGTTAAGCATGCTTGGGCGAGAGTTGTACTAGGATGGGTGACCTATTGGGAAGTCCTCGTGTTGCACCCCCTTTTACATTTTTTTTGCCATGGTTAAGGTTGCCAAGATACTTTATCCACCAAATCTCTATTACTGAATCCCACGGAACATTGGGCAAGACAACTTCGCTTCACATAGAGGCTGGGCCCGCAAACCGAGGGCGTAGGGTTTGTGACCAGGTCTCCGTCGCTCCGATGCCCATAACTTTTGATATGTAAGGAGTTACGCGGAGCACAGCATACCATTGCAAAGCTCTCTGAGAGCTCTACGATTGGGGCAGCCAGCTTGCTCGCTTTGCCCCTTTTTGGAGTCCAAAATCAAACATTTTCATCAGTTTCAGGCCTCTTTTCTTCTTTTGCTCTATTTTTCCGTCCGGAACCATACGTCATGAACAGTTAAAAGGACGACAACTTGACTCGCGGGACATCAGAGGGCCCTACAACGTTTCGATATCACGTCTTGCGAGGATGCTGCGTTGTTGAAGCGGATGGTTTGTCGTTAAGCCCATTGGTCTTTTTGAATGGGCCATCTCTCTAGGCTGGGACTGTGAACCGTTAACACATATAGGAATTGTGCCCTCAACATGACGGGTGCGATCATACCAGAACTAATGCACTGGATCCCATCAAAACTCCGAAGTTAAGCGTGCTTGGGCGAGAGTAGTACTAGGATGGGTGACCCCCTAGGAAGTCCTCGTGTTGCACCCCTTTTTCAATTTTTTTTGCCCTGGTTAGGGTTTCCAAGATACTTTATCCACCAAATCTCTATTACTGAATCCCACGGAAGATTGGGCAAGACAACTTCCCTTCACGTAGAGGCTGGGCCTGCAAACCGAGGGCGTAGGGTTTGTGACTAGGTCTCCGTCGCTACGGTGCCCGTAACTTTTGATCCGTAAAGAGTTACGCGGTGCACATCATACCGTTGCAAAGCTCTCTAAGAGCTCTACGACGGGGGCAGCCAGCTTGCTCACTGTGCCCGTTTTTGTAGCCGAAAATTGAACGTTTTCATCATTTTCAGGCCACTTTTCTTCTTTTGCTCTATTTTTTCGTCCCAGATCGTACGTTGTGAACTGTTAAAAGGATGACAACCTGACCCGCAGGTCATCAGATTGCCCTACAACGTGTCGATATCACGTCTGGTGAGGATGCTGCGTTGTTGAAGCGGATGGGTTGTCGTTAAGCCTATTGGGCCTTTTCAATGGGCCATCTCTCTAGGTTGGGACTGTGAACCGTTAACACATAAAGGAATTCTGCCCTCAACATGACGGGTGCGATCATACCAGCACAAATGCAACGGATCCCATCAGAACTCCGAAGTTAAGCGTGCTTGGGCGAGAGTAGTGCTAGGATGGGTGACCCCCTGGGAAGTCCTCATGTTGCACCCATTTTTCAATTTTTTTTGCCCTGGTTAGGGTTGCCAAGATACTTTTTCCACCAAATCTCTATTACTGAATCCCCCGGAACATTGGGCAAGACAACTTCGCTTCACGTAGAGGCTGGGCCCGTAAACCGAGGGCGTAGGGTTTGTGACCAGGTCTCCGTCACTCCGGTGCCCATAACTTTTGATCCGTAAAGAGTTACGCGGCGCACAGCATACCGTTGCAAAGCTCTCTGAGAGCTCTACGACATGGGCAGCCAGCTTGCTCGCTGTGCCCATTTTTGGAGCACAAAATCGAACGTTTTCATCTGTTTCAAGCCCTTTTCTTCTTTTGCTCTGTTTTTTCGTCCCAGATCATACGTCGTGAACAGTTAAAAGGATGACAACCAGATTCGCAGGACATCAGAGGGCCCTACAACGTGTCAATGTCACGTCTTGCGAGGATGCTGCATTGTTGAAGCGGATGGGTTGTCGTTAAGCCCATTGGGCCTTTTGAATAGGCCATCTGTGGTGAACCGTATCCCACATCGGAAGGACACGGTCCTGGCCAACTGAATATAAGAGCGAAGCTCTTCTATTCGTGCAAGGCCCTTTTCCTGGTAGTGGCCGGGCAAAGGCAAAGCCGTGAGAGGTATGGGCCTCAAAGCTGACAATTATGCATAGTGCGCTGTCCATGCCCGTTCGCCGTGGCCTCTCTGCTAGCTTGGGCCCAAGTCCCAGGGGGTATGTGCAGGCGCGGGTGCGTTGGTGTGGGGCGTTACAAAATTGGTATCAGAGCCGACCTTCCTTTGTGCCGTTAGCCCGCGAGGGCGCGGGCCTCCTTAAGGCGGGGTGAATGTGGTGAACCGCATCCCACATCGGAAGGACACGGTCCTGGCCAACTGAATATAAGAGCGAAGCTCTTCTATTCGTGCAGGGCCCTTTTCCTGGTAGTGGCCGGGCAAAGGCAAAGCCGTGAGAGGTATGGGCCTCAAAGCGGACAATTCTGCATAGTACGCTGTCCATGCCCATTCGCCGTGGCCTCTCTGCTCGCTTGGGCCCAAGTCCTAGGGGGTACGTGCAGGCGCGGGTGTGTTGGTGTGGGGCGTTACAAAATGTTTCTTTGTGACACACCCAGGCTAAGCGAATACCCTGGCCACTTTGGGCTCAAGGCAGAGGCATACCCGCGATGCGCACTATAGAAGTATTGTCCGCTCTGGGTTACCACATTGGGCCCCTCACGGTTTTGTCCCTTCAAGGTTCTCACCCCAAAAAGCGCTTCTACGAATACAAGGCGACACTTCGCTCTATATATTCAGCAATACCACTTCCTAATCCTCCGATGTGGGATAGTTTACACATATCCACCCCCCTTAGGAGGACCCAGCACCCTCGCGGGTCAACTGGTCAACGGAGGCAGGCTCTGATACCACTTTGTGACACACCCAGGCTAAGCGAATACCCTGGCCACTTTGGGCTCAAGGCAAAGGCACACCCACGATGCGCACTATAGAAGTATTGTCCGCTCTGGGTTACCACATTGGGCCCCTCATGGTTTTGTCCCTTCGAGGTTCTCACCCCGAAAAGCGCTTCTACGAATACAAGGCGACACTTCGCTCTATATATTTAGCAATACCACTTCCTAATCCTCCGATGTGGGATAGTTTACACATATCCACTATCCTTCAAACCACACCTTATGGCACCCCAAGGACCCTCGAGTTCACCCGTTAAACCTCGTTTACCATTAAATCCCCGATTTTCTCTTTGTGCATTTATATTACAAGTACCAATTCCGGAACCTAAACAAGCGAAACGAAGGCACTTCTAAGGCTTCAATAATTAATAAATACTAGTCATAACCTCAAAACGTGCCCGGATTCAAGTTAACCCCAAAATACCCAATTAAAGTAGCCTATTTTGATCAAAATTCTCAAAATTTTCACATGGCAAGTATAACGAATATTTTTCCCAAGCTCAAGGACCTAATTAGCAACTACTAGAAGCATTGAATCAAATTAAATTGCTCAAATTTTCGGAACCCTAGAAATTATACTATTCATCATCTTCCTCAAGTGACACTTTGCTAAAAACTCAACACCAAGCTATAATATTGCATATGGATGTTCTCTAACATGTATACATACTATATAAAGCAAGAAACAAGCATGTTATAGCTCCATAATAGCAAAATCCGAAAATTAAAAAAACTTGACATAAACTTTAAACCATGAAAATGATGCAACTCTCTCACCAAAAATGTGCAAGGAAGCTAGGATAGGGTTTGGAGAAGCTTGGAACCACTTGGAGAAGACTTGAAAAAGCTTGGAAGTAGAACTTGGCTATTGTTGTATCTAACTACCTATAGTTAAATTAGAAATGCTTTGCTTGTTTGTGTGTTATATGTAATTGTTGTTCCAAGGCTCGGATGGCCTTGTGATCGCGGGTGGTGTGAGGCCCGACCCCGAATAATGTGCCTTAATCCTCGATATACGTGTGATACTTAGATAAGCGTGCCATAGACCAAGAATGATATGACTGACCTTGGATTACGTGCCCTGTCTTAGTTTTCGTGCATACCTCGTCATACGTGCCTTAACCTAGAATTGTGTGTCTCTTCATTTCGTGTGCATTAACCTTGAACCGCGTGCTTTAACCTAGGTTTAAGAGTCGTACCTCGATTTACGTGCATTGCATTGAATTACGTGCCTTGTATTGGTTTACGTACATTTACCTAGGGTTGCGTGCATTTGCATTAGAATCTGTGCATTTATCTTGAAGTACGTTCATTAGTCTTGAAGTTCGTGTCTTACCTCGTAGTTCGTGTTTACCTCGTGTTTTGTGCCCCGTATTGATTTCGGTGCGTGCCTCGTTGTGCGTACCCTAGACCTAGGAATCTGTGCCACCACGTTAATCAAGAAAGCATCTTACACGAAACACTAGGCTATTAAACAATCCTACAAAATCCACTAACAATATAATAATCCAAATTCCTTTCACTAGAAGACAAAAATGCACCAAAAACAAAACATTCTTTATTCTTTTTGCATTATTCTTTTTTTTGCACTTCCAAGATACAATTAAATAATGCTTAAGTTGACAAAATTCAGCATTCTTTAATGCCTTGGCCGACCATATCAAGCTTTTTGCACAAGCTTTGAACAACATAAATTAAAATTGCATGCAAGGACAAAAAAATGACATAAGGCATTAAAATAATTGCTCAATTCCTCTCATTTCCTCACCATACCCGACCAGCCTTTGCATGCCCATCCTAGCAATTTGAAAATAGCATATTGAAGACAAGAATGCAGATTTTGGACTGCCCAAGGACCGACCACAACCTCAAAAAAATTGCAAGGCCTTCATTTGTTGTCTTTCTTCATTTCTCTTTCGGTTCTCTCTCTCTTCCTCTCATTTCTCTCTTCTCTCGGCTTTAGCTGCACATTACCACTTATATAGCTTCTCTTCATTATATCATAGTCAGCCAAGCAAGCCACAAGCAAAAGAAATTCGGCCAAGCAACTAGAAGCAAGAAGAACTCATACAAGCTCACAAATCTGTCCATTTCGGTCTTAGGTATGCTTTGCTAAGATTTCTTCCATTTCTTTTGGTTACAACCACATGCACACCCTCCTCACTAGCTAACTCAGTTGGGAATTAAAGGAAAACAAGCTATCTCTCTCGGCCAAAGCAAGAAAGAAGCTTCATTGGTGCATTTTCAAGAACATTCTGCATCTACCTGGTTGTTTTGATAAGGTGAGGGTTCAAAACTTTTGGAAAACTCTTTAAAACTTCACATGCATGACCATGAATGTGTGTATTTGCTTCTGTGCTTGAGCTATGTGGTCGTTCATGAGTTTAAACAACCATGCATGGCAATAACTTGGCTTGAAAATGATACTAGACAAAGTCGAAATTTGAGACTGCTTCTGACCCGTCTGTTCGAGGCAATTTTTGGTTAAGCAAATAATGTTGAAATTGCGTGAAAATCCCTATGTGACTAGTTTGGCCAATTTTGAACATTTTTCGCACAAATAAGAAAAGTCAAATTTTGGCTCTAAGGCCCTCAAAATGGCAAAATCACGTAATATAGCTAAATCTGGAAAGTTTTGAGAAAAAGGAAGCAGTTTGGCAGATTTACTGCCCGTGTGGAACGAGATGATTTTGACATAACAAACGACATCCAAAATGCGTGAAAATTTGTGTGCTGATATATTTTTGAGTTTTGGACATTTTTTCCAGAAATAGGCTTAGGCTAAAAATGAACCTAAGGACCTCAAAATCATGCAATATCGAAAGATAGGCAAATCTGGACAGTTTTGAGCAGTTCCACCATTTTGGCTATAACTAACGATACAGAACTCCAATTGATGCAAGGTTTGTTTCTGATTTTAGTTAACTTCTTAATATTTAATTTGATATATTATTCACTGAATTTGGAGTTCATTTGCCTGCCCAGTTGATTGTGAGAAAACAGCTTATTGCAGTTAGGGTTTCAATTGACTATGTGCTTGGGAAAACTTGTTGAACCTCTTTTGTGGTACTAATTGCTTGGAATGGTAGTATTGGAATATTGTGTGGACTGTATTGAATGTTGAGGATGTTGAATGAGACGATGCATGACTTTGGAATGATGATTGAGTTGATTTAGGGTTTTGATCGCACGATTTTGCATGAAAAGCGAACCCTAATGACTAGGAATTCTTGTTAAGTGTTAACCGGAGGTTATTGTGTGGAAAATGTACGTTGCGTGGGCTGCCCGTAAAATGTTTTATAGTTCCAAATGTGAGTAGGCCATTGCATGTTGACAAATAAGCTTTTCTTGCACCCAAACCCCTTTGATATCCTCGCCTGTTGCATAAACTTATCACTTGATCCCGTGAGCTTCTTAATGTGTTATATGGCCTGTTTTATATGTGTTACATGGCTGCCCGATTAATGTTCATATGACTCTATTTGCCTTCATGTGAAATTACTTGCCTTATCGTGCTTCGTTTGACTACTTGTCAACATACGATCTTATAACTGCTCGGAGGCAACCTACTTTGTTGTCCTCCTAATGTGATATGATAAATGTTATAAATGTGCATTGCATACGAGGTTGCAACCTTTCGTGTGGCGTGGTAGTGTTTCACGCACGCCGGGCGGCATCGGGCTTGCCGGTGTTACCGTGACTACCATGGTCCAATTCCCTATCTCGCTTGGCATTTCACCCTCGGAGAGTTGGGTCGTAGGTTTCGGGGTACATCCGGAGTACACCCATTTGGGAGTGATAAGTGGATTATTGAAGTCGGCCGTACCAAATAATTCGAGATTGAAATTGAGAGTAAATGCTCACCGTATCCTTGAAATGATTGGTAATTGTATCCGTTTCTCGATTTGTTTCTTATAACTGCTTACCATATTATTTGTAATATGTGACATGTTTTAAAAAAGGGGTTTTCATAAAGTGAACCGGAAAATGAGTTTCAAAATTTATTTCTCGTTCCCCCTCGCTGAGTTCATAAGGACTCACCCTCTTTTATCATTTCAGGTGAAGAAGAACAGGTACAGGAACATGAGGATAATGTACCTATGATGAACCCCTGGAGTGATTGCTTGTTATTGTTGTTTTGCATGAACGTGATTACTTGTGTATTTTGTGCTGCTTGAAGACCATTTATCTTATGTTGCTTGCTGTTGCTAATGTATAAGACCCCCGTTGTAATTTGGGGTCTAATTTTGATTTGTACTTATTTTAGGTAGACCGCTACTAGACATGACACTACTTTGATCATTTTGCTTTTACTACCGCTAGTATCTATCGCAGGTTATGATGCTTGGTTAAGGAATAGGTAAATGAACTTATCCAATATCAACAGGTACTCGCTAATAAGCTACGATAAACAGGCATATTTTGAAACGAGAATAAATGGACTAACGAGGCATAGTATTATGCTAGGTTATAAATCAAACGGGACGTCGAAATAACCAATAGGAAATTCAATTGATGATTAAGTAGTAAATTCTAGTCGAGAATGAACTTGAATTGAAAGTTTTGAGGCTGTTAGAAAATTTAGGTCAAAACAAATAGCCCAATTACAGCCGTTATGCTGCCGGATTTCTGGAAAAATTTTGAAGTCTAGAATAAAACGTTAAGTGTTAAACCTCCTAAAATGATTAAGAATGTGAAAGGACTTGAATGTTTAGATCACACCCTAGTCTAACCTTTATAGGCCGGGTTGGGGTGTGACAGGTGGCCCATAAAAATCTTGGAGGATTGGTTATAAGAGTTGCTGTTTGTGGATCTAGCATCATGGGTATCCTTGTACAGGTACCAGTTTAGTCCTATAAACAGGGGAGACTCCGTCCGTTTTCCCCTAAAATTTTATGCCCGAGGTTTGGAATTGGGTGAGAATAGCATGGTAAATAGGAGTCCCGGTCTCGTGACGGATCAGGGCGTTACACCATCTCTCTAGGCTGGGACTGTGAACCGTTAACACATGTAGGAATTGTGCCCTCAACATGACGGGTGCGATCATACCAGCACTAATGCACCGGATCCCATCAGAACTCCGAAGTTAAGCGTGCTTGGGCTAGAGTAGTACTAGGATGGGTGACCCCCTGGGAAGTCCTCGTGTTGTACCCCCTTTTCAATTTTTTTGCCTTGGTTAGGGTTTCCAAGATACTTTATCCACCAAATCTCTTTTATTGATTCCCACGGAACATTGGGCAAGACAACTTCGTTTCACGTAGAGGTTGGGCCAGCAAACCGAGGGCGTAGGGTTTGTGACCCGGTCTCCGTCGCTCCGGTGCCCATAACTTTTGATCCGTAAGGAGTTACACGGCGCACAACATACCATTGCAAAGCTCTCTGAGAACTCTACGACGGAGGTAGCCAGCTTACTCGCTTTGCCCATTTTTGGAACCCAAAATCGAATGTTTTCATCAGTTTCAGGCTACTTTTCTTCTTTTGCTCTGTTTTTTCATCCCGGATCATACGTCGTGAACTGTTAAAAGGACGACAACCTGACTCGCGGGACATCAAAGGGCCCTATAACGTGTCGATATCACGTCTGGTGAGGATGCTGCATTGTTGAAGCGGATGGGTTGTCGTTAAGCCCATTGGGCCTTTTGAATGGGCCATCTCTCTAGGCTGGGAGTGTGAACCGTTAACACATAAAGGAATTGTGCCCTCAACATGACAGGTGCGATCATACCAGCACTAATGCATCGGATCCCATCAGAATTCCGAAGTTAAGCGTGCTTGGGCGAGAGTAGTACTAGGATGGGTGACCCCCTGAGAAGTTCTCGTGTTGCACCCCCTTTTCAATTTTTTTTTCCCTGGTTAGGGTTGCCAAGATACTTTATCCACAAAATCTCTATTACTGAATCCCACAAAAAATTGGGCAAGACAACTTCGCTTAACGTAGAGGCTGTGCCCGCAAACCGAGGGCGTAGGGTTTGTGACTAGGTCTCCGTCGCTCCGATGCCCATAACTTTTTATCCGTAATTGTTGCGCCGCAGACAGCATACCGTTGCAAAGCTCTCGGAGAGCTCTACGACAGGGGCAGCCAGCTTGCTCGCTGTGCCCATTTTTGGAGCCCAAAATCGAACGTTTTCATCAGTTTTAGGCCATTTTTCTACTTTTGCTCTGTTTTTTAGTCCCGGATCGTACGTCGTGAACTGTTAAAAGGACGACAACCTGAATCGCGGGACATCCGAGGGCCCTACAACGTGTTGATATCACGTCTTGCAAGCATGCTGCGTTGTTGAAGCGGATGGGTTGTCGTTAAGCACATTGGGCCTTTTGAATGGGCCATCTCTATAGGCTGGGACTGTGAATAGTTATCACATAAAGGAATTGTGCCTCAACATGAGGGCTGCGATAATACCAGCACTAATGCACCAGATCCCAACAGAACTCCGAAGTTAAGCGTGCTTGGGCGAGAGTAGTACTAGGATGGGTGACCCCCTGGGAAGTCCTCGTGTTGCACGCCCTTTTCAATTTTTTTTGCCCTGGTTAAGGTTGCCAAGATACTTTGTCCACCAAATCTCTATTACTGAATCCCACGGAACATTGGGCAACACAACTTGGCTTCAAGTAGAGGCTGGGCCCGCAAACTGAGGGCGTAGGGTTTATGACTAGGTCTCCGTCGCTCCAGTGCCCATAACTTTTGATCCATAAGGAGTTACGCGGCGCACAACATACCGTTGCAAAGCTCTCTGAGAGCTCTATGACGGGGGCAGCCAGCTTGCTCGCTTTGCCCATTTTTGGAGCCCAAACTCGAATGTTTTCATCAGTTTCAGGCCACTTTTCTTCTTTTGCTCTTTTTTTCCGTCCCGGATCGTACGTCGTGAATTGTTAAAAGGACGACAACCCGACTCGCGGGACATCAGAGGGCCCTACAACGTGTCGATATCACATCTTGCGAGGATGCTGCCTTGTTGAAGCGAATGGGTTGTCGTTAAGCCCAATGGGCCTTTTGAATGGGCCATCTCTCTAGGCTGGGACTGTGAACCGTTAACACATATAGGAATTGTACCCTCAACATGACGGGTGTGATCATACCAGCACTAATGCACCAGATCCCATCAGAACTCCGAAGTTAAGCGTGCTTGGGCGAGAGTTGTACTAGGATGGGTGACCCCCCGGGAAGTCCTCGTGTTGCACCCCCTTTTCTATTTTTTTTTGCCCTGGTTAGGGTTGCCAAGATACTTTATCCACCAAATCTCTATCACTGAATGCCACAGAACATTGGGCAGGCCAACTTCGCTTCACGTAGAGGCTGGGCCCGCAAACCGAGGGCGTAGGGTTTGTGACCAGGTCTCCGTCGCTCCGGTGCCCATAACTTTTGATCCGTATGGAGTTACACGGCGCACAGCATACCGTTGCAAAGCTCTCTAAGAGCTCTACGACGGGGGTAGCTAGCTTGCTCGCTGTGCCCCTTTTTGGAGCCCAAAATCGAATATTTTCATCATTTTCAGGCAAATTTTCTTCTTTTGCTCTATTTTTTCATCCCGGATCGTACGTCATGAACTGTTAAAAGGACGACAACCTGACTTGTGGGACATTGGAGGGCCCCAAAACGTGTCGATATCACGTCTTGCGAGGATGCTTCGTTGTTGAAGCCGATAGGTTGTCGTTAAGCCCATTGGGCCTTTCGAATGGGCCATCTCTTTAGGCTGGGATTGTGAACCGTTAACACATAAAGGAATTGTGCCCTCAACATGATGGGTGCGATCATACCAGCACTAATGCACCGGATCCCATCAGAACTCCGAAGTTAAGCGTGCTTGGGCGAGAGTAGTACTAGGATGGGTGACCCCCTTGGAAGTCCTCGTGTTGCACCCCCTTTTCAATTTTTTTTGCCCTGGTTAGGGTTGGCAAGATACTTTATCCACCAAATCTCTATTACTGAATCCCACGGAACATTGGGTAAGACAACTTCGCATCACGTAGAGGCTGGGCCAGCAAACCGAGGGCGTAGGGTTTGTGACTAGGTCTCCGTCGCTCCGGTGCCCGTTACTTTTGATCCGTAAGGAGTTACGCGTCGCAAAGCATACCGTTGCAAAGCTCTCTGAGAGCTCTACGACGGGGGCAGCAAGCATGCTTGCTGCGCCTGTTTTTGGTGCCCAAAGTCGAATATTTTCATCAATTTCAGGCTACTTTTTTTGTTTTGCTCTGTTTTATCATCCCGGATCGTACGTCGTGAACTGTTAAAAGGACGACAACCTGACTCGTGGGACATCAGAGGGCCCTACAACGTGTCGATATCACGTCTTGCGAGGATGCTGCGTTGTTGAAGTGGACGGGTTGTCGTTAAGCCCATTCGGCCTTTTGAATCGGCCATCTCTCTAGGCTAGGACTGTGAACCGTTAACATATATAGGAATTGTGCCCTGAACATGACGGGTGCAATCATACTAGCACTAATGCACCGGATCCCATCGGAACTCCGAAGGTATGCGTGCTTGGGCGAGAGTAGTACTAGGATGGGTGACCCCTTGGGAAGTCCTCGTGTTGCACCCCCTTTTCAATTTTTTTTGCCCTGGTTAGGTTTGCCAAGATACTTTATCCACCAAATCTCTATTACTGAATCCCACGGAACATTGGGCAAGCTAACTTCGCTTCACGTAGAGGCTGGGCCCACAAACCGAGGGCGTAGGGTTTGTGACCAGGTCTCCGTCGCTCCGGTGCCCATAACTTTTGATCCGTATGGAGTTACACGGCGCACAGCATACCGTTGCAAAGCTCTCTCAGAGCTCTACGACGGAGGCAGCCAGCTTGCTCACTGTGCCCCTTTTTGGAGCCCAAAATCGAACGTTTTCATCAGTTTCAGGCCACTTTTCATCTTTTGCTCTTTTTTTCCGTCCCGGATCGGACGTCGTGAACTGTTAAAAGGACGACAACCTGACTCACGGGACATCAGAGGGCCCTACAATGTGTCAATATCACGTCTTGCGAGGATGTTGCGTTGTTGAAGCGGATGGGTTGTCGTTAAGCCCATTGGGCCTTTTGAATGGGCCATCTCTCTAGGCTGGGACTGTGAACCGTTAACACATAAAGGAATTGTGCCCTCAACATGACGGGTGCGATCATACCAGCACTAATGCACCAGATCCCGTCAGAACTGCAAAGTTAAGCGTGCTTGGGCGAGAGTAGTACTAGGATGGGTGACCCCATGGGAAGTCCTCGTGTTGCACCCCCTTTTCAATTTTTTTGCCCTGGTTAGGGTTGCCAAGATACTTTATCCACCAAATCTCTATTACAGAATCCCACGGAACATTGGGCAAGACAACTTCGCTTCACGTAGAGGTTGGGCCCGCAAACCGAGGGCGTAGGGTTTGTGACTAGGTCTCCGTCGCTGCGGTGCCCGTAACTATTGATCCGTAAGGAGTTACGCGGTGAATAGCATACCGTTCCAAAGCTCTCTGAGAGCTATAAGGCGGGGGCAGCCAGCTTGTTCGCTGGGACCATTTATGGAGCCAAAATCGAACGTTTTCATCAATTTCAGGACACTTTTCTTGTTTTGCTCTGTTTTTCCGTCCCGGATCGTACATCGTGAACTGTTAAAATGACGACAACCTGACTCGCGGGACATCAGAGGGCCCTACAACGTGTCGATATCACGTCTTACAAGGATGCTACGTTGTTGAAGCTGATGGGTTGTCGTTAAGCCCATTGGGCCTTTTGAATGTGCCATCTCTCTAGGCTAGGACTGTGAACCGTTAACACATATAGGAATTGTGCCCTCAACATGATGGGTGCGATCATACCAGCACTAGTTCACAGGATCCCATAAGAACTCCGAAGTTAAGCGTGCTTGGGCTAGAGTAGTACTAGGATGGGTGACCCCCTGGGAATTCCTCGTGTTGCACCCCCTTTTCAATTTTTTTTGCCCTGGCTAGGGTTGCCAAGATACTTTATCCACCAAATCTCTATTACTGAATCCCATGGAACATTGGGCAAGACAACTTCGCTTCACGTAGAGGCTGGGCCCGCAAACCGAGGGCGTAGGGTTTGTGACCATGTTTCCGTCGCTCCGGAGCCCATAACTTTTGATCCGTAAGGATTTACGCGGCGCATAGCATACCGTTGCAAAGCACTCTGAGAGCTCTAAGACGGGGGCAGCCAGCATGCTCGCTGTGCCTATTTTTGGAGCCCAAAATCAAACGTTTTCATCAGTTTCAGGCCACTTTTCTTCTTTTGCTCTGTTTATCCTTCCCGGATCATACGTCATGAACTGTTAAAAGATCGACAACCTGACTTGTGGGCCATCAGAGGGCCCTACAACGTGTCGATATCACGTCTTACGGGAATGCTTCGTTGTTGAAGCGGATGGGTTGTCGTTAAGCCCATTGGGCCTTTTGAATGGGCCATCTCTCTAGGCTGGGACTGTGAACCGTAAATACATATAGGAATTGTGCCCTCAACATGACGGGTGCGATCATACCAGCACTAATGCACTAGATCCTATCAGAAATCCGAAGTTAAGCATGCTTGGGCGAGAGTAGTACTAGAATGGGTGACCCCCTGGGAAGTACTCGTGTTGCACCCCCTTTTCAATTGTTTTTGCCCTAGTTAGGGTTGCCAAGATACTATATTCACCAAATCTCTATTACTGAATCCCACGGAACATTGGGCAAGATAACTTCGCTTCACGTAGAGGCTGGACCCGCAAACCGAGGGCGTAGGGTTTGTGACCAGGTCCCCGTCGCTCCGGTGCCCATAACTTTTGATCTGTAAGGCGTTACGCGACGTAAATGATACCGTTGCAAAGCTCTCTGAGAGCTCTACGACGGGGGCAGCCAGCTTGCTCGCTGTGCCCTTTTTTGGAGCACAAAATCGAACGTTTTCATCAGTTTCAGGTTACTTTTCTTCTTTTGCTCTATTTTTTCGTCCCGGATCGTACATCGTGAACTGTCAAAAGGATGACAACCTGACTCGCGGGACATCAGAGGGCCTTACAACGTGTCGATATCACGTCTTGCGAGGATGATGTGTTGTTGAAGCGGATGGGTTGTCGTTAAGCCCATTAGGCCATTTGAATGGGCCATCTCTCTAGGCTGGGATTGGGAACCGTTAATACATATTGGAATTGTATCCTCAACATGATAGGTGCGATCATACTTGCGCTAATGCACTGGATCCCATCAGAACTCCGAAGTTAAGCGTGCTTGAGCGAGAGTAGTACTAGGATGGGTGACCCCCTTGGAAGTCCTCGTGTTGCACCCCCTTTTCAATTTTTTTTGCCCTGGTTAGGGTTGCCAAGATACTTTATCCACCAATTCTCTATTACTGAATCCCGCGGAACATTGGGCAAGACAACTTCGTTTTACGTAGAGGCTGGGCCAGCAAACTGAGGGCGTAGGGTTTGTGACCAGGTCTCCGTCGCTCCAGTGCCCATAACTATTGATCCGTTGGGAGTTATGCGGCGTACAACATACCATTGCAAAGCTCTCTGCGAGCTCTACGATGGCGGCAGCCAGCTTGCGCGCTGTGCCCATTTTTGGAGCCCAAAATCGAACGTTTTCATCAGTTTCAGGCCACTTTTCTACTTTTGCTCTGTTTTTCCGTCCTGGATCGTACGTCGTGAAATGTTAAAAGGACGACAACCTGACTCGCGGGACATCAGATGGCCCTACAGCGTGTCAATATCACGTCATGCGAGGATGCTGCGTTGTTGAAGCGGATGGGTTGTCGTTAAGCCCATTAGGCCATTTGAATGGGCCATCTCTCTAGGCTGGGACTGGGAACCGTTAACACATATTGGAATTGTGCCCTCAACACGATGGGTGCGATCATACCAGCACTAATGCACCAGATCCCATCAGAACTCCGAAGTTAAGCATGCTTGGGCGAGAGTAGTACTAGGACGGGTGACCCACTGGAAAGTCCTCGTGTTGCACCCCCTTTTCAATTTTTTTTGCCCTGGTTAGGATAGCCAAGATACTTTATCCACCAAATCTCTATTACTGAATCCCACAGAACATTGGGCAAGACAACTTCATTTTACGTAGAGGCTGGGCCAACAAACCGAGGGCGTAGGGTTTGTGACCAGGTCTCCGTCACTCCGGTGCCCATAACTTTTGATCCGTAGAGAGTTACGCGGCGTACAGCATACCATTGCAAAGCTCTCTGAGAGATCTACGACGGGGGCAGTCAGCTTGCTCGCTGTGCCCATTTTTGGAGCCCAAAATTGAACTTTTTCATCATTTTCAGGCCACTTTTCTTCTTTTGTTCCGTTTTTCCGTCCCGGATCATACGTCGTGAAGAGTTAAAAGGACGACAACCTGACTCGCGGGACATCAGAGGGCCCTTCAACGTGTCGATATTACGTCTTGCGAGGATGCTGCGTTGTTGAAGCGGATGGGTTGTCGTTAAGCCCATTGGGCCTTTTGAATGGGCCATCTCTCTAGGCCGGGACTGTGAACCGTTAACACATATAGGGATTGTGCCATGAACATGACGGGTGCGATCATACCAGCACTAATACACCGGATCCCATCAGAACTCCGATGTTAAGCGTGCTTGGGCGAGAGTAGTACTAGGATGGGTGACGCCCTAGGAAGTCCTCGTGTTACACCCCCTTTTCAATTTTTTTTGCCCTGGTTAGGGTTGCCAAGATACTTTATCCACCAAATCTCTATTACAGAATCACACGGAACAATGGGCAACACAACTTCGCTTCACGTAGAGGCTGTGCCCGCAAACCGAGGGCGTAGGGTTTGTGACCAGGTCTCCGTTGCTCCGGTGCCCATAACTTTTGATCCGTAGGGAGTTACGCGACGTAAAATATACCGTTGCAAAGCTCTCTGAGAGCTCTACTATGGGGGCAGCCAGCTTGCTCGCTGTGCCCATTTTTGGAGCCCAAAATCGAACGTTTTCATCAGTTTTAGGCCACTTTTCTACTTTTGCTCTGTTTTTCCGTCCCGGATCGCACGTCGTGAACTGTTAAAAGGACGACAACCTGACTCGCGGGACATCAGAGGGCCCTTCAACGTGTCGATACCGCCTCTTGCCAGGATGCTGCGTTGTTGAAGCGGATGGGTTGTCGTTAAGCCCATTGGGCCTTTTGAATGGGCCATTTCTCTAGGTTGGGACTGTGAACTGTTAACACATAAATGAATTGTGCCCTCAACATGACGGGTGCAATCAAACCAGCACTAATGCACTGGATCCCATCATAACTTCAAAGTTAAGCGTGCTTGGGCGTGAGTAGTACTAGGATGGGTAACCCCCTGGGAAGTCCTCGTGTTGCACCCCCTTTTCAATTTTTTTTGCGTTGGTTAGGGTTGTCAAGATACTTTATCCAACAATTCTCTATTACTGAATCCCACGGAACATTGGGCAAGACAACTTCACTTCACGTAGAGGCTGGGCCCGCAAACCGAGGGCGTAGGGTTTGTGACCAGGTCTCTATCGGTTCGGTGCCCATAACTTTTGATCCGCAGGGAGTTACGCGGCGTACAGCATACCGTTGCAAAGCTCTCTGAGAGCTCTACGACGGGGGTAGCTAGCTTGCTCGCTGTGCCCCTTTTTGGAGCCTAAAATCGAACGTTTTCATCAGTTTCAGACCACTTTTCTTCTTTTGCTCTATTTCTCCGTCCCGGATCATACGTCGTGAACTGTTAAAAGCACGACAACTTGACTCGCGGGACATCAGAGGGCCCTACAATGTGTCGATATCACGTCTTGCGTGGATGCTACGTTGTTGAAGCGGATGGGTTATCGTTAAGCCTCTTGGGCTTTTGAATGGGCCATCTCTCTAGGCCGGGACTGTGAACCGTTAACACATATAGGAATTGAGCCCTCAACATGACGGGTGCGATCATACCAGCACTAATGCACCAGATCCCATCAGAACTCCGAAGTTAAGCGTGCTTGGGCGAGAGTAGTACTAGGATGGGTGACCCCTTGGGAAGTCCTCATGTTGCACTCCCTTTTCAATTTTTTTTGCCCGGGTTAGAGTTGCCAAGATACTTTATCCACCAAATCTCTATTACTAATCTCACGGAACATTCGGCAAGACAACTTCGCTTCACGTAAAGGATGGGCCCGCAAACCAAGGGCGTAGGGTTTGTGACCAGGTCTCCGTCGCTCCGGTGCCCATAACTCTTGATCCGCAAGGAGTTAAGCGGCGCACAGCATACCGTTGCAAAGCTCTCTGAGAGCTCTACAATGGGGGCTACCAGCTTGCTCGCCGTGCCTATTTTTGGAGCCCAAAATCGAACGTTTTCATCAATTTCAGGCCACTTTTCTTCTTTTGCTCTGTTTTTCCGTCCCAGATCATACGTCGTGAACAGTTAAAAGGACTACAACCTGATTCGCGGGACATCAGAGGGCCCTACAACATGTCGATATCACGTCTTGCGAGGATGCAGCATTGTTGAAGTGGATGGGTTGTCGTTAAGCCCATTCAGCTTGTTGAATGGGCCATCTCTCTAGGCTGGGACTGTGAACCGTTAACACTTATAGGAATTGTTCCATCAACTTGATGGGTGCGATCATACCAGTACTAATGCACCGGATCCAATCAGAACTCCGAAGTTAAGCGTGCTTGGGCGAGAGTAGTACTAGGATAGGTGACCCCATGGGAAGTCCTCGTGTTGCACCCCCTTTTCAATTTTTTTTTGCCCTGGTTAGGGTTGCCAAGATACCTTATCCACCAAATTTCTATTACTGAATCCCACAGAACATTGGGCAAGACAACTTCGCTTCACGTAGAGGCTGGGCTCGCAAACTGAGGGCGTAGGGTTTGTGACAAGGTCTTCGTCGCTCCGGTGCCCATAAATTTTGATCCGTAGGGAGTTACGCGATGTACAGCATACCGTTGCAAAGCTCTCTGAGAGCTCTACGACGGGGGCAGCCAGCTTGCTCGCTATGCCCTTTTTGGAACCCAAAATCGAACGTTTTCATCAGTTTCGGGCCACTTTTCTACTTTTGCTCTGTTTTTCCATCCCGGATCGTACGTCGTGAACTGTTAAAAGGACGACAACCTGACTCGCTGGACATCAGAGGCCCCTACAACGTGTCGATCTCATTTTTTGCGAGTATGCTGCGTTGTTGAAGCGAATGGGTTGTCGTTAAGCCCATTGGGCCTTTTCAATGGGCCATCACTCTAGGCTGGGACTATGAACAGTTAACACATAAAGGAATTGTGCCCTCAACATGACGGGTGCGATCATACCAGCACTAATGCACCGGATCCCATCAGAACTCCGAAGTTAAGCCTGCTTGGGCGAGAGTAGTACTAGAATGGGTGACCCCCTGGGAAGTACTCGTGTTGCACCCCCTTTCCAATTTTTTTTGCCCTGGTTAGGGTTGCTAAGATACTTTATCCACCAAATATCTATTACTGAATCCCACGGAACATTGGGAAAGACAACTTCGCTTCACGTAGAGGCTGGACCCGCAAACCGAGGGCGTAGGGTTTGTGCCGAGGTCCCCGTCGCTCTGGTATCCATAACTTTTGATCCATTGGGAGTTACGCGGCGTATAGCATACCGTTGCAAAGCTCTCTGAGAGGTCTACGACGGGGGCAGCTAGCTTGCTTGCTGTGCCGGTTTTTGGAGTCCAAAATAGAATGTTTTCATCAGTTTCAGGCCACTTTTCTACCTTTGCTCTGTTTTTCCATCCCGGATCGTACGTCGTGAACTGTTAAAAGGACGACAACCTGACTCGCGGGACATTAGAGGGCCCTACAACGTGTCGATATCACGTCTTGCGAGGATGTAGCGTTGTTGAAGCGGATGGGTTGTCGTTAAGCCCATTGGGCCTTTCGAATGGGCCATCTCTCTAGGCTGGGACTATGAACCGTTAACACATATAGGAATTGTGCCCTCAACATGACGGGTGCGATCATACCAGCACTAATGCACCGGATGCCATCAGAACTCCGAAGTTAAGCGTGCTTGGGCGAGAGTAGTACTAGGATGGGTGACCCCCTGTGAAGTCCTCGTGTTGCACCCCCTTTTCAATTTTTTTTGCCCTGGTTAAGGTTGCCAAGATACTCTATCCACCAAATCTCTATTACTGAATTGCACGGAACATTGGACAATACAACTTCGCTTCACGTTGAGGCTGGGCCCCCAAACCGATGGCGTAGGGTTTGTGACCAGGTCTCCGTCGCTCCGGTGGCTATAACATTTGATCCATAGGGAGTTACGCGGTGTACATCATACCATTGCAAAGCTCTCTGAGAGCTCTACGACGGGGGCAGCCAGCTTGCTCGTTGTGCCCGTTTTTGGAGCCCAAAATTGAACGTTTTCATCAGTTTTAGGCCACTTTTTTTCATTTGCTCTGTTTTTCCGTCCTGGATCGTACGTCGTGAACTTTTAAAAGGACGACAACCTGACTGGCGGGACATCAGAGGGCCCTACAACGTGTCGATATCACGCCTTACGAGGATGCTGCGTTGTTGAAGCAGATGGGTTGTCGTTAAGCCCATTGGGCCTTTTGAATGGGACATCTCTCTAGGGTGGGACTGTGAACCGTTAGCACATATAGGAATTGTGCCCTCAACATGACGGGTGCGATCATACCAGCACTAATGCACCGGATCCCATCAGAACTCCGAAGTTAAGAGTGCTTGGGCGAGAGTAGTACTAGGATAGGTGACCCCCTGGGAAGTCCTCGTGTTGCACCGCCTTTTCAAATTTTTTTGCCCTGGTTAGGGTTGCCAAGATACTTTATCCACCAAATCTCTATTACTGAATCCCACGGAACATTGGGCAAGACAACTTCTCTTCACGTAGAGGCTGGGCCCGCAAACAGAGGGCGTAGGGTTTGTTACCGGGTCTCCATCGCTCCGGTGCCCATAACTTTTGATACGTAGGGAGTAACGCGGCGTACAACTTACCGTTGCAAAGCTCTATGTGAGCTCTACGACAGGGGCAGCCAGCTTGCTCGCTGTGCCAGTTTTTGGAGTCCAAAATCGAACGTTTTCATCAGTTTCAGGCCAATTTTCTAATTTTTGCTCTGTTTTTCTGTCCTGGATCGTACGTAGTGAACTGTTAAAAGGATGACAACCTGACTCGCGGGATATCAGAGGGCCCTACAACGTGTCGATATCAGTTCTTGCGAGTATGCTGTGTTGTTGAAGCGGATGGGTTGTCGTTAATCCCATTGGGCCTTTTCAATGGGCCATCACTCTATGCTGGGACTGTGAACAGTTAACACATAAAGGAATTGTGCCCTCAGCATGACGGGTGCGATCATACCAGCACTAATGCACCGGATCCCATCAGGACTCCGAAGTTAAGCGTGCTTGGGTGAGAGTAGTACTAGAATGGGTGACCCCCTGGGAAGTACTCGTGTTGCACCACCTTTTCAATTTTTTTTGCCCTGGTTAGGGTTGCCAAGATACTTTATCCACCAAATCTCTATTACTGAATCCAACGGAACATTGGGCAAGACAACTTCGCTTCACGTAGAGGCTGGACCTGCAAACCGAGGGCGTAGGGTTTGTGACCAGGTCCCCGTCGCTCCGGTGCCCATAACTTTTGATCCATAGGGAGTTACGCGGCGTAAATGATACCGTTGCAAAGCTCTCTGAGAGCTCTACGACCGGGGCAGCCAGCTTGTTTGCTATGCCCGTTTTTGGAGCCTAAAATCGAATGTTTTCATCAGTGTCAGGCCACTTTTCTACATTTGCTCTGTTTTTCCGTCACGGATCGTACGTCGTGAACTGTTAAAAGGATGACAACCTGATTGGCGGGACATAAGAGGGCCCTACAACTTGTCGATATCACGTCTTACGAGGATGCTGCGTTCTTGAAGCGGATGGGTTGTCGTTAAGCCCATTCGGCCTTTTGAATGGGCCATCTCTCGAGGCTGGGACTGTGAACCGTTAACACATATAGGAATTGTGCCCTCAACATGACGGGTGCGATCATACCAGCACTAACGCACCGGATCCCATCAGAACTCCGAAGTTAAGCGTGGGTGGGCGAGTGTAGTACTAGGATGGGTGACCTCCTGGGAAGTCCTCGTGTTGCACACCCTTTTCAAATTTTTTTGCCCTGGTTTGGGTTGCCAAGATACTTTATCCACCAAATCTATATTATTGAATCCCACGGAACATTGGGCAAGACAACTTCGCTTCACGTAGAGGCTGGGCCTGCAAACCGAGGGCGTAGGGTTTGTGACCAGGTCCTCGTCGCACCGGTGCCCATAACTTTTGATCCGTAAGGAGTTACGCGGCTCACAGCATACCGTTGCAAAGCTCTCTGAGAGCTCTACGACGTGGGCAGCTAGCTTGCTCACTGTGCCTATTTTAGGATCCCAAAATCAAACGTTTTCATCAGTTTCAAGCCACTTTTCTTCTTTTGCTCTGTTTTTCCGTCCCGGATCATACGTTGTGAACAGTTAAAAGGACGACAACCTGACTCGCGGGACATCAGAGGGCCCTACAACGTGTCGATATCACTTCATGCGAGGATGCTGCGTTGTTGAAGCGGATGGGTTGTCGTTAAGCCCATTGGGCCTTTTGAATGGGCTATCTCTTTAGGCTGGGACTGTGAACTGTTAACACATATAGGAATTGTGCCCTCAACATGACGGGTGCGATCATAACAGCAATAATGCCCCGGATCCCATCAGAACTCCGAACTTAAGCGTGCTTGGGCGAGAGTAGTACTAGGATAGGTGACCCCCTGGGAAGTCCTCGTGTTGCACCCGCTTTTCAATTTTTTTTGCCCTGGTTAGGGTTGTCAAGACACTTTATCCACCAAATCTCTATCACTAAATCCCACGGAACATTGGGCAAGACAACTTCGCTTCACGTAGAGGCTGGGCCCGCAAACTGAGGGCGTAGGTTTGGTGACCAGGTCTTTGTCCCTCCGATGCCCATAACTTCTGATCCGTAAGGAGTTACGCGGCATACAGCATACCGTTGCAAAGCTCTCTGAGAGCTCTACGACGGGGGCAGCCAGCTTGTTCGCTGTGGCTTTTTTGGAGCCCAAAATTAAACGTTTTCATCAGTTTCAAGCCACTTTTCTTCTTTTGCCCAGTTTTTCTGTCCCGAATCATACGTTGTGAACTGTTAAAAGGATGACAACCTGACTCACAGGACATCAGAGGGCCCTACAACGTGTCGATATCACGTCTTGCGAGGATGGTGCGTTGTTGAAGCGGATAGGTTGTCGTTATGCCCATTGGGCCTTTTGAATGGGCCATATCTCTAGGCTGGGACTGTGAACCGTTAACACATATAGGAATTGTGACTTCAACATGATAGGTGCGATCATACCAGCACTAATGCGCCGGATCCCATTAGAACGCCGAAGTTAATCGTGCTTGGGCGAGAGTAATACTAGGATGGGTGACCCCCTGGGAAGTCCTCGTGTTGCACCCCTTTTTCAAATTTTTTTGCCCTGGTTAGGGTTGCCGAGATACTTTATCCACCAAATCTCTATTACTGAATCCCACGGAACATTGGGTAAGACAACTTCGCTTCACGTAGAGGCTGGGCCCGCAAACCGAGGGCGTAGTGTTTGTGACCAGGTCTCCGTCGCTCCGGGACCCATAACATTTTATCCGTAAGGAGTTACGCGGCGCAAAGCATACCGTTGCAAAGCTCTCTGAGAGCTCCACGATGGGGGAAGCTAGCTTGCTCGTTGTGCCCGTTTTTGGAGCCCAAAATCAAATGTTTTCATCAGTTTCAGGCCACTTTTCTTCTTTTGCTCTGTTTTTCCGTCCCGGATCATACGTCGTGAATAGTTAAAAGGACGACAGCCTGACTTACGAGACATAAGAGGGCCCTACATCGTGTCGATATCACATCTTGCGAGGATGCTGCGTTGTTGAAGCGGATGGGTTGTCGTTAATCCCATTGGGCCTTTTGAATGGGCCATCTCTCTAGGCTGGGACTGTGAACCGTTAACACATATAGGATTTGTGCCCTCAACATGACGGGTGCGATCATACCAGCACTAATGCCCGGATTCCATCAGAACCCCGAAGTTAAGCGTGCTTGGGCGAGAGTAGTACTAGGATGGGTGACCCTTTGGGAAGTCCTCGTGTTGCACCCCCTTTTCAATTTTTTTGCCCTGGTTAGGTTTGCCAAGATACTTTATCAACCTAATCTCTATTACTGAATCCCACGGAACATTGGGCAAGACAACTTCATTTCACGTAGAGGCTGGGCCCGTAAACTGAGGGCGTAGGGTTCGTGACCAGGTCTCCGTTGCTCCGGTGCCCATAACTTTTGATCCGTAGGGAGTTATGCGCCGTACAGCATACCGTTGCAAAGCACTCTGAGAGCTCTACGACGAGGGTAGCTTGCTTGCTCGCTGTGCCCATTTTTGGAGCCCAAAATCAAACGTTTTCATCAGTTTCAGGCCAATTTTCTTCTTTTGCTCTGTTTTTCCATCCCGAATCGTACGTCGTGAACTGTTAAAAGGATGACAACCTAACTCGTGGGACATCAGAGGACCCTACAACGTATAGATATCACGTCTTGCCAGGATGCTGCGTTGTTGAAGCAGATGGGTTGTCGTTAAGCCCATTGGGCCTTTTGAATGGGCCATCTCTCTAGGCTGGGACTGCGAACAGTTAACACATAAAGGAATTGTGCCCTCAACATGACGGGTGCGATCAAACCAGCACTAATGCACCGGATCCCATCAGAATTTCAAAGTTAAGCGTGCTTGGGCGAGAGTAGTACTAGGATGGGTGACCCCCTGGGAAGTCCTCGTGTTCCACCCCCTTTTCAATTTTTTTTGCCCTGGTTAGGGTTGTCAAGATGCTTTATCCACCAAATCTTTATTACTGAATCCCATGGAACATTGGGCTAGACAACTTCGCTTCACGTAGAGGTTGGGCCCGCAAACCGAGGGCGTAGGGTTTGTGACCAGGTCTCCGTCGCTCCGGTGCCTATAACTTTTGATCCGTAGGGAGTTACGCGGCGTACAGCATACCGTTGCAAAGCTCTTTGAGAACTCTACGACGGGGCATCCAGCTTGCTCGCTGTGCCCGTATTTGGATCCCAAAATCGAACGTTTTCAACAGTTTTAGGCCACTTTTCTTCTTTTGCTCTATTTTTCAGTGCCGGATCATACGTCGTGAACTGTTAAAAGGACGACAACCTGACTCGCGAGACATCAGAGGGCCCTATAACGTGTCGATATAACGTCTTGCGAGGATGCTGTGTTGTAGAAGTGGATGGGTTGTCGTTAAGCCCATTGGGTCTTTTGAATGGGCCATCTCTCTAGGTTGGGACTGTGTAAAGTTAATACATAAAGGAATTGTGCCCTCAACATGACGGGTGTGATCATACCAGCACTAATGCACCGGATCATATCAGACCTCCGAAGTTAGGCATGGTTGGACGAGAGTAGTACTCGGATGGGTGACCCCCTGGGAAGTCCTCGTGTTGCACCCCCTTTTCAATTTTTTTTGCCCTGGTTAGGGTTGCCAAGATACTTTATCCACCAAATCTCTATCACTGAATCCCACGGAACATTGGGCAAGGCAACTTCGCTTCACGTAGAGGCGGGGCCCGCAAACCTAGGCCGTAGGGTTTGTGACCAGGCCTTCGTCGTTCCGGTGCCCATAACTTTTGATCCGTAAGGAGTTACGCGGCGCACAGCATATCATTGCAAAGCTCTCGGAGAGCTCTACGATGGGGGCAGCCAGTTTGCTCGCTGTGCCCTTTTTTAACGCCCAAAATTGAACGTTTTCATCAATTTCAGACCACTTTTCTTCTTTTGTTATGTTTTTCCGTCCCCGATTATACGTCGTGAACTGTTAAAAGGACGACAACCTGACTCGCGGGACATCAGAGGGCCCTACAACGTGTCGATATCACATCTTGCGAGGATGCTGCGTTGTTGAAGCGGATGGGTTGTCGTTAAGCCCAATGGGCCTTCTGAATGGGCCATCTCTCTAGGCTGGGACTATGAACCTTTAACATATATAGGAATTGTGCCCTCAACATGACGGGTGCGATCATACCAGTACTAATGCACCGGATCCCATTAGAACACCGAAGTTAAGCGTGCTTCGGCAAGAGCAGTACTAGGATGGGTGAACCTATGTGAAGTCCTCGTGTTGCACCCCCTTTTCAATTTTTTTTTATCCTGGTTAGGGTTGCCAAGGTACTTTATCCACCAAATCTCTATTACTGAATCCCACGGAACATTGGGCAAGGCAACTTCGCTTCACGTAGAGGCTGCCCCGCAAACCGAGGGCGTAGGGTTTGTGACCAGGTCTCCGTCGCACTAGTGCCCATAACTTTTGATCCTTAATTGTTACGCAGCGCACAGCATACCGTTGCAAAGCTCTCTGAGAGCTCTACGACGGGGGCAACCAGCTTGCTCGCTGTACCCGTTTTTGGATCCCAAAATCGAACGTTTTCATCAGTTTCAGGCCACTTTTCTACTTTTGCTATGTTTTTCCGACCCGGATCGTACGTCATGAACTGTTAAATGGATTACACCTTACTCGCGGGACATCAGAGGGCCCTACAACGTGTCGATATCACGTCTTGCAAGCATGCTGCGTTGTTGAAGTGGATGGGTTGTCGTTAAGCCTATTGGGCCTTTTGAATGGGCCATCTCTCTTGGTTAGGACTGTGAACTGTTAACACATATAGGAATTGTGCCCTCAACATGACGAGTGCGATCATACCAGCACTAATGCACTGGATCCCATCAGAACTCCGAAGTTAAGCGTGCTTGGGCGAGAGTAGTACTAGGATGGGTGACCCCCTGGGAAGTCCTCGTGTTGCACTTTTCAATTTTTTTTGCCCTGGTTTGGGTTGCCAAGATACTTTATCCACCAAATCTCTATTACTGAATCCCATGAAACATTGGGCTAGACAACTTCGCTTCACGTAGAGGCTGGGCCCGCAAACCGAGGGCGTAGGGTTTGTGACCAGGTCTCCATCGTTCCAGTGCCCATAACTTTTGATCCGTAGGGAGTTACGCGGCGTACAGCATACCGTTACAAAGCACTCTGAGAGCTCTACTACGGGGGCATCTTGCTTTCTCGTTGTGCCCATTTTTGGAGCCCAAAATCAAACGTTTTCATCAATTTCAGGCCATTTTTCTTCTTTTGCTCTGTTTTTCTGTCCTGGATCGTACGTCGTGAACTGTTAAAAGGACGACAACCTGACTCGCGGGACATCAGAGGGCCCTACAATGTGTCGATATCCCATCTTGCGAGGATGCTGCGTTGTTGAAGCGGATGGGTTGTCGTTAAGCGCATTGGGCATTTTGAATGGGCCATCTCTCTAGGCTGGGACTGTGAACAGTTAACACATATAGGAATTGTGCCCTCAACATGACGAGTGTGATCATACCAGCACTAATCCATCGGATCGCATCAGAACTCCGAAGTTAAGCGTGCTTGGGCGAGAGTAGTACTAGGATGGGTGACCCCCTGGGAAGTCCCCTTGTTGCACCCCCATTTCAATTTTTTTTGCCCTGGTTAGGGTTGCCAAGATACTTTATCCACCAAATTTCTATTACTGAATCCCACGGAACATTGGGCTAGACAACTTCGCTTAACTTAGAGGCTAGGCCCGCAAACCGAGGGCGTAGGGTTTCTGACCAGGTCTCCGTCGTTCTAGTGCCCAAAACATTTGATCTGTAGGCAGTTACGCGGCGTACAGCATACCGTTACAAAGCACTCTGAGAGCTCTACGACGGGGGCAGCTTGCTTGCTCGCTGTGCCCATTTTTGGATCCCAAAATCAAACGTTTTCATCAGTATCAGGCCATTTTTCTTCTTTTGCTCTGTTTTTCCGTCCCGGATCGTACGTCGTGAACTGTTAAAAGGACGACAACCTGACTCGCGGGACATCAGAGGGCCCTACAACATGTCGATATGACATCTTGCGAGGATGCTGCGTTGTTGAAGCGGATGGGTTGTCGTTAAGCCCATTGGGCCTTTTGAATGGGCCATCTCTCTAGGATGGGACTGTGAACAGTTAACACATATAGATATTGTGCCCTCAACATGACGAGTGCGATCATACCAGCACTAATGCACCGGATCCCATCAGAACTCCGAAGTTAAGCGTGCTTGGGCGAGAGTAGTACTAGGATAGGTGACCCCCAGAGAAGTCCTCGTGTTGCACCACCTTTTCAATTTTTTTTGCCCTGGTTAGCGTTTATCCACCAAATCTCTATTACTGAATCCCACGGAACACTGGGCTAGAAAACTTCGCTTCACGTAGAGGTTGGGCCCGCAAACCGAGGGCGTAGGGTTTGTGACCAGGTCTCCGTCGCTCCGGTGCCCATAACTTTTGATCTGTAGGGAGTTACGCGGAGTACATCATATCGTTGCAAAGCCCTCTGAGAGCTCTACGACGGGGGCAGCTTGTTTGCTCGCTTTGCCCCTTATTGCAGCCCAAAATCAAACGTTTTCATCAGTTTCAGGCCATTTTTCTTCTTTTGCTCTGTTTTTCCGTCCCGGATCGTACGTCGTGAAATGTTAAAAGGATGACAACCTGACTCGCGGGACATCAGATGGCCCTACAACGTGTCGATATCACATCTTGCGAGGATGCTACGTTGTTGAAGCGGATGGGTTGTCGTTAAGCCCATTGGGCCTTTTGAATGGGCCATCTCTCTAGGCTGGGACTGTGAACATTTGACACATAAAGGAATTGTGCCCTCAACATGACGGGTGCGATCATACCAGCACTAATTCACCGGATCCCATCCGAACTCCGAAGTTAAGCGTGATTGGGCGAGAGTAGTACTAGGATGGGTGACCCCCTGAGAAGTCCTCGTGTTGCACCCCCTTTTCAAATTTTTTTGCCCTGGTTATGGTTGCCAAGAAACTTTACTCACCAAATCTCTATTAATCAATCCCACGGAACATTGGGCAAGACAACTTCGTTTCACGTAGAGCCTGGGCCTACAAACCGAGGGCGTAGGGTTTGTAACCAGGTCTCCGTCGCACCGGTGACCATAACTTTTGATCTATAAGGAGTTACGCGGTGCACATCATACCGTTGCAAAGCTCTCTGAGAGCTCTACGACGGGGGCAGCCAGCTTGCTCGCTGTGCCCATTTTTGGAGCCCAAAATTGAACGTTTTCATAGTTTCAGGGCACTTTTCTTCTTGTGCTCTGTTTTTCAGTCCCGGATCATACGTCGTGAACTGTTAAAAGGACGACAACCTGATTCACGAGACATCAGAGGTCCATACAATGTGTCGATATAACATCTTGCGAGGATGCTGCGTTGTTCAAGCAGATGGGTTGTCGTTAAGCCCATTGGGCCTTTTGAATGGGCCATCTCTCTAGGTTGGGACTGTGAACCGTTAACACATATAGGAATTGTGCCCTCAACATGACGAGTGCGATCATACCAGCACTAATGCACTGGATCCCATCAGAACTCCGAAGTTAAGCGTGCTTGGGCGAGAGCAATACTAGGATTGGTGACCCACTGGGAAGTCCTCGTATTGCACCCCCTTTTCAACTTTTTTTGCCCTGGGTAGGGTTGCCAAGATGCTTTATCCACCAAATCTCTATTACTGAATCCCACTGAACATTGGGCAAGACAACTTCGCTTCACGTAGAGGCTGGGCCTGCAAACCGAGGGCGTAGGGTTTTTGACCAGGTCTCCATCGCTCCGGTGCCCATAACTTTTGATCCGGAAGGTGTTACGCAGCGCACAACATACCGTTGTGAAGCTCTCTGAGAGCTCTACGATGAGAGCAGCCAGCTTGCTCGCTGTGCCTTTTTTGGAGCCCATAATCGAACGTTTTCATCTGTTTCAGACCACTTTTCTTCTTTAGCTCTATTTTTTCATCCCGGATAATACGTCGTGAACTGTTAAAAGGATGACAACCTGACTCGCGGGACATCAGAGGGCCCTACAATGTGTCAATATCACGTCTTTTGAGGATGCTGCGTTGTTGAAGTGGATGGGTTGTCGTTAAGCCCATTGGGCCTTTTGAATAGGCTATCTCTCTAGGCTGGGACTGTGAACCGTTAAAACATATAGGAATTGTCCCCTCAACATGACGAGGGCGATCATACCAGCACTAATGCACTAGATCCCATCAAAATTCTGAAGTTAATCGTGCTTGGGCGAGAGTAGTACTAGGATGGGTGACCCCTTGGGAAGTCCTCGTGTTGCACCCCCTTTTCAATTTTTTTTGCCCTGGTTAGGGTTGCCAAGATACTTTATCCACCAAATCTCTATTACTGAATCCCACGGAACATTGGGCAAGACAACTTCGCTTCACGCAGAGGCTGGGCCTGCAAACCGAGGGCGTAGGGTTTGTGACCAGGTCTCCATCGCTCTGGTGCCCATAACTTTTGATCCGTAAGGAGTTACGCGGCGCACAACATACCGTTGCAAGGCACTCTGAGAGCTCTACGATGGAAGCAGCCAACTTGCTCGCTGTTCCCACTTTTTGAGCCCAAAATCGAACGTTTTGATCAGTTTCAGACAACTTTTCTTCTTTTGCTCTGTTTTTCCGTCCCGGATCGTACGTTGTGAACTGTTAAAATGACAACAACCTGACTCGCGGGACATCAGAGGGCCCAACAACGTGTCGATATCACGTCTTGCGAGGATGCTGCATTGTTGAAGCGGATGGGTTGTCGTTAAGCCCATTGGGCCATCTCTCTAGGTTGGGACTGTGAACCGTTAACACATATAGGAATTGTCCTATCAACATGACGGGTGCGATCATACCAGCACTAATGCACAGGATCCCATCTGAACTCCGAAGTTAAGCGTGCTTGGGCGAGAGTAGTACTAGGATGGGTGACCCCCTGGGAAGTCCTCGTGTTGCACCCCATTTTCAATTTTTTTGGCCCTGGTTAGGTTTGCCAAGATACTTTATCCACCAAATCTCTATTACTGAATCCCACAGAACATTGGGCAAGAAAACTTCGCTTCACGTAGAGGCTGGGCCCATAAACCGAGGGAGTAGGGTTTGTGACCAGGTGTTCGTCACTCCGATGCCCATAACTTTTGATCTGTAATTTTTACGTGGTGCACAAGATACCGTTGCAAAGCTCTCTGAGAGCTCTACGACGGGGGCAGCCAGCTTTCTCGCTGTGCCCGTTTTTGGAACCCAAAACCAAACGTTTTCATCAGTTTCTGGCCACTTTTCTACTTTTGCTATGTTTTTCCGTCCCGGATCGTACGTCGTGAACTGTTAAAAGGACGACAACCTGACTCGCGGAACATCAAAGGGCCCTACAACGTGTCGATATCACGTCTTGCAAGCATGCTATAGTGTTGAAGCGGAAGGGTTGTCGTTAAGCCCATTCGGCCTTTTGAATGGGCCATCTCTCTAGGCTGGGACTGTGAACAGTTAACACATAAAGGAATTGTGCCCTCAACATCACGGGTGCGATCATACCAGCACTAATGCACCGGATCCCATCAGAACTCCGAAGTTAAGCGTGTTTGGGCGAGAGTAGTACTAAGATGGGTGACCCCCTTGGAAGTACTTGTGTTGCACCCCCTTTTCAATTTTTTTTGCCCAGGTTAGGGTTGCCAAGATACTTTATCCACCAAATCTTTATTACTGAATCCCACGGAACATTAGGCAAGACAACTTCACTTCACGTAGAGGCTGGGCCAACAAACCGAGGGCGTAGGGTTTGTGACCAGGTCTCCGTCGCTCTGATGCCCATAACTTTTGATCCGTAATTGTAACGTGGCGCACAGCATACCGTTGCAAAGCTCTCTGAGAGCTCTACGATTGGAGCAGCCAGTTTGCTCGCTGTGCCCATTTTTGGAGCCTAAAACCGAACGTTTTCATCAGTTTCAGGCCACTTTTCTACTTTTGCTTTGTTTTTCCGTCCCGGATCGTACGTCGTGAACTGTTAAAAAGACGTCTACCAGACTCGCGGGACATCAGAGGGCCCTACAATGTGTCGATATCAAGTCTTCCCAGGATGCTGCGTTGTTGAACTAGATGGGTTGTCGTTAAGCCCATTGGGCCTTTTGAATGGACCATCTCTCTAGGCTGGGACTGTGAACAGTTAACACATAAAGGAATTGTGCCCTCAACATGACGGGTGCGATCATACCAGCAATAATGCACCGGATCCCATCAGAACTTCGAAGTTAAGCGTGTTTGGGCGAGAGTAGTACTAGGATGGGTGACCCCCTGGGAAGTCCTCGTGTTGCACCCCCTTTTCAATTTTTTTTGCCCTGGTTAGGGTTGCCAAGATACTTTATCCACCAAATCTCTATTACTGAATCCCACGGAACATTGGGCTAGACAACTTCGCTTCACGTAGAGGCTGGGCCCGCAAACCGAGGGTGTAGGGTTTGTGACCAGGTCTCCGTCGCTCCGGTGCCCATAACTTTTGATCCGTAGGGAGTTACGTGGCGTACATCATACCGTTGCAAAGCACTTTGAGAGCTCTACGACGGGGGCAGCTTGCTTGCTCACTGTGCTCATTTTTGGAGACCAAAATCAAACGTTTTCATCAGTTTCAGGCTATTTTTCTTCTTTGGCTCTGTTTTTCCGTCCCGGATCGTACGTCATGAACTGTTAAAAGGACGAGAACCTGACTCGCGGGACATCAGAGGGCCCTACAACGTGTCGATATTACATCTTGCCAGGATGCTGCGTTGTTGAAGCGGATGGTTTGTCGTTAAGCCAATTGGGCCTTTTGAATAGGCCATCTCTCTAGGCTGGGACAGTGAAAAGTTAACACATAAAGGAATTGTGCCCTCAACATGACGGGTGCGATCATACCAACACTAATGCACTGGATCCCATCAGAACATCGAAGTTAAGCGTGCTTGGGCGGAAGTAGTACTAGGATGGGTGACACCTTGGGAAGTCCTCGTGTTGCACCCCTTTTCAATTTTTTTTGCCCTGGTTAGGGTTGTCAAGGTACTTTATCCACAAAATCTCTATTACTAAATCCCACGGAACATTGGGCAAGACAACTTCTCTTCCCGTAGAGGCTTGGCCCGCAAACCGAGGGCGTAGGGTTTGTGACCAGGTCTCCGTCGCTCCGGTGACCAAAACTTTTGATCCGTATTTAGTTACGCGGTGCAAAGCATACCGTTGCAAAGCTCTCTGAGAGCTTTACGATGGGGGCAGCCAGCTTGCTCGCGGTGCCCTTTTTGGAGCCCAAAATCGAACGTTTTCATCTGTTTCAGGAAACTTTTCTTCTTTTGCTCTGTTTTTCCGTCCCGGATAATACGTCGTGAACTGTTAAAAGGACAACAACCTGACTCACGGGACATCAGAATGCCGTACAACGTGTCGATATAATGTCTTGCGAGCATGCTACGTTGTTGAAGCGGATGGGTTATCGTTAAGCCCATTGGGCCTTTTGAATGGGCCATCTCTCTAGGCTGGGACTCTGAACAGTTAACACATAAAGGAATTGTGCCCTCAACATGACGGGTGCGAACATACCAGCACTAATGCATCGGATCATATCAGAACTCCGAAGTTAAGCGTGTTTGGGCGAGAGTAGTACTAGGATGGGTGACCCCCTGGGAAGTCCTCGTATTGCACCCCCTTTTCAAATTTTTTTGCCCTGGTTAGGGTTGTCAAGGTACTTTATCCACCAAATCTCTATTACTGAATCCCACGGACCATTGGGCAAGACAACTTCGCTTCACGTAGAGGTTGGGCCCGCAAACCGAGGGCGTAGGGTTTGTGACCAGGTCTCCGTCGCTCCGGTGCCCATAACTTTTGATCTGTAAGGAGTTACACAGTGCACAGCATACCGTTGAAAAGCTCTCTGAGATCTTTACGACGGGGGCAGCCAGCTTGCTCGCTGTGCCCTTTTTGGAGCCCAAAATCGAACGTTTTCATCAGTTTCAGGCCACTTTTCTTCTTTTGCCCTGTTATTCTGTCCCGGATCATACGTCGTGAACTGTTAAAAGGATGACAACCTGACTCGCGGGACATCATAGGGCCCTACAACGTGTCGATATAACATCTTACGAGGATGCTGCGTTGTTGAAGTTGATGGGTTGTCGGTAAGACCATTGGGCCTTTTGAATGGGCCATCTTAATAGGCTGGGACTGTGAACCGTTAACACATATAGGAATTGTGCCCTCAACATGACGGGTGCGATCATACCAGCACTAATGAACCGGATCCCATCAGAACTCCGAAGTTAAGCGTGCTTGGGCGAGAGTAGTACTAGGATGGGTGACCCCCTGGGAAGTCCTCGTATTGCACCCCCTTTTCAAATTTTTTTGCCCTTGTTATGGTTGCCAAGATACTTTATCCACCAAATCTCTATTACTGAATCCCACGGAACATTGGGCAAGACAACTTCACTTCACGTAGAGGTTGGGCCCGCAAACCGAGGGCGTAGGGTTTGTGACCAGGTCTCCGTCGCTCCGGTGCCCATAACTTTTGATCTGTAAGGAGTTAAGCAGTGCACAGCATATCGTTGAAAAGCTCTATGAGAGCTCTACGACAGGGGCAACTAGCTTGCTCGCTATGCCCATTTTTGGAGCTCAAAATCGAACGTTTTCATTAGTTTCAGGCCACTTTTCTTCTTTTGCTCTGTTTTTCCGTCCCGGATCGTACGTCTTGAACTGTTAAAAGGACGACAACCTGACTCACGGGACATCAGAGGGCCCTACAATGTGTCGATATCACGTCTTGCTTGGATGATGCGTTGTTGAACTAGATGGGTTGTCGTTAAGCCCATTGAGCCCGTTGAATTGGCCATCTCTCTAGGCTGCGACTTTGAACAGTTAACACATAAAGGAATTGTGCCCTCAACATGACGGGTGCGATCATACCAGCATTAATGCACCGGATCCCCTCAGAACTTCGAAGTTAAGCTCGCTTGGGCTAAAGTAGTACTAGGATGGGTGACCCCGTGGGAAGTCCTCGTGTTGCACCCCCTTTTCAATTTTTTTTTGCCCTGGAAAGGTTGTCAAGGTACTTTATCCACCAAATCTCTATTACTGAATCCCACGGAACATTGGGCCAGACAACTTCGCTTCACGTCGAGGCTGGGCCCGCAAACATAGGGCGTAGGGTTTGTGACCAGGTCTCCGTCGCTCCGGTGCCCATAACTTTTGATCCGTAAGGAGTTACGCGGCGCACAGCCTACCGTTGCAAAGCTCTCTAAGATCTTTACGACGGGGGCAGCCAGCTTGCTCGCTGTGCCCTTTTTGGAGCTCAAAATCGAACGTTTTCATCAGTTTCAGGCCACTTTTCCTCTTTTGCTCTGTTTTTCTGTCCCGGATCATACGTCGTGAACTGTTAAAATGACGACAACCTGACTCGCGGGACATCAGAGGGCCCTACAACGTGTCGATATAACATCTTGCGAGGATGCTGCGTTGTTGAAGCGGATGGGTTATCGTTAAGCCCATTGGGCCTTTTGAATGGGCCATCTCTCTAGGCTGGGACTGTGAACAGTTAACACATAAAGGAATTGTGCCCTCAACATCACAGGTGCGATCATACCAGCACTAATGTACCGGATCATATCAGAACTCTGAACTTAAGCGTGTTTCGGCGAGAGTAGTACTAGGATGGGTGACTCCCTGGGAAGTCCTCGTGTTGCACCCCCTTTTCAATTTTTTTTGCCCTAGTTAGGGTTGTTCAGATACTTTATCCACCAAATCTCTGTGACAAAATCCCACGGAACATTGGGCAAGACAACTTCGCTTCACGTAGAGGCTGGGCCAGCAAACCGAGGGTGTAGGGTTTGTGACTAGGTCTCCGTCACTCCGGTGCCCATAACTTTTGATCCGTAAGGAGTTACGCGGTGCACAGCATACCGTTGCAAAGCTCTCTGTGAGCTCTACGACGAGGGTAGCCAGCTTGCTCGCTTTGCCCATCTTTGGTGCCCAAAATCGACTGTTTTCATCAGTTTCAAGCCAGTTTTATACTTTTGCTCTATTTTTCCGTCCCGGATCATACGTCGTGAACCGTTAAAAGGACGACAACCTGACTCGCGGGACATCAGAGGGCCCTACAGCGAGTCGATATCACATCTTGCGAGGATGCTGCGTTGTTGAAGCTGATGGGTTGTCGGTAAGCCCATTGTGCCTTTTGAATGGGCCATCTCTTTAGGCTGGGACTGTGAACCGTTATCACATATAGGAATTGTGCCCTCAACATGACGGGTGCGATCATACCAGCACTAATGAACCGGATCCCATCAGAACTCCGAAGTTAAGCGTGCTTGGGCGAGAGTAGTACTAGGATGGGTCACCCCCAGGGAAGTCCTCGTCTTGTAGCCCCTTTTTCAATTTTTTTTGCCCTGGTTAGGGTTGTCAAGATACTTTACCCACCAAATCTCTATTACTGAATCCCACGGAATATTGGGCAAGACTACTTCGCTTCACGTAAAGGCTGGGCCCGCAAACCGAGGGCGTAGGGTTTGTGACTAGGTCTCTATCGCTCCGGTGCCCATAACTTTTGATCCGTAAGGAGTTACGCGGCGCACAACATACCGTTGCAAAGCTCTTTGAGAGCTCTACGATGGGGGCTGCAAACTTCCTTGCTCTGCCCATTTTTGGAGCCCAAAATTGAACGTTTTCATCAGTTTTAGGACACTTTTCTTCTTTTAATCTATTTTTTCGTCCCGGATCGTACGTCGTGAATTGTCAAAAGGATGACAACCTGACTTGCGGGACGTCAAAGGGCCCTACAACGTGTCGATATAACGTCTTGCGAGTGTGCTGCGTTGTTGAAGCGGATGGGTTGTCGTTAAGTCCATTGGGCCTTTTGAATGGGCCATCTCTCTAGGTTATGACTGTGAACCGTTAACACATATAGGAATTGTGCCCTCAACATGACGGGTGCGATCATACCAGCACTAATGCACCGGATCCCAACAGAACTTCGAAGTTAAGCGTGATTGGGCGAGAGTAGTACTAGGATGGGTGACCCCTTGGGAAGTCCTCGTGTTGCACCCCTTTTTCAATTTTTTTTGCCCTGGTTAGGGTTGCCAAGATACTTTATCCACCAAATCTCTTTTACTGAATCCTACGGAACATTGGGCAAGACTACTTCACTTCACGTAGACGCTGGGCCCGCAAACGGAGGGTGTAGAGTTTGTGACCAGGTCTCCGTCGCTCCGATGCCCATAACTTTTGATCCATAATTGTTGCAAAGCTCTCTGAGAGCTCTATGACGGGGGCAATCGGCTTGCTCGTTATGCCCATTTTTTGAGCCCAAAATCGAACGTTTTCATCAGTTTCAGGCCACTTTTCTATTTTTGCTATGTTTTTCCGTCCCGGATCGTACGTCGTGAACTGTTAAAAGGACGACAACCTGACTCGCGGGACATTAGAGGGCCCTACAACGTGTCGATATCACGTCTTGCTTGGATGCTGCGTTGTTGAAGCGGATGGGTTGTCGTCAAGCCCATTGGGCCATTTGAATGGGCCATCTCTCTAGGCTGGGACTGTGAACAGTTAATACATAAAGGAGTTGTGCCCTCAACATGACGGGTGCGATCATACCAGCTCTAATGCACCGGATCCTATCAGAACTTCGAAGTTAAGCGTGCTTGGGCGAGAGTAGTAATAGGATGGGTGACCCCCTGGGAAGTCCTCGTGTTGCACCCCTTTTCAATTTTTTTTGCCCTGGTTAGGGTTGCCAAGATACTTTATCCACCAAATCTCTATTACTGAATCCCACGGAACATTGGGCAAGACAACTTCGCTTCACATAGCTGCTGGGCCTCCTAACCGAGGGCGTAGGGTTTGTGACCAGGTCTCCGTCGCTCCAGAGCCCATAACTTTTGATCCGTAATTGTTACGCGGCGCACAGCATACCATTGCAAAGCTCTCTGAGAGCTCTACGACGGGGGCATCCAGCTTGCTCGCCGTCCCCAATTTTGAAGCCCAAAATCGAATGTTTTCATCAGTTTTAGGCCACTTTTCTTCTTTTGCTCTGTTTTTCCGTCCCGGATCATACGTCATGAACTGTTAAGAGGACGACAACTTGACTCGCGGGACATCAGAGTGCCCTATAACGTGTCGATATAATGTCTTGCGAGAATGCTGCGTTGTTGAAGCGAAAGGGTCGTCGTTAAGCCCATTGGGCCTTTTAAATGGGCCATCCCTCTAGGTTGGGACTGTGAACCGTTAACATATATAGGAATTGTGCCATCAACATGACGGGTGCGATCATACCAGCACTAATGCACCGATTCCCATCAGAACTGCGAAGTTAAACGTGCTTGGGAGAGAGTAGTACTAGGATGGGTGACCCCCTAGGAAGTCCTCGTGTTGTACCCCCTTTTCAATTTTTTTTGCCCTGGTTAGGGTTGCCAAGATACTTTATCGACCTAATCTCTATTACTGAATCCCATGGAACATTGGGCAAGACAACTTCGCTTCACGTAGAGGCGGGGCCCGCAAACCGAGGGCGTAGGGTTTGTAACCAGGTCTCCGTCGCTCCGGTGCCCATAACTTTTGATCCGTAATTGTTACGCGGTTCCCAGCATACCGTTGCAAAGCTCTCGGAGAGCACTACGACGGGGGCAGCTAGCTTGCTCGCCGTGCCCCTTTTTTGAGCCCAAAATCGAACGTTTTCATCAGTTTCAGCCACTTTTCTTCTTTTGCTCTGTTTTTCCGTCCCGGATCATACGTCGTGAACTGTTAAAAGGACGACAACCTGACTCGCGGGACATCAGAGGGCCGTACAACGTGTCGATATAATGTCTTGCGAGGATGCTGCGTTGTTGAAGCGGATTGGTTGTCGTTAAGCCGATTGGGCCTTTTGAATGGGCCATCTCTCTAGGTTGGGACTGTGAACCGTTAACATATATAGGAATTGTGCCCTCAACATGACGGGTGCGATCATACCAGCACTAATGCACCGGATCCCATCAAAACTCCGAAGTTAAGCGTGCTTTGGCAAGAGTAGTACTAGGATGGGTGACCCCCTGGGAAGTCCTCGTGTTGCACCCTTTTTTCAATTTTTTTTTGCCCTAGTTAGGGTTGCCGAGATACTTTATCTACCAAATCACTATTACTAAATCCCACAGAACATTGGGCAAGACAACTTCGCTTCACGTAGAGGCTGGGCCTGCAAACCGAGGGCGTAGGGTTTTCTGACCAGGTCTCCGTTGCTTCGGTGCACATAACTTTTGATCCGTAATTGTTACGCGGCGCACAGTATACCGTTGCAAAGCTCTCTAAGAGCTCTAAGATGGGGGCAGCCAACTTGCTCGCTGTGCCCCTTTTTGGAGCCCAAAATTGAACGTTTTCATCAGTTTCAGACCACTTTTCTTCTTTTGCTCTATTTTTCCTTCCCGGATCATACGTCGTGAACTGTTAAAAGGACGACAACCTTACTCGCGGGACATTAGAGGGCCCTACAACGTGTCGATATAATGTCTTGCGAGGATGCTGCGTTGTTGAAGCGGATGGGTTGTCGTTAAGCCCATTGGGCCTTTTGAATGGGCCATATCTCTAGGTTGGGACTGTGAACCGTTAACATATATAGGAATTGTGCCCTCAACATGACGGGTGTGATCATACCAGCACTAATGCACCGGATCCCATCAGAACTCTGAAGTTAAGCGTGCTTGGGCGAGAGTAGTACTAGGATGGGTGACCCCCTGGGAAGTCCTCGTGTTGCACCCCCTTTTCAATTTTTTTTGCCCTGGTTAGGGTTGCCAGGATACTTTATCCACCAAATCTCTATTACTGAATCCCACGGAACATTGGGCAAGACAACTTCGCTTCACGTAGAGGCTGGGCCCGCAAACCGAGGGCGTAGGGTTTGTGACCAGGTCTCCGTCGCTCCGGTGCCCATAACTTTTGATCCGTAAGAAGTTATGCGGCGCACAGCATACCGTTGCAAAGCTCTCTGAGAGCTCTACGACGGGGGCTGCCAGCTTGCTCGCTGTGCCCCTTTTTGGAGCCCAAAATCGAACGTTTTCATCAGTTTTAGACCATTTTTCTTCTCTTGCTCTATTTTTCCATCCCGGTTCGTACGTCGTGAACTGTTAAAAGGACGACAACCTGACTCGCAGGACATCAGAGGGCCCTACAATGTGTCAATATCATGTCTTGCTAGGATGCTGCGTTGTTGAAGCGGATGGGTTGTTGTTAAGTGTCACGCCCCAACCTAGCCTATAAAGGTTAGACTTGGGTGTGATCTAAACATTCAAGTCACATCTCGTACTTAACCGTTCACGAAGATTTAACACTTAACGTTTTGACCTAAACTCCAAAATTTTTCGGTAAACCGGCAGCATAACGGCTGTAATTGGGCTCTTTGGTTTGACCTAATTCTCTAAACGCCTCAATTATTCCAATCATTAATCCAATTCTATTAAGGACTCCTATTTGTCACCAACCGATTTTCCTACTAGTTTATCTTGAAAGTCTCATTTGATTAATAAGCCTAACATGATAACTATGTCCCGTTTATTTGTCAATTTCCTATCATGCAAGTACCTATTATCTTTTATATTGCAAATGAGCACCTAAGTGAAATTAGATAGAATTAACTTAGTTGATTGTTCCTCTATAGGTTTGAATGCCTACGATAACTACCAATTAAGAAAATGAAAGCAAACAACCAAATAAAAGTTCGTCCGGTTATAGATAGTACAATCCCAGAATTAGACCCAAATTACAACGGGGTCATTTACATCAATAAAATGAATAGTTTGCAATCAAACACAACATCCATATAGCAACCACTTTCAAGCAAAGCACAAAAGCATATAGGGACAGGCAATCACTCCAAGGAACTATTGTTAGGCACATCGTCCTCGGGTACCTGTTCTTGATCTTCTTCACCTGAGATGATAAAAGAGGGTGAGTCCTTATGAACTCAGCGAGGGGGAACGAGAAATAGGTTTTGAAACTCATTTTTCGGTTCAACTTATGAAAATCCTTTTACAAGCATGAATATAACAATAATATAAGATACAGGAACAGGAATACCAGTCTTTCCTCCCCGAGGTTCTCTAGGAACCAAGCGAGAGTACTTATACACATAGTAAAAGGATACGGTGAGCTTTAGCTCTCAGATCAGTTTCAGAATCAAATGTTGCGGCCGATTTCAAATAACCCCAAAACACGCCAGGTGGGTGTACTCTGGATGTACCCCAAAATCCTACGACCCAACTCTCCGAGAATGTCTAGCCCCCAAGCGAGAGAGGGAATGGGACCATGGTAGTCACAGGTGCACCGGCAAGCCCGATGACGTTCGGTGTGCGTGATCGCTACCATGCCAACAGGAAAGGTTGCAACCTTGTATGCAATGGACATTCATGACAGGTAATATATCACAGTAGGAGGACAACAAAGTAGGTTGCCTCCGAACAGTCATAAGATTGCACATTGACAGGTAAACAAGCAAGGCACGATAAGACATGAAATTTCACTTGAAAGGCATATAGAGTTATATGAAAATTGAACGGGCAGCCATGTAACACATGTAAAACAGGCCATATAACTCATTACGAAGCCCACGTGATCAAGTGATAAGATTATTCAACATGCAATGATATCAACATGGGTTCGGATGCAAGAAAAGCTTATTTGTCAACATGCAATGGTCAAAATCACATTTGAAGTTATAAGACATTTACGGGCAGCCCACTAAACGTATAGTTTCCACACAATATCCAAATGATTAACACTTAGCAAGACTACCTAGTCAATAGGGTTTCCATTTCATGCTTAATCGTGTGATTAAAACCCTAAGTCAACTCAAAATCATTCTCAAGTCATGCATCATTCAATTCAAACATCATCAAGTACTCAAAACAGTCCACACAACATCCCAACATCACATTTCCACACAATTAGTACCACAAGAGAGGTTACAACAATTTTCCAAGCATGTAGCTAAGTAAAACCTTTTCTGCAATAGGCTGTTTTCCCACAATAAATAGGATAATCAAAAAATCTCCAAATTCAGTGAATAAGATTTCAAATGAAATCTTAAGAAGTTAACTAAAATCAGAAACAAACCTTGCATCAATTGGAGTTCGGGATCATTAGATATAGCCGAAACAGTGAGATAGCACAAAACTGTCCAGATTTGCACACATTTCCATAATTGACGTTTTTGAGGTCCTTAGGGTCAGATTTAGCCTTGTTCCATTTCTGACAAAATTGTACAGAACTGAAACATCTAGCAGAAAACCAAATTTCATGCATTTTGGAAATCATTTACTAAGTCAAATATGGTTCGTTCCACAAGGTCAGTGCATCTGCCAAAACCTGCTTCATTTTTCCAGATTTCCAGATTTGGTCACATTCTAAAGATTCACCATTTTGAGGACCTTAGAGTCAAAATTAGCTTCGGCCTATTTCTGTAAAAAATGTTCAAAACTGTCCAAAATAGTTAACTACCAATTTTCAAGCATTTCCAACATCATTTGTCTAGATAAACGTACCTCGAACAGACTGGTCAGAGAGCTGTCAACAATTTCGACTTCACCTAGCATCATTTTCAAGCCAAGATCTTGCCATGCATGGTTGTTTAAGCTTATGAACGACCATATAGCTCAAGTACAGAAGCAAATACACACTTTTATGAGCATGCATGTGAATTTTTGAAGAGTTTTCAAAAGGTTTTAACCCTCACCTTAGCAATCAACCACAAAGATGCACAAAAACTTGTTGAAGCTTCAAATCTCTTTTTCTTCTTGCTTAGCCGAGATTCCAACTTGGTTTCTCTATTTTTCCTAGCCTAGTGATCAATCTCTTAGCACATGCATGAGGTTAGAACAAGAAGAAAAGAAATGGAAGCCAAGAAAACTTACCTAGGCCGAAAATGGTGACTCAAAATGCTTGCATGTGTGTTTCTTGCATCCTAGCTTGCTTGGGTGAGTTTCTTTGCTTGTGGTTTGTCTTGATGCACCATAGGATGATGAAGATGAGCTAAGAGGTGGAGAGAACTCATCCAAAACCGAAATGGAGAGAGAGAATGAGAGGGAGAGAGAGAAAATGTGAGAGGAAAGAAGAAATGACAAAAAAATGAAGGCTTTTGCATTATTCAAGCACTTGGTCGGCCTTGGGCCATTAAATTCTGATTTTTGTGTCTTCAATGTGTGATTTTAAAATGTTTAGCATGGGAAAAGGTGGTTTGGTTGAGCAAGGTAGAGGATTTAGGTGGTTTTGAGCATTTTTTTATGCATTGTGCTAAGTGTTTGTCATAGTTTGTCTAGGAATAATTCTTTATGCATTTGTGTCATTAGAATTGTCATAGGAATGTTGGGGAATTAGGGAATCTAGGTAGAATAAAATATAGGAATGTTTGTTGATGAGTTGAATTATGAATAGAATAATAGTTAGTGGGAAATGTAGGAATAGTTTAGTATTATTTTATTGTTAGTGGATTTTGTAGAGAATTTGAATTAGGAATATAATATTGGTTAGTGGATTGTGTAGGATTATTTTAGTGTCTAGTGCTTTGTGTAGGATTCTTTCTTGATCAACGTGGTGGCACGGATTCAGAGGTCTAGGGCACGAATTACGAGGTAGACACGAACTACGAGGTAAGACACGAACTTCAAGACTAATGCATGTACTTCAAGATGAATGCACAGATTCTAATACAAATGCACGCAAATCAAGGCATGACTCTATATCTAGGTTAAGGTACGCAGTTCAAGGTTAGGGCACACGAAATGAGATAACGCACGTACATCGAGGTCAGGGCACGTATTTCTAGGTACCGCACGTGAGTCGGGGATTAGGGCACACTATTCTAGGTCAAGGCATGTATGACGAGGTATGCACGAAAACCAAGATAGGACACGCAATCCAAGGTCGGTCATAAATTTTATGTCTAAGGCGCGCAAATCGAGGTAGGACATGTTATTCGGGGTCGGGCCTCACATTAAGCCCATTGGGCCTTTTGAATGCGCCATTTCTCTAGGCTAGGACTGTGAACAGTTAACACATAAAGGAATTGTGCCCTCAACATGACGGGTGTAATCATACCAGCACTAATGCACCGGATCCCATCAGAACTTCGAAGTTACGCGTGCTTGGGCGAGAGTAGTACTAGGATGGGTGACCCCCTGGGAAGTCCCATGGGAAGTCCTCGTGTTGTACCCCCTTTTCAATTTTTTTTGCCCTGGTTAGGGTTGCCAAGATACTTTATCCACCAAATCTCTATTACTAAATCCCACGGAACATTGGGCAAGACAATTTCGCTTCACGTAGAGGCTGGGCCCGCAAACCGAGGGCGTAGGGATTGTGACCAAGTCTCCGTCGCTTCGGTGCCATAACTTTTGATCTGTAATTGTTAAGCGGCATACAACATACCGTTACAAAGCTCTCTGAGAGCTCTAAGACGGGGGCAGCCAGCTTGCTCGCTGTGCCCGTTTTTGGAGCCCAAAATCGAACGTTTTCATCAGTTTCAGGCCATTTTTCTTTTTTTGCTCTGTTTTTCCATCCCGGATCATACGTCGTGAACTGTTAAAAGGATGACAACCTGACTCGCGCGACATCAGAGGGCCCTACAACGTGTCGATATAATGTCTTGCGAGGATGCTGCGTTGTTGAAGCGGATGGGTTGTTGTTAAGCCCATTGGGCCTTTTGAATGGGCCATCTCTCTAGGTTGAGACTGTGAACCGTTAACATATATAGGAATTGTGCCCCCAACATGACGGGTGCGATCATACCAGCACTAATGCACCAGATCCCATCAGAACTCCGAAGTTAAGCATGCTTGGGCTAGAGTAGTACTAGGATGGGTGACCCCTTGGGAAGTCCTCGTGTTGCACCCCCTTTTCAATTTTTTTTGCCCTGGTTAGGGTTTCCAGGATACTTTATCTACCAAATCTCTATTACTGAATCCCACGAAAAATTGGGCAAGACAACTTCGCTTCACGTAGAGGCTGGGCCCGCAAACCGAGGGCGTAGGGTTTATGACTAGGTCTCCGTCGCTCCGGTGCCCATAACTTTTGATCCGTAAGGAGTTATGCTGCGTACAGAATACCGTTGCAAAGCACTCTGAGAGCTCTACGACGGGGGTAGCCAGTTTGCTCGCTGAACCCATTTTTGGAGCCCAAAATCGAAAGTTTTCATCAGTTTTAGGCCACTTTTCTTCTTTTACTCTGTTTTTTCGTCCCGGATCGTACGTCGTGAACTGTTAAAAAGGACGACAACCTGAGTAGCGGGACATCAGAGGGCCCTACAACGTGTCGATATCACGTCTTGCGAGGATGCTGCATTGTTGAAGCGGATGGGTTGTCGTTAAGCCCATTGGGCCTTTTGAATGGGCCATCTCCCTAGGCTGGGACTGTGAATAGTTAACACATAAAGGAATTGTGCCCTTAACATGACGGGTGCGTTCATACCAGCACTAATGCACTGGATGCCATCAGAACTCCGAAGTTACGTGTGCTTGGGCGAGAGTAGTACTAGGATGGGTGACCCCCTGGGAAGTCCCTGGGGAAGTCCTCTTTTTGCACCCCCTTTTCAATTTTTTTTGCCCAGGTTAGGGTTGCCAAGATACTTTATCAACCAAATCTCTATTACTGAATCCCACAGAACATTGGGCAAGACAACTTCGCTTCACGTAGAGGCTGGGCCCGCAAACCGAGGGCAATGAGTTTTTGACCAGGTCTCCGTCGCTCTGATGCCCATAACTTTTGATCCATAAGGAGTTACGCGGCGCACAGCATACCGTTGCAAAGCTCTCTGAGAGCTCTACGACAGCGGCATCCATCTTGGTCGCTATGCCCATTTTTGGAGCGCAAAATCGAACGTTTTCATCAGTTTTCGACGAGTTTTCATCTTTTGCTCTGTTTTTTCGTCCCAGCTCGTATGTCGCAAACTGTTAAAAGGACAACAACCTGACTCGCGGGACATCAAAGGGCCCTACAACGAGTCGATATCACGTCTTGCAAGCATGCTGCGTTGTTGAAGCGGATGGGTTGTCGTTAAGCCTATTAGGCCTTTTGAATGGGCCATCTCTCTAGGCTGGGATTGTGATTAGTTAATATATAAAGGAATTGTGCCCTCAACATGACGGGTATGATCATACCAGCACTAATGAATCGGATCCCATCAGAAATCTGAAGTTAAGCGTGCTTGGGCGAGAGTAGTACTAGGATGGGTGACCCCCGGGGAAGTCTTCGTGTTGCACCCCTTTTTCAATTTTTTTTTGCCCTGGTTAGGGATGCCAAGATACTTTATCAACCAAATCTCTATTACTGAATCCCACAGAACATTGGGCAAGACAACTATGCTTCACGTAGAGGCTGGGCCCGCAAACCGAGGGCGTAGGGTTTGTGACCAGGTCTCCGTCGCTCGATGCCCATAACTTTTGATCCGTAATTGTTACACGGCGCATAGCATACCGTTGCAAAACTCTCTGAGAGCTCTACGACGGGGGCAGCCAGCTTGCTCGCTGTGCCCATTTTTGGAGCCCAAAATTGAACGTTTTCATCAGTTTCAGGCCACTTTTCTTCTTTTGCTCTGATTTTCCGTCCCGGATCGTACGTCGTGAACTGTTAAAAGGAGGACAACCTGACTCGCGGGACATCAGAGGGCCCTACAACGTGTCGATATCACGTCTTCCTAGGATGCTGCGTTGTTGAAGTGGATAGGTTGTCGTTAATCCCATTGGGCCTTTTGAATGGGCCATCTCTCTAGGCTGGGACTGTGAATAGTTAACACATAAAGGAATTGTACCCTCAACATGACCGGTGCGATCATACCAGTACTAATGCACCGGATCCCTTAAGAACTTCGAAGTTAAGCGTGCTTGGGCGAAAGTAGTACTAGGATGGGTGACCCCCTGGGAAGTCCTCGTGTTGCACCCCCTTTTCAATTTTTTTTGGCCTGGTTAGGGTTGCCAAGATACTTTATCCACCAAATCTCTATTACTGAATCCCACGGAACATTGGGCAAGACAACTTCGCTTCACGTAGATGCTGGGCCTGCAAACCGAGGGCGTAGGGTTTGTGACCAGGTCTCCGTCGCTCCAGTGCCCATAACTTTTGATCCGTAAGGAGTTACGCGGCGTACAGCATACCGTTGCAAAGCTCTCTAAGAGCTCTACGGCAGGGGCAGCCAACTTGCTTGCTGTGCTCGCTGTTGGAGCCCAAAATCGAACGTTTTCATCAGTTTTAGGCCACTTTTCTTCTTTTGCTCTATTTTTCTGTCTCGGATCGTACGTCGTGAACTGTTAAAAGGAAGACAACCTGACTCGTGGGACATCAAAGGGCCCTACAACTTGTCGATATGACGTCTTGCAAGCATGCTGCGTTGTTGAAGCGGATGGGTTGTCATTAAGCCCATTGGGCCTTTTGAATGGGCCATCTCTCTTGGCTGGGACTGTGAATAGTTAACACATAAAGGAATTGTGCCCTTAACATGACGGGTGAGATCATACCAGCACTAATGCAAGGGAGCCCATCATAACTCCAAAGTTAAGCGCGCTTGGGCGAGAGTAGTACTAGGATGGGTGAGCCCCTAGGAAGTCCTCGTGTTGCACCCTCTTTTCAAATTTTTTTGCCCTGGTTAGGGTTGCCAAGATACTTTATCCACCAAATCTCTATTACTGAATCCCACGGAACATTGGGCAAGAAAACTTCGCTTCACGTAGAGGCTGGGCGAGCAAACTGAGGGCGTAGGGTTTGTGACCAGGTCTCCGTCGCTCCGGTGCCCATAACTTCTGATCCGTAAAGAGTTATGCGGCGCACAGCATACCGTTGAAAAGCACTCTGAGAGCTCTACAACAGGGGCTGCAAGCTTGCTCGCTATGCCGTTTCTGGAGCCCAAAATCGAACATTTTCATCAGTTTCAGGCCACTTTTCTTCATTTGCGCTATTTTTTCGTCCCGGATCATACGTCGTGAACTGTTAAAAGGACAACAACCTGACTCGTGGGACATCAGAGGGCCCTACAACGTGTCGATATAACGTCTTGCGAGGATGTTGCGTTGTTGAAGTAGATGGGTTGTCGTTAAGCCCATTGGGCCTTTTGAATGGGCCATCTTTCTAGGCTGGGACTGTGAACAGTTAACACATAAAGGAATTGTGCCCTCAACATGACGGGTGCGATCATACCAGCACTAATGCCCCGGATCATATCAGAACTCCGAAGTTAAGCGTGTTTGGGCGAGAGTAGTACTAGGATGGGTGACCCCCTGGGAAGTCCTCGTGTTGCACCCCCTTTTCAATTTTTTTTGCCCTGGTTAGGGTTGCCAAGATACTTTATCCACCAAATCTCTATTACTGAATCCCACGGAACATTGGGCAAGACAACTTCGCTTCACGTAGAGGCTGGGGCCGCAAACCGAGGGCATAGGGTTTGTGACCAGGTCTCCATCGCTCCGTTGCCCATAAATTTTGATCCGTAAGGAGTTATGCGGCGCAAAGCATACCGTTACAAAGCTCTCTGAGAGCTCTACGACCGGGGCAGCCAACTTGCTCACTGTGCCCATTTTAGGAACCCAAAACCGAACGATTTCATCAGTTTCAGGCCACTTTTCTTCTTTTGCTCTGTTTTTGGGTCCCGGATCATACGTTGTGAACTGTTAAAAGGACGACAACTGACTCGCGGGACATCAGAGGGCCCTACAACGAGTAGATATCACATCTTGCGAGGATGCTGCGTTGTTGAAGCGGATGGGTTGTCGTTAAGCCCATTGGGCCTTTTGAATCGGCCATCTCTCTGGGATGGGACTGTGAACCGTTAACACATATAGGAATTGTGACCCCAACATGATGGGTGCTATCATACCAGCACCAATGCACCGGATCCCATCAGAACTCCGAAGTTAAGCATGCTTGGTCGAGAGTAGTACTAGGATGGGTGACTCCTTGGGAAGTCCTCGTGTTGCACCCCCTTTTCAATTTTTTTTGCCCTGGTTAGGGTTGCCAGGATACTTTATCCACCAAATCTCTATTACTGAATCCCACGGAACATTGGGCAAGACAACTTCGCTTCACGTAGAGGCTGGGCCCGCAAACCGAGGGCGTAGGGTTTATGACCAGGTCTCCGTCGCTCCGGTGCCCATAACTTTTGATCCGTAAGGAGTTATGCTGCGCACAGAATACCGTTGCAAAGCTCTCTAAGAGCTCTACGACGGGGGCAGCCAGCTTGCTCGCTGTGCCCATTTTTGGAGCCCAAAATCAAACGTTTTCATCAGTTTTAGTCGACTTTTCTTCTTTTGGTCTGTTTTTCCGTCCCGGATCGTACGTCGTGAACTGTTAAAAGGACGACAACCTGAGTAGCGGGACATCAGAGGGCCCTACAACGTGTCGATATCACGTCTTGCGAGGATGCTACATTGTTGAAGCGGATGGGTTGTCGTTAAGCCCATTGGGCCTTTTGAATGGGCGATCTCCCTAGGCTGGGACTGTGAATTGTTAACACATAAAGGAATTGTGCCCTTAACATGACGGGTGCGATCAAACCAGCACAAATGCACTGGATGCCATCAGAACTCCGAAGTTACGTGTGCTTGGGCGAGAGTAGTACTAGGATGGGTGACCCCCTGGGAAGTCCCTTGGGAATTCCTCGTGTTGCACCCCCTTTTCAATTTTTTTTTGCCCAGGTTAGGGTTGCCAAGATACTTTATCCACCAAATCTCTATTACTGAATCCCTCGGAACATTGGGCAAGAGAACTTCACTTCACGTAGAGGCTGGGCCCGCAAACCGAGGGCGATGGGTTTTGGACCAGGTCTCCGTCGCTCCGATGCCCATAACTTTTGATCCACAAGGAGTTACGCGGCGCACAGCATACCGTTGCAAAGCTCTCTGAGAGCACTACGACGGCGGCAGCCAGCTTGGTCGCTATGCCCATTTTTGGAGCCCAAAATTGAACGTTTTCATCAGTTTTAGGCCACTTTTCATCTTTTGCTCTGTTTTTCCGTCCCAGATCGTACGTCGCAAACTGTTAAAAGGACAACAACCTGACTCACGGGACATCAAAGGGCCCTACAACGAGCCGATATCACGTCTTGCAAGCATGCTGCGTTGTTGAAGTGGATGGGTTGTCGTTACGTCCATTGGGCCTTTTGAATGCGCCATCTCTCTAGGCTGGGACTATGAATAGTTAACATATAAAGGAATTGTGCCCTCAACATGACGGGTATGATCATACCAGCACTAATGCATCGGATCCCATTAGAAATCCGAAGTTAAGCGTGCTTGGGCGAGAGTAGTACTAGGATGGGTGACCCCCTGGGAAGTCCTCGTGTTGCACCCCCTTTTCAATTTTTTTTTGCCCTGGTTAGGGTTGCCAAGATACTTTATCCACCAAATCTCTATTACTGAATCCCACAGAACATTGGGCAAGACAACTTTGCTTCACGTAGAGGCTGGGCCCGCAAACCGAGGGCGTAGGGTTTGTGACCAGGTCGCCGTCGCTCCGATGCCCATAACTTTTGATCCGTAATTGTTACGCGGTGCACAGCATACCGTTGCAAAGCTCTCTGAGAGCTCTATGACGGGGGCAGCAAGCTTGCTCTCTGTGCCCATTTTTGGAGCCCAAAATCGAACGTTTTCATCAGTTTCAGGCCACTTTTCTGCTTTTGCTATGTTTTTTCATCCCTGATCGTACGTCGTGATCTGTTAAAAGGAGGACAACCTGACTCGCGGGACATCAGAGGGCCGTACAACGTATCGATATCACGTCTTCCAAGGATGCTGCGTTGTTGAAGTGGATAGGTTGTCGTTAATCCCATTGGGACTTTTGAATGGGCCATCTCTCTAGGTTGGGACTGTGAATAGTTAACACATAAAGGAATTGTGCCCTCAACATGACCGGTGCGATCATACCAGTACTAATGCACCGGATCCCATCAAAACTTCGAAGTTAAGCGTGCTTGGGCGAGAGTAGTACTAGGATGGGTGACCCCCTGGGAAGTCCTCGTGTTGCACCCCATTTTCAATTTTTTTTGGCTTGGTTAGGGTTGCCAAGATACTTTATCCACCAAATCTCTATTATTGAATCCCACGGAACATTGGGCAAGACAACTTTACTTCACGTAGATGCTGGGCCTGGAAACCGAGGGCGTAGGGTTTGTGACCAGGTCTCCGTCGCTCCAGTGCCCATAACTTTTTATCCGTAAGGAGTTACGCGGCGCACAGCATACCGTTACAAAGCTCTCTGAGAGCTCTACGGTGGAGGCAGCCAGCTTGCTCGCTGTGCCCGCTGTTGGAGCCCAAAATCGAACGTTTTCATCAGTTTTACGCCACTTTTCTTCTTTTGTTCTATTTTTCGGTCCCGGATCGTACGTCGTGAACTGTTTAAAGGACGACAACCTGACTCGTGGGACATCAAAGGGCCCTACAACGTGTCGATATGACGTCCTGCAAGCATGCTACGTTGTTGGAGCGGATGGGTTGTCATTAAGCCCATTGGGCCTTTTGAATGGGCCATCTCTCTAGGCTGGGTCTGTGAACAGTTAACACATAAAGGAATTGTACCCTTAAGATGACGGGTGAGATCATACCAGCACTAATGCAAGGGGGCCCATCATAACTCCAAAGTTAAGCGTTCTTGGGCGAGAGTAGTACTAGGATGGGTGAGCCCCTAGGAAATCCTCGTGTTGCACCCTCCTTTCAATTTTTTTTGCCCTGGTTAGGGTTGCCAAGATACTTTATCCACCAAATCTCTATTACTGAATCCCACGGAACATTGGGCAAGACAACTTCGCATCACGTAGAGGCTGGGGCCGCAAACCGAGGGCATAGGGTTTGTGACCAGGTCTCCGTCGCTCCGGTGCCCATAACTTTTGATCCGTAAGGAGTTATGCGGCGCATAGCATACCGTTGCAAAGTTCTCTGAGAGCTCTACGACCGGGGCAGCCAGCTTGCTCGCTGTGCCCATTTTTGGAACCCAAAACCGAACGATTTCATCAGTTTCAGGCCACTTTTCTTCTTTTGTTCTATTTTTCGGTCCCGAATCATACGTCGTGAACTGTTAAAAGGACAACAACTGACTCGCGGGACATCAGAAGGCCCTACAATGAGTAGATATCACATAGTGTGAGGATGCTGCGTTGTTAAAGCGGATGGGTCGTCGTTAAGCCCATTGGGCCTTTTGAATCGGCCATCTCTCTAGGATGGGACTGTGAACCATTAACACATATAGGAATTGTGCCCTCAACATGACGGGTGCTATCATACCAGCACTAGAGCACCAGATCCCATCAGAACTCCGAAGTTAAGGGTGCTTGGGCGAGAGTAGTACTAGAATGGGTGACCCCCTGGGAAGTCCTCGTGTTGCACCCCCTTTTCAATTTTTTGTGCCCTGGTTAGGGTTGCCAAGATACTTTATCCACCAAATCTCTATTAACGAATCTCATGGAACATTAGGCAAGACAACTTCGCTTCACATAGAGGCTGGGCCTGCAAACCGAGGGCGTAGGGTTTGTGACCAGGTGTCCGTAGCTCAGGTGCCCATAACTTTTGATCCGTAAGGAGTTACGCGGCGCACAGCATACCGTTGCAAAGCTCTCTGAGACCTCTACGACGAGGGCAGCCAGCTTGGTCGTTATACCCATTTTTGGAGACCAAAATCGAACGTTTTCATCAGTTTGAGGCCACTTTTCATCTTTTGCACAGTTTTTCCGTCCCGGATCGTACGTCGTGAACTGTTAAAAGGACAACAACCTAACTCGCCGGACATCAGAGTGCCCTACAACTTGTCGATATCATGTCTTGCTAAGATGCTGCGTTGTTGAAGCGGATGGGTTGTCGTTAAGCCCATTGGTCATTTTGAATGGGCATCTATCTAGGCTGGGACAGTGAACAGTTAACACATAAAGGAATTGTGCCCTCAGCATGACAGGTGCGATCATACCAGCACTAATGCACCGGATCCCATCAGAACTTCGAAGTTAAGCGTGCTTGGGCCAGAGTAGTACCAGGATGGGTGACGCCCTGGGAAGTCCTCGTGTTGCACCTCCTTTTCAATTGTTTTTGCCCTGGTTAGGGTTTTCAAGATACTTTATCCCCAAATCTCTATGACTAAATCCCACGGAACATTGGGCAAGACAACTTCGCTTCACGTAGAGGCTAGGCCTGCAAACCGAGGGCGTAGGGTTTGTGACCAGGTCTCCGTCGCCCCGGTGCCTATAACTTTTGATTCATAAGGAGTTACGCGGCGCACAACATTCCGTTGCAAAGCTCTCTGAGAGCTCTACGACAGGGGGCAGCAAGCTTGCTCGTTATGCCCGTTTTTGGAGCCCAATAATGAAAGTTTTCATCAGTTTCAGGCCACTTTTCATCTTTTGCTCTGTTTTTCCGTCCCGGATCGTACGTCGTGAACTGTTAAAAGGACGACAACCTGACTCGCGGGACATCATAGGGCCCTACAACGTGTCGATATCACGTCTTGCTAGAATGCTGCATTGTTGAAGCGGATGGGTTGTCGTTAAGCCCATTGGGCATTTTGAACGGGCCAACTCTCTAGGCTGGGACAGTGAACAGTTAACACATAAAGGAATTGTGCCTAAACATGACGGGAGCGGTCATACCAGCACTAATGCACCGGATACCATCAGATCTCCGAAGTTACACGTGCTTGGGCGAGAGTAGTACTAGGATGGGTGACCCCCTGGGAAGTCCTCGTGTTGCACCCCCTTTTCAATTTTTTTTGCCTTGGTTAGGGTTGCCAAGATACTTTATCCACCAAATCTCTATTACTGAATCCCACGGAACAATGGGCAAGACAACTTCGCTTCACGTAGAGGCTGGGACTGTAATCCTAGGGCGTAGGGTTTGTGACCAGGTCTCCGTCGCTCCGGTGCCCATAACTTTTGATCCGTAAGGAGTTATGCGGTGCACAGCATACCGTTGTCTAGCTCTCTAAGAGCTCTACGACGGGGGCAGCCAACTTGCCCGTTTTGCCTGTTTTTGGAGCCCAAAATGAACATTTTCATCAGTTTCTGGCCACTTTTCATCTTTTGCTCCGTTTTTCCATCCCGGATCGTACGTCGTGGACTGTTAAAAGGATGACAACCTGACTCGCGGGTCATCAGAGGTCCCTACAACGTGTTGATATCACGTCTTGAAAGCATGTTGCGTTGTTGAAGCAGATGGGTTGTTGTTAAGCCCATTGGGCCTTTTGAATGGGCCATCTCGCTAGGCTGGGACTATGAACAGTTAACACATAAAGGAATTGTGACCTCAACATGATGGGTGCGATCATACCAGCACTAATGCACCGGATTCCATCAAAACTCCAAAGTTAAGCGTGCTTGGGTGAGAGTAGTACAATGATGGGTGACCCGCTGGGAAGTCCTTGTGTTGCACCACTTTTTCAATTTTTTTTTGCCCTGGTTAGGGTTGCCAAGATACTTTATCCACCAAATCTCTATTTCTGAATCCCACGGAACATTGGGCAAGACAACTTCGCTTCACGTAGAGGCTGGGCCCGTAAACCGAGGGCGTAGGGTTTGTGACTGGGTCTCCGTCGCTCCGATGCCCATACCTTTTAATCCGTAAGGAGTTACGCGGCGCACAACATACCGTTGCAAAGCTCTCTGAGAGCTGTACGACGGGGGCAGCTAGCTTCCATGCTATGCCCTTTTTGGAGCCCAAAATGAACGTTTTCATCAGTTTCAGGCCACTTTTCATCTTTTGCTCTGTTTTTTCCTCCCGGATCATACGTCGTGAACTGTTAAAAGGACGACAACCTGAATCGCGGGACATTAGAGGGTCCTACAACGTGTCGATATCACGTCTTGCGAGTATGCTGCGTTATTGAAGCGGATGGGTTGTCGTTAAGCCCATTGGGCCTTTTGAATGGGCCATCTCTCTAGGCTGGGACTGTGAACTGTTAACACATATAGGAATTGTGCCCTCAACATGATGGGTGCGATCATACCAGCACTAATGCACCGTATCCCATCAGAACTCCGAAGTTAAGCGTGCTTGGGGGAGAGTAGTACTAGGATGGGTGACCCCCTTTGAAGTCCTCGTGTTGCACCTCCTTTTCAATTTCTTTTGCCTTGGTTAGGGTTGCCAAGATACTTTATCCACCAAATCTCTATTACTAAATCCCACGGAACATTGGGCAAGACAACTTCACTTCACGTAGAGGCTGGGCCCGCCAACGGAGGGCGTAGGGTTTGTGACTAGGTCTTCGTCGCTCCGGTACCCATAACTTTTGATCCGTAAGGAGTTACGCGGCGCACAGCATACCGTTGCAAAGCTCTCTGAGAGCCCTACGACGGGAGCAGCCAGGTTGCTCGCTGTGCCCCTTTTTAGAGCCCAAAATCGAACATTTTCATCAGTTTTAAGGCACTTTACTTCTTTTGCTCTGCTTTTCCTTAGCGGATCGTACGTCGTGAACTGTTAAAAGGACGACAACCTGACTCGCGGGGCATCAGACGGCCCTACAACGTGTCGATATCACGTCTTGCGAGGATGCTGCGTTGTTGAAATGGATGGGTTGTCGTAGAGCCCGTTGGGCTTTTTGAATAGGCCATCTCTCTAGGCTGGGACGGTGAATAGTTAACACATGAAGGAATTGTGCCCTCAACATGATGGGTGCAATCATACCAGCACTAATGCACCGGATCCCATCAAAACTCCGAAGTTAAGCGTGCTTGGGCGAGGGTAGTACCAGGATGGGTGACACCCTGGGAAGTCCTCGTGTTGCACCCCCTTTTCAATTTTTTTTGCCCTGGTTAGGGTTGCCAAGATATTTTATCCACCAAATCTCTATTACTGAATCCCACGGAACATTGGGCATGACAACTTCGCTCCACGTAGTGGCTGGGACTGCAAACCAAGGGCGTAGGGTTTGTGACCAGGTCTCCATCGCTCCGGTGCCCATAACTTTTGATCCGTAAGGAGTTACGTGGCGCACAACATACCGTTGCAATGCTTTCTAAGAGCTCTACAACGAGGGTAGCCAGCTTGCTCGCTGTGCCCATTTTTGGAGCCCAAAATCGAACTTTTTCATCGGTTTTAGGTCACTTTTCTTCGTTTGCTCTGTTTTTCCGTCCCGGATCGTACGTCGTGAACTGTTAAAAGGACTACAACCTGACTCGCGGGACATCAGAGGGCCCTACAACGTGTCGATATCACGTCTTGCACGCATGCGGCATTGTTGAAGCGGATGGGTTGTCGTTAAGCCCATTGGGCCTTTTGAATGGGCCATCTCTCTAGGCTGGGATTGTGAACAGTTAACACATAAAGGAATTGTGCCCTCAACCTGATGGGTGCGATCATACCAGCACTAATGCTCCGGATCCCATCAGAACTCCGAAGTTAAGCGTGCTTGGGCGAGAGTAGTACTAGGATGGGTTACCCCTTGCGAAGTCCTCGTGTTGCACCCCCTTTTCAATTTTTTTTTGCCCTGGTTAGAGTTGCCAAGATACTTTATCCACCAAATCTCTATTACTGAATCCCACGGAACATTGGGCAAGAAAACTTCGCTTCACATAGAGGTTGGGCCCGCAAACCGAGGGCGTAGGGTTTGTGACCAGGTCTCCGTCGCTCAGGGGCCCATAACTTTTAATCCGTAAGGAGTTACGCGGCGCACAGCATACCGATGCAAAACTCTCTGAGAGCTCTACGATGGGGGCACCGAGCTTGCTCGCTGTGCCCATTTTTGAAGCCCAAAATCGAACGTTTTCATCAGTTTCAAGTCACTTTTCTTCTTTTGCTCTATTTTTTCGTCCTGGATCGTACGTCGTGAATTGTTAAAAGGACGACAACCTGACTCACGGGACATTAGAGTACCCTACAACGTGTCGATATCACGTCTTGCGAGGATGCTGCGTTGTTGAAGCGGATGGGTTGTTGTTAAGCCCATTGGGCCTTTTCAATGGGCCATCTCTCTAGGCTGGGACTGTGAACCGTTAACACATATAGGAATTGTGCCCTCAACATGACAGGTGTGATCATACCAGCACTAATGCACCGTATCCCATAAGAACACCGAAGTTAAGCGTGTTTGGGCGAGAGTAGTACTAGGATGGGTGACCCCCTGGGAAGTCCTCGTGTTGCACCTCCTTTTCAATTTTTTTTGCCCGGGTTAGAGTTGCCAAGATACTTTATCCACCAAATCTCTATTACTGAATCCCACGAAACATTGGGTAAGACAACTTCGCTTTCACGTAGAGGCTGGGCCGCGAAACCTAGGGCATAGGGTTTGTGACCAGGTCTTCGTTGCTCCGATGCCCATAACTTTTGATCCGTAAGGAGTTACGCTGCGCACAGCATACCGTTGCAAAGCTCTCTGTGAGCTCTACGATGGGGGCAGCCAGCTTGCTCACTGTGCCTGTTTTTGGAGCACAAAATCCAACATTTTCATCAGTTTCAGGCCACTTTTCTTCTTTTGCTTTTTTTTTTCTGTCCCGGATCGTACGTCTTGAACTGTTAAAAGGTTGACAAACTGACTCGCGGGACATCAGAGGGCCCTACAACGTGTTGATATCACGTCTCGCAAGGATGCTGCGTTGTTGAAGCGGATGGGTTGTCGTAAAGCTCATTGGGCCTTTTGAATGGGCCATCTCTCTAGGCTGGGACTCTGAACAGTTAACACATAAAGGAATTGTCCCCTCAACATGACGGGTGTGATCATACCAGCACTAATGCACCGGATCCTATCAGAACTCGGAAGTTAAACGTGCTTGGGCGAGAGTAGTACTATGATGGATGACCCCCTGGGAAGTCCTCGTGTTGCACCCCCTCTTCAATTTTTTTTTGCACTGGTTAGGGTTGCAAAGATACTTTATCCACCAAATCTCTATTACTGAATCCCACGGAACATTGGGCAAGACAATTTCGCTTCACATAGAGGCTGGGCCCGCAAACCGAGGGCGTAGGGTTTGTGAACAGGTCTTCGTCGGTCCGGTGCCCATAACTTTTGATCCGTAAGGAGTTACGCGGCACACAGCATACCGTTGCAAAGCTCTCTGAGAGCTCTACGACGTGGGCATCCAGCTTGCTCGCTTTGCCCATTTTTGGAGCCCAAAATCAAACATTTTCATCAGTTTCAGGTCACTTTTATTCTTTTGCTCTATTTTTTCTTCTTGGATCGTACGTCGTGAACTGTTAAAAGGACAACAACCTGACTCACGGGACATTAGAGGGCCCTACAACGTGTCGATATCACGTCTTGCAAGGAATCTGCGTTGTTGAAGCGGATGGGTTGTCGTTCAGCCCATTGGGCCTTTTGAATGGGCCATCTCTCTAGGCTGGGACTGCGAATTGTTAACTCATATAGGAATTGTGCCCTCAACATGACGGGTCCGATCATACCAGCACTAATGCTCCGTATCCCATCAGAACTCCGAAGTTAAGCGTGCTTGGGTGAGAGTAGTACTAGGATGGGTGAGCCCCTATGAAGTCCTCGTGTTGCACCTCATTTTCAATTTTTTTTGCCTTGGTTAGGGTTGCCAAGATACTTTGTCCACCAAATCTCTATTACTGAATCCCACGGAACATTGGGCAAGACAACTTCACTTCACGTAGAGGCTGGGCCCGCAAACCGAGGGTGTATGGTTGGTGACTAGGTCTTCGTCGTTCCGGTGCCCATAATTTTGATCCGTAAGGAGTTACGCGGCGCACAGCATACCGTTGCAAAGCTCTCTGAGAGCTCAATGATGGGAGTAGCCAGGTTGCTCGCTGTGCCCCTTTTTGGAGCCCAAAATCGAATGTTTTCATCAGTTTCAGGCAACTTTTCTTCTTTTGCTCTGTTTTTCCGTCGCGGATCATACGTCGTGAACTGTTAAAAGGACGACAACCTGACTCGCGGGGCGGCAGAGGGCCCTACAATATGTCGATATCACGTCTTGCGATAATACTGCGTTGTTGAAGCGGATGGGTTGTCGTTAAGCCAATTGGGCCTTTTGAATGGGCCATCTCTCTAGGCTGGGACTGTGAACAGTTAACACATGAAGGAATTGTGCCATCAACATGACGGGTGCGATCATACCAGCACTATTACACCGGATCCCATCAAAACTCCGAAGTTAAGCGTGCTTGGGCGAGAGTAGTACTAGGATGGGTGACCCCCTGGGAAGTCCTCGTGTTGCACCCCCTTTTCAATCTTTTTTGCCCTGGTTAAGGTTGCCAAGATACTTTATCCACCAAATCTCTATTACTGAATCCCACGGAACATTGGGCATGACAACTTCGATTCACGTAATGGCTGGGCCTGCAAACCAAGGACGTAAGGTTTGTGACCAGGTGTCCGTCGCTTCGGTGCCCATAACTTTTGATCCCTAAGGAGTTACGCGGCGCACAGCATACCGTTGCAAAGCTTTCTAAGAGCTCTACAACGGGGGCAGCCATCTTGCTCACTGTGACTATTTTTGGAGCCCAAAATCGAACTTTTTCATCTGTTTCAGTCCACTTTTCTTCGTTGGCTCTGTTTTTTAGTCCCGGATCGTACGTCGTGAACATTTAAAAGGACGACAACATGACTCGCTGGACATCAGAGGGCCCTACAACGTGTTGATATCACGTCTTGCAAGGATGCTGCGTTGTTGAAGCGGATGGGTTGTCGTTAAGCTGATTGGTCCTTTTGAATGGGCCATCTCTCTAGGCTGGGACTGTGAACAGTTAACACATAAAGGAATTGTGACCTCAACATGACGGGTGCGATCATACCAGCACTAATGCATCGGATCCCATCAGAACTTCGAAGTTAAGCGTGCTTGGGCTAGAGTAGTACTGGGATAGGTGACCCCCTGGGAAGTCCTCGTGTTGCACCCCGTTTTCAATTTTTTTTGCCCTGGTTAGGGTTGTCAAGATACTTTATCCACCAAGTCTCTATTACTGAATCCCACGGAACATTAGGCAATACAACTTCACTTCACGTGAAGGCTGGGCCCGCAAACCCAGGGCTTAGGGTTTGTGACTAGGTCTCCGGCGCTCCGGTGCCCATAACTTTTGATCCGTAAGGAGTTACGCGGTGCACAACATACCGTTGCAAAGGACTCTGAGAGCTCTACGACGGGGGCAGCCAGCTTGCTCGTTATGCTTGTTTTTGGAGCCCAAAATTGAACGTTTTCATCAATTTCAGGCCACTTTTCATCTTTAGCTCTGTTTTTCCGTCCCGGATCGTACGTCGTGAAATGTTAAAAGGACGAAAACCTGACTCGCGGGACATCAGAGGGCCCTACAATGTGTCGATATCACGTCTTGCTAGGATGCTGCGTTGCTGAAGCGAATGGGTTGTCGTTAAGCCCATTGGGCATTTTGAATGGGCCATCTCTCTAGGCTGGGACAGTGAACAGTTAACACATAAAGGAATTGTGCCCTCAGCATCACGGGTGCGATCATACCAGCACTAACGCACCGGATCCCATCAAAACTTCGAAGTTAAGCGTGCTTGGGCCAAAGTAGTACTAGGATGGGTGACGCCCTGGGAAGTCCTCGTGTTGCACCTCCTTTTCAATTTTTTTTGCCCTAGTTAGGGTTTTCAAGATACTTTATCCCCAAATCTCTATTACTGAATCCCATAGAACATTGGGCAAGACAACTTCGGTTCACGTAGAGGCTAGGCCTGCAAACCGAGAACATAAGGTTTGTGACCAGGTCTCCGTCGCTCCGGTGCCCATAACTTTTGATCTGTAAGGAGTTACGCGGCGCACAGCATACCGTTGCAAAGCTCTCTAGGAGCTCTACTACAGGGGGCAGCAAGCTTGCTCGTTATGCCCATTTTTTGAGCCCAAAATCGAAAGTTTTCATAAGTTTCAGGCCACTTTTCTTCTTTTGCTATGTTTTTCCGTCCCGGATCGTACGTCGTGAACTGTTAAAAGGACGACAACCTGACTTGCGGGACATCAGAGGGCCCTACAACGTGTTGATATCATGTCTTGCAAGGATGCTGCGTTGTTGAAGCGGATGGGTTGTCGTTAAGCTCATTGGGCCTTTTGAATGGGCCATCTCTCTAGGCTGTGACTGTGAACAGTTAACACACAAAGGAATTGTGCCCTCAACATGACGGGTGCGATCATACCAGCACTAATGCACCGGATCCCATCAGAACTTCGAAGTTAAGCGTGCTTGGGCTAGAGTAGTACTAGGATAGGTGACCCCCTGGGAAGTCCTCGTGTTGCACCCCGTTTTCAATTTTTTTTGCCCTGGTTAGGGTTGTCAAGATACTTTATCCACCAAGTCTCTATTACTGAATCCCACGGAACATTGGGCAATACAACTTCACTTCACGTAAAAGCTGGGTCCGCAAACCCAGGGCGTAGGGTTTGTGACCAGGTCTCCGTCGCTCCGGTGCCCATAACTTTTGATCCGTAAGGAGTTACGCGGTGCACATCATACCGTTGCAAAGGACTCTGAGAGCTCTACGACGGGGGCAGCCAGCTTACTCGTTATGCTTGTTTTTGGAGCCCAAAATCGAACGTTTTCATCAATTTCAGGCCACTTTTCATCTTTAGCTCTGTTTTTCCGTCCCGGATAGTACGTCGTGAACTGTTAAAAGGACGACAACCTGACACGCGGGACATCAGAGGGTCCTACAACGTGTCGATATAACATCTTGCTAGGATGCTGTGTTGCTGAAGCGGATGGGTTGTCGTTAAGCCCATTGGGCATTTTGAATGGGCCATCTCTCTAGGTTGGGACAGTGAACAGTTAGCACATAAAGGAATTGTGCCCTCAGCATGACAGGTGCGATCATACCAGCACTAACGCATCGGATCCCATCAGAACTTCGAAGTTAAGCGTGCTTGGGCCAGAGTAGTACTAGGATGGGTGACGCCCTGGGAAGTCCTCGTGTTGCACCTCCTTTTCAATTTTTTTTGCCCTGGTTAGGGTTTTCAAGATACTTTATCCCCATATCTCTATTACTGAATCCCACGAAACATTGGGCAAGACAACTTCGCTTCACATAGAGGCTAGGCCTGCAAACCGAGAACGTAGGGTTCGTGACCAGGTCTCCGTCGCTCCGGTGCCCATAACTTTTGATCTGTAAGGAGTTACGTGGCGCACAGCATACCGTTGCAAAGCTCTCTAAAAGCTCTACGACAGGGGGCAGCAAGCTTGCTCATTATGCCCGTTTTTGGAGCCCAAAATCGAAAGTTTTCATCAGTTTTAGGCCACTTTTCTTCTTTTGCTCTATTTTTCCGTCTCGGATCGTACGTCGTGAACTGTTAAAAGGATGACAACCTGACTCGCGGGACATCAGAGGGCCCTACAACGTGTTGATATCACTTCTTGCTAGGATGCTGCGTTGTTGAAGCGGATGGGTTGTCGTTAAGCCCATTGGGCATTTTGAACGGGCCAACTCTCTAGGCTAGGACAGTGAACAGTTAACACATAAAGGAATTGTGCCTCAACTTGATGGGAGCGATCATACCAGCACTAATGCACCGGATACCATCAGATCTCCGAAGTTACGCGTGCTTGGGCGAGAGTAGTACTAGGATGGGTGACCCCCTGGGAAGTCCTCGTGTTGCACCCCCTTTTCAATTTTTTTTGCGCTGGTTAGGGTTGCCAAGATACTTTATCCACCAAATCTCTATTACTGAATCCCACGGAACATTGGGCAAGACAACTTCGCTTCACGTAGAGGCTGGGACTGCAATCCGAGGGCGTAGGGTTTGTGACCAGGTCTCCGTCGCTCCAGTGCCCATAACTTTTGATCCGTAAGGAGTTATGCGGCGCACATCATACCGTTGCAAAGCTCTCTGAGAGCACTACGATGGGGGCAGCCAACTTGCTCGTTATGCCCTTTTTTGGAGCCCAAAATGAACATTTTTATTAGTTTCTGGCCACTTTTCATCTTTTGCTATGTTTTTCCGTCCCGGATCGTACGTCGTGAACCGTTAAAAGGATGACAACCTGACTCGCGGGACATCAGAGGGCCCTACAACGTGTCGATATCACGTCTTGCAAGCATGCTGCGTTGTTGAAGCGGATAGGTTGTCGTTAAGCCCATTGGGCCTTTTGAATGGGCCATCTCGCTTGGCTGGCACTATGAACAGTTAACACATAAAGGAATTGTAACCTCAACATGATGGGTGCGATCATACCAGCACTAATGCACCGGATCCCATCAAAACACCGAAGTTAAGCGTGCTTGGGCGAGAGTAGTACAATGATGGGTGACCCCCTGGGAAGTCCTCGTGTTGCACCCCTTTTTCAATTTTTTTTTACCCTGGTTAGGGTTGCCAAGATACTTTATCCACCAAATCTCTATTACTGAATCCCACGGAACATTGGGCAAGACAACTTCGCTTCACGTAGAGGCTGGGCCCGCAAACCGAGGGCGTAGGGTTTGTGACTAGGTCTCCGTCGCTCCGATGCCCATAACTTTTGATCCGTAAGGAGTTACGCGGCGCACAGCATACCGTTGCAAAGCTCTCTGAGAGCTCTACGACGGGGGCAGCTAGCTTGCACACTATGCCCATTTTTGGAGCCCAAAATGAACGTTTTCATCAGTTTCAGGCCACTTTTCATCTTTTGCTCTATTTTTTCATCCCGGATCGTACGTCGTGAACTTTTAAAAGGATGACAACCTGAATCGCGGGACATCAGAGGGTCCTACAACTTGTCGATATCACCTCTTGCGAGGATGCTGCGTTGTTGAAGAGGATGGGTTGTCGTTAAGCCCATTGGGCCTTTTGAATGGGCCATCTCTCTAGGCTTGGACTGTGAATTGTTAACATATATAGGAATTGTGCCCTCAACATGATGGGTGCGATCATACCAGCACTAATGCACCGTATCCCATCAGAACTCCGAAGTTAAGCGTGCTTGGCCGAGAGTAGTATTAGGATGGGTGACCCACTTTGAAGTCCTCATGTTGCACCTCCTTTTCAATTTCTTTTGCCTTGGTTAGTGTTGCCAAGATACTTTATCCACCAAATCTCTATTACTGAATCCCACGGAACATTGGGCAAGACAACTTCACTTCACGTAGAGGCTGGGCCCGTAAACGGAGGGCGTAGGGTTTGTGACTAGGTCTTCGTCGCTCCGGTGCCCATAACTTTTGATCCGTAAGGAGTTACACGGCGCACAGCATACCGTTGCAAAGCACTCTGAGAGCCCTACGACGGGAGCAGCTATCTTGTTCGCTGTGCCCCTTTTTGGAGCCCAAAATCGAACATTTTCATCTGTTTCAGGCCACTTTACTTCTTTTGCTCTGCTTTTCCTTAGTGGATCGTACGTCGTGAACTGTTAAAAGGACGACAACCTGACTCGTGGGGCATCAGAGGGCCCTACAACGTGTCGATATCACGTCTTGCGAGGATGCTGCGTTGTTGAAGTGGATGGGTTGTCGTTAAGCCCATTGGGCCCTTTGAATGGGCCATCTCTCTAGGCTGGGATGGTGAACAGTTAACACATGAAGGAATTGTGCCCTCAACATGATGGGTGCGATCATACCAGCACTAATGCACCGGATCCCATCAAAACTCCGAAGTTAATCGTGCTTGGGCGAGGGTAGTACCAGGACGGGTGACACCCTGGGAAGTCCTCGTGTTGTACCCCCTTTTCATTTTTTTTTGCCCTGGTTAGGGTTGCCAAGATACTTTATCCACCAAATCTCTATTACTGAATCCCACATAACATTGGGCATGACAACAGCGCTTCACGTAGAGGCTGGGCCTGCTAACCAAGGGCGTAGGGTTTGTGACCAGGTCTCTGTCGCTCCGGTGCCCATAACTTTTGATCCGTAAGGAGTTATGTGGCGCACAACATACCGTTGCAAAGCTTTCTAAGAGCACTACAACGGGGGTAGCCAGCTTGCTCGCTGTGTCCATTTTTGGAGCCCAAAATCGAACTTTTTCATCGGTTTTAGGCCACTTTTCTTCGTTTGCTCTGTTTTTCCATCCAGTATCGTACGTCGTGAACTGTTAAAAGGACTACAACCTGACTCGCGGGACATCAGAGGGCCCTACGTGTCGATATCACGTCTTGCAAGCATGCTACGTTGTTGAAGCGGATGGGTTGTCGTTAAGCCCATTGGGTCTTTTGAATGGGCCATCTCTCTAGGCTGGGACTGTGAACAGTTAACACATAAAGGAATTGTGCCCTCAATATGACGGGTGCGATCATACCAGCACTAATGCTCCGGATCCTATCAGAACTCCGAAGTTAAGCGTGCTTGGGCGAGAGTAGTACTAGGATAGGTGACCCCTTGGGAAGTCCTCGTGTTGCACCCCCTTTTCAATTTTTTTTTGCCCTGGTTAGGGTTGCCAAGATACTTTATCCACCAAATCTCTATTACTGAATCCCACGTAACATTGGGCAAGAAAACTTCGCTTCACGTAGAGGTGGGCCCGCAAACCGAGGGCGTAGGGTTTGTGACCAGGTCTCCGTTGCTCCGGTGCCCATAACTTTTGATCCGTAAGGAGTTACACGGCGCACAGCATACCGATGCAAAACTCTCTGAGAGCTCTACGATGGGGGCACCGAGCTTGCTCGCTGTGCCCATTTTTTGAGCCCAAAATCGAACATTTTCATCAGTTTCAGGTCACTTTTCTTCTTTTGCTCTATTTTTTCATCCTGGATCGTACGTCGTGAACTGTAAAAAGGACGACAACCTGACTCACGGGACATTAGTGAGCCCTACAACGTGTTGATATCACGTCTTGCTAGGATGCTATGTTGTTGAAGCGGATGGGTTGTTGTTAAGCCCATTGGGCCTTTTGAACGGGCCATCTCTCTAGGCTGGGACTGCGAACTGTTAACACATATAGGAATTGTGCCCTCAACATGACAGGTGCGATCATACCAGCACTAATGCACTGTATCCCATAAGAACACCGAAGTTAAGCGTGCTTGGGCGAGAGTAGTACTAGGATGGTTGACCCCCTGGGAAGTCCTCGTGTTGCACCCCCTCTTCAATTTTTTTTGCACTGGTTAGGGTTGGAAAGATACTTTATCCACCAAATCTCTATTACTGAATCCCACGGAACATTGGGCAAGACAATTTCGCTTCACATAGAGGCTGGGCCCGCAAACTGAGGGCGTAGGGTTTGTGACCAGGTCTTCGTCGGTCCGGTGCCCATAACTTTTGATCCGCAAGGAGTTACGCAGTGCACAGCATACCGTTGCAAAGCTCTCTGAGAGCTCTACAACGGGGGCAGCCAGCTTGCTCGCTTTGCCCATTTTTGGAGCCCAAAATCAAACGTTTTCATCAGTTTCAGGTCACTTTTCTTCTTTTGCTCTATTTTTTCTTCCTGGATCGTACGTCGTGAACTGTTAAAAGGACAACAACTTGACTCGCGGGACATTAGAGGGCCCTACAACGTGTCGATATCACGTCTTGCAAGGATTCTGCGTTGTTGAAGCGGATGGGTTGTCGTTAAGCCTATTGGGCCTTTTGAATGGGCCATCTCTCTAGGTTGGGACTGCGAACTGTTAACACATATAGGAATTGTGCCCTCAACATGACGGGTGCGATCATACCAGCACTAATGCACCGTATCCCATCAGAATTCCGAAGTTAAGCGTGCTTGGGCGAGAGTAGTACTAGGATATGTGACCCCTTGTGAAGTCCTCGTGTTGCACCTCCTTTTCAATTTTTTTGCCTTGGTTAGGGTTGCCAAGATACTTTATCCACCAAATCTCTATTACTGAATCCCACGGAACATTGGGCAAGACAACTTCACTTCACGTAGAGGCGTGGCCCGCAAACTGAGGGCGTAGGGTTTGTGACTTGGTCTTCGTCGCTCCGGTGCCCATAACTTTTGATCCGTAAGGAGTTACGCGGCGTACAGCATACCGTTGCAAAGCTCTCTGAGAGCTCAACAACGGGAGCAGCCTAGTTGCTCGCTGTGCCCCTTTTTGGAGCCCAAAATCGAACGTTTTCATCAGTTTCAGGCCACTTTTCTTCTTTTGCTCTGTTTTTCCGTCGCGGATTGTACGTCGTGAACTGTTAAAAGGATGACAACCTGACTCGCGGGGCATCAGAGGGCCCTACAATGTGTCGATATCACGTCTTGCGACGATACTGCGTTGTTGAAGCGGAAGGGTTGTCGTTAAGCCCATTTGGCCTTTTGAATGGGTCATCTCTCTAGGCTGGGACTTTGAACAGTTAACACATAAAGGAATTGTGCCCTCAACATGACGGGTGCGATCATACCAGCACTAATGCTCCGGATCCCATCAGAACGCCGAAGTTAAGCGTGCTTGGGCGAGAGTAATACTAGGATGGGTGACCCCCTGGGATGTCCTCGTGTTTCACCCCCTTTTCAATTTTTTTTTTGCCCTGGTTAGGGTTGCCAAGATACTTTATCCACCAAATCTCTATTACTGCATCCCACGGAACATTGGGCAAGACAACTTCACTTCACGTGGAGGCTGGGCCCGTAAACCTAGGGCGTAGGGTTTGTGACCTGGTCTTTGTTTCTTCGATGCCCATAACTTTTGATCTGAAAGGAGTTACGCGGTGCACAGCAAACCGTTGCAAAGCTCTCTGAGAGCTCTACGACGGGGGCAGCCAGCTTGCTCGCTGTGCCCATTTTTGGAGCCCAAAATCCAACGTTTTCATCAGTTTCAGGCCATTTTTCTAGTTTTGCTCTGTTTTTCCGTCCCGGATCGTACGTCGTGAACTGTTAAAAGGACGACAACCTGACTCGCGGAACATCAGAGGGCCCTACAACGTGTTGATATCACGTCTTGCAAGGATGCTGCGTTGTTGAAGCGGATGGGTTGTCGTTAAGCTCATTGGGCCTTTTGAAAGGGCCATTTCTCTTGGCTGGGACTGTGAACAATTAACCCATAAAGGAATTGTGTCCTCAACATGACGGGTGCGATCATACCAGCACTAATGCACCGGATCCCATCAGAACTTCGAAGCTAAGCGTGCCTGGGCTAGAGTAGTACTAGGATGGGTGACCCCCTGAGAAGTCCTCGTGTTGCACCCCGTTTTCAATTTTTTTTGCCCTGGTTAGGGTTGTCAAGATACTTTATCCACCAAGTCTCTATTACTGAATCGCACGGAACATTGGGCAATACAACTTCACTTCACGTAAAGGCTGGGCTCGCAAACCCAGGGCGTAGGGTTTGTGACCAGGTCTCCGTCGCTCCGGTGCCCATAACTTTTGATCCGTAAGGAGTTACGCGGCGCACAGCATACCATTGCAAAGGACTCTGAGAGCTCTACGACGGGGGCAGCCAGCTTGCTCGTTATGCCTTTATTTGGAGCCCAAAATTGAACGTTTTCATCAATTTCAGGCCATTTTTCACCTTTCGCTCTGTTTTTCCGTCCTGGATCGTACGTCGTGAACTGTTAAAAGGACGACAACTTGACTCGCGGGACATCGGAGGGCCCTACAACGTGTCGATATCACGTCTTGCTAGGATGCTGCGTTGTTGAAGCTGATGGGTTGTTGTTAAGCCCATTGGGCATTTTGAATGGGCCATCTCTCTAGGCTGGGACAGTGAACAGTTAACACATAAAGGAATTGTGCCCTCAGCATGACGGGTGCGATCATACCAGCACTAATGCACCGGATCCCATCAGAACTTCGAAGTTAAGCGTGCTTGGGCGAGAGTATTACTAGGATGGGTGACGCCCTGGGAAGTCCTCGTGTTGCACCCCCTTTTCAATTTTTTTTGCCCTGGTTAGGGTTTTCAAGATACTTTATCCCCAAATCTCTATTACTGAATCCCACGGAACATTGGGCAAGACAACTTCCCTTCACGTAGAGGCTGGGCCTGCAAACCGAGGGCGTAGTGTTTAGGACCAGGTCTCCGTCGCTCTGGTGCCCATAACTTTTGATCCGTAAGAAGTTACGCGGCGAACAGCATACCGTTGAAAAGCTCTCTCAGAGCTCTACGACGGGGGGCAGCCTGCTTGCTCGTTATGCCCATTTTTGGAGCCCAAAATCGAAAGTTTTCATCAGCGTCAGGCCACTTTTCATCTTTTGCTCTGTTTTTCCATCCCGGATTGTATGTCGTGAACTGTTAAAAGGACGAAAACCTGACTCGTAGGACAGCAGAGGGCCCTACAACATGTCGAAGCGGATGGGTTGTCGTTATGCCCATTGGGCATTTTGAATGGGCCAACTCTCTAGGCTGGGATAGTGAATAGTAAACACATAAAGGAATTGTGCCTCAACATGACGGGAGCAATCATACCAGCACTAATGCACCGGATACCATCAGATCTCCGAAGTTATGCGTGCTTGGGCGAGAGTAGTACTAGGATGGGTGACCCCCTGGGAAGTCCTCGTGTTGCACCCCCTTTTCAATTTTTTTTGCCCTGGTTAGGGTTGCCAAGATACTTTATCCACCAAATCTCTATTACTGAATCCCACGGAACATTGGGCAAGACAACTTCGCTTCACGTAGAGGCTGGGACTACAATCCGAGGGCGTAGGGTTTATGACCTGGTCTTTGTTGCTCCGATACCCATAACTTTTGATCCGAAAGGAGTTACGCGGCGCACAGCATACCGTTGCAAAGCTCTCTGAGAGCTCTATGACGGGGGTAGCTAGCTTGCTCGCTTTGCCCATTTTTGGAGCCCAAAATTCAACGTTTTCATCAGTTTCAGACCACTTTTCTCATTTTGCTTTGTTTTTCCGTCCCGGATCGTACGTCATGAACTGTTAAAAGGACGACAACCTGAATCGCGGGACATCAGAAGGCCCTACAACCTGTTGATATCACGTCTTGCAAGGATGCTACGTTGTTGAAGCGGATGGGTTGTCGTTAAGCTCATTGGGCCTTTTGAATGGGCATCTCTCTAGGCTGGGACTGTGAACAGTTAACACATAAAGAAATTTTGCCCTCAACATGACGGGTGCGATCATACCAGCACTAATGCATCGGATCCCATCAGAACTTCGAAGTTAAGCGTGCTTGGGCTAGAGTAGTACTAGGATGGGTGACCCCTTGGGAAGTCCTCGTGTTGCACCCCATTTTCAATTTTTTTTTTCCTGGTTAGGGTTGTCAAGATACTTTATCCACCATGTCTCCATAACTGAATCCCACGGAACCTTGGGCAATACAACTTCACTTCATGTAGAGGCTGGGCCCGTAAACGTAGGGCGTAGGGTTTGTGACCAAGTCTCCGTCGCTCCGGTGCCCATAACTTTTGATCCGTAAGGAGTTACGCGGCGCACAGCATACCGTTGCAAAGGACTCTGATAGCTCTACGACGGGGGCAGCCAACTTGCTCGTTATGCCTATTTTTGGAGCCCAAAATCGAACATTTTCATCAATTTCAGGCCACTTTTCATCTTTAGCTCTGTTTTTCCAACCTGGATCGTACGTCGTGAACTGTTAAAAGGACGACAACCTGAATCGCGGGACATCAGATGGCCCTACAACTTGTCGATATCAAGTCTTGCTAGGATGTTGCGTTGTTGAAGCATATGTGTTGTCGTTAAGCCCATTGGGCATTTTGAATGGGCCATCTCTCTAAGCTGGGACAGTGAACAGTTAACACAAAAAGGAATTGTGCCTCAACATGATGGGAGCGATCATACCAGAACTAATGTACCGGATACCATCAGATCTCCGAAGTTACGCGTGCTTGGACGAGAGTAGTACTAGGATGGGTGACCCCTTGGGAAGTCCTCGTGTTGCACCCCTTTTTCAATTTTTTTTTTGCCCTGGTTAGGGTTGCCAAGATACTTTATCCACCAAATCTCTATTATTGAATCCCACGGAACATTGGGCAAGAGAACATCGCTTCACATAGAGGTTGGGCCTGCAAACCGAGGGCGTAGGGTTTGTGACCAGGTCTCCGTAGCTCCGGTGCCCATAACTTTTGATCCGTAAGGAGTTACGCGGCGCACAGCATACCGTTGCAAAGCTCTCTGAGAGCTCTACGACGGGGGCAGCCAGCTTGCTCGTTATGCCTGTCGTTGGTGCCCAAAATCGAACGTTTTCATCAGTTTGAGGCCACTTTTCATCTTTTGCTCTGTTTTGCGTCCCGGATCGTACGTCTTGAACTGTTAAAAGGACGACAACCTAACTCGCGGGACATCAGAGGGCCCTACAACGTGTCGATATCACGTCTTGCTAGGATGCTGCGTTCTTGAAGTGGATGGGTTGTCGTTAAGCCCATTGGGCATTTTGAATGGGCCATCTCTCTAGGCTGGGATAGTGAACAGTTAACACATAAAGGAATTGTGCCCTCAGCATGACGGGTGCGATCATACCAGCACTAATGCACCGGATCCCATCAGAACTTCGAAGTTTAGACTGCTTGGGCGAGAGTAGTACTAGGATGGGTGACGCCCCGGGAAGTCTTCGTGTTGCACCCCCTTTTCAATTTTTTTTGCCCTGGTTAGGGTTGTCAAGATACTTTATCCCCAAATCTCTTTTACTGAATCCCACGGAACATTGGGCAAGACAACTTCCCTTCACGTAGAGGCTGGGCCTGCAAACTGAGGGCGTAGGGTTTGTGACCAGGTCTCCGTCGCTCCGGTGCCCATAACTTTTGATCCGTAAGGAGTTACGCGGCGCACAGCATACCGTTGCAAAGCTCCCTCAGGGCTCTACGACGGAGGGCAGCCAGCTTGCACGTTATGCCCATTTTTTGAGCCCAAAATTGAAAGTTTTCATCAGTTTCATGCCACTTTTCATCCTTTGCTCTTTTTTTCAGTCCCAGATCGTATGTCGTGAACTGTTAAAAGGACGACAACCTGACTCGTAGGACACCAGAGGGCCCTACAACGTGTCGATATCACGTCTTGCTAGGATGCTGCGTTGTTGAGGTGGATGGGTTGTCGTTAAGCCCATTGGGCATTTTGAATGGGCCAACTCTCTAGGCCGGGATAGTGAATAGTAAACACATAAAGGAATTGTGCGTCAACATGACGGGAGCGATCATACCAGCACTAATGCACCGGATACCATCAGATCTCCGAAGTTACGCGTGCTTGGGCGAGAGTAGTACTAGGATAGGTGACCCCCTGGGAAGTCCTCGTGTTGCACCCCCTTTTCAATTTTTTTTGCCCTGGTTAGGGTTGCCAAGATACTTTATCTACCAAATCTCTATTACTGAATCCCACGGAACATTGGGCAAGACAACTTCGCTTCACGTAGAGGCTGGTACTATAATCCGAGGGCGTTGGGTTTGTGACCAGGTCTCCGTCGCTCCGATGCCCATAACTTTTGATCCGTAAGGAGTTATGCGGCGCACAGTATACCGTTGCAAAGCTCTCTGAGAGCTCTACGACGGGGGCAGCCAACTTGCTCGTTATGCCAATTTTTGGAGACCAAAATATATGTTTTCATCAGTTTCAGGCCACTTTTCATCTTTTGCTCTATTTTTCCGTCGCAGATCGTACGTCGTGAACTGTTAAAATGATGAAAACCTGACTCGCGGGACATCAGAGGGCCCTACAACGTGTCGATATCACATCTTGCAAGCATACTGAGTTGTTGAAGCAGATGGGTTGTCGTTAAGCCCATTGGGCCTTTTGAATGGGCCATCTCACTAGGCTGGGACTGTGAACAGTTAACACATAAAGGAATTGTGACCTCAACATGATGGGTGCGATCATACCAGCACTAATGCACCGGATCGCATCAAAACTCCGAAGTTAAGCGTGCTTGGGCGAGAGTAGGACAATGATGGGTGACCCCCTGGGAAGTCTTCGTGTTGCACCCCTTTTTCAATTTTTTGTTGCCATGGTTAGGGTTGCCAAGATACTTTATCCACCAAATCCGTATTACTGAATCCCACGGAACATTGGGCAAGACAACTTCGCTTCACGTAAAGGCTGGGCCCGCAAACCGAGGGCGTAGGGTTTGTGACTAGGTCTCCATCGCTCCGATGCCCATAACTTTTGATCCGTAAGGAGTTACGCGGCGCACATCATACCATTGCAAAGCTCTCTGAGAGCTCTACGACGGGGGCAGCTAGCTTGCACGCTATGCCCGTTTTTGGAGCCCAAAATGAACGTTTTCATCAGTTTCAGGCCACTTTTCATCTTTTGCTCTGTTTTTCCGTCCCGGATCGTACGTCATGTACTGTTAAAAGGACGACAACCTGACTCGCGGGACATCAGAGGGTCCTACAACGTGTCGATATCACGTCTTGCGAGGATGCTGCGTTGTTGAAGCGGATGGGTTGTCGTTAAGCCAATTGGGTCTTTTGAATGGGCCATATCTCTAGGCTGGGACTGTGAACTGTTAACACATATAGGAATTGTGTCCTCAACATGACGGGTGCGATCGTACGAGCACTAATGCACCGTATCCCATCAGAACTCTAAAGTTAAGCATACTTGGGAGAGAGTAGTACTAGGATGGGTGACCCCCTTTGAAGTCCTCGTGTTGCACCCCATTTTCAATTTTTTTAGCCCTAGTTAGGGTTGCCAAGATACTTTATCCACCAAATCTCTATTACCGAATCCCACGGAACATTGGGCAACACAACTTCTGTCACGCCCCGACCCGACCCCGCAAAAGGCCAAGCCCAGACCCGACACACGGACGGAGTCTCCTCTGTACCGCGGACGATCCAAAACCCTAAAAACAATATAATACTTGCGGAAGCCATATAATAATCAAAACAAGCCAACTTTCTTTAAAAAACATACATTTCTTATTATCCAACTTTCCAAACCAAAAATGATATGCATACTACACAAGTATTTATGCCACTAATCAATTCCATTAGCATGCATTTTCTTACTAGTCACAAGAGTGTAAGTTACAACTTTACATTCTTTCAACTTATACAACATAAGACCGTAGAGGCCTCAAACTAGAAAATACATACAAGGCTACAAGCCTCAAAATTAAGCGACCTCCACGCAATATACATAACAAACAAGGTTCACACAAAATCTGGTAACCAACCACCAGCAAAGCAGAGAAGTGCTATCACGGAAACACCTCCACCTGCTCCTCCTCCTCTATTACCTCGAGAGGGTCTGCTTCAACTACTCCTGTAAAAACATAGTATAGAGAGGAATGAGCAAAAACTATTGCTCAGCGAGGGCAATTGGTCTCAAGGACGGAGATGAGAGGAGTATGCAATGCAATTAGCCAAGCAATGCATACATATATCATACAGAGATATAATAAAGCCATCAACAAAGCAAGGCAAGCATTAAAGCTATAAACACTCATTCAAAGGATACGATACTCTTTTCACGAGCAACTTTCAACCACAAATTCGATGACGACGCGCCGGCCCAAACCACCTTATAACACCAGTTTGGAATACCCCGGAAGTATCCTTCAACCTACGACCCAAATCTCCCTGGGAGGCAACCCAAACGAGAAAGGGAATAGCAGCGGAGCTAGAGCAACCAACACTGGCAACCCAAGGCTACCCAGAGAGGACCATCACTCACGCGCGAGACACTATGCAATGCAAGACTCGATACAAGGCGATAAACAAGAGATAAAGCCACACGTGGGAGAATAACAAAGTAGGTTACTCTCGCACGCAATAGCAGCAATTGATAAGCATTTCAATCCAAATCAATTCAAACAAGTATTTCAAGCAATCCTAAGCATTCTATAGGCATAAAGTCAAGAAAACACACAAAAACACAAATCGGCCCCAACTATCAAAACGCTACCATTTCCAAACAAGCCACGAGTTCTGGAAACCGACTTCGCCAACCCTCCTAGGTCACCATAAGGCACGTCTAAAGACCCCGAAACCTTACTTTACCCTAGAACTCACGCAAAGCCCCGATTTCCCCCTTTCTCGTTTGAACTATAACTATAACAACCAAACACCCAACCAACTCCATAATCGCACCAAAAGTGCTTCAATGGCCTCCCGATACAATGCCAACACGCAAAACGAGAAAATACTAAAGTCGACCTAAACGACCCCGACTTTCCCAAAGGCATAATTCTCGTTTTTTCCTCTACGCAACCCAAACAAACCATACATTTAGGCATTCTAGCATACCTAGCACATTTCTACATCAACGGAAAGCATAACAACGCAACTTCAACGTTTCAAGGTTTTACTATTCATAAAACACTATTCAATTTACAATTTAATTTGCAATCACAACATTTAACCGCAGAAAATGTTACAAAGCTATAAATACATGTTCTACAATAGCCAAGGAACATTCTAGAAGCATCAAAATGATTTAAACGACAATCTACGGATAAAATCTAAAAATTGCAAAGTTGATACACTTAACATTTAAATGCGCAAATAACATGATTCCCTCACCTCAGGTACTCCTAGTCGCTAGGAAAACAATGCTAGTTGCCTCAGAAATCACCCCGCACGAGGTCACACGAAGATTGAACGATTGAAAGGTTGAAATCTTTTTTTTTTCTCTCTTCTTGGTTTCGGCCTGGTCCTCACTGTTTTTAGCTGCTGTTTTTTTTTTTGCTTAGTTAAATGCTTATTTAAGTGTTAAATGGTCAAAGGGTCAAAGGTCCAAGTCAAACAACTTAAAACTTGGTCAAAGGCTCTATTTTTGTGCATTTTCAAGCTCAATAACTAACACCAATTAAATTTTCAGCTAGCAACAATTAAAATATAAAATTTAAGTCACCTAAATACTAGTTTCAATATTTGTTGAGGACTAGAAACTGATCTCTACCTATCGCTCCCGAAATGCAATGCACGTTGCGACAGCGAGAAAGTAACAATTAATTCACAAAGAATTTAAGGAAATATAATTTTCAAAATAATAAACAAAGAATTTCACATTCCGGGCTTGGGTATTACAACTTCACTTCACGTAGAGGATGGGCCCGCAAACCGAGGGCGTAGGGTTTGTGACTAGGTCTTCGTCGCTCCGGTGCCCATAACTTTTGATCCATAAGGAGTTACGCGGCGCACAGCATACCGTTGCAAAGCTCTCTGAGAGATCTACGACTGGAGCAGCTAGCTTGCTCGCTGTGCCCCTTTTTGGAGCCCAAAATTGAACGTTTTCATCAGTTTTAGGACACTTTTCTTCTTTTGCTCTGTTTTTCTCTCGCGGATCGTACGTCGTGAACTGTTAAAAGGATGACAACCTGACTCGCGGGGCATTAGAGGGCCCTACAACGTGTCGATATCACGTCTTGCGAGGATGCTGCGTTGTTGAAGCGGATGGGTTGTCGTTAAGCCCATTGGGCCTTTTGAATGGGCCATCTCTCTAGGCTGGGACTGTGAACAGTTAACACATGAAGGAATTGTGCCCTCAACTTGACGGGTGCGATCATACCTGCACTAATCCACCAGATCCCATCAAAACTACGAAGTTAAGCGTGCTTGGGCGAGGGTAGTACCAGGACGGGTGAGCCCCTGGGAAGTTCTCGTGTTGCACCCCCTTTTCAATTTTTTTTGCCCTGGTTAGGGTTGCCAAGATACTTTATCCACCAAATCTCTATTACTGAATCCCACGGAACATTGGGCATGACAACTTCGCTTCACGTAGAGCCTGGGCCTGCAAACTAAGGGCGTAGGGTTTGTGACCAGGTCTCCGTCGCTCCGGTGCCCATAACTTTTGATCCGTAAGGAGTTACGTGGCGCACAACATACCGTTGCAAAGCTTTCTAAGAGCTCTACAAAGGGGGCAGCTAGCTTGCTCGGTGTGCCCATTTTTGGAGCCCAAAATCAAACTTTTTCATTAGTTTCAGGCAACTTTTCTTCATTTGCACTGTTTTTCCGTCCCGGATCGTACGTCGTGAACTGTTAAAAGGACAACAACCTGACTCGCGGGACATCAGAGGGCCCTACAACGTGTCGATATCACGTCTTGCAAGCATGCTGCGTTGTTGAAGCGGATGCGTTGTCGTTAAGCCCATTGGGCCTTTTGAATGGGCCATCTCTCTAGGCTGGGACTGTGAATAGTTAACACATAAAGGAATTGTGCCCTCGACATGACGGGTGTAATCATACCAGCACTAATGCTCCGGATCCCATAAGAACTCCGAAGTTAAGCGTGCTTGGGAGAGAGTAGTACTAGGATAGGTGACCCCCTGGAAAGTCCTCGTGTTGCACCCCATTTTCAATTTTTTTTTGCCCTGGTTAGGGTTGCCAAGATACTTTATCCACAAAATCTCTATTACTGCATCCCACAGAACATTGGGTAAGACAACTTCGCTTCACGTAGAGGTTGGGCCCGCAAACCGAGGGCGTAGGGTTTGTGACCAGGTCTCCGTCGCTCCGGTTCTCATAACTTTTGATCCGTAAGGAGTTACGCGGCGCACAGCATACCGATGCAAAACTCTCTGAGAGCTCTACGATGGGGGCACCCAGCTTGCTTGCTGTGCCCATTTTTGGTGTCCAAAATCGAACGTTTTCATCAGTTTCTGGTCACTTTTCTTCTTTTGCTCTATTTTTTCATCCTGGATCGTACGTCGTGAACTGTTAAAAGGATGACAACCTGACTCGCGGGACATTAGAGTGCCCTACAACGTGTTGATATCACGTCTTGCGAGGATGCTGCGTTATTAAAGCGGATGGGTTGTTGTTAAGCCCATTGGGCCTTTTGAATGGGCCATCTCTCTAGGTTGGGACTGTGAACCGTTAACACATATAGGAATTGTGCCCTCAACATGACAGGTGCGATCATACCAGCACTAATGCACCGTATCCCATAAGAACACCGAAGTTAAGCGTGCTTGGGCGAGAGTAGTAAGAGGATGGGTGACCCCCTGGGAAGTCCTCGTTTTGCACCTCCTTTTCAATTTTTTTTGCCCTGGTTAGGGTTGCCAAGATACTTTATCCACCAAATCTCTATTACTGAATCCCACGGAAAATTGGGCAAGACAACTTCGCTTCACGTAGAGGCTGGGCCCGCAAACCGAGGGCATAGGGTTTGTGACTTGGTCTTCGTCGCTCCGGTGCCCATAACTTTTGATCCGTAAGGAGTTACGCGGCGCACAGCATACCGTTACAAAGCTCTCTGAGAGCTCTACGACGGGAGCAGCCAGCTTGCTCGCCGTGCCCCTTTTTGGTGCCCAAAATCGAACGTTTTCATCAGTTTCAGGAGACTTTTCTACTTTTTCTCGGTTTTTCCGTCGCGGATCATAAGCCGTGAACTGTTAAAAGGATGACAACCTGACTCGCGGGGCATTAGAGGGCCCTACAACGTGTCGATATCACATCTTGCGAGGATGCTGCGTTGTTGAAGCGAATGGGTTGTCGTTAAGCCTATTGGGCCTTTTGAATGGGCCATCTCTCTAGGCTGGGACTGTGAACAGTTAACACATGAAGGAATTGTGCCCTCAACATGACGGGTGCGATCATACCTGCACTAATCCACCAGATCCCATCAAAACTCCGAAGTTAAGCGTGCTTGGGCGAGGGTAGTACCCGGACGGGTGACCCCCTGGGAAGTTCTCGTGTTGCACCCCCTTTTCAATTTTTTTTGCCCTGGTTAGGGTTGCCATGATACTTTATCCACCAAATCTCTATTACTGAATCCCATTGAACATTGGGCATGACAACTTCGCTTCACGTAGAGCCCGGGCCTGCAAACCAAGTGCGTAGGGTTTGTGACCAGGTCTCCGTCGCTCCGGTGCCCATAACTTTTGATCCGTAAGGAGTTACGTGGCGCACAACATACCGTTGCAAAGCTTTCTAAGAGCTCTACAAAGGGGGCATCCAGCTTGCTCGCTGTGCCCATTTTTGGAGCCCAAAATCGAACTTTTTAATTAGTTTCAGGCAATTTTTCTTCGTTTGCACTATTTTTCTGTCCCGGATCGTACGTCGTGAATTGTTAAAAGGACTACAACCTGACTCGCGGGACATTAGAGGGCCCTTCAACGTGTCGATATCACGTCTAGCAAGCATGCTGCGTTGTTGAAGCGGATGGGTTGTCGTTAAGCCCATTGGGCCTTTTGAATGGGCCATCTCTCTAGGCTGGGACTGTGAACAGTTAACACATAAAGGAATTGTGCCCTCAACATGACGGGTGCGATCATACCAGTATTAATGCACCGGATCCCATCAGAACTCTGAAGTTAAGCGTGCTTGGGCGAGAGTAGTACTAGGATGGGTGACCCCCTGCGAAGTCCTCTTGTTGTACCCCCTTTTCAATTTTTTTTGCCCTGGTTCGGGTTGCCAAGATACTTTATTCACCAAATCTCTATTACAGAATCCCACGGAACATTGGGCAAGACAATTTCGCTTCACGTAGAGGCTGGGCCCGCAAACCGAGGGCGTAGGGTTCGTGACCAGGTCTCCGTCGCTCCGGTGCCCATAACTTTTGATCCGTAAGGAGTTACACAGCGCACAACATGCCGATGCAAAGTTCTCTGAGAGCTCCACGACAGGGGCACCCAGCTTGCTCACTGTGCCCGTTTTTGGAGCCAAAAATTGAATGTTTTCATTAGTTTCAGGCCACTTTTCTCATTTTGCTCTATTTTTTCATCCCGGATTGTACGTCGTGAACCGTTAAAAGGACGACAACCTGACTCGCGGGACATCAGAGGGCCCTACAACGTGTTGAAATCAAGTCTTGCGAGGATGCTGCGTTGTTGAAGCGGATGGGTTGTCGTTAAGCCCATTGGGCCTTTTGAATGGGCCATCTCTCTAGGCTGGGAGTGTGAACCGTTAACACATATAAGAATTGTGCCCTCAACATGACGAGTGCGATCATACCAAACCTAATGCACCGTATCCCACCAGAACTCCCAAGTTAAGCGTGCTTGGGCGAGATTAGTACTAGGATGGGTGACCCCCTGGGAAGTCCTCGTGTTGCACCTTCTTTTCAATTTTTTTTGCGCTGGTTAGGGTTGCCAAGATACTTTATCCACCAAATCTCTATTACTGAATCCCACGGAACATTGGGTAAAACAACTTCGCTTCACGTAAAGGCTAGGCCCGCAAACTGAGGATGTAGGGTTTGTGACCAGGTCTCCGTCGCTCCGGTGCCCATAACTTTTGATCCGTAAGGAGTTACGCGGCGCACAGCAAACCGTTGCAAAGCTCTCTGAGAGCTCTACGACGGGGGCAGCCAGCTTGCTCGCTGAGCCCATTTTTGGAGCCCAAAATCAAACGTTTTCATCAGTTTCAGGCCACTTTTCTTCTTTTGCTCTGTTTTTTCATCCCGGATCGTACATCGTGAACTGTTAAAAGGATGACAACCTGACTCGCGGGATATCAGAGGGCCCTACAACGTGTCGATCTCACGTCTTGCAAGCATGCTGCATTGTTGAAGTGGATGGGTTGTCGTTAAGCCCATTGGGCCTTTTCAATGGGCCATCTCTCTAGGTTGGGACTGTGAACAGTTAACACATAAATGAATTGTGCCCTCAACATGACGGGTGCGATCATACCAGCACTAATGCACCGGATCCCATCAGAACTCCGAAGTTAAGCGTGCTTGGGCGAGAGTAGTACTAGGATGGCTGACCCCCTGGGAAGTCCTCGTGTTGCACCTCATTTTCAATTTTTTTTGCCCTGGTTAGGGTTGCCAAGATACTTTATCCACCAGATCTCTATTACTGAATCCCACGGAACAATGGGCAAGACAACTTCGCTTCACGTAGAGGCTGGGCCCGCAAACCGAGGGCGTAGGGTTTGTGACCAGGTCTCCGTCGCTCTGGTGCCCATAACTTTTTATCCGTAAGGAGTTACATGGCGCACAGCATACCGATGCAAAGCTCTCTGAGAGCTCTACGACGAGGGCACCCAGCTTTCTCGCTGTGGCCATTTTTGGAGCCCAAAATTGAACATTTTCATCAGTTTCAGGCCACTTTTCTTCTTCTGCACTATTTTTCATCCCGGATCATACGTCGTGAACTGTTAAAAGGACGACAACCTGACTCGCGGGACATCAGAGGGCCCTACAACGTGTCGATATAACGTCTTGCGAGGATGCTGTGTTGTTGAAGCTGATGGGTTGTCGTTAAGCCCATTGGGCCTTTTCAATGGGCCATCTCTCTATGCTGGGACTGTGAACAGTTAACAAATATAACAATTGTGCCCTCAACATGACCGTTGCGATCATACCAGCACTAATGCACCGTATCCGTCAGAACTCCCAAGTTAAGCGTGCTTGGGCGAGAGTAGTACTAGGATGGGTGACCCCCTGGGAAGTCCTCGTGTTGCACCCCCTTTCCAATTTTTTTTGCCATGGTTAGGGTTGCCAAGATACATTATCTACCAAATCTCTATTACTGAATCCCACGAAACATTGGGCAAGACAACGTCGTTTCACGTAGAGGCTGGGCCCGCAAACCGAGGGCGTAGGGTTTGTGACCAGGTCTCCGTCGCTCCGGTGCCCATAACTTTTGATCCGTAAGGAGTTACGCGGCGCACAGCATACCGTTGCAAAGCTCGCTGAGTGCTCTACGATGAGGGCTGCTAGCATGCTTGCTGTGCCCTTTTTTGGTGCCAAAATTGAAGCTTTCCATCAGTTTCAGGCCATTTTTCTTCTTTTGCTCTGCTTTTCTGTCCCGGATCGTACGTCGTGAAATGTTAAAAGGATGACAACCTGACTGGCGGGACATCAGAGGGCCCTACAACGTGTTGATATCACGTCTTGCAAGGATGATGCGTTGTTGAAGCGGATAGGCTGTCGTTAAGCCCATTGGGCCTTTTGAATGTGCCATCTCTCTAGGCTGGGACTGTGAACAGTTAACACACAAAGGAATTGTGCCCTCAACATGACGGGTGCGATCATACCAGCACTAATGCAACGGATCCCATCAGAACTCCGAAGTTAAGCGTGTTTGGGCGAGAGTAGTACTAGGATGGGTGACCCCCTGGGAAGGTCTCGTGTTGCACCCCCTTTTCTATTTTTTTTCCCTGGTTAGGGTTGCCAAGATACTTTATGTACCAAATCTCTATTAGTGAATCCCACGGAACATTGGGCAAGACAACGTCGTTTCACGTAGAGGCTGGGCCCGCAAACCGAGGGCGTAGGGTTTGTGACCAGGTCTCCGTCGCTCCGGTGCCCATAACTTTTGATCTGTAAGGAGTTACGCGGGGCACAGCATATCGTTGCAAAGCTCTCTGAGTGCTCTATGATAGGGGCTGCTAGCATGCTTGCTATGCTCTTTTTTGGAGCCAAAATTGAATGTTTCCATCAGTTTCAGGCCATTTTTCTTCTTTTGCTCTGCTTTTCTGTCCCGGATCGTACGTCGTGAACTGTTAAAAGGATGACAACCTGACTGGCGGGACATCAGAGGGCCCTACACCGTGTTGATATCACGTCTTGCAAGGATGCTGCGTTGTTGAAGCGGATAGACTGTCGTTAAGCCCATTGGGCCTTTTGAATATGCTATCTCTCTAGGATGGGACTGTGAACAGTTAACACATAAAGGAATTGTGCCCTCAACATGACGGGTGCGATCATACCAGCACTAATGCACCGGATCCCATCAGAACTCCGAAGTTAAGCGTGCTTGGGCGAGAGTAGTACTAGGATGGGTGACCCCCTGGGAAAACCTCGTGTTGCACCCATTTTCAATTTTTTTGCCTGGTTAGGGTTGCCATGATACTTTATATACCAAATCTCTATTAATGAATCCCACGGAACATTGGGCAAGACAACGTCGTTTCACGTAGAGGCTGGGCCCGCAAACCGAGGGCGTAGGGTTTGTGACCAGGTCTCCGTCGCTCCGGTGCCCATAACTTTTGATCCGTAAGGAGTTACGCGGCGCACAGCATACCGTTGCAAAGCTCTCTGAGAGATCTACGATGGGGGCTGCTAGCATGCTCGCTGTGCCCTTTTTGGAGCCCAAAATCGAATATTTTCATCAGTTTCAGGCCACTTTTCATCTTTTACTCGATTTTTTCGTCTCGGATCGTACGTCGTGAATTGTTAAAAGGACGAGAAACTGACTCGCGGGACATCAGAAGGCCCTACAACATGTCGATATCATGTCTTGGAAGCATGCTGCTTTGTTGAAGCGGATGGGTTGTCGTTAAGCCCATTAGGCCTTTTGAATGGGCCATCTCTCTAGGCTGGGACTGTGAATAGTTAACACATAAAGGAATTATGCCCTCAACATGACAGGAGCGATCATACCAGCACTAATGCACCAGATCCCATCAGAACTCCGAAGTTAATTGTGCTTGGGCGAGAGTAGTACTAGGATGGGTGACCCCCTGGGAATTCCTCGTGTTGCACCCCCTTTTCAATTTTTTTTGCCCTGGTTAGGGTTGCCAAGATACTTTATCCACCAAATCTCTATTACTGAATCCCACATAACATTGGGCATGACAACTTCGCTTCACGTAGAGGCTGGGCCCGCAAACCGAGGGCGTAGGGTTTGTAAGCAGGTCTTCGTTGCTCCAGTGCCCATAACATTTGATCCGTAAGGAGATACGCGGCGCACAGCATACCATTGCAAAGCTCTCTGAGAGCTCTACGATGGGGGCAGCTAGCTTACTCGCTATGCCTGTTTTTAGAGCCCAAAATCAAACCTTTTCATCAGTTTCAGGCCACTTTTCTACTTTTGCTCTGTTTTTCCGTCCAGGATCGTACGTCGTGAACTGTTAAAAGGTTGACAACCTGACTAGCGGGAGATCAGAGGGCCCTACAACGTGTCGATATCACGTCTTGCAAGCACGCTGCGTTGTTGAAGCGGATGGGTTGTCGTTAAGCCCATTGGGCCTTTTGAATGGGCCATCTCTCTAGGCTGGGACTGTGAACAGTTAACACATAAAGGAATTGTGCCCTCAACATGACGGGTGCGATCATACCAGCACTAATGCACCGGATCCCATTAGAACTCCGAAGTTAAGCGTGCTTGGGCGAGAGTAGTACTATGATGGGTGACCCCCTGGGAAGTCCTCGTGTTGCACCCCTTTTTCAATTTTTTTTGCCCTGGTTAGGGTTGCCAAGATACTTTATCTTCCAAATCTCTGTTACTGAATCAAACGTAACATTGGGCAAGACAACGTCGTTTCACATAGAGGCTGGGCCCACAAACTAAGGGCGTAGGGTTTGTGACCAGGTCTCCGTCGCTCCGGTGCCCATAACTTTTGATCCGTAAGGAGTTACGCGGCGCACAGCATACCGTTGCAAAGCTCTCTGAGAGCTTTACGATGGGGGCTGCCAGCATGCTCGTTGTGCTGTTTTTGGAGCCCAAAATCGAACATTTTCATCTGTTTCAGGCCACGTTTCTACTTTTGCTCTGTTTTTCCGTCCTGGATCGTACGTCATGAATTGTTAAAAGGACGAGAACCTGACTCGCGGGACATCAGAGGTCCCTACAACGTGTCGATATCACGTCTTGGAAGCATGATGCTTTTTTGAAGCGGATGGGTTGTCGTTAAGCCCATCGGGCCTTTTGAATGGCCATCTCTCTAGGTTGGGACTGTGAATAGTTAACACATAAAGAAATTGTGCCCTCAACATGACAGGTGCGATCATACCAGCACTAATGCACCAGATCCCATCAGAACTCCGAAGTTAATTGTGCTTGGGCGAGAGTAGTACTAGGATGGGTGACCCCTTGGGAAGTCCTCATGTTGCACCCCCTTTTCAATTTTTTTTGCCCTGGTTAGGGTTGCCAAGATACTTTATCCACCAAATCTCTATAACTAAATCCGACAGAACATTGGGCTAGACAACTTCGCTTCACGTAGAGGCTGGGCCCGCAAACCGAGGGCGTATGGTTTGTGTCCAGGTGTTCGTCACTACAGTGCCCATAACTTTTGATCAGTAAGGAGATACGCGGCGCACAGCATACCGTTGCAAAGCTATCTGAGAGCTCTACGACGGGGGCAGCAAGCTTACTCGCTGTGCCTATTTTTGGAGCCCAAAATCAAACGTTTTCATCAGTTTCAGGCCACTTTTCTTCTTTTGTTCTGTTTTTCCATCCCGGATCGTACGTAGTGAACTGTTAAAAGGACGACAACCTGACTCGCGGGACATCAGAGGGCCCTACAACGTGTCGATATCACGTCTTGCAAGCACGCTGCTTTGTTGAAGCGGATGGGTTGTCGTTAAGCCCATTGGGCCTTTTGAATAGGCCATCTCTCTAGGCTGGGACTGTGAACAGTTAACACATAAAGGAATTGTGCCCTCAACATGACGGGTGCGATCATACCAGCACTAATGCACTGGATCCCATCAGAACTCCGAAGTTAAGCGTGCTTGGGCGAGAGTAGTACTAGGATGGGTGACCCCTTGGGAAGTCCTCGTGTTGCACCCCTTTTCAATTTTTTTGCCATAGTTAGGGTTTCCAAGATACTTTATCCACCAAATCTCTATTACAGAATCCCACGGAACATTGGGCAAGACAACTTCGTTTCACGTAGAGGCTGGGCCCGCAAACCGAGGGCGTAGGGCTCGTGACCAGGTCTCCGTCGCTCTGGTTCCCATACGTTTTGATCCATAAGGAGTGACGCGGCGCACTACATGCCGATGCAAAGCTCTCTGAGAGCTCTACGACGGCGGCAGCAAGCTTGCTCGCTTTGCCCATTTTTGGAGCCCAAAATCAAACGTTTTCATCAGTTTCAGACCACTTTTCTTCTTTTGCTCTGTTTTTCCGTCACGGATCGTACGTCTTGAACTGTTAAAAGGACGACAACCTGACTTGCGGGACATCAGACGACCCTACAACGTGTCGATATCACGTCTTGCAAGCATGCTGCGTTGTCGAAGCGGATGGGTTGCCGTTAAGCCCATTGGGCCTTTTCAAATGGCCATCTCTCTAGGCTGGGACTATGAACAGTTAACACATAAAGGAATTGTGCCCTCAACATGACGGGTACGATCATACCAGCACTATTGCAACGGATCCCTTCAGAACTACGAAGTTAAACGTGTTTGGGCGAGAGTAGTACTAGGATGGGTGACCCCCTGGGAAGTCCTCGTGTTGCACCCCTTTTTCAATTTTTTTTGCCCTGGTTAGGGTTGCCAAGATACTTTATCCACCAAATCTCTATTACAGAATCCCACGGAACATTGGGCAAGACAACTTCATTTCACGTAGAGGCTGGGCCCGCAAACCGAGGGCGTAGGGCTCGTGACCAGGTCTCCGTCGCTCTGTTTCCCGTACGTTTTGATCCATAAGGAGTTACGCGGCGCACTACATGCCGATGCAAAGCTCTCTGAGAGCTCTACGACGGCGGCGGCAAGCTTGCTCGCTTTCCCCATTTTTGGAGCCCAAAATCAAACGTTTTCATCAGTTTCAGACCACTTTTCTTCTTTTGCTCTATTTTTCCGTCACGGATCGTACGTCGTGAACTGTTAAAAGGACGACAACCTGACTTGCGGGACATCAGATGACCCTACAACGTGTCGATATCACGTCTTGCAAGCATGCTGCGTTGTCGAAGCGGATGGGTTGCCGTTAAGCCCATTGGGCCTTCTCAAATGGCCATCTCTCTAGGCTGGGACTGTGAACGGTTAACACATAAAGGAATTGTACCCTCAACATGACGCTTACGATCATACCAGCACTATTGCATCGGATCCCTTCAGAACTACGAAGTTAAGCGTGTTTGGGCGAGAGTAGTACTAGGATGGGTGACCCCCTGGGAAGTCCTCGTGTTGCACCCCTTTTTCAATTTTTTTTGCCCTGGTTAGGGTTGCCAAGATACTTTATCCACCAAATCTCTATTACTGAATCCCACGGAACTTTGGGCAAGACATCTTCGCTTCACGTAAAGGCAGGGCCCGCAAACCAAAGGCGTAAGGTTTGTGACCAGGTCTTCGTCGCTCCGGTGCCCATAACTTTTGATCCGTAAGGAGTTACGTGGGGCACAGCAAACCGTTGCAAATCTCACTGAGAGCTCTACGACAGGGGCAACCAGCTTGCTCGCTGTGCCCGTTTTTGGATCCCAAAATCAAACATTTTCATCAGTTTCAAGCCACTTTTCTTCTTTTGCCCTGTTTTTCCGTCTCGGATCATACGTTGTGAACTCTTAAAAGGACGACAACCTGACTCATGGGACATCAGAGGGCCCTACAACGTGTCGATATAACGTCTTCTGAGGATGCTGCGTTGTGGAAGCGGATGGGCTGTCGTTAAGCCCATTGGGCCTTTTGAATGGGCCATCTCTCTAGGCTGGGAGTGTGAACCGTTAACACATATAGGAATTGTGCCCTCAACATGACAGGTGCGATCATACCAGCACTAATGGACCGGATCCCATCAAAACTCCGAAGTTAAGCGTGCTTGGGCGAGAGTAGTACTAGGATGGGTGACCCCCTGGGAAGTCCTCGTGTTGCACCCCCTTTTCAATTTTTTTTGCCCTGGTTAGGGTTGCCAAGATACTTTATCTACCAAATCTCTATTACTGAATCCCACGGAACATTGGACAAGACAACTTCGCTTCACGTAGAGGCTGGGCCCGCAAACCGAGGGCGTAGGGTTTGTGACCAGGTCTCCGTCGCTCCGGTGCCCATAACTTTTGATACGTAAAGAGTTACGCGGTGCACAACATACCGTTGCGAAGCTCTTTGAGAGCTCTACGACGGTGGCAGCCAACATGCTCGTTGTGCCCCTTTTTGGAGCCCAAAATCGAACATTTTCATCAGTTTCAGGCCTCTTTTCTTCTTTTGCTCTGTTTTTCCATCCCGGATCATACGTTCTGAACTGTTAAAAGGACGACAACCGGACTCATGGGACAACAGAGGGCCCTACAACATGTCTATATAAAGTCTTGTGAGGATGCTGCGTTGTTGAAGCGGATGGGTTGTCGTTATGCCCATTGGGCCTTTTGAATGGGCCATCTCTCTAGGCTGGGACTATGAACCATTAACACATATAGGAATTGTGCCGTCAACATGACTGGTGCGATAATACCAGCACTAATGCACCGGATCCCATCAGAACTCTGAAGTTAAGCGTGCTTGGGCGAGAGTAGTACTAGGATAGGTGACCCCCTGGGAAGTCCTCATGTTGCACCCCTTTTTCAATTTTTTTTGCCCTGGTTAGGGTTGTCAATATACTTTATCCACCAAATCTCTATTACTGAATCCCACTGAACATTGGGCAAGACAACTTCATTTCACGTAGAGGCTGGGCCCACAAACTGAGGGCGTAGGGTTTGTGACCAAGTCTCCGTCGCTCCGGTGCCCATAACTTTTGATCCGTAAAGAGTTACGCGGCGCACAACATAGGGTTGCAAAGCACTTTGAGAGCTCTACGACGGGGGACCTAGCTATCTTGCTGTGCCCTTTTTGGAGACCAAAATGAAACGTTTTCATCAGTTTCAGGCCACTTTTCTTCTTTTGCTCTGTTTTTTCATCCAAGATCGTACGTCATGAACTGTTAAAAGGATGATAACCTGACTCGCGGGACATCAGTGGGCCCTACGTGTCGATATAAAGTTTTCCGAGGATGCTGCGTTGTTGAAGCAGATGGGTTGTCGTTAAGCCCATTGGGCATTTTGAATGGGCCATATCTCTAGGCTGGGACTGTGAACCGTTAACACATATAGGAATTGTGCCCTCTACATGACGAGTGCGATCATACCAGCACTAATGCACCGGATCCCATCAAAACTCTGAAGTTAAGTGTGCTTGGAAGAGAGTAGTACTAGGATGGGTGACCCCCTGGGAAGTCCTCGTGTTGCACCCCCTTTTCAATTTTTTTCGCCCTGGTTAGGGTTGTCAAGATAATTTATCCACCAAATCTCTATTACTGAATCCCACTGAACATTGGGCAAGGCAACTTCGTTTCACGTGGAGGCTGGGCCCATAAACCGAGATCGTAGGGTTTTTGACCAGGTCTCCATTGCTCCGGTCCCCATAACTTTTGATCAGTAAGGAGTTACGCGGCGCACAGCATACCGTTGCAAAGCTCCCTGAGAGCTCTACGACGGGGGCAGCCAGCATGCTCGTTGTGCCCCTTTTTGGAGCATAAAATCGAACGTTTTCATCAGTTTCAGGCCACTTTTCTTCTTTTGCTCTGTTTTTTCGTCCATCAGAACTAATGCACCAGATCCCATCAGAACTCCGAAGTTAAGCGTTCTTGGGCGAGAATAGTACTAGGATGGGTGACCCCCTGGGAAGTCCTTGTGTTGCACCCCCTTTTCAATTTTTTTTGCCCTGGTTAGTGTTGCCAAGATACTTTATCCACCAAATCTCTATTACTGAATCCCACGGAACATTGGGCAAGACAATTTCGCTTCACGTAGAGGCTGGGCCCGTAAACCGAGGGCGTAGGGTTAGTGACCAGGTCCTTGTCGTTCCGGTGCCCATAACGTTTGATCCGTAAGGAGATACACGGCGCACAGCATACCGATGCAAAGCTCTCTGAGAGCTCTACGACGGGGGCACCCAGCTTGCTCGGTGTGCCCATTTTTGGAGCCCAAAATCAAACGTTTTCATCAGTTTCAGGCCACATTTCTTCTTTTGCTCTATTTTTTCATCCAGGATCGTACGTCGTGAACTGTTAAAAGGATGACAACCTGACTCGTGGGACATCAGTGGGCCCTACAATGTGTCGATATCACGTCTTGCAAGCATGCTACGTTGTTGAAGCGGATGGGTTGTCGTTAAGCCTATTGGGCCTTTTGAATGGGCCATCTCGCTAGGCTGGGACTTTGAACAGTTAACACATAAAGGAATTGTGCCCTCAACGTGACCGGTGCGATCATACCAGTACTACGGATCCCATCAGAACTCCGAAGTTAAGTGTGCTTGGGCGAGAGTAGTACTAGGATGGGTGACCCCCTCGGAAGTCATCGTGTTGCACCTCCTTTTCAATTTTTTTTGCCCTGGTTAGGGTTGCCAAGCTACTTTATCCACCAAATCTCTATTACTGAATCCCACGGAAAATTGTGCATTACAACTTCGCTTCACCTAGAGGCTGGGCCCGCAAGTTGAGGGCGTAGGGTTTTTGACCAGGTCTCTGTCGCTCCAGTGCCCTTAACTTTTGATCCGTAAGGAGTTACGCGGCGCACATCATACCGTTGCAAAGCTCTCTGAGAGCTCTACGATGGGGGCAGCCAGTATGCTCACTGTACCCTTTTTGGAGGCCAAAATCGAACGTTTTCATCAGTTTCAGTCCACTTTTCTTCTTTTGATCTTTTTTTCGGTCCCGGATCATACGTCGTGAACTGTTAAAAGGACGACAACCTAACTCGCGGGATATCAGAGGGCCCTAGAACGTGTTGATATCACGTCTTGCGAGGATGCTACGTTGTTGAAGCGGATGGGTTGTCGTAAATCCCATTGGGCCTTTTGAATGGGCCATCTCTCTAGGCTGGGACTGTGAACAGTTAACACATAAAGGAATTGTGTCCTCAACATGACGGGGGCCATCATTCCTGCACTAATGCACCGTATCCCATCAGAACTCCGAAGTTAAGCGTGCTTGGACGAGAGTAGAACTAGGATGGGTTACCCCCTGGGAAGTCCTCGTGTTGCACCCCCTTTTCAATTTTTTTTGCCCTGGTTAGGGTTGCTCGCTTTGCCCGTTTTTTAGCCCAAACTCGAACGTTTTCATCAGTTTCAGACCACTTTGCCCGTTAAAAGGACGACAACCTGACTCGCTGGACATCAGAGGGCCCTACAACGTGTCGATATAACGTCTTGCGAGGATGCTGTGTTGTTGAAGCGGATGGGTTGTCGTTAAGCCCATTGGACCTTTTGAATAGGCCATCTCTCTAGGCTGGGACTGTGAACTATTAACACATATAGGAATTGTGCCCTCAACATGATGGGTGTGATCATACCAGCACTAATGCACCGGATCCCATCAGAACTCTGAAGTTAAGCGAGCTTGGGTGAGAGTAGTACTAGGATGGGTGACCCCCTGGGAAGTCCTCGTGTTGCTCCCCCTTTTCAATTTTTTTTGCCCTAGTTCGGGTTGCCAAGATACTTTATCCACCAAATCACTATTACTGAATCCCACGGAACATTGGGCAAGACAACTTCGCTTCACGTAGAGGCTGGGCCCGCAAACCGAGGGCGTAGGGTTTGTGACCAGGTCTCCGTCGCTCCGGTGCCCATAACTTTTGATCCGTAAGTAGTTACGCGGTGCACAGCAAACCGTTGCAAAGCTCTCTAAGAGCTCTACGACGGGGGCAGCCAGCTTGCTCGCTGTGCCCATTTTTGGAGGCCAAAATCGTACGTTTTTATCAATTTCAGGCCAATTTTCTTCTTTTGCTCTGTTCTTTCGTCCCGGATCGTAGGTCGTGAACTGTTAAAAGGATGACAACCTGACTCGCGGGACATCAGAGGGCCCTACAACGTGTCGATATCACGTCATGCAAGCATGTTGCGTTGTTGAAGCGGATGGGTTTTCGTTAAGCATATTCGGCCTTTTGAATGGGCCACCTCTCTAGGCTGGGACTGTGAACAGTTAACACATAAAGGAATTGTGCCCTAAACATGACGGGTGCGATCATACCAGCACTAATGCACCGGATCCCAACAGAACTCCGAAGTTAAGCGTACTTGGGCGAGAGTAGTACTAGGATGGGTGACCCCTTGGGAAGTCCTCGTGTTGCACCCCCTTTCCAATTTTTTTTGCCTTGGTTAGGGTTGCCAAGATACTTTATCCACCAAATCTCTATTACTGAATCCCTCGGAACATTGGGCATGACAACTTCGCTTCACGTTGAGGCTAGGCCCGCAAACCGAGGGAGTAGGGTTTGTGACCAGGTATCCGACACTCCGGTTCCCATAACTTTTGATCGATAAGGAGTTACGCGGTGAACAGCATACCGTTACAAAGATCTTTGAGAGCTCTACGACGGGGGCAGCCAGTATGCTCACTGTGCCTGTTTTTAGAGCCCAAAATCGAACGTTTTCATCAGTTTTAGGACACTATTCTTCTTTCGCTCTGTTTTTCCGTCCAGGATCGTACGTCGTGAACTGTTAAAAGGACGAAAACCTGACTCGTGGGACATCAGAGCGCCCAACAACGTGTCGATATCACGTCTTGCAAGCATGCTGCGTTGTTGAAGCGGATGGGTTGTCGTTAAGCCCATTGGGCCTTCTGAATGGGCCATCTCTCTAGGCTGGGACTGTGAAAAGTTAACACATAAAGGAATTGTGCCCTCAACATGACTGGTGCGATCATACCAGCACTAATGCACCGGATCCCATCAGAACTCTGAAGTTAAGCGTGCTTGGGCGAGATTAGTACTAGGATAGGTGACCCCTTGGGAAGTCCTCGGGTTGCACCCCCTTTTCAATTTTTTTTGCCCTGGTTAGTGTTGCCAAGATACTTTATCCACCAAATCTCTATTACTGAATCCCATGGAACGTTGGGCAAGACAACTTCATTTCATGTACAGGCTGGGCCCGCAAACCGAGGGCGTTGGGTTTGTGACCAGGTCTCAGTCGCTCCGGTGCCCATAACTTTTGATCCGTAAGTCGTTACGCGGCGCTCAACATACCGTTGCAAAGCTCTCTGAGACCTCTAAGACGAGAGCAGCCAGCTTGCTCGATGTGTCCGTCTTTGGAGCCCAAAATCGAACGTTTTCATCAGTTTCAGGCCACTTTTTTTCTTTTGCTTTGTTTTTCCGTCCCGGATCGTACGTCGTGAACTGTTAAAAGGACGACAACCAGACTCGTAGGATATTAGAAGGCCCTTCAACGTGTCAATATCACGTCTTGCAAGCATGCTGCGTTGTTGAAGCGGATGGGTTATCGTTAAGCCCATTGGGCCTTTTGAATGGCCTATCTCTCTAGGCTGGGACTGTGAACAGTTAACACATAAAGGAATTGTGCCCTCAACATGACGGGTACGATCATACCAGCACTAATGCACCGGATCCCATCAGAATTCCGAAGTTAAGCGTGCTTGGGAGTGAGTAGTACTAGGATGGGTGACCCGCAGGGAAGTCCTCGTGTTGCACCCCCTTTTCAATTTTTTTGGCCCTGGTTAGGGTTGTCAAGATACTTTATCCACCAAATCTCAATTACTGAATCCCACTGAACATTGGGCAAGACAACTTCGATTCACGTAGAGGCTGGGCCCACAAACCGAGGGCGTAGGGTTTGTGACCAGGTCTCCGTCGCTCCGGTGCCCATAACTTTTGATCCGTAAGAAGTTACACTGCGCACAGCATACCGTTGAAAAGCGCTCTGAGAGCTCTACGACGGGGGCAGCCAACATGCTCGATTTACCGCTTTTTGGAGCCCAAAATCGAACGTTTTCATCAGTTTCAGGCCACTTTTCTTCTTTTGCTCTGTTTTTCTGTCTAGGATCGTACGTCGTGAACTGTTAAAAGGATGACAACCTTACTCGCGGGACATCAGAGGGCCCTACAACGTGTTGATATCACGTCTTGCAAGCATGCTGCGTTGTTGAAGCGGATGGGTTGTCGTTAAGCCCATTGGGCCTTTTGAATGGGCCATCTCTCTAGGCTGGGACTGTGAACAGCTAACAGATATAGGAATTTTGCCCTCAACTTGACGGGTGCGATCATACCAGCACTAATGCACCGTATCCTATCAGAACTCTGAAGTTAAGCGTGCTTGGGCGAGAGTAGTACTAGGATGGGTGACCCCTTGGGAAGTCCTCGTGTTGCAACCCTTTTTCAATTTTTTTTGCCCTGGTTAGGGTTGCCAAGATACTTTATCCACCAAATCTCTATTACTGAATCCCACGGAACATTGGGCAAGACAACTTCGCTTCACGTAGAGGCTGGGCCAGCAAACCGAGGGCGTAGGGTTTGTGACCAGGTCTCCGTCGCTCCGGTGCCCATAACTTTTGATCCGTAAGGAGTTACGCGACGAACCGCTTGCCGTTGCAAATCTCTCTCAGAGCTCTACGACGGGGGCAGCCAGCTTGCTCGCTGTGCCCATTTTTGTAGCCCAGCATCAAACGTTTTCATCAATTTCAGGCCACTTTTCTTCTTTTGCTCTGTTTTTCCGTCCTGGATTGTACGTCGTGAACTGTTAAAAGGACGACAACCTGACTCGCGGGACATCAGAGGGCCCTACAACGTGTCGATATCACGTCTTGCGAGGATGCTGCGTTGTTCAAACGGATGGGTTGTCATTAAGCCCATTGGGCCTTTTGAATGGGCCATCTCTCTAGGCTGGGACTGTGAACCGTTAACACATATAGGAATTGTGCCCTCAACATGACGGGTGCGATCATACCAGCACTAATGCACCGGATTCCATCAGAACTCCGAAGTTAAGTGTGCTTAGGCGAGAGTTGCACTAGGATGAGTGACCCATTAGGAAGTCCTTGTGTTGCACGCCCTTTTCAATTTTATTTGCCCTGGTTAGGGTTGTCAAGATACTTTATCCACCAAATCTCTATTACTGAATCCCACTGAACATTGGGGAAGAGAACCTCATTTCACGTAGAGGCTGGGCCCACAAACCGAGGACGTAGGGTTTGTGACCAGGTCTCCGTCGCTCCGATGCCCATCTGTTTTGATCCGTAAGGAGTTACACGGCGCACAACATACCGTTGAAAAGCTCTTTGAGAGCTCTACGACGGGGGCAACCACCATGCTCTCTGTGCCCGTTTATGGAGCCCAAAATCGAACGTTTTCATCAGTTTTAGGCCACTTTTCTTCTTTTGATCTATTTTTTCATCCCGGATCGTATGTCGTGAATTGTTAAAAGGACGAGAACCTGACTCGTGGGACATCCGATGGCCCTACAACATGTCGATATCACGTCTTGCAAGCATGTTGCGTTGTTGAAGCGGATGGGTTTTCGTTAAGCCCATAGGGCCTTTTGAATGGGCCATCTCTTTAGGCTGGGACAGTGAACAGTTAAAACATAAAGGAATTGTGCCCTCAACATGGCGGGTGCGATCATACCAGCACTAATGCACCGGATCCCATCAGAACACCGAAGTTAAGCGTGCTTGGGCGAGAGTAGTACTAGGATGGGTGACCCACTGGGAAGTCCTCGTGTTGCACCACCTTTTCAATTTTTTTTGCACTGGTTAAGGTTGCCAAGATACTTTATCCACCAAATCTCTATTACTGAATCCCACGGAACATTGGGCAAGACAACTTCGCTTCACGTAGAGGCTGGGCCCGCAAATCGAGGGCGTAGGGTTAGTGACCAGGTCTCCGTCGCTCCGGTGCCCATAACTTTTGATCCTTAAGGAGTTACGTGGTGCACAACATACAGATGAAAAGCTCTCTGAGAGCTCTACGACGGGGGCACCAAGCTTGCTCGCTGTACCCATTTTTGGATCCGAAAATTGAACATTTTCATCAGTTTCAGGCCACTTTTCTTCTTTTGCTTTGTTTTTCCGTCCTGGATCGTACGTCGTGAACTGTTAAAAGGGCGACAACCTGACTCGAGGGACATCAGAGGGCCCTACAACGTGTTGATATCACGTCTTGCGAGGATGTTACATTGTTGAAGTGGATGGGTTGTCGTTAAGCCCATTGGGCCTTTTGAATGTGCCATCTCTCTAGGCTGGGACTGTGAACCGTTAACACATATAGGAATTGTAACCTCAACATGACGGGTGCGATCATACCAGCACTAATGCTCCGGATCCCATCAGAACTCCGAAGTTAAGCGTGCTTGGGCGAGAGTAGTACTATGATGGGTGATCCCCCGGGAAGTCCTCGTGTTGTACCCCCTTTTCAATTTTTTTTGCCCTGGTTAGGGTTGCCAAGATACTTTATCCACCAAATCTCTATTACTGAATCCCACAGAACATTGGGCAAGATAACTTTATTTCACGTAGAGGCTGGGCCAGCAAACCGACGGCGTAGGGTTTGTGACCAGGTCTCCGTCGCTTCGGTGCCCAGAACTTTTGATCCGTAAGGAGTTACGCGGCGCATAGCATACCGTTGCAAAGCCCTCTGAGAGCTCTATGACGGGGGCAGACAGCTTGCTGCTGTGCCCATTTTTGGAGCCCAAAATAGAACGTTTTCATCAGTTTCAGGCCACTTTTCTTCTTTTACTCTGTTTTTCCATCCCGGATCGTACGTCGTGAATTGTTAAAAGGACGACAACCTGATTCGCGGGACATCAGAGGGCCCTACAACGTGTCGATATCACGTCTTGCAGGCATGTTGCGTTGTTGAAGCAGATGGGTTGTCGTTATGCCCATTGGGCCTTTTGAATGGGCCATCTCTCTAGGCTGGGACTGTGAACAGTTAACACATAAAGGAATTGTGCCCTCAACATCACGGGTGCGATCATAGCAGCACTAATGAACCGGATCCCATCAGAACTCCGAAGTTAAGCGTACTTGGGCGAGAGTAGTACTAGGATGGGTGACCCCCTGGGAAGTCCTCGTATGGCACCCCCTTTTCAATTTTTTTTGCCTTGGTTAGGGTTGCCAAGATACTTTATCAACCGAATCTCTATTACTGAATCCCACGGAACATTTGGCATGACAACTTCGCTTCACGTACAGGCTGGGCCCGCAAACCGAGGGCGTAGGTTTTGTGACCAGGTCTCCGTCGCTCCGGTGCCCATAACTTTTGATCCGTAAGGAGTTACGCGGTGCACAGCATATCGTTGCAAAGCCTTCTGAGAGCTCTACGACGGGGGCAGCCAGCTTGCTGCTGTGCCTATTTTTGGAGACCAAAATCGAACGTTTTCATCAGTTTCAGCCCACTTTTCTTCTTTTGCTCTGTTTTTTCATCCCGGATCGTACGTCGTGAACTGTTAAAAGGATGACAACCTGACTCGCGGGACATCAGAGGGACCTACAACATGTCGATATCACGTCTTGCAAGCTTGCTGCGTTGTTGAAGCGGATGGGTTGTGATTAAGCCCATTGGGCCTTTTGAATGGGCCATCTCTCTAGGCTGGGACTGTGAACAGTTAACACATAAAGGAATTGTGCCCTCAACATGACGGGTGCGATGGTACCAGCACTAATGCACCGGATCCCATCAGAACTCTGAAGTTAAGCGTGCTTGGGCGAGAGTAGTACTAGGATGTGTGACTCCCTGAGAAGTCCTCGTGTTGCCCCCCTTTTTCAATTTTTTTTGCTCTTGTTAGGGTTGCCAAGATACTTTATCCACCAAATCTCTATTACTGAATCCCACGGAACACTGGGCATGACAACTTCGCTTCACATAGAGGCTGGGCCCGCAAAGCTCTCTGAGAGCTCTACGACGGGGGCAGCCAGCTTGCTGCTGTGCCCATTTTTAGATCCCAAAATCGAACGTTTTCATCAGTTTTAGGCCACTTTTTTTCTTTTGCACTATTTTTCTGTCCCAGATCGTACGTCGGGCATAGTTAAAAGTTCAGCAACCTGACTCGCGGGACATCAGAGGGCCCTACAACTTGTTGATATCACGTCTTGCGAGGATGCTGAGTTGTTGAAGCGGATGGGTTGTCGTTACCCATTGGGCCTTTTGAATAGGCCATCTCTCTAGGCTGGGACTGTGAATCGTTAACATATATAGGAATTGTGCCCTCAACATGACGGGTACGATCTTACCAGCACTAATGCACCGGATCCCATCAGAACTCCGAATTTAAGCGTGCTTGGGCGAGAGCAGTACTAGGATGGGTGAACCCTTGGGAAGTCCTCGTGTTGTACCCCCTTTTCAATATTTTTTTGCCCTGGTTAGGGTTACCAAGAGACTTTATCCACCAAATCTCTATTACTGAATCCCACAAAACATTGGGCAAGACAACTTCGCTTCACGTAGAGGCTGGGCCTGCAAATCGAGGGCGTAGGGTTAGTGACCAGGTCTCCGTCTCTCCGGTGCCCATAACTTTTGATCCGTAAGGAGTTACGCGGCGTACAGCATATCGATGCAAAGCTCTGTGAGAGCTCTACGATGAGGGCACCCAGCTTGCACGCTGTACCCATTTTTGGAGCCCAAAATCGAACGTTTTCATCAGTTTCAGGCCACTTTTCTTCTTTTGCTCTGTTTTTTCATCCCGGATCGTACGTCGTGAACTGTTAAAAGGACGACAACCTGACTTGAGGGACTTCAGAAGGCCCTACAACGTGTTGATATCACGTCTTGCGAGGATGTTGCGTTGTTGAAGCGGATGGGTTATCGTTAAGCCCAATGGGCCTTTTGAATGGGCCATCTCTCTAGGCTGGGACTGTGAACCGTTAACATATATAGGAATTGTGCTTGGGGGAGAGTAGTACTAGGATGGTTGACCCCGTGGGAAGTCCTCGTGCTGCACCCCGTTTTCTATTTTTTTGCCTGGTTAGGGTTGCCAAGATACTTTATCCACCAAATCTCTATTACTGAATCCCACGGAACATTGGGCAAGACAACTTCGCTTCACGTAGAGGCTGTGCCCGTAAACCGAGGGCGTAGGGTTTGTGACCAGATCTCTGTCGCTCCGGTGCCCATAACTTTTGATCCGTAAGGAGTTACGCGGCGCACAGCATACCGTTGCAAAGCCCTCTGAGAGCTCTATGACGGGGGCAGCCAGCTTGCTGCTGTTCTCATTTTTGGAGCCCAAAATAGAACGTTTTCATCAGTTTCAGGCCACTTTTCTTCTTTTGCTCTGTTTTATCATCCCGGATCGTACGTCGTGAACTGTTAAAAGGACGATAACCTGACTCGAGGGACTTCAGAAGGCCCTACAACGTGTTGATATCACGTCTTGCGAGGATGTTGCGTTGTTGAAGCGGATGCGTTGTCGTTAAGCCCAATGGGCCTTTTGAATGGGCCATCTCTCTAGGCTGGGACTGTGAACCGTTAACAGATATAGGAATTGTGCTTGGGCGAGAGTAGTACTAGGATGGTTGACCCCCTGGGAAGTCCTCGTGCTGCACCCCGTTTTCTATTTTTTTGCCTGGTTAAGGTTGCCAAGTTACTTTATCCACCAAATCTCTATTACTGAATCCCACGGAACATTGGGCAAGACAACTTCGCTTCACGTAGAGGCTGGGCCCGCAAACCGAGGGCGTAGGGTTTGTGACCAGGTCTCCGTCGCTCCGGTGACCATAACTTTTGATTCGTAAGGAGTTACGCGGCGCACAGTATACCGTTGCAAAGCTCACTGAAAGCTCTACGACGGGGGCAGCCAGCTTGCTCGTTGTGCCCATTTTTGGAACCCAAAATCGAACGTTTTCAACAATTTCAGGCCACTCTTCTTCTTTGGCTCTGTTTTTCCGTCCCGGATCGTACGTCGTGAACTGTTAAAAGGATGACAACCTGACTCGCGGGACATCAGAGGGCCCTACAACGTGTCGATATCACGTCTTGCAAGCATGCTGCGTTGTTGAAGCGGATGGGTTGTCGTTAAGCCCATTGGGCCTTTTGAATGTGCCATCTCTCTAGGCTGGGACTGTGAACAGCTAATAGATATAGGAATTTTGCCCTCAACTTGACGGGTGCGATCATACCAGCACTAATGCACCGTATCCTATCAGAACTCTGAAGTTAAGCGTGCTTGGGCGAGAGTAGTACTAGGATGGGTGACCCCCTGGGAAGTCCTCGTGTTGCACCCCCTTTTCAATTCTTTTTGCCTGGTTAGGGTTGCCAAGATACTTTATCCACCAAATCTCTTTTACTGAATCCCACGGAACAATGGGCATGACAACTTCGCTTCATGTAGAGGCTGGGCCCGTAAACCGAGGGTTGGGGGTTTATGACCAGGTCTCCGTCGCTCCGGTGCCCACAACTTTTGATCCGTAAGGAGTTACACGGCGCACAGCATACCGTTCCAAAGCTCTCTGAGAGCTCTACGATAGGGGCAGCAAGTATGCTCACTGTACCCTTTTTTGGAGCCCAAAATTGAACGTTCTCATCAGTTTCAGGCCACTTTTCTTCTTTTGCTCTGTTTTTTCATCCCGGATCGTATGTCGTGAACTGTTAAAAGGACGACAACCTGACTCGCGGGATATCAGAGGGCCCTAAAATGTGTTCATATCAAGTCTTGCGAGGATGATGCGTTGTTGAAGAAGATGGGTTGTCGTAAAGCCCATTGGGCCGTTTGAATGGGCCATCTCTCTAGGCTGGGACTTTGAACAGTTAACACATAAAGGAATTGTGCCCTCAACATGACAGGGGTGATCATACCAGCACTAATGCACCGCATCCCAGCAGAACTCCGAAGTTAAGCGTGCATGGGCGAGAGTAGTAGTAGGATGGGTGACCCCCTAGGAAGTCCTTGTGTTGCACCACCTTTTCAATTTTTTTTGCCCTGGTTAGGGTTGCCAAGATACTTTATCCACCGAATCTCTTTTACTGAATCCCACGGAATATTGGGCAAGACAACTTCGCTTCAAGTAGAGGCTGGGCCCGCAAACCGAGGGCGTAGGTTTTATGGCCAGGTCTCCATCGCTCCGGTGCCCATAACTTTTGATCCGATAGGAGTTACGCGGTGCACAGCATACCATTGCAAAGCTATCTGAGAGCTCTACGACAGGGGCATCCAGCTTGCTCGCTGTGCCCTTTTTTAGCCCAAAATCGAACGTTTTCGTCAGTTTCATGCCACTTTTCTTCTTTTGCACTATTTTTCTGTCCCGGATCATACATTGTGAACTGCTAAAAGTACGACAACGTGACACGCGTGACATCAGGGGGCCCTACAACCTGTCGATATAACGTCTTGTGAGGATGCTGCGCTGTTGAAGCGGATGGGTTGTCGTTAAGCCCATTGGTCCTTTTGAATGGGCCATCTTTCTAGGCTGGGACTGTGAACCGTTAACACATATCGGAATTGTGCCCTCGACAAGACGGGTGCGATCATACCAGCACTAATGCACCGGATCCCATCATAACTCCGAAGTTAAGCGTGCTTGGGCGAGAGTAGTACTAGCATGGGTGACCCGCTGGGAAGTCCCCGTGTTGCACCCCCTTTTCAATTTTTTTTGCCCTAGTTAGGGTTGCCAAGATACTTTATCCACCAAATCTCTATTACTTAATCCCATGGAAAATTGGGCATGGCAACTTCGCTTCACGTAGAGGCTGGGCCAGCAAACCGAGGGCGTAGGGTTTGTGACCAGGTCTCCGTCGCTCCGGTGCCCATAACTTTTGATCCGTAAGGAGTTACGCGGCGCACAGCATACCGTTTCAAAGCTCTCTGAGAGCTCTACGACGGGGGCAGCCAGCTTGCTCGCTGTGCCCATTTTTGGAGCCCAAAATCGAACGTTTTCATCAGTTTCAGGCCACTTTTCTTCTTTTGCTCTTTTTTTTCATCCCGGATCATACGTTGTGAACTATTAAAAGGACGACAACCTGACACGCGGGACGTCAGAGGGCCCTACAACGTGTCGATATAACATCTTGCGAGAATGCTGCGTTGTTGAAGCGGATGGGTTGTCGTTAAGCCTATTGGGCCTTTTGAATGGGCCATCTCTCTATGCTGGGATAGTGAACAGTTAACACATATCGGAATTGTGCCCTCGACAAGACGGGTGCGATCATACCAGCACTAATGCACCGGATCCCATCATAACTCCGAAGTTAAGCGTGCTTGGGCGAGAGTAGTACTAGCATGGGTGACCCGCTGGGAAGTCCCCGTGTTGCACCCCCTTTTCAATTTTTTTTGCCCTAGTTAGGGTTGCCAAGATACTTTATCCACCAAATCTCTATTACTTAATCCCATGGAAAATTGGGCATGGCAACTTCGCTTCACGTAGAGGCTGGGCCAGCAAACCGAGGGCGTAGGGTTTGTGACCAGGTCTCCGTCGCTCCGGTGCCCATAACTTTTGATCCGTAAGGAGTTACGCGGCGCACAGCATACCGTTTCAAAGCTCTCTGAGAGCTCTACGACGGGGGCAGCCAGCTTGCTCGCTGTGCCCATTTTTGGAGCCCAAAATCGAACGTTTTCATCAGTTTCAGGCCACTTTTCTTCTTTTGCTCTTTTTTTTCATCCCGGATCATACGTTGTGAACTATTAAAAGGACGACAACCTGACACGCGGGACGTCAGAGGGCCCTACAACGTGTCGATATAACATCTTGCGAGAATGCTGCGTTGTTGAAGCGGATGGGTTGTCGTTAAGCCTATTGGGCCTTTTGAATGGGCCATCTCTCTATGCTGGGATAGTGAACAGTTAACACATAAAGGAATTGTGCCCTCAACATGCCGGGTGTGATCATGCCTGCACTAATGCACCGTATCCTATCAGAACTCCAAAGTTAAGCGTGGTTGGGCGAGAGTAGTACTAGGTTGGGTGACCCCCTGGGAAGTCCTCGTGTTGCACCTCCTTTTCAATTTTTTTTGCCATGGTTAGGGTTGCCATGATACTTTATCCACCAAATCTCTATTACTGAATCCCACGGAATATTGGGCAAGACAACTTCGCTTCACGTAGAGGCTGGGCCCGCAAACAGAGGATGTAGGTTTTTAGATGAGGTCTCCGTCGTTCCGGCGCCCATAACTTTTGATCCGTAAGGAGTTACGCAGTGCACATCATATCGTTGCAAAGCTCTCCGAGAGCTCTACGACAAGGGCAACCAGCTTGCTCGCTGTGCCCGTTGTTTGGCCCAAAATTGAACGTTTTCATCAGTTTCAAGCCACTTTTCTTCTTTTGCTCTATTTTTCCGTCCCGCATCATACGTTGTGAACTGTTAGAAGGACGACAACCTGACTCACGGGACATAAGAGGGCCCTACAACGTGTCGATATAATTTATTGCGAGGATGCTGCGTTGTTGAAGCGGATGGGTTTTCGTTAAGCCCATTGGGCCATTTGAATTGGTCATCTCTCTAGGCTGGGACTGTGAACCGTTAACAGATATAGGAATTGTGCCCTCAACATGACAGTTACGATCATACCAGCACTAATGCACCAGATCCCTTCAGAACTCCGAAGTTAAGCGTGCTTGGGCGAGAGTAGTGCTAGGATGGGTGACCCCCTAGGAAGTCCTCGTGTTGCACCCCCTTTTCAATTTTTTTTGCCCTGGTTAGGGTTGCCAAGATACTTTATTCACCAAATCACTTTTACTGAATCCCACGGAACATTGGGCAAGACAACTTTGTTTCACGTAGAGGCTGGGCCCACAAACAAAGGGCGTAGGGTTTGTGACCAGGTCTCCGTCGCTCCGGTGCCTATAACTTTTGATCCGTAAGTAGTTATGTGGCGCACTGCATACCGTTGCAAAGCTCTCTGAGAGCTCTACGGCGGGGGTAGCCAGCTTGCTCGCTCTGCCCATTTTTGGAGCCCAAAATCGAACGTTTTCATCAGTTTCAGGCCACTTTTCTTCTTTTGCTCTATTTTTCCGTCCCAGATCGTACGTCGTGATCTGTTAAAAGAACGACAACCTAACTCATGGGACATCAGAGGGCCCTACAAAGTATCGATATCACGTCTTGTGAGAATGCTGCGTTGTTGAAGCGGATGGGTTGTCGTTAAGCCCATTGGGCCTTTTGAATGGGCCATCTCTCAAGGCTGGGACTGTGAACAGTTAACACATAAAGGAATTGTGCCCTCAACATGACGGGTGCGATCATACCAGCACTAATGCACCGGATCCCATCAGAACTCCGAAGTTAAGCGTGCTTGGGTGAGAGTAGTACTAGAATGGGTGACCCCCTGGGAAGTCCTCGTGTTGCACCCCTTTTTCAAATTTTTTTGCCCTGGTTAGGGTTGCCAGGATACTTTATCCACGAAATCTCTATTACTGAATCCCACAGAACATTGGGCAAGACAACTTCGCTTCACGTAGAGGCTGGTCCCACAAACCGAGGGCGTAGGGTTTGTGACCAGGTCTCCGTCGCTCCGGTGCCCATAACTTTTGATCCGTAAGGAGTTACGCAGCCCACAGCATACCGTTGCAAAGCTCTCTGAGAGCTCTAGGACGGAGGCAGCCAGCTTGCTCGCTGTGCCCATTTTTGGAGCCCAAAATCGAACGTTTTCATCAGTTTCAGGCCTATTTTCTTCTTTTGCTCTATTTTTCCGTCCTGGATCGTACGTCGTGAACTGTTAAAAGGATGACAACCTGACTCGCGGGACATCAGAGGGCCCTACAACGTGTCGATATCACGTCTTGCAAGCATGCTAAATTGTTAAAGCGGATGGGTTGTCGTTAAGCCCATTGGGCCTTTTGAATGGGCCATCTCTCTAGGCTGGGACAGTGAACAGTTAACACATAAAGGAATTGTGCCCTCAACATGATGGGTGCGATCATACCAGCACTAATGCACCGGATCCCATCAGAACTCCGAAGTTAAGCGTGCTTGGGCGAGAGTAGTACAAGGATAGGCGATACCCTGGGAAGTCCTCTTGTTGTAACCCCTTTTTCAAATTTTTTTGCCCTGGTTAAGGTTGCCAAGATACTTTATCCAACAAATCTCTATTACTGAATCCCACGAAACAATGGGTAGGACAACTTCGTTTGACGTGGAGGCTGGGCCCAAAAACCGAAGGCGTAGGGTTTTAGACCAGGTCTCCGTCGCTACGGTGCCCATAACTCTTTATCCGTAAGGAGTTACGTGGCTTACAGCATACCGTTGCAAAGCTCTCTGAGAGCTCTACGACGGGGGCAGCCAGTATGCTCATTGTGCCCCTTTTTGGAGCCCTAAATCGATCATTTTCATCAGTTTCAGGCCACTTTTCTTCTTTCGCTCTGTTTTCCCGTCCCGAATTGTACGTCGTGAACTGTTAAAAGGACAACAACCTGACTCGCGGGACATCAGAGGGCCTTACAACGTGTCGATATCACGTCTTGCAAGCATGCAGCGTTGTTGAAGCGGATGGGTTGTCGTTAAGCCCATTTGGCCTTTTGAATGGGCCATCTCTCTAGGCTGGGACTGTGAACAGTTAACACATAAATGAATTGTGCCCTCAACATGACGGGTGCGATCATACCAGCACTAATGCACCGGATCCCATCAGAACTCCGAACTTAAGCATGCATGGGCGAGAGTAGTACAACGATGGGTGATCCCTTGGGAAGTCCTCGTGTTGTACCCCCTTTTCAAATTTTTTTTCCCTGGTTTGGGTTGCCAAGATACTTTATCCACCAAATTTCTATTACTGAATCCCACGGAACATTGGGCAAGAAAACTTCACTTCACGTAGAGGCTGGGCCCGCAAACCGAGGGCGTAGGGTTTGTGACCAGGTCTCCGTCGCTCCGGTGCCCATAACTTTTGATCCGTAAGGAGTTACGCGGCGTACACAATAGCGTTGCAAAGCACTCTGAGAGCTCTACGACGGGGGTAGCTAGCTTGCTTGCTGTGCCCATTTTGAAGCCCAAAATCAAACGTTTTCATCAGTTTTAGGCCACTTTTCTTCTTTTGCTCTATTTTTCCGTCCTGGATCGTACGTCGTGAACTGTTAAAAGGACCACAACCTGACTCGTGGGACATCATAGGGCCCTACAATGTGTCGATATCACGTCTTCCAAGCATGCTGCGTTGTTGAAGCGGAAGGGTTGTCGTTAAGCCCATTGGCCTTTTTGAATGGGCCATATCTCTAGGCTGGGACTGTGAACCTTTAACACATAGAGGAATTGTGCCCTCAACATGACTGGTGCGATCATACCAGCACTAATGCACCGTATCCCATCAGAACTCCGAAGTTAAGCGTGCTTGGGCGATAGTAGTACTAGGATGGGTGACCCCTTGGGAAGTCCTCATGTTGCACATCCTTTTCAATTTTTTTTGCCCTGGTTATGGTTGCCAAGATACTTTATCCACCAAATCTGTATTACTGAATCCCACGGAATATTGGGCAAGACAACTACGCTTCACATAGAGACTGGGCCCGCAAACTGAGGGTGTAGGTTTTGTGACCAGGTCTCCGTCGCTCCGGTGTCTATAACTTTTGATCCGTAAGTAGTTACGCGGCGCACGGCATACCGTTGCAAAGCTCTCTGACAGCTCTAGGACGGTGGCAGCCCGCTTGCTCGTTGTGCTCATTTTTGGAGCCCAAAATCGAACGTTTTCATTAGTTTCAGGCCTCTTTTCTTCTCTTGCTCAATTTTTTCGTCCTGGATCATAGGTCGTGAAATTTTAAAAGGACGACAACCTGACTCACGGGACATCAGAGGGCCCTACAATGTGTCGATATCACATTTTGCAAGCATGCTGCGTTGTTGAAGTGGATGGGTTGTCGTTAAGCCCATTGGGCCTTTTGAATTGGCCATCTCTCTAGGCTGGGACTGTGAACACTTAACACATAAAGGAATTGTGCCCTCAACATGACGGGTGCGATCATACCAGCACCAATGCACCGGATCCCATCAGAACTCCGAAGTTAAGCGTGCTTGGGCGAGAGGAGTACTAGGAAAGGTGATCCCCTGGGAAGTGCTCGTGTTGCACCCCCTTTTCAATTTTTTTTGCCCTGGTTAGGGTTGCCAAGATACTTTATCCACCAAATCTCTATTATTGAATCCCACGGAACATTGGGCAAGACAACTTCGCTTCACGTAGAGGCTGGGCGCGCAAACCGAGGGCGTAGGGTTTTAGACTTGGTCTCCGTCGCTCCGGTGCCCATAACTTTTGATCCGTAAGGAGTTACACGGCGCACAGCATACCGTTGCAAAGCTCTCTGAGAGCTCTACGACAGGGGCAGCCAATATGCTCATTGTGCCCCATTTTGGAGCCCAAAATCGAACGTTTTCATCAGTTTCAGGCCACTTTTCTTCTTTGGCTCTGTTTTTCCATCCCGGATCGTACATCGTGAACTGTTAAATGGACAACAACCTGACTCGCGGGACATCGGAGGGCCCTACAACGTGTCGATATCACGTCTTGCAAGCATGCTGCGTTGTTGAAGCGGATGGGTTGTCGTTAAGCCCATTAGGCCTTTTGAATGGGCCATCTCTCTAGGTTGGGACTGTGAACAGTTAACACATAAAGGAATTGTGCCCTCAACATGACGGGTGCGATCATACAAGCATTAATGGACCGGATCCCATCAGAACTCCGAAGTTAAGCGTGCTTGAGCGAGTGTAGTACAAGGATGGGTGATCCCCTGGTTAGGGTTGCCAAGATACTTTATCCACCAAATCTCTATTACTGAATCCCACGAAACATTGGGCAAGACAACTTCGTTTCACGTAGTGGCTGGGCCCGCAAACCGAGGGCTTAGGGTTTGTGACCAGGTCTCCGTCGCTCCGGTTCCCTTAACTTTTGATCCGTAAGGAGTTACGCTGCGCACAACATACCGTTGCAAAACTCTCTGAGAGCTCTACAACAGGGGCAGCCAGTATGCTCATTGTGCCCCTTTTTGGAGCCCAAATTCGAACGTTTTCATCAATTTTAGGCCACTTTTCTTCTTTTGCTCTATTTTTCTGTCCCAGATCGTACGTCGTGAACTGTTAAAAGGATAAAAACCTGACTCGCGGGACATCAGAGGGCCTTACAACGTGTCGATATAACGTCTTGCAAGCATGCTGCGTTGTTGAAGCGGATGGGTTATTGTTAAGCGCATTGGGCCTTTTGAATGGGCCATCTCTCTTGGCTGGGACTGTGGACAGTTAACACATAAAGGAATTGTGCCCTTAACATGACGGGTGCGATCATACTAGCACTAATGCACCGGATCCCATCAGAACTCTGAAGTTAAGCGTGCTTGGGCGAGAGTAGTACAAGGATGGGTGATCCCTTGGGAAGTCCTCGTGTTGCACCTCCTTTTCAAATTTTTTTGCCCTTGTTAGGGTTGCCAAGATACTTTATCCACCAAATCTCTATTACTGAATCCCACGGAACATTGGGCAAGACAACTTCACTTCACGTCGAGGCTGGGCCCGCAAACCGAGGGCATAGGGTTTGTGACCAGGTCTCCATCGCTCCGGTGCCCATAACTTTTGAACCGTAAGGAGTTACGCGTCGCACAGCATACCGTTGCAAAGCGCTCTGAGAGCTTTACAACGGGGGCAGCCAGTATGCTCATTGTGCCCCTTTTTGGAACCCAAAATTGAACGTTTTCATCAGTTTTAGTCGACTTTTCTTCTTTTGCTCTATTTTTCCGTCCCAGATCGTACGTCATGAACTGTTAAAAGGACAACAACCTGACTCGCGGGACATCAGAGGGCCTTACAACGGGTCGATATCACGTCTTGCAAGCATGCTGCGTTGTTGAAGCGGATGGGTTGTCTTTAAGCCCATTGGGCCTTTTAAATGGGCTATCTCTCTAGGCTAGGACTGTGAACCGTTAACACATATAGGAATTGCGCCCTCAACCTGACGGGTGCGATCATACCAGCACTAATGCACCAGATCCCATCAGAACTCCGAAGTTAAGCGTGCTTGGGCGAGAGTAGTACTAGGATGGGTGACCCCTTGGGAAGTCCTCCTGTTGCACCCCCTTTTCAATTTTTTTTGCCCTGGTTAGGGTTGCCAAGATACTTTATCCACCAAATCTCTATTACTGAATCCCACGGAATATTGGGCAAGACAACTTCGCTTCACATAGAGGCTGGGCCCGCAAACTGAGGGCGTAGGTTTTGTGACCAGGTCTCCGTCGCTCCGGTGCCCATAACTTTTGCTCCGAAAGGAGTTACGCTGCGCACAGCATACCGTTGCAAACCTCTCTAAGAGCTCTAGGACGGGGGCAGCTAGCTTGCTCGCTTTTCCCATTTTTGGAGCCCAAAATCAAACGTTTTCATCAGTTTCAGGGCTCTTTTCTTCTTTTGCTCTATTTTTCCGTCCTGTATCGTACGTCGTGATCTGTTAAAACGACGACAACCTGACTCGCGGGACATCAGAGGGCCCTACAACGTGTCAATATCACATCTTGCAAGCATGCTGCGTTGTTGAAGTGGATGGGTTGTCGTTAAGCCCATTGGGCCTTTTGAATGGGCCATCTCTCTAAGCTGGGACTGTGAACAGTTAACACATAAAGGAATTGTGCCCCCAACATGACGAGTGCGATCATACCAGCACTAATACACCGGATCCCATCAGAACTCCGAAGTTAAGCGTGTTTGGGTGAGAATAGTACTAGGAAAGGTGACCCCCTAGGAAGTCCTCGTGTTGCACCCCCTTTTCAATTTTTTTGCCCTGGTTATGGTTGCCAAGTTAGTTCATCCACCAAATCTCTATTACTGAATCCCAAGGAACATTGGGCAAGACAACTTCGCTTCATATAGAGGCTGGGCCCGCAAACCGAGGGCGTAGGGTTTTAAACTAGGTCTCCGTCGCTATGGTGCCCATAACTTTTGATCCGTAAGGAGTTACACGGCGCACAGCATACCGTTGCAAAGCTCTCTGAGAGCTCTACGACAGGGGCAGCCAGTATTCTCACTGTGCCCCTTTTTGGAGCCCAAAATTGAATGTTTTCATCAGTTTTCGGGCACTTTTCTTCTTTTGCTCGATTTTCCCGTCCCGGATCGTATGTCGTGAACTGTTAAAAGGACAACAACCAGACTCGCCGGACATCAGAGGGCCCTACAACGTGTCGATATCACGTCTTGCAAGCATGCTGCGTCGTTGAAGCGGATGGGTTGTCGTTAAGCCCGTTGGGCCTTTTGAATGGGCCATCTCTCTAGGCTAGGACTGTGAACAGTTAACACATAAAGGAATTGTGCCCTCAACATGACGGGTGCGATCATACCAGCACTAATGCACCGGATCCCATCAGAACTCCGAAGTTAAGCGTGCTTGGGCGAGAGTAGCACATGGATGGGTAATCCACTGGGAAGTCATCGTGTTGCACCCCCTTGTCAATTTTTTTTGCCCTGGTTAGGGTTGCCAAGATAATTCATCCACCAAATCTCAATTACTGAATCCCACGGAACATTGGGCACGACAATTTCACTTCACGTAGAGGCTGGGCCCGCAAACCGAGGGCGTAGGGTTTGTGACCAGGTCTCCGTCGCTTTGGTGCCCATAACTTTTGATCCATAAGAAGTTACACGGCGCACAGCTTACCGTTGCAAAGCTCTCTGAGAGCTCTACGACGGGGGCAGCCACTATGCTCACTATGCCCCTTTTTGGAGCCCAAAATCGAATGTTTTCATCAGTTTTAGGCCACTTTTCTTTGTCTGCTCTGTTTTCCCGTCCCGGATCGTACGTCGTGAACTGTTAAAAGGACAACAACCTGACTCACCGGACATCAGAGGGCCTTACAACGTGTCGATATCACGTCTTGCAAGCATGCTGCGTTGTTGAAGCGGATGGGTTGTCGTTAAGCCCATTGGGCCTTTTGAATGGGCCATCTCTCTAGGCTGGGACTGTGAACAGTTAACACATAAAGGAATTGTGCCCTCAACATGACGGGTGCGATCATACCAGCACTAATGAACCGTATCCCATCAGAACTCCGAAGTTAAGCGTGCTTGGACGAGAGTAGCACAAAGATGGGTGATCCCCGGGGATGTCCTCGTCTTGCACCCACTTTCAATTTTTTTTGCCCTGGTTAGGGTTGCCAAGATACTTTATCCACCAAATCTCTATTACTGAATCCCATGGAACATTGGACAAGAAAACTTCGCTTCACATAGAGGCTGGGCCCGCAAACCGAGGGCGTAGGGTTTGTGACCAGGTCTCTGTCGCTCTAGTGCCCATAACTTTTGATCCGTAAGGAGTTACGCGGCGCACAGCATACCGTTGCAAAGCCCTCTGAGAGCTCTACGACGGAGGCAGCCAGCTTACTCGCTGTGCCCATATTTGGAGCCCAAAATCGATAGTTTTCATCAGTTTCAATCCACTTTTCTTCTTTTGCTATGTTTTTCAGTCCCGGATCATACGTTGTGAACTGTTAAAAGAACGACAACCTGACTCACGGGACGTCAGAGGGCCTTACAACGTGTCGATATAACGTCTTGCGAGGATGCTGCATTTTTGAAGCGGAAGGGTTGTCGTTAAGCCCATTGGGCCTTTTGAATGGGCCATCTCTCTAAGCTGGGACTGTGAACCGTTAACACATATAGGAATTGTGCCCTCAACATGATGGGTGCGATCATACCAGCACTAATGCACCGGATCCCATCAGAACTCCGAAGTTAAGCGTGCTTGGGCGAGAGTAGTACTAGGATCGGTGACCCCTTGGGAAGTCCTCGTGTTGTACCCCCTTTTCAATTTTGTTTGCCCTGGTTAGGGTTGACAAGATACTTTGTCCACCAAATCTCTATTACGTAATCCCACAGAACATTAGGCAAGACAACTTCGCTTCTCGTAGAGGCTGGGCCCGCAAACTGAGGGCGTAGGGTTTGTGACAAGGTCTCCGTCGCTCCGGTGCCCATAACTTTTGAAATGTAACCAGTTACGCGGCGCACAGCATACCGTTGCAAAGCTCTCTGAGAGCTCTATGATTGAGGTACCCATCTTGCTCGCTGTGCCCTTTTTCAAGCCCAAAATCGAATGTTTTCATCAGTTCCAGGACACTTTTCTTCTTTTGCTCTGTTTTTCCATCCCGGATCGTACATCGTGAATTGTTAAAAGGACGACAACCTGACTCGCGGGACATCAGAGGGCCCTACAACGTGTTGATATCACGTCTTCCGAGGATGCTGCGTTGTTGAGGCGGATGGGTTGTCGTTAAGCCCATTGGGCCTTTTGAATGGGCCATCTCTCTAGGCTAGGACTGTGAACCGTTAACATATATAGGAATTGTGCCCTCAACATGACAGGTGCGATCATACCAGCACTAATGCACCGGATCCCATCAGAACTCCAAAGTTAAGCGTGCTTGGGCGAGAGTAGTACAAGGATGGGTGACCCCCTGGGAAGTCCTCGTGTTGCACCCCCTTTTCAATTTTTTTTGCCTTGGTTATGGTTGCCAATATATTTTCTCCACCAAATCTCTATTACTGAATCCCACGGAACATTGGCCAAGACAACTTCGCTTCACGTAGAGGCTGGGCCCGCAAACTGAGGGCGTAGGGTTTGTGACCAGATCTCCATCGCTCCGGTGCCTATAACTCTTGATCCGTAAGGAGTTACGCAGCGCACAGCATACAGTTGCAAAGCTCTCTGAGAGCTCTACGACGGGGGCAGCAGCTTGCACAATGGGCCCATTTTTGGAGCCCAAAATCGAACGTTTTCATCAGTTTCAGGCCACTTTTCTTCTTTTGCTTTGTTTTTCCGTCCCAGATAGTACGTCGTGAACTGTTAAAAGGACGACAACCTGAGTCGCGGGACATCAGAGGGCATTACAACGTGTTGATATCACGTCTTGAGAGGATGCTGCGTTGCTGAAGTGGATGGGTTGTCGTTAAGCCCATTGGGCCTTTTGAATGGGCCATCTCTCTAGGCTGGGACTGTGAACCGTTAACATATATAGGAATTGTGCCCTCAACATGACGGGTATGGTCATAGCAGCACTAATGCACTGGATCCCATCAGAACTCCGAAGTTAAGCGTGCTTGGGCGAGAGTAGTACAACGATAAGTGACCCCCTGGGAAGTCCTCGTGTTGCACCCCCTTTTCAATTTTTTTTGCCCTGGTTAGGGTTGCCAAGATACTTTATCCACCAAATCTCTATTACTGAATCCCATGGAACATTAGGCAAGACAACTTCGCTTCACGAAGAGGCTGGGCCCGCAAACTGAGGGCGTAGGGTTTGTGACCAGGTCTCCGTCGTTTCGGTGCCCATAACTTTTGATCCGTAAGGAGTTACGCGGCGCACAGCATAGCGTTGCAAAGCTCTCTGAGAGCTCTACGATAGGGGCACCCCGCTTGCTCGCTGTGACCCTTTTTGGATCCCAAAATCGAACATTTTCATCAGTTTCAGGCCACTTTTCTTTTTTTGCCCTATTTTTACATCCCGAATCGTACGTCGTGGACTGTTAAAAGGACGACAACCTGACTCGCGTTACATCAGAGGGCCCTACAACGTGTAGATATCCCGTCTTGCGAGGATGCTACGTTGTTGAAGCGGATCGGTTGTCGTTAAGCCCATTGGGCCTTTTGAATTGGCCATCTCTCTAGGCTGAGACTTCGAACCGTTAACACATATAGGAATTGTGCCCTCAACATGACGGGTGCGATCATACCAGCACTAATGCACCGGATGCCATCAGAACTCCGAAGTTAAGCATGCTAGGGCGAGAGTAGCACTAGGATGGGTGACCCCCAGGGAAGTCCTCGTGTTGCACCTCCTTTTCAATTTTTTTTGCCCTGGTTAGGGTTGCCAAGATACTTTATCCACCAAATCTCTATTACTGAATCCCACGGAATATTGGGCAAGATAACTTCGTTTCACGTAGAGGATGGGCCCGCAAACTGAGGGCGTAGGTTTTTAGACCTGGTCTCCGTCCCTCCGGTGCCCATAAATTTTGATTCGTAAGGAGTTACGCAGCGCACAGCATACCGTTGTAAAGCTCTCTAAGAGCTCTACGACGGGGACAGCCAGCTTGCTCGCTGTGCCCGTTTTTTGGCCCACTTTTCTTCTTTTGCTCTATTTTTTGGTCTCGGATCACACGTTGTGAACTGTTAGAAGGACGACAACCTGACTCGCGGGACATCAGAGGGCCCTACAACCTGTCGATATAACGTCTTGCGAGGATGCTGCGTTGTTGAAGCGGATGGGTTGTCGTTAAGCCCTTTGGACCTTTTGAATGGGACATCTCTCTAGGCTGGGTCTGTGAACCATTAACACATATAGGAATTGTGTCCTCAACATGACAGGTGCGATCATACCAGCACTAATGCACTAGATCCCATCAGAACTCCGAAGTTAAGCATGCTTGGGCGAGAGTAGTACTAGGATGGGTGACCCCCTAGGAAGTTCTCGTGTTGCACCCCCTTTCAAATTTTTTTTGCCCTAGTTAGGGTTGCCAAGATACTTTATCCACCAAATCTCTATTACTGAATCCCAAGGAGCATTAGGCAAGACAGCTTCGCTTCACGTAGATGCTGGGCCCGCAAACCGAGGGCGTAGGGTTTATGACCAGGTCTCCGTCGCTTCGGTGCCCATAAGTTTCGATCCGTATGGAGTTACGCGGCGCACAGCATACCGGTACAAAGCTCTCTGAGTGCTCTAGGACAGGGTCAGCCAGCTTGCCCGCTGTGCCTGTTTTTGGAGCCCGAAATTGAATGTTTTCATCAGTTTCAGGCCTCTTTTCTTCTTTTGCTCTGATTTTCCGTATTGGATCGTACGTCGTGAACTGTTAAAAGGATGACAACCTGACTCGCGGGACATCAGAGGGCCCTACAACGTGCCGATATCAAGTCTTGCAAACATGCTGCGTTGTTGAAGATGATGGGTTGTCATTAAGCCCATTGGGCCTTTTGAATGGGCCATCTCTCTAGGCTGGGACTGTGAACAGTTAACGCATAAAGGAATTGTGCCCTCAACATGACGGGTGCGATCATACCAGCACTAATGCATCGGATCCCATCAGAACTGCAAAGTTAAGCGTGCTTGGGCGAGAGGAGTACTAGGAAAGGTGACCCCCTGGGAAGTCCTCGTGTTGCACCCCCTTTTCAATTTTTTTTGCCGTGGTTAGGGTTTGTGACCAGGTCTCCGTCGCTCCGGTGCCCATAACTTTTGATCCGTAAGGAGTTACACGGCGCACAACATACCGTTGCAAAGCTCTCTGAGAGCTCTACGATGGGGGCAGCCAGTATGCTCACTGTTCCTATTTTAGTAGCCCAAAATCGAACATTTTCATCAGTTTCAGGCCACTTTTCTTCATTTGCTCTATTTTTCCATCCCGGATCGTACATCGTGAACTATTAAAAGGACGACAACTGACTCGCGGGACATCAGAGGGCCCTATAATGTGTCGATATCACGTCTTACAAGCATGCTGCATTGTTGAAGCGGATGGGTTGTCGTTAAGCCCATTGGGCCTTTTGAATGGGCCATCTCTCTAGACTGGGACTGTGAACAGTTAACACATATAGGAATTGTGCCCTCAACATGACGGGTGCGATCATACTAGCACTAATGCACCGGATCCCATCAGAACTCCGAAGTTAAGCGTGCTTGGGCGAGAGTAGTACAAAGATGGGTGACCCCCTTGGAAGTCCTCGTGTTGCACCCTCTTTTCAATTTTTTTTGCCCTGGTTAGGGTTGCCAAGATACTTTATCCACCAAATCTCTATTACTGAATCCCACGGAATATTGGGCAAGACAACTTCCCTTCACGTAGAGGCTGGGCCCGCAAACCGAGGGAGTAGGGTTTGTGACCAGGTCTCCGTCGCTCCGGTGCCCATAACTTTTGATCCGAAAGGAGTTACGCGGCGCATAGCATACCATTGCAAAGCTCTCTGAGAGCTCTACGGCGGGGGTAGCTAGATTGCTCGCTGTGCCCATTTCTGAAGCCCAAAATCGAATGTTTTCATCAATTTCAGGCCACTTTTCTTCTTTTGCTCTGTGTTTCCATCCCGGATCGTACATCGTTAACAGTTAAGAGGACGACAACCTGACTCGCGGGACATCAGAGGGCCCTGCAATATGTTCAAATCACGTCTTGTGAGGATGCTGCATTGTTAAAGCGGATGGGTTGTCTTTAAGCCCATTGGGCGTTTTCAATAGGCCATCTCTCTAGGCTAGGACTGTGAACCGTTAACACATATAGGAATTGTGCCCTCAACATTACGGGTGCGATCATACCAGCACTAATGCACCGGATCGCATCAGAACTCCGAAGTTAAGCGTGCTTGGGCGAGAGTAGTACGAGGATGGGTGACCCCATGGGAAGTCCTCGTGTTGCACCCCCTTTTCAATTTTTTTTGCCCTAGTAAGGGTTGCCAAGATATTTTATCCACCAAATCTCTATTACTGAATCCCACGGAACATTGGGCAAGACAACTTCGTTTAACGTAGAGGCTGGGCCCGCAAACCGAGGGCGTAGGGTTTGTGACCAGGTCTCCGTCGCTCCGGTGCCCATAACTTTTGATCCGTAAGTAGTTATGCGGCACACAGCATACCGTTGCAAAGCTCTCTGAGAGCTCTACGACGGGGGTAGCCAGTATGCTCACTGTGGTCTTTTTGGAGCACAAAATTGAACGTTTTCATCAGTTTGAGGCCACTTTTCTTCTTTTGCTCTGTTTTTTCATCCCGGATCGTACGTCGTGAACTGTTAAAAGGACGACAACCTGACTCACGGGACATCAGAGTGCCCTACAACGTGTCGATATCACGTCTTGCAAGCATGCTGCGTTGTTGAAGCGGATGGGTTGTCGTTAAGCCCATTGGGCCTTTTGAATGGGCCATCTCTCTAGGCTGCGACTGTGAACAGTTAACACATAAAGGAATTGTGCCCTCAACATTACGGGTGCGATCATACCAGTACTAATGCACCGGATCCCATCAGAACTCCGAAGTTAAGCGTGCTTGGGCGAGAGTAGTACTAGGATGGGTGACCCCTTGGGAAGTCCTCGTGTTGCACCCCCTTTTCAATTTCTTTTGCCCTGGTTAGGGTTGCCAAGATACTTTATTCACCAAATCTCTAATACTGAATCCCACGGAACATTGGGCAAAACAACCTCATTTCACGTAGAGGTTGGGCCCACAATCCGAGGGCGTAGGGTTTGTTACCAGGTCTCCGTCGCTCCGGTGCCCATAACTTTTGATCCTTAAGGAGTTACGCGGCGCACAGCATACCGTTGCAAAGCTCTCTGAGAGCTCTAAGACAGGGGTAGCTTGTTTGCTCGCTCTGCCCATTTTTGGAGACCAAAATATAATGATTTCATCAGTTTCAGGCCACTTTTCTTCTTTCTCTCAGTTTTTCCGTCCCAGATCGTACATCGTGAACTGTTAAAAGGACGAAAACTTGACTCGCGGGACCTCAGAGGGCCCTATAACGTGTTGATATCACGTCTTGCGAGGATGCTGCATTGTTGAAGCGGATGAGTTGTCGTTAAGCCCATTGGGCCTTTTGAATGGGCCATCTCTCTAGGCTGCGACTGTGAACCGTTAACATATATAGGATTTGTGCCCTCAAATTGACGGGAGAGATCATACCAGCACTAATGCACCGGATGCCATCAGAACTACGAAGTTAAGCGTGCTTAGGCGAGAGTAGTACTAGGATGGGTGACCCCCTGGGAAGTCCTCGTGTTGCAGCCCCTTTTCAATTTTTTTTGCCCCGGTTAGGGTTGCTAAGATACTTTATTCACCAAATCTCTATTATTGAATCCCACGGAACATTGGGCAAGACAACTTTGCTTCACATAGAGGCTGGGCCCGCAAACCGAGGGCGTAGGGTTTGTGGCCAGGTCTCCGTCGCTCCAGTGCCCATAACTTTTGATCTGTAAGGAGTTACGCGGCGAACAGCATACCGTTGCAAAGCTCTCTGAGATTTCTAAGACAAAGGTAGCTAGTTTGCTCATTGTGCCTATTTTTGGAGACCAAAATCGAAAGATTTCATCAGTTTCAGGCTACTTTTCTTCTTTGGCTCTGTTTTTTCGTCCCGGATCGTACATCGTGAACTGTTAAAAGGATGACAACTTGACTCGCGGGACATCAGAGGACCCCATAACGTGTTGATATCACGTCTTGCGAGGATGCTGCGTTGTTGAAGCGGATAGGTTGTCGTTAAGCCCATTGGGCCTTTTGAATGGGCCATCTCTCTAGGCTGCGACTGTGAACCGTTAACATATATAGGAATTGTGCCCTCAACATGACGGGAGCGATCATACCAGCACTAATGCACCGGATCCCATCAGAACCCCGAAGTTAAGGGTGCTTGGGCGAGAGAAGCAGTAGGATGGGTGACCCCCTAGGAAGTCCTCGTGTTGTACCCCATTTCAATTTTTTTTTGCCCTGGTTAGGGTTGCCAAGATACTTTATCCACCAAATATCTATTACTGAATCCCACGGAACATTGGGCAAGACAACTTCGCTTCACGTAGAGGCTGGGCCCCCAAACCGAGGGCGTAGGGTTTGTGACCAGGTCTTCGTCGCTCCGGTACCCATAACTTTTGATCCGTAAGGAGTTACGCGACGCACAACATACCGTTGCAAAGCTCTCTGAGAGCTCTACGACGGGGGCAGCCAGCTTGGTTGCTGCGCCCGTTTTTGGAGCCCAAAATTGAATGTTTTCTTCAGTTTCAGGCCAATTTTCTTCTTTTGCTTTGTTTTTCCGTCCTGGATCGTACGTCGTGAACTGTTAAAAGGACGACAACCTGACTCGCGGGACATCACTGGGCGCTACAACGTGTTGATATCACATCTTGCGATGATGCTGCGTTGTTGAAGCGGATGGGTTGTCGTTAAGCCCATTGGGCCCTTTGAATGGGCCATCTCTCTAGGCTGCGACTGTGAACCGTTAACATATATAGGAATTGTACCCTCAACATGAGGGGAGTGATCATACCAGCACTAATGCATCGGATCCCATTAGTACTCCGAAGTTAAGCGTGCTTGGGCGAGAGTAGCAGTAGGGTGGGTGACCCCATGGGAAGTCCTCGTGTTGCACCCCCTTTTCAATTTTTTTTGCCCTGGTTAGGGTTGCCAAGATACTTTATCCACCAAATCTCTATTACTGAATCCCACGGAACATTGGGTAAGACAACTTCGTTTCACGTAGAGGCTGGGCCCCCAAACTGAGGGCGTAGGGTTTGTGACCAGGTCTTCGTCGCTCCGGTGCCCATAACTTTTGATCTGTAAGGAGTTACGCTGCGCATAGCATACAGTTGCAAAGCTCTCTGAGAGCTCTACGATGGGGGCAGCAGCTTGCTCAATGGGCCCATTTTTGGAGCCCAAAATCGAACGTTTTCATCAGTTTCAGGCCACTTTTCTTCTTTTGCTTTGTTTTTCCGTCCCGGATAGTACGTCATGAACTGTTAAAAGGATGACAACCTGATTCGCGGGACATCAGAGGGCATTACAACGTGTTTATATCACGTATTGAGAGGATGCTGCGTTGCTGAAGTGGATGGGTTGTCGTTAAGCCCATTGGGCCTTTTGAATGGGCCATTTCTCTAGGCTGGGACTGTGAACCGTTAACACATATATGAATTGTGCCCTCAACATGACGGGTACGATCATACCAGCACTAATGCACTGGATCCCATTAGAACTCCGAAGTTAAGCATGCTTGGGCGAGAGTAGTACTAGGATGGGTGACCCCTGGGAAGTCCTCGTGTTGCACCCCTTTTTCAATTTTTTTTGCCCTCGTTAGGGTTGCGAAGATTCTTTATCCACCAAATCTCTATTACTGAATCCCACGGAACATTGGGCAAGACAACTTCGCTTCACGTAGAGGCTGGGCGCGCAAACCGAGGGCGTAGGGTTTATGACCAAGTCTCCGTCGCTCCGGTGCCCATAACTTTTGATCTGTAAAGAGTTACGCGGCGCACAGCATACCGTTACAAAGCTATCTGAGAGCTCTACAACGAGGGCACCTAGCTTGCTTGCTGTGCCCATTTTTGGAGCCAAAAATCGAACGTTTTCATCGGTTTCATGCCACTTTTCTTCTTTTGCTCTGTTTTTTTTATCCCGGATCGTATGTCGTGAACTGTTAAAAGGACGACAACCTGAGTCGCGGGACATCAGAGTGCCCTACAACGTGTTGATATCACGTCTTGCGAGGATGCTGCGTTGTTGAAGCGGATGGGTTGTCGTTAAGCCCATGGGACATTTGAATGGGCCATCTGTCTAGGCTGGGACTGTGAACCGTTAACACATATAGGTATTGTGCCCTCAACATGACGGGTACGATCATACCAGCACTAATGCACCGGATCCCATCAGAACTCCGAAGTTAAGTGTGCTTGGGCGAGAGTAGTACGAGGATGGGTGACCGCCTGGGAAGTCCTCGTGTTGCACCCCATTTTCAATTTTTTTTGCCCTCGTTAGGGTTGCCAAGATACTTTATCCAGCAAATCGCTATTACTGAATCCCACGGAACATTGGGCAAGACAACTTCGCTTCACGAAGAGGCTGGGCCCGCAAACAGAGGGCGTAGCGTTTGTGACCAGGTCTCCGTCGCTCTGGTTCCCATAACTTTTGATCGGTAAGGTGTAACGCGGCGCACAGCATACCGTTGCAAAGCTCTCTGAGAGCTCTACTACGGGGGCAACCAGCTTGCTCGCTGTGCCCATTTTTGGAGCCCAAAATCGAACGTTTTCATCAGTTTCAGGCCACTTTACTTCTTTTGCTCTGTTTTTCCGTCCCGGATCGTAGGTCGTGAACTGTTAAAACGACGACAGCCTGACTCGCAGGACATCAGAGGGCCCTACAACGTGTGGATATCACGTCTTGCGAGGATGCTACGGTGTTGAAGCGGATAGGTTGTCGTAAGCCCATTGGGCCTTTTGAATGGGCCATCTCTCTAGGCCGGGACTGTGAACCGTTAACACATATAGGTATTGTGCCGTCAACAAGACGGGTACGATTATACCAGCACTAATGCACTGGATCCCATCAGAACTCCGAAGTTAAGGGTGCTTGGGCGAGAGTAGTACTAGGATGGGTGACCCCCTGGGAAGTCCTCGTGTTGCACCCCCTTTTCAATTTTTTTTGCCCTCGTTAGGGTTGCCAAGATACTTTATCCACGAAATCTCTATTACTGAATCCCACGGAACATTGGGCAAGACAACTTCGCTTCACGTAGAGGCTGGGCTTGCAAACCAAGGGCGTAGGGTTTGTGACCAGGTCTCCGTCGCTCCGGTGCCCATAACTTTTGATCCATAAGTTGTTACGCGGCGCACAGCATACCGTTGCAAAGCTCTTTCAGAGCTTTACGACGGGGATAGCCCGTTTGCTCGCTGTGCCCATTTTTGTTTCCCAAAATCGAACATTTTCATCAGTTTCAGGCCACTTTTCTTCTTTTGCTCTGTTTTTTCATCTCGGATCGTACGTCGTGAACTGTTAAAAGGATGACAACCTGACTCGCAGGACATCAGAGGGGCCAACAACGTGTTGATATCACGTCTTGCAGGGATGCTGCGTTGTTGAAGCGGATGGGTTGTCGTTAAGCCCATTGGGCCTTTTGAATGGGCCATCTCTCTAGGCTGGGACTGTGAACCGTTAACACATATAGGACTTGTGCCCTCAACATGACGGGTGCGATCGTACCAGAACTAATGCACCGGATCCTATTAGAATTCTGAAGTTAAGCGTGCTTGGGCGAGAGTAGTACGAGGATGGGTGACCCCCTGGGAAGTCCTCGTGTTGCACCCCTTTTTCAATTTTTTTTGCCCTGGTTAGGGTTGCCAAGATACTTTATCCACCAAATCTCTATTACTGAATCCCACGGAATATTGGGCCAGACAACTTCGCTTCACGTAGAGGCTGGGCCTGCAAACCGAGGCCGTAAGCTTTGTGACCAGGTCTCCGTCGCTCGGGTGCCCATAAATTTTGATCTGTAATGAGTTACGCGGTGCAAAGCATACCGTTGCAAAGCTCTCTTAGAGCTCTACGACAGGAGCACCCAGCTTGCTCGCTGTGCCCCTTTTTGGTGCCCAAAATCGAACGTTTTAATCAGTTTCAGGCTGCTTTTCTTCTTTTGCTCTATTTTTCCATCCCGCATCGTACGTCGTGAACTGTTAAAACGGAGACAACCTGACTCGAGGGACATCAGGGGGCCCTACAACGTGTTGATATCACGTCTTGCGAGGATGCTGTGTTGTTGAAGCGGATGGGTTGTCGTTAAGCCCAATGGGCCTTTTGAATAGGCCATCTCTCTAGGCTGGGACTGTGAACCGTTAACACATATAGGAATTGTGCCCTCAACATGACAGGTGCGATCATACCAGCACTAATGCACCGGATCCCCTCAGAACTCCGAAGTTAAGCGTGCTTGGGCGAGAGTATTACTAGGATGGGTGACCCCCTGGGAAATACTCGTGTTGCACCCCATTTTCAATTTTTTTTGCTTTGGTTAGGGTTTCCAAGATACTTTATCCACCAAATTTCTATTACTGAATCCCACGGAACATTTGGCAAGACAACTTTGCTTCACGTAGAGACTGGGCCCGCAAACCGAGGGCGTAGGGTTTTTAAACAGGTCTCCGTCGCTCCGGTGCCCTTAACTTTTGATCCGTAAGGAGTTACGCGGCCCAAAGCATACCGTTGCCAAGCTCTCTGAGAGCTCTACGACGAGGGCACCTAGCTTGCTCGCTTTGCCCATTTTTGGACCCCAAAATCGAACGTTTTCATCAGTTTCAGGCCAATTTTCTTCTTTTGCTCTATTTTTCTATTCCGGATCGTACGTCGTGAACAGTTAAAAGGACGACAACCTGACTCGTGGGACATCTGAGGGCCCTACAACGTGTCGATATCTCGTCTTGCAAGCATGCTGTGTTGTTGAAGCGGATGGGTTGTCATTAAGCCCACTGGGCCTTTTGAATGGGCCATCTCTCTAGGCTGCGATTGTGAATAGTTAACACATAAAGGAATTGTGCCCTCAACATGACGGGTGCGATAATACCAGCACTAATGCTCCGGATCCCATCAGAACACCGAAGTTAAGCGTGCTTGGATGAGAGTAGTACTAGGATGGGTGATCCCCTGGGAAGTCCTCGTGTTGCACCCCTTTTCAATTTTTTTTTCCCTGGTTAGGGTTGCCAAGATACTTTATCCACCAAATCTCTATTACCGAATCCCACGGAACATTGGGCAAGACAACTTCGCTTCACGTAGAGGATGGGCCTGCAAACCGAGGGCGTAAGCTTTGTGACCAGGTCTCCGTCGCTCCGGTGCCCATAACTTTTGATCCGTAAGGAGTTACGCGGCGCACAGCATACCGTTGCAAAGCTCTCTAAGAGCTCTACGACTGGGGCACCCAGCTTGCTCGTTGTGCCCATTTTTGGAGCCCAAAATCGAACGTTTTCATCAGTTTCAGTCCACTTTTCTTCTTTTGCTATGTTTTTCCGTTCCGGATCATACGTTGTGAACTGTTAAAACGGCGACAACCTGACTCGCTGGACATCAGAGGGCCCTACAACTTGTTGATATCACGTCTTGCGAGGATGCTGCGTTGTTGAAGCGGATGGGTTGTCGTTAAGCCCATTGGGCCTTTTGAATGGGCCATCTCTCTAGGCTGGGACTGTCAACCGTCAACACATATAGGAATTGTGCCCTCAACATGACGGGTGCGATCGTACCAGCACTGATGCACCGGATCCCATCAGAACTCTGAAGTTAAGCGTGCTTGGGCGAGAGTAGTACTAGGATTGGTGACCCCCTGGGAATTCCTCATGTTGCACCCCCTTTTCAATTTTTTTTGCCCTGGTTAAGGTTGCCAAGATACTTTATCCACCTAATCTCTATTACTGAATCCCACGGAACATTGGGCAAGACAACTTCACTTCACGTAGAGGCCGGGCCCGCAAACCGTGGGCGTAGGGTTTGTGACGAGGTCTCCGTCGCTCCGGTGCCCACAGCTTTTGATCCGTAAGGAATTACGTGGTGCAAAGCATACCGTTGCAAAGCTCTCTGAGTGCTCTACGACGGGGGCAGCCAGCTTGCTTGTTGTGCCATTTTTGGGTCCCAAAATCGAATGTTTTCATTAGTTTCAAGCCACTTTTCTTCTTTTGGTCTATTTTTCTGTCCCGAATCGTACGTTGTGAACTGTTAAAAGGACGACAACCTGACTCGTGGGACAACTGAGGGCCCAACAACGTGTCGATATCACGTCTTGCAAGCATGCTGCGTTGTTGAAGCGGATGGGTTGTCGTTAAGCCCATTGGGCCTTTTGAATTGGCCATCTCTCTAGGCTGCGACTGTGAACAGTTAACACATAAAGGAATTGTGCCCTCAACATTACGGGTGCGATCTACTAGCACTAATGCACTGGATCCCATCAGAACTCCGAAGCTAAGTGTGCTTGGAAGAGAGTAGTACTAGGATGGGTGACCCCCTGGGAAGTCCTCGTGTTGCACCCCCTTTTCAATTTTTTTTGCCTTGGTTAGGGTTGCCAAGATTCTTTAACCACCGAATCTCTATTACTGAATCCCACGGAACATTGGGCAAGACAACTTCGCTTCACGTAGAGGCTGGGCCCACAAACCGAGGGCGTAGGCTTTGTGACCAGGTCTTCGTCGCTCCGGTGCCCATAACTTTTGATCCGTAAGGAGTTACGCGGCGCACAACATACCGTTGCAAAGCTCTCTGAGAGATCTAAGACGGGAGCAGCCAGCATGCTCGCTGTGCCCGTTTTTGGAGCCCAAAATCAAACGTTTTAATCATTTTCAGCCAACTTTTCTTCTTTGGCTCTGTTTTTCCGTACCGAACCGTACGTCATGAACTGTTAAAAGGACGACAACCTGACTCGCGGGACATCAGAGGGCCCTACAACGTGTTGATATCACGTCTTGCGAGGATGCTGCATTGTTGAAGCGGATGAGTTGTCGTTAAGCCCATTGGGCCTTTTGAATGGGCCATCTCTCTAGGCTGGGACTATGAACCGTTAACACATATAAGAATTGTGCCCTCAACATGACGGGTGCGATCATACCAGCACTAATGCACCAGATCCCATTAGAATTCCGAAGTTAAGCGTGCTTGTGCGAGAGTAGTACTAGGATGGGTGACCCACTGGGAAGTCCTTGTGTTGTACCACCTTTTCAATTTTTTTTGCCCTGGTTAGGGTTGCCAAGATACTTTATCCACCAAATCTCTATTACTGAATCCCACGGAACATTGGGCAAGACAACTTCGCTTCACGTAGAGGCTGGGCCCGCAAACCGAGGGCGTAGGGTTTGTGACCAGGTCTCCGTCGCTCCGGTGCCCATAACTTTTGATCCGTAAGGAGTTACACGCGGCGTACTCGTTGCAAAGCTCTCTTACAGCTCTACGACCGGAGCACCCAGCTTGCTTGCTATGCCCATTTTTTGAGCCCAAAATCGAACATTTTCATCAGTTTCAGTCGACTTTTCTTCTTTTGCTCTATTTTTCCGTCGCGGATCGTACGTCGTGAACTGTTAAAACGGTGACAACCTGACTCGCGGGACATCAGAGGGCCCTACAACGTGTTGATATCACGTCTTGCGACGATGCTGCGTTGTTGAAGCGGATGGGTTGTCGTTAAGCCCATTGTTCATTTTGAATGGGCCATCTCTCTAGGATGGGACTGTGAACCGTTAACACATATATGAATTGTGCCCTCAACATGACGGGTGCGATCGTACCAGCACTAATGCATTGGATCCCATCAGAACTCCGAAGTTAAGCGTGCTTGGGCGAGAGTAGTAATAGGATTGGTGACCCCCTGGGAAGTCCTCATGTTGCACCCCCTTTTCAATTTTTTTTGCCCTGGTTAGGGTTGCCAAGATACTTTATCCACCAAATCTCTATTACTGAATCCCACGGAACATTGGGCAACACAACTTCGCTTCACGTAGAGGTTGGGCCCGCAAACCGAGCGTAGGGTTTGTGACCAGGTCTTCGTCGCTTCGGTGCCCATAACTTTTGATCCGTAAGGAGTTACGCATCGCACAACATACTGTTGCAAAGCTCTCTGAGAGCTCTAAGATGGTGGCAGCCAGCATGCTGGCTGTGCCCATTTTTAGAGCCCAAGATCGAACGTTTTTATCATTTTCAGCCTACTTTTCTTCTTTGGCTCTGTTTTTCTGTCCCGGATCGTACGTCGTGAACTGTTAAAAGGACGACAACCTGGCTCGCGGGACATCAGAGGGCCCTACAACGTGTTGATATCACGTCTTGCGAGGATGCTGCGTTGTTGAAGTGGATGGGTTGTTGTTAAGCCCATTGGGCCTTTCGAATGGGCCATCTCTCTAGGCTGGGACTGTGAACCGTTAACACATATAGGAATTGCGCCCTCAACATGATGGGTGCAATCATACCAGCACTAACACACCGGATCCCATCAGAACTCCGAAGTTAAGTGTACTTGGGCGAGAGTAGTACTAGGATGGGTGACCCCCTGGGAAGTCCTCGTGTTGCACCCCCTTTTCAATTTTTTTTGTCCTGGTTAGTGTTGCCAAGATACTTTATCCACCAAATCACTATTACCGAATCCCACGGAACATTGGCCAACCCAACTTTGCTTCACGTAGAGGCTGGGCCCGCATACCGACGGTGTAGGGTTTGTGACCAAGTCTCCGTCGCTCCGGTGCCCATTACCTTTGATCCGTAAGGAGTCACGCGGCGCACAGCATACCGTTGCAAAGCTCTCTGAGAGCTCTATGACAGGGGCACCCAGCTTGCTCGTTGTGCCCATTTTTGGAGCCCAAAATTGAACGTTTTCATCAGTTTCAGTCCACTTTTCTTCTTTTGCTCTGTTTTTCCGTCCCGAATCGTACGTCGTGAACTGTTAAAAGGACGACAACCTGACTCGCGGGACATCAGAGGGCCCTACAACATGTTGATATCACGTCTTGCGAGGATGCTGCGTTGTTGAAGCAAATGGGTTGTCGTTTAGCCCATTGGGCCTTTTGAATGGGCCATCTCTCTAGGCTGCGACTGTGAACCGTTAACACATATAGGAATTGTGCCCTCAACATGACGGGTGCGATCATACCAGCACTAATGCACCAGATCCCATTAGAACTCCGAAGTTAAGCGTGCTTGGGCGAGAGTAGTACTAGGATGGGTGACCCACTGGGAAGTCCTTGTGTTGTACCACCTTTTCAATTTTTTTTGCCCTGGTTAGGTTTGCTAAGATACTTTATCCACCAAATCTCTATTACTGAATCCCACGGAACATTGGACAAGACAACTTCGCTTCACGTAGAGGCTGGGCCCGTAAACCGAGGGCGTAGGGTTTGTGACCAGGTCTCCGTCGCTCCGGTGCCCATAACTTTTGATCCGTAAGGAGTTACGCGGCGCACAATATACCGTTGCAAAGCTCTCTGAGAGCTCTAAGACGGGGGCAGCCAGCATGCTCGCTGTGCCCGTTTTTGGAGCCCAAAATTGAATGTTTTTATCATTTTCAGCCTACTTTTCTTCTTTGGCTCTGTTTTTTCGTCCCGGATCGTACGTCGTGAACTGTTAAAAGGACGACAACTTGACTCGCGGGACATCAGAGGGCCCTACAACGTGTTGAGATCACGTCTTGCGAGAATGCTGCGTTGTTGAAGCGAATGGGTTGTCGTTAAGCCCATTGGACCTTTTGAATGGCCATCTCTCTATGCTGGGACTGTGAACCGTTAACATATATAGGAATTGTGCCCTCAACATGACCGGTGCGATCATACCAGCACTAATGCACCGGATCCCATCAGAACTCCGAAGTTAATCGTGCTTGGGCGAGAGTAGTACTAGGATGGGTGACCCCTTGGGAAGTCCTCGTGTTGCACCCCCTTTTCATTTTTTTTTGCGCTGGTTAGGGTTGCCAAAATACTTTATCCACCAAATCTCTATTACTGAATCCCACGGAACATTGGGCAAGACAACTTCGCTTCACGTAGAGGCTGAGCCCGCAAACCAAGGGCGTAGGGTTTGTGACCAGGTCTCTGTCGCTCCGGTGCCCATAACTTTTGATCCGTAAGGAGTTACGCGGCGCACACCATACCGTTGCAAAGCTCTCTGAGAGCTCTACAACGAGGGCAACTAGCATGCTCGCTGTGCCCTTTTTGGAGCCCAAAATCGAACGTTTTCATCAGTTTCAGACCACTTTTCTTCTTTTGCTCTGTTTTTCCGTCTCGGATCATACATCGTGAACTGTTAAAAGGACGACAACCTGACTCGCGGGACATCAGAGCGCCCTACAACGTGTCGATATTACGTCTTGCAAGCATGCTGTTTTGTTGAAGCGGATGTGTTGTCGTTAAGCCCATTGGGCCTTTTGAATGGGCCATCTCTCTAGGTGTGTCTGTGAACAGTTAACACATAAAGGAATTGTGCCCTCAACATGATGGGTGCGATCATACCAGCACTAATACACCGGATCCCATCAGAACTCCGAAGTTAAGCGTGCTTGGGCGAGAGTAGTACTAGGATGGGTGACCCCCTGGGAAGTCCTCGTGTTGCACCCCCTTTTCAATTTTTTTTTCCCTGGTTAGGGTTGCCAAGATACTTTATCTACCAAATCTCTATTACTGAATCCCACGGAACATTTGGCAAGACAACTTCGCTTCACGTAGAGGCTGGGCCCGCAAACTGAGGGCTTAGGGTTTGTGATCAGGTCTCCATCGCTCCGGTGCCCATAACTTTTGATCCGTAAGGAGTTACGCGGTGCACAGCATACCATTGTAAAGCTCTCTGAGAGTTCTACGACGCGGGCAGCCAGCTTGCTCGCTATGCACATTTTTGGAGACTTAAATCGAACGTTTTCATCAGTTTCAGGCCACTTTTGTCACGCCCCAACCTGGCCTATAAAGGTTAGACTAGGGTGTGATCTAAACATTCAAGTCATTTCAAGTACTTAGTCGTTCAAGGAGGTTTAGCACTTAATGTTTTACCCTAGACTCCAAAATTTTTCCGAAAAACCGGCAGCATAACTGTTGTAATTGGTCTCTTTGGTTTGACCTAGTTCTCTAAACACCTCAAAATTTACCATCTCAATTCCATTTCCAACCAAGATTACTATTTTACCATCAATTGAATTGCCAATTGGTTATTTCGACGTCCCGTTTGTTTTATAACCTAGCATGATACTATGTCTCGTTTGTTTGTTTGACCTCGTTTCAAAATATACCTGTTTAAGATTGGATAAATTCATTGACTTAGTTCTTAGCTAAAGCATCATGACCTAAGATAGATACTAGCGGTAATAAGAGCAAAACGATCATAGTAGTGTTATGTCTAGCATCAGTCTACTTAATATAAGTACAAACCAAAATTAGACCCCAAATTACAACGGGGGTCTTTTACATCACGACATCAAGCAACATAAAAGGAAATAGTCTTCAAGTAACACAATGATCACAAGCAGCCATAATCAAGCAAAGCAAACAAGACAGGTAATCACTCCAGGGGTTCATCATTAGGCACATTGGCCTTGGGTTTCTGTACCTGTTCTTCTTCACCTGAGATGATAAAAGAGGGTGAGTCCTTATGAACTCAGCGAGGGGGAAAGAGAAATAAGTTTGAAACTCATTTTCCGGTTCAACTTATGAAAATCCCTTTTTCAAACATGAATATAACAGAAATATAAGTACAGAACAGGAATACTGGTCTTTCCTCCCCGAGGTTCTCTAGGAATTAAGCGAGAGTACTTATACACATATTAAAAATGATACAGTGAGCTTTTTCTCTCAGATCAGTTCCAGGATCAGTTGTTGCGGCCGACTTCAAATCATTCCCCAAACACGCCAGGTGTGTGTACTCCGGATGTACCCCAAAATCCTACGACCCAACTCTCCGATGAAGTCTAGCCCCCAAGCGAGAGAGGGAATGGGACCATGGTAGTCACGGGTGCACCGGCAAGCCCGATGCCGCCCGGTGTGCGTGATCGCTACCATGCCAACAGGAAAGGTTGCAACCTTGTATGCAATGCACATTCATGACAGGAAATATATCACAGTAGGAGGACAACAAAGTAGGTTTCCTCCGGACAGTCATAAGATTGCACATTGACAGATAAACAAGCAGGGCACGATAAGACAGGAAATTTCACTTGAAAGGCATATAGAGTTATATGAAAATTAAACGGGCAGCTATGTAACACACGTAAAACAGGCCATATAACTCATTAAGAAGTCCACGTGATCAAGTGATAAGATTATTCAACATGCAATGATATCCTCATGGGTTCGGATGCAAGGAAAGCTTATTTGTCAACATGCAATGGTCAAAATCCCATTAAAAGTTATAAGACAATTACGGGCAGCCCACTAAGCATATAATTCCACACAATATCCAAATGATCAACATTTAGGAAGACTACCTAGTCATTAGGGTTTCCGTTTCATGCTTAATCGTGTGATTAAAACCCTAAGTCCACTCAAGATCATTCTCAAGTCATGCATCATTTAATTCAACATCCTCAAGTGCTCAAAACAGTCCACATAACATCCCAACACCACATTTCCACACAATTAGTACCCCAAGAGAGGTTACAACAATTTTCCAAGCATGTAGCTAAATGAAACCTTTACGGCAATAGGCTGTTTCTCACAATCAATAGGATAATCAAAAAATCTCCAAATTCAGTGAATAAGATGTCAAATTAAAGCTTAAGAAGTTAACTAAAATCAGAAACAAACCTTGCATCAATTGGGGTTCAGAATCGTTAGTTATAGCTGAAACAGTGAGGTAGCACAAAACTGTCCAGATTTGCACACATTTCCATAATTGACGTTTTTGAGGTCCTTAGGGTCAGTTTTAGCCTTGATCCATTTCTGAAAAAATTGTCCAGAACTGAAAAATGTAGCAGCAAACCAAATTTCATACATTTTGGACATCATTTACTAAGTAAAATATGGTTCGTTCCACAAGGTCAGTGCATCTGCCAAAACCTGCTTCATTTTTCCAGATTTCCAGATTTGGTCACATTTTAAAGATTTGCCATTTTGAGGACCTTAGAATCAAAATTAGCTTCGGCCTATTTCTGGGAAAAATGTTAAAAACTGTCCAACCTAGTTACCTACCAATTTTCAAGAATTTTTAACATCATTTTCCTAGCTAAACTTACCTCGAACAGACTGGTCAGAGAGCTGTCAACAATTTCGACTTCACCTAGCATCAATTTCAAGCCAAGATCTTTCCATGCATGGTTGTTTAAGCTTATGAACGACCATATAGCTCACGTACAAAAGAAAATACACACATTTATGAGCATGCATGTGAATTTTTGAAGAGTTT